>CM042814.1:0-1316180 GCA_009982885.2 Hyles vespertilio | reverse complement strand
TGCATCTAACATAGAAACTCAACTTCAAAATTTAACAAAATCAGATTTTTTCATGAACTTATTGACTCAAGCATTAACTAAAATAATCATCAATCAGAAGGACAATCCTATAAATTCAGCATCGATAAAAGATATACTACATCAAACGCTCCGAAACAGTTCCTTATTGAAAAATGGACCTTAATGTCATGCAGTGGAATGCTCAGAGTATTTTAAGTAATAAGATCTTACTAACTCAATTTTTATATGAGAAGCAAATCCACTTGGCAATCATATCGGAAACTTGGTTGACACCCAAAAAAACATTTGCAATAAGAGGTTACAATGTAGAAAGAAATGATGTTGGCAATGAACATAATGGCGTAGCTATTTTAATTCGTAATAATATTGATTACAAAAGAATTAATACTTATTGTGATAATTCATTGCAAAATATTTGTATAAGAATTAATCTAAATAATAGAGAAATTAGTATCGTTAGCTTTTATTGTCCTACAAATTGTTCTCCATCTTTTGATAAAAATAAATTTGACTCTTTAATAAAGTCTGTCCCGGAACCTATGATATTTGCTGGCGATTTTAATGCCCATCACACCCTGTGGGGTTGTAACTCTGTTAATGCACGAGGTAGAGATATTTTGGATGTCATTGATGGCAATAACTTGATTTTGTTAAATTCTGGGGAAGTAACTACAGTTGGTTCTTTGACGTGGCGTCCAAATGCTCTAGATTTAACTTTGGTCTCTCCATCACTTGCTCTTTCTTCGGACTGGTGTGTACATAATGATCCTCTCGGTAGTTATCATCTTCCTGTTATTATTAAAGTTTTAGTAAATAATAATATACATAGTTGTGCTGCAAATAATAATGGTAGTGTGCATTTGCCCATCTACCCCAATTATAAAATGGTGGATTGGAAAATGTATACACTAAATGTAGATTCGGAATTGTCAAATTTCCAAACTCAAAGTTGCATTGAAACTCCATTGAAAATGTACACATTATTTTGTGAATTGTTGCATTCTGCGATCAATAAATCCCTTCCATATTGTAATCAACACATGATATCTCCTACAAATACACCTAATATTAACTCCCCGAGCAGGAAATTTATTAAACATCCTCCTCTTCCTTGGTGGAATAAAAAATGTTCTGAAGCAGTTCAAAATTCAAGGTATGCTTATCTCAATTTTAAAAATAATCCCTCAGATGAAAGCTATGTTGAGTTTAAAAGGTTACAAGCTCAAAAAAAACTTATTTTGAAAACAGAAAGATCAAATAGTTGGGTCCAATTATGCAGTTCTTTTAATCGGTGTACTCCTCTTTCAAAGATCTGGAAATATATGCGGAAATTTAACAAAACATTTTCTTGTAATACTAATGATGATAGTTGGGTTAATGATTTCTTACGAAAGTTTACTCCAGATTATGTAAATAATCATCCTAATTTATCTTCTGATTCTGCAACAAATTCTGTAAATAGTTTTTTAATCAAACCTTTTTCAATACAAGAGCTAATATCTTCCATTTATTCTAGAAAGGATAGTGCTTTTGGTTTGGATGGAGTTTCTTATATAATGTTGAAACGACTAAGTCGCAAAGCTCTCTGCATTTTACTTCAAATATTCAATAACCTTTGGTTAAACAATGACATACCTCAGTCATGGAAATCTGATTGCTTAGTACCAATTTTAAAACCAGATAAACCTCGAATGAGTCCTGACTCATATAGACCCATTGCTCTTACATCATGTGTAGGCAAGGTATTTGAGCAATTACTCAAACAAAGGCTTGAATATTTTGTTGAGCATAATAATATTCTTCCAGCTAATCAATTTGGGTTCCGAAAGGGAGTGTCGGCCCGTGAAAGCATAGGACTGCTTCAATTGGATGTTCATAATAGTCTTGTTAATAAGGAGTTATTGTTGTCAGTGTTTTTTGATGTTGCTGGAGCTTTTAATAGTGTTAATATTAATGTACTTTGTTCCGAATTACTTTCAATTGGAATGCCAAACAAAATAGTTCACTGGATTAAGAATTTTTTAACAGAAAGAGAAGTCTATGCAAAGTACAATGGTAAATATTATGGACCAAGACTTTCATCTGTTGGAGTATGTCAGGGGGGAATACTCTCTCCACTAATTTTTATTTTGTATATACGTCGTTTGAATCTTGTTTTGGGCACTGAAGTAAAAAATCTTCAATTTGCTGATGATTTAGTTGTTTACACCACTGGGAACAATTTGGATAATGTTACAAACATTCTCAACAAGTCTTTGGCATCTCTGTGTGCATATTTCTCTTATTTAAATCTGGACATAAATCCATCTAAATCAAAATTGGTTGTTTTTGGTAAAAGCAGATCTGTAAGTCCCTCTGTGTATTTTAATAATGTCTCTATTCCAGTTTCCTATGATGCAAAGTGTTTGGGTGTGACATTTACCCATAATCTTTCCTGGAGAAGGTATATTGAGTTAATAAGTGCTAGAGCTAATAGAGCCTTTAATATTATGAAAACTTTATGCAGAACATCTTGGGGTGCTGATCCCAAAATATTGCTGTTGCTTTATAAATCTCTAATTCGTAGCCACTTTGAGTATGGGTTCCTGTCTTTTGCTGGTGATAAGAGATTGGTAGACATCTTAGATAATATACAAAACAAAGGCTTGAGGTTAATAACTGGAGCATTTAAAAGCACCCCTATTAACATAATGCAAGTTGAGTGCAATCTTGCCCCATTAAGTATAAGATTTGGTTATTTGAAAGAAAAGTTTTTATTAAAATTATACAGCAAAACAAATAATCACCTATTTTTAAATTTGAAACATACTGCTCAATCTTCTGCTTGTAGCTCCCTATATATTCTCCAAGGCTTCTCACAATATGTAAATTTTCTTGAAAATCTGCATATCCATAAATCTTCCTCTCTTCCATGTTATCAGGGAGATTTTAATAGTAAATTTCCTGAAATTGACATCATTATTGATCACAATTTATTCTCTAAAGAAGATGTATACTATAAATTTTCTAAATTTACCAATTATAGATTTGTTTATTCTGATGGGTCCAAAACAGAGTCTGCTGTATCAATTGCTATTTATGATGGATATTTGAATTCTGGTGTTGGTCATAAAATAGACCCTCATGCAAGCATATTCACTGCTGAGGCTGTAGCTATTCTTGCTGCTTTAAGGCATATAAAACATAGTAATGATGGTTGTTATGAATGGGTAATAGTCAGTGACAGCATGAGTGTTCTTGAAAATCTTAAAAACAGTAGATTCAATGCTGACACTAACTATTTAATTCCCCGTATCAGGGAGACTTGTATGGATTTGTTCTTTAATAATATTAAGCTTGTATTTATGTGGGTTCCTTCTCATATGGGAGTGTTGGGAAATGAGAAGGCTGATTTTCTGGCCAGAACTATTACACATTTTTTAACAACTGTTCCTGACTCCAGTAGAAATCTAAATTTTTTTGTACCACACACAGATGTGGTCCCTATCCTTAAAAGAAGATCAATCGACTTGTGGACGAGGCTTTGGAAACAAACAGTTGAGATTCAAAATAAAGGTCTATGGTATGCTACTTACAATGTCGCCATTGGCTCAACACCTTGGTTCTGCAAAAGTCGTTTTTATAAAAGTCGAAAATTTTACACTACCGTTTTGCGGCTTCGTTTTGGACACTGTCGTTTAAACTATCATCTATTTCGTTTGAAATTGGTGCAAAGTCCTTACTGTGACCATTGTAATGTTCAGGTTGAGCAATCTCTGTCTCATTTATTCTTTCATTGCTCATCCTTTGGCATTCAGCGCCTTGTGCTGATGGGTGAGCTGATTAAAATTTATACGAAAAACGGACTTAATTCCGCGCTCCATCCAGGCTCTTCTTGAAAATGGTTCAACGTACACAGCGTTGTTTGACTTTATTGTTGGTACTGTTGGGCAAATTTAATTGTTCGTAAATATTGAGGTTTGTAAATAGTTTCGTCTTAATGTACATAAGATCTTGGGTTTTTAATTTGATTTCTCTATTTTTATTCTCAATTATTTTATAAATTAAGAAACCACTGTAGATGATTAATAACTTATTACATATTATTAATGCACTCTGAGTATATACTTTGTAACGTTAGAATTTTGAATATTTGCACTCTTGGTTACTGTTGTGGTTACTGTCTTGTGATTTGAACTTTCGTATTCACATTTTATATAGGTACTAGTAATGCTAGATATAGTAATTAATTTATCTCTGAATGGGTTTACAATTAATAATTTAAAGGAAGGTAATTTTAACATAGAGCGTTTGTAAATATTTTAATTTACCCGGCATTGGCCCTTGACTGGATTTATATAATTTGATATTAAATACCAATTTGAGATTTAATTTTATGAATCAAAATACATGATTACGCCACTTTGCCTTAACAACAATACAGTCCAAAGTAGCAGCTGTTAAGTTTTTTAAGAACTCAGAACTCCTAACTTACCCCGTGTAGAAACTCAAGATTAATTTGACATAAACATATTTTTAAATATTATTTTTTCGCGAGAAAAAATCAAGAAAAAAGTAAATAGTACGATGACAATAAAATAAAATATGGTTTGGCGCTTATGTTGTTTTATTTTGAGAAGCGCATGGGCCATCCTATCCCATTCTTGTACGTTACGGCCATATAAGCTATCTCATTGGGGGCGTTCCCGTCAGACGGCCGCGAGCCTTGGTGGACGATGGATCTGCGCTCGACGTTTCGAAATTCTAGCCCGCCGATTATTTTTTTACGTAATTTCAAATTTACGTAATTCTTATTATTTTAGGTGGTACTCTTTTTTGTTTGTACATTTTAATTTTTTTACATATATTTAAAAAATAAATAGCAGTATATATTAATTTTTAGTTCATTTTTAACTAGCTAAGTTACCAAAATAAAAGAGAAAGGTCATTGACTTACGTATAAGCGCTCAACGAAATTAGTCGAAGGGAGCGTAACATTTTATACATTTTTGCCTCGTAATATAATTACGACGCTGAAGTCTCGGGTTCGAAACCGGGTCATTTTACTTTTTGTTTTTTTTTTATTTATCCGAATGGTTCTAAATCGATATTTGAAAGAACCATCGTTCCGAAAAAATTAAAATATTCTCAGAAAAAAAAACATGTGGTCCGCATTTTGATTGTTGTTTTTGTTATTGTTCGCGTGAAATTTTATTCATTTTGCCTCATAATATGATTACGACGCTGAAGTCTCGGGTTCGAGTCCCGGTCATTTTAATTTTTGTTTTTTGTTATTTATCCGAAATGTTCCTAATCGATATTTGAAAGAACCATCGTTCCGAAAAAATGTAAATATTCTCAGAAAAAAGAATGTGATCCGCATTTTCATTGATTTTTTTGTTATTATTCCCGTGAAATTTTATACATTTTTGCCTCATAATATGATTACGACGCTGAAGTCTCGGGTTCGAGTCCGGCTCATTTAAATTTTTGTTTTTTTGTTATTTATCCGAATGATTCCAAATCGATATTTGAAAGAACCTTCGTTCATGAAAACATGAAAATATTCTCAGAAAAAAAATGTGGTCAGCATTTTTATTGATTTTTTTGTTATTGTTCTGATTGGTTTGTAATTCGATATCTGAGAGACTCTTCATTTCCATAAACTAAATTCAAGGTCAGAATTGGTAAGTCTGTGTCAGCCCATATATGTCCCACTGCAGGGCACGGGCCTCGTCTACAATCGAGAGTACAATTGAGAGTAGTTAGGCCACCACGCACTTGAATTGACAATTGGCCGATTAATTTCAACGTTCAACTATTACCTGAGCTTGTAGATCCACGACTTGTAGACTGCCTCAGTGGCGTAGTTGTACTAAGGTACGGTTACAAAGGTGAGGCCTCGGGTTCGAATCCCGGGTAGGGCAAAGTGATATTGGATTTTTCTATTCATTATCAGCCCAGAGTCAGGAATTTGTGCCCGATATGGCGATAGGCTCGCCACCTATCACATCGTGGGACGGAACATACATGGCGAAATGTGGGTCTTGGCACCTCTGCCTACCCCTTCTGGTAAAAAGGCGTGAATTTATGTATGTATGTATGTAGATCCACGACATACGAGAAATATGAAAATAAGGGATCCAACGTAATCCCTATGATATGGAAATTGCGATCATTGTCATCGAATTAATTCGGTTAAAATAAATTCATTTCTCGTTGTATTGTTCTTTCAGTATATATTATCATTATTTTTCATCAAAAATATTTTCATCTGATATCACAATATTTCTTGTTGCTAGCTCCTATAATATGAAGGCTACGCGATATTCCCACCAAGGTCGCACCAACTTTTATTATCAATTGAATTTACTTATAACTTTTAATCGGGTTTTGCCCAATAAATATATTAATAGTGAATTAAATAGAAAAACCTTTTTACCATATTATTCCGTTTCACTAAATTCAAAGTCAGAATTGAAAATTATGGTCGCCATTATGAACTTTTTTACTTTTGATTCGATTGATATCTAAATCGATATCTAATGGTTCCTTCATTTGAATGAGTAAGTCAGAATTGATAGTTGAGGCCGCCATTTTGAACTGTTTTGTGTCTGGTCATGAACTGGCCATCATAATATTGTGATATTTTTCAAAACCATCCAGTATAATACCATTAGAAAAATAGTACCTTTCGGGAGCACCTCTATCAATAGACAGATGAAGACACAATCCCATCAAAAACATCCTGTAAAAAAATTCCAAGTCTCGCAGCTCAGGGTTTCTACCTAAAAAAATTGTGAGATGCTACATGCATATACCGATACCAAGTCGATTAATTTATTTAGTCCTTGCGTAAGGGACCTTCTGTATAAAGTTATTACGTAAGCTATTATCATATACATATTAAAAATTCTTTACGTTATAAATAAATGGATCGCCTTGGCCATCGCATGAAACCATAATGTATCGTACAATTCATACATAATGCTGCTGGATGGCTGAATTTTTTTACAGGATGTTTTTGATGGGATCTCACGTCTTTTTTTAGAGTCCTACTTTTTTTTCTTTTCGGTACTTTTTACTTCTAGAATATCACCAACAATTTTTCATAAAGTCTTATGGTTTTTTCTTATTTTTGTAGGTGTCAATTTATCACAAATATCACGGATTTGATTATTAGTATTCTTTCTTTCATGGTAATTGATATTTTGGAGCTATTTAGTCTATTTATTTGCAAGTTTTTCTTCGTTATGTCTTTCTAGAGGAATTTTGTACAGTTTCATGGGCTGAATACACCCTTTCCCTCTCAATACCCTCTCCTGTTATGCCTTTTATATACTAGGTATCTCAAGACTGCTACCGAAAACAAAGTCGGGTGGTAGTTTTAGTGAGTACAAACACAATGCAACTAAAAATTTCGCAAAGAAATGCGACAATTATGTTTTATGATTTTTTAAATATCGTCATTTCTGGGTGGTAAATCCATAGCTTTTGCTAAAATAATAATTTAAACGCTTTTATACCTTAGATTACTTATAAATAAAAGGGTATACACTATTATTTTAGGAAAAAATGCATTTACCACCCAAATATTTATTTATTTATTTATTTAATTCTTTATTGTACACAATAAAAAGGAATAACAGTTTAGAGATAATACAAAACAACAAAGTACAAATGGCGGTCTTATCGCTCTAAGGCAATTTCTACCAGACAACCATGGGATGGATATATGAGCAGGAAAAAAGATAGGGCAGTGTAAAATAAAGATAACGAAAGCATGGAGACAAATAAAATCATAAAAAACATATAAATACATTATATATATACATACCACATATACATACATATTATACCGGGTATCTCAAGACTGCTACTGAAAACGAAGCCGGGTGGTAGTTTTAGTGAATACAAACACATTGCAACTAAAAATTTCGCAAAGAAACGCGACAAATATTTTTTATAATTTTTTAAATATCGTCATTTTTGGGTGGTAAATCCATAGTTTTTGCTAAAATAATGATTTAAACACTTTTGTACCTTAGATTATTTATAATTAAAACGGTATACACTATTATTTTAGGAAAAAATGTATTTACCACCCAAATATGGTCATAGGAAAAAAAAAACAAAAAAAATTGAAACTTTTTTTGTTGCATTGTGTCTGAAGTCGCTTAAACTACCACCCGGCTTCGTTTTCGGTAGCAGTCTTGATATACCCTGTATACACATACATAAGTTTTTTACATATACATACTTATATACATTTATATAAGTATATATACCACAAATACGGTCATAGGAAAAAAAATTAAAAAAAAATTGACTCTTTTTTTTGCAACTTTTTTTGTTGCATTGTGTCTGAAATCGCTT
Source organism: Hyles vespertilio (assembly GCA_009982885.2). Classification (NCBI taxonomy): domain Eukaryota; kingdom Metazoa; phylum Arthropoda; class Insecta; order Lepidoptera; family Sphingidae; genus Hyles; species Hyles vespertilio. Next base: position 1,307,804 of record CM042814.1, on the reverse strand, counting down.
AAACTACCACCCGGTTTAGTTTTCGGTAGCAGTCTTGATATACCCTTTATAGACTAGCGACCCGGCCCAGCTTCGCCCGGGTACAAATAGATTTCTGTACAAAAATATGTACGTATTATTATTATACATATAAACCTTTCTACTCAGGCACGCTACTGCCGCCCTGGCCGGCCAGTACCGCCGCAAGCGCTACGTCCCGCAATTTTAAATCTGTAATATCTTCGAAAATATTCATTTAAATCTCGTGCTGTAAAGGACCATATAGATCTATATTAAACCAACAATGTATTTAAGCTTTTTAATTGGAGAAGGATTAATGCTGTATTTTTCGTAAAAAGTAAATGACAAAAAACTGTTATTGTGGGATATCCATAAGAGATGGACATATACCATCGCGGAGTTTTCTGTAGACCTTTTCAATGTGTACAAATAATTACTACATTATTTTGATAAATCTCGTAGGGTTTAGCCTGCGTTTGCAATGTAAGCGGAAAAAATTGATAATTAACGACATCACATTAGAAACCTCAAATATAACAGTATTTCTCCACTATTTAATGGATGTTATTATACAGGTAAACCTTTCTATTGAATCACTCTATCTACTAAAAAAACCGCATCAAAATCCGTTGCGTTGTTTTAAAGATTTAAGCACACAAGGAGACAGAGAAAGCGACTTTGTTTTATACTATGTAGTGATACCTATCTAGAACTATTATTCCATTATATACGGGTACAATTATTCATTAACTGCAAATGTAACTTTGTAATCCTATACATTTATATGGGATTACAAAGTTATTTACGCAGTTGGTGTATCTAGAACACTAGGCAGAAATTACGAAATGTTTAAATTTTTCCCTACTTAAGACACTAAACACTAATCTATACATATAAATAAAATTGAAGTGTCTGTTTTAAGAGTGAAAATAAAAAAAAATGTCCTACTACATATCGTTATATACACGATACCTGTGCCGAAAATGATATTTAAAATTTTTTTGTCTGTCTGTCTGTCTGTCTGTTTGTTCCGGCTAATCTCTGAAATGGCTGGACCGATTTTGACGGGACTTTTTTTTTCAGGTAGCTGATATAAGAAGGAGTAACTTAGGCTACATTTATTTTAGAAAAGTTATTTTCTGTCTGTTTGTTCCGGCTAATCTCTGAAATGGCTGGACCGATTTTGACGGGACTTTTTTTGTCAGGTAGCTGATATAATAAGGAGTAACTTAGGCTACATTTATTATAAAAAAGTTCTTTTATTTTAGAAAAATAAAGTTTTTGTTAAATTCCACGCGGACGAAGTCGCGGGCACAGCTAGTTATATTCTAAATTTAAAGGTTCTGTGTCTGCTAGAAGTGCCTTAGACTTTTGATGATCGGTCAGTCAGTTAGTGAGTGACAAAATTAAGAAAGTTTGACTAGTTACAATTCTTAAACTAGTGGTTCAAATTGAATGAAATTTTAAACATACCGTGTTTACACAATGCCTGCTTAGTAACTGAAAATTCAGGTTTCTTGCTTCGTTTAACCACAACGAAGTTATGGGGGGTTTAAAATGATCTGAATTGCTTCTAGAAAAGGATGGTACGACTGTGTCACTTTTTAGCTCGACTTGGTGGGGGCATTGCCGTGCCCCCAGATTTAGAATATTTTTTATACGAATCTATTTTATATGTCACTGAAAGTCTATATCTATACTAATATTATAAAGCTGCAGAGTTTGTTTGTTTTTTTGTTTGTTTGAACGCGCTACTCTCGGGAACTACTGGTCCGATTTGAATGATTCTTTCAGTTTTGGGTAGTTCATTTACCGAGGAAGGCTATAGGCTATATATCATCACGCTATGACCTATAGGAGGAAAGCAGTAGTGATATTTCTAGCAAATACGAGGATATTTTGTTCGTTTTTCTTGGTCCGATTGGTCGATATTCTAAACTGATAGTCAGAATTAAACATTTTGACCGCCATTTTTAAACGTGTATGCACCCGGGCGGACCCGGGCCCGATCGCTAGTATTACTATAAAATTAATATTTACAATGCTTTTCATATAACAAAAGCAAAATAATTGTAATTGATATCAAATAATTTCGCCGAAAAATTTGTCTAGCGTAAATAAAAGAAACATTGTTAAACAAAAATTATCCCTATTTGGTTGTAAAGAAGGTTCAAACTGGAACGGGCGGGTGTGATCGCCGTCATTCTCGCGCCAAGCGCATAGCAGTAATAATAAGAGCGTGAGCGCCGGTGTGACCGCACAGTTCGAAAATCAATAATAATTATTTTATGTGGAATTTAAACAATAATCTAATGTAATTACTTATCGTTTCCGCTCTGTGTATATACTTCAGGAATACCTAGTCAGTTTAGTTTGGTTGTTATTACAAAATTCAAATTTATTTCACACATTTTTGTTAAATTTACAGTTGTATCGTAAGTCAAAAATCACAAAACAGCAGAACTAAGAATGACATTCTTTTATAGGCGAAAGTCAGTGGTCAAATCACAGGTCAAATGAAGTAGAAACAAATAAATCATCGCTAGGCGCAATGCCTTTGGCGGCATTTATCAAAGGGCGCCTAGGCGATTAGCGCTTCACACTAGTAGAGTGAGTGACCGGCAAAACAATTGGTACCTATCTTGTATTTATACAGATATTATTGTAAATGTTTTTGAGGTTTTCGTAAAGTAATAGTTTAAAGTTCGTGTTTTAACACTTAGATTATAATAGATTTTTTTATCAATACAAAAGTATGATAAACAATATATAGGCACATTATCAGAATCATACGGATTATAAATATACATAGGTCTACATTAATTTGTTATTACTAATGTTAATAATACCAGTAGATAATATTTAATCGGGGAATGTGCGCCAGTAGCGCAGTGCCGCGGCGTGATGCGGCAACTCTCGTTAACCACGCCCCAGAATGCTGCGAATATTTTTCGAGGTAGGCTCTTAATGAATACCTTTGAGTTTTGACTTTAAAGTCAAGAAATTGAAGCACTACTACTGAAGACATATTTTATCTTATATATTATATCAAGAATAGTCCACAAGTACTATACTTAAGAAACAAGAAATACTTTCGACTTGGCAGCATGGTCTTGGATCTTAGCCGGTTCCTTACGGAACGAAAAGAACAAAAAAAAAAAATGACATTGGCAATTTATTTCGCAATGTTGGCTAAGTAATGGACGCGTTCATTTGAAACATTTACAATTTTCTTCGTAATTGATATTAAGAAAGATTAAGAACATTGAACCTTTATTGATGGTCTTAGTATGTATTTTAGTTTTATTTACTTAAATATTTCTCTTTAAATATGAACGCAAATAATAATTATTTTATCTTTATTTTTTATTATTAAATTTATAACATTTTGGTTGCATCCAAAGTTGTAAAATGGTGTTGGCTGCACTGTAACAAAAGTTGGTCACGAAATTCAATTTCCAATTGCACATTTTTTTAGATTAACAATTTGAGATATATCTGAATTTACAAAATTTTTCTTTGATTTCAATTTCTATAATTTATTAAAATGGCGAAGGAAGTATCTATGTGCACGGTAATCTTCTTAAAAATATTGAATAAATTCTAATATTAATATAATGGATTACAGCATATTGGTAATAATGGTTATTTCTCATAGCAACTGCAACAATGGAGCCCTGTGAAAGCGGCAGCAGGGGCGCCCAGTGTACCGCCACAGGTTGGCTATTGCTTCCACTCGCCGAAGAAGCATCCCTGGAGGCCCATTATGGGTTACGAGGAAATTGAAGTAACGCCTATGTGAGAACGTAGTTCACTTTTTTAAGTCTTATTGTTCTACCGAATTTTCTCCACTTTTTATTACTTATCCCTGTCTCGTCAATTGAAACCCTATTGATTATCGCGCTAACTTTCGTTGGTAGTATTAAGCAGCTGTGATGTACCAATAGCACTTTTAAAAACTTGAAATTAATATTTTATTTCACCGCAAAGCTTAGCTTTTTGAGACTTACATCCATAAACATACCTATTCAAAGTCAATACAGTTATGTAATTATCCAATAAAAAGGTTTTATTACCAGGCCGGCGCAGCCCATAACGAACACAATGGTGGACCCGTGTTATACCCCAGCTGGCATGGCAGCGGAGCCCCTGCGCTTCCCCAACCTGGTGACGGGGTTCGACCGCAGCCCCGAGCACGCCGCGCGCGCCGCCCTCTACACCCGGTACACGCAGTACGAGTGGAACCAGAACACCATCAAGAATTACAACGAATCCGATGCGAAAAGAAACTTCTCGGAGCGCATCAGGAATGATATTATGAGGATGCTTAGGTAAGCGTGATACAAGATAGTGACACAAGATAGTGGCAGCAGGAGTTTACCTACTATGCATAGTCTTTTAGGGATTAATGGGTATAAATTTATACGAGTGCATACAACGAATTTAGGACCTTCATCTGGTCTTTAGTCTACCTTATATTACAAAACTATATCAACAGGTCATTGTGGAGATCCTTAGGGGAGGCCTATGTTCAGCAGTGGACTTCCTGTGGCGGATATGATGATGATGATATCAACTTGAGCCATATTTGCAACTAAAGTAGTATATCATGCAATAAAAGTGTCAAAAAACAATCTAAACATTTAAAATTGGCAATGAATATAACAAGTTATTGATGAATCTATTTGTTTATAGAGAGACTGATGAAATAGGCACACAAGGACAAAGAGACTCGGGAAGGAGGATCGGTGAAAGAATCACTGATACAACCTTCTGGCGAAATGAGGTGATCTTTCTAACTATTTTATAATATTGAAGAGGGCAGCGGGCAAGCGAACTTCCATGTGGGATATCCTTAATGCTATTTATAAACATCTGATGAAGATCGTATACTTATTATGAGGATCGAAACGGCTTTTGATGATGAAGGAACGAAGAGAAGAAGAAAAGATAAGGATAATCGGACTGTCTTAGTAATCGAAAATGCGCCAGTAAAGCTTGATTTGAAATTACGTTGATTTTATCGTGTGTACAAATAGTTATTACATTTCTTATTTGAAATAAGTAACTTTTCGCACGAGACCGATTTAAATCAACACACGTAAAACATAATACACATAATCTTGCACATTGTAGTATTTTTCTAGGTATCAATAGAGATGGAGCGGTTAGTAGCGACGTGCGAGAAGCTGAACGAAACTCGGCGGCAGCTGGAGCGAGCCATCGCGGGCATCGAGGGACCTCTGCATATTGTTCAGGAGTGTCTCTATCATCGCGAGAAGAGACAGGGTTAGAAATAGTTTGATTTTTACAGAATATCTTCAGAAGAAAGATTGGGCAGTGACCACGATTGATGGCATAACTTAACACAATTTAGAGGGCAAAAAATCTCTCATGGTTTATGAAACTAACTATACAAGTCTTGTATTTTAATTTGAGATCAGGGTCCAAGACAATGTATGAATGTTATCGGTTATGCAAAATTAATTTTTCAAACCCGGAGTAAGGATTTTTGCACGATATAGCGAGAATTTCGCCCCTATCACATCGTGGAACAGAACTCACAAGACGAAACGTGGGTGTACTGGTTGCTACCAGCATCTCTGCCTACCCCTTCTGGGAAAAACTGTGCGAGTTTAACAGCCGCTGCCAATAAACAATCCCAATCCAAAATTTGCCGTTTTAGATTGACAGCTCAATCTTTTTTCTGATACTATATTGCCAATAACCAATCTCAGTAGTGAAAAAACTATGGCAACATGACAAGAGACCAATCGAAAAGTAGAAAACAATCCAGATTGACTTCAATCTAATTTTTTCGATTGATTATTGGCATCGGCCGTAAGTATGTATGGACGATGTAGGTATACTGCGTAGTGACTAACATTTTGAGAACGATATCGTACCTTTAGAATCAGAGGGTCCTAATCCAAAAATAATGATTTTGGCTTTTAATCAAATTTTGGCTCAAAATGACCTATCAAACCGTTATTACAGAAGGACCTTTTGACAGGCAAAAAGATGTATTAATCGGTTTTCTAGATGTATCTTCAATAAGTACAAAATTTCTTATGTTACAAATGTTTCATGAATGTTTCCAAAAAAAGGTTTTTTTTTAGTTAGGTCACTGTAATTCTAAAGGTCCGATATGTTTTATATAGGGCTGGAACAGGTGCACGATGCTGTAGAGCAGTCGCTGTTGAAGGAGGTGGCCATACTCAGGGAGTGCCAGGACAAGTTCCGCACCATGCTTGAGAAGGTTAGACTTAGCATAAAAGTATAGAGATATGTTTTTGTACCTGGCGTAATCCATACTCAAAGAATAGACCACTAGTCCATACTCATGTGGATTAGCAGAACGGTTTATGGAATTATTGAATTTGAACTTCCTACTTTTTTTAATACGTTTTGTCATATATATATTTTTTTTTTGTAGGAAATTTAACAATCACAAATCTTTTAATTTTTCGCGTGAAACTCTCAGGTTATTTTCATTAATATTCATCAATTCAATAGGTTAAATATTTATATCCCGTTCTGTCCCGGCTCATTCTGGTTCATGACGAAAAGCATGCAATTCTGTCTTCTTCTGTTCCATGCCACTCATTCGAAGTTGAAAGAATAGGAAATCATCCTGCGGTAACAATTCATTTTCAGCTACCAAGGTACCAGCTATCCCTATACCAAATTTCATCAAAACCAGTCGAGTCGTTTTTGCCTAAAAGAGGAACAAAAATACTTAATCTTAATTTACATCCACACTCATTAAGTTTCGTGTTTATAATATCAGTAAAATGATATGACATGACCCGAGGTTGTGTGCGTCAGGTCCGCGCGCAGTCCAAGAACTGTCGCGCGACGCAGCACGAGTTGGAGATGGATATGCGCAACAAGGAGTACGCGCTCGGCATCGACTCCATGTGCCACCAGCTTAATAACTTCTCCAAGGTAACGGGACAAAGGTTTTCGAGTAGACAATATTGGTACATATGGTTTTGAGGAAAAGAATCTGAATGGAATTTTGTGGTTAATGGTCTTCGAATTCAACTTACATAGTGTTGATACCGTAAACGGAGCGTTGGTACGCTGGACTCTTGTGTCCCAGAAATAACTTAAATCAGTAGGTATAAGAGCTAAATCTCCTCTCGGTAGCTGGTTAGTATACAAGCTAAATTTTTCTCACATTTTGGTTACTATGAGACAATTTAACTGTGTTTTTTATTAATGAGGACTTAGTTGTTGACATTGTATGATGATGATGATGATGATGATAAAAATGGGGCCCGTTTATAAGCTTTTCACTGGAGGGCTGAGGTTTTCATATTTTCAGCAGTACCTAGATTTTCAATGGCTGAAGGTACATTTTTAACAATGTCGACTTCGGACTCAAATGGGAGCCGTTTGTAAGTTAAAACTGGGCTGAGGTTGATATGGAAGGTCTATTGCCAGCAGTACCTAGACTCTCAATGGCTTGAGATATATTTTTAGCAATTACGAATTACCAGTGGTGGTATAATGTAAATATAGTAGAGTATTGCATGTGCACGTGTGTAGGGCCTGCAATTCTACGCGGGCATCGAGCGCTACGACCCGACGGTGTGCGACACGGCGCGCTGGGCGGCCGCGTCCGCCGCCACGCTGCAGCGCTCGCACTCCGAGCGGGCCAAGGCCGTGCAGATGCTGTCCGGTAATGCAACCGGACACACGCAACCACGCACACACACGCTGACAATACACAAACAAACAATGTCAAAAACTACGTAAATATCATTAGCATTCTCCTTTTCTAAATTCGTTTACGAAGGTTCGTATTCGTATTTAATGCGTATAAACTTACTTTTACAACCATCCACCTCACGTCAACTCATTAGAAGAAAAATATCTTCGCATCATCATCAACCTTTTGTTATCCACTGCTGGATCTAGGCCGTCTCGAACTTGCCCCTTTTCACCCTATCTTAAGCTGTCGCATCCAGCTTCTGCCAGCGACCTTCGCAAATCGTCATCTCGCTGGAGGGTCCTACGCTACGCTTGCCAATATACGTTCTCCTCTCACGAACACGTTCATCGCATGTATTATTAATGCTGCTATTTGCTATTATACACGTGTAAAGATACGGAGAACCTGATCAACGTGTCGGCGACGGAGATTTGGGACCAGTGGAGCAACACAAACAGCGCCTTCACGCGTCGCATCGCGGAGACCATCGAGATCAAGAACAAACTGCAACTGCATCTGCACAAGGTACAGACACACACACATACACATTTAACGAATATCGAAAAGTAATAGTAGTTCCTCCAGACTCCAATCTTGTAAATGTTCAGAAATTTTCAAATTTAACCAACATTTTTTTAAGAATGAATATGTTTACAACTTATTTACTGGTAGGTCTCTCATATGTGAGAGGCTGCCTGGGTGGGTACCACCGCAATGTCTATTTCTCCCGTCAAACAGCAGTTTAAATGCACTGTTGTGTTTCGGATTGAAGGACATTGTAGCCAGAGTAACTACTGGACATATTGAGACTTAACATCTTGTCTCTGGATGACGAGCGCAGTGGAATGCCAAGCATTGCTTTGTAATTCAAAGTGTTATGTGGTTTTGCTACTGTTCATGAGCTTTATCGCTTACCATCAGGCGAACGGCATGCTCGCCTTGACATTCATTGCAATAAAAAAAACATTTGAAGTACATATTCGATACTAAATCAAATGAATTCTGAAAAATTTACCAGACCTCGACACCTTCAATTCTATTACATTAACATGTTTCCCACTGTACAGATCCAGCAAGAGATCTTCGACGTGGAGAAGACCTTGGAACTTCTGAACAAGGCGATCGAGGACAAGCTGCAGCCCATGAAGGTGGCGCACACGAGGCTGCAGGCCAGGACCAACCGACCGCACCTCGAGAAGTGCAGGGATGAGGCGCAGAACAGGTCACTTGGAGTCTTATACATACGTATATTATAGTCCTGATGGTACAGGTAAATAAGTGTTTAACGTACTAAAATATAATGGAAGCGAGATTTCTTGGTACATAATCGTCACGCCCGTATCCCATAGGGATATGGACAGCCACTTTACTCAATCCTGACAAATTAATTACGCTTCATCCACTTTCATCTATCTCTTCTCTTTCTTGGTACCTGTAATAATATCAATTCGGCATATACACTATCTCATTGCGTTGGGTTTTCATTAGATTCGTGAGGGTTTGCGTTTTGATGTTGGTTTTTGGTAGGTCCAAATAATACCCATCCATGAACGTAGCCAGCCGTGGGATCAGGGTAGGGCAGCAGTCTTAAGTTATGTTTTTTTTTTTTTTTTTTTTATTGCATTGAGTGGCGAGACGAGCATGCCGTTCGCCTGATGGTAAGCGATGCGACCGCCCATGAACAGTAGCAAAACCAAACAACACCTTGAATTACAAAGCAATGCTTGGCATTCCACTGCGCTCGCCATCCTCAGACACAAAATGTTAAGTCTCAATATGTCCAGTAGTACTCTGGCTACAATGTCCTTCAATCCGAAACACAACAGTGCATTGAAACTGCTGTTTGACGGGAGAAATAGACATTGCGGTGGTACCCACCCAGGCAGCCTCTCACATATAAGAGACCTACCACCAGTAATTAGCCGCGGTCTTCCACCGGTATTTTTTTTCCTTTAAAAAGGTTACACCCTATAACACCCTGTATCTGTGTTTAAAATTCGAATTATCCTAAATACTTTCTTATTGCTCACCTGCCTAGTACTTTACATAGATAATTTATTTTTTTAGAGTTGGTTAGGTACCTTACAGGTCAAAGCCAGGGTGAGGCAAGCGCCACACTCTGCCCCACCGTGGCTACGCCCATGTACCCATCAGGATTATGATAAAAATTTACCATACACTATCATCTATATATTATCAAAAAGTGTTCAGTCTAAGGCTAAGTATTGTAGATAGTAATAAGCATGTCATTGCAGATTGGTGAAGGAAGTATGCGAGCTTCAAGAGACCATGGAGACGTTACGCTCCAAGATCGCAACAGCTGAAGGTACGCACCAGACTTTACTCGGAGTACGCGCGGGACTTGAGGCCGACCTGCGCAACAAGGCCACCACGCTGTTCATCGACAGGGATCAGTGCATGGGCCTGCGACGAGGATACCCCGTCACCGCCGCCATCAAGGCATAGAAACAAAGGATTAGAACCTAATGTGTTAAAACCTCACGTGCTTGTCTTCAAAAATTAAATCTATCACACAAACCTGACTTCATTGTTTTTTAAGTAAAAGCCTTAATAGTTTACTTAATGTAATGGTCTTTAAAAGGAAACTACAAAAAAAGTGCATAATAAAACAAAACAATATCTACAATTTAAAAATATTTATTATAGTAAAATTGTTGGTGAATATTCATTTCTACCCACAATTTAATGAGTAATTAATAAAAATAATATGTTAATTTGTAAGGCATATTATTAAAAAGTTATTTAAGTGTTATAAATACCATGTCAACTTTATTTCATTATAATTAAACTAATATTGATGCTGTTGGCTCCTAAATAAAAATATAAACTGTACAAAAAGCTAAATAATTATTATAATATTTATAACTATATTCTGGGATCATTAACAACTCAGAAGACTAGAACAACTGTAGAAATCAATATTAACAAACAGCATCAAACTTAACAAAGATATTACCCTATACAAACTACAGACTTGCATTATAGACTACAAGCCCGTGGCAAAAAGCGATGGGTCAAATGAACCACCAGGAGACCTATTTAGTAAGATACAGGGGCATAAAATAATAATATTCACAACTATGCCGTCACTTGTAAGCTGTCCGTCTCAGTGCAGATGAGACTTCAAAAGCATCAAGGAGAGGGGTTCATTTTGGTCATTTATTTTTGTACGGCATTCCTACCATCGATAGATCCATGAAAAATAATAAAAGAACACATAGTGCCGTACAAAAATAGTGCGTCACAAAGTCGGAAGAACCTTAGATATTCCGGCAAATTTGTCGGTAAATTTGGTCATTTGATTTTAAACGGCATCGGTTCCATACAGTCAGAATACCTCTTCTAAACCATTATTCCGCAACGCCGTACAAAAACCATGCGACAAGCGAGAAAAATCAGCGGTTGCAACCCACTCCCTTTCAGTGGTCCGGGAGGTGATTGCTTGTAGTCTATTAGAATTGATAGCAAAGTAATGTATCTATGGAACCACTTATAGGATACCTTCAAACATTACTGTTGATATGGCCAGTTCCAACAGAAAGTTAGAAATAATTCTATAAATTATGAAATGATCAGACCAAAGAATATACATATGCGTAGAATTTGTGACATCACTAAAGTTAACTATTCATTAATCATTAGGTATCTCTTTTTTTATAGAATATTTTTCTGCAAACAATCCTATTAAAATGCTAATGCCACCTTCTATAGTCTTATTACTTTACATAAGATGGCACAGGTAACTTCAAACCCTCCTTGGCCTCAAAGAATGTATAAGACAGTACAATTTCATCTACAAACTCCATTTTTGGGTCATCAACAAACTCTGGGTCTATATAAAAGAATACTGGCATGTCCACCTGAAAAAAAAAACAATTACAAAATGCAACATAAAAACATAAATATTTAGTTATTATTGGGACATGCAAATCTGCATTTTCTATAATCCAATAAAAAAACCAAACAAAAATCTACATACATCAGTAAAATACCAAGGTCGAAGGTATTACTTTATCCAGCAAATTAGTGACAATTTTTTCCCTATTATAATAAAAATAAACATAAATGCATAAGACAAATCATAAAATCCTCCAGTTTATAAGAATATTTACTTGTTCATGTGGATTGAGTTGCTGCTCCTCAAAGCAGAAGCATTGTATCTTGTTGAAGTACTGTCCTGCTTCAAACGGTATCACATTATATGTGCTGATGCCAGTCACCGCCTTGTCAGTGGGGTTGCGAGCTGTGTAAAATGCTAGTGCTGTCTCACCTGGCAATACCTGCAATGTAACCATTTACATTTATTAGAAGTTGTGGGTAGCCCCTGGATGAAGACGCCTGCTAACTAGTCCCTGTGAAAATCTTTGAAGAGATGTTGAATGCTGAAGATAAACTACATAGTGTTATTAAATATAATCAAACTTAATAATTAACTCAAAATTAATACTATAGCAGATTGTCAAGATTGTGACTTATAGTTGCTATTGTGGAGTAAAATTGTTGTACATAATCATTTTCTTATAAAAAATATATATATAATTCTCACTGTTATGTCATGCTGTTGAGGTTTGAAGTTCCACTGCATGGAGGATGCTGTATCAGCATTGAACCTGATCTTCAGAGGCCTGTGCTTCACAGCAGTCATATTGCTCACTGTTTCATCAGCTTCCACAGTTCCTGTAGTGCCTCCATAACTGTAAGCCTAGAAACAGAACCTTTTTAATGGCTGATTGCAAGACAGTGATAATAATATATTTCCAATATTAAAGAGTATTTTAGAATAAGTTGCAGATGTATGTTTGTTTTATTTTATTTTACATCATTTGGTTATATTTGTAACTTGTTTTCATACATAAGGGACATAATATGTACAGAACATAAACCATACCATGGTTTTTTTATATTATTATGAAATTATACAAGTGATTGCATACAGAGCTAAATAAGTTTATGTAGTTATACTGAAACTGTGGCAAGTGATCAAATGTTACATGGTTGGTAATGAGCCGTAAATACAGATAAAGATATTGTATTCTAATGGAGATAATTTTCTGTAAGAGGTTAGTTTACCTTACCTGACAAAATATTCTGTAAAGAGGCACTGCCGCGTAACTTAATCCTACAGTCATTACTCCTAAAGCTATCATGTAGTTGAGGGTTGACCGGATTTTTCCTCTCTGATCGTGCACTTCTCTAAAATAAACATATTGGACTGGTTTCTTCGGCGTCAGTATTTGTGGCTTTACACAGAAATTATTCCTAAGAATATTAATATAACACTTGTTCAATAAACATAAACGATTCATTATGATTAATTTATATTCTCCTAGTCAATATTTAGAATTATTTTAACATTTTAAATTTTTATTACATCAAATGACAACAAAATCTTAGCAAGTGTCAAAATGACAGAAACGAACAAAAGTGAAATTAAAAATAATTGCCAATATAGAAAAACATCGGCTGAATGTAGAGAATGTCACGCTTGATCAATGGTCTAGTACTGAGCGCCATCTGTGCAAGTTTTTAGAACAATAAAAGCCCGCGAATATAAATTGTCAGTTATCAAGACACAAATTAAATATCTTGTGAAAGTGATAATTACATAAAATAAAACTTCAAGAGACTATTTACAAACAATTTAACTTTAATATCACAATGTTTTATTACCCTTTTAAATTTTCTTTATCATTTATATTCTAACGCCATGAGTTTGTGTTTAGTCTTGATGTGAGCGTCTGTGTGAGTTTTTTGGTACGCTTTATATGTGCAGTCTAAGAATGGACATCGGAACATGGGCTCCTTACCACATTCGTAAGTAACGTGCCTTCTGTACGTACTTTTATGTCTATATTTTCTTTTACATTTCTCACATTCATACGACATTTCACATTGAGACCAGTAGTTTTTTGTCTTCATTGGCATTATGGGCATCATGTTTTGTAACATTGTTTTAAAGAACTCCACCTCACCTGGAACAATGAGATTTCTCGTTGTATTTTGATCGAACATTTACATATCTTACTCTAACTTATTTGATTTTACATTTTACAACTAATTATGATCCAGTAATATTTTCAATGATCTGGAATGAGTTCTAGACATCATGTGATCACTTTTCATTGGATTTTGAATAGCCGCGCGTTACTACTTTATTTAGTGGGATTTTTCTACACGGCGATAAACCGCATTTAAAAACAAAAATTTTATTTAATCAAGAACATTTATTCACATGCATTTTCAATTAAAAAAAGAAACAAACCAAACACACTCAACTTCACCGAAAAAAAATTACTTCAAACATTAAAAAGTTAACAATGGCTTTGTGCTGTTCTCACTAAAGATTCTCTAATAAATTGGTTAATTATAATCTTGCTAAGTTTGATGGGATACTAAAATATGACTGACAATTGGGTTTATGAATATTGATAAAAATATGGGCAATTGTTTAAAATGGTAACTATAACTGTTAAAGTAACAACCAAAATGATTTTGATAAAAATAAAAACGTGTAACTAAACTCAATAAGTATCTATAGATTTTCATCTTTAATTATTCTTCGACATTTTACATAATTTGGAACTTTTTTTAAATATAACGTAATTCACATCTGTAAAAGACGTATTTCATTTCAGAATTTGCTTTGTATTTTCTAAAGTGATAACAGAAATATAATCAATGGTAGACATTACTAGTTTTATATCACTGGGGTTTACTATAATAGTTTAAAAACATCACTAACACCCTGCATTTTTTGTAAAAACTCACTACTTACTTCAATTTCACGTAATACAGGGTGATGGAGACATGATTTAATATACCGGGCATCTCAAGACTGCTACCGAAAACGAAGCCGGGTGGTAGTTTTAGTAGCTACATTTTTTTGCATTTGGTTTTCGGTAGCAGTCTTGATATACCCTGTATATTATAACAAATAAGGTACGTATTGGGATCACTATACATACAAAAATATTACATTTCGCACAATAGTTGCATACTGGATATTTTTTAGGATACATTCTTAACATTTAAAAGATAATATGAAATCATCGTTTTTGTATAAAATCTTAATTTAATGTGTAGATACTGTGGACCCCCTGTAATCCGGTGCCCCTTGAAACCTAACATGCCTATAGATCATAACGTCTTTCGAAACTACATGTTTCGGCATTTCAGATAAAATGTTACAACTTTGATATGTAATTTGTCGGATTACAGGGTACCTTATATAAAAATATCTGGACAGTGGATTATATGAGATCTGTATAAAACGACAAATACAACGACGATGTCCTGCAAAAGGTTTTTCGGATAACAAAGAGCCCACTGTACTTAAAAAATAGTTTTATAAAATTTTGATGCAACATCTTATTTAATTTTATAGCCCTGTGATTGACTTGGGGCATTCGTTTTATAATTTTCATCATGTTTCCAACCCCTGTATAATCCGCCCTGCAAGGCGTTGGTAGTTTTAAGAATAATACGCAATGACTAAAAAATATTTTTAAATTACGTAAATGGTAACAAATATTTGCTTATCCTTGTAGAATTGCATTTATTATTGTCCGCTTCCGACGTGGAATTAAACAACAGTAGCCCACAAGTAGGAATATTTAACAAATAGTGACTAAATATTTTGGCACAAAATTATTGCACATTGAGTCTTCTCCAAATACTAGTTGAAACGAGGAGAAACAAATGGTTTAAAAAGTTATCAATAGTATGGTCATATACACCAAAATCTAATGCCAGCTGAGCCTCAAGATTTATATCTGTAAGATATTATTAATTTAAGTCTAATGACTGTTCCAAAAACCTTTGACGTATTAGTATACCAAAATCTTTTTATGGTTTAAAACAGACCTGAAATATATTTTGGAACGACTTATCTTGTCGTACTGAATTCATCCATAGCTTAGAAATATACTATATTGGAAATGTACGTCCTTATTCATAGACATTTTTAAAACCCATTTTAGTTATCGAATGTTGCCTCTTTCGAACTTCTTTTCAATTTAGAGTGAATAAGACAAATAATTCAATACCAAAAAAAGTTTTAACACTGTCTACACATAAGGCCGCTAAAGACTAAATACTAGACTCGTCGTCTTACAGGTATCAATCTTGAGATACACTGGTAAAAGCAAGTCTTAAATCTTTGGTACACATTCAGGGCACACGAAGGATTACATTTGATTCAAATGGATGGACCCAACGAAGTATCTTATTAGTTTCTTAGTGAATATCAGTATTGATTTAAAAATAATTCAAAATTTTTCATTGAAATTAGCAAACCATTGTTAACATAAGCTGCTCTCAATTGTATTTTCGATTGTAGAGTAGTCCCGTGCCCTACAGTGGGACGTATATGGGCTGATACAGAAGCCTGTTGTGGTATATTGCCACATATAAGGTATGCTTTGATAAGAGTCAATTTTTAGGGACACAACAAACTGTTGCTGCCAGACTTGTTACATTATATTTCAAATGTCTTAGAAGTATTTGATAATCGTTGATAATGGATCCATCCATTATAATGTGGGAAAATATTTTTTACACAATAAACCGCCGAACAATGTTAATTTGTCTAAACTACATAGTTGGTGGGTTCCTAGGTTAAAAACAACATATTAAAATATGTAAAACTATTCTAATATTCATATAAAATATACAATGAACACTCAACGCACATTATCTAGTACTCTTTGCACACAGCGAGTTAACCGCGTAAAATTTCATAACATTAATAACTTACTTATCGATATATCGTACAATAAAATTATTTAAGGCACTTACTTTTGTTAAGGCTAAGAATCGACCTGATGATTCTTTGGTATAATAATATTGCAATGTTACGTTTGAACTCTTTATAAGGTAACTTATAGTTAAGTTAACAAATGCAAAAAAATATATTTCTCAACATGAACACCCAATATTAATCTTGAAGATTTATAATAATTTTGCAAAAATATCTTTGAGTTCGTCCTTAGAAAATGTTTTCATACAATGTTGGCAAAAAATATATGTATAATATGTTTATAAATCTTCAAAATTAATCACGCTGATCTTACAATAACATCTTTGATTCAAATTTCCGCAGTAATAAATTTCTTTGGTAACGAGGAACACACTAAAACATTAATAATAACAAGAACAAGATTTTTTTAACAAACTATAATATTAAATATAAAATAATTATGCAATACAACGAAACAACAAAGAATAAAACTTTACATGCCATTTAGACTTAAAATAATTGAACAAAAACAATTTCCTTTTTCTTTATGTTTTCTCAGCTTTAGAATTTTTGGAAATTCAACGTTATCTTCGCGAAAGGGTGGACGTTGAAATCTCCAATACCAATGGCAATATAAAGTTTTGTTCTCCTATTATTCGCAAATACATTAAACGAAAAATATTTGTCTTACGTACATACACCTTCCCATATCATTTCGATTCATAATCGATTTCACATTGAAATCGCGACCAGTTACTGGGAACAGACTTAGCTGCTGTGTTAGCTGCCTTTTATATTCAGTTTATGTTATATACTAAATATATTCGGCTTTTTAAGAATAATTTGCCATATTTTAAAAATATCTGGCTTGATGAAAAAGTTCAATACTCTTTTACATTCCGTTATTTTAATGTAATTGACATCGTTTTAATGTTATTAAAAACAGGTTTAGTTTTAAAGCACTGTGTCGTTAAATTTGATTAAAAATAACTATAGTATTTCATTCCGTTTATCACAATTCAACAAAGATTTAATGTTGATTGATAAAAATAGTTTATATGATCGTAGCTCTTAAGAATTTAATTATTCTATAAATACTGGCAACAAAGCCACAAAAATATGCTTTTAAAGTTAAAATGGCTTAGTTTATATAAATGTTGCACGTTGTTGAATGAGTTGGGTAGACCCACGATGATTTTCTCCATCTTGAGTGGATATCTTCAGTTTCATATTCTCGCCAACGCGTTTCATTACGGCTGGAATTAAAAACATATTTATTTTTTAAGAAAATTCATACAAGACAAATGGTCGCTACTAAAATGGTTGTTGAATTCTATTCCAACTTTTAATCTATAAATTTTAATGTAACTAAAAAGTGTGACATAAAAAAACTCGTAAATTATCAATAAAATTACATAACATTTGTACAAGTCTTAAGCAAATTATATAAAATAGCATTAAAAGCATGTTTACGATTTTGTAACGAACTAATTAATTTAATTAACATCACGTGAAAAGACACTAGACATGTTAGTGAGCAATTTATTAAAAAATATCTGTATCTGTATCAGCCCATATACGTCCCACTGCAGGGCACGGGCTTCCTCTACAATCGAGAGTACGATTGAGAGTGTTTAGGCCATATAGTCCACCACGCTGGCCTAGTGCGGGTTGGCGGACTTACATACCATAGAATTTTTTTATAAATCGCTATAGTATGCAGATTTCCTCACGATGTTTTCCTTCACCGTTTTAGTGCGTGGTGATTGACTTTCAATACACACATGATTCCGAAAAGTCAGAGGTGTGCCCTGGGATTCGAACCCGCGACCACCGTGAACATGTTGGCAGTCGCGTCTAGTCCGTTTACCAACAGGCCACCACGCACTCGCGCGTATTAAAAAATATATTTAGTTACTTCAAACTTTAGTTCACAATTTAAACGTCATTATGTCTTTATAGTCCCCAATAGAATGTACCCTGTAATCAACTATTATCCCAATACATAGCATTATAAAATTAATGAATAGGTTATCTTGTTAATAATAATCAAGTTTGCATGGTAGTTGGTGGTAGAATGAAAGTTGTTAGTAAATTAGCGAACAGTATGTAACATAAGTATTACTGACATTGGTCGCCAGCGGCGCGGGTCATTCCGACACGAAATCCACTTTCTCCGGCATATCTTTATGTAGATGTCGTTCGTGCAACAACAAATTGTGCTTCTGGTACGCTCTGTACACACAGTACGGGCATTTGAAACTGGGCTGTTTCCTACACTCGTACTTTATGTGTCTTTGCAAGGAGCCCTTGTGCTTGTATTTGTTCCCGCAGTCCACACATTCGTATAGTGTCCAGCCAGCTTTCCCGGAGCTCAGGCCGGCCGTCCCATAACCCAATATATAAGGCGTGTACAACTGTGCAACTGAAATGTAACGCAAAATAAAAATGAATACGTGCAAACACTATCTACCGCCAAACCAAGCCACCGAGTGCTATGCCAAGCTAGATAAATGCACTATGTCTCCCATTAATTTGCCTCGCTACTGTATCTAAACCATCTTAACTATACATAACATGCGACCACAAATATATTTGACCATTTTAACCATATCCCTTCATACATACTTAATTAACCACAGTCCGTCCAATATTAGCATGCAACACTCGAAGAATTCAAATAAGATATATATAATAATTTAAACGCTTCGAGTGCGACCATTAACCCAAAATTACATTTAACATCGGTTGTATATTAAAACGAGCGCGATACCAAGAATAGCAACTTTATTAAAATACAAAAAAGGTTATAAAAATACAATCAAATGCAATAAATCACTGTAACTTGTTGATCGTTGTACAGTACTATCTACATAAGCTACAAACATTCTAGGCAGTAATTTCTTACATTATAGTAACTAGGGTTTGTAACATCACTTGGATAACGATACTGATACGCTGCAGCCTGAGCCGTCAGGCAGTTGATTCCTATAAAGAGCGATTCTAAATTATCCACTAACACATAATATGCCGCCAACGATTTCTTTGTACTTAGTACAATTTTAAGCATTAACAACATTAATTAATTATACACGATTCGCTAAGAATAAAAATGAGATTTTAACATAAAATACCAGCAAAGCCTTTCAAAGGACAAAATATAATCTCTTTTGGCACAAGAATTTATTGTAATAACTAGATATGAAAATAATTTGAAAACCGCTCTTTAAACAGAATCACACAAATCACTGTTTAAACTTAATCTATTGAGAATGAGAAATCTTTAGTTAGTATTTTTATATAATTATCACAGCTGCATAAATGTAAAATGTACTCAATGTTTGACGATACGTTGTAATGGACGCATCGACACTACTCGTATCTACGGTGAATAATTGGTTCAGTATGGGTCATTTATAAATCACAACCTAGAAATTTTGCTTTAATAAGTTACATGTCATGTTCGAACCGAAATCCACTGTTTACATTTTAATCTCTAATGACTAAAGTTTCGAAGGCACTTAGTTTTATACTGACAAGACATTCTGGTTGTACTCTGTATCTACATTTTGATTGTATGATGGTAACTCCAACGGATAATCTAAACCGGTAGATGGCGTATAAATTCGATCTATTGCAGCTTCCTTCATTTAATCGAAGTTAAGGACTTAAGTCTTTAGCCTTGAGATTTGAAATCATAAGTAAAATTACCTTAACATATAGCATCTCTAAAATGAGTGTTCTTAATGCTGATGAAAACTAACAGGGTAATGTGATTCAATTGAAATTACAGTAATGTATTTGTTCATTAAACCACAATAGAACGAGTTTAGAAGCACACCACCATCCCTAACCTTACTATAATTTCTAAATGGTAATATGTATAAAATACTTATAATCTATAAGGAAGATTGTCTTGAACGTCATCGAAAAATTTCTTTACCGCGCGGTATTAATATACCGTTATCAAAACATTTAATGGCAGTGTGTGCTTAAATTCTCGATACATTTCAACAATTCTCATTAAGGCACTAAATTGACCCTCAAATTACCTAACAAATTGGCCCCCAACATCCGTATAACGTCACAAAAATACGTATTTATTTAAGGAACTTAACATTTACATATACCGTTCTCTAAAACATTGACCGGGTAGGGAATACGCTTAAATTAAAATAAATGCATTAGATGTAAAGAGATCTAAAAATAAATTGAAATTATATATAAAAATTAACTTATGAGTATTATTACGTTATAATGGAACATGCATTTATGGCAAAGAACTAGAGCATTGCTAAACTAAGCGAACATAGCTTCATTTTTATTATTCTATGATAAACAGGAGTATAAGTTAATACACAACTTTACACGGCACATACCCGAGTATTCACAAGTAATATCATGATTATCGATTCCAGGGATGTTGCGAATATTCGCATCCGCATCCGCAATAATCGATGCGGATGTTAATGCGGATGCGGATGTAATACAAGATGAGACAAGACAGAAATTTGGCGGTGCCGGCGAATGGCGCGTGCCGTTCGCACGTGACATTGACCACTGGGAGCGAAAGAAATAGTGACATGATCCGACGCGTTTGTTGTTGCTATGATATTAGATTATTTTAGTGAAGACAAGAATCTAGAAATACCAGATAATAGCAGCACTGAAGCTGTACTAAAAAAAGAATTCCTTCTTTACCGCACTAAAAAGAGAATCCATGTGGATGAAAATCCTCTCAAGTGGTGTTCATCGAGATTAATTTAAAATGTTATCGCCGATAGTACGAAGATTTTTATCCACTCCACTAAGCAGTGTTCCTAGTGAACAATTATTTAGCAGCGTGGGTTTAATTATGAACCTCTTCGTCACCGCCTTGAACCGACTATAAAAAAAGGAGGAGATTCTTAATTCAACTGTATGTTTTTTTATTTAAGTTTGTTACCTCATAACTCCGTACTGGGTAAACCAATTTTTATTATTCTTTCTTTGTTTAAAAGCTGGTGTCATTACGTCCCGAAAATATGTAGAACTCCTCAAAATTGAGCAGAATTCCAATGGTTCTTAGCCTAGCCTAGCTATAGTCTCGCGTATCATCCTGGGCAGGAAACAGTGTTCTTTTGCGAGGACTTGAGGCTGGTAAAAACGAAGGTAATGCGTCCGATTTCAATAGATAAGATGGCTTGAAGTTTGCACAAGAATGGGATCCAAATCTACACTTCATTAAATAGGAACCCAAAAGACGAACTGCCAGATATCAAGCTCAAACAGTGAGCTTCTACTACGTAGATCGGAACGCAAAAACAGATTAACTTCTGAAATTAACTTCTTAATTTAATACTTGTAAATTAAGCTTATTTAAATTCTAACAGTCACTGAGCAGATGACTAATACTCCGCCCCCCGTGACCATGAATCCTCTAAAGTAATCGAACGTCGGGAAGTTACAAAATGAAAAAAAAATTCCAAATTCGCGATAAAACCCGTAAATAATAGTTTTATTTTAATATTCATTAATATAGTATCTTTATATAGAATCATAAACATCCGCATCCGCGGATGTGAGCCTTTAAAAATCCGCATCCGCGGATGTGAAAAAATTGGCATCCGCAACATCCCTAATCGATTCCATTCAACCCTTGACAAGTTATTCGCAACTCGCATGATTTCAACTAGCATCTCGCGCTAAAGGAATTCCAACATCTCTACGCACCTAAATGATAATACTCAAGCGTTTAAATATAAATTCTGTTTCGTTGGAAAGTAACTGCAACTGGTAACATACCTAAAACAACTTGTACTTCTCAACAAACCGCATCGAACCCTACATAAATCGTACAAACGCAGGAATGATCGTTTACATATGCTGTACAATATAATATATATAAAAGTGTAAAAAGCGTAACTATACACATCACTTCCGACTTAACATACTGAATAAATGCAACAGTTGCTCACACTGTTACAATTTTAACTGTAACCAGTGTAAATACTTTTTACTCGTCAAAATATTAAATTCATACGATATACTTGGTCATCACTAAGCTGTTACATTACGCTCGAATAGGTAACGATGTAAGGCACTACGTTTGTGACCATTACAATGGCGAATACATCTAACGTGACTGTCTGACGCCACTATCACAAAGACATTTTTTCACATCACCACATTTATCACAATCGGCATAAATCGGGGAATATGTTTCAAAATTTCTCGTCCACACTCGTCGCCCACGATCTCAATTTCAAACATTCTAGCGATTTCAAACAAGAGCGGCCTAATACCGAGCCATCAAAAATGAACCGCAAACATCGACACGCGAGGCATATCGCGGTCCGGCGCGGACAGAGCGGGTGTAGATGAGCTATGTGCACGCGTCGACGTTGTCCTGCTTGATGTACTGCTCGGGCTTCATGTGCACCTCGCGGTGCATCCGCTCCATGTGGCGCGCGATGTGCATCTTCTGCTTGGCGCGGTAGACGCAGTAGGGGCACTGGAACTGCGGCTCCTTGCCGCACTCCCACTTCTGGTGGTTGCGCAGCGAGGACTTGAGCTTGTAGACGCGGCCGCAGTCGGGGCACGAGAAGCTGGGCTCGCCGGGCGCGGGCGCGGGCGGCGCCACACGCATGCCGGCCACGAGCGGCAGCGCCAGCCGCGCCGACCACTGCTCCCACGACAGCCCGCCGATCCTACTGAACGAAACGTCCTCCGGCGCGCCGCACCCGCCGCCTGAAACCGCCACACGCTATCAAACGCGCCCGCACACGCACCGACACATTCCACATTCCCGTGGGGTTAACGACAGTACAAGCAAACATATACACTAGTACATACGTACATGTTATACGAGTATACATACCAATACATACATACGGATACATACATACGATAAAAACATATAGATACATACATATTACATATACTAGAGAAAAAATTCTACTGTGAGTGTACCACCGAGTGCTGTGATGAAAGCTTTTTTGCTAGGAAAGTAAAAAAAAGAACATAAAAGAAATCATAACGTTTATTATCGACATTTGAAATCCTTTATAGAGGACGTGTCGGTGTTTTCCTTGATTTTTTTAAACAGTGTTCGATTTAAGTTTTTATCACTCCGGCAGCAAAATTTTTAACGAATGTATTGCCATTATAAAGTCTATGTTAAAACCGCACGGTGTTTACCGACTGGTTTTGGTCATACGTCATTTTTTGTGTTTGACAATAAACTTTTGTTAATGAAATGCAGTCTCCCGACCCATGGGCTTTTCTCGTCTACCTGAAATTATTAATTATATTAGTATGAACGAAAAAGGAAAAGAAAATAAAACAAAACTGAAACATGCGAAGATGGGAAATGCAAGCGGTGAATCGTGTTGAAAATGTTTCCACCCACAAACTTCATGCGTCATGCCGTTGTTAAATTGGAACATAATATTGCTACTGACTTACCTAAACGAAATGTTCACTAAAACACAATAAAACAGGCGGGGATAAAATGAGGATCGTTAAAAAAAGCAAGGAAAACACAGTTACATATTATATCATAGTATATCTATATTTAAACTTTTCTAACCAAGTAAACCCAAATATATTCATATAAAAATCACACTAAACAATTACCTAATTTTTCCAACAACATAAACAAACAATGTTTGTGTTCTTAATCTTGCAACATATGACGGTAAATATTGCATGTCGGCGCATCGGCTTCACCAAGCCTGCGGCCGCTTGATAACAACATATATAATCACCTCTTTATATATAATCACGTTACAACACTAATACTGACTTTGGTCAAATAGCTTTGTATATACTAGTTTAACAATTAACGTATATTACAAATCAACAGTCGAATAAATTAATCGTGAAAAATATTATTGCCTTTGAATATCATTATAAATATATTTTAAAATTTTGAACACATTTTTTTAAACATGGGAAACATCGTGGTATATATAAAGTATATGTCACTAAACTACAGGTAACATTGTAGGCACATGATGAGCTTTTGTCTAATAATAATAAATGGAAGACAATTCTGAACACCAACAGCTGAAGACATTAATATTGCATTGCAACAAAATATCTTTAATTATTACATTCGGTATCAGCTGCGCGATATGAGGTTTTTAATGTATGTTAATCGAAAGTTAAACTAGATTTGGATTCATCGGTGGATTGAGCTGTTTGTTAAAATGTCCAGAATTATTTTCCCGATTACAATAAATCGCACGAGGACAGCTACGACAGCCGCTGTCTCAATAACAATTCGAAGTATAGGTTATTCACAATTAATCTAAAAGTTTCTAGAATAATGTTTTACATAATAAGTATATAGTTGACAAATTGATATATCAAGTAGGAAAAATATTTATAAAAAAATTACACATATTTTATTATGGAACTGTAGGGATATGTCTTGTTGAACTTTGACAGATTAATTTTAAATAACCCTTTATTAAGACCCTACAGCATAAAGTGAATTATTTTTAAAGAGTTCATTGTATTTCTTTGTTTCATATGTCATCAATATAATAAAATGTATAATTTACTAATTCAAGTGGACTCTTTAAGATCAATTCACTTTTACTTAGGATGATTTTACATTACACCATAAGGTGACCACAAAGGTCCTTAATTATCCTAATAAATAAACAACATTAAAATAACGTAAACTTTGGGTTTGCTACAAAAAAAATAAAACAAATTAGGAAGACAAGGTAATGGTCCCTCATACTTAAATAGAAAAAACCAAGATTAATAAATTACAAACAAGAACAAAAACTAGGTAGAGATGGGAAGACTACTCTATGATGACCTTCGACATCGTTAAACTTCTACCCGTGGTGGATATAACAGTTATTAAATAAGACCTGCCGTACAGGCCAAATATTAAATATCAACTAATTACGCCTTAATATCATTGCACTAAATAATTTTGGAATTATTCCTCATGGGGAATGATAGGTAATTAAATCTAAGCAAATTCGAGATAAAAGGAAATAATAGCTTCAAATGACTCCCAACGTTGATCAGTCGTGCTAATTGAGTTGATCTGCTCGAGAAGCTTTACTCTCGCTCATATAGCAGACATTTCCAATAATATCAGGCATGCCTGAGACTTTCCGGTGCCGATCAATAGTCCAAACAACCAATACATAATGTATGGACGAACTTTAAGTCACCGCGATTCGAAGACGAAAAAAATGTTTAGTTGTAAATAATTCTATAAATATTTCGACCTTAGGCCATTTCTTCTCTGAATAAAATACTTAGGGTCAGTCTTAACTACCGCAATAAACTCTAAAACAAAAAAAAAACAACAAAATTAATTCTAATGCCGTTAGGGAATGTGCACATTATAATCTACTCGTTTAGTGTATATTAAAATATCGCCAACAAAAATATTTTAAACATAAATAAAAATATATTGCAGTACCGATTTGGTTAGGTATCTACTTTGGTGTAAAGTGGTAGTCGCGCAGGGTGCACAGTGTGCACAGTGTGTCTATATGGAGGTCTTCTTGTTGCGGCGCACCTTGCTGGTGGCGTACATGTACCACTCGGTGCTGTGGTGCTTGCGGATGTGCACGCCCAGGTTGCCGCGCTGCTTGGCGCGGTACGAGCAGTAGGGGCACTGGTGCGCGGGCGCCTTGCCGCCGCACTCCACGTTCTCGTGGCGCCGCAGCGTGGACTTCCAGCGGTAGCGCTTGCCGCAGTGGCGACACTCGAACTGGCGGCTCGCGTCGTCCGACGTGTTGCCGCTCTTGGGCTCGCTCTTGAGCTCCAGCGAGGCGAACTGTGCGCCGCCGCAGTACAGCGCGTCGCCCTCGTCGGGCAGCACGATGTCGTCCGTGTCGTCGTACTCGTCCGACTCGGCTTCCTCTTGCTTGGCGGCCACGGTGTTGTTGTTCTGGATGAAGGCTTGCTGCAGCAGGTGCGCCTTGATGTTGTCGGGGATGGCAGTGAGGTGCAGCGGGGTGGCGGCGGGCTTGGCGATGTTGGTGAGCTGTATGCAGGGGGGCACGAGCGACGCGAGCGACTGCGACTGCACCGACAGCAACGACAGCAACGCCGACGGCAGGGGACTATCCTTGTGCGACTCTGAAATGCGACACATTGAGGGTATTGCAAATAATAAAACAAGCGCGACTACGTACGATATCATTGTTAATACTACCAAAGGCTAAAATAAAATTAAGGAACCAAAGAAATGCGTTATAATAATAAAAAAATATAAAAAATAATCTCGGTTAGAAATTATAAAAGGCGAAGCTTCTAAATTCATGCAGACATGCACAATCCAAGTGACCGTACTCGTGAACTCATCTTCCCATAACAATCGAGAGCGGGTCCGGCACGATCGGTGATAAATCAAACGCCGGCGAACTGCGAAAATCGTTTAATCGTTCAAAAAATATTGAATATCAGTTACTGATACATACAAGTATACAAGGCTCATATAAAAATTTATGTCATCGAATACCATTAAAAAGGAAGATCTAGTAGTACATAGCGTAAGGCACTATAGGCACGTGAGCGCCGAGGCGCGAGACACGTAAGGCACTGGAGGCGCGTTGCACCGTGGCGGCAGTGCGATCACTTGACGGCCAGCGCGCTCTGGTGGTGGTCGGGGTGCTTCTTCTCGATGTGCTTCTTGAGCTCGTTGCGGCGGTGCTTTGAGTAGGCGCAGTGCGGGCACTTGTACTGCGGCTCGCGGCCGCACTCCAGCGTCACGTGGCGCACGAGGTTCTTGCGCGCGTTGTAGCTGCGCTGGCAGTTGGGGCACTTGTAGCCCTTGTCGGTCTTGTACTGCGCGCACGGCAGGTTCACGCGCTCGCTGCGAGGGAAGATGTTGTAGCGGGACTCGCGAGAGTCGCGCGACTCGCGGGACTCGGGCTTCACGTCGGCCTTGACATCCGCCTTCACGTCGGGCTTGGCGTCGGCGGGCTCGGGCGTGGCGGGCGCGACGGCCGCGGGGCTCGGCTTGTCCTTGGCTCGCTTGTTCTCTTTCGTCTCTTCGGCGACCGGTTTGGGCGACTTGACGTTCTGCAATATCGCTAGCGTGGTGACAGTCCTCGATTCTTCGGTAACGTTTTTACTACGCGTCGTGATAGTTTGTCGCGGTGGTGGTTTTTTACCTGCAATAGAAAATTGAATACAATCCGATTTGCGGCCTCTGTGCGCTGAATTGACATAATCGAGCTGTTTTTAAAAATTAAAACAAAAGTAATCAAAAAAATAAAGTGTATTTAAAGAAAAAAAAAAATAGATCAATCATAAAACAACAGCGAAACAGTAACTGGTTATGTGTATGAAAAAAAAACAAGGATAATCTTGACTTATGATTTGTCAAATATTTAGACTTTTTAAACTTAACGATCATAATTTCTTAAGAATGATTATTATTAAAGGCACATAGTTACATAGAGATCAAAAATAACAAAATGGAATCGACATGTTATGAATTTGTCAACAAAAGTCGTCTTAACAATTCATGTTTATAACTCAGGAAAGGTATCAAAAATCAACAAAAACAAATAATCATATAAAAATCAACAAAACAAATAAAGAAAAAAGCAAAGTCTAGATCGCTTGATGTTCCTTCCAGTTAGGATGCTTCCGCATCACGTGCGTGGTCAATGTTTTTTTCTGCGAATACTTTTTGCCGCATTTCTCACAGGCAAACTGCGGTCCCGTGATGCATTCATACTTTTCGTGCCTCAGTTTGTTCCTCCTGTACTTATATTGTTTTTGCTTGCATATGGAGCACATGTATCTCCGCTCTTTGTCGCCGGACGGGCCCTGGCCTCCGCACGACGTTCCATATTCGCGTTTCCTCTTTTGACCTCTCACATCTAATTTCTTTTTCAAAGGTTTTTTCGCCGACCACATATCGTTTCCGTTATGCTTCTCGCTTTTAATATCGAAACTCTTAAGATAACCCCGGGTTAATGGAAAAGGTGCTTTTGCGTACTTGCCGCAAGTTAGTTCAGTGATTGAGTCTGCAAGGTGAAATAATGAAAGCGACAATAAATTATACATACAAAGCGGTGGTAATGTTAGTTGACAGACAAAAAATGCCAGTATGATGGATGGATGAAGCATGTTTGGTTTACACAGGTGATGTAGATACAATTTAGAAGTCGTGTTAGTACAGTGCCTGAGGTTTAGGGAAACAAATATGATGGAAATGCATTAATCATAGAATGTTACGGATAAGCATCAAGTTTGGGATTGAAGCGATCAGCAATTGTTAATAGTTTTGTAGAACGTACTGTCGATTTTTCTACCTTTTCCATGTATGCACGATCAGGTCCCAATTTTATGACGGAAAATGTTTGCCTATTTGATAACCTTTCCTTACTTATGTACAAATAATAAATGTATGTGTATTTGTTGAAAAATGAAATGCGCATCCACTAGTAGCATGTAGTAAATGAAAAAATAACTTCGACATGCTACTTAAAACTTTTCGTATTTCTTATAACCTATTATACATGCAAGATTTGAATTATTATCGTACGATATTTAAACATGAATTGCTAAGAAAAGACATCTGCAGTGAAATCACATGTGAATGCAAAAAAGGAAAAAATATAAAATAATAAATAAATAAGCCACATAACCAACTACACTGATAAAGGAAATTTATTTACCTTCTTACGTCCGCCGCCGTTGTCAGTCGTCTTCTACGATATAGATAATATCACACTTGTGCAGAAAAAATGTGTTTCACGAATAAATCGAGCCACGACGTCGAACTATTCAATATTAATACCCAAAAAATGTGGGTGAAATGACTAATGTGGGTGTGCAAACGTAAAATTTTGTGACTAAATATAAAAAGAATGACCAACAATAAATACGTGAAATAATACTCACCAGTAAAAACCGAAAATCCATTTCACAAAAATTAGAAAACAAACCGGGTATATTTGTTTGTAGCGTAAACGAGTTAATGTGTTATTGTCGGTGCAACATTATATACTCTGATGTAGCATGCAATCATCTACTGTTTCTAACAACCCCATTATATCACATACAATAAGCTCTAATACAAAATCTATACATTAAAATAAATATTGAAAATAATACTTACCATTACATTACCTCACCTTTGAAAAGGCTACATAAACAAAACCTCTTACCGATTACCATTACCTGACGCACTGTAATAGTTTTAAAATTCGTTTACACAAGAAAAAATGTTTAAATAATAATAATAATAAACTTGTAATAAGATTAGTAGTTTATAATAATATTAGATACTAAATATAAAGGTTGTAGTTTCACATGTGAAAACACTTGCACTCTCATGTTCGGCTCTTCGGTAATATAATATTTATATAATATAAAAAAAAAAAAACATTATAAATAGATTATTTTAAGCGATGTATGGTTTTCAGTCTAATTTCAAATTATGGGAAGACATTGCGCATTTCATCCGTTCCTTGTATGTCTGGGACGATTAACTTTTTCCCAATAATTGTAGGGTAGAATTGAGTAACTGTATGAGTTAAAGTGAATCGTCCCAGACGTATCAATCCCACGTGACACATTGGTAGTGGGTCGTGTGGCGGCGCCGGCCGGCCGCGCGGTACTCGTGCACTCGGCCGGGCGGCGCCGCGCGCGCCACACGTGTCTGCTTACCTTGGGACTCTCGGACGCTGTCGCTCGAATTCATTATTTCATCTTGAGATCTTTCCATGTGCCATTGGAAATCTTTAACAAAACAAACGCACACGTTAATAACTCATTCATTTGTATACAACTCGATTGCTATGTGCGTCAAACTGTGTGTTAATGTTATTTTCTACTTATTAAGTGCGTGGTGGCCTGTTGGCAAACGGACTAGACGCGGCTGCCATTATGTTCACGGTGGTCGCGGGTTCGAATCCCAGGGCACACCCCTGACTTTTCGGAGTCATGTGTGTATTAATAGTCAATCACCACGCATTAAAACGGTGAAGGAAAACATCGTGAGGAAACCTGCATACCGTAGCGATTTATAAGAATCTCTATGGTATGTAAGTCCGCCAATCCGCATTAGGCCAGCGTGGTGGACTATATGTTGTTGACTGTATGTGGTTAGGCCAACCATTCTTAATCGTACTATCGATTGTAGAGTAGGCCCGTAACCTGCAGTGGGACGTATATGGGCTGATACAGATACAAATATTAAAAGTATTACACATAGTGTTGCCAGGTTTAGTTTTAGAAAATTCGGGACAGGGCATTAAAATAAGCGGGATTT
Source organism: Hyles vespertilio (assembly GCA_009982885.2). Classification (NCBI taxonomy): domain Eukaryota; kingdom Metazoa; phylum Arthropoda; class Insecta; order Lepidoptera; family Sphingidae; genus Hyles; species Hyles vespertilio. The sequence continues at coordinate 1,277,072 of CM042814.1, read as the reverse complement.
TGAGTTCTTCAGCGGGACGCCTATTAAAGAAGAGGGAATTATATATTTTTTTGCTTTCACAAATTAGCAGCATATACTTATCACATCGAAAAACGTCGCGTCTCAGGAGGCTTTCAAAGACAATAGCCGTTTTTGGTTATTTTTATAATAATGGAAGCGCAGCTCAACCAGACCAAGTACCATATCTCTCGAGGCTTCAATTCATAAGGCGCCATGGTTTCTTATATAGCATGCATACATACATAAACTCACGCCTTTTTCCAGAAGGGATAGACAGAGGTTTGTTAACATACTATTTCAAAATAATATTCGCAACGATTTTAAGTGCGTGGTGGCCTGTTGGTAAACGGACTAGACGCGACTGCCAACATGTTCACGGTGGTCGCGGGTTCGAATCCCAGGGCACACCTCTGACTTTTCGGAGTCATGTGTGTATTTATAGTCAATCACCACGCACTAAAACGGTGAAGGAAAACATCGTGAGGAAACCTGCATACCATAGCGATTTATAAAAATTTCTATGGTATGTAAGTCCGCCAACCCGCACTAGGCCAGCGTGGTGGGCTATATGGCCTAACCACTCTCAATCGTACTCTCGATTGTAGAGGAGGCCCGTGCCCTGCAGTGGGACGTATAAGAGCTGATATATGGGATGACGTATACAGATACAGATTCGCAACGATTTTGCCTTTTCCTCTAGCGTTTGCTATGGGTGTACATCGAGTTATTCCTTAAATTCTCAGGCTATAACTTTTTCGATTTACCAGAGCGATCTTTATTTCCAAGATGAAAATTGATATTTTCCGACACGTCTTTTCACATGAATTCTGAAAAATTATGCTCGCTATAATGCTCGAAGAGAATTAAGTGAAGTTAAGATGCGTTTTTCTTTTAAATTACATCTACATGTACATGCTGTCTAAGCGCTATGATACTTATATACTTCGTAATGATGAAATCGTTACGAAGGAATTTTCATTGGAGCTAGCTAATATTCACTAAGACATAAGTTCACTAACAGTATTTCTTTGCCCATGTGTTACCATCTAACATAAGAAAGCTAGGAATTCGTGAACAAACCGCGAGAACTTATTCAAAGTCCTGTATTTTTTTGGAATCAGCCTATGGAAACAACTTTAGAATCGAATTAGATACTAAGTAGGTAAATAATTGTAGGAAAACGCGAAATACAGTACGGATTATAAATAAAAGTGTATAATATTTAGTTATTTATTCGTTCTGAGTCTGGTCAAAAAGCGGGACATTTGGCGTCCCGCCGAAGGTTCAATCGGGACGCGTCACCGAACCCCTGAAAAGCGGGCCGTCCCGCGTAAAGCGGGACACCTGGCAACACTAATTACACAGGGGATGAGGAAAGATAACGCATTGAACTATAATAAGATTTTTATTTATGTTTCAAAATACTTCAAAAATAATTAAGAAAAATAGGTATAAAATAAATGAGAAATCAAAGTATTATGTGGAAATTAACCCAGTAACCAAATATTCAGTGGCTAAACGGTTCAATACATTTTTAGTGTGCAAACTTCTGACTTAACACATGTATGTTATCATGCCTCCACCACCTGTATAGTGAGTGTATACAGGGTATATCAAGACTGCTACCGAAAACGAAGCCGGGTGGTAGTTTAAGTGACTACAAACATAATGCAACTATACTGTTTCCATTCGTTTATTTTATTTTTGACACATCGAGTACTGAATCAAATAGTGATGGCCTGATGCGTTATCGAATCAATTTTTTATAACAAACGATTTTATTTTTGAACAAGTTTTAATCGATTTAATACATATTTTATTTTTTGCTCCATGCATTGTTTTATAAAACTTCAGGGATATTTAAGTTACTTGATTTAATAATTATATTAAAATAAACCATTTACTCATGTTAAGTTAATATTCTTATCACTTCCGTCGGCAATAGTAATGTTGTTAAAAACAAATTGTGAAACGGCAACACTGGGCAGACAGGTGACGCGCGCCGCCATTTTGTGGTCACTCACAACGAGACGCCCGCGCCCGTGCTAGTGTTTTCCGTTCGCTGAATTTTAATTCACATTTTTCATACGTCGAGTTGAGTATTTATATTCCTCCGTATTGTTTTACCCGTGAATTCCTACATTTGGTTGAATTGAGAACATCGTACCTGCCTTCATCACTTTCAAAATGCCTAAAGGAAAGGTGCTTAAAGGACAAACAAGGGAGTTTGTGTTGCGACTTCATGAGTACTTTGAAAGGGAAAGCCGTAATGGTGGACCTCTTATACCAGTGACTCAAATCAGAGACCGTGTTTCAGCAGCATTAGGTATTACTGCTCCAACAGTTTCAAAAATAATTAAAGAAGGCTACGGCAGTAGTGGCATGGAACAAAACAAGCCATCTACACCTAAGAAAAAACGTCAGCCCTTTAAAGTGACAGCAATTGACAGTTTTGATGGTGATGCTATTCGTCGTCATATATACGATTATTACCAAAGAAAAGAGATTCCTACTTTACATAACCTAGTACAATCTCTGAAAACTAGTGGCTTGTTCCGTGGTCAAAAGTCTTCTTTGGCGAAGGTATTGAATAGGATTGGATTCCAATACAAAAAATGTGACAAAAGAAAAATATTGATGGAACGCAATGATGTTGCTTTGTATCGATGCGAATTTTTAAGACAAGCTAAAAAAATAGAAGACTGGTCGAATGTTGTTTTCACCGATGAAACTTGGCTCAATGCGAATCACACGGTATCAAAAACTTGGACTGACAACACTGCTAGCTCCTCGACCGCAGTGCCAATGGGAAAAGGTGAAAGAATTATAATTTGTCATGCAGGAACCGCAAAAGGATTTGTGCAAGATGCTATGTTAGCTTTTAAATCAAAGAAACCACGAAGAAATGAATTCCGAAGTATATGAAAAATGGTTTCGGGAAATGTTATTGTCACTCGAACAGCCATCAACAATATTTATAGATAATGCGTCCTATCACTCTCGGCAAATTAACAAAATGCCAACGCAAGCCAGTAAAAAAAATGAAATAATAAACTGGCTCCGTAACAATGGCGAGGAGGTGGACGAGTCCCTATTAAAAGTAGAGTTACTTAAAATATTAAAAATGAGGAAGCAGCCTAAACGATACGTTATAGATGAAATGGCTGCAGAACATGGGCACACCGTCCTTAGAATTCCTCCATATCATTGCCAGTATAATGCCATAGAGCTAATATGGGCGCAAGTGAAAGGATATGCTGCGAGAATAAATACAACTCCTTCTTTCACCGCAAACAAAATGCTGGAGTTGCTTAAAAATGCGTGTGAAAATGTGACGCCTCATAACTGGGCGAGTGTCGTAGATAAGACGAAGAAAGAAATAATGTCTGATTGGGATCGCGATGTCGCATTTGACAACTTACCCATGCACTCATTAATAATTAGTGTTACTGGGGATACGAGTGACGACGGCACCGATTCCGACGAAACAGACGATTGTTTATAAATAAAAATATTAACAAATTACCTTTTAGTTGTTTTAATTATTTAATCCTTAAAGTACTATGAATTCCAACATGGTTTAACTGTTTATTACAAGTAGGTACTAAACATTTATTTTCGTTGTAATCATTGTAATTATTTTAAATTAAACTCTTATTAAAAGTCACTTCAATACGTATACCTTTATTCATATTAATTAATTTGCAGCAAATACATTCGATCCTAATATTGGGTACTATATTACGTTTAACTGTTTTCATTAGCATTTTAATGTAATTTTATTTCAAATGATTCCGATTGATTGATTCTATTCAAAATCGTTTTTGTTATCTGTGGTCATTCGTTACGAATGGCACAACTCTAAGTGGGCGTTACCCGTCAAGAAAGTATCTACTTTTATTTCAAAATATTGTTCTACTGTAATGTCGTACTTTATAGGCGTGAACTGTCAAAAATAAAATAAACGAATGGAAACAGTATAAAATATATACATAACGCAGCTTATTGGTCTTGCTTACATCTGTGACAGTACCAGCTGTCGCTATTTTCTTTCGTACTAATATTATCTCTGGCATTTTTTCTTTTCGTGCTAAGTTTTATTTTTGAGGAAGGTTTTTCTACTTTATTTTTGTCAAATAGGTGTTTAGTGATTGGAGTTCTTCTATAATTGATGTGCTTTTCATCTTATTGTTGGTGTCTTTTCATTATTTTTATCTGGTGTAGGGATGAGCTTCTTAAACGCTATTCTTTTAATTTGAGCGTGGGGTACATTATCCTCGTCATTAGAACTGGAACTGCCGTAAACCATTGTGTAAAACCTTTCAGATGATCTTTTTGGGGTACGATTTTTTTTGTTCTTGCCTCGATCTCGATGGCTGGGAGGTTATTGGTCTAGATGAGACGCGAAGTGGTGAATATTCTACATCAACAGCGTAAGTATAGGAGCTGGAGTCACTAAATAAAGGTTTTCGACCTAAAGTTTTATTTAAACTACCGGTCTGGAGGTAGTTTCGTGTAATTCGTCTGGGTACTTTATACTTTTCGATAGCTTATTACGTGCTCAGTCGTCCACACTGCACGTCTCGGACTGCCGTCACCAGGTCATTTTCAGAGCACCATGCTCGCTTGGGGGGCATTGTGGTTATAAATATTTCCTAAAAAACAATAAACCAATTAGAAAACAATTATAATCACATTTCTAAATGCATAAAATAAACAGTAAAAGAGTCAATTGATGATGCCAAAAAAGGAGGGTAATAAGGCCTATGGTCGAATTTTATAGGCCTTAATAACGGCCGACCGCTTTTTTAAGAAAATTTCAAAATAAAATTATTCAGTATAAGTTACATCATTTCAACACCACAGGCCTCTTACGCATAAACTAATAGACAATTATACTGCAAAATATTGTAGAAAAGTGTATTATTACAAAAATTACTTACGTTTGATTTGACCGTTATATTATAATTCGAGCTGAGCATCCGCCGGCCACGATGAATTACGGCGCACTAGCAAGAGCGTGCGAGCCAGCGCGTCTTCGACATGTTTGGGGCGCCACCTTGGATTGTTAGCTACCTATGACAGCGACTTCGGGTAGCGGTGATTATTTTAAGTTGTGTTTTTGTTACTTAGGCCTTATTACCCGACAGGCCTTATTGGCCGCACCTACCTTACTTAGTTTTATTAAATGTAACCCAAAAGGGGTTCAAATAAGGGTTTAGATTACAGGGGAAATCTAAACAGCAACAGCTGTTTTTATGAAGCTTTTAAAGAAGGATGCCAGATTTTCATAGAGACTTCGGCTTGATGTAAAATATTCACGGACAAAGCTGCAAAGTATTTCGATTTGCAAAACATAGTATTAGAAACTTTTGTGTGTTACTATTTTTTACTGGGAACTGTTAAAAAAAAAAAGTTATTTTCAAAATTGTGTTTACTTTTGAGGTTATGTAATTTCGTTTACCTTAGTCATATAATATTGAGCGTGGGTCTGCACTCGATTGAGACGTGTTATGTATACAAACACGATCAAACCATATCCGTTCATACAAATTATCCTGTTTATAAGTGCAAAACATGGCGGGTAGATAGGTACATAAAGATAATAAAAATAGAAAAAAACCACCCGATTTTTCAGACATTAGTAGATACTCAATATTTTTCAAATTGAATAAGTTTTACTTAATGTTTTTATATTTATAGGATGAATATATGAACTATGTTATGTATATTTATGACCACCTGTTATAGCGTAGTTACCCACAAATAAATCCTTATGTTGAAATAAAAAAAAAACGTTGCTATAAATATTTTTATTCAGTATCATTTTGATCATAATCAAAGTGTCAAGAAACTGTGCAGGGGGCTCTATATTACTTTGATGTTGTGCCCAGCCAAGACACCACAAAATTGTCATTGTATGGGAACAACACCCTACAGTTCTTTTCCCCACTACACAGTTACAATAGTATTGATTAACTGCCTCTTTCCCACAAGATTTATATCAAATAAATTATAGACAAAATATATTTTCCATCCAACATGCCTACTTTGGATTTTTGCTCTTATAAGTCTGATGGTTTGACAGAGAGAGACAATCCTGTTCTTATAAGATCAAACAAAGTATCCCTACACACCTGTATCATATAACATCCATTGATTTGAATGTGCTCTCCGTAATAGGAAAGAGCTTGTCACAATTGATAAGTTCTGCAAGCAATTAAAATCAAATCATTGTAATCAAATACAAGAAAGTCAATCACATTTCCTGACTGTATGTTAATATTTATAAATTGAGCCCTTCTTCTGTTTTAATTATTGTTTATGATATTATCACTCAAGGTATTATGTTGATAGTTGATACATCTTTTCTTGAATAATTTGTAAAATCTGTGGCACTGGTTCTGATGAATTGCGCAGCATTGTATAAAAAATCCTCTGCCAACATGGATGGCAAATCTTGTCAGATGCTTGTAACTAAAACAAAAAAAAAATTATCTACTGAGCAACATTTTCGCTAAGTATAATTTATGGGATTAATTATTTAATAGTTTTATATGAATATTTCAGTAAAAGAGGGGGTCTGCGTTCAAATATAACTGTTTTACACAACTAGCAAAACATTTACCAGGAATAATAGGGTATTTTACTGACATCATCATGCTATTTAAATGTGATAAATGGGTAGCAGCTAGCATAATGTAATTATCATATTAAAGCTGTGAACTGTAGGCCCATTCCCAAGCAGTGTAAGAAATAAAGTGTTAGTTTCAATATGCAAAAAAATTATCATATGAGTGAGTTAAAATGAGCAGATGCAATATTGGCATTGTTTTTTGTCTCGTAAGTATAATTAATAATATGTGTATTATGTGGCTTGTGTATGTTTACGTGGTTATGTTTGATTCACTTTCTTGTTCAGAACTGCTACTCAGTAAATGAGACCATATATGTATGATGTAAAGAATGTCCACAACCAACACAACTATTTTGCTGACCAACTGTTTGTGTTGGTACTCCATCTCGCAAATTATTCCAAGCTCGTTCACACTACCACTTTGAATCTGCAACAAATGTAATAAGTTATAAGCATATCCCTTATTACTATAGGATATAGGTACTAAGGGAGGCGATTGTTTTAAGTTATGGTCCTGAGTCTTAATTAAAATGTATAAGTGATTATAAAATAAGGAAATAGATACATACAAACTAAAACCTTACCTGATACCTCCGATAGAGCATTCCATTGTTGTATTAATGAACGGGGGTCCTCATTATCAATAGAATGTCTCCGCATTCGAAAAACATTCACCATTCCGAAATTTTTCTAAAAAGATCCAAATCAAAGGCCCTTAATCCTTATGGTTATTAAGGTGGTAAAACAGCGTAGAAGTAGCAAATGCTTAACGTAAAACTTTTAAATTCACTGTTTTCTGTTACCGCGCGTTTATTTTTTATAATAAAGTCCACAGGCGACAACTGAAACTAGAACTACGCAAGCAATTGACATTTGGCAAATGTCGAAAACTTTAAACTAGTAATCGATTATGATCGATAGTAGCACAATGTTTAATCGTATAAAAATATATATGCCATGCCGGCTTAAAGAACCATTAATAATTTGTATATATGAAATAGTAGTATTCTTTACTGTATATAATAAATTATTAACTGGATTATTGCATAAATAGCCATTTTTGCAACCAAATCGATAACGAGTATCGATTCATTCGTAGTTTCTTTGAATTTATCTTACCCACACTAGTTTTAAATGATACATCGGAAGTCGGTTAATGTGAATTCATAATTAAAATATTATTTGTTTATTGTAAAGTTCCCACAATGCAATTAGTACATTGAAATAAATGGAGCTATTTAATATAATCGTTCACGTATTTATTTAGCTTGTCCGCGGTATTTAAAATAAAAAAGTATTTTAAGCCTGAATCTGGCATTGTCCTTTTGGCTCCTTATTGCAAGGGAAAAATAACAGGGTGACAAATTTTGGCAAAATTAATCGCCATTTTAGTGTTTTTTATTGGTCCTAATAGTCTCAAAATCTATACCTAAGGCATTAATTGTTTGAAAACTGCCAATGCAAAGCCAAAATTGAAATTTGTAGCCATTTAGAACTTTTTTGTTATTGATCTCATTGGGGGCCCTACTATATTCATCCGAAACGAAGTTCGAAACTTCGTACGAACGAAGTTTGTGACGATACAAATGTACCTACTCTCTGATTTGTATAACGTACATCGTAACCATAAGTCAATAACGCCCATAAGTATATATAGGTACATTCGTATCGTATATAAACTTCGATCATCCGAAGTTTCGAACTTCGTTTCGGATGAATATAGTAGGCCCCTGGCTTCCAAATCGATATCTGAGGCACACTTTTTTGGAATAACCTAATTCCGAGTCAAAATTGAAAATTGTATCCGCCATTTTGAACGGTTTTGCTATTGATCCCATTGGTTTCAAAGTTATTGATAACCTAATGCAGAGTCCAAATTGACATTTATGGCTGCCATATCGAAGTTTTTGGTTTTTGGTCCGATTGGTCTCTAAATCGAGATATCTGAGGCACCCTTTGTTGGAATAAACTAATTCAGAGTCAAAAATGGGACAGAAGAATACAGGACGGGATTGGATAAGCAGTATAAAGAATGGCAGTCAAGTTGAGTTTAAATAAAATATGGACTGGAATCTGTATCTGTATCCAGGCGAAGCCGGGCCAGGCCGCTAGTTCAGAAATATAGCCAAACGATAATAACAAATTGCAATTGTGATGTGTTTTACTAATGTTAAGGGTGGTTGGTCTCTCATGTGCGAGAGGCAGCCGGGGTATATACCACCGCAACGTCTAATTCTTTTTTCCGCAAAGTATTTCAGAAGCAATAAGTGTCACCTTATTTTTGATATATGTGTGCTTGGGATCCATCAAAATATCACTTATATGTAATATTACACTTGTTTTGGGAACGAAAAAACGACTATTAACGCAGGAAATACAATTACTTAGTGATTCCCGTCCTATAAGCCGCCGAACACTTGTACAAGTGAAAATATTGTCCATCAAAAGTAGCATACACTAGCCTGAGTTGTGGAAGTGCGAAATATTTGATGAAAGTTGTGAATTGTATAATACTAAAACATAATTTTGAAGGTCTCTGTAGTAATTTATTAAATAAGCTGGATGTGAAATGAAAGGTTACAGGTTCGACATATTTCATTTTTTTTAAATACTATAGTTTTTTGTTGTTACGTGTATACAGGGTATATCAAGACTGCTATCGAAAACGAAGCCGGGTGGTAGTTTAAGCGACTTCAGACACAATGCAACAGAAAAAGTTGCAAAAAAAAGCGACAATTTTTTTTTTGTAATTTTTTTCCTATTGCCATATTTTGGTGGTAAATACATTTTTTCCTCAAATAATAGTGTATACCCTTTAATTTATAAATACTCTAAGATATAAGAGAGTTTAAATTATTATTTTAGCAAAATCTATGGATTTACCACCCAAAAATGACGATATTTAAAAAATCATAAAAAATAATTGTCGCGTTTCTAAGCGAAATTTTTAATTGCATTGTGTTTGTAGCCACTAAAACTACCACCCGGCTTCGTTTTCGGTAGCAGTCTTGAGATACCCGGTACTTTTGAAGCAATGTTTATTTTGAGGATAATATATGTATTTTTAAGTTTATTTCATTTGCAATATCTTTTTATAGTGACGATACAAAAAAGTTACCATTCTGTATCATAGTACGTATATTTAATACATACTTATGCTCAAGTCTATACTCTGGAGTGTTTAGGCAAAGGGCCTAGTTGCCTACACATAACCTCCTGGTCGCGAGTGGGATTTATTGAGTAATTTCGATCAAATATATACTAGACTAGCTGTGCCCGCGACTTCGTCTGCGTGGAATTTAACAAAAAAAATAATTAGTTTATTAAGTTTTTTTTTTGGTTTTTGCATTTTTATTTACCTTTGTAACGAAACCATACCGCGATCTAATTCTACGGTGGCGCCATCTCTTAGCGAGCGGCGGTAAATTCCCGTTACACATTTATTTTCAGTTTTTTGTATTAGCTTTATTGAAAAATTTCTTTATATACAATATTGTGTAAATGTGATATTGATTCGTTGGTGGGAGAAGTGGTGGGAGGCGCCCGACGTAACGGCCCAGTGGTGGCATGCGCGTGAGCTGCGCGCGGGCATTGCATCATTACTTTATTTTTCTAAAATAAATGTACCCTAAGTTACTCCTTGTTATATCAGCTACCTGACAAAAAAAGTCCCGTCAAAATCGGTCCAGCCATTTCAGAGATTAGCCGGAACAAACAGACAAAAAAATTTTAATATCATTTTCGGCACAGGTATCGTGTATATAACGATATGTAGTAGCACATTTTTTTACTCCCTTAACCAGACACTTCAATTTTATATGTATAGATACAGGGTCCGGAACAAAATTATACGCCAAAAGCTGCCAAAGTTGCTTATGACTTATACATTTGAATTTTGGTCTACGAGATGTAGCAAAAACTCTTATATTATAATCAACTACAGGTAAAAATAAACCTTATTCCTTAAGATTAAGATTTATTATTGGTTCGACCATTATAAAATCAAATAAAGCACACGCTCATTTGTGCTCTTATATCTCTTACCGTTTTAGGTCTACGTATACTAATGTACTGTACTGTACCAGCTCATATAGGTCCCAGTGCAGGGCACGGGCCTTCTCTACAATCGAGAGTACTTATAATTTAGTGTATATTTATTTGAAGTAGAGTAATGCGTGTGTGTACTCACTGCGTACTACGTCGTTGTGTGTCTGCGGCGGGTGTTCTACGGTCTCGTCGTCGAGCGTGAGGTCCTCGACGGTGTCGCGCGGCGCCTCCTGCTTGCAGGGCGGCGGCTCGTCGCCGGGCGCGGGCTCGGCGGCGGGCGCGGCGGGCGCGGCGGGCCCGGGCGAGCGCGACATGCGCCGCGCTTTCTTCCGGCGCCGGCTCGGACTCACTGAACCCTCGCGACTGTCCGCGCTGCCCTCACGGGCCTGCAGTGCAACGCAAACATTCGTACATGCAGTAAATTGTTTATTGTTATTTCATATCCTTAAAAATAAATCTCCAAGTCGAGCTAAAAAGCGGCACTGTCGTACCATCCTTTTCTCGAAGCAATCCCATATAAATGTATACATACATACATAATGTATACATACATAATGCTGCTGGCCAAGTCGATCTATTTATTTAAAACGTAAATAATTTTTATTATAGATATGATACTAACTTACGTAATAACTTTATACAGAAGGTCCTTTAAGCAAGGACTAAATAAATTAATCGACTTGGTATTTCATGCATCTCACAACTTTTTGCGGTAGAAAACCTGAGCTGCGAGACTTGGATTTTTTTACAGGATGTTTTTGATGGGATTAACAATCATACACATTCATTAACAAAAATCATAACTGGTGGTAGGTCTCTCATATGTGACAGGCTGCCTGGGTGGGTACCACCGCAATGTCTATTTCTCCCGTCAAACAGCAGTTTAAATGCACTGTTGTGTTTCGGATTGAAGGACATTGTAGCCAGAGTAACTACTGGACATATTGAGACTTAACACTTGCTGATTTGCCATTTTGAAGTGTTAATGTTATGTTATTCTTTAAGCCTCTACAAATAGCTACTGTTTCTTTTAATTATTGTATTTTTATGTTTATTTTTCTTTGTTGTAGTATTAGTTTTTTTACTGTATTCTTGTTTTTAATTGCATTTGTTATAATTGTTTCATTTAATTATATTGTGTAATATCATGCTGTTATTTGCATTGAGTTTATATTGTAACGCTAATTGGTTCAGACTATGATGTTCATGATGTATATTCTTATTTGTTTTGCATGTGGTGTTTGCTTGTAATTAATTGTTGCTCTTATGATTTATTATTTAATTGTAGTCAAATATTTATGTAAGAATTAGGGTAAGCAATTGTTGGCAAACCTTTTAAATAAAATAAAAAAAAAAAAATAAAATTAACATCTTATGTCTCAGGATGGCGAGCGCAGTGGAATGCCAAGCATTGCTTTGTAAATCAAGGTGTTGTTTGGTTTTGCTTCTGTTCATGAGCGGTCGCAACGCTTACCATCAGGCGAACGGCATGCTCGTCTCGCCATTCACTGCAATAAAAAAAAATACAAATAATCCTAAACCGAACATTGAAATCAATGATTGAAATAAAACTATTATTAAGGACTTGATCGTGAATTTGGTTTAAATTATATTTTTTTCTTCTCGGCGTTTCCGCCGTCACATATCAAGTCTAGTGTCATGGTTTGTAAAAAGTGTTTTTGGATAACAGACAATCTTGACACAATTTGACAGCCTCTGTGGCGCAGTCGGTTAGACGCCGCCTGTGAAACGAGTGGCCGCGGGTTTGATCCCCGCACTGAGAGAAATGTTTGTGCGGCCCACAAATATTTCTTTCGGGTCTGGGTGTTTGTGAGACCGAAAAGTCTCTCGTAGTTCCTGATACCTACGACACAAGACTCGATCTTAATGTGGGGTCAGGACTATGTATGTGACTGTTGGGTGTTATTTATTTAATGCGGGATTCAAACCCACGACCCCCCGTGTCATAACATGCTCTGAACCAACTTCGCTAGGGATATGTTCAATTGATATACTATAATATTATTACTGGTTTATAAAATTACCATAACGTGGTTATCAATATGGCGCGTGGTTCGATTATGTTTACTGAAGGTATATTCATCTCTTACTAGTTAACAGCAGTACACTAACCACCAGGAACTGTTTGAACTCGACAATGTTAGCATTCAAAATTGTTCGAGGTAGTTACAATACCGTGAAACCTTAAAGCAAGTTGAGAATCATACTTCCCTTCAAAATGTATAATATTGATTTGGTACCATAAAAATAAAAATATTAAAAATAATTGACCTGTTAAAAAGCAATTCAACACCTGGATTTTCCTGACTGTATTTTCTATGTTTGTACAATGATATTAAAGTTACATCCCCACGTAAATTATTCTTCAAACATTGAATACATTTTAGATCATAGCCTTGTAGCAATACTCAATCATCCATTACACACAGAAGGTCATTCATTAAGTCTTAGTGTACCTATGTTCATATTTCTACTTCATAATAGCTGTTAAATTTATTAATTGTGTGTAAATTTTCGTGGTTTCACAAGTTATAACTATTTGCGATGATAATAAATAACATTGCTACACATATGCTTCCTCTTTGTAAAATATGAAGGAAGGCCCACATTTACCAGTACAACTATAATGTGCTAATCAGTGTCATTTACATTAAGTGTTAATGGTATTGACAAATAAATAACACTTTAAATTTTATCATAACACAGAACATATTATGTTAAAATTGATAAAAGAAATCAAAGTACATGTAGTAATTTGAGCCAATCATGTAAAAAAAAGGTAGTTGTATCTACGAATTAAAATGACACTAGGATAGAGACCTATTGGTTGATTCTGTAATAGCTTTATAGTAATCCTCCAATTAAACCCATGATTTTAACTTTTGTGTAAAAGTTCACTACAATTTTAGAAACAAATTATACTATTTTGATTCTGCATTCATTATAAAAAATGCTGTCTATTTACATTTAAAGAAAAGATACTGTGAAAAAAATAGAAATGTAGCAAGTACTTTAACATAAGTGCGTGGTGGCCTGTTGGTAAACGGACTAGACGCGGCTGCCAACATGTTCACGGTGGTCGCGGGTTCGAATCCCAGGGCACACCTCTGACTTTTCGGAGTCATGTGTGTATTGATAGTCAATCACCACGCACTAAAACGGTGAAGGAAAACATCGTGAGGAAACCTGCATACCATAGCGATTCATAAGAATTTCTATGGTATGTAAGTCCGCCAACCCGCACTAGGCCAGCGTGGTGGACTATACGGCCTAACCACTCTCAATCGTATTCTCGATTGTAGAGTAGGCCCGTGCCCTGCAGTGGGACGTATATGGGCTGATACAGTACAGTACAGTACAGTACTTTAACATCTGCAACAACAGTAGTATTCATTTTATTTAAATTTACATGCATACATAAGCTCACGAACTTTTTTCAGAAGGGGTAGGCAGAGGTAACCCACATTTCGGCTTGTATGTTCCGTCTCACGATGTCATAGGGGGCCATCCTATCGTCATATCGGTAATCAATTCCTAACTCTAGGGTGATAATGAATAGATAAATCCAATACCATCTTGGCCAACCTGGGATTCGAACCTGAGACCTCAGCTTTGTAACCGTACTGTAGTACAACTATGCCACAAAGGCAGTCTTTAATTAAATCAAGAAAAAAAGAGCTACTACATTAGTTTTATCTATCTGAACAAAATCTCCTTTTCAAATTATATCATAATTGCAGCCAAACGAGTAAAGGCAGTTAGATTAGCTGACACCAAAATCTAGTAAGAAAACAGTAATACAGCTTTTTAACTTGTTTCTGTTGTTAATGGGAGACATAAATAACCTATGGAAAATTAAACATTTCTTTATTAAATAGAGGACTGGCATAGTTGAAATATTAAATTTTTTTGATAAACATGTTATTTTGTGCCTAAGTTTATTTAAATACATACAACTAGATAAACATAAGTCTCTACATATATTTTGCCTACTGAACTTTCTGCCGGATACTGATTTTGGTGTCACATTGGTAGAGATAAGTTCCGACAGCTGACATGAGATAAAGACAACAATCTTATGGAACATCACATCCTATATTTTTGTTAATTAGCAGCGAAATAGTAATTATTTGTCTAACCCCAATTACAATGCTATTCCCAAATCTTGAAAACACTTTTAGTTTAACTGATTCAAACTTGCTTCAAGGTTTATAATATAAATGTTTATATACTAAATGTTTATTTGGTTAAAGGGCAACTAAATAATTTGTATTTGTTATACAGGGTATATCAAGACTGCTACCGAAAACGAAGCCGGGTGGTAGTTTAAGCGACTTCAGACACAATGCAATAGAAAAAGTTGCAAAAAAAAGCGACAATTTTTTTTTGTTATTTTTTTCCTATGACCATATTTGGGTGGTAAATAAATTTTTTCCTAAAATAATAGTGTATACCTTTTTATTTATAAACTAGCTGTCGGGCCCGGCTTCGCCCGGGTGCAGATAGTTTTTGAGTCCAATCCACATCAAGAACATATTATTTCGCGTGTCTACTAACTATATTTCCCGCGTGCCGTCGACTATATTTCCCTTCCGTAGGAGAGGACATCCCGTGCCAACAATTTGAATTTGAAAGAGTAGAAAATATGTATATTTGGTTTCCTGACTCATCCCACGGGAACACTACATTTTTCGGGATAAAAAGTAGCCTATGTGTTAATCCAGGGTGTCAGCTATCACTATACCAAATTTCATCAAAATCTGTTGAGCCGTTTTTTCATGAAAGAGTAACAAACATCCATACATACATACAAACTTTCACCTTTATAATATTAGTAAGGATAATCTAAGGTATAAAAGTGTTTAAATTATTATTTTAGCAAAAACTATGGATTTCCCACCCAAAAATGACGATATTTAAAAAATCATAAAAAATAATTGTCGCGTTTCTTTGCGAAATTTTTAGTTGCAATGTGTTTGTAGTCATTAAAACTACCACCCAGCTGCGTTTTCGGTAGCAGTCTTGAGATACCCGGTATATTTATTTAGTATTACATACGCATGTATGTATTTATGTCATTTATTATTTATCTTACGTTGGTATATTTTTTATTTTGTATATTGTTTATTTTAAATTTGTACAATAAAGATTTAAATAAATAAATAAATGAAGATGTAAGAGTGTATACAGACCTGTGGAGGTGGCGAGGGTGCGCGGGGCGGGTGTGCAGCAGCGGCTTGGGGCGGGCGAGACGGCGGTCGAGTGGGCTTGTTGTCAGACAGACCCTTGATCTGAAGAGATTCTGCCGCCTTCAACAATGCGGCCAGTTGGTCCTGAGATATGTTCACTTCTCCACGGTACATGTAGTCCATCATGGCTCTGAGCTCCGCGTATTTAACGTCTTTTAGTATTATTATTGGATGCTTGTCATACTGTTGTGATAGTACACTCTGTAACAAAGACAAGATACAATAAATGTTATTTGTTCTATAGCAATGTCAATATTGTCCTAAGTTTTTATGTGCCTTGTCACCTATATGACAGACACTTACCGATCTTAAAACTCTACCAGATATCAATCCTAAATGTGGTTTATTTACAGATGTATGGTTGAGGATATTTACCAAGGGTTTGAGGTTACACAGGCAAAATGATTTACCAACTAGATATTCTCAATTAATTAATGTAAATGATCTAAACCATATAAATTGAATTCTTTGTTTTATCAAGTGTTTAAAGGTCTTTGGCTTAAATTGACTCATAATAGAATTAAGATTCGCACATACAGAATGAAATAACTAGGAACCGGATTATATATACAAAATAAAAAGCACAAAATATGCATGGAAATTGAGTCAAATATGTTTGAACATCATGAAGACTAATATATGCAACATAAATGTTAAATTTTCTGAAAGTATAGGAGAAAAAAAAAGTGCTACATATTTTTTTCTTTATAAAAAATCAAAGTCAAATGAGTTTGAGAA
The DNA here is from genome assembly GCA_009982885.2 of Hyles vespertilio. NCBI lineage: Eukaryota > Metazoa > Arthropoda > Insecta > Lepidoptera > Sphingidae > Hyles > Hyles vespertilio. The sequence continues at coordinate 1,260,380 of CM042814.1, read as the reverse complement.
GCAATATATTTGTTTGTGTATGAATACAGAAAATAATGGCAATTAACTGTTAATTTTAAAAATATCAAGGAGTTAACCTTCTGAACAATGTAAGTATAGTGAAATTATGCATCATTGCTACATTTTAGGTAAAAATACCCCTAAAAATGAGGCAAATATGCACTTGCATAATTACCTCATAATATATGTAAATATACAAATGCATGTAAAAGAAGCTCTTTGAACCCTCCATTTAATTTAATACTATTTTTGGTGACAGCAATTTGCTTTAGGTCTGTAATACATACTTTGTAGAATAAAACCATAAAATGTTAACAGGTTATTAGAAATATAATATTGTGAAAATGTACATTGAAGCAATAGCTTTAAATTTTTACAGGTTTGTTAACCAACATGAATTTGTATTAAAATGTTGTGTTAAAGTGTAGTTCATTTAAAATCATTTGGTAAATTGTGTCTTGTTACAAAAAATAATTTCTTTTTAAAGAGCAACAACTTAGCTATTTTTGGTTTCTTAGATTTACGCCAACAACATCGTATCCATCGAAAGTGTGTCGAGCAGGGTAGTATACCTTATACTCAGAATATCTAAAAGATATTCGTTGAAGGTCATACAGGTATACGCGCCGACCTCGACACACCCAGATGAAGAAGTAGAGGAAATGTATGAGGACATAAGTCGGGCCATACATACTTCCAAAACCTACTTCAATGTTGTTATGGGAGACTTCAACGCAAAGTTGGGCAAGGGAAGCGATGTAGAGTTGAAAGTGGGGCAATTTGGACATGGGCAACGGAACCCCAGGGGTCAGAGGCTGGCCGACTTTCTGGAGAAAGAGGGACTCTTTGCGATGAACTCTTTCTTCCAGAAGCCGCCTCACAGGAAATGGACCTGGTTGAGTCCTGACGGTTCTACGAGAAACGAGATAGATTTCATCTTGACGACGAATAGACGGATATTCGGAGATGTCTCTGTGATCAACAGGGTGAAAACCGGCAGTGATCACCGAATGGTTAGGGGCACCCTGAATATCAATGTCCAATCGGAAAGGCGTCGCTTGATGAAATCTACGCTCCGACCTACTCGCGCCCATATCCAAAACCCCGAGAGCTTTCAACTCGAGCTGACAAATCGCTTTGATTGTCTAGGAGAAAACCTTGCAGTGGACGAGCTAAACAGCGGTTTGGTAGAAGCTGTCCATACGGTGGGATCTAAGTATTTTAGACCTCGCCGTAGAGATAGACCACAAAAACTCTCGATCCACACTCTTGACCTCATGGCCGAACGTCGATCTTTGACGCTGCAGTCTTCCGTTGACGCCGAAGCATATCGGCGGCTCAATAGACAGATCTGGAAGTCCTTGCGACACGATGTCCGTGCTCACAATACTGTGAGCATTAAGGAGACAATCGAGCGGAACGGAGGCTCCAAAGTGTTTGCAAGAGACTTGTCTATTGGGCAAAGCCAGTTGTCTAGGCTGAAGACGGAGGACGGCCGCGTAGTATCGACGAGGGCAGAGGTATTAAGGGAGATCGAGAGGTTCTACGGACAGCTTTACACCTCGGTTGCCAAACCTGCTGTTAGCTCGGCCGAAGACCCGAGAGCCGAGTTGATCCGACACTTTAGCGATGATATCCCGGACATCAGCCTGTGTGAGATTGAGATGGCCCTGAAGCAACTTAAAAACAACAAGGCGCCGGGCGAGGACGGAATAACTTCAGAGCTTCTGAAAGCGGGCGGAACGCCGATACTGAAAGTCCTTCAGAGGCTCTTCAATTCCGTTCTCCTCGAGGGCTCAACGCCAGAGGCATGGAGCAGGAGCGTGGTGGTACTGTTCTTCAAAAAAGGTGATAACACTTTGCTGAAGAATTACAGGCTCATCTCGCTCCTGAGCCATGTCTATAAGTTGTTTTCGAGGGTCATCACAAATCGTCTCGAACGCAGGTTTGATGACTTCCAGCCTCCCGAACAAGCCGGTTTTCGAAAAGGCTTTAGTACCATAGACCACATCCATACGCTTCGGCAAGTTATACAAAAAACCGAGGAATATAACTTGCCGCTTTGTTTAGCGTTTGTGGACTATGAGAAAGCCTTTGATTCGATCGAGACTTGGGCTGTGCTACAGTCTCTCCAGCGGTGCCATATCGACTATCAGTACATCGAAGCGTTGAAGTGTATATACAACAACGCCACCATGTCGGTCCGAGTACAGGATCAGAGTACGAAGGCTATTCCACTACAGAGAGGCGTGAGACAGGGAGATGTCATATCTCCGAAACTGTTCACTGCCGCGCTGGAAAACGCCTTCAAGCTCTTGCAATGGAAAGGATTCGGCATCAACATCAACGGCGAGTATATCACTCACCTTCGGTTTGCCGACGATATTGTAGTCTTGGCAGAATCGCTGGAAGACCTTAGCACTATGCTCGAAGACCTCAATCGAGTCTCCCAACAGGTGGGTCTTAAAATGAACATGGACAAAACGAAGATCATGTCGAATGTCCATGTTGTGCCCACTCCCATCGGTGTTGGGGGCTCGACTCTCGAAGTTGTTGACGAATATGTCTATTTAGGACAAGTGGTCCGGTTAGGCAGGTCCAACTTCGAGAGAGAGGTCAATCGTCGAATCCAACTCGGTTGGGCAGCGTTCGGGAAACTACGCGACGTCTTCTCGTCCAAAATATCCAAAATACCTCAGTGCTTTAAATCGAAAGTCTTCGATAGTTGTGTGTTGCCAGTGATGACTTACGGCACCGAGACGTGGCCTCTCACTATGGGCCTTATTAGGAAGCTCAAAGTCACTCAACGAGCTATGGAGAGGGCTATGCTCGGGGTTTCCCTACGAGATCGAATCAGAAATGAGGAGATCCGTAGGAGAACTAAAGTAACCGACATAGCCCACCGGATTAGCAAGTTGAAGTGGCAATGAGCAGGGCACATAGCGCGGAGATCTGATGACCGATGGGGTCGGAAAGTGCTCGAATGGAGGCCGCGTAGCGGAAAGCGCAGCGTAGGACGTCCACCCACAAGATGGTCCGACGACCTGGTAAAGGTCGCGGGACGTCGCTGGACACAGGCTGCCTCCAACAGGTCTCTGTGGAAATCATTGGGGGAGGCCTATGTTCAGCAGTGGACTTCCTTTGGCTGATGGATGGATGGATGGATAGATTTACGCCAATGTTACACATTGAAATAAAACTATTATTTGCGGATATTATGACGGATTTGGTTTGATTTTACATTTTTTGACTTCCCGACGCACATAGGGGTATTTGACTAATCTAGCTGGCCAAAATTATTTATCCCTCTTATTCATTAGGTAATGTCTCAGTAACTTATAAAACCTCAAATTCAAGTGTTTGCTAACGGCTAATATCAATTTATAGTGCAAGGGGTATACCAAATACAGGTGTAGGTAAAAAAAAACAAAATTTTATTAACAAAATTTGTTTTTTAACACAGAATAATATTCAAAATAATAAATAAATATCACAATAACATTTATATACTTAAAATATAATATTCTTCACATATTAACATTTTAACGTTCCTTTCATAAATTAATTTTGTTTCCTTTTTTTCACAATTTTCATGGGGAGGATAACATTGTTTTTTTATATTGCTGCAAAACTGAATAGCATGGAAGGTTTCCTGTGGTTTATCTGATTCTGTCATGGTTGCAATATGAGAGATTTGCATCTACAAATGTTTCAAGCGCTTTCTCTGGGTGAACTTGCTTAACTTGTGCCTTATCATGTTCTTCTGACTTCCTGTTCTCTTTAGCACAATCTCTATTCTCCAAAATCTCTTTAAAAATATTTGATGCACTTCTGTTTCCCTCGGCTCTCAACTCCATTTGTGCAGCAAAGATTATTTTCTCAGGACTATCAAACAAATGTGTGTTCTCAGTTTTATCAAATAAATGGAAATAAAAATTAAAATACGAAAAAGAAAATAATACCTACATAAATCATAACATGAACAGCATCAACCAAACCACAAAATCAAAACCACTAAGGTTTATACCAGAGCTGACATGAGTTAACAACAGTATTGTAATTCTTAATAATTAATCTTAATATTATAGTTCTTACAATTAACATAATACAGGAATATTGGAATGTTACGTTATTGATTGTTTAGATATGATAATTTTTCAAATTAAATTTTATATTAGACGATGTGATATTATTAACCAAGTCGGTAGGCAAATTATTAATAAGTCGGGGAACTATTTAGGTAGCTGTTCTCTTCGTTCATTAGCTTCTTTAAAAGCTTTTGTAGGTCTACCTGCTCTTGTCGGTATTTCAGATAATTCAAGCACTCTATTTAACTACTATTCATTGTTTTTTAGATACAGATCACTTCTATATTTCACTCCTACTCACCGATTCTTCATTTCTGATTATAAACGTGTACAATTACGCTTTATGTCTTTTAAATCTTCTTTAGAATAATGTTTATGTGAAATTAAGTAATTTTCAAATTATTCTAATTAATCGTTAAAATTTAGATCATTTTGTGATCTCATAAGATCAAATACTTAATTGCAAATCATTATATTACTTCTAGAAGGACCTGAAATAATAAAAAGTAAATGAATCATAAGTTATATTTTTTTCACAATTTTAAGTTAGAGATGAAAAATCGCTCCAGATGGCGGAGTAGGAATTAGTAGGAACCAATTTTTACACTTAAAGAAAATATAATATCTATATTTTAAGAATATATAAGAATCATAGCCGGGTAATGCTGGGCACCATAACAAAAAGCCTCTCAAAACTTATTTTTCACAAAAGATAAAGGAATAAAAACGCTATTTTTGAAAATGGCGAAAAATAATGTAATAATCTAAGAAAATGAAATACTTTAAACATGTAAAATAACTCACTTACCTGCAGTTTGAGAATCCATCGTTAAAATTATATTATTCACAACACAACATATGATAACAAAATGTTGAAATATGAATTTTAAACCAGAAATATCGAAAACGAAAAACCACTACGAGCAATGTCTGAGTTCCGACTGACCTAATCGTCTGGGGTTTGAAGTGGGTGAAAAAAAAAAGGGTTGGGTCGCCCAAATACCTGGCTTTTCTAGGAACCCATTCTATTTTACCTGAGGGTAATTCTAGAAATTGTAATTATGGCCAGCTAGATTACTCAAATACCCCTTAGTGCGACGTTTCGATTACTTTACAGCTTTCGTTTCATGGTCATGGGGCGGAATCGAAAAGTCAAAAAATGTAAAATTAAACCAAATCCGCGATAAAATCCGTAAATAATAGTTTTATTTCAATTAGCTATTTTTGTTTCATAAAACAGCATATTACATGCATATAATCCGGATCCTACTAATAACATTAATAAAGCATTTCTTATCTTTGGGTTTCTAATGCCAACTACAAGGGACTTAGATTATATACTCGTCTAGATTGAGCAATGTCAACAAACGATGCGCTAAAAGTGTCCTCACTTTCGTTGATATGTGTGAGTACGGGTCGTGTAATTATTGTAATCCAACTGTCAAGGTGTGTGTGTTTAGGGATGCCTACTCCAGATTATTAACTTAACTTTTCCCCATTATTTGATATACAAAATGGGTTAAATAAAATATTTTTTCTTTATTTAAAGTAATCATACTATTAATTATATTTATAACGCATTTTAGTAAAAACAATAAAGATCTAAACCCATCTCCTAGTGTTTGTTTCCGAATAGAATTAACTCTTTGGATTTATTGCCTGGGCTGTTATCTGATTTCTGTATTTATGTAAAATACTAGCGGCCCGACCCAGCTTCGCCTGGGTGCATATATTTTTTGATTCCACTCCACACCAAATACATGTTATTTTTCGTATTAATCTCTTGTATACCTAAACTTGACATAGCTATCCTACTGTCTGGCTCAATCCCGTCTCATCCGTCTGTTCAGTCTCTTCCCGATCCGTCCCGTCCTTTCTCTTTTATTATCCATCCCGTCTTATAACGTGCATTTACATTTCGTCCTATCAAATCTGTCAGCTATCCCAGCCCTCTCCCGTACCTTCCACTCTATTATATCCCGTCTCTCCATATACATGTACATATAAAGATTGCCTTATGAAATTTTGACATTAAAAACTTTAGCGTTTTTTATTGTCCATCCAATATTACGTCCCTTATTTCAGCACCAAAATGCTGTTTTTCCTAATAATATTGCACGCCATTACTTTTTGTTAGTAATAAAGTAATAATAACCATTTAAAAAAAGAATTGGCCAAATTGGTCCAGGCGTTGTTGAGTTATGCGCTTACCAACACTTTTTGTGATTCATTTTTATATTATAGAAGAAGATATTATAGTCCACCCTGCTTGCTTAGTGCGAGTTGGCGGATTTTATTTCACGTAGAAATTAATCCGAAAAGTCAGAGGTGTGCCCTGGGATTTGAACCCGTGACCATCGTTAACTTGTTGGCAGTCGCGTCTATTACGTTACCATATACAAATTAATAAAACCTTCATACTGCCTTACCAGGTGACGTAAGTAATAGAACAAATATTTAAAAATATAAAACTGCATATCGTTTCATTATGTCTAGATACGGCATCAACGTACCAATATTTTTTTTATTCTTGAGTCTGAAAACAATACTAATGCGAAATTTAAATATGTCCCCCAGCGCATCTAAAAGTATAAATTCAAAAAACAATGTCGTTTATGAAAACGAAAAATTATAATTAGATATATTTTGGTATACTCCGGCAAAACGCTTCGATAGAGTATACTTTGTTTAAAACTGTTGCAATAATCTCAAAAAACAATGGGCGATTTTGGTAGATGTGGACATCGTTTTAATTTACATTTAACAAAATTACGCGCAAGACGCCGTATCTAGATAATATTATATACACGATGTACACATTTTTTGAATTTGGTTCTATTTCGTCAGCCGTCAATGAAAGACAATGGAAAGATAGATCATTTTACGTTGGGTGGTAGTTGAAGCTGGACCGTCTTTTACGTCTCCCGTCAAATAAACAAAGATCATCCTATACTGGCTGGACGCATCACGCTTGAACGATACCCAAAAAAAAGGTTTTTAGTATCTTCCTCAGAAATTTTCCTATTTCTCTCACCCCTAAAACCTTCCCAGGACTTCCACGAATATTTCAAGACCAAAATCAGCCAAATTGGTCCAGGCGTTGTTGAATTATGCGGTTACCAACACATTTTGCGATTCATTTTTATATTATAGATAAATCATCATAAGTAAAATGTTCGGAACACACAACTGAAGTCATGTGAGGCTACGAATGGTCTTTTCGTTTCCGCTGTGTAATGTCTCTCCAGCAATTTGCTAGTACGGAATCCGTAGGACGTCTAATATTATTAGGACCTTGAATAAGTTCTCGCTGTTTCTTCAAAGATGACAATAGCAGTACCCCGTTTATGAAATTTTGAATGGTACATGCAAGGCAAAGAATTAATAAAATTACTATGAAGTGCATGTCGTCGTGGGTTTCATTAATATCGTGTAGGTAAGTTTTATTTACTCATTCAATAAATAATGCCATTCTTCTTGTTGTTATTCTGATCGAAATATTATGTAATGATATTTGTGTTTTATAGTTTCTCCCAGAGTTTCAACAAATTTTCCTAGTAATAAATTGACAACACTGGCCAATGAAACTTATCTTCAAAATAATGAATTAAAAGTTCATGTTTTCTTCAAATAATAGTGGTTTAACAATAATGTTACCGATAGAAAGTGATATTGGTATTATTATACAGTTTTCCCACACAATTGCGATACAATTCGACAGCACAAACCGGCATAATTAATTATTTTTCGGGAGCACGTTATCCATATGTAGTTCAAATGACACTGACGTACGTGAGAAGCGAGTCTACCAAATTTGGTAGACTTTTTTTGAGCCGCGCGGTGAGGTGTGATTTGTCATCTAGACGAGTATATAATCTAAGTACAAGGGACTTTAAAATAAACTTGATTTGCAAAGTTAATGTGCTATCAGCTATTTGATAAAATTCGCCGAGTTTTAAGTAATCATACTTTTAAAATTGTTAATGGAATTCTTAAATATATACTTACTTGTGGTTTCTATTTTATAAAGTGTGTCTGATTCACTATAAACAACAAGTGGAATGTTTATTGTATCTTAATAAAAATAACATTTTTGAATAATACAATTGGTCAAATGAGAATTGAACCCAAATATAAAGCAATAATTTAATTTGAAAGACAGTAAAATAACAACACAATTATAACCAAGTTATATATATACAAATTAGTGACCTACTTGAAATAACTAAGACAAGACAACACAAAAGAGCCAATATTGTAAACAAAATGTGTAAGACATTCAAATGTGCATATTTAAGTTTATCATTGACAGTACTCATCATAGATTTAGTATAAAACATAGATCGGCAATGTGAAAGAGATAGAATAATTTAATTCATATGTTAAAGTGAGATGCATGATGCGACCATACGTTTACACAGAAGTAGCCTGCAGTGACCCAGAGTCGAAATATGTCAAACTAAGCGAGCAACAAAATTCGCTTATTTTCATAATTTATTTAATTTTACAGTAGCTGGTTATATTTATTATACGTAGTTTATTATAGTGCATTGTGCAGTGCCAAGGTGTGGTTCATGCAGGCGTAAAAAATCCGCAATAATTAAAGTTTTCACAGGTACCGGCCACTTTTGTACAATCCTATTTTGTGACGATATTATAGAATTAAATGGAAATCCGTGTATACATATCGGTAGAAAAGAATATAGTATTTCATTATATAAATACGCTGAAAGCATCCATTGCGTATAAAAAATAATATAAAATACGTGAATTTACAATGATTTCAGCCAAAAGTTGCTAGGGATTGACTGACAGGTTCGATCAATAAAAGGTTGTCGATAAAATAGTCGATGACAACACATGTTTCCCTACATTTTTATGGAGCTATAGTATGTTGTGATAGTGTGCATTCTTCTTCTTCTTCTACCTGGCGTTATCTCGGCCATATTAGCCCGGCCATTATTATAGTATTCATTCTACAATATTAGTTATTACTTTACTTTTTCTCATTTTTTATATTTGTGGAATAATTATTATAACACTTCATGTGTGTGATTTATGAATTAAGAACCTGTGTCAATCTCTGCCAAGAGGCTGTCAATTTATAATAGTAAAACAAGAACATATTCGATATTATTATAAAATATGCGATACTTCTATGCACAGTATCATCGTCCAAACCTTGAAGCAACATTATTCATTTATCATAACATTAAGTATAGGTTTCAAATTTATAATTCTCATAGGAAAAACATTAGTTTAGGTAACGTGATCGAGAAAAGCTTCATAGTTTATTAAACTATCTCTTTCTTCAGCCACAGGAATGCGACTAATGAACACCTTCCACAAGAATGTCTACATCAGTTTGTTGTAAGCTGCCTGCATCCAACGACTTCCTACAAGCTCCTCCGTCACAGATCACTTCCAATAGATACCGCATTACGATAGTTTTGTTTTGAACCGAAAACGCCAACGAAGGGAACTGCGCGGGGGGTGGGCGGGTTGCAGCGCGGTCACGTGGACTTCACCGGAGAGATGAGGCATAAGTCGATAAATAAAAAAATGTATCGATAGTTCGATTTGACAGTAAGTTCATGTGTTATGATCGCTTCTATAACTTAATTACCAACTTGTTAAATGTTTGATAATATTTTTTCACCGGCCTGATCTGATAAATTATACCAACCGGCAACCGTTAACTACGAATAAAATAGGATTAAGATTTATACTTTAGTATGTAACGGTTTTATTTCTATTATTCACCGTGTATTATTGTATACCATAGTGGCGAAATACCCAAATTAAGTGTTGATATAAAAGATCAGATAAAAATATGAAATAGTAAATAACTAAACCTCACGCCCTAAAGGTCTATAATAACTTATTCCGTTTCTTGAATTCTGACGGCGGCTGTAGTAAATGTAATATCGACAAGTGATGATGAAACCCGCTTGACGAACTATGAATGTTTTTGAGACGATATATACAACGTATGTTAAAATTAGTGCAATAGCTTATGCTACTGATTCTCAATAAACTTAGTATACTAAAACTTATGATAAATACCCTCCCATTATATTTGAAAACGTATACAACTAGAGGGAAGAAAGGAAATTTAATTACGCCAAAGATAAATAAAAAAAATATTGTAAAAGTACCTTGTTAACAAATTTAACTATTTCAAATTACATAAAATAACGTACTTATGGTAATTTGCAATTTTTATTTAAACCAATATATATTTTGTGACATTGTCATTTAATAAAATTAATTTACATTATTGTTTTACAATATCGTTAGTTCTGGGAATTATATTATAAACATGCGTCAAACACTAGAAGAAAGCGTGATTTCGCCAAAAAAAGATGGCTTATTACAGTTATTGCTATGCGAAAAAGAGACGGATGATTCTCCATCCGAACTCGACTGTTTGACATTGATACATTAACCAGTATATATTGTGCTCGCTCGGGACCAAATTAATTTAAAGAATATTAGTTATCGATGAAAACTTATTGCGTTTTTTTTAGATACTTTATTTTTTTGAGTTTTTTGCACACCATTTTATTGAACAAATCATTATTAACTGTAATATTATGTTCCCAAAATGTAATTTTCGCTAACGTGCGACGACATGTGCGGGTCCACTACTTGGATGACACTGATGACGCGACATTTGGCATCGGTTTATATCTATCTGATAGCTTATATGTGTTGGGCGCAACCGCTGCCTTGCATTAGGTATCTATTGGGAGTGATCTGTGTCCTCCGTACACCTCCAACGCGGCCTAGCAGGCGTCCAACACTTCCCAATGTGTTACAAGTCAATTAATTGACTTGAATAAGCTTATTTTTCTAACTCTAGTATACATATAGTAAAAATGTGTTTCTTAGACTTACGCGAATGTTACTCATTGAAACAAAACTAATAATCACGGATTTTGTTACAGACTGAGTCCACTCTGTGACTACGAAAGCTGTAAAGTAATTGAAACTTCGCGACGGGAAATTAAAAATGAAAAAAATAAACCGAAAACGCTAAAACTTTGTAAATTATAGTTTTATTTTAGTGTTTTTTGTTCTCAGTTTAATTAGGTGTATGTACTAGGTATACATCACAATGAAAAAAATAATTTTGTTCAGGTGAACATAAAGACCCATACAAAACATCTCAAACAAAATGTTTTCAAATAATATGACAATTTTTCTTTATTTATTTGTGTGTTTAATGTATCAATCTGTATTGAAATAAACACATCAATAAGTTTCTGTTAATATATAATAAAATGTTGCATATATCCATAACATTTTATTTCACAACTACAGGCCAACGGCTATATCGATATCGATATGATAGTATCGGAAGTGCATGGTACACCACTATATGTCAAGCACACATGTAAACTTCACGCACACAATCGTAAATCAGTTCTGGTCGCGCTCAAAATGACACATTGCCGATCTATGTTCTATACTACATCTATGGTACTCATAAGCTAAGGTATTAAATATTCATGTCATAATTTGCTTGGAAGTAAATAAAGTACAAAAGCAATATGTGTGAAACATTATGATGAATAGTATACTAATGTCTACAACATGAAAGAGTATTATCATAAAGGTAATATAAAGTATATATTATATAAATTAAAAATATATTTAAGTGGTTAAATGTTTTGTCTTCATCTCTCAAACTGAATTAAAAAAATATTTGAAAGGGACAAAACATTTGATAATTCAAACAGGTTTATAAATTGTCTATGAATAAGGCTGTTAATGTTTCAGTTTAGTTTACTGTGAAAAGTTGTTTTTCTTTGTTTCTTGTTATTAAGGTGTAACCAATTATGGTCAATATACAAAATACAAGGTCTAAATAATTTGAAATGAGGACAAAACTCATTTGTCTTAAGACTTACTGCTTATTTTAAGTGATTTTGATGTAGTAATACATTATTTAATCCATCTTAATTCTAACCTATACTATAAAATATAGCAATAATCATGTTCATTGTACTAACAGATTATAAAATTATTTTTAAATATTAATTTTTTTATGAATTCAGACACAAAATAATTATTGATTCATATAACTTATAGCTTCACAAGCAAGTAAAAAATAAGTGAATTCTTGTTGATAAAAAAAATGGTTTTCATGGGCATTGTACAAGATGCAACTATGGATCTTTAATATCTATCATTGTAACATATGTTAGTATTAATTACATGATATAAAAATAATTAAAAATGTGTTAGTGGTCAAAACAATTACTGGTATCTTTGATTGACAGTAATTTGTTGTAGAAGTGCTGTTTTGGAATGTTTAAATCAATTTTGGAACAGAATAGGTGTATGTACTTTATAAATATAAGAATGTTTGTTTTTATTCTATATTTGAACAAGGTCACAAGACACCTGTTATAGGGGAGCATTTGTTTGGTTTATCATTTGTCAGTGTGTTTGTGTTGATCAGCTGAACATGAGATTGTTATTGATGCATCGAATTATTTCGACATTAGGCATTTAAATGTTGGTCTAAATTAACTTTTCTCAGTATTGATAACATAGGGCTATTAAAGCTAATTTATTAATGTTTTCAATACAAAATCGAGCGATCATTTGTCTAATGCACGCCGTAGTTGGGCAATGTGTAATTGTAAAATGGCATTCAGAAAAAGTGGTAGAGGCAACTTTCTGTTGCCAACTCATCTATGCGGCCGATGCGAGCTGCCTAATTGCTTATACATGAAAGCTAGAACGAAACCAGTGGAATGTTTATTAGAGCAAAACTGAGTTGATTTGCGCGCAAGTCGCAACTTTCGATTAAATTGACCTACATCGACATTACCCACCTCGAAATAGGGACTGCAAGCGGAGAGCACCACTTTGTGCGCCTTTAGCGTCTGTCCCTCCGCCGCTAGGGTGCAGTCCACGTGCATCCCCTTCTCTAGCAGGGTGTCGAACACTGACACCAGGGTGGACTGGTGATTGTTCCACCGCAAGCAGAACTGTTGGTCGTCATCCATGATGCCGTCGTACCGCTCGCCGCGCCCGCCAGCCCTATGAAAGCACCGTATCAACACAACGTCTAAACAATATAAAACACCACGCAGTAATTAGGCCATTTGGAAAAACTTTATTCACACAACACCAAACTATAGAAATCCGCACGTTTCTTGTCACAGAACGCAAATTATCTCACCTAATCACTTCATACGATGAGATCACGCCCGACTCAACTAAATTAACTTTAGGGACCGCATACGAGTCGTCGTAAGCGACGCGGCACAAAGAAAATGGCCGCTTTTCCAGCGCGACAAAAAATAAAATGGCGACGAAAATTCTAAGTTTTACTATTTTCTGAGCAAACTTTTCTTGACACATATAGCATACACGAAAGCGTCGGGAACTCGCGGCGTGTGTAACTTCGGAAAAGTTTAAAGTCAACAAAGAAACTTCTGAGAAACTTCACTTCGAAAGTTCATCGAGTGGAAATTTTCAAGATGAAAAGTCTAGTCAGTAAGTTAACCCTTATCACGCTCGTAACGCTACACCAAACTGCGATAAATGCTTACCTTGACTATTGCATTAACCGAATTAGAGTATTTTTGCACAATTTTATAAGTTTCAAGTTAATTTTCACAATTATAACATTTGCACACCCGCCAGCTTTCTTGATTAAATGAAATTGAAAACACTAAACTATGCTATGTTGCAAGTTTAGAGAAAGGCACCTCTACAAAAATCCAAACGAAGTACAAGTTGGAAGCGACGCGACTGACCCAAAATAAGCTCTATGAATGTTGCCATTAACAAAAAATTTGAAAGCTTAAAAGATAAATACGGAGCGAATTTGGCTCCCATTTACTTATTTACAATTCGAAGATTGGCTTTAATAATGTTTTACTAATTTTGAACATGTTTAATTTATTAAATAACTTATAGTTTTGTGGTTTAGCATTGCACGTTTTTAGTCCAACTTGCCCTTGACCTACATTTTTGACAGTATATCCCGTGATTACACACAAAGTAGATTTCATTGTTTCGTCATTTCCTAATTTTTACATGATTTCCAATTTTCGTATTTTTTTATTATAGCGCGTAAATAAAATGTTATTTGAGGTTATTACTTTTATTAAGCTAAAATGGTCTTGACAGCGCCACCTGTTGACACACTTATGTACTGTTTGAAATAAATTAACGATTGTTTCGTTTCATCATTTAATGCTTCAAGGTGGAAATGCTATTAATACGTAACTATAATAGTTTAGTAAAATCAACGAACAATTGCAAACTACGTATAATTTTAAATTGATCGAATCTTTTGTTGTTTATTTCAATTCGGGCAATGTACAGAAATCGTCATAGTTATGATATACCAAACTTACAATAGATTCGTTAGGTATGGCAAATTATGACAGAAATTATGTCTTCTAATTTTCTTGACAATTAAATTAGTATTTGTTGAATATTTAGCATTTATTAGTATTCCTATACAAAATGTATGTCCCGACTATGTACATAATTCAGAGCGCGTTTCTCCGCCGCCTGCACTCGACGCTCCCCACGACCTTTACTAGGTCACATGTCCATCAAGTGATTGAGAGCAAATTGTCTCCCGGCGGTCTAAACTAATCGCTACTCACTCATATGGAAATGTACTCCGTGGAACACATCAGCCAACTTGATAGCGGAATTGGTGATCACATTAACTCTACTCAAAGTATAAACATATTATTTTGAATACATTCCTCATGGTCATTCGTATGAAATATAGCTGGAAACATAGTTGCTGGAATTGATTGGAAACATAGTTGTTACTGGTGGTAGGTCTCTCATATGTGAGAGGCTGCCTGGGTGGGTACCACCGCAATGTCTATTTCTCCCGTCAAACAGCAGTTTAAATTCACTGTTGTGTTTCGGATTGAAGGACATTGTAGCCAGAGTAACTACTGGACATATTGAGACTTAACATCTTGTGTCTCAGGATGACGAGCGCAGTGGAATGCCAAGCATTGCTTTGTAATTCAAGGTGTTGTTTTGTTTTGCTGCTGTTCATGAGCGGTCGCATCGCTTACCATCAGGCGAACGGCATGCTCGTCTCGCCATTCAATGATATAAAAAAAAATATGTATGAGTATTTTGATATCTTCCGAAGCGCAGTTGGTACGCCGTCTGGGAAACGAATGGCCGGGGGTTTCATCCCCGTACCGAGAAAAGTTTGCGCGGCTCACAAATATTTTTTCTGCGCGAGTCTGAAAAGTATCTCGTAGTTCTGATATGCATGGCACCTAGACTTATTTCATTTTAATAATATGAGATAAGAAGTGTGTATGTATGAATGTGACTGTTGGTTGAAAAAGAGTTTCAAAATAAGTATTTTTTTTTTATTAAGAATTTATACATCACCAAGTAAATAAAATAATAAGCATTCAAACTTAAGCCCACATCTAAAGATCTAATGGGTCACCGAGGAAGCCAAAGTGAAAGGGAATGAGAATGCTATACCGGGCAAAAAATCTAGTACGTAAATAAATAAATAGGTACACCCAACAGTCACATACGTAGTCCTGACCCCACACTGAGACCGAGTGTTGTGTCGTTGGTATCACGAACTACGAGATACTTTCCGGTCTCACAAACACACAGACCGACAGAAACAAATACCTGTGTTCCACACAAAATTTGGTTTCGATGCGGGGATCGAACCCGCGGCCTCTCGTTTCACAGTGGGCATCTAACCAACTGCGTAGCTGGCTGGACTGTGTCTCGAGCAACTCATACTATTAGATTTCATATATCCCAGAACTTGTGAATTGAAACTAGGATCTTCCGGTTCTCAGCCCACACCTATTGCCTCCACAATAAGCTACATACGTTATGCCGTTTCCAGTCCGTAAAAAATAAGAGCTAGTAGTTATATGCCAAAGTCTAGGAAAATCAATATAAATTGGTAGAAATGGGTGCTTTTGTATTGGCAGTCAATAACTGCGCACTTGAACGGTGAAGGAAAAAAATCTTGAGTATTTTAAGGAAATCTGCATGCTATAGATGCTTAACAAGAATTTTTATGATTTCCTATGATTTGTGGAGACCGCTAATCCGCAATAGGTCAGTACGATGGACTATGGCCTAAACTGATCTCAATCGAGCTTTCGTATGTAAATAATAGAGTAATTAATGCGGTCTCTAAATCAGAAAACTTCTATATAACAATTTACAGATTTGATCTCCGGTATACTTGCAAAGGAGAATGCCCATTTTACTAAACTTAGTATCGTCGTGAAGATTGTTGTCCCTCGATGAAACCTAGTTTTTTGTGTGCGTTAAGTGTCAACATGTCCAACAGTTACTTTGGCTACAAAGTCCTTGAAACCGAAAAACAACAGTGTATTTACACTACTTTTGGCGGGAGAAATAGACATTAAGGACCACCTCAATGTCTATTTATCCCTTTATTTAAAAGTACCAACTTTTAGCCTTTGATATTCGTATGACACGCGTGACGTGTATTTCCATACATAATAAGCACGAGTCGCAGCCATCGTGTTAAGATGCAGAGTTGAACGTATTATAGATTGAGGTCGTTCCTATTCCGTCCCATTGGGATTTTAAATTATACATGTCGTGTGTTTATTCAATTGCATTGTCTAATATAATAGATTGTTGTTACTTGCAGAGTGGCAGAGCTATGTACCATGTCGTTATATTCTTCTCGAACGTATGTTTTATAATCGTATGTGAGATTTCCGGATGTTGCATAATGCCAATAAGTTTATAGATTTCTGTTAATTCGCGTAGATTTGTATCTCTATCAGCCCATATACGTCCCACTGCAGGGCATGGAACTCCTGTACAATCGGGGGTACGATTGATAGGGGTTAGGCCATATAGTCCACCAAGCTGATTTCTGGTCTAGTGCGGATTTGCGGATTTTACATACCATAGAAAAGTTTTACAAATCGCTATGCTATGTTTTGCTTCGCTGTTACAGTGCAGGCCATTCATAGAAAGGAAGTTAATCTTCAGACGCTTATTGCTTGAGCTTCATAAGCTTAGTGTGGTAATGTGTAAGAACACATTAAGAATTTTTGATAATTCTGTCCTTTTAGAATTACCCCACTTAAAACATTGACGCCAATATAACTATGAGAAGATCTATGTTTTGGTAAAGACTCTGGTTTTTGGTATTCGTTTGAAGAACTTTAGTAATTTGGTAATTACCTATGAGCACTTTCCTATTTCATCATCATCATCATCATCATATCAGCCACAGGAAGTCCACTGCTGAACATAGGCCTCCCCCAAGGATCTCCACAATGACCTGTTGGAAGCGGCCTGCATCCAGCGACTTCCTGCGACCTTAGTCAGATCGTCCGTCCACCTTGTAGGCGGGCGTCCGACATTTCGCTTGCCTGTACGTGGCCTCCACTCGAGAACCTTTCGGCCCCAACGGCCATCGGTTCTACGAGCTATGTGCCCGGCCCACTGCCACTTCAACTTGCCAATCCTATGGGCTATGTCGGTAACCTTGGTTCTCCTACGGATCTCCTCATTTCTGATTCGATCTCGTAGGGAAACTCCTAGCATAGCCCGCTCCATGGCTCGTTGAGTGACTTTGAGCCTTTTAATGAGGCCCACAGTGAGAGGCCACGTCTCGGTGCCGTATGTCATCACTGGTAACACACAACTATCGAAGACTTTCGATTTTAGGCACTGAGGTATTTTGGACGAGAAGACGTCGCGAAGTTTCCCGAACGCTGCCCAACCGAGTTGGATTCGACGATTGACCTCTCTCTCGAAGTTGGACCTGCCTAACTGGACCACTTGTCCTAAATAGACATATTCGTCTACAACTTTCCTATTTAAAGTAATGAAAATAGTTCTCATTTTGAGTGCTCTTGTGGGTTATTCAAAAACGATACGAACTTCGAATGTTCGAATGTGCGACGTCCAGAGTAAGATATAAGATTGCCACTTCTAAAAAGCAACACTATTCTCTATTATACTTATCAATTATCATTTTCTCCAAACTTAGTCTAAGGTTGCGACGTCCGATAGAGGAATGCAACATTTTTTGGAGTATCTAGGCACATTGCATTAGTGAAGTTTTACGTACGCCGCCGTCGCAGGTTCGTATTGTTTTATAGAGTTACCCCCTAATCTTACACAATTTCCAGAGAATATGTTATTCATTATTATTTGATCAATTGCCAACCCGCACTAGGCCAGCGTGGTGGACTATATGGCCTAACCACTCTCAATCGTACTGTCGATTGTAGAGGAGGCCCGTGCCCTGCAGTGAGACGTATATGGGCTGATACAGATTATTCTTTGATCGGTAGCTTTATCGTCAATCGTGTTATTCCTGGGAAAGATTCAAGAGCTGGTTAATCGCTTGTTTGCTGGTCTTCGTTGTTATCATCTTCAACTTCAGAAATTCAATTAGTAATAGGCCTCACTGCAGCGAACTGTTATAATCGAAATGCATCTAGCGACTTCCTGCAACCTTCGTCAATTCGTCTTTCCGACGTGTACCTACTCGACCATCTTTTCACAATTTTTATTACTTATTTCAGTTATTTTCACACTTTATTTCTGTGAGAAATTTAGGTGCGTGTGTGTGGTGAGACTCTGCAAATCTGCTAAAAGTTAGTATTCATTAATTATTATCTTCTTTGAGGTCTTTGTTCATAAATTAAGCTATGCTATTGTAATATTATTACCACAAAAATATTGCTAGACAAGTAGTGTACTATACAGTATCAGCCCATATACGTCCTAGTGCACTGGCTGCACGCGCCTTCTTCGCAATCGAGAGTATAGTTGAGAGTGGTTAGGACATATAGTCCACGACGCTGCACTGGCCTAATGCGGATTGGCTGATTTTTTTTTTTTTTTTTTTTTATTGCATTGATTGGCGAGACGAGCAAGCCGTTCGCCTGATGGTAAGCGATACGACCGCTCATGAACAGTAGCAATATTCCACTGCGCTCGCCATCCTGAGACATAAGATGTTAAGTCTCAATATGTCCAGTAGTTGCTCTGGCTACAATGTCCTTCAATCCGAAACACAACAGTGCATTTAAGCAGTGTTGTTTCACGGGAGAAATAGACATTGCGGTGGTACCTACCCAGATGGCTTTTCACATATGAGAGACCTACCACCAGTATTGTTACAATTTTATTGTTACAATGATTTTACATTACAACGAAATTTATACAAATCTCTATGGTATGCAGATTTCCTCACGTTGTTTTCATTTACTGAAAAGTCAGAGGTGTTCTCTGAGATTGAACTCGCGACCACCTTGAATATGTTGGCAGCCGCGTCTGCTCAGTTTACCAACAGGTCACCACGTACTTAGACACTTAGGTATATAAATAATTAATTATTTGGGCTTTTCTACTAAAAGGTATTTTCGGTAATCCTAGGTTCCCGTGTATGTTAATAAATTTAACATTATGGGTGGCGAATTTGCCATGATATTAATTGCCTACTTATCAAGGAAAATTGGTACATCATTTCTTTAGTTCCTAATGGAGCTTATATTTCTAAAAAATAAACAAATATTACATTCATAATTAGAGTTACTTCCAGAAATATATAATAAATTGGAACTTCGATAAATTAATTGAATGCTTTAAGAATTCTTAGACAACTTTTACTTCGGAACTTTGTCTAGTTTTATTATAGTTCTAAGTTGAAATCTTAACTCTTTCTTGTTCTCAATTATCTCAAAACATCGTAGGTACTTATCTACTTTTAAATCACTTTTTGTTGGAAATTGGAATGAAACCATTTGGAAAGAATGTTGCTGAAATCTAGACTAGTGTTAGTAAAATCTTGATTTTAGCGAGATAAAATATCTGCTTTTAATAAGAAATTGGCTAGACCATTAAGTGAATTGAGTTACGCTTATTAAACTGTACACAATTCAGAAATGTATTCATTAGTGGTTGTGGTAATTATGTTATTCGTGTAGTCATATAACGGCATTATTTTATCGCATTAGAAGATCTCATATTAAACAATGAATATGAAATAAGTTTAACGACCTCAGTGCTCTCGATATTATTTACCATCTTAATTGGAAAAAACATTGATTCAGCATTGGAATAAAAGCATTCACTTCACACGAGGAATGAAAGAGACGCGACCCGGAACGGCTCCTTTGCGAGCGTTGTCGCTTCGTTATAAAAAATCAATAGCATTAGTAACTTCGTACAAACGAATTATACGATTCCCTTTGTGTGCGTCGGCGGGCTTTCGGTGTGCGGAAAACAAAAAAAACCACGAGCGAAATTCTTGTAATAAAAATCAATCGGAGCAGAGAGAGAAGGCGCCGGGCGTCGGGTGCGGGGCGCCGGCTGGTCGGGCGCGCCGCCTCCCTCCGCTCTGCATACCTACAGCCACCCGCGCCCGCCACACGATGCACCTACCCTCCCGAGTCCCGACACTTCACTACCGACACTTGCTCCACTCTCGATCGCTTCTTAAACCCTACTCCTAACTACTTCACATTTTATATCATTGATAAGTAAAGTTTGAGTTTGTCTGTTAGAGTGCAAGTCGGCGGTGGCGTGCGTGCTGTACGCTGTATAATCTGTGTAATGTATATCGTACAATATACACGCCGGACGGGTTCGGGAGGGAAGCTCGGAGCGGCGCGCGGCCGGTCCCCGGCAAAAAGGCGTTTGTTTTTATTTCTTTGGCGCGGAAAAAAATCAGCACGCGCCCGCCCTGCACCTCCTAAACATGCGCCACGCAGCGACGCAGACTCGGCCGGGTGTATGCCGAATTCACTTTCATTTGCGACATCTCATCGTGTCCCGAAGGTCACCGTGGAGGCGCGTGGCGGAGCGGCGTGTCGGCGGTGCACGTGTGGCGCGAGCGGGCGACTGCCGCGGCCACCGCTCACCGACTAGGTGAGTGGAGCACTCCAATGTGGCTCTCGTCTTCGTTTCCCTCGTTTATCAGTTCCGTTTCGCGCCGTTCTTCGCGAAGACGGCGAAAGTGAATTTGTATCTGCGGCCGCGGGTCGCGCAGACGTGAGCCGCGTCCGTGCCCTCCGCCACAATGATGTGAGGTGCGAGACGGCGAGAGGGTTAACCGCGCAACTTTACATTCACTATTCGCCACCGTGGAGCGATGCGTGTGCGGTGTGCAGCGATGGTGCGGTGCCGTGTGTACTACCGCGCGATTATGTACCCTACCTGCTCCCGTTTAGAGTCGGTAGTGTCTGCCGCCTCCGTGCTCACTATTGTGGCGTCGCTAAAGTTTTGAGCCAGTTTCGCGGGAATTTTATTTGCTCGAAAGTTTCTTTCGCGCTTGCTATGTGGTTATGTGGGTAGGTTATAACAAAAACAATGAAAAACGGTCGCCAGACGCGGCCCCGCGGCCGGCAGACAGAGATGGAATTAAAGTTTGCGCTCTTCGTTTGTGCACCAATCGAGAAAAAATTCAATAAAGCCCGCTTCCTTTTGTCTAATTGTATATGTACGCATACTTATACCTTATAACGTTATATTCCGTTTGTAAGACGCACCCTGTATGAAATATTAACTGAAGCTTTGTGATAATATTGAATTTGCTAAATAACATTTTATAAAGTTTTAAAGTAAATAGCAAAGTTTTGGAGTGTGGCATTGTTTTTAAATGTCCTTATTGAGCGTTGTTTATTTGATAAGTTTGTACATGTTTAGTAATAGGATATTATCGTAAATAGGAGATGCCGGGGGACGGCTTGTCCCGCGTCAAGAGCGAGCCATTGTCCGAGGAAGAAGACAGCAACTCATTTGTCCACAGCTATCTCTCTAATCAGGTACCTCTCCTTCATTAATTAGAACATTAACTAATTTGATTTTATTCAAAAATACTTAAGTATATTAATAATTTCATACTTTTACGATGTAGTACGCGAATGAATAGGTATTAAAAATATTAGTGCATTTATCTTTTGTTGTTAACATTAGTGATACTTGATTTACGTTCAGTCTATGAATGAAAGATGGTTTCATTTTCATATCATACTCTAAAGCGGCAAGCAAATACATATTATTTCATGTTAATTTTATTATTTGAATTGATTATATTTAGTTGTTATTTCTACATATATTTCTTTCGAAATTAAATGTATTTTCAACAAAATATCGAATTTATAAATATCTTTTACATTTTTACACATACTTTTAGTGCCAAATTACTTCGCACCAAATGGTTTAATTTGCGCGACATAGTTTTGTTTACTATCTACTATACAAATATAGTATTTGAATATGATCTTTTTCTTGTATTACTTTACATACAAACACGGTATTTTTAACCTTTTATTACTTTTCTTTTGATCCTACTATAAGATTTAAAACGTTTGAATAGCATATTGACATTTTTAAGTCATTGGAACAGCAATTAAAATGTCTTTCTTCAAGCTAAGCGAACTTTTTATTTAGTCGCATATTTATAATTATTTGTTTATATATTTATAATAGATTCTATGGAATTGGTAGGGGGCAAAAACGGCGTTGTAGAAGAAAAATCCGCGGATTCGATCTCCGCATCGTGATAGATTTTTGTCTTACCGACAATTTTTGATCTAGTCGTTTTATTATCTTTTTTTTGGCCTTAGTCGCTGTTACTATGCCAGGTCTAAATAGTTATCGATCTGGTCGTTGTGACCCTTAAAACTTTGTATCCAAACACAGGAGATAATAATCTCCTGCCGGTCGCTACAGAAATGTAGGTTTGATCGAAATCTGATTTCAAACTGTGATGAACCAACTGTAAAGCATATGAAATTGTTGAAGACACGTACAATTTATTAGTTTTCGATTTGAGTCTGTGAGAAATATCATGTTAATGAGCCTAAACTTGGATACCACTGGCGTAAGCATATTTCATAATATTCCTCCCAAATCAAACAGCCATGATGTAAAATAGTTGTTTGAATTCATGGCAAAATTATGGTAATATTTTTTAAAGTTCCAATGGGACTGGCCTTCGGGACTGGCATATGTAGTTTGCGCGTAGAAGTCCCTCTAACATCGTGGTTCCTAACCTTTTTAGGCCCGTTACCCCTATGATCTAAGGGTGACTGATTTTACCCCTCCCTCCCCTCTAGGGTGACTGATTTTACCCCTCCTCCCAAGGATGATCTCAAACAACACGTGTTAATACATATACGTAGACTTTATTAAACTTAAAACAATTGCACATAACCAATAATTAATAATAACTAAATAATAACTAGAATTTATATGGTATGTAAGTCCGCCAACCCGCACTAGGCCAGCGTGGTGGACTATATGGCCTAACCACTCTCAATCGTACCCTCGATTGTAGAGTAGGCCCGTGCCCTGCAGTGGGACGTATATGGGCTGATACAGATACAGATACGGAAATAATACCTAAAAATAAAATAATAAAATAGGAGTGATTTTACAATGATCAGTTAAATGGTACAGGTTCCCTAGAACAAGTTTCATAATTGATTACTAACAAGTTAATTTTTCGTGAGTAGCTTCCTTTCGACTAGACGCCCAATTTTTTCCTTACAGTAACGTTGGTAAATGGTAGCTTAGCAGGGTAGCAAGGATAAAACATGTCGATTTGACGAATTTTTTAAATTTATAAGTAACCGAATTTTTCTTTCTTAATTATCGAGATAATTATCTAAATAACGTGAAAAAATATTTGTCCTACAAAATATAAGGTTTTATCACAACAGTCCCCCCTCTCCAACATGTATCATAAACAAGGTCATGGAAAATAATTACTAACCAGCTGATTTTTTTTTATTGGTTAACTAACATTTGTATAGTTTACTATATACCCACAACGTCCTACAAATTGTGTGGTATGTCATCTTGGTCCTACGCTCAAAAGTTGTCAATACCGCAAGACTTTTTTTTTATTAGTAACTGTAGGACAAATATATCACGTGATAGGTTAATATATTTTTCATCCAAATAAAACAATGTCCTACAAAAATAAAGGTATGTTATTATAGTCCTACAAAATTTGTAATTATTGAGTATACAAAATAAAATGAAATACATTTATACTTACAGTAGTATTCGTATACAACGACTTCGCTTATAATGACTAATCGGTTTTAACGACGATAATGTTTACTCAAGTTAGGTTTCATAGTATGGTACTGAGAAATATCACCCTTTAGTGCGACCCCGGTTTAAGCGACCAACTGCTTATAGCGTTGGAATAATTATAATATTATTCCAACGCTAATAAAGTTTGCAATAATTATAATAATACGTCCAGTTAAAACCACAGAATACTAACAGAAGTCAACCTTGTGTATGTACTTCACTTTTGTTGCCATACTACGCTCGGCGTTCGCGCAAAAGTTGAAACTCGCTCTCGCAGTGGTCTCGACTGGTTTGGAATATCGTGTCGGTGAACTCTGTCTATGTGGGCGTTGATTAAGCGCGCTTTGTATGAAGCTTGACTTCTGTTAGTTTAGTACCTATTCTATGGTTAAAACGACGCGCAATGTTTTGTTTGCACAACCTATGCACCAATACCTCGGTGCCCCAAATTTACCCCGCCCCGCGCGCTTCACCTCTCCTTATTAGTGCGTGAATCCATGCTTAGTGTTTGTCACTTAAGACAAGTTCTAAAAGCTCGACAAAATAGTTATTTCGGTAAAATACCGATTTCCAGCTCCGGTGCGAAACGCATCTAAATATATACCGGGTATATCAAGGGTGCTACTGAATACGAAGCCGGGTGGTAGTTTAAGTGACTACAAAAACAATGTAACTGTGTATTGGCCGTCTGTATTTTTAGTCGTCTGTAGTCCACAGTAAACCATGCTGTGCGGATGCGTTTGTGAGCAAGGATAGCAGTGTGCCTTAGCTTCAATAGCAAAATATACAAAATATTTTTTTTAATTTCATGAATTTCTACTTTGTAACTGGAGGACTGGAATAACGTACCACGCAATTTGTAGGACAATGTGGGTGGTAAACTATGCAAATGTTAGCTAAACAATAAAAAAAAATCAGCTGGTTAGTAATTATTTTTCATGACTTTATTTATGATACATGTTGGAGAGGGGGGACTGTTGTGATAAAACCTTATATTTTGTAGGACAAATATTTTTTTACGTTAATTAGATTATTACCTCGATAATTAACAAAAAAAATAAAGGGTAGGTAATAATTTTTTTTCATTCGTCAAGTCAACATATTTCATCCCTATTATCTTAGTTATAAACCACAATCGAGAATTTTCGTACAAGAATTACTTGGGCGACTCATTGAGATGAAGCTATTCTCGAAAATTCAGCTTGATAGTAATTATTTTTACATTATGTATTAGTACTACAACTTTAGAGCGTAGGACCAAGATGACATACCACACAATTTGTAGGACATTGTGGGTAGTAAACTATACAAATGTTAGTTAACCAATAAAAAAAAATCAGCTGGTTAGTAATTATTTTCCATGACCTTGTTTATGATACATGTTGGAGAGGGGCGACTGTTGGGATAAAACCTTATATTTTGTAGGACAAATATTTTTTCACGTTATTTAGATAATTATCTCGATAATTAACAAAGAAAAATTCGGTTACTAATAAATTTTAAAAATTCGTCAAATCGACATGTTTTATCCTTGCTACCCTGCTAAGCTATCATTTACCAACGTTACTGTAAGGAAAAAATTGGGCGTCTAGTCGAAAGGAAGCTACTCACGAAAAATCAACTTGTTAGTAATCAATTATGAAACTTGTTCTAGGGAACCTGGACTAAAAAGTTTTAGGCATACATTGGTATGATGAATACTTGTGTTTGGTTGTTATTTATCTTGCTTGTATGTATTTTCTGTGTATGTATGCATATATACCATCTGCCGGATATCCATAACACAAGCTTTAACTGGTTTACTTTGGCCACATGGCAGATCAGATGGTCGTGTGTGATTTGCCCCCGCATTTATTATTATTATTTAACTTATTATGCTTTTGAAATTTCCATTAGTTTAAAATTTTTATACCACAGTACCACGAGGTACTGCTTAGCTTTTACAAGTTTGGTAATATAACGTTTTGTTTCACTTAAGACGATAACCAGCTCATTGTTACCCCCGCAAAATACAAGTTTTACCCCCGCGGGGGTAATTACCCCCAGGTTAAGAACCACGGCTCTAACAACAATAAAAACAATATGATGAACTTGGGTGGTTTATTATGTCGGGCTCTCGACCATCGTGTATGTTAATTATAACACGGCAGATATGAATATTGTACCCATTGATTTAAAAACTAAGGATAAACCCTTCAGAACATTTGGAGGTTCAAAAAGATGACTGTGAAAACCGCCCTAAAATAAATTAAAAAATATTATCTTCTTGTTTAGTAAACTTTCTGTCATAATACAGGCAAGCATTTTCAAAATTGATTCAGTGACGTCTAATTTCAGTTATAACGCTTTACACGCTTTCCGCCCTATCCACATATTTTTGTCAATGATTCTACCACTAGTTTTTGGTTATCTTTTTACGGTTAATGCATACTATCCGTAATATTATGTTCATAATACGGATCCCTTCTATGTTTCTGTTTAGATTTCTTCAGAAGAGTCGCATGTAGTTAAATTCGAACCTGAATACCTGAGGAGGGACCACGCACCCACGCATCTCTTGCACCATCTACATGTAAGTTTTTATTACAAAGAATAACGAGAATTAGCACAACATACGAATATTTATACCTGTTATATTTGAATATTTTTTATGTATATGTTTTTATGTATGTGACTGTTGGGTGTTAAACATTATTATTTTTTTATAATCAACATTATAACAAAAATGTGCTAGACAGATTTTTATGTTTCACTATTTTTTTCGTGTCAATAGTATGAAAATACAGTTTGTTAAACTAAGGTGTATTACTTTTCTTTTTTTTATATTCCAGAAATGTTGCCAATTGAACTTTGTGTTTCTATTAAGTACTTGTAATAAACTGAATTATCGTACGTATTAATCTTTGTATAGTAGATAATAGTGAATCGGGATTGTTCGGAGATTTTTACAGTACGAAAGTTTTATTTCCAACTCCATTTGTCGACTACTCAATCAACAGGACTGGTTTACCCTTTATGCCCTCCCGGCTACTTTCCCCTCGGCAGTATTGAGTCAGTAAACAATACGTCAGCACGCGAATAAGCTACTGAACAAGAAATTGTAGCCATAATCTCTGAGACGCATTTGGCTATAACATATTCGCTTACATACATAAATGCACGCCTTTTTCCCAGAAGGGGTAGGCAGAGGTGAAACCAGAACATCCACGTTACGCCTTGTATTTCATATCCCACGATTTGACAAGGGGCGAGCCTATTGCCATATTGGACACAAATTCCAAAGTCTTGGGCCCTGGCTGATATTGAATAGACAAATTCAATATCACTTTGCCCAAGCCGGGATTCGAACCCAAGATCACAGCTTTGCAATACCGTAGTACAACTGTGCCATTGAGGCAGATATTGGTAATGATGCCGGCTCTAAATCTATAGGACATGGATTTGACTCCGCACCGAGATTATTAATATTTGTGTGATTGCTACCTCAGTATCACCCATATCTACGATACAAGCATAAACAGATACAGCGCAAAATAAAAATGCACGCATACACTTGAGGGTTACTCTACTCCGACACGACGACGAATGTTCGAACATCGTACGCAAAACTTTACGACTATGCCTAAATACTTTACAAAATGTTAGACACCTATATCGCATGTCGTAATCTTCGACTAAGTTCCAAGTGAATGATAACTGATAAGTTTAATATAGAATAGTATTAATTTTTAAAAGTGGAAAACTTTCATCTTATATGTTGACGTTCAACATCCGAACAATTGAACTTCGTGTCGGAGTATAGAGTAACCCCCGAGAGTCTTTTAATTCCTTACATCCCGGGTGGTCACCCGACAGCCAGCGCGCGGCTCTTGCGTTTTCTTAGTGCCGCACTTCTTAGTACCTCTATCTTTAAGATAGTTCCAATTTATTCCATTTCATTTTTTGTGACTGCCGTTTTTTTTGACTGGGGCAGTTCATTACAAATGCCTGCGCTCAATTTTTAATTAAAAATGAAATATTTTACACTTAATGGGACTACGTTCATATTATAAACTAGCGGCCCGACCCAGCTTCGCCTGGGTGCATATATTTTTTGATTCCACTCTACACCAGAAACATGTTTTTCGTATAAATTCTTGTATATCTAAACTTGACGTAGCTATCCTACTGTCCGGCTCAATCCCGTCTCATCCGCCTGTTCCTGTTCCTGTTCTTCCCAATCCGTCCCGTCCCTTCTCTTTATTATCCATCCCCTTTTATAACGTGCATTTACATTCGTCCTAACAAATCTGTCAGCTATCCCAGCCCTCTCCCGTACCTTCCATTCTATTTTATTTTATGTCCCTTCTCTCCATATACAACCATATATACATATAAAAATTGCCTTATGAATTTTTGACATTAAAAACTTTAGCGTTTTTTATTGTCCATCCAATATTCCTTCCCTTATTTCAGCACCAAAATGCTGTTTTTCCAAAAAATATTGCACGCCATTACTTTTTGTTAGTAATAAAGATTTAAAATAATTATTTTTATAGACATAACTTCAGTGGTTTTGATTTTCTTAGATATAACATTTCAACCCTTTTTTACCCCCTTTAGGTATAATATAACCTATCTCAGTCCGATACGATGTACATTTCTATCAGTGAATTATAGCGAAGGAAAGGCCACTGTAAAAATTTGTAATAAAAATGGCATTCGATCTTGAAAAGGAGTAAGTATAACTTCTTATGCTGCATTTACACGCTTGGCCAACCTCAGCCAGCCTCCACCAACGCCAGCGTGTAAACAGAGTGTTTGGCTCGGCTGGCCTTATGTTTTTCATAGTTAATAGCTTGGAGTGGGTAGACGTTGACCCAGCCTCAGCCAACATGTAAATCCACCATTACGTGTGAACATTATTTATTTAAGCATATTTTGTCCTATATTAATGTAGCTAGATATATTCTCTTTAGTTTATACAAAATAAATTTCTGAACGCATGCATAAACAATTAAAATCAATTAAAATGTCAATCCACTACTGTCAATATTCACTACTGTCAATATTTTACTTCTTTATAATCTAAAATACGCCATTAATCGAATATTGTGGATATACAGGGTATATCAAGACTGCTACCGAAAACGAAGCCGGGTGGTAGTCTAAGCGACTTCAGACACAATGCAACAGAAAAAGTTGCAAAAAAAAGCAACAATTTTTTTTTGTTATTTTTTTTCCTATGGCCATATTTGGGTGGTAAATAATTTTTTTCCTAAAATAATAGTGTATACCCTTTTATTTATAAATACTCTAAGGTATAAAAGAGTTTAAATTATTATTTTAGCAAAAACTATGGATTTACCACCCAAATATGACGATATTTAAAAAATCATAAAAAATAATTGTCGCGTTTCTATGCGAAATTTTTAATTGCATTGTGTTTGTAGCCACTAAAACTACCACCCGGCTTCGTTTTCGGTAGCAGTCTTGAGATACCCGGTATGTTTTCGATTCGAAACCTTTATTTAAATACGTACTTTAATTTGAGGGCAGAGTTTACCATATTGACAGGGTGAAAATTAATTGTTTGGCAGTTACAAACCCATGAACATATTGTATGGTAAAATCACGCACATTGTTTTGATAGATATGATTGAATTTGAATTTTGTATAGCGGTAATAAAGTGCAAATTGACTCTTTGACGTTAGGAACATACGTACATTGTTTAAACAACAGTGAGTGCTTGTAATTTAATATGAACTTTATACAATAGCAATAAAGCTCAAATTGACTCAACGTTTTAGTTAGAAAACGTTTGTATGGGGTAAAGAAAAGGACTGTTTTTAGGGCTTTTCCGGCAATTATTCGAAATTTTCTCGCCGTAAAAACCATCCTTGGACTTCCACAAACATTTTAAAAAAAGAATTATTGAAATCGGTTCAGCCGTTCACACGTAATGCCGTGACAACGCGAAAAGGGTTTCATTTATATATATATAGATTAAAAAAACAATATTGGATTAATGTAGTCCACAAATTGGCATATGGTTTATATCCCAACATAATTTTAATTGCTATGAATAGCGAGACGACCATACCATACGTCTGATGTTAAGCGATACGACTGCGCTTCGAGTCTAAAACCGAACAACACCATCATTCATTCATCATTACAATGCTATGCTTGACATTCCACTACGCTCGCAATCCTGAGACATAAAATGTCTCAATATCTCCAGTAGGTACACTGGCTACAATGTCCTTCAAAGCGGAATAAAACAGTGCATTTATACTGCTGTTTGGTGGGAGAAAAAGATATTGCGTAAAACCGTTTGAGAGTCCATAAAAATCAAATGTGTTGCGAATTTTTTTAGGGCTACATCTGGCAGGCTAGAGGCCACGTAATGTGTTCCACTAGAAATAAACTGCATTTTCAATTTGTGACGTGACGTGATGTGTGTGACGTGCCATCATGTTCACGATGGTCGCGGGATCGAATCCCAGGGCACATCTCTGACATTTTGGAGTCATGTGTGTAATGTGCATTGATAGTCAACCACCACACACTATTACGGTGACGGCCAGCATCGTGAGAAAACATGCATAACATAGCGATTTGTAAGAATTTTTATGGTAGATATGTAAATTCCGCCAACCCGCTGGACTATTATTATAGATATTTATTGTTCAAGTTAAATTCAGAAATAGGAATGTTTTAAAGATTTCTAATTAAATAAAATTTACTAGTGCGTTATTTATTGAAGAACTCATTAGATTGAAGAAAGAGTTACATATATTCACCCACAAAAATCACTCCTATTCTCAAAGTGAATTGCTTTTTTAAACTGTACTGTGTCGGCCATAACCTCCCATCCTGCAGTCAATCTGTTTGTACAGTTTTGCAGGACACTACAATAGTACCTAAGTAAAATCTTTGTTGTTAAATAAATAAATAAAAAAATTTTTTTACTAGTTTCCATTATGGTCCTAAAAAAGTAATCCCATCAAAAACATCCTGTAAAAAAATTCCAAGTCTCGCAGCTCAGGTTTTTTACCGCAAAAAGTTGTGAGATGCATGTAATACCAAGTCGATTAATTTATTTAGTCCTTAAGGGACCTTCTATATAAAGTTATTAGGTACGTTAGTTATTACCATATCAATATTAAAAATTCTTTACGTTTTAAATAAATGGATCGACTTGGCCATCGCATGAAAACATAATGTATCGTACAATTTATACATAATGCTGCTGGCCAAGAAATTTTGCTACTGTTTATGAGCAGTCGTATCGCTTACCACCAGGCAAACGGCTTGCTCGTCTCGCCATACATTGCAATTAAAAATATAATAGTCCTAAAGAAGTATGTGATGGCGGCAGGGCTCTGGCCTGGAGGAGTTGGCCCCGCTGGCGCCGGCGGGCCCCGCGGCGACGCCGGTGTGCGTCAAGCAGGAGCCCGCCGACCCCGCGCCAGCGCTCACTCTGGAGACATTGGAGCCCGCGCCGCAATCTGCTGAGGTATTGTATTATTTACCTATTATATTAACTAGCTTTGTAAAATTTAATTTCTTTATTGTCTACATGATATTATGTTCATAGATTTTGTGAGTGTTCTAGGGGGTGACTCTATCAAAGGATACGAACTTCGAATGTTCGGACGCTGTACATAAAACTTTACTAATGTGCCTAGATACTCCACAAAATGTAGGATTCCTCTATCGTACGTCGCAACCATAGACTAAGTTTGAAGAAAATGATAAGTACAATATGATGATTTTTAGGAGTGGAAATCTTGTATCTTACTCTGAACGTCGAACATTCGACCATTCGAAGTTCGTATCGCTTTTATAGAGTAACCCCCCTGTTCTTCTTTCGCTACTTCGATTGACAGATTTATATTTAATATTGGACAAGAGAATATTGAAAGAGAAGCCAAGGATGAAGTATTATTTTAGGTTGTATGTTCTTGAATAGGCCGAAGTCCAGAATTATACTGCAATGGGCAGATTCTCGTATGATAACTTACCAATTCTATAGAAGTCATCTATACAATGATTATCATTATGTCGTCTAGCATTACTAAATGACAATGAGAAAGACGACCCGTTTAACTTGCTTTATAACGCTATGAAGGACTCGGCATGAAATAAGACTCCATCAAAAACAACTAATATTCCAAATCACTTGATACCAGCGCAGGCTCAATAAGGATAATAACATTAGATAGCCAGACGAAATAACAACACTGCAAATGCACTGTTATGATCCGGTTTGAAGGATATTATAGCTAGTGTACATATTGAGACGTAACATCTTATGTCTCAGGATGGCGAGCGCAGTGGACTGCCAAGCGTTGCTTTGTATTTAATTCTGTTGTTTAGTTTTGCTACTGTTCAAGAGCAGTAGTCTTGCTTACCATCATGTGAATGGCATGCCGCAACAGGAGAATGGCGTCCCACCATAAATTGCACATATAAACTCACACCTTTTCCCAGAAGAGGTACGCAGAGGTGCTTCCAGGAAATATATATTTCACTTTTTATGTTCTGCTCGGCGATGTGATAGCCTATTGCCACATCGGGCACAAATTCCTGACTCCGGGCTGATAATGAATAGAAAACTTCAATATCACTTTGCCCGACCCGGGATTCGAACCTGAGACCTCAGGTTTCCAATCGTATTGTACAACTACGCTACCGAGGCAGTGCCGCGATTCATTCCAATGAATAATAAAAAAGCGACATAATTTTATATTTTAATTGCAGGGCGCTGCTCTCATAGACCGACACTTAGCTTTACTGAACGCGAGTGATGTTCCTGACGAGTTCATGCCTCTAGCGTCTGTCAAAGATGAACCGCTTTCTGAAGGAGGTAAGTTATATTGAACAGGAAAACAATATTTCGTATGTAACATAATAATATTTTTGACGGGGTTTCTATATGTACTAGTTTATTTGATTGCGGATTCGATTCCATAGAAGGAAGAGCAGGTATATTAACTGAACCATCAAATTTCTTGGTGTTCCTAAGGATTAGATGAGCCAAAACAATGTTTTCACAAAACTCATGTAGGTCTCATAATGGGATTCCTGTATTCATAAGTTTTGGGTAATTTTCAATCTAGAAATATCTGTATGAACAATAATTTTTGTATGATTCGTTATTTGAAGTGTAAAACAATCCTTCCAACATTTCATATTCCATATAGAATAGCAACAACAGTGTCGAACGCAGGTTGATGTGGAGGACCTTGGGGGAGGCTTATGTTTAGCAGTGGGCTGCCTATGGCTGAAGAGAGAAAATATATATATTTATTTATTTCAAGTGAAACACAATTCTTCGTATTTCTTATAGAACAACAACAACTAAGCGGCGAGGATACTAGTGACTCGTGCGGTACGCAGCCAGAGTCTTCAACGCGCTGCAGCCCCAAGAGCTGGACCCAGAAGGACATGGACAACGCGCTGGAAGCGCTCCGGAAACATAACATGAGCCTTACCAAGGTAAATGACTTACCTAAATAGGGCTTCTATTCTATTTAACAAAGGAGAGGGATATGACGTACTTATTCTTCTTTTAGAAAATTATTGATTCAAATAGGTATTACACTGGGGATTTGTATATTCGAAGAAAGTGTTGGATGGAAGAAATTAGGTTATTAGTAGAGATTAAGAGTCCTTCGATAATGACAATAATCGAATATCAATTATCAAATTTTTTGTAACTGCATTGAAGAATTGCAACACTTGTTGATGGAGTGTACAAGAAATAGTAAAAAAAAAACTAAAATACACGCTTTAATAAGATATACAACTAAAAATGTAAAAATAATTGATACTGAATTTAAGATAAGAAAATGGAGTAAAATACATATATTTTATTGTTACAAAGCGTGGGGTGTTTACAACAATTACTTATCCTCCTGCACCCCACGCTTTGTAACAATAAAATATATGTATTTTACTCCATTTTCTTATCTTAAATTCAGTATCAATTATTTTTACATTTTTAGTTGTATATCTTATTAAAGCGTGTATTTTAGTTTTTTTTTAACTATTATTTAATTGTTTTGACTAAAAACATTCCATTTGCGGATGTATTTCCAGTCAATAACGCCATCTGTTGGTCAGTAGTAACATTTGACACTTGAAGAATACAATGTTAACGCCATCTAGCGATGAATAGTGCAAACATGCATTATTGACGTGATCACGCCATCTATTAGTCAGTAGCAAATTATGTTCATCTATACGCCACCTAGTGGTCAGTAGCAATGGTCATCAATTATAAGAATAATTAATCCTGGCGAATTTAATCAGGATAATTATATATTTTAATCGAATTATTGTATTGTCATCGGTCTTTGACAGGTGTGCAAAATTTGAACGAAATCTGGCCGTTTAAAGTGGGTCAAAATCGCGCCCAAAGAAGTCGGTTACAGACAAACATACAAACATACAGGTGAAGCTAATAAAAAGCGTGTAAAAAGGGAGGAGTTTATTGCTAAATTTAAACTAAATAGGTTAGATGTTGGTCTTATCCAGTCTATCCTGTCGCGCGCAAATAGCGAGATGGCTAAACTACTTACTATGCGCGCTAGCTACTACAATTTAGTTTTATGTTTATATTTGTAACTAGTATTATTTAGATACAATAGGGTTGGTGTGTCCATGTGGACAAAAACCCTGGTAAAATAAAAAATAAAAAAAAAATCTGAAATACGAATTTTTTTTGTTATTAATTCACGTATTTTTGTTAGATGGTGTCAGACCATTCAATATCTAGCCGAGAATGGCTTTGATATCATTTGATCATGGTATTATAAGGTCTATCCATGAATTTGTTTTTCGAGTCTTATTTTTAATTTCCATTTCTACTTATTCCTTCGGCACCATCTATTCAGTGACTAAACTGGTTTGAAAATGTCCCACTTCTATTTTTTTTAATACCTTGCAGGCATCAGCGACATACGGCATCCCATCAACAACGTTATGGCAACGAGCCCACAGACTAGGTATCGACACTCCGAAGAAGGAAGGTGCTTCCAAGTCTTGGAGTGAGGCAGATCTTCGTGGTGCACTACAGGCACTCAGAGCCGGGGCTATCTCCGCCAATAAAGCTAGCAAGGCTTATGGTATGTGCTTGTATTTATGCATGTAGCTATTTGAATATGATGTGAATACCCAACAGTCACATACATAGTCCTGGCCCCATATTAAGATCAATTAAGTCTTGAGCTTGTAAGATTAATGGAGTCTTGAGAATATGCGTTAATGTTAACGTAATATGTATATCATCGATTTTGGCTCAGCAATGGTTCTTCGAGCCGGATCCAGATGTATTACAGCGTATGTAAGACAAAATTATTAGATTATAATCTAATAATTTGAATCCAATAATTATTGGTGTTTTCATTTAAACAATTTGTGTTGCATTGAATTATAATAACATCTATTACTTGTTTGGATTATACAGGGTATATCAAGACTGCTACCGAAAACGAAGCCGGGTGGTAGTTTAAGCGACTTCAGATACAATGCAACAGAAAAAGTTGCAAAAATAAGCGACAATATTTTTTTTGAAATTTTTTTCCTATTGCCATATTTTCGAGGTAAATAATTTTTTTCCTAAAATAATAGTGTATACCCTTTAATTTATAAATACTCTAAGATATAAGAGAGTTTAAATTATTATTTTAGCAAAAACTATGGATTTACCACCCAAAAATGACGATATTTAAAAAATCATAAAAAATAATTGTCGCGTTTCTATGCGAAAATTTTAATTGCATTGTGTTTGTAGCCACTAAAACTACCACCCGGCTTCGTTTTCGGTAGCAGTCTTGAGATACCCGGTATATTAGACTGAAACTGAAAATATCAGACATTTTAGTAAACAGACTCATTAAACACACCTGTCACCTTCGTCTCATAGGTCGATTTACTGTATAAGCCCATATACGTCTCATTGTAGAGCACTGGCTTCCTCTACAATTGATACTACGATTGAGAGGGGTTAGGCCATATTTTCCACCACGTTGGCCTAGTGCGGGTGGTGGATTTTATATACATACTTAAGTTTTTATACAAATTAAGATTTTAGATAATAGATTCATTTGCATCTAGTAACATTCAAGTGCATCATAATGAAGAAGAAGATGATTTAAATCAATTGTTTGTAAATTAATAGTTTTCAATGATCATCATATCAGCCACAGGAAGTCCACTGCTGAACATAGGCCTCCCTCAAGGATCTCCACAATGACCTGTAGGAAGCGGCCTGCATCCAGAGACTTCCTGCAACCTTAGTCAGATCGTCCGTCCACCTTGTGGGCGGGCGTCCGACATTTCGCTTGCCTGTACGTGGCCTCCACTCAAGAACCTTTCGGCCCCAACGGCCATCGGTTCTACGAGCTATGTGCCCGGCCCACTGCCACTTCAACTTGCCAATCCTATTTTCAATGATAAATCATAAATATCTATAATATCTAGCTTTGGTTCTTGCAACTGCTGTCGATACTAGCTCTGAAACGTATTTGTGAGAGTTTAGTTTATAAGTGTGATAGACTATGACGTAACCTTTCTCAATTCAACTTTCGGTAGACGAGGTTTAAGCCTTGCATCTACGTGGGCTAACAGTGGTTAGTGTGTGTTACTCATAGTGATGAGTAATACAATCTGGGGGGGATACTCTGTCCTCCGACAAAAAGTTCCAATGTTTGGACGTTGAATTTTGTAAATGATTAAGGCTATTAGTACAATTTTACGTGCGATGTTCGCACGTCTGTCCTTGTTTCGAAGTATAGAGTACACCTGTACAGTGTATAAGCACATAAGGGTGCATGGTAGTTACAAACATGGTGGTGTACGCAGGCATCCCCAGCAGCACTCTATACAAGATAGCGCGTCGCGAGGGCATCCGGCTGGCGGCTCCGTTCAACGCGGCGCCGACCGCGTGGCGCCGCGCCGACCTGCAGCGCGCGCTCGCGTGCATCCGCGCCGGCGCCGCCACCGTGCAGCGCGCCGCCACCGCCTACGGGATACCCACCGGTACCCACTACCCGCACATACTATACTGCTCTTATTCATTTACTAGTTCAAACAGTTCAAAATAAAAGGTTTTTTTCTAAAATAAATGTAGCCTAAGTTACTCCTTTTATATGAACATTTTCTCAATCAATTGCCACGAAAAAACAAATATTCAAAAATTTATATCAACAAAGAAACAAGAGACCTCTTAGAACAGAGCAAAGAGTTATATAAGAAAAAAAGAACAACAGAATTAAAGTTTGAAATAACAATGATAAGTAAAAAAATTAATAGAAACATTACTAAAGAGAAACGAGCGATACGCCAAAAAACATTCGAAAATTTCGTAAACAAAACAGGCGCTTTACGCAAGGCCTATAAAGAGTTAAGAGACAAGAAAGACTGGACAGGAAATTTAATAAATAAACAAAGAATTAAAAAATGTTGACGACATTATAGATGAAGCTACACAATTCTACAAAACTCTTTACGCTACCGAAAATAATAACATTTGTCCAATATATCAGTTTCACACTAAATTAGCCAATTGTAACGAAGATCTCATAAACACAGATCCACCAAGCATTCTCAGGTCAGAAATCGAACACACAATTCAGACTCAAAAAAATGACAAAACTCCAGGAAGAGACAACGTTACCAACGAATCGCGTAAATGCCTATCTGTATCACTTCTGAAACCTCTTGAGATATTGTTCAACAATATTCTCAGAACAGAAACCACACCAGACCAATGGTCAAAATCAACAATTATATTACTACATAATTATATAAGTGCGTGGTGGCCTGTTTGTAAACGGACTAGACGCGGCTGCCAACATGTTCACGGTGGTCGCGGGTTCAAATCCCAGGGCACACCTCTGACTTTTCGGAGTCATGTGTGTATTGACAGTCAATCACCACGCACTAAAACGGTGAAGGAAAACATCGTGAGGAAACCTGCATACCATAGCGATTTATAAGAATTTCTATGGTATGTAAGTCCGCCAACCCGCACTAGGCCAGCGTGGTGGACTATATGGCCTAACCACTCTCAATCGTACTTTCGATTGTAGAGTAGGCCCGTGCCCTGCAGTGGGACGTATATGGGCTGATACGATACGATATTACTACATAAAAAAGGAGATAGAAGCGACTTAGGAAATTATAGGCCAATTAGTCTTATGACTAATCTGTATAAAATTTTCTCAAAAATAATTCTGACGAGAATATCAAACAATCTAGAGGAAAACCAACCGCGAGAACAAGCAGGCTTCCGCAAAACCTACTCAACTATGGACCACATACAAGCTGTAACACAATTAATAGAAAAAGTGAAAGAATATAGGAAGACAATATATATGTGCTTTATAGATTATACAAAAGCCTTCGACTCATTATATTTCGAAGCTATATGGACGTCACTGCGACAACAAGGTGTCCACTCAAAATACATAAACATAATTCATAACATATATTCTAAATGTTACACCAATGTGCGATTGGAACGCGAAGATATAGATTTTCCCATACAAAGAGGAATAAGACAAGGAGACTCACTCTCCCCTAAGATATTCTCAGCAGTACTTGAATCCCTTTTCAGACATCTAGATTGGGATACAAAGGGAGTAAAGGTGGATGGAGAACTATTGAACCACTTGCGCTTCGCCGACGATATCGTGGTATTTGCGGAAAGCGCCACTGAATTAGAGAGCATGGTGAAAGAATTGGCGTTAGAAAGTCAAAAAGTTGGATTATCATTAAATACAACAAAAACAAAAATATTGACAAACAGTGAACCCCAAGATGTAATTATAGCAAATGAAAAGATTGATTATGTAAAAGAATATATATATTTAGGACAACTAGTATCATTCGAAAAAAATACACAGAATGATATCCAAAGGAGGATAACTATAGCGTGGAATAAATATTGGGAGAACTTGGGCTTTGAGAAAAGAAGACGAACAAAAAATAGCGATCTGTCAACGAAAAATGGAAAGAAGTATGCTTGGACTAAAACTATCAGATAAAATTAGCAATTAAATTATCAGAAATAAAACACATATAGTAGATGTAAGAAAGAGAATTATAATACTCAAATGGCACTGGGCAGGACATATTTGCAGGATGAATAACAATCGATGGACAAAACACCTAACAGAGTGGTTACCAAGAGGAAGAAAAAAAAAAGGGACGGCCAAGTAAAAGATGGAGAGACATTTTTAATCTTAGATTATATACTCGTCTAGATGACACATCACACTTCACCGCACGGCTCAAAAAAAGTCTACCAAATTTGGTAGACTCGCTTCTCACGTACGTCAGTGTCATTTGAACTACATATGGATAACGTGCTCCCGAAAAATAATTAATTATGCCGGTTTGTGCTGTCGAATTGTATCGCAATTGTGTGGGAAAACTGTATAATAATACCAATATCACTTTCTATCGGTAACATTATTGTTAAACCACTATTATTTGAAGAAAACATGAACTTTTAATTCGTTATTTTGAAGATGAGTTTCATTGGCCAGTGTTGTCAATTTATTACTAGGAAGATTTGTTGAAACTATGGGAGAAACTATAAAACACAAATATCATTACATAATATTTCGATCAGAATAACAACAAGAAGAATGGTATTATTTATTTAATGAGTAAATAATACTTACCTGCACGATATTAATGAAACCCACGACGACATGCACTTCATAGTAATTTTATTAATTCTTTGCCTTGCATGTGTATTACCATTCAAAATTTCACAAACGGGGTACTGCTATTATCATCTTTGAAGAAACAGCGAGAACTTATTCAAGGTCCTAATAATATTTTTAGACTACGGATTCCGTACTAGCAAATTGCTGGAGAGACATTACACAGCGGAAACGAAAAGAAGACCATTCGTAGCCTCACATGACTTCAGTTGTGTGTTCCGAACATTTTACTTATGATGATTTATATTTTACATAAATACAGAAATCAGATAACAGCCCAGGCAATAAATCCAAAGAGTTAATTCTATTCGGAAACAAACACTAGGAGATGGGTTTAGATCTTTATTGTTTTTTATAGTATTACTTTAAATAAAGAAAAAATATTTTATTTAACCTATTTTGTATATCAAATAATAATAATTTATATTATGTAAATTTAATATAATATAACATGTACATCAATTATTATTATTATTGTTTATTCTCTCACTACTTGCACTACCCTATATTTCAATTTCTCAAAAATCCAGTCCATCCAAAGGTTGCCTGGAAGAGATCGCAGCTAGCGATAAGGCCGCCTATTGTAACCATGCCTTTAGTTTTTAAGTATTTTGTATGCGTCTTTCATTTTGGTGTACAATAAAGCATATATAAATAAATAAATAAATAATGGGGAAAAGTTAAGTTAATAATCTGGAGTAGGCATCCCTAAACACACACACCTTGACAGTTGGATTACAATAATTACACGACCGGTACTCACACATATCAACGAAAGTGAGGACAATTTTAGCGCATCGTTTGTTGACATTGCTCAATCTAGACGAGTATATAATCTAAGATTTTTAATCATATATGTGGATCGCATTGGATTCAAAAAGCACGCGAAAGAGATGTATGGAAGGGTTTAGGAGAGGCCTACGCCTCAGAGGCGACTACTAACATATAATTTTATTAACAATTTTATACTTTTATATTTACTAACAATTGTTTTATTACAAAATTAAGTTTAAAGTAAATAAGACCTAGAATAAGTATTTTTAAGTAAGTAAGTAAAGTTAAGTAGTAAATAAAGGCTATTTTTATTATTTTTTTATTTTTTAAGTTACTCCTTATTATATCAGCTACCTGACAGTGAAAGTCCCGTCAAAATGGGTCCAGCTAATTCAGAGATTAGCCGAAACAAACAGACAGACAAAAAAAATCTAAGGTCATTTTCGTTATAGGTATCATGTATATAACGATATATAGGAAGACATTTTTTTATTTTCACTTTACAAACAGACACTTCAATTTTATTTATATGTATAGATTTCAATGAATGGCGAGACGACGAGCCGTTCGCCTGATGGTAAGCGATACGACCGCTCATAAACAGTAGCAAAATTCCACTGCGCTCTCCATCCTGAGACGTAAGATCTCATATATAAGTCTCAATGTTTCCAGTAATCACTCTGGCTACGATGTCCTTCAATCCGAAACACAACAGTGCATTTACACTGCTGTTTCACAGGAGAAATAGACATTGCGGTGGTACCTACCCAGATGGCCTCTCACACATCAGAGAACTACCACCAGTAAATTTATTAGTATTTATTTTATTCTTTACTGCACACAAAAGAACAAAACCATACAATATTTAACAAGTAAAATTAAAGAGTACAGTTGGCGGTCTTATCGCCCTAGGCGATTTCTTACAGACAACCTTTGGATGGATATAAGAAAAGGATAAGAAGAGAGGGCAGTATAGAACTCTTCATACCTATATAGCAAGTGACTGTCCCACCCTCACACCTGCTTCTGCAAATTCTGTAAGCCAGGATCAATATTGACACGCGCTCTGTAGTATAGGGGCGTTTCGAGAATCTCGCCACGATATCCCCTGCCTGTCGTAGGAGGCTACTAATGGGTACTACTAATGGTTAACTAACTTTTACGTTACTAATGGTACTAATGGTTACAGTCACACCATAATCATGGGAGATTTTAATACATGTCTTATTAAAAAAGACCATCGCTCTTCTTCTCTTCATACCATTCTAAATTCCACCAACTTATCCGTCCTACCTCTAAATCCTACTCATCATTTCCCTAATTCTATTCCTTCTCTTCTAGATCTTATTATTGTATCCTCTCCTAATCACGTTGAAAAACATGGACAATGCTTTGCTGATGCTTTTTCATGCCATGACCTCGTCTATCTATCCTATAAAGTT
Organism: Hyles vespertilio; assembly: GCA_009982885.2. Taxonomy (NCBI): domain Eukaryota; kingdom Metazoa; phylum Arthropoda; class Insecta; order Lepidoptera; family Sphingidae; genus Hyles; species Hyles vespertilio. The sequence continues at coordinate 1,218,241 of CM042814.1, read as the reverse complement.
CGCCTCTCCAAACTCAGACACACAGTGGTCATGCAGCGTAATTTTCGTGGAATCGATTCTGTAAGTCTTCGTAGGGATGCTAGCAACATTGACTGGGTCCCTTTACTTAGTTCGAGTTCGGTCGATGAAAAGGTTAATCTTTTCACTGCCAATATTATCAAGCTGTATGATATACATGCTCCCATTCGTGCTATAAAAATAAAGCATCTTCCATCACCCTGGCTCACTGATGATATCAAAGTCTTTATGAAGAAAAAGGTCGCAGCAAAAGCTAAGTTCAAGCGTCGACCTACGTCTCAAAATTGGGACCAATATGTGGCTCTCCGAAATCACTGCAACAAGATGTGTAGGAATGCTCAACGCCGACATGTTCACAAATCTGTAGAAAATAAGGATCCAGCTAAGGTTTGGAAGTTTCTTCGTTCTATGGGAGTTGGAAAATCTCGCTCAGATTCTATTCCTCATACTTTAAATTTAGATTCATTGAATGCACATTTCGCTGCTTTGCCTACATTTGATAGGGCTACTAAAAATAAAACAATCCATGATCTTTCTTCTATTCCAACTCCTATATATCCTCAATTTGTCTTTAGTCAATTCTCTGATTGTGATGTTAAAAAGAGCATATTATCGATCTCTTCCAATGCATCTGGGAATGACTGCGTTAGTCGCAGTATGATTTTGCCTGTCCTTGACGAAATTCTCCACATCCTCTGTCATATTCTTAACTTTTTCTTATCCAACTTCGTCTTTCCATCTTTATGGAAGGAGGCCGAAATAATTCCTCTCCCCAAAAAACCTAATCCCGCATCTTACACTGAATACCGGCCAATATCCATTCTCCCTTTCCTTTCTAAGGTCCTTGAGAATCTCGTCCACCAACAATTATGCTCCTTTCTCACTCGTAACAATCTCCTTAATCCTTTCCAGTCGGGATTTCGTCATGGATATGGTACCCTACTGCGCTTGTTCACATCACGGATGACATCAGAGCTGCGATGGAGAATGGCAAGCTAACAGTTCTAGCTTTGCTAGACTTTAGCAATGCTTTCAACACCGTTGACTTTGATGTCTTGCTAACTACACTATGCTCTATTAACATATCTCCAACAGTAATTGATTGGTTTCGTAGTTACCTGACGGGTCGTCGCCAGCGCATTCGTGTTGAAGACTCAGTGTCTTCTTGGTGTGACACACTTACTGGCGTCCCTCAGGGCGGCGTTTTATCTCCCTTACTCTTCGCTGTTTTTATTAATTCTATATCAAAAAATCTAATTTCTTCCTACCATCTGTATGCAGATGATTTACAAATATATTATCATGCTCCTGTGGACAGAGTGATGGAGGCTATTAACAGCATCAACAAGGATCTTGTGGGTATCAGCAGTTGGAGTAAGTCTCACGGGCTATTAGTCAATCCTACTAAGACTCAAGTCATTGTTGTTGGCAGCCCCAGGATGATATCAAAATTAGATATGGATCAATTACCTCAGATTCTGTTTGATGGTTGCGCTATTCCATTTAGTGACACTGTCAAGAATTTAGGACTTCTGATTGACAAAAACTTATCCTGGGGTCCCCAATTGCAACAAGTTAGTTGCAAATTGTTTGCTGCAGCGGGGTCCTTGCGGAGATTGCGGAATCTTCTTCCGATTCCCACGAAGATTGCACTGGTTCAATCTCTTCTTTTTCCTCTCCTTGATTATGCTGATGCTAGCTATCTTGACCTCACCGAAGCCCAGATTGAAAAGCTTGAGAGACTTCAGAATGTCTGCATTAGGTTCATATTTGGTCTTCGCAAATATGACCATGTCTCCGAATTTCGAGTCAAACTCAAGTGGCTATCAATACGTTTTCGCCGAAATACTCGAATTCTCTCACTCCTATATGGTATCTTGTTCCATCCCTGCACCCCCCATTACCTTAAGAACCGCTTTAATTTCCTTAGTCACACTCATGCGCGATCTCTTAGATCAACAGAGAATTTAACGCTAGAGATTTCCAAGCACAGCGCATCATTTCTTGACAAGTCCTTTACCATCCATGCTGCTCGCTTGTGGAACGTATTACCACTGTCAATTAGACAAGCTAAGACGCTGCCAAGTTTTAAAAGACTTGTTAAGGAACATTACTTATCACTACAGTAATCTTTATTCCTGTCATAATTGTATATATGTATGTATGTGTATATATATATATATGTATGTGTATTGTCATCTTCACTGTTTACTTAATATATAGTATATTATGTATGTATGTATTTATAATTTAGGTATATAAGTATGTTATATTTAAAACATAATATATAACGTGTACATCTAGTATAATTTTTCTTTTATCTCGTCCTCTGTACTGCCCCATTAGATCTTTATTATATTAATCCAGTCCATCCAAAGGTTGCCTGGAAGAGATCGCAGCTAGCGATAAGGCCGCCAATTGTTACCATGTCTTTAGTTTTAAGTATTTAATCTGTTATTTTTCCTATTTTATGGTGTACAATAAAGTATATATAAATAAATATAAAATAAATATAATGGGGCAAGTGAAGGTCGTGGGCGATGAGTGGGGGACTGTTGTAGCGCCCATTGCACTCACGTACTATGCGACCTCAAGATTTTCGACAGCAGGAGAAGGAGGAAGCAACTGCCTGTTGCCGAGGAATGAGGAGGCTTCTTAACCTCCAACATATGGTACGGGCTGCAAATTAAGCGGCAGTGTGCAGGAATGGCCCGGTAGAAGCTAGAGTGTTCTTGCTTCGGGTTCCCAGGGCAGTTCCAATTGCGCCGAAGAGGGCAACGCTGGGTTTTGGTTGGTATGCTTATCGGTGAACCCAACATGATCGCTCCACTTTCCCCCGAGGTAGAGCGTTAGCGGTAACCAGGTTACACCGCGCCAACAAAAAAACAGGATCAGTAGTGGCACGCATTTTAATGACACCGAGCAATAAAGATCTGCGAGTTGTTCTCTAGCGGATGAGTTCGTTTTGAATTCTATCTATAAGAGGGCGTTTCTCTTGTGGATTCAGCATTGCCCGCTCCATAGCACCCTGAGTAACTTTGAATTTGTGAACCAGATAGCTAGTGAGACTCTAGTCTAAGGCACTGAGGGATCGACGACTTAACAAGTTTGTCTAGCTTCCCAAATGCTGTCCAGTCTAATTGAATTCTTCTATCCTCCTCTTTGTCGAAGTTGTGTTTGCCCAGTTGTATATTATGGCCTAGATAAATGTATTCTTATACAACTTCGAGGTTGGAGACAACTACGACTAAAGGTCTAGTGAGAACTTAACTATTAAACATAAATTTCATTTTGTCCATGTTCAACCTTCGTCATATTACTAACAGTAACAGCTTGACCAATAGTACTAATATAAGTCTTGCAGATACGGTGATTTACTGGTGGTAGGTTTCTCATATGTGAGAGGTCATCTGGGTAGGTACCACCGCAATGTCTATTTTTCCCGTGAAATAACAGTGTAAATGCACTGTTGTAATTCGGATTGAAGGACATTGTAGCCAGAGTAACTACTGGACATATTGAGACTTAACATCTTATGTCTCAGGATGGAGAGCGCAGTGGAATTTTGCTACTGTTTATGAGCAGTCGTATCGCTTACCATCAGGCGATCGGCTTGCACGTCTCGCCATTCATTGAACTAAAATAAAAAAAAGGGTCAACACAAGCATTTCCTCCAGATACTGTCAAAATTCCGCCATAATAACTATGTCGTCCACGTATCCTTTCCAATCTAGCGTTTTAAAACTGTACTTCAACACGTTGGTAAACAATTTCAGAAATATTATTAAATAGATAATTAAATCAAGATAATTCCACCAAACGATAGGATATTGTCTGTTGCCAATCAAGTCTTTTCTGGACGACATATACATTGAGGATGGCTGGCATCATGCATAGGCGTTTAGTGAAATCGCTTAGAGCCCAATATCATGTATTTTTTTATACTTGTTCCTTGAAACTTATGTTATGGTTTTGGATTAATACAAAAACTATGTATTGCAGGCACTCTATACGGTCGTTGCAAGCGAGAGGGTATAGAGTTGTCTCGCTCAAACCCTACGCCGTGGTCTGAGACCGCCATGGTGGAAGCACTGGAAGCTGTCAGGTAAGACATTAGAACTTTATTATGTAAAGCCTTGCTTACTTACATCGCGATCTGATGCGTCCGATACGTACAATAAGACGCCTGCCTTAATCAGCGTTGGGTAATTTCTAGCAATGGTAAAATAGAATTGGTAAGTGATTATAGAGATAGGTAAGATCATAAATAAAATCATGTAAACGACATTGGGAAACCCTACTTAATCGAATGAAAAGAGCTGGTAAAATAGTGTTACCAAAATGAATCACTTAGATATAAGGGATTTCTGAGTCTCCAACTATGTCATCATATTATGTGATATACAGTAAACCATAACCAAGCGGTGTCCGGGACTTTGGGGACCATTAATGCATTATCAGCATAGTTTATAAATGACAATTTACCGGATACTCGGTGCTTACAGTTAGTATGAAATATGATACAAAAGAATTTGAAAATGTTTATCATTGTTTTCCTTTCTATTCTAGAGTGGGTCAGATGTCCATCAACCAGGCGGCGATACACTTCAACTTGCCTTACTCTTCACTCTATGGAAGGTTTAAGAGATGCAAGTATCAGAATCAGGTCAGTAACGACACATTTGTTTAAAAGCTCTTCTGATGGTAAGTGATCACTGCCGCCCATGAACATCCATAACATTTGGATCATGAATATGGCAAACCCTTTAAATTGGGAGGGGAGCGGGATGGAAACGGATTGCCCACAGGTGTGTCGGCATCCAGCCAACTCACTTATAGAACAAAACACAACAGCGAAGATGTCGCTTCATGTTGGTCCTGTGAGACTGGTTACATCCCGGGCAAGCTTGCCCATTCATGTTGAGTTATGACAGCATGGATCTATCACTTTTACTAATAGGAAATTAATAATTTTAGCTGCAGGTCCCTCAATCACACCAACAAGACACACAAAAACCTCAAGAAATCGACCAAAGCCAACAATTGTACTACCAACAGCTACCACCTACCGTCCACCATCCATCTGACGATACCATCCCGGTCTACCAATACGGCCACACGTCCCACGACTACTCCGAAGCTATGTACTACAACTTCAGCAGTGTCGTCACCAGCTGATATGACAGCGCCTCGGAGGACGGGGCGGTCTGATCCTAAAGTATGGATTTTACGTCCATTTTTTTCAGTAAATATTGACAAGCCAAACGCCTAACCCTATTTTACAAATGTTGGGAAACGAAAAGAGATGGCGTTGTTAAGATATGCTTTATCTGTCGTCTAAGTTCGGTGTTCGAATTTGAATTTGGAATGTTTATGTTTTTTCTCTAAATTGTTCTTTGTCACTCAAGAAAATTTGGTGTTTGAATTTGAATTTGGAATTATTTATGTTTTTCTATGTAAATACACTTTTTAAACGTTAATTCTTTAAAAATCTATACTGTTTCCATTCGTTTATTTTATTTTTGACACATCGAGTACTGAATCAAATAGTGATGGCCTGATGCGTTATCGAATCAATTTTTTATAACAAACGATTTTATTTTTGAACAAGTTTTAATCGATTTAATACATATTTTATTTTTTGCTCCATGCATTGTTTTATAAAACTTCAGGGATATTTAAGTTACTTGATTTAATAATTATATTAAAATAAACCATTTACTCATGTTAAGTTAATATTCTTATCACTTCCGTCGGCAATAGTAATGTTGTTAAAAACAAATTGTGAAACGGCAACACTGGGCAGACAGGTGACGCGCGCCGCCATTTTGTGGTCACTCACAACGAGACGCCCGCGCCCGTGCTAGTGTTTTCCGTTCGCTGAATTTTAATTCACATTTTTCATACGTCGAGTTGAGTATTTATATTCCTCCGTATTGTTTTACCCGTGAATTCCTACATTTGGTTGAATTGAGAACATCGTACCTGCCTTCATCACTTTCAAAATGCCTAAAGGAAAGGTGCTTAAAGGACAAACAAGGGAGTTTGTGTTGCGACTTCATGAGTACTTTGAAAGGGAAAGCCGTAATGGTGGACCTCTTATACCAGTGACTCAAATCAGAGACCGTGTTTCAGCAGCATTAGGTATTACTGCTCCAACAGTTTCAAAAATAATTAAAGAAGGCTACGGCAGTAGTGGCATGGAACAAAACAAGCCATCTACACCTAAGAAAAAACGTCAGCCCTTTAAAGTGACAGCAATTGACAGTTTTGATGGTGATGCTATTCGTCGTCATATATACGATTATTACCAAAGAAAAGAGATTCCTACTTTACATAACCTAGTACAATCTCTGAAAACTAGTGGCTTGTTCCGTGGTCAAAAGTCTTCTTTGGCGAAGGTATTGAATAGGATTGGATTCCAATACAAAAAATGTGACAAAAGAAAAATATTGATGGAACGCAATGATGTTGCTTTGTATCGATGCGAATTTTTAAGACAAGCTAAAAAAATAGAAGACTGGTCGAATGTTGTTTTCACCGATGAAACTTGGCTCAATGCGAATCACACGGTATCAAAAACTTGGACTGACAACACTGCTAGCTCCTCGACCGCAGTGCCAATGGGAAAAGGTGAAAGAATTATAATTTGTCATGCAGGAACCGCAAAAGGATTTGTGCAAGATGCTATGTTAGCTTTTAAATCAAAGAAAACAGGGGATTACCACGAAGAAATGAATTCCGAAGTATATGAAAAATGGTTTCGGGAAATGTTATTGTCACTCGAACAGCCATCAACAATATTTATAGATAATGCGTCCTATCACTCTCAGCAAATTAACAAAATGCCAACGCAAGCCAGTAAAAAAATGAAATAATAAACTGGCTCCGTAACAATGGCGAGGAGGTGGACGAGTCCCTATTAAAAGTAGAGTTACTTAAAATATTAAAAATGAGGAAGCAGCCTAAACGATACGTTATAGATGAAATGGCTGCAGAACATGGGCACACCGTCCTTAGAATTCCTCCATATCATTGCCAGTATAATGCCATAGAGCTAATATGGGCGCAAGTGAAAGGATATGCTGCGAGAATAAATACAACTCCTCCTTTCACCGCAAACAAAATGCTGGAGTTGCTTAAAAATGCGTGTGAAAATGTGACGCCTCATAACTGGGCGAGTGTCGTAGATAAGACGAAGAAAGAAATAATGTCTGATTGGGATCGCGATGTCGCATTTGACAACTTACCCATGCACTCATTAATAATTAGTGTTACTGGGGATACGAGTGACGACGACGCCGATTCCGACGTAACAGACGATTGTTTATAAATAAAAATATTAACAAATTACCTTTTAGTTGTTTTAATTATTTAATCCTTAAAGTACTATGAATTCCAACATGGTTTAACTGTTTATTACAAGTAGGTACTAAACATTTATTTTCGTTGTAATCATTGTAATTATTTTAAATTAAACTCTTATTAAAAGTCACTTCAATACGTATACCTTTATTCATATTAATTAATTTGCAGCAAATACATTCGATCCTAATATTGGGTACTATATTACGTTTAACTGTTTTCATTAGCATTTTAATGTAATTTTATTTCAAATGATTCCGATTGATTGATTCTATTCAAAATCGTTTTTGTTATCTGTGGTCATTCGTTACGAATGGCACAACTCTAAGTGGGCGTTACCCGTCAAGAAAGTATCTACTTTTATTTCAAAATATTGTTCTACTGTAATGTCGTACTTTATAGGCGTGAACTGTCAAAAATAAAATAAACGAATGGAAACAGTATAATGAACTGATTTGCCAAAAGATGTGCCAAGTATTTTATTAAAACATTTAAATGTAGGGAATAGCGACTGTCATTAATTACTCATAGCGAATACACATATTCAGGAATAGTTTTTAATTATACCTCTGTTTGATGTATAAACGATTTCTTGCAACGTAGGCTCGAATATATTGAAGATTTTTTGTTGATGGTAAAATGTTACTTAAAGTGTGTTTAGATATAAGGTAGGTATCTATAAGTATTGTAATAACCGAATATACGTAAAGTAAAGGACTTCCTTTAGTACGTAGATGTTAATAATATTATCTTTAAATTGTCTTAATTATGAAATATGTAAGTACTTAAAATTAATAATTTTGTATTATTAATAATATTTTTATGCTTGTCTCGAACTGCAATATTCATACAATAATTAGGTTATTTATTTTTATTCCAGAGAATAGTAGATATTTATATTTTAGGAATTGTGTTTGCTCACTTTTCCAACAGCATATTATTGAAATTTTGATAAGCCATTGTACTACTCAGTATTATTTGTACAAGTTTATTAAGGTTAGATTATAAGGTAGTTCAGCTAGATTACTTTAGAAACAATGCCATCCTTCAAATTATAGGTAGACTTTCAGACCAAAACATCGCATTTTCACTTTTTAAATAAAATAAGAATTTTGATTACACTTTGCAAATCGAAGTATGCACCGAGGGGCAATAGGAAAACAATACAGCCGAAAAGTAAAATAGTGGCTATAAAAGTAGGTAGACCTAACACCGTTTTAAACTAGATAGTCAACATACTGATCAATTAGGCGAATATCTAACTCGGCACCAATGCACGCGCCATGCGTTCCGAAGCGCACGCGAAACTCCATAAAAAATGAACTACCCAGCGAGAGGCAAGCGATGACAAACTACCCTCAATTAGATTTTATTTACAATAAAAATAATAAAACTACGTAAACTATTTTATTGTGAAGCTGTATCTATACGAATTAAATAGAAATATGATATTAAACCTAAATTCGCGGCTGCAATAAACAGCATAAATATAAGCGATTCATTAAATTGAAGCACCCACTATTTAGTATTTGAAGTTACCGCAGGTACCGTTGTGCGAAGTGATAAGAATAGATTTCTATTTCCTCATATCATTACCTATTAAGAGCGCTTACACCTTGCGCGCAAAGTCAACTATAGGTATTTCTCAATCTTCTCGTCAATTTCACGCACACATAAGCGACCAAAGCTGTGTGCGTAGAGCTGCCGCGTCGGCTCGCTATACAGTCAGCGCAACCAACTTTGATCCGTGCGCTTCAAAATTCTAATATTCAATTGAAATGTTACTTATGATTCATATATTGGTAATATAATATCATAAAAATATTTTATTTGCATTATAAGTAGACAAATATTACTGTGCAAGCAATGAACAATACAAATTTAGATACTAATCATATTTTCGTTATTATTACATTGTTAAGTTGCATTCAAATCAGTGTTCAATCAGTAGACACTACCTACGGACGTTTTATTAATCATTTCGTGTTCGAACAGACACGCACTTGTTCGAACACATGAATCTTGTTAGGCTTCGCAAGGATGCGGGCGACATTAACTGGAGTGCGCTCTTTCAGTCCGATTGCCTCGATGCCAAGATTGATCTCTTCAATAGTAAATTAACAAATTTATATGATAAGCATGCACCTTTTCGAAAAATAAAACTTAAACACCTACCATCGCCATGGCTTACCACGGAAATTAAAGAGTTACTGTGTAAAAAAGCTTCAGCCAAGTCTAAGTATAAACGCCGTCCCAGCGAGTCGAACTGGTTGAAGTACGTAGCCGTTCGGAATCACTGTAGTAAGGTGTGTAGGAATGCTCAACGCCGACATATCCATGATTCTGTTGAAAACGGAGATCCAGCTAAAGTCTGGAGATTTCTCAAGACATTAGGAGTGGGTAAACCTACACAAGACCCAATTCCGAAAACCATTGATCTAAATTCTCTGAATAATCACTTTTCTTGTCCATTCTATTTTGACATGACGATCAAAGATAAAACTATTAAGCATCTTTCTACCATTAAGACTCCTGAATGTTCTGCTTTCGTTCTTAAACAATTTGCTGCTTGTGATGTTGAGAAAACTATTACGCTTATTTCATCAAATGCCATGGGAAGCGACTGTGTCAGCCGTAATATGATTCTTCCTATCCTAGACGAAATCCTTCCTGTCATTTGTCACATCCTGAACCATTCCGTTTCCACCGGGATATTTCCTACTGCATGGAAAGAAGCCCATATCATCCCCATTCCAAAAAAACCTAAGGCCTCAGTCCTGTCTGAATTCCGTCCTATTTCTATTTTACCATTCCTTTCTAAAGTCCTCGAACGCCTGATCTATATCCAACTTAATACTTTCCTTTCCAGTAATAACCTCCTGAATCCTCTCCAGTCTGGATTTCGTCCTGGGCATAGTACCACTACCACCCTGACTCATATTACGGATGGCATCAGATCGGGCATGGAGCATGGCGAGCTGACAGTCTTAGCACTGCTAGACTTCAGCAACGCCTTCAACACTGTCGATTTTGATGTGTTACTCAGCGTACTTGGTTCTCTTAACATATCTCCAATGGCAATTGATTGGTTTCGTAATTACCTGTTTGGACGCCGGCAACGCATCTGTGTTGAGAATAATTTCTCCTCTTGGTGCCCCGTATCTGCTGGCGTTCCACAGGGCGGCGTGCTATCTCCTTTACTTTTCGCTGTTTTTATAAATTCCATCACTGACCAGATTCGCTCCTCCTACCACCTCTACGCAGATGATCTGCAAATTTACTCCCGGGCGCCCTTGAACAACTTGGCTGACGCTATTTCTATTATAAACACTGATATGAAACATATTTGTGACTGGAGCCGGACCCATGGATTGATGGTTAATCCATCCAAAACCCAGGTGATTGTGGTCGGTAGCCCTAAATTGGTTTCCAAAATTAATTGGGATCTCCTACCATCCATCACCTGCAATGGCACTATCATCCCATACAGTGAAACCGTCAAGAATTTAGGTTTATTTATTGATAGGTCTCTCACTTGGGGTCCGCAGCTTCGTGAGGTTAGTCGAAAGCTGTTTGCCTCGGCAAGGTCCTTGCGTAGGTTGAGCAATCTTCTACCCATTACCACGAAGATTTCACTTGCGCAAACTCTCCTTCTCCCTATCCTTGATTATGCTGATGTCAGCTATCTAGATCTCATCATCATCATCATCATATCAGCCACAGGAAGTCCACTGCTGAACATAGGCCTCCCCCAATGATCTCCACAATGACCTGTTGGAAGCGGCCTGCATCCAGCGACTTCCTGCGACCTTAGTCAGATCGTCCGTCCACCTTGTAGGCGGGCGTCCAACACTTCGCTTGCCTGTACGTGGCTTCCACTCGAGAACCTTTCGGCCCCAACGGCCATCGGTTCTACGAGCTATGTGCCCGGCCCACTGCCACTTCAACTTGCCAATCCTATGGGCTATGTCGGTAACCTTGGTTCTCCTACGGATCTCCTCATTTCTGATTCGATCTCGTAGGGAAACACCGAGCATAGCCCGCTCCATGGCTCGTTGAGTGACTTTGAGCCTTTTAATGAGGCCCACAGTGAGAGGCCACGTCTCGGTGCCGTATGTCATCACTGGTAACACACAACTATCGAAGATTTTCGATTTTAGGCACTGAGGTATTTTGGACGAGAAGACGTCGCGAAGTTTCCCGAACGCTGCCCAACCGAGTTGGATTCGCCGATTGACCTCTCTCTCGAAGTTGGACCTGCCTAACCGGACCACTTGTCCTAAATAGACATATTCGTCTACAACTTCGAGAGTCGAGCCCCCAACTCCAATGGGGGTGGGCACAACATGGATATTCGACATGATCTTCGTTTATCCATGTTCATTTTAAGACCCACCTGTTGGGAAACTCGATTAAGGTCTTCGAGCATAGTGCTAAGGTCTTCCAGCGATTCTGCCAAGACTACAATATCGTCGGCAAATCGAAGGTGAGTAATATACTCGCCGTTGATGTTGATGCCGAATCCTTTCCACTGCAAGAGCTTGAAGGCATTTTCCAGCGCGGCAGTGAACAGTTTCGGAGATATGACATCTCCCTGTCTCACGCCTCTCTGTAGTGGAATAGCCTTCGTGCTCTGATCCTGTACTCGGACTGACATGGTGGCGTTGTTGTATATACACCTCAACACTTCGATGTACCGATAGTCTATGTGGCACCGCTGAAGAGACTGTAGCACAGCCTAGGTCTCGATCGAATCAAAGGCTTTCTCATAGTCCACAAACGCTAAACAAAGCGGCAAGTTATACTCCTCGGTTTTTTGTATAACCTGCCGTAGCGTATGAATATGGTCTATGGTACTAAAGCCTTTTCGGAAACCGGCTTGTTCGGGAGGCTGGAAGTCATCAAACCTGCGTTCGAGACGATTTGTGATGACCCTTGAAAACAACTTATAGACATGGCTCAGGAGCGAGATGGGCCTGTAGTTCTTCAGCAAAGTGTTATCACCTTTTTTGAAGAACAGTACCACCAAGCTCCTGCTCCATGCCTCCGGCGTTGAGCCCTCGAGGAGAACGGAATTGAAGAGCCTCTGAAGGACTTTCAGTACCGGCGTTCCGCCCGCTTTCAGAAGCTCTGAAGTGATTCCGTCCTCACCCGGCGCCTTGTTGTTTTTAAGTTGTTTGAGGGCCATCTCAATCTCAAACAGGCTGATGTCCGGGATATCATCGCTAAAGTGTCGGATTAACTCGGCTCTCGGGTCTTCGGCCGAGCTAACAGTAGGTTTGGCAACCGAGGTGTAAAGCTGTCCGTAGAACCTCTCGATCTCCCTTAATACCTCTGCCCTCGTCGATACCACGCGGCCGTCTTCCGTCTTCAGCCTAGACAACTGGCTTTGCCCAATAGACAAGTCTCTTGCAAACACTTTGGAGCCTCCGTTCCGCTCAATTGTCTCCTTAATGCTCACAGTATTGTGAGCACGGACATCGTGTCGCAAGTGTATTTGACAAATATTTGTGCTTCAGTGTTTTATACGAAATGCAATCTCCATTTGGGTATAAGCTTCTTGACCAAAGTACTAAGATGTGGCAATCGCAGTCCGCGCGTGGCTATTTTTACTACGCACGGCAAAAATCTACTGCAGCCAGGCCGGAGCAACGAGCGATACATACACAGCCTTGCGGCGGTCTGATTTCAGGCTGGTCGGACTGCGTGTTTTATAGTGGTTTTTAAAATATTTGTAGAAAACATGAAAACTAATTTTGTTGTAATATAAAAATGGTAATTTATTGATAAGATGTTCTTCTATTATAATATGCAATTGCTATAAAAAATTATGTACGATAAGTTGGTGAAAAAAATATGTTCTTGACGAGAGTTTCTGAATAATTTCGCATAGTTTAAATTTTTATTTTTCAGGATCTAAACAAAAAAGATTATTTTTCTCAGCAAAATCCCTCCATAAGGGTCTTATCAGTCTGATAATATTTTTATTTTCATCTTATATTTAGTAATTTCAGATATCTTAAGCTTCTAAATTGCCATTTAAAGCCCAAATAACGAAACTTGTGTTCAGTAATCTTTATAGTACTCACAAATTATCCATCAATCTATAATGTTTACCACCAAAATCCCTAGATGACAACCTTTTCTAAAATTAGTACCAATTATCTTTCCTTTAAATTGCTTATTGGTGGCTATTAACTCGTTTGAAAAGTCCTGTTTTTAAGCCAAAAAGCGCGCGGAAGGTATAAACGCTCTTAATACAATTTCAAAATTTAAATATAAAAAAGTAAGTATCTGTGTTAAATACTGAAGACATTGTATCTATTGGCATGGGAATGCCGTCCGATGCCAAAGGATACTCTGCCTGGGCGGCATTTGCGCTCACCATCATCACTGTGCCGGGACAGAATAAAAAAAACATGGCTGTACGGACTGTTTCCTTTACTATCTCCTGCCACTTGAAAAAGTTATATTAAGGAGATGCTGATTGGACCTTTGAAGTTGGTGGGCGTGTCTTATACTAGTACTATCAGGTGTAGCCAATAGGAAGTTAGCTTCTTTTTATGAATTTAAATATCTCCACTGACTTTAAGCATTCCTGGTACTTGAAAGATGAAAAAGCATAATTTAAAAATGATGATTATCAATTTGCTACTATCGCCACTAAAACCTTATTTAGAACAAAAATATTTCCGCACACTTCCTGCGTTCTTGGTACATAAATAACATCTAACTTCATCATGTCGCTTTTTAGCTGTCACTGTGTAATCGTTAGGGAAGTAGTTTCATTTCGTTGTCCGAAAAGTGAACGTGTGATTTTTTGGTGTTGTAGTCATTTAGATACGTCAAAATAATGTAGTAGTAGAATGTATAGTGTAATGGAAGCGTAGTAATTAGAAAGTATCTGTATTACCGAGTCAATAACTAAATAGTAAGTTACACTGGTTCAATTGTCTAGATAGAACTTAGTTAATACAAAATAAAGTGTCTATTAAGAGGATAAAGACGGATTGTGAGGAGGACGGATTATGAACCTCATTTTATACCGAAAAACAAAATGACTGCATATTGCAACACATACTGGGTATATCAAGACTGCTACCGAAAACGAAGCCGGGTGGTAGTTTTAGTGAGTACAAACACAATGCAACTAAAATTTTTGCAAAAAAACGCGACAATTTTTTTTTATGATTTTTTAAATATCGTAATTTTTGGGTGGTAAATCCGTAGATTTTGCTAAAATAATAATTTAAACTCTTTTATACCTTAGAGTCCTTATAAATAAAAGAGTATACACTATTATATTAGGAAAATAATGAATTTACCATCCAAATATGACCATAGGAAAAAAATAACAAAAAAAAATCGTCGCTTTTTTTTTCAACATTTTCTGTTGCAATGTGTCTGAAGTCACTAAAACTACCACCCGGCTTCGTTTTCGGTAGCAGTCTTGAGATACCCTGTATATGGGTATTTACTACTTGACTACAGGTGTAGACTGTAGTGAGAGGTACGACTGTGGATATACATTTGCTAAAGGGCCTTTTTTTTAAACTATCGTATTCAGGTGAAATAGCTTTTCTTTCCTATACTTAGTAACTGGAAATTACATTTTAGAATATGGTGTAATATTGTAATATTAAATAATGTTAGGAACTTATGTAGAATTATGCGATCACGATATACGTAATTGGATTGTGATAGATTTGTAGATCTCCAAATCGTCCGTTACTTGTAGTTATTTTAGTGTAAGTATAATATGTCGTTTGGTTTTTTGTCGGGAGTATTGAGATATTAAACTATGGACCTATGCAGAAAAAAAATAATTAGTTGGCGATATTCGCTGTAGTTTAATATTTCAATAGTTGGGAGAGTGCTAATAATTAATAAATTATGCAGCATTCAAATTGCCAGTGTGGTTATATTGTTTAGTTCCTAATGAGTTATGTTGAAATAAATAGTTACTGAACTGAGTATGTGATTTTCTAGTTGCCATATTTTATATTTAGCAAGATTTTGTTGGTGTGAATAATGTTGCTTTTGACGACAAATACTAGGATCCGAATTATATGTTTAACCGGATTTTAGTATTGTCAATTTTTGCTTATGTATAATTTATTTCAAGGGTAATAACTTTGTAATTTGGTATATCTAAGCAACTTATAGGCCTTAAATAAATGAAAAAAAACAAGGTGTGTTTATTTTACGTCCATTATGTATTAATTGAAACATTTGTTTTACATAAAAAAGTCGCTTTATTTGTTATCTACAGTTAGATATAAAATAAATTACATAATAATTTCCATGTGTTTTCCGGCAGCGGCGTCCGCGGATACATATTACAACCTTTTTCTAATACTTTAATTTCACGAGTACAAATAGATTACACAAAGTTTACATTGCACAATACAACTCTAATTTTATTTTTCTTAAAAAGTTCCCCAAAAGTTTGAGCACTTGTAAGCAATTTTTATTTTACGTGAAAGAAGCTATAAGGTCTACAGATATGAAGCTACTTGACCACAGAAGATGTATCAATACAGCGCCATCTATGGTCAAGTAGGGAAACATTGCTTGTTGGCATTATACGATAGATGATTCTGTTACAACGGATCAATTTAAGGACTCGTAACAGTGACATCTACCGGCAATTTTATATAAATACTAAATACAACAGATGGCACTATTTACAATTTTCATGGCATAATCCATAGTCAGATTCTATGCTTTATAGATTGCTAAATTCGTCAATATTCCAAAAAAGAGATGTCATATTAAGTCAGTTTCTCTAAGAAGAAATATTGGTGAATTTGTAGGGTCAATATTTACAAAGAGATCACTTAGAGTAATGTATACATTTGTTAAGTTTTACAATTAAGTTACAATAGTTCCATAAACTATAAAGAGGTTTAGGGGAAAATATACGCATAAAATATTTTGGCAAGAAAAATAAGTCCAAATGTAAGTGTAGAATTGAATCAATATTCAATCTTTAATAAAAATATGGCATCACGAATGTCGATAAATTGTGGTAGGTTCAGTAAATTTTTTTAATAAAAAAGGGAAAATGGCAGTTTTTAATTGTGAGGTAATTGTTCGTGATGTGAATGATAACACATTTTATCGACATTAATGTTAAATAAGTTAAATATGCGACTCATCTGTGCGTATATATCGACACTCCATGGCTTCAATCGACTAAATCGACTCAACTGGAATATAATTTTTGTTTTTAGTAGTTAATGAGTATGTACCTTAAACCACGACCGAGTAAATATACTATTGTTGTTACACTTCATAATGGTCGAAACGTAGCACTCACTTTGAAAATTTGCGGCATCATCGCCAACTCAAGTCCTCATTTAACGAACAAAAAGTCTAGTGTCAGTCGTTCATCATCGGATAGAATGTATTTTTTTTACGAAATATCGTTTCACTCAACCGACGGGGCGGGTCGGACGCCACGGCCGCCATAATATTAGTCTTACAAGCTATTTACGTATATCAGCGCGTCGCGCATTCGTTACACAACTAGGACTAGACAACGCGCGACACCGGGCCGGCTCCACCGCACTGCGCTACACCGGCCCGTAGTCCGACAGCGGCTGCCCCGAGCGCGCGGAGGGGGCGGGCGCGGCGGCGGGGGCGGGGGCGGCGGGCGCGGGGTCGGGCGCGGTGAGGGCGGCGGCGAGGGGGGCGGGCGCGGCGGGCGGCGCCGCGGGCGCGCGTCACACGCAGCCCTTGACGAGCGCGCGCTGGTGCGGCGCCGCGTCGCGCCCGCCGCGCCACACGCGCCGCCACGACTCCAGCGTCTTGCCCGACCAGATCCACACGCCCGACGTGATGCCCACCGCCAGCGCCATGAAGTACTTGAGCATCAGCGCCGAGTACACGGGCCGCTCGCCGCACGCGGGCCCGCACGCCACGCGCCGCATCCACGCCTCGTACCCGCCCGCCTCGTACGCCAGGCAGCCGATGAGCACGCCCGCCGGCACCGCGTACAGCACGCTGAACACGCCGATGCGGATCATCAGCTTCTCCAGCTTGTCGGCCTTCGAGCCGGCGCCGATGCCGCCCTGCCGCTTGATCACCGACCGGATGCGGAACAGCGACACGAATCCGGCGAGCAGGAACGTCGCGCCGAGCGCGAAGTACACGATCAGCGGCGCCAGCACGTACTTCTTGAGGTTCTCGGGCGAAGAGTTGCCCACGTAGCAGATGCCGGCCACGGGGTCGCCGTCGACGGCGCCCGCGAGCAACACGGCGACGGTCTTCGCGGCGGGAATCAGCCAGGCGGCGAGGTGATAGTACTGCGCGTGTCCCGCGATCGCTTCGTTGCCCCATTTGAGTCCGGCGGCGAGGAACCACGCGAACGACAGCACGACCCACCAGATCGACGATGCCATGCCGAAGAAGTAGACCAGGATGAAGACGAGGGTGCAGGCGCTGGGTCCGTTAGCGGTCGTTTTGAGAAGGGTTCCGTCGCAGGCCACCTCGTCGTGGCCGAGCGCCAGTCGCGCAAGGTACCCGAGGGCCACCATGAAGTAGCAGGCGGAGAGATAGACGATGGGTCGCTCCGGATACTTGAATCGTTGCGAGTCAATGAGGAAGGTGGTGAGGGTCATGAGCGTGGAGGCGGCGCAGAGGCCGCTCCATAGCGCGACCCACACGGCGGCGAAGTCCTTCTCCTCGCGCGTGAAGAACGCGCCGCGGCACGGCGGAGCGCAGCCGGCCACGCCGCCGCTGGTGGCGCTCGCGTTGTGTAGAGTTCGCACGCTGACCAGCGGGGGTCGGCACGCGCATGCGCACTCGCTTTCGCCCGGGCTTGCAGCCGGGCCGCCTTCGCAGTTTTTTGGATCCTTGCAGTTGTTTTTGTGTGGCTTCCGAGGCGGCGGTTTGGGAGGATCGGGCTCTTGCGCGCGGTCGTTCTCCTCCATACACAAATGGTCAGGGTCACCGGAGCGCGGCAGCTTCTCGCAGGCCATGCGTTCGGGCCACTGGAACCCGTACTTCTGCATGAGCGGCGCGCAACCGGCACGCGCGCGCTCGCACACGCTGCGACACGCAGGTAAAGGTTTCGTGTAATCTTCTATGCAGATCGGGGTATACACCGAGCATAGGAAAAACTTCAAGTCCGCTGAACATTTAATTTCAACGAGGGGCCAATATTGGTGAACCTGGAATGAGAAATACCATATAATGAATACACGCAATATTATCAAGATTAAACTTTGAGGGCTCTCACACATTACAACGGACATAAATAATACCATTAGTGATATCTCTGCAAATTATTTTAGGACGATAGACTTGACTACAAATTTTCTTTAAATGAACTCATATTTTAGACTACTTTTTGATTTGGTTTGGGGAATACGAAGTTTAAAAACCAGTGTAGCCATACCTCTAGTCCGGCCTCCTCCTGCGTGTCGTGGTCCAGCGCGTTGGGGAAGGAGGTGAGGTTGTATCCGATGCCGCGACACATGGGGATGTTGATCTCCTGGCAGCGCGGCTGCAAGGCGCGCGCCGCCGCCAGCGCGCACACCAGCACCCA
Source organism: Hyles vespertilio (assembly GCA_009982885.2). Classification (NCBI taxonomy): domain Eukaryota; kingdom Metazoa; phylum Arthropoda; class Insecta; order Lepidoptera; family Sphingidae; genus Hyles; species Hyles vespertilio. The sequence continues at coordinate 1,199,304 of CM042814.1, read as the reverse complement.
CGCGCTCGGACGCATGCTCGCTGCTCGCGCTCACTGGGATAACCGCATCTGTGGAACAACAATAGTATACATTAATACTTGAAACAAATAAAAAATTAAAGACTTTTATTGGTGTACTATTTATATCTATTTGTTTTGTTTAAACTTAGTGAAACCTAAATTAAACTTATTGTTATTTAACTTGATACTATAGTTTATTGGCAAGCGGAATGTTATTCTGATACAACTTGTCTTCCGACATAGGCCTCCTCTAAAGATTTCCATTTTGTCCTGTTCCTTGCTGTATGCGGTCAAAAAAACAATGCTTAAAATATTTTAGTTTCATAATCGCATTCATACACTACAATAAACGTATTGTAAGAAACGAATGGTTAGTAGAAAGCTACCGTCCCTATTCATAGACAACATACGATATGTTTTGACTTCCTTGCTCTAACTGAATTCAAAAGCCGTTCGAAAAGGACAATACATTCGATAACTAAAATAGGTTTTAAAATTGTCTTTGAATGAGGCCGTAAATCTTCAAAAGTAAAAATGCTAAGTAATGAAGTTAACGAAGGAGATGCCATTGAAAGAAATTTGAAAGACTTGCACAAGAATAGATACTGCCAGGATAGAGGTTATTTGTAATTCAACCTTTTAATATTAAGTTCCACTAATGAACCTACAAATTACCGGCAAATGAATGATGCTAAATTACATAAACCGAAGCTTTTATTAATTCTAATGAGAAATCTATTGGAATGAACTTTCTTTATCAACGGTCTGATTATGCTCGTAATTGGGGGAGTATTTAAAAAAAAACAAAAGATTTTTTGGTTGTTGTCTTAAAGTTAATGATTTGAAATTAAATTTGTTTTTTAATTTAGACCACTGTCTATCTATTTATGTAAATCTTCCATAGAATAAACATGAACTAACACTCTTCTCAGAAGAATTGAATTTTGGGTTATTGGTGTAAAATAAATTAAATTTATAATGTAGCAACCACGAGTACAAGTATCAATAGCAACTATAGGAGGATAAATCCCAATAACGTGCACTAGTGTGCGATTGACACGAATGTATCGTTCATTATAGGAAAGCACAACAGGCAGCGTATTGCTATCAATCGACAAGAGTTTATCGCGGGGCAATCTGCACGCGGCCTATCGCGCAGACACCAGATACTATGCCGCAGATTACACGATGAATCGACTGCGGAATCAGGATCGGTCATGACTCGATAAACTACATAATTAGACCTTGGGTCAAGTGATTTCATGAAATACTGTGAGATAAGCAAACGATAGCGTCATTGCAAGCCGGACATGAATGAGATTTATGCGGGGCGGGAAAATTTAACACCAACAAGGGGACTATTCTCATCAGTGGGTACAGTTTTAAGGTGATTATGATTTAATTATGTTTGTGGGGATATCTCGGGGAGTCATGAAACCTGCGAATTACCAAAATTAAAACTGTTATTACAAGATTTAATAGTCCATTAAGTATTAGTCACATAAAAATATGATGTTCTTAGTGTAGTTATTAGTTTAGTTGGCAACATGGCACACGCGTTGCGTCCATTGTGCCGGAATGAGGCGAGTTTAAATCCCGGATAATGGCCCGTTTGCTGGCTAAAACGTGGAGTCCCTACGTAAAGCATAAGCCGTCGGCCCCGGATGTTGTCTAATGGCAACAGTCGTTAGCTATGTGAGAACGTCTGTTGTGGACTGAAAACTCTGACGATTGACTAAATTTTAGCCCATTGACAACACAGACAGCCTCCGTGGCGCAGTTGGTTAGACGCCGCCTGTGAAACGAGAGGCCGCGGGTTCGATCCCCGCACCGAGAGAAATGTTTGTGCGGCCCACAAATATTTCTTCCGGGTCTGGGTGTTTGTGAGACCGAAAAGTCTCTCGTAGTTCCTGATACCCACGACACAAGACTCGATCTTAGTGTGGGGTCAGGACTATGTATGTGACTGTTGGGTGTTATTTATTATTTATTATTTTATTTATTTATTTGTTGAGGTTGTTTTTTAACCGCAAAACTGACTACACACGGTAGCAAGTGTAATGCAACAAAGATGAATAGATTACTGAGACTTGATTTACCACGATATAATTACGCCAGCTGTAGCTTTACTGGTCATAATATAATCCTAAATGCTAACATTATGTCGAAACGTCTTAATAATTGGAAATATCTACGATGGTGTACGAAAATTGTTTAAATTATGTTTTTGCAACAAGAAGCTCGAGATGCTACATAAACTATGAATAGAGTGAAAAACGCATCAACATATTTCGCTTTATGAACGCCAATATTACATTTTACGTAAACAACCCGATTCCCGAATGAGTCTGAAAACACAAACAATATTCGCGTTACAATAAAAATGTTATTTGTCGATAGCTTTCTCGTAAAACGTAGAAGAGCGTGGGTTATCGCCAGTTCCGCTGGTGCGTCTCCGAATTAGTTTAGATTAAGTTAAATACGTACTTTTATTTATTTTGTAACATATGCCCCACTAAATATAGAACGGTGATTAGATCAACTGGCGCGGCGCGGCGCGGGGAGCAGACGCGTGTTTTTTACCTTTTGTATTCTACCTAATGCGTTTAAGTGGAGTTCTGGACAATGGAGTTATGTTTTTAAATTAAATTCATAATAATTTCGTAGTGGACTGTGAAGTTGTTTTATACTTTATCATTAGTAGATATAGATTATTTTATTACGCTGGTATAGTTGTTTGAGTTTGCAGAAACAATATGGATACAATAATGCCAGATTTTTTGATACAGTATGAACACTGATTATTTTCTATTATCCTATCGAGATAATTTTTTGTTGAAATAGTTTACGATTCGATCAATTACTTATACTTAATGTATTAGGTGGGACAATACCCATGAACCACAAGCCTTAATGCAGTTTAAGTTTTATTAACAAGTAATAAACTAACAACTTCAATAACTAAAGTTCTCACTTCATACAACTAATTTCACTATCCTCTCTCCTAAATAGTGTATGGCGTCGGTGCGCTGGGTGGCGTCGAGGGACTCGGGACGTCCGAATCCCAGTTAATGTGCTTTTAACGACACCCGATATTGGCGTGGCGCGCGGCGCACACGCGCGGGCGCAATCAGAACCCTTCGTATTTGGACAACTACCCGCACCAATGTGATATGAGTATTATCTTAAAGCGCGATACGATTGATGCATATTAATTTTGTTTTTATTGTGGTTGTGATTTTTATGGGTTAATCCATTCCGATAAAAATATTTGACAATGTTTATTCCTATTTTTTTTTGTGATTTTAAAAGCTTCGAGATGTTGATATGATATCACAGACGATTCTAAGCCCAATTTACTTATGGTTCAGAAATTAAAATTATTTATACACAGCTTTCTTCAGATTACTTCATTCAATCTAAAATTGCACATTAATTGATTGCACACAACCCAAATAATATACTACTTAATGATCTGATCGATTCGCAGACCTAAATTCGTTGATTTAATTGCATCACAGCTATTGCAATGAATGTAATGTAGCCGCGCACAGAATCCACAACTTAACGAGTGTAGTTAACTGAAAACCGCTAAATACGTTCCTGCAGCCTCTACGGAGGGATTTAGTAATGGTTAAAATTAAATTAGGCGTGCGTCGATACAGTGCGGTTACGATCTGTCGGTATGCGCCGATGTGCCACCATTAATGCACTGCACGACGCGTAATGCATCCTTTGGTATGTGTATGTCGAATATTTGCACGTTAATGTATTACAATTAGGATAGTTATTGAGACATATATTGTTGAACAAGAAATAAAGTGACTGAAGTTCAGTTGGTGAATTTATCCTGGAGATATTAGTGCAGTGATGCAGGTCAAACTTTAGAGCGTTGAGGATTCATTATTATCATAAATTCTTGTCGTTTCTTTAAAATTCACCAACTAGTCTGTTTTATTCTTCCGTCAGGTATCTCAACGATCTTTTATTAAGGCCATCCAGTGGATTGTCAACGCAAGCTTAAAGAAATTGAAAGCTACATTTGAATGCAACTACAGTTTGTTAGTAGATATCGTTTAATGAGACAATAAGCACACTTTTTAATTCAACATAGGGGCTTAATATGAAGCTTTTGTTGCGGTAAAATTAACCACGCGTGGTTATTTTATGAAAGGAAGCTTAAATGAACACTAAAAAGTCGGTAAAAGAATTTTTTTTGTTAATTTAAAATTTTACTGCATGATTGAATATGTAATGAAGCTAAATTATAATGGAATTAAAACAAGGAGTTTCCCGTTGCAAGTGGTCGTAGAAGTCTCATTTAAGACGATAGTTTAGGAGATAAGTTTGCAATATGAAAAGGCATTGCTTCAAGTACTGCAATTGTCCGTAAATAACGAAAAAGTACCAACACTAAACTAAAAGCGAGATCGCAAGTCCTTGTCTGATAACACACAAGACTGGCCACAGCACGCATGAATGAATGCCCCTACTTAATGTTTGCAAACACTCTTTATTAGAATGGGTATGTTTTGAAAACCTTACAGGCAACTCGGTATAGTACGGTGGTGCGTTTATAAACACGCTCGTTTAATCGTAAACCCGATCCCGCGTTCCCGGTACGCCTGCCTGGTCCTATCGCAGTCAGACGCGGTCATCGTGACAGCGAGAAGCGATATGGTTATTGAATACGTCATGTCAGGTGACTGGAATTATCGGGAGTTAAAAGATATTTGAAGCTGACGGCGTAAATTAAAAATCAAAGTAGGTACCTAAATGTAATGTTGAACACGTTTTGATAAGATATTATTTTAACAGGACAATTGTAAGTGATAACTGGTTGTGTGTGGGATGTTGCGTATTTTGTAATTGCAGTTATGTTCAAAGTTCTCGTGATTAAGCTACTGAACTGATTTGATGTGTTTCTGCGGTTGAAGCAGTAACAAACATACAAGTGAAGCTAATATAAAGCGTGTAAAAACCATTCTCCACTAAAGTTTTCGCCTTCAAACCGCTGTCGTTCATGGCGTTTCACCCGCTAGCAGCAACACCACTTATGTTCCCTTTATTACAGTCCCACGTTTATTCCGGTTCACTTGAAATAGTAATAGTTGTGCCGGCCGGGCGACACATTATAGCCCGAACGTGTTGCCGACAGGGCACGTTCCTCTAGTTCACTGCAAATACTACACACTTATTGGGAAAATTATTTTTAAAGGTTCCCGGACGTGCTGCGGGATAACTTCCTAGGAAACGCGGAGGAACCGGGCTTCGAGGCATGCCGCCGGAAATGTAGATGTATTTTTCAGATAAATGATGATTTTTGACAAGGACACGCAATGTTGAAGGCATAAAACTATAATGATAGGGGAAAGATATTCATCTAAAATAGGATAAAAATAACGAACTTTATATCAAGGTTATTAGTTTTTCAATTTAATTCTCCTAATTGATTGTTTACGACGGCATTTACAAGACAAGTTGGTTCAAAAATTCAATACAAGTGCCATTCTCTGGCGACAATTGTATGTATAATTCATATAAATGCTAGATTCGTGTCGCGAAACCAGAAATCCGACATAATCGCATGTCATTTGCAAATTGTTTTATTGGCTTATCGCTCAATTATAAAAACGTAATACTTTATGGATCGAATTGATTTAAGCTTAGCTTTTGGACAGGCGGCTGACTACAAACACATTGGTTTTCAAATATTTGTCATAAAAAATTGGCTATCGCACGCAGGTGTGTGACATGATACTCGTACATAGATTGATGGAAATTGTTAAGGCAAATAAGACATATGGGAGCTTATGCGTATTAAACATCTGTACTGTATCAGCCCATTTACGTCCCACTGCAGTGCACGGACCTCCGACACAATCTAGAGTACGGTTGTGAGGGGATCGGCCATATAGGACCTACACGCTGGTCAAATGCGGGTTGGAGGACTTTTCATACCATAGAAATTCATATACATCGCTATGGTATGCAAGTTTCGTCACAATGTTTTCTTTTACCGTTTAACGGCCGGTTTCGATAATCTATCTATCTTTAACAAGAGATTTCTTTCGAAATTTCGATATATTTTTTGCTTCAGTAAAGAAAGACAGAGATATTTAGATAAGGTGTCTATCTTTGTTTATTGAAGCATACAGTGGTATCGACATAGTAACGATATCCATTTTAACCTCTTGTTAAAGATAGATAGGATATAGAGAACGGCCGTTAGAGGTGATTGGCTATCGATACATGACTCCGAAGAGTAAGAGGTGTGTCCTGGGTACCTGCGACCACCATGAACATGTTGGCAGCCGCGTCTGGTCCGTTTACCAACAGGCCACCACGCACTTTCATCGCCTACGTCTAAACCACGCTGTGTAGTGTAGTGTAGCTTTTTTTTATTGCAGTGTATGGCGGGTCGAGCATGCCGTTCGCCTGATGGTAAACGATACGACCGCTCATACAGAAGTAGAAACAAACAACACCTTGAATTACAAAGCGATGCTTGGCATTTCACTGCGCTCGCCATCCTGAGACATAAGATGTTAAGTCTCAATATGTAGTATCCAGTAGTATCTCCCGCTAAAATGTCCTTCAATCCGAAACACAACAGTTTTTTGTAGTGTAGTGTAGACTGTAGTGTAGTTTTTGTCGTGTTTGTATCCGAGGTTGACGTCCGGTCCGCTGGCTTGACGCCAAGCTGTGTCGAAGCTCGCGCGGTAATGACGCGGTGCTAAATGAGAGAGATGGCGGGTATGTTTAAGCTTTTATTTTTTGGATACTGATATTAATATGGACTACGGTGTAGCAGAATGTATGAAGAATTTTTTACATTATTTTAGTATATTAGCGGTAACAAAAATATGAATAAATCAAATCTCCGTTTTTATTAATTATATAAGGATGTTACGCACTCTTGTGTGTCTGTTTGATTTACGATTTTATGTCTGGACGCCTGACGTCAAGTCTTTGGGTCAAACACCGAACAAAGATACATTTGAAAACAATATTTCAAAAATACTATAGTATACTTTAGTCAAAATTAAATCTAGACAATACAATGCTATTTTATTTATTCCCAACTACCCTCCATTATCTCGCACCTCGTACCACAATGAAACAGTTGGATCGCTAATGAAACTGCCTACACACGATCACACGCGTCTGATACAGAACAATCAATACCAACGCTTTACTACATACTTATTTACATTACACTATGTAACAGAGGGTAGGCAGAGATGTTACGCCTCGTTTCACACTTCAAAAGCACACAGAGTAAACAGATATATGCAACTAAGTATTATATTAGTGATAAAAAGCCTATTGACTATTAACTTGGAGAATAAATACAAATAATTGCTGCAATGAGTTCAAAAGCATACAAAGTGGATTGACCGATCCGGATATTGAACTCGAGACCTTACGGTTCAGTGCATATGCCATTATACTCACGAAGTTATTATATTTACGTCACATTATATTCTTATATGTGTAATGTAAATTTACTTTACAAGTATAAGTATAAATGCTGGAAAGCTTTCAATCTAAATGTATTGTTAAATACATTTGTCCTTATTTACAAACAACTACAGCTTGTAGCATTGATATGACATCCAGATAAACCGAGTGTCAGACATCGCTATGTTTCTATAATGTACTCGTATTTCTAGATATGTAGTATTAAATGAATATTATGTAGACTGTAGGTGACTCAAAGGTGGTAATGATAAATGAACACTCCCAATGCTTGGAGCGATGCTTAAGTGGTAACTTTATTGTTTTATTTTGTAAGGAGAGCGATGGTAAAAAGGCGACAAAACAGATGATAATTCATGTTTCGATAGCATTTTTTTTTATTTCTCCTCCAGAAGTTTAAAAACTTTAGTATTCAAGCGTGAAAATAATAGTTTTTGTTGTACCGTGCGAATAATAGTTATTCGAGCGGCGAGCACCGTGAACAATTACATACAGCCGGACTGAGGTATTTGCAACTTCAACGCGGTTTAAGGAAAAATACGTACAAAATGGCGCGGGCGAAAGTTGCTTTTGGATAACTTCTAAACTCGTGGCATGATCAAATATTTTTTGCACAATATAGATAATAACACTTAATTGACGCATTCCTGTATAACGTAAAGTTGTATCCTGGGAACCATTCCGGTTTTATAAAATAATTTGAATATTATAACAACTTGAAATTGATTATGCAAGCCTTGAGTAATATCAAAACGCCTCGAAACTGTCATGATATAATAGATAGGCAGGCCAAGTGTAAGATCAAATATTGTGGTACCGTCTTCTACATTAAGATAATATTTTTTTATTAAGTTATACAATATGACAATCGAAAAGTGCCAAACCCAAATCGCACTTCATCTATCACATTTGTCCATTTTCGAGATCAACTAAAACCGACTTCAAAACAAAAATCCACTAAAAACCAAAAAATAATAAATGCCACTCCAAAGCAAAAAAAAAAAATATTTATTTCATGGAACTCGTGCATGTTGATTAATTTGCTTAATGACTTGACTAGCCAACAAATCAAAATATATGCGTAACATATTGAAGGCGGGCCGCCCAGTACCAAACATGAAGGACGTATGCCTTATATTAATTTAAATATCTACATGTTTGGTACTGGGCGACGCGCCTTCAATATGTTACGCATATATTTTGATTTGTTGGCTAGTCAAGTCATTAAGCAAATTAATCAACATGCACGAGTTCCATGAAATAAATATTATTTTTTTTGCTTTGGAGTGGTATTTATTATTTTTTAGTTTTTAGTGGATTTTTGTTTTGAAGTCGGTTTTTATTTTTTTTTTAAAAATTTTAGTTATTTTTATCTTTTTAGTGTTGATAGGCATTTAAATTAAGAAGATTTGGTCCCCACAAGGAATGTGTTCTTTCCGTTGACAATGAAATCGCTAAAATCGGCTAAAAGCTGCCAAAGATATTGGAATATTCACATGTTTATTATTTTTCTCCCCCCCCCCCCCCCATCTCCTCGCGCCTACCTCTTTTTCCCTCAACCACTGTAGCCTAGCTTTTATACTGAAGCCAATGCAAAAAGAACCGTTGAAATCCTATTAAATTTTGAGGGGTTCTACTCTCCAGGTCCGAACATGATAATCAGATCTTAATGTTATGTTCCTGGGATCAACCTGTTAATACGTTCGTTCTAATGAAAAAGAAATCACTAAAATCGGTTATAAGGTGCTCAAGATATTAGTATTTACGTGTATTTTAATTTTATCACCCCCCCCCCCCCCCCCCTCACCCCTACCCCTTTTTCCCTCCCTCACTGTAACTTAACTTTTATAATAAACCTAATGCAAAAAGAACCATTGGAATCCTACTAAATTTTGAAGAGTTATATTCTCCAGGTCCGAACATAATCATCACATCTTCATGTTGTATTCCTGGGATCAACCTGTCAATACGTTTTTTTTAATGAAAACGAAATCACTAAAATCGGTTGAAAGCTGCCGAAGATATTAGAATTTACGTGTATTTTAATTTTATCACCCACCCCCTCTCACCCCCACCCCTTTTTCCCTCTCTCACTGTAACTTAACTTTTCTAATGAACGTAACGCAAAAAGAACCATTGCAATTCTCCTTAATATTAAGGAGTTCCCCTCTCCAGGTCCGAAGATATTCATCAGATCTTCACCATATTTTTATGGGACCAAACAACAAGCACCAGCTTTCAATCAAAGAAAGAATGATCGAAATCGGTTCACACAGTACAGAGAAACGAGGTAACAAACATAAAAAAAAAAGCAACATACAGTCGAATTGAGAACCTCCTCCTTTTTTTGAAGTCGGTTAAAAACAGTATAATTGGCTCAATCGTCGCTACAGCAACAACAATAATATAACAAAACAATATTACCCAGAACACATTATACAGGGTATATCAAGACTGCTACCGAAAACGAAGCCGGGTGGTAGTTAAAGCGATTTCAGACACAATGCAATAGAAAAAGTTGCAAAAAAAAGCGACAAATTTTTTTTGTTATTTTTTTCCTATGACCATATTTGGGTGGTAAATATTTTTTTTTTCTTAAATAATAGTGTATACCCTTTTATTTATAAATAATCTAAGGTATAAAAGTGTTGAAATTATTATTTTAGCAAAAACCATGGATTTTCCACCCAAAAATGACGTCATTTAAAAAATCATAATAAACCATTGTCAAGTTTCTTTGCGAAATTTTTAGTTGCATTATGTTTGTAGTCACTAAAACTACCACCCGGCTTCGTTTTCGGTAGCAGTCTTGAGATACCCAGTATAAATAGACAAACAGGACTGCCCACGCGTCATCGACCAGTTAGATGGACTTCACATTGGAGCCAAAAACGCGGCGATATTGCGATCAATGGTTTTGCTTTATCAAGGAAAATGAATAATGAAATTACGAGTACATACCAGATAATGCTAATAAAAGCCGACGAGTGAATGAATGTGGGCGGTAATTGACATGTTATGTGTCTTGTAGATTTTATCGCGTTACACACATTTATTGACTAGTTGTTACGCCTACGCTATCTGCATAGTATACCAGATACGTGAGAATTTAAAATAGCCCTGAGAATTAGTTACGCAAAAAAGTTACAAACATAAATATATCTATCGATTACCATAAATATATACTATGCCGTCTCTGTCTGTTACCACTATAGGGTGTGAACCGTAGGTTGTATTGTCTGGTATGCTAATTCACTGTGTATTTTTATATGGTTTAGCCAAGGTTGGATAATTCCTCGATTAGGGCGTTGTCACGCTGGTATCAAAATAATTGCAACAAGTTTAACAAAATTTCCCCGTTTCTGCCTGAGTGGGATGCGGCAAGCGTGAAAACACCCGCATAACATTGCCACAAATGTGCAAACCACGCAACGTAAACCGCAATCCTTTCTCGAATTATTTCGCTGTAAAGCAATAAAACTATTATTGCTTTAATTTTATTGGTTGCGTTATTTACGAGCGGGCACAATGGTGCGCGGGCAGCACATCTCGCGGCCGCTCTCGCCTCGTCGTAAAAACGCTGCGTGTGCGCGGCCGGTTGTGCTGTCGCCTTTACTGGACTTTACGACCCATAGCTTCCTGTGCCTAATATTGCACGCAGTTTAAGGGAAACCAGAGGTGAGGCGGGTAAATGACCTTTTGGTATTTATGTACGGTGCATAAATTAATGTATGAAATATGATTATATATTTTTTTTACATTATGCCTTGGAAATGCAAAACAACTATAAAATAATATTTATATGGAGCTTAAATCTGTAGGACGACTGAAAGAAGCTGTTCTTATAAGTTATGAAAGACAAAAAATAAACCTAAAAAAATGCTTGGGATAAATGCTAAGAGAGGAATAACAAAATAATATTATATTTTGATGATCCTGAAATTTGAAAATTATACAAATCTCCTGTAGGAGTAGCTGGAAAGTCATGATCATTTTATTGTAACCCATATATTGAACCACATACTCAACCGCATATTGAAATACTCTCAAGAAACGATTTATTAAAGCCACCACTCTAAATTCTCATGGAATTCTGCTATGAAACAAAGAATTATCATTTCCCTAGTTGTATGTAATTTTACCATCAAGTTGCCACTCGACGTTTTTATAAAAAGCAGCAAATAGACACGATGATGTATTAGCAATATTCAAAGTGCAGCATAAAGTGGTGAGTTATTTACGAGGGGTCGGGGCGACGTGTCAGCGCGACCCCATAAACGTGCCGATATTATTTTTACTGTCGATGGTAGCCATAAAGCAAATACCAGTTAAATTGCCTGTGCGACAACATGACTTGATGGAAAATATGGAAATGCCTTTACAAGCTATTTTGAGGTGAAGATGTGTAGTAGAAGGGGGTAGGACATTGGTATCACTAAGCAAAGACTATAGGCACATAATTTCCTTCTTATACGTGTGACGCGTTTGAAATCAGCTAATGTAAATTCGATGTAGTACAAGCTGGTATAATTAGATATTTTCTTAATGCTCTAGCTACATAGCAGTGCACTATGGCTGGCTATTCACTTTGCCATGTCAAGACAAACAAAGAAACCTCATGAGCTGTCTTAGTAATGAGAAGAGTAAATGAATTAATGTTTTTGGTAGGATCTTTCAGCTCTCATTTCATTTTGATCACAGCCATCATGATTTTTGTAGAAATTAAATCATTAATTTTTGCAAAAGATTAGAATTTCCATGGCATGAAGAGTCCGCCAACCTACATTAGGCCAGCGTAGTGAACTATATGGCCTAACCACTCTCAATCGTATCCTCGATTGTAGAGGAAGCCCGTGCCCTGCAATGGGACGTATATGGGCTGATACAGTAAATCTTTATTACTTCTACTATATTTTGAGGCGCGATATAGATGACTACTCAAAAGAGCAATATGATTATAATGATTCCTTATTAAAACCTCGGTTGAATGAACAAGTCTCAATTGTTTGAATGTTTGTTTTATTATATCAATTGGGTTGTTTGGAATGCGTTGTGTATCCACGTGGGAGTTATTATATAGCCGTTATTTCATTTGTTTATGCGAACCTGTTCTGCAAGCTTTTATTTTAATGTTGTTAGAGCAGACTTCTATTCGTTTTTAATGTATTTATTATTCTAATAGTTTAATAAATATATCAAACAGTCACATGCTTCGTTCTGGTTGTAAACGAATATTTGTGAAAAAAGTGGAATTCGTTTAAAAGTGGATAGCAAGAATTAAGAATTGCAGTTGCATTTTTAAGTATAAGTTGATTTCTTAATGCATTAGAATAAAACTATTATTTACGGATTGTTATAATTGTGCGTGCGTGCGGGTGCGGGGCAGTCCGCCCCGTGACCACGAAAGCTGTAAAGTAATCGAAACGTCGGGAAGTCAAAAATGTAAAAAATTAAACTAAATTCGCTATAAATCCGTAAATAATAGTTTTATTTCAATGTGTAACATTCGCGTAAATCTAAGAAACCATTAATGCATTAGGTTATAGAGAAAACCAAAGCCCGGGTTCATAGATGAGTTACATATTTTGATTTTACGTAGCTTTTTGCATTAATATGCCAACATTATTTCGGCGTCTTTTGAAATGTATATTTGAGTTCGTTGCGCATGATTACTAATTTCATTTTAAAAACACTTTATACATTCAATCATAACAACAGGGGTCGACAGAATAACACGTTAACCTCATGCACATCAATCAATGTTAAATTTTTTCCTCACGTTATGTTACATGCAAAATTAAGCGCGTTCTCAGAGCATTGTTGGCCGTTTAAAACTTGTATAAAAAGAGTATAAAAAGCGATGCGATGCAGTGTTCGCTCTGAGCGATCCTCGTTAGAGCGCCGTGCTCGTGTGGTTTTTGCAATCGATTGATGTTAACCACTCAATACTCCCGTATGTAAATTTAATGGAATTTGAACATGGAACACTTTGAAGGCAGAGTTGTCTCTGATTTAAGTTTTTCATAATCGCAGGTAAAGGAAATAAAGTTATACAGCCTATTCAAAGACAAGAAAATGAAGGGATTAATAATTAAAAAAATGATGATTTCTTGTGTGAATAAATATATCGTTATTATAACGTGACACAGTAAAAGATAGTTTTAATAAAAAGTCCCACATAGAGTATTCACTTTGTCAGCAACGACAAAAAGTGCTGTGATAGTGGGTCGATTCGCGGCGTGACGCGTTCGAGCGCGAACATTTAACCAAAAGGAACGAGACATTTGTGAAAAAGCGCAAGAACTTCGCAAAAAATGCAAACGCGTCATGCTATCAGGAACACAAATAATAAAAATATTATTAATAGACGCCTTCTTTATCATTTGTCATATTATTGGGTTTTACTCGCAATTTGTTTGACAGTTTACAATAATCATTGATATATTTTTAACTATTAACTATTTTGACTTCGGAATATCTGTTTTATATTAGGAGTTGATTTACAGCAAATTATTAAAAAATAAGTATTGTTCAATTAATTTATGCTAATGGCCAATAAATATGCAGCTAATGTCAAAGAACGTGCCTTTTGAGATAAGACATATGCAAGACACGTTTTTAACAAGTAATTTATGAGTTGAATTTAAACGTAAATTATTTTGTTAAGAAACGTATATTTCTATATTGTTTTATTTAGAAAAAGTTCCTTTTGTATCTATTAAAAAATCAATAAGTTTTTATCAAACACAATCACGAAAGGCGTTACCACAAGCCCTCAAAACGACAATGGGATGCTTACAAATTGTACTACGCTTTTCAAACGAGGACGAAGGGCCAAAGTGTAGGAACCTTTGAACTAGACAAAGGCTTATCGAGGCAGTTTTTAATGCACGCACAATACCACTATAGAGGAACGTACAAGCAGCTCATTCATCAACACAGAGGGGTTTGTTTGCAAGTTATCTGACTCATCGCACTCTCGCATGCTAATTGCGTTTCTTTACTTCATCGTGGCTACGTGATTGCCATAACGTATGCTGTCGACAATCATTATCTATACTCCTAACGTTAACATCACAATGCAATTCTGAATGGGAACAAAGACTACTGCTTGTATCTACAACTGATGGCATACGAGTGTCGATGTCGCAATCCCATCGATCCTCATTAGTACGACGAACCACGTTTTTTCTTCGTGTTGTGGATGTTCATAGGTGGCAGTGATTCTTGTTTATGATCTAAGGAAACACAAACTGCATTACAAAAAAGAGTGAATCAGAGAATTATATAGCTCTATGCTATCTGTGCGGTGTTAGGGATTTACTAAAAACTAAAAAATCTTGATTTACCTTAGAAGCAATTTATTGTGGAGGGTAGGTCATAAAATTATAAATCAAATCTTCAAGCATCATGCGTGACATCCACTTAACTTAGACATAGGCCTCTCAGAAGCCAATTGTTGGAGTTAAACACCAGTTTACATTCAATTTAAAGTTAGTTCAGTGTGAACAAGGAATAAGTTGGCGATGAGAGATATGTTTTGCCGTAATGCGTGTGACGCTGTGCAAAGCGGTAGGATGCTGTCAGCTGAGCGCATTGCAAAAACTTTTCCTTTGCGATTGTCCCGGTTATGCGACGGCTTCTATAAACTTTTACGTATGCAAAAAGCCAATTTCTATGTGTTTTCACGCCAGTATTATATCTGTTATTAACGTAAAATCTCTCTTAGGCTCTTTACACGCTGGTTTTTCAATGACATGTTCAAAGTTAAGGCCTCTTATCATATAAGCTAGCATTCCGCTCCGAAGGTTATTAACCGTCGGCCTTTGAGGAGCGATTAGGTAAGGGGGGGGGGGGGGGTCAGTTGTGACCTTATTGCAATAAATAATAGGAAATTGGGTTAGGGCCAGCTCGGCGCGGGCAAAGCGGCGGTTAATTGACGCCAACTCGCTCGCTCGTAACGTAATCAACTCTGTAGGGTCAACGTTTTCTCGCTCCTGCCAATTTTCCGCTTGACAAATCAAACTTATGTTTGACGGCGGCGCAATACACAGGCGGGACAGGGTGTTGGTATAGCCGATTGCTACCATTCGTGACTTCCGCCTGATTGATCGGTAAATATTTGTAGTGTAACAATATCATGTTGTGATTATGTAGATAATTTCAACTGCAAGCAGCTGAAACGTAAATGAGGCAAAGCCAGTGAACAATGATAGATCGAACCGTTTACTTTGTCTAAACGAATTTTACACAGTGACATGAGTTTATTATGGAATTCATAATCACTTAGATGTTTTAGACATCGCTATGTCTTCTTCTTTGCACCCCGTGGAGGCGAGAATATGCCGAACTCACAATTTATCCGGGCGGCGATGGCTGAGCCGTGCTGAGCCGGATAACCGGGTTAGCTTCACATAGACGATATCACAAGGAAGGGTAGTCTCACAGATTAAGGACAACCAATTCTGAAGTCGGTTAAAACAGCTAACATATAACATATTGGACGAATACATCGTGAAGTACTTGCAAAGGATTTTTTTTTCTCGAATTTCTATAGGATGTTAAGCCTGATGATAAGAAATAGGACAGCGTGGTTTAACATGCTATATCTAAGTCCTATGCACCTTATTGCCATTTTCCTCTCGAGCCTAAAATCCGCGTCTATATAAATATCATAGTTATAGTAAGGGTCGGTGCGTCCCTCAGTCGCGTCCCGCCGGATATCCCTAAATCTGTACGGACGGCGCGCAGCTGGCCATCGAGTTGTCTTATGTTTAACACTATGGGATGGGCGTTTTTATTGATTGTTAAAGTGTAGTTCTCTACCAAAATAACGTGATCAATTGTTGCTTTTCGAAATATATAATATGTTTTTAAGTTAACGAAATTCGCTTAAACAGATACTGATAAATAAAACATTTTTAATATCCCATAACTAAGCCAAGAAGACAATTATTTGTGATAGTGGCATCAATTTTAGTTTGCACAGGTATTGCTTAATTATTTATCTTGTATGTGCTTTCACTTTTGTATCCCTAAATTGGTATTTAGGGATACAAAAGTGGATGGTTCCCTGTTTCGAAACATCATACATCTAAGGGCTTAGTTGTTTTGCTTTTAAATATAATAGCTCAAAGGCTTCTTATTTCTGTTAAAATTTTCCAACTAAATAAGCATCCTAAAACATAGGTTCAAGACACAAAATCCCATACAGGACTTAGATTTTATAGCGTCGTATAATGACGATTAAGTCTACACGAATGAGAGCTGAGGGTTACGTTGGTGATAAGATCTCGAGGCTATCTCAATGCACGTGCTCTCGAGCCGGGGGTCTAGTCTAGACATTACAACATAACTCACAGTGACTCAAGCTTAGCTGTTAGTACTTCACGTGAATTACAATCAAACTTGAAATACATATGTAGTGATTTAGTGGTAAAATTGTTTCAATTGAGCGTCTGTCATTAACTCCAATGGATAAAGTAATACTGATGAGCTATGGGAAATCGATTGCTTAAGATTTTTGAAGTCATTTAAGTATCGATGCATCGCAAGTGGACAGCATATAAATATACCAGCTATCTCCTTTAAGCATCTGCCCACTTTAAGCATTCCAAGAGGGAGTTTGTAAACGCATAGGCGTTTAATGCTCATTTATTTGTATACAATGCCACTTGGAAGCTTTTTACATTTGTCTCAGTTGCCAGTTTAATTATTCACCCGAGCCACGGAGCAAAAATAGAAGTCTTCACAAAATGAACATAATAACAATTCCGCGAACCAGCGACACATTTCCGAACTTTATTCACTTACAAAATTCTCTACAAAAACTAACAATGGCGCTTTAACTGACTCCACACAATGCGGTGAAATTCATTCGGCTAATGACAGTTTACCGTCTCCGTAACTAGGACAAATTGAGCTAATGAAAACTGACGGCTATGCTACCTGACGGATTGACGTTTGTGCCAAAAACACGTTTTGTTTAAAGATATTTTGCAGTAACGGCAGATTTGCAAACAATTGTCTCTGAATGTCATAAAGTTTTTACGTACGTTTTAGCGAAATTACTGGCTATCTCGAAAGACATAACATTTTTTTGTTAGACAAAAAGTTAATGGTCTGCAAAAAACTTCGCTAAATTAATTTTGCAAATATGAAGGACGAATATTTTATGTACTTTAGGCAAGAAAGCGGTATCGTAGGTGAGTTGAGTTTTGTAGCTCAAGTTCTTATCGCGATTACAACATTGAATGTTTTTGAGAATTGTTTGTAATATAATTTATACATAAATAATATTATTTCATGTCCACATATTATATTTTTTCAGATAAGGCGTCTGGATATCGGGTTCTTAAATTTCATTAGATGGTATCAACGTTTGATATCAATAATATATTATACACCAGTTTATGGTAATAGGAGAACCATACCCTTTTCTGTGGGTTCCCAGCGGGCGGTAGAGAAACGTTGCTCTTCACAAAAACTAGTATTGAATTTGATCCTACTTAAAGACAACATGGTTTAAAAGGAAACTAAGAATCAAACATGTTAGTGGGATATTATAGTTTTGAAATATATAAAATAAATTCTATGGCCTTCGTATTAAGTGTTACAATAATTGCTCAATTGTAATGAATATAATTCCAAATGCTTGGTTTTAATCGCCCGCTCAGAAACAACACTCATTCGTAAGTAGATTAAATCGGCATTAACTGATAGCAGATAACAGCAAATCTAAAAAATGACAAATATAGTGTCACTCTTAATCCGCTTTTGGGTTTATTCCATCCATCTGAAAAACATCGAAGCATGAAATATTTCAACAATATTTTTTCGTCGGTTTTCTAATAATCAATTATCATCAAATTGATTAGCAAACATTCGCATCTTAATATCTTAGATTTTTATCATGTTGTAAAAATTATAACTTCCTCTGTTTAATATTCGATTTGATTTATTAAAGGTGCAAAGGGAAGGACTAAACGGCAGATGCCCGCGATCGTAATCTAAAACAAAAGCCATTTATTACAGAATACATTTAATATTTGATTAATACGGATGGTATTTCCAGCCGGCGAGCGTCAAAATTACCGTCGTTAGAAATGTCACTAGCTTTTGTTTCACCGAGGGTCCTTTTTTCGTATCGATCCCTTGCAGGTAACCGGGAGCGGATGATTTATTACCAGGCTTGTTTGTTCAAATAATCGATCTCCTGGCAAAATTTCATACCCCACGCCAATTTAAGCTTTAAATTCAACACTTAAGGGCCATTTTAGTACGAATTTACGGCGACGCATCTCGATTTAATGGCTCTAAAACGAAAATACCCCGCGTGCAGTGTTGGCTCGTGGTAATATTTGGACAATACGAGTGTGCTTGCTAAATTTCCATGCGAATTTATTGCAGCACTAAATCGCGTCAGCGTGTCGGCCGTGTATGACGATGCGCGTACTTTAATGTATAACAGTGTGCACCGTGTCGCGTTGAAGAAATACGCTATGTTCGCAACATTGCGTATAAAATGATTTTTGAATTCGGAATTTCGAAAAAAGAATAATATTGGGAAGATAAAAACGTATGCAAGCGGACAGCATGCGCCACGAGGCATGAGGCACACGATTTTATTATTATTCGTGTCACACTCGCGAGTCGCGCTCGGGAACGGTCGATTCGTGGAATTACGCCGATCTCCGATTTTGTATTGGAACGCGTTCGGTAAGTAGGTAGATTGAATGGCTAATGATTATAACATTATCAAGCGAGATAGGCATTACACGGCGAGCTCGATAATAGTGGCGCACTGAAAGAATAATATGAGTTTTTGTCAAACGCCATGTAGTGTGGTTGTAACACAGTCGTTACAAGATATAGTGTGTACTCAGATTGCGAGATAAGACATTGATAAAGTGAATAATATCAAATCGTACGAAAAAATATATTCCTTTATCGTGGCATGTCGAGTGGGCAACGTTCTACACTCGCGAGGTACAGTCGCGGAAACGAGTGCTTTCGACTTGTGCTTTTATTTCTTTGTGCAACAAGTGAAAAGGAGTTTGAGTATGTTTGGGTTTTATTACTGGAAGTTTGTTCCGAGATGCTCATACGAGCAGCGAGGACCGTTCACATTGAGAGTCACTTAGACAAATGAAGTATGCATAAATTGTGCCGAGCGCGAGTAAATCACGGCGCGTCGGTTGTGTAACCGCATATCTGCGGCGCGGGTGACATCTCTAATCAACGATACAGTACACAGTTTGATTGGAGCTTTAATATGTCGCACTCCAACAGACTTCATTGCAATTTGGAATATGATTAATGACTGGTACAGTCGCGTACACATCGTTAATACTGACTGACGCAGGTAAAACAAAGTAGTAAACACTTATTGGCATGCTATTGACTCATGAGTTATGACTCAGTTGACAGTTCGTTACGAATCATTTGGTATTCAATGATTATACAGTTCTAATTTCTTCTGAAAGTAAGAGTCAGTGTCCTTGGGAGCTATGCATGTTAACATGCAGATGTAAGTTATGTGGCATAATTATTGACTATTTCGCTACAATCGTCACATGACTAGGATATGGCAGAGAAGGAAGACCAGCATACCGGATACTCCTCAAGAAATTCACAGCTCCGCCAGTCCTCACTTACTTAGCATGATAAAGCTGCTTTCAGTTAAGTCCACCTCTGATACACTTACGAAAGGGCGATAAGCACTCGCCTGTACAAGACACCTTCCAGAAGTTTATCAGTACACATGTAGTACACGGGCGTCGTGGAGGAGGCCGGGGGACACAAGGGGAGACAGGGGGAGAAGGAGGAGGGGAGGTAGGTGATATCGGACGCAGCACGGACGTATCGACGTGCATGATCGATCACATCCAGTGTTTAATTACGGACGAGGCGTTATCGCAGCGCATGATTTATTGATATTGCTCGATAAACTGGTCGCGCGAACATTTTCGATGGGTCCTTGTCGATTGTGCACAGTTTTATTGGGTTTGTGTGACAAGTGATTGTGTATGTACAATAGATTGGTTTGTTTGATGTTTGTTATCCTAAATCCTTTGCTACTGGTCTTAATTTTTTTTTGCTTTATTTTCGCACGCAGTTGTGGTTACTGCAGGCCATCAATATATTATACAGGTGTATCAGTGGCGGTACTTCCATACAAGCCCAAAAGCCCGGCTTGCCTTAATTAACACGCATATACTCAATCCTAAAGGCAAATTAGTATCTTAAATAAAATAAATTCGTTTAATGCAATCCGTCTATCATTTTTAAATTTACGCGCCATAATGGAACCCCGCGCCTGCGACGGAGCACCCGCGCCGCGCCTAAGCGAGCGCCGCGGTCTAAAACTAATTTATAATATTATTTCATTCAAAATCAACGCTGTTCCACGCGTGACGCAATATCTTAAAAAGATGGAACACACCAAAGTATTATCTATCTTTTTCTCTCTCGTGTGCTTTTACCTGGCTTTTGGCGTATATTGCCCTCTCAGTCGCACCTATGGGTGAAATGCTACTACCATGACACTACGTAACTATACATATAGCTATTTTTTAATGCAATTTGTACCAAGCAAAATGCCCGGCTTCGCGGAGTGAAGTTGTGCACTTGACATGTCATATTATGATCCAAATTTATCGAAAAATATTTATGTTTTGCTACAAGTTATATTGGATAATATATAAAATAAATTGATATTTTTTGAGACCGTATTATGATGTTTTAAGTATGTTTATTAATATATAATTAGAATACTTAATTTGGAATTGTCCATCATTTATGACCTGTGGCTAGCTTCACGCTTATTATTATGTCTTTCGAGCGGACGATTAACCAGTAACCACTGAGTATCTACGTGTAGTTTTCTTTAAATTATAGTATTTTACGTTTAATACGTATAATAATTGGTGAAAATGTGCCTTGTGATGGTCGGAAGTGTGTGCAAGTGTTGATCGAGGCGTTGGCGAGGAAAAGGTAAATTCATTACATTTCGTAGACAAACAACTACTCGTATCTGGTCGAAAACCTACGCCTGATTTGTTGTGTATTTTTCGAAAGTAGTGAAAACTATAGAATACAATTTTATAGATCAGTGCACATAACTACATAGATTGCTGGATGTTCCCATACTAATAAGTTATACTCTCGGTGTTGTATATTTTTTTCCGAACTAGGTACTTAAATTTTTGGAATTGTTCCGGCTATAGTGATTTAAATAATTTAACTGGTACTTTTATAGTAATTGACAAAAGCATGTGAATGCATTAATATCTTTTCATAATTCCGGTAAACAGCGTATAGAAACCTGTGATGAGATTTCAAAACATTATGCTCACGTAGACAGTAATCGTAGTATTTTTCAGATATTCCTTAGCTTACTTTCAGGGCTCATGATGAATCAAAAAATTACATGCATACACAAAAACATAACATGAATGTATTAATAATAATTTCTGGCCGCGAAGTTAAACACGGCGCCGTACTTGTGCTATTGTAGTACCGTTTATTAATTAACAAAATAATTACAATATAAAGTTACGTATGCATGCCCAAAAGTAATTTAACTATTCATTTTGTTTTATTCATCTATTTAAAACTAATGATGGGCCCTTCAGTATTTTGGCAATATTAGATGGCCGTGCAAATCGCGCCATCTATTAGATTTTTTCGAAACAACTTGTTGTAATAGATTTTTTCATAACGGTGATAAAGATAGTTATTATTTTATTGGTTTTTATCCTAATCTTATATAGATCGTGTGATAGGTCTAGGACTGCCTCGATGGCGTAAAGTTGAGGTCTCGGATTCGAATCTCGGGTCGTTTTCTATATTTTTTATTTATTTAATTACATCGCATAGGCTCGCCCCCTATCGCATGATGAACACGTTCATCTTTCTTAATACCATTTTGCTCCTGAACCAATACATATTCTTACTAAAAAAATATTGGGCTTGCCCTAGTCCACAACCCTAGGCACGCCACTGAGGTGTATCTACATGTATTGAATTGCAGTTGCTGTGCCGATATTGAAGAATGGAGTATATAAGGAGTAAAGGAGATATCATGAGTATTCGAAGAATAACGGCTTAACTGAATGTAATCAATATTCGTTAAGGTGTACTTCAGACTTTAATAAGGGAGGATCGAAGGGGCGGGGAAAATCAATTTTGCTTAATTTTTCTTTTTTATGTTTTGTTTTATTTTCGTTCATTAAATCACTGTTTTACACTTGACGTAAATGCAGTTCCGCACACATATGAAACTGTTGCGAAATAATTATATCAAGAAAGATAATCGGTATGAACAGCGTTACAAGGAATCCGATCAATGCGGGTTAATAGCGTAATGCAACTAATTATCCGGTTGCTAGGTCATTTATGGAACAAAAGCAAAATTCTTTGGTTAGCAATTTTCAACAAGTCACATGGAACTTTGGTTATACTGTATCAGCCCATATACGTCCCACTGCAGGGCACGGGCTTCCTCTACAATCGTTATTACGATTGAGAGTGGTTAGACCATATAGTCCACAAAGCTGGACAAGTGCGGGTTGGCGGACTTTAAATACCATATAAATTCTTACAAATCGCTATGGTATGGAGGTTTCTTCAATATGTATTCCTTCACTTTTATAGTGCGTGGTGATTGACACACACAAACTCCGAGAAGTCAAAGGTGTACCCTGGTATTCGAACCCGCGACCACCAGATATAGTAGACAAAATAATTTATTTAAATATCTATATAATCCCTAGAGTTTGTATGGATGAGCATAAACATGAATATAACTGAAGATTTATGCACAATTACATTGATTACTTGGTTGGTTTAAGCAAATTGCATGTACATGATAGTAAAAACACTCGTTAATATCTAAGTAAAGTTATTTATAGTCGTGTTGACGTAACTTAATAGAATAAATTACGTTGAGGACCCGATAAAGGAAACCATTATGTAATACATACCCATGGAAATTCCATTATATTCAAAAGTTTTCTATTGTATATTTGAGATGTATGAGGCGATATCACTTCAAATGACATGGGGACAAGCCCTTCGCCAACATTATTTAATATAATTATTTTATTTCACAAGAAAAGATTTAAAATAAGGAACTATCGTAGTGTCCTGCAAAACTATATAAACAGTTTGACTGCAGGATCAAAGTAAGGTAAATACATATTAATCACACTCGTACATTAGGGCAAGTTGGCTAAATAATACCTTTTAAGTTTGTTTTTAAATACTAGCGAAAGGCTACTACATATAAAATACTAGCGATCGAGTCTAGCTCTGCCTGGGTACAGATACACAATTTGAAATGCTTAATGCCTATGTTCATCACGGATAATGTAAGATTCTAATGGTAAAATAATATTTCAAATCAATTCTTTCATCTTTAAGATATCAGTTTAGCTTCCAGTACATAATCAATCTTCATCTTTTATATGTCCTTATCGAACTCATGTGGACGTTGTAATGGTGTGATTTGTATGCATGATGCAATATATTTGTTTATTTAATAAAGAGGCAATGCTTATAAAATTGCACATATATAGTATTTGAGTTTATTTTCGTCTTGTTTTATTTAGTGGGGGGTAATGTAATATAGCATTGTAATGTGCAATAAACGGGACTGAAGGAGACTGCGCTATTTTGTACATCTGCTCCTTCTAAGTTTGTTTAAATGTGGTGTTATCAACTTTGCTGTCGCGGTAAATTATTTATTATAGGGGCGTAAGATTTTGTTTAAAGAAGCCTGAAGCAGATTGTAATTCCTTATAGGTTTCATGTCTTTGGAAGGGTGATGAAAGGCATATAACATGAGTTGAGATATGCGTGCGGTCTTAGGTACTTTATTAACCTTGAGAAACATCATAGTTAGTCAACATCAGCATTAGTAGGCAGTCAGAAGCGACCGCCGAAGTTGTCTAGTCTAGTATTTTTGTTCCGTGGAATTTGACAGAGGATGTAATCATAGTTATTTCGCAGGGACATCTCGTAACGTGACTTAAAGCGCTGGCAATGTCAAAAACAGGGCGTTCATAAAGAGTCTTGATTCCGCGGTTCTTTTTGGCCGAGGCGGATTCGTCACATTGCAGACTGCATGACTGCTCTTTATCAAGCCAGCTCATCACAATTCATTCAAGATCCTGTACGGTACAAATATTTTAGGTGTGCAAGCAATTTCCGCAAATCAAGATGGCCTTGCCGAACTAAAGATTAATTGGTAATAATCCACTTACGGCAACATGTATCAATGTCTAGATAATTATATTAACGTTTGCATTCAAATCACATTTGAATACATATTATTGATAATTTATTTCTTTCCCACAGTATATAGGTAGCAAAACATTATAAAATTATTAATAGATTACATAAAGTTGAATAATCTACTTTATTTTAGTCATTACTTATTAAAATATTTTTCTTCGATATTTATATTCGATATTCGAATAGACTTCATACTACATATTCATACAATCAGCACTTGTGATTTTTCCATTCTTCTGACGCCAATCCTTATAGCTCAATAGATTTTATTTTAACTTATCTTTTATTTCAATCTCATACTACCTATACACCCGACAGACATATATCTGCGTCCCATTTGACATTTGTCTCCAAGGACGAGGTGATCTCTTAGGTTCTCATTTTTCACAAGGACTTTGACCTTACCCGCATGCTCGATAACATTTTAACCAGAGTAACTACTGGAAATATTGAGACTAAACGTCTTATGTCTTAGGATGGTGTGCGTAAGGGATTGCCAAGCATTGCTTTGTAATCCATAGCGATGACCACTCATGGAAAGTAGCTAAACTCAATAACACCATGGAATACAAAGCAAGCAAAGCAAAGTGTTGGGTTTAGCTAATATCCTGGAAATATTGAGACTTACCATCTTATGCTTAAGGATAGCGAGCGCAGTGGATTGCAAAGCATTGCTTTGTAATTCATGGCGTCGTTTGGTTTTGCTACTGTCCATGAGCGGTCGTCTCTTACCATGAGACGAATGGCATGCTGGTCTGGCCATTCCTCGCACAAAACATATAGAATTGGCTTCCTCTTGAAAAATACCATTTGCTTTATTATCTTTATGATAATGTATCTGTTTCCTAATCATCAGCATGACCTTGGTCTCTCAAACAGTAGCTGCAATCACTGTGCACACATTTGGACGTGACTTACCGCACAAGCCGCGCTATCATTTGTCTAAACCACTGATAAGGAGAGGAAACAACGCGTCATTGTCCGCTTTAATTTGCCGTTTGGGATCATAACATCTTTATAATTAGTTTCGATATGTTAATGAATAGTCTAGTTACGAGCAAAATAGATCATGAATTTGCACAATCGATGTTATCTTTATTACCACTTCTTAAAAAGATCAAATTCACTTGATAGGAAATTTCATAGCTCTCCAGAAACCTAAAATACCTATTATTCGCGTTAGTGTCGCAATTGTTTTAAAACATATCCCATGTATTACATCCCCTTTACTCACATGTTTTTTAGTGCGCTACCCCGGGTGGGCCGGGGCGGGATGATAAATGGCGTCTAAGACGGTAGCGCAGCGTGCATCCAGGCGGCCACGCATTAATATACTGTCTGCCTCCCCTGACAGATGCCGTACCCTGGGGTATACTATATACTATAGTTTATAGGTATGTGGACAGGGTGCTTTGGTGGAACATGGCAAAGCTGTACATAAAAAAAACCGTCGAATTAATCCTTGGATTAAATAAAATACTGGTTTACTAAAACCGTTAGGTTTTAAACTTAATAGTATTTAATGTTACTGTCAGAATTGTGGTTATTGTAGTAACTGATTGAAAAATCATAAGATTCATAGTTAGTCCTCGTTGGTTTCAATTAAAAGAACTTTAAGAAAGAAACAACAATTAATTTTCGTTTATAGGATTGTCAGTACTTTTGGACTTATTTTATTACTGGTTTTAATAATAGATAAAGAACTAATATAGATTATCTTCGTTGATTTATGGTTGATTGAAACAAAAAATTAGATGAAAATTAAACAAAAATTTTGCGAAAAGTCTTGCAAAAACTAACAGACGCCAACGTGGTCCTTTCGAGCAGGATGTTTTACATTCAACAAAGTGATGTTGTGACTACCAGTAATTCTAACACAGAATCGTATTAATTAAAATAATTTATTCTAATTTATTTAATGATTACGTTGTCATAAAGTAAATGCTTAGCATATTTTAACTTTAAGAGCGTATACACCTTGCGCGCAAAGTCAACTATAGGTATTTCTTCGTTAATTTCACGCACACAAAAGCGACCAAAGCTGTGTGCGTAGAGCTGCCGCGTCGGCTCGCTATACAAACGGCTCAAACAACTTTGATCCGTGCGCTTCAAATATTCATTTGAAATGTAACTGTAATATAATATCATAAAAATATTTTATTTGCATTATAAGTAGACAAATATTACTGTGCAAGCAAAGAATAATACAAGTTTAGATACTAATCATATTTTCGTTATTATTACATTGTTAAGTTGCATTCAAATCAGTGTTCAATCAGCAGATATTACGGACGTTTTATTAATAATTTCGTGTTCGATCACATAAATAGTGTTAGGGGCCTTACAACCCCTTACAATTACGAAATATATTGAATTTTATATTACAATACATAAAATTATTTAGCCTCGGAATTAAATCCCATTATATTACCTGAAACATAATTTATACTCACTACAAAATCATTGTAGGTAATAAAAATAATTAAATATTTTACTACCAAAGTACTAAGATGTGGTAATCGCAGTCCGCGCGTGGCTATTTTCACTACGCGCGGCAATAATCGACTGCACTAGACCGGAGCGACGAGCGATACGTCCTCCCTCTAGAAGGCCTTGCGGCGGTCTGATTTGATCCACGTCGGACAGCGTGTTTTATAGTGGTTTTTAAAATATTTGTAGAAAACATGAAAACTAATTTTGTTGAAATATAAAAATGGTAATTTATTGATAAGATGTTCTTCTATTATAATATGCAATGGCTATAAAAAATTATGTACGATAAGTTGGTGAAAAAAAATATGTTCTTGACGAGAGTTTCTGAATAATTTCGCATTGTTTAAATTTTTATTTTTCAGGAACTAAACACAAAAAGATTATTTTTCTCAGCAAAATCCCTCCATAAGGGTCTTATTAGTCTGATAATATTTTTATTTTCATCTTATATTTAGTGGTTTCGGATATCTTAAGCTTCTAAATTGCCATTTAAAGCCTAAATAATGAAACTTGTGTTCAGTAATCCTTATAGTACTCACAAATTATCGATCAATCTATAATGTTTTCCACCAAAATCCCTAGATGACAACCTTTTCTAAAGTTAGTACTAATTATTTTTCCTTTAAATTGTTTATTGGTGGCTATTAACTCATTTGAAAAGTCCTGTTTTTAAGCCAAAAAGCGCGTGCCTGCACGTATAAACGCTCTTAACCATACACATTCAACAAGTTTATTAAGGAACCTGCCTGGTAGATTGTTAATTTGTGAGTATTACATGAATTATTATATCCTTTGCAACATTTGAATTAGATAAAATCGTTAAAATCGGGAAACCACCCGAGGCTCTGCAAAATCCTAATTTATCCGGAAGGTCACAGCAGGTAACAGTTAAACCATACACAGCCTATTAAAATTATAACCCTCCTTCCCTAGTTGGGTAATAATATATTTATTCTATAGTAGTCAGTAGCCACTGCAGTGGACGCAGTGTAGACAAATACTCCGTATAAACAGTGTTCGACTTCAGTTCGCTTATCTCGACTACAGAAAGTTCTGATAATATTTACTTTGCTACTATCTCGCACTTAGCTCCGAGCTACTCACTAAGTGAAAACGATCGCCTCAAGTTTTCCTATAGCTTTCCTTTGAGAATTCTGAGTAAATATATGCAGAAATAATTGAAAAATCATAGTAATAATGTGGTTGTTATTGCAATTATTAATAAAATCAGACGCGGAGGACGGTGTCTTTCAACAAGTTACTATGAAAATCTAGGAAACGCCTATTCACCATTGGATATAGCTTATTATAGTTGTAAACTAGTCATGTAACTTCTTGTAATAAAATCTTAAAATTTCCGGGTTTCGCAAACTTCACTGCGAATAGTTGTTAAAAATAGAGAAAAACAAACAAATATGAATGAATGATTCCTATGTCCCCATACTGTGTGATTTTTTTACGAGGCCGAGAAAAAAAAAATGATTACCCATTACATTCGCGAATAAAGAAATGTTTGGCCCGGAATGGAGGATAATGGTCGTAGTTTTCGTGACCCGAGACTACTGAAAACGCGAATGTTGAATTCGTGAATAAGAAGCTCTTACTGTATATCTTACCTACTACCTACCTTATTAATTTATACTTGGTATACAATTACCAAGTATAAATTAATAAGTATACATTACAATATTTGGCGGTCCGTTTCGACCTTTCGGGATCCGCGGGTTGGCTGTTGCCGACCTTTGCCCTACTGCCTTATAATCAAGAAAATCTATAATACAAACAAATAACAGGAAAGTCATGTTAGATACTAGGCGAGTGTAATTAATATCGTCAATATTTGTTCAGTAATGAGAACGTGTATTAATAAATCCATTGACATCGTTTGTATTTACTAACAATATTTGAGGAACATGAATATTTGGTATCAATTCCAATACTTTAATCGATTATCGAGTATTGTTTGAAGATTTCATTTAGTTGAACACTATATTGATAATAATAGTCATATACCCTAATGCCAAAATTCTTGCACGTTTAGTTTAAATGTACGGTGAACCTTCACCATGTTCTGTCCTGTTTTTTCAAGGGTTGGTATTTTTTTGTGGAGTATATCTGGCAAACTAACAAACAGGTCATCTGATGGTAAGTGATCACTGTCGCCCATGAACATCCATAACTTATCTGCAGTATTCATGCCTCAGGTCTTGACCAGCAGTGTTAACTTCCTCAGTAAATCGCTTGTTTGAAAGCTAAAGCTACGCTTTCAGGGCCTTAAAAACAAATGGCTTAATTCGTAAACAAGTTTAAACCCTATTCATTTTTTTCGAATGTTTTGTCTTCCCTCAAACTGAATTCAAAACTCATTCGATGGACAAAACATTCAACCACTAAATAGGTTTTAAGTCTATGAATTATTCCGATAGCTTTAAAACACAGCACCAAATCCAAACTAACAAGAACTAATACATAATCCATTTACAAAGCTAGCACCTTTAATTTATACGAGTTAGTCCCCGGCGGCGCGGCGATCAATGTTTGCTCGGCCGGGCGTCGAACCCGCGTTGTATACGGAATGGGCACTAATTACTTGGATGCGTTTTGCTTGTAATTAGTAGGTGTTGGATAATAAGATGCAGTGTTTGGAGTGTTTATCATAGATTAGATAGCTTTATGGCTGTTTAGGGTGGTCAGGTTTTTGTATGGCATATGTATTGTATTTTTATTTTTTGTCAAGTTTTATTCAATTTTATTTTATTAGATTTCCATTATCATTGTAGAGGTTTTTGCTAATAACATTACATAGATTTTTAAAAGATAAAGATTCATAGAAACTCATAAAGTGCCTTAAGTTATAAGAAGTGAAAACGCTTAGGAATTAATTGTTAATTTTTGTTGTGTTTCATCAGTTGGTATTATGTGATGTAATTTTAAAAATAATGAAATTAAAAAAAAAATCATTTGGTGTTACAACACCAAATGATTTCGGGTTCATACCTAAAAATAATATTTTTCAAAACTACAACGCGTTCCAAAGCAGTAATGATGTATTAACATTATCATCTAATTATCATTAGATAATTCATAACATGTTACAACTACTTGAATCAATAATATTTTAATTGTGATTGTATACGTATTGTGTGTTTTTTAACGGAGGTCCAATGTATTAGTTTTATTGAATTTTGATAACCGAGGATTACGATGATATATTAAAAATTATCTACTTAAATTAGGTATATTGAATTATCTATTTTACTTCCGTTGCTATACGAAAGGCGTAATTATCATTAGCTATAATTAAATATTTCTGTACAATGTTCTTAGTATGATTGTTATACAGGACATATTGTTAATTTTACTCTTGATTTTATGAAAACGAGTTTTGATTTAACATTGGGACACTGCGTGCATACTCACGCTTGTGTTTCGGAGGGTAAGTCAGATATATTATTAGTGCAAATATATAATTCTACCGCCCGTAAGGGTTCATGTCTGATAGGTAGTTATATTCACTTAAGTTTTATGAAGCAGATCCCATGTGAATGTAGGATACACATAGACAGAAAATATATCCAGTACTAAAGACTGTTGAGGTACTTATACTAGAGCGGACATCGGTAACAAAATCTCTGCGCATTGTGCTGGTACAAGAACTTTGTGTAGTGAGAGCGAAGATGATGTTACTGTGTAGGCGTGACAAAGACAGAAACAGGAGTGGTACGTTCATTTTTGTCACAAACATTTTGTTTGCAGTGTCCCCTCTAGTATGTTTTCTTAAGCCCCATTTAAGTGACCGCTATTAAACTGAACCATACAAGTACACACCCTGGTTTTCCCCGGTTTCCCGCGCGCACCCACGCCATTTAATACAAACAACCTAACGATTACTACAAACATCGATTTACGCTTCTTGGCGCACTACGTAGACAACCACTTTATGCCACTAATTACTGTTTTAACAGATTACATTAGCGCCACTGTTCTGTTTATGACAATGAACAATGATTTAAATGACACTGCTACCTACGTAGGGCTTGGATATGTGTGAGGCAGCCTGGGTAGGTCCCACCGCAATGTCTATTTCTCCCGCCAAACAATAGTGTAAATGCACTGTTGTGTTCCGCTTTGAAGGACATTGTAACCCGAGTGACACTGGCATATTATAAGTTACTTAGGATAATTATTATGTCTCAGGATACCGAGCGCAGTGGAATGCCAAACATTGGTTTGTAATTCATGTTGTCTAGTTTTGCTACTGTCCATGAGCGGTCGTATAGCTTACAATCAGCGAAAGGCATGCTGGACTCACTATTCATTACAATAAAAAATGATTGAGGTTGTAAGATTTTCGTATAAATGTGCCTAAGTACTCCATACTCTAAAATGTTCGCATCCTTCATAGTACACTGTAACCATCGACTAAGTTTGAAGTGAATGTTGTTTCATAGAGAAAAGTATCGATTTTTAGAAGCGGAAATCTTTATTTAGGATGTCGAACATTCAAAATTCGTTTCGGTTCATAGTGTAACCCCCTTATGTATGTTGTATGAACTATCATAGTTATCTTAACAACTGGCGCTACAACACCAACAATATAAAAAAAGAACAATACAAACATACCATAAAAATATACGAAGCTATAAAATAAAGCTGGCAGTTTTTGCAACAATTATCGCGCGCATATTTCTATCTTTACAACATTAATTAAGGCGCTCCGTATCGGCCTGATTGCGCTCGCCACCTCATAAACCAATCACGGACAAACAAACAAACATGTGTTCCGTCAAGTTGTACAAAACGATATCGCATTTCTGCACCTCCTTTAGGATTATTTAGATTCTATGGAATCGAGATGTCGTACATTCGAAATTATAGTATTTAAATAAATATACTGCACAATTATAATCTAGCAGTGGTAAACCTCCTTGGATTCTATAGGTATATACGATGGAGATTTACTAGACATATTAGATATGCTATCATATAGAACTTAAATACATACGCCCAAAAGATTTATATGCTGGCAGAAACTTCTTACAACTGAAATAGGATTGGGTCGATTACATTGAGGTGGTATTACTACAGAAAAATAATTTATAGCGACAGTTTTGATATCGTGTTTAGTATGTTAAAATTACTAGAGGCTCATACCAGGAAAGGTTTCGTTCTCCAGTCGTTTCCTGCTGTAATTTCAATGGCCGTCAATGTAAGTACATATTGGAAAATTCATGGGTATCGGAAATCCGCTGAGATACATAATCTCGACATTTATGGATCTTCTATATGATCTTGTAGTAAGTTTAAGCAAGTAGCCTTCTCTATATGAATCTAAAGCGCAATCTGACAATATTTAGAGCCAAAACAGCTACTAATTGTCTAGGATTGAGGAGGATTATCAATAGTCCATAATGTTTCCTAAGATTAAGTAGGATTATCCATAGTTCAGTCCTTAATGTTGTTTCATTTCTCATTCAGGTTGATAAAGACCTCTAATGTATAATAGCTTTATACGTTTTCCATTACATATAATTCCATAAAAAAAGTATTAAAATGCCCCTTTCTTTCACATTATTTCTGTATCTGTATCTGCCCATATACTTCCCATTGCAGGACACGGGTCTCCTCTACAATCGAGAGAACGATTGATTACTTTACGCTGGATTACTTTTGTGCGAAAATATAATTACCTAAAAATCGGAAGGGCGTCCACACGGTCGGAAGCAACATTCCAACCGGCCCTTATAGTAAACACATGTCTAGTCTATGGCACGATGTATTGGACACCAACACGAGTGGCAGGAAGATGTCGGCCGAATGTGGCGGCTCGTAAATAAGGCCGTGACTCAACGGCCGGTGGCGATCGGCTATTTTCGACTCGCAAATGAGAAAGTGCATCCACGGAGGTTGTAAATTTGTTTGGCGACAATAGTTTTCTATCTGTCCTTATCGTATTCTTACTTAGGGATGTTGGAACACGATTTTTATGCGTCCAGAAAGTTTTATTCCACGATTTTGATTAACAGCACTATTTGGATTATAGGAAATATTTAATCACATATAGCATTTTAGAGCCGTAAAAATCGAGCTCGCAATCATAAGCTCATGTAAATAAGCAATTAGTAGACTAGTTTCATTGACGTACCTACATTATTACCATAGGTATTAAAACGCGGAATGAGGGGAGAGCGCGGGGGCAAACCCCCTATTATAACCCTCTTACCTAGCCGGCGTCGTGAAGATTTCAGTTTTCGCACGGTTGGGTATAAAATCCTTTAGTCTCTGTCAAAGACGGAATGCGTTATGAGCGGATCCAGGGCGCGATGCCTGGGGGGCACTGCACCACCTTAAAGATGTGCGTTTGAGACACCTTACGTAGTAATTGGTGAGTTTGTGCCCGATATTTCAATATTCAGGTGAAATTGGCCATTAAAAAAGTTACAACGCGGTTAAATATAACAATGATTCGATTGGACAATTTTGTAACACAGCCGTAATATTACATATGTTGAAGTTTAACCCCACGAATATCTTTATGATTGAAAAATAGTAAATGAAGTAGGTAAGTAACTGGATTTTTAATTAGGATGCTGTGGGACAAAAGCTCTTTGTTTGTTGATACCCACGACACTAGGTTTAATGTGGGATTACCACTGTGCATTATGTATGTATTTTGAATTTGCATAAATTCAACGGTACCTATGCTTTTGAGATTGGCTTTGCAAATACCACATAAACTTTAAATTACACGATTCCTGGAAAATTATACGCATAGCGTTTGCGTAAATTTAAATTTAGGTCGAAATATGAAATGCGCACTCGCACGTGGATTAACTCAAATATTCCATTAGCATTCATATGCAAGGATTATTGCGGCTTCAAATAATGATGTTACAACAATATAATTCCACTTTAAACGCGCTACGGTTCTCAAACAATATTGAATTTTAAACCAACCTCTTTTATGTTGGCTTTAAACCCGATAAATTATGTGTCTGATTCGATTCTTATTAATAGTGAATGATAAACATTTCACGCTTAACATAATTATGAGTTTAAACAGATTAAATTATCTCAAAACATTCGAGTTTTGTGTGTGTAATATAATTAAGGTAAAAGCACCAATAGTAGACAATTTAAGGATAAATCAAACTTAATTCTCAAAATTCAAAAATGTTTTTCAAAAAATTACAGTTACGTTTTCTTTTACTGTTAGAGCAACTTTTAGAATTTTACTATTTCATAATAAAAAAATTAAGATTGCTTTATTTTATATTAAAAAAATATATTTTCTTAGGATTGCCGTAGTCACTAATAGATGACAGTATAAAAAATCAGATGCCCCAATAATAGACATCAATTGGCACTAATAATAGACATGACTATAACATCATTTTAATATTATGTGTTATCAAAAAATAATAATTTAAAATCAAACCGAGCACAGATTGTGCTTTAAAATTAGGTAATTAAGTAACTTCTTTCTTTCAAGGACTTAAAAATTACATTATCATCAGGTGTGATCTTATATTCTTCATGGTAATTTTCTTCACCTGTATATAAATTTATTATTATTAGTCCTATATCAATTTCTAATTAATTATCTTTCTTATTGATTTTCTTTTTCCCATCTCATCATTCTTAGTTGATCTTAATTCATCTCATCTTTTTTAATTGCTCAAACCGTAATCTGAAATTAATGTATACTGGTAGTGGACATCTAGTAGACTCTAATAGTTGACACTGTCTTCTTTTAATTAGCCTAGTGTACAACAAACGAAACTCAGATATGAATGTTGTGTTCACAACATAAAGGCTAAATTTGCATTAAAATTGAGCATGTCCAAAATTTTTGCATAAGATTCATATTTGATTTACGCAAATATGACTATCTTTCTGAGTTTCGTCTTAAGCTCAAGTAGCCGTATGGGTAACCATACGGCTTTGTCGGAATGCTCACACTCTTTCACTTTTATATAATATATTATTTAACCCTCTCGGGGCGATCTTATCTCAAAGACCGTTTTATATTTCTTCATGATTCCCATGAAAGATGCCTGAGCTCATCGGAGAACCTGAAACAGAATACCCGTACACACCACGACATTTATGGACAAGTCATTCTCCATACTCGCTGTTCGATTGTGGAACTCACTTCCAGATGTCGTGAGACGGGCTCGCAAATTGTCATTATTTAAATCACTAGTCTAGTGGTGGACTATATGGCCTAACCACTCTCAATCGTATTCTCGATTGTAGAGTAGGCCCGTGCCCTGCAGTGGGACGTATATGGGCTGATACAGAAATCACTAGTCAAGGATATACAAGGGCTATCTTTTTCAGTAAACATACACATTTTTGTGCTTTTACTATTAGCATTTTTTTATATTTTTTACCATGCATATATTTATTATATTTTGTCTATTTTGTATATGTATATACTTATATATGTATGTATGTTGTATGTATTCACATATATGTTTTACTTTTATTTTGTGTTTTAATATGTTTATTTGTTGATATATTATTTTGTCACTATACACCCTAGACTGCCCTTTCTCTCTTCTGTCACTTATCTCCATCCAAAGGTTGCCTGGAAGAGATTGCCTAGTACAATAAGGCCGCCGATTGTACTTGTTTTAAAAATTGTTTTAATTTCTGTATATATATTTTTTCTGGGGTACAATAAAGTTAAATAAATAAAATAATTAAATAAAATAAACTACCAAGTTCACACATGTCATCTTTAAGATTTTGAACAATTTCTGGAACTAATAGTAGACACCATTTAAAATTTATACAAAAACAAGTCAAAATAACAAAGAAATGGTCCAAATAAATCAATAATGTAATATCCATATAATATCGAAACCCGATATAGCCAAAAGTCGTATAATATAAGACAAAATCATACCGTTTAGAAATCAGTTCCTTATAAAAAACGCTAAGAATTACGCGCATAATGGCGCGAAATCACACTGTTTGTGGTCAATTAACAAAAAAAATTAAATTTACTTCTGACAGTGCCAACAAGCTTTTGGGCATGTATCATAAATGGTACGAGGTGGCTTTAAAATTAGGAGCAATGTCATTAAAATATTTAGTTTTCTTATTAGAAAATATTTTTTCGAAAGTGTCATCTATTGGTTCAGTGTCGGGCATTGGTGCTTTTACCTTAATTTGAAGTGCAAATTAATATGTCGTGTAGCGTTTTATAAAATTATCTTTAAACATTGAAGTTCGTGTGTGGAATGTGGTTTTAAGTGCAAAATGAGTTTGTCATGTATCGTTTTAATTAATTTAAATATTTCCAAAAAAGCGATGTCCTGGGTGCGGGCTGGCGGCGCGTCGTTTCCCGCTGCTTCAGGTGGAGTGCGTTGCACCTTCGCGCCTTTATAAACTCTGCCTTGTCTGTGGTCACACGTCTCCGTTTTAAATTGTTTATACAAGTTTTTTCCGTTTTCCCTGCCTAGCAGCAGACATCTCGCGCCAGCCGCCATGTGTAGCCAATTAATTATTTTATTTTAGTATAATGGTTACGCTCGGTGGACATGTGATTTCAAATACATCACGTATTTACCTCATAATTACATTTATAAAAATAAATTTAGCTAGATATTGTCGGGCGTTCAAGGATAAAAGGGTATCACGAGCCTACATTTTATACACGGAATGTAAACGAGTTAAACACAGTTTACCTCCGCTAAACACATTTAACTGTGTAATTTTTTTCTCGTATCGTTTATCACGCTGGTAATTACCTTCATTACGGAAATTTATTGCGGGAATAAAGTCTCCCGTGCACATAACAATGTCACGGTCAAATTAAAAACATTAGATAAAGCTGTGCGGGCCGGGGCGGCTGGCGAGGCAGCGAGTGGCGAGTGTGCTGCGACAGCGCCGCGGCCGCGCTGCAGCGATACTCGCCATATCTAATAAAGGCACACTTATCGCCTCAAAACAAATCCAAAACGCGTTATCTCGCATGCCTACATACGTAAATACATCGACATTGAATCAATATTGGGCCGGGTACGTACCGCTGGCTGCAGACGCTCCTCACACTAACACCGGCGGCGCTCGACACCAACACACATCAAACAACACATATGTTTTCACCTCCTCAAACAACAACTAATCGAATCCATGTTATCATTTAAAATATCGATCAGTCACATGCAGTCGGACCGTTCTCAGGCGACGCCGCGTATTTTTACATTCGAACCGCGAGATATTTTCGATACACA
This sequence comes from Hyles vespertilio, assembly GCA_009982885.2. Taxonomy (NCBI): domain Eukaryota; kingdom Metazoa; phylum Arthropoda; class Insecta; order Lepidoptera; family Sphingidae; genus Hyles; species Hyles vespertilio. The sequence goes on along the minus strand of CM042814.1, from coordinate 1,161,784 downwards.
CCACAGTTACCGTAACGCACCAACGCAAACACAGACTTCACGACCGGATTCGTTGCGATGTTTGGTATATTAACTTATTGTCACTGATCAGCTGAGCGATTGTTTGAAACAATAACATCCGCGTTACGTGCGCACTCGAAACTAGAACACGTATATCCTCGGCGGCGCTCGGAGCGGGACTGATTGAGTGAATGAACGGAGCGCGGAGTGAGGGCGCGCGCGGGGCGAGCGGGGTGAGGCGCTCGCCGCACCGAGTCGATAGATGGCGGTGCACGGCGGTGGTGGGTTAAACGAGTTTTTCTTGAATAATTAGGTGGGCGCGCGGCAGCGCCCAGCTCCCGCCTCCTTATAAATTAGGAAAACGTTTTCAAATTATTTCCTGTCAAACATTTACTCTTCGAATCGTACCCGAGGCGCCGTCGATGTCCGGAATCAATTTGCACGAATCCACTTTCGGTGTTTTAAATTTCCTGCTTGTTTGCAGTTAAACGTGACGGAAATTAATGTGTGCACTGGCGTTTTCTTCGCTTTACAAAATTTACTCAGTCCCAAAGCGGGCCCGATGAGAGGCGAGTGTAAAAAATCTATTAAATCACGGATTTGGTTTGTAATAACGAACGAAAATCGATTAAAGTTTCTCGTAACTCGGCACGGGAGTCTATCGAGGGGCCGATCGCTGGACGAACCGTCTCTGCGCCGAATTCCCGTCGCTACTTACAAAAATAAAGGGAAATGTCGGGACCCCATAAAATACACGGACTGTTAAAAGTAAAAATATAGAATTAGTGTTTTGGAACAATATTTTTTTGTGTTTCAAATGTGTATAAATTTCTAATCTGACTTATCAAATAATAATTGTGTTCCCAAAGAACTAAATAGGTAAACGGTATATATAATTTTATTAAAAACTCTACCAGGAAAGTTTCTTATGACCTCTGCGCTTATTTAGGAATGTTCAAAACCACTACAAATTACTTAAAAAAATATTGAGCCTCTAGAATTCTAGGTAAATTAAAGTTCATGTCATTTTAAATTTGAATATTAACATGATAATTTATTGTAACAACTAAAAGACGGGTTTAATTATTCATATAATCAGCTTTAAATTTATAGACGGATTTGAATTTATTGTTATTCATTATTTAAATATTATAATTTTCATAGTCTTAAGGACTTTACTAATATTATGAATGTTAAATTATATCAATTGTTTTATGTAACGAACAAAAATATCAAGGCCAGCTTATTTGTTGAAGAATGACAAAGGATTTTAATTTCGATAAAGAGTGAGGTTTGCCTGAAATACATTCAGTAATTTTAGATAAATATAGAGGTGGGAACCTTCTGGAAGGGTTTTAACCTCGAGTCGAAATATAATATACAGGTACCTTCTCTATAGGCAAGTGAATCATTGGACCATCCACAAGGCTGTCGAATTACCAAATATATGCTGCAGGAAGTGAGACGGTTGCAGATGACCGTGGAAGTAGGTGGACGAGACACGTTGGGCAATCATGGATCTCCTGGGGCTAAATTTGACGACGAAAATGTGCATGGTGCTATAAAGTTGTCAAGTAAGTGCAGAAGTGAGACCCAAAAATTTAATTTGACCGCAATTTAGTCTGTTTTCTAGAGAGTACAAAAACCTTTTTTGTAAAGCTAATAATGTTTTAGAAGTGTATAAACTAGTTCTACGCGGACAAACCCGCGGGTAAAAGTAAACATCAAACGGAGGAGTACGCCAACCGGGTCAGTAATTAAATCAATTATTACCAAATCAAAACATCTGTGAGACGTCCATCAGTCATCGCTGTTAACGAGTAATAATGTTATAATTAATATAATGGCGCTGGTGGCGCATAAACAAGCGTTGTCTATGGACTATGACAGATGATACGCACGACCATAAACAATGGAGTGGCCGCGATACGGACAGATAAATGCTGATTTATTGTGTCGAGAGCGCCTTAAATCAATTACAAAGACAATATTTGATATAAACTTGGCGTTAGGGATGTGTGTTAAGTATACGACGTATTATTTATTTAATAAATATAATTATGTTTTATTATATGTTTTAATAGCACCCCTGGTATACTAATTAATATAAATGTCGCTAAAATTGCAATAACTTATTTATTCAATATTGCTTTACGTACAAATCGTGTTTTTTCCGGTTTGAACTAGAACTAATAGTGACCTGGGTTTTTTTTTAATGTATGGGTCCGGCAAACAAGCCCATGAATATCCACAACGCTTCGATCATGGATGTGTTGCCGGCTTATCATATCGGGAAGAGAGCAGGAAGGAAAACGAATAGGTAAGAAAGGAATGGAAATATTGAGCATCCGGAAATTTCACTAACCGAAAGAAACGCGACGACAAAGCAGTCGCTTCATGTCGATTTCCTGTGAGACAGTGGAACCGCCAGAACAAGCCTGATTCATGCTGAGTCATGAGTTTCAACAGCATTCTCTATCACTTCATAAAAATTGGCTGGGTATTTTATCCTTGCCAAATATTTTTAGTATCTATATAACTCAAGCCTGTCTAGATAAAGTATTTATATTCGTATTGCATTAATTAAAATACTGAGAGTATTTATAATATAGAGGGAGCTTCGAATATGTAAATAAAATTGTGTTTTTTTTCTGCTTTCTTGGTTGATATTTGACAGGTTGTTAAACATGTATCATGTATGAATTACTTGGGAAAGAAAAAAAAATAGTTTAGGGCCATATTTAATTCCCCTCAAATCGTTTTGAATGGATAATAGCTAAATATATTTTCGGTTACCAAAGAAGTTTATAACAATTTGTTGTAAATCAATTCATTCATTTTTCACTAACATGGGACCGCCACCAACATTACGATCGACAAAATATCTATCTTTTTTAAAGGGTAAAATATATGGCAGCGCATATATTATACATTCTCTAAGGCAGAATACAAAAACAATAGTAAATTGATTAAGTATTTATTCCATAATCTTCTAATGCTTATTAAAAAGTCATTCTACAAAGTCAACCCTATTCCGCGAATACATAAAATCTGCAGCGGCAATAATACTGGCTATCCATAGAATAATAAGTGATTTGTTACAGACCGCATTAACTTCTGTCTGTGCGTTGAACATTTTTTACGATGAATTATTGTTCAATGTTATGAATTATTCAACTAGACTGTAATGAGATTGATAATAGAGACGAGAAGTAACTCGGTTTAATGTTTGTTTTACTGCATTGGTTTAAAGTAGGATATGTTTTTTATAAGCTTAATGACGAGTGACAATGAATGAACAAAATGTCATTTTCATTCATTGTCACTCTAAAGAAAAGGATAGCAGGCAACAGCGACTGCATTCAAGGTCAAATTTTTGTGCTTCAGTGTTTTATACGGAATGCAATCTCCATTTGGGTATAAGCTTCTTGTTAGAATCTATTAAATGACACAAACCGAGCGTTCCACTTGACGATCGCAACACCCATCCGGAGACGACGTCTGCAGATGCATCTGGTGACGTTCAGAGGAGGCATAATCAATAATAGTAAGTATCTAAGCGTCATGCTTATAACAAGAGACTTACAACTTATTAATTACTGCATGATAATGCATTGCGCTTGTCACGTCAGAAATTAATATCCAAAACTTGTTACAATGCCCTGACGAGTTTTAATTCAGTTTGTACCACTTACACCGCAGCTCGGTAAATCGTTTGCCCTTTGTTTTTAAAGCTATAACTAGCTGTTAGGACCTTAAAGGCACACCGTATTATCCATATATAGTTTTAAAATCAATTTTATTAACTAATGTTTTATCTTTTTCGCTCAAACAGAACTCAAAAGTCGTTTGAAAAACTAAACATTTGATAACTCAGTTTTAAATTGTCTATGAATAAAGCCGTTTATATTTATTATGTTGTTGCACGCCTAATACAGGTATTGGGCTTGCCGTAATTGGAATCGGCATATTTTTTTGTTAACGTCCAGCTGGACTTCAGCACAGGTTGTTATTTATATTTTTATCGAATCATATTTTATTATTTTGCACCGAATAGTTATATCATTAAATCAAAGTCTTGTGTCGTGGAAATCGGAAACTACGTGAGATTTTGAGACATCGCTAACCTTCGATAGTTTGTTTACTTTACCCATGTTCTCAACAAAGATAGGACTTGAAACAAAACTTTTGTTTTGTATATAAGTGTATCTGTATCAGCCCATATACGTCCCACTGCAGGGCACGGGCTTCCTCTACAACCGAGAGCACAATTGAGAGTGAGAGATAGTTAGGCCATATAGTCCACCACGCTGGCCAAGTGCATATTGGCGGACGTTACATTCCTAAAAAAAAATTTTTACCGCTATTGTATGCAGGTTTCTTCATATTTTCCATCACCGTTATAGTGCTTGGTGATTGACTATCAATACACACATGACTCCGAAAAATTAGAGACCCTGGGATTTGAAACCGCGACCACCGTGAACATCGGGATAGTCGCGTCTGGTCTGTTACTAACAAATCACCACGCACTTTATGGACCACATAAGTATTTTATCTAAGTTCGAGGTTCGAAAATTGGCCTCTCGCTTCACACCCGGCTTTTCAGTAACTGATAAAATCGATAATTGTTGAGTCTATTTTAATAACACATGATAAATAAACACGCCAAACCATTGACATACATAGTCCAAGAATCAATAACCCAATAAAAAGTTCAATAAAATCATTGTAGCCGTCATTGAAATCAATTTATTAGTTGATAAACTACCAGCCACATACCAGCTACCATCGCCCGTCGTTCTCATTACACCGTATGACACTTTTTATTGTCACGTCAATGGTCATTATACACTTTTATTGTTCATTATAAAGATAATATTGGTTGTTAACTTATAATTGGGTAATTGTACGGAATTAATGCGGTAGTGATTTCACGCCTTTTTTAGGTGTCAAATGTTTTTACGAGTTAATACGAGTATGTATCTATAATATTATTATTTTTGGATTACTTTCGTATTTCTGACTATGGCCATGGGGTTGTTTTTAGGACGATACAGATTAGGCGATGCAGACGAAACATAAAGTTTATATATATGTATATATTTTTTTATTGCAGTGAATGGCGAGACGAGCATGCCGTTCGCCTGATGGTAAGCGATACGACCGCTCATGAACAGTAGCAAAACCAAACAACATCTTGAACTATAATGCAATGCTTGGCATTCCACTGTGCTCGCCATCCTGAGACATAAGATGTTAAGTCTCAATATGTCCAGTAGTTACTCTGGCTACAATGTCCTTCAATCCGAAACACAACAGTGCATTTAAACTGCTGTTTGAGGGGAGAAATAGACATTGCGGTGGTACCCACCCAGGCAGCCTCTCACATATGAGAGACCTACCACCAGTCAAAGTTATATAAGATATACTGGCTATAAAATAAGTGAATTTGCAAATTATCACAATTGTGCGAATATTATTCCAAGAACGTATAAATTTAAAGTTCGTCCGAAAGTGCCGGCCGTTTTGGTAACAGCTTGAATTGACAGATAAATGCGTTATCGGAGGATTGAGATTATTGTCGATAGCTTTAGGAGTACTACCACGATAGTTAGGTGCTTTTTAAAGTTGTTCCTTGCCAAGCCATTCCAATGTACTCAAATTACATTCTTCATTTTTAATTGAACATTATTGCAGCCAAACGCCTTTGTTGTCGTAAAAAAAAGTAAACACGTTAGCGTTGTGCACGCGTGCATATTTCATAACATTTAAACACTAAACGGTTCTCCTTTTGTACAGTACACTGCAGCCCATAAAAGTATGTCATACATAAAATCCATATCGGAAAGTGGCGCGCGTAATGGCACTGTACATTGGCGGCCAAACAACGGACAGAAGGCGCGCTGTGCAAACAAGTGTAATGTACATAGATGCGCGACACAATGGCGAGGTGGGTTGCGCTCCATACATCAGGAATGTACACTGCCGGCCAAATGACACACACTGTTTCAATAGTGGTGCATGTCTTGGATTGTCTATATGTGGTTTTCGATATTTAATTTGAATTATCCAATTTAATTACGAGCTGGTTCGGAATATTTGAAAATGTAACAAATTTTTTGCAAGGGCATATTTCGAATTTTTGTTTCGAAGTTTTTTATGACTATTTTGAAGATATGTAGAACTTGAGTTATTAAGACCCATTAACTAACTTTGTCCAATTGCCAAAGCCCAAAAATGTTATCCCATACATTTGCAAATGTCAAATGCATGGCGTGGACATTGAAAAAGTTAAATTTATAGGCAAAGGGCTTCGGTTGTATGTAAAGTGGGTTTAACTGATTAGTTTAAATCGTAAAGGAAAAGAATGAAAAAATACAGATTATCTAAGGATTTCCAACATTTTTAAATCTCTAGTTCTATAAAGAGCCAGAGTAGACTAAGAATTAAGCCTTTATTTTTTAAGATCGTTTTATTGAAGGCAGAGCAAGCTCGTCACTCGTGCCTCCCACTAAACCCTATAATTATCATTACCATTTATATCATTGATTAATATGTATCCGCTATTAACTGTTTAATTATCGACCCACAGTTCATTGTTTACTCAGTGTGTTGCCAGTATTTGTTAAGCCCCGAGGGAGTGGGTAGTCGCTATTTTCCATGTGGAATTTATAGTACGGTGGTAATCAATGGCTCCCAGACGTATTACCACAAAGCGGAGTTAAACATGGATTATGAATTACTGATTTCTTTATTTTATCTCGTTCTTAGTATGTTCAGTTCTTAGGAAGGAAAACTAAGTTTATTCTTGGAAATTTGTGACATGAACGTATTTCTTTAAAAGAGAGAAAGAATGTAATTTCAAATATTGTTGAATTTAACAATATACGTAAAAGTGTGAATTAATATGCTATTAAACTAACCCGTTTTAATTGCTATAATGGTGCACATAGTTTTATTTATATTATATCATATCATAGTCCTTACATGGCGTCTCATAATCGGGTTTTAGAATTGTTTTATTTGGTATTAAATATAACACCATTTACTACACAAACAACAAAAAAAATTAAAGGATAATTACTAAATTATAATCATTACAATACCCATCTTAAAAATCACATTTTTAATCCCCAAACGCGCACCAACTAAAAATCATAAAAACGCAAAAGTAAATCCGGTTTTATCTGGTGCTACCCGGTTGGAACATTACTCACGGACAATATGGTTTCGATAACCCATTACCGCGTGGTGTGACTTATGGCGGGCGGCGCCGGGTGCAACGGCATGTTAATTGAGATATGTAGCCCTGTTAATGATTGATAATTTGTGTACGGGATATTTTCATTGTTATATGGCTTTACAGACGGCGAGGGTTTAACCGGGATTTAGTTATATTTGAATTTGAGGGTTATTTCTGTTTTATTTTCTTGCTACTGTCTTTAAGTGAATGCAGTGATGAACCATAATTCTGCAGGAATATATTGTATAATATGATAAAGCTGAAGAGTTTGTTTGTTTGTTTGAACGCGCTAATCTCAGGAACCGCTGCTCTGATTTGAAAAAAATATTTCAGTGTTGTATATGTATAGTACATTTATCGAGGAATGCTATAGGCTATATATCATCACGCTATGGCCTATAGGAGGGATGCAGTAGTGTCATTTCTAGCAAATACCAGGAAATTAATTCGTATTTTGTGGTCCGATTGGTCGATATTCTAAATTCATAGTTGGAATTAAACATTTTGACCGCCGCGCCGTTTTGAAACTTTTATCTGCACCCGGGCGGAGCCGGGCCCAACAGCTAGTTGTGTATACAGGGTATATCAAGACTGCTACCGAAAACGAAGCCGGGTGGCAGTTTAAGCGACTTCAGACACAATGCAACAGAAAAAGTTGAAAAAAAAAAAACGAAAATTATTTTTTGTTATTTTTTCCTATGGCCATATTTGGGTGGTAAATACATTTTTTTTCCTAAAATAATAGTGTATACTCTTTTATTTATTAATACTCTAGGGTATAAAAGAGTTTAAATTATTATTTTAGCAAAAACTATGGATTTACCACCCAGAAATGACGATATTTAAAAAATCATAAAAAATAATTGTCGCGTTTCTTTGCGAAATTTTTTATTGCATTGTGTTTGTAGTCACTAAAACTACCACCTGGCTTCGTTTTCGGTAGCAGTCTTGAGATACCCGGTATGTATATCACCGTAAAATTGTAAATACCGTTTGATTATAATCTATCACGCGAGATTGTGAACTGTCGAAAGATTTTCAACCTGGGTCAGGTGGGGTTTAATAGTTTCACTTCGGTAGATATACACCGAAAGATAATGCGTTAAATTGTAAGCAGTAAGTTACGGTTCACAATCTTTCGGCGGTTCAAAATCTCGCGAGATATATTAAAATATAACGGTATTTACAATTTACGGTCACATATTTATCCGTTCAATGCAATAAATAAATAGTTTGAGAACTTGGATTGTTTAAGTCTAGTAAATTTGTTATAAAATTTTTAGCAGTAAGTCGTTTTATTTTGTGTTGTTTTCCTTAATACTATTGGATATAAGATTTAGTTATAAACAATATTTATAGACATGTTGCAATAAAAATATATTGCATACAATGCAATCCGGTAAGGGCGTTATTCTAAGACAATTTTAAAACTTATTTATGTTATCGAACGTTTTGTTTTTTTTCTCTCAAACCGAATACAAGAGGGACATAGCTATCTTATCTAAAACAATTTTTGTGTATAAATTGGCATGAATCTATACTAATGTTATAAAGCTGCAGAGTTTGTTTGTTTGTTTGACCGCGCTAATCTAGTTAGGAATATTCCTTTAGTGTTGGATAGCACATTTATCGAGTAATGTTATAGGCACATAAATCATCACCCTATGACCTATAGGAGGGAAGCAGTAGTGACATTTCTAGCAAATACGAGAAAATTTTATTCGTTTTTCGTGGTCCGATTGGTCGATATTTTTAATTGATAGTTGGAATTGAACATTTGACTGCTATTTTGAAACGTGTATCTGCCGGGCGGAGTCGGGCCCGGCCGCTAATAATGAATAGGTAAGCTAATATTCCGTATTAATAGATTTTATAGCAAAATAGGCCAGTTTCCTTGACAGATAATTACTAAAACGGAAATATCTGGCTGAGTCACTCCGCTTTAGGCAATATTAGTTTACATTAAACCTAAACAGGCATTTATGTAACCAGGTTATTATTAGACAGCCCGTTTCAAGTCCTACATTTTGTAGTTAGGGTATAATAGGTCTAATTAAGCCCCTAGGTACAAGAATCGTGTTGAAATATTGATTTAGAATTGTATTGGCGTTTTGTAACCAAATTGTTGAGATGGAAGTTGCAGGTTCGAGTCTAGGCTTATTACTCCTTGATGTATTCTATGTTCTTGTAGTTATTTTTCTTATTTGTATATTGTTCTATTACGGTATTTATAATATAGATAGCTGTCGTATATTTGCGTCTTCAAATACGTAGCTATTTTCTTGTTTCTAATGTTGGTTCCCAGAGATCCTTTTATTATGATTATTTTCATATTAATTTTGGTGGACAACCTGTCAAATGTCAGCCAAAAGGAGGGCAGAAAAAGGTGTTCAGGCACCACCATTTTATCTACGTTTTTGAAGTGGCAGCGATCCCTCTATATTAAAAATACTCTAAGATTCAACTGCATCTGAGTATGGAATGTAGACAGAAAATCATATCTGTTCATTCCACATAAGGGAAATATTATAAGAATACCTCCAATATACATATGTATCTAGATTATTGAATAGAATAGGTCCAAGTCAAATGTGGGACACTGTACATGCAAAAAGATCTATTAACATCTTACTTGCAACTGATAATCACACTATTATTTCTTAATTGAATTAATGGACCAGTAACAATATTTAACGTAAATATTTTATTTTTAATCTATGTCCTCCTAAAACAATTCCCAAACACACAAAGGAAATGAACTCATAGTGCCAGTTATGGACAAAAAACTAATTCCCCCGTCGCTGACACACTGCTGTGACAGATCGACGATAAGCCCTTTTGTGATGAGTCTTAAGCCCCCACAATGGCTAAGCTTTTGAGTCTTATCGACCTTCCAAGAATAGATGGTCATACGGGCTAGGAATTCGACAAGATGTAAAAAGGATTATTTGGTTGAATATTTATTGATTGTCGTTTCGCCCGCAGAGGATTATTGTTTTAGGAGTTAACGGTTAAAATGTGTTCTAATCTATATATTAATACGTGATGCTAAAACTTTGGACCCCTTTTTACGAAAATTGCGCGGACGCAGGAGCATAAAATTTGGCACACTTAGGCTCAGTTGCACCAAGTAACTTTGCCAATACCTTTGCCTATGAAAATGTCATCGCCATACATTTGAGATCTATTTGACCTTGCGAATGTATGGAATTGACAGTTTCAAGGGCAAAGGTATTGGCAAAGTTAGTTTGTTGTGCAATTGAGCCTTATAGTTTATGTGTAGGAGAAGTGCAGAACGCTAATACTTTTCGATAATAAGTTAGTTTGTGCAATTGAGCCTTATAGTTTATGTGTAGGAGAAGTGCAGAACGCTAATATTTTTCGATAATAATGCTTATAAAGTACATTAAATAAAAAATAAAACATTACACACACTACCATGCATTTCACACACACATACATACACAAGTATTTGTATACGCATACATACTCTGGTGTCAAATTGTTTCTTTTCTTTTTCATTTTGTGCTTCTGACATAGACATATCAAAAAAAAGGTTTTATTTGCCTCATTTAATATAAAAAAAGATTTTAATAATAATGCATAAAAAGTACATTAAATCAATTTAAATAAAACATTACACAAACCAGCATGCATTTGACACACGCATTTGTACACGTATACATACTCTTTGGTCAAATTGTTTCTTTTGTTTATTATAGACATAGTTGAATGTCAAACAGAAAAGTTTGTTTACTGTGGTTTTATTCAATGTCAAACAGAAAAGTTTTATTTGACAAATACTACGTGAAATACTGAGCGCTTATACAAATTGTGTAGCAGTATGGTAATAGTAACATTGAAATGGATACGGGCTATCATTATATGCATAAAGAAAGTTATGTAGCAGCAATCTGCAATAACAACATTCAGGTATAAAAAAAAAATATAATTTGCTATTGTTGGTTCAAAGCAATTATTGTAGTTTACGATTTCAGTAATTGCATATACTTCAGGATAAATAAGTGATTTTGAGAGATACGTACATTTAAATGTGCACGAATTATCATAATAACAACATCATTATACAGGTAAAAACTTTTTCTTTTCTTGATTTGGTCGAATTTCGACCACTAGGCGACCACTAGTTGTATTAATATTACTATATTGTGGTGAGACATCGTGACAATATATTTATAAAAATGTAGTGTATTGTATAGAAAGTGTATAGAGTATGTATAGTCACATAAGGTGCCTCTAGAGCCTCCTGTAATTACGCAACAGTATGGGAGACATATTGACGAACTAAACATTATTTTCTATTTTTTTAATTATTATTTTAAACATGATTCAAATATTTGAAATATATATCTTTGCGCTCAGTTACATTACAAGAGGTCGTCTTTACAAAATCGGCTTCGGTGGTGCAATTGTAATTAGAACGTTCAGGTCTCGCGTTCGAAACCTGGGTCGGCAAGGTGATATTGGATTTTTCTATTCTTAATCAGCCCGGGGCCAGGAATTTGTGCCCGATATGGCGATAGGCAAGCCTCCAATCACATTGTGCTACGGAACACACAAGACAAAACGTGGGTGTACTGATAGCAACCCTGCCTACCTCTTTTGAGTAATAGGCGTGAGTTTATGTATGTATATATTTTATATAAAATCTCATGCTCCTTGACAAACAGATTCAGATTACGCATTATGTGTAAGTTGTTTAAAATTTTTAAATTAGTACACACCTCTTAAATCTAGATACTGGAGCATCCCATGGTTCATAAGCGGCACAAACAGGACGCAATAACAATACTCATTCGTATCATGTTATTTTTCGTGGTAGTAGACAGTCAAAGGTGCGACACCGCGTAACGAGCTGTCTCGGGTTCGATCCCGGGTGGGACTTACACACGGGTATACGTTACCGACACACGATACCTCAAATTTGACATGTCCTCAGTCACGTATGATATCTTTCACACTTGTATCGATGACAAACGTTTATATTAGGGTTCCCTCACATCAGTGTAAGAATATTTTTTTTGTGATGTTAAAAAAAGAAAATTGATTTAAGACAGCCTCCGTGGTGCATTTGTTAGACGCCGAATGTGAAACAAGGGGCCGCAGGTTCGATCCCCGCACCGAGACAAATGTTTGTGATGCCTACAAGTATTTGTCTCAGGTCTGTGTTTGAGAGACCGCAAAGTCTCTCGTAGTTCCTAATACTCACACAAGACTCGATCTTAGTATGGGGGCGGTTCTATGTATGTGACTGTTGGGTGTTATTTATTTATTATGTGATGTCTATGTAAAGAAAACTATGTTAAAAAAGTAGTTTTATTTTTGTTATCAGCTTATAACAGCCAAACAGGGGTTAACAGGATCAAACTCAAGGCACACACTTCATAAAATCAATAGGAAACTATAGAGTTAGTACGAGGAGGGTTACTTTATAAAAACGATACGAACTTCGAATGTTCGGACGCCAGACAAACTTCACTAATGTGCCTAGATACTCCACAAAATGTTGGATTCCTCTATCGTACGTCGCAGACATAGACTAACTTCGGAGAAAATTATACTTAATAGAGAATAGTATTGATTTTTAGAAGTGGAAGTCTTATATCTTATTCCGAGCAGCGAACATCTGAACATTCGAAGTTCGTATCGTTTTATCGAGTAGCCCCCTGACCCCACAATCAGATCGAGTTGTGTCGAGGGTATCAGAAACTACGAGAAACTTTTTGATCTCATAAAGACCCAGACCTGAAACAAATACCTGTGTAATATTTTGTCACGGTGCAGGGATTGAACTTGTGGCCTCACGTTTTAAAGCCGGCGTCTAACCAACTACGCAATAAATTGTAATAATTTGAAGGAAGTAATATAATGTAGCTACTATATGAATACTGGTATGGCAAAGCGCGCGCATTCCCACCCACTGCAACCTTGAACCAGTTGCGCCGCACGCGCCTCGCCTTTAGGGTCAGCACATACAAAATGCAATGTTTGCATAGTAATTATTGTACTAAACCTTTAGATCTGTTGAAGTATATGATCATTGCATTTTAATTGCTTTTCCAGAACTACTGGTTAATCTTTTGCTTAATTTTTTGAGTTTAAGCGAGCGATTCATTGAACATAAGTGTTTTTTCTCTCATGCACTCATTTCTTAATGGTTAATAAATACTAGTATAATATTCTTGGTATTGTGAAGATGGATTATCTGAATACATTTCAAGAGTGCATTACTTTTAATAGCAAGTATAATGTCGTCTCGATTCACTATCAAATATGATCTTACTATCAGACTTAAATGTATGTACACAATATACCGTTTAAAATATGAAAAAAATGTAACCAACATTAAGACATCAAATGGAATAATTCACGACGTCGCAAAAGCTACCCTTCTAGCTCAAGTTAGATTAGACGCTCCTCCCTTAAGAGTGACGTAATTTGCACCCCTAAGACACCTTTTTATATTTTTCTTATAGTCCCCATCGAAATCCTTTAGCAATCAGTCTGAATTCAAGTTCACGTTTAGCCTTTGTCAGCAATTCTCAAACTCTTTTAGAATTTAGATGCCAGACAATGTCATGTCTTCAGTCTAGAATTTCGAGTTTTATTTGCTTGTTTACTAAGGTTTGTAATGATTCGTTTATTGCAGTTTTATTTTTCATGGTTTGATTGATTGATTGAGTCATTTGTTATTTTCCAAGTTCAGACATTAGGTATATAGTGTAAAAACAAGAGATTAAAATAATATTTTCTATAACTTGTTATGAGAACGTTAGAGAAAACGTAATGTTCAAGACCAGGCAAATTATTATCTAAAGTCTACGAGTATGAAAAATCATTAACCTATTTTCTATCTATAAGAATGTTTTTGAATGTTTGAAATCCGGAATTAAAAAGCAGTTTTATTGCTACTTCGCTGCTTAAAGACTTGTTATTGCCAAAGTTTAGCTGCTCGGATCAATTACTCAACCGCCATTCCCAGTATTGAGAAGCACCAAACATTTTTTAATATATTATGTCCTTTTATCCTTGTGAATCCACGTCACACGAGAGAAATTACATGAAACTATGAAATTAAAAGTCTGCTAGCATTAATAAAACTATTTATTTGTATAAAGTTACACTAAAATTACTCCATTGCACCTGATAGCTGTGCAATTCAAAAATGTATCTCTCAAGACAAATGTATTTTTGCTGGCGAACTCAATATTGATCGAAAACTATACACTAACAGAAAACGCGACATCACGACAAGTTTTCCATCATCGTCTGACGTAATCCTGGCAAATATTTTACCATCTAATGGCATAATAAATAAAAAAAAGACGGGTTGCACTCCGGGAGTGCCGGCAGAAGTGAAAACTTGATTATTAACGTTGAGCATGTTTGATATTTTGGAATGGTTAGGGAATAATTTTGCACCAATTGCTTTATCAGTATAAAAGTACTATCATTTATGTGGTAGAATACAATATTCATTTATTGCGCTATCGTACACAAACATGACAATTTATATTACATTAAAAATTTGACACTTTAAAACTATTACAATTATTTTACATTAAAAAGTTTATCTCTCCGAAAAATCAACTTTCATTCATAATTTCAACGACTTTTTCACCATCATCATTACCAGAACTATCATCGCCAATCTCTAAAACTGATACGATAGGTTTATGGTAGCTGAAGTAAGAAACGAACAGTTTTGATTCGAACCTATTTAAATGTCTAATAAAGACCGCATCAATAGTAGTTTTGTATTTCGTTGTGCTAAGATTGCGATCATTCGACATAGTTAAACCAAATTCATTATTTAAAAATTCAATTAATAGTTGATTTTTATCGTCTGCGAAGTTTATGTTGAAATCTCCACTCAAAATCATTGGCAATTCATCAAAGCTTTATAAACTGACAGCTAACTGACAGCTGTCTACTCTCCATCCGTCTTACGCTTTTCGTCTTACGATCAGGTCACGTGTCCTGACGCGAGTTTAAGATTTTATACCCATTACAGAAAAAGTGCTCAACGCCGCTAAAGAAGTTTTCACTTCAAAAAATGTCATATACTTTTTAAATTATAGTATTCTCATCGGTCCTCGACAAATCTGCAAAGAATTAAATCTGACCGTGTAAAGTGAGTCAAAATCGCGCCCAAAGGAGTCGGCTACAAACATACAAGTAAAGGTAATATAAAGCGTATAAAAATAGCTATTATAAGCAACCCTACTGTATGGTCGTGCGGCGCCTAAGCCACAGTCAGTACATGGCAGTACTTATGCAAGTTTACCTAGTTCGTGATTAATACACATTGCGCTGTTAATAACCAAATGTTTGCCAACATACTGTGAGGTGCAGGAAATGGCAACACTACGTGGATTTGGTTTATCAATATGTGACTTTGTATTGGGTAGAATCAAACTTAAATATTTATACAAAATACTTTTGAGATTAGCATTGACTATTTATTTCAATTATATCTTCCTTTTGTCAAAATTATGTTTAATTGTTTTGTTTAAGCTACGCCAATAAGAAAGAAATACATTTTATTGGCATAGTTATTTATACCTTATATTGACACTAGTATTAATTCATCGAAAAGATCTAGAAAATACCCACGGTTCGAAAGAAAACCGGCGAATGTTAAAATCATTTCTATAGTTTTACTTTTTCAAGTCAAGCTGCCGCGGTCTCAATAATTTCTGACGATTCCTTGTCTCGCCTCTTCCATTCTTTAATGCTAGAACACACCTACTATTTTCAACCATTTGTGGTCGTTATAGCCATATTTATAAAATATGAAGTAATTTGCAACAGTAGCGACGCATGTTAGGACTGCATAAAACTGCCATTAGTTATGGTTAAATGTGTAATGTAACAGATTGCGGAAGTACATGTTCCTAGTGGCCATATTAGGAGAACTTACTTTCGTAATCTGGTCAGCTGTACCTAGCACAGGCACGGGCTAAGAACAAGAAGCTTATACCCAAATGGAGATTGCATTCCGTATTAAACACTGAAGCTCAAAAATTTGACCTTGAATGACGTCGCTGTTGCCTGCTATCCTTTTCTTTAGGGTGATCGATGAATGAAGTTTATTCATTGGGTATAAGCTTCTTGGCTAAGAACGAATTAGGGCTGGAAAAGATACTTGAGAAGTTTATTACACTTTTCAATGGTATTTTTAATGACTAATCTCAAATTAGTTTAATTTAATTTTTATGCAGTGTCGAGTTAATAATCCGTTTTGTTATATTGGGATATGAATAATTAAATAAACCAGTAGCGACAGTATTTTGACAGGAAAGATCAAATCGAAACAGGTTACAATGCAAATTTAAGGTGATTTTTATTTAAATTCAGCAGCCTTATAACTTTTATATCAACTGATTAACAGCAAAAAAGAAAAAACATTCTAATACCTCAAAATATCAATCTGTTTATAAATCGGATTTGCATTTTTTATTATTTCCTCTCATTATTATTTATGGAGATGCTGTTTACTCAAACATAAATCACAATAAAATGAAACAAAATGAAATTGGTTTTTTGATCAAGCAATTAAAGAGCTCTTATGACAAGTCAGTACATACTACTCAATCTATACTAGTATTTACAAAATAAAAACACAATTTATATCGGTAAACATGTTTTGGCGGCCACAGCCCACGGGCCTTTAACTTAGCTCCAAGCCTGTGTAAATGTTGCGGGTCTTACGCCACCGTCCGAAACAATGCAGTTAATGCAAACGGGGCAGCTGTGATCACCGCACACAAACACACACACAAACACACAGCTTACAAGCAGCTTGTTCTAGACCTCCCGTGGCCACACAAGCTTACTACAGCTTGTAACCAAGTTCCTTTGTTGCCATTCGACTGATCTTACTTAGGATTTATTCGGAACTCGCGTGTACTGTTGCTACTGTTTTCATTTGCATACTAAAATACTCAATGGATGAGGATTTAGACACAATCCACAATGGAAAGTTGTAATGTATTTTCTTATTAATAGTGTTCACTTGGATTATCACTTCAACTCTTTTATACAATAGGAGTGGTGAATAAGCAACTATATAATTTATTGTTAAATGATTAAATGATCCATCCCATGGTTGTCTGGACATTGCCTTACGGCGATAAGACCGCCAATTGTACGTTGTACATATGTTATTTCTCTTTGTATTTGTTTCTTTTTGTGCAAGTGTTAATTAATAAAAAAAAAAAAAAACTTCCGGTCCTTTGTATTTCTTATCAACGTTGACTTCTAGGATCTTAGATATAATATTATGGTGATATATTTAAGGTGATCAACCAATAAATTAAAAATTAATAAATTATGATCGTCTTAAAGGGGACAGGAACAGTCATCATATCTTTCGAAGTATGGCATTTTGTGCTTCTGGTATTGTTCCTGACGAAACCGAACCCAACTATAAAGTTGTTACATCTTGTCAATATTATGTAAGAAAGTTAATGACCTAGTAGAGTTTTTCTATAATCTAGATATAGAAATATATCTTAAAGATATTTTTTATTTATATTTAAATTATTCAACATTTAATTTGCAAAATAAATACTTGAAACATGACATTTCAAGTTAGTCTATTTATAATGGTTACATAAAAATAAGAATAATAATTTATGCAAATTATACATACACATTGAAATAAAACTATTATGCTACTATTAAGAATTTTATCTAAAATTTGATTTTTGCATATTTTAATTTCCAGACGTTTCGATTACTTTAAAGCGTTCGTGGTTACGGAGCAGACTCCGCCTTGAATTTTATTTTATTTCAATCAGCCTATATTGTTGTAAAGAGTGCCAGCAGTTGTTGGTCATAATAAAAAATAATCAATTGAAAAGACGTAAAACCCTGCCCACGATGAGATAACCATAAAAACGGACATGTACCTTCTTCAATCAAATGAGAAATCAAAGCATTCAAACCATTAGTAATAAATCTTTGGTATAACCAACGCCAAAACAGATAAAAATCACTACAAATGTAATATAGTGTTGTATGTTTGTCTCCATAAAGATTGCAGCACGGATAGCGAGAGCGACACGATACTCGACAACTCCCACACGATGCAATCCGATCGTGTATCGCTTTACATCGACATTACTCGTATGTTATGATTTATAAGCTGTCGTTTGTTTAACACGTACGCTTGTTTTATTTTTAATTTGTGCACGTGTGCCCGTGTTTGATGAAGAAAACGTGGATTATGCTTGTTGCTCGGTGGTTGAGTAACAATTATACCATAGTGCATAATACTTTGTTATAAACCTAAGATATGAAAGTTATTATAAACATGTAGGTAAAACAACATTTTTTTGTAATTCACAAAATTTTAGGCCATACCTGTATGTCATGATGGTACCGAAATGGCTCTAGTATTGGTTTAAATGAAGTGATTTTGTTATACCATTAAGGTGGCAAAGAAGCATACGGCCTGCGGTAAGCAGTAAATAGACCTAATTTGAATACGAAACTTACCGTGTATAATGATGGTACCAAAATTGCCCTATTATTGATTAATAAATCTACTGATTTTTTTTATAAAATGAAGGTGGTCAAAGAAGTTTACGGCTCGCGATAAGCAATGAATGGACCCAGCTCCGAAGATGACTAATATTTCATTTAAAAAATGTATTACCTTTTATATATGTAGCTCAAATATATTTAAAAAAAAACATTGTTTGCTTCTCTTCCAGACCTATGCAATAAAAAACATAAGGCCATTCACCTACAATGTTTTCCATGGGCATCGAGATGACGCATCAAGAGAAATGTACGCCATCGCCATAAAAGATTTCTCTGGAGTTTCAAGTAGTACCTAATTCAACTAACCATGAATACATATCGCAGTTAATGAGAGTGAAATAATTCCAAAATGTTTATTTGTGAACTGGGAAGAAGTCCCGAATATAATGTAATTGAATTATACGTCGCGCCGCAGCTTTCTATACGTGTGCGTTATGGATACATCAATTTATTTATTTTACCAATTTACACATAATTACTGCCGCGGTTTAGAGTGTACGACTTTTTGTCGTATCGGATGGTAGTATTTTCTTTGTATATTATTTGTTGATATGTTCTTCGTGTTCATACATACATTAGATGAAGTAATTGTTATATAGAGTTGTTACTTGTAATTATGCTTATTTCACGAGAACACATATAACAAATGTAGTTTCTGGGTTTTTAATACACAAGCTTAATGTATGCGTTTGTGAAAATTAAGCAGTGTAAGTAGTTCTTCATCTAAATTTAATCAACGGTAAATTGTTTTTCAAGTAAAAATTACAAGCTGAATGGAATCAGTCATCAATCAAACTTTTAACCGTTTATATAACTAACGTTCTTTCGTTCTTGCAATCTACATCAAGTATTTTACACACATCTTCATATTTATCAACCATGTCTATTATCGATACTATCGTATATCGCATCCTATAAACCAGTATCGGAGGCATCACAGCGGGCGGCGGTCCGAGGCGCGACTACACGCAATAGTAATCGATAGCCGTCGTGTGTACGCGCTTTCTCGATTATTTACGAGCGGACACGAGACGAGTATGTATACTGCCTACGCGCACCATCTACCAGGGACACCCACTGATGACTTTAGTGGCACTTTCTAGTTGGGGTGTGAGACGTAGCCTTGGATAATCTAAAACATGAGCTTGGGTTAGGAGACGTAGCCTTGGATGTTACACATGGGGCCTTAGTATATTCATCCGAAACGAAGTTCGAAACTTCGGATGATCGAAGTTTATATACGATACGAATCTACCTATATATACTCATGGTCGTTATTGACTTATGGTCGTAACCATAGACTTATGGTTACGATGTACGTTATACAAATCCGAACATTTACAGAGTAGGTACATTCGTATCGTCACAAACTTCGTTTGTCCGAAGTTTCGAACTTCGTTTCGGATGAATATAGTAGGGCCCATGAGCATAACACATACAGAGCCTTTAGAGGTAAGGTTTCGAACCTCTTCTATGATAAATGTTTATACATTATAATGAGGGACTTCCTAAAGACGAAATAATAACCATCTCTGCACTTTATAACTCTATAATTGCCTGATCCTGGATCCTACGATTCTTATTATGTTATATTTCAGAGGGTTAGGGCCATAATTCATAAGAATATTATTTGTCAGTAAATCCTGTTGACCAACAAGTTACTTATTCAGAATAACTAAGAGTAATTTATGACATAATATCGAGTGGTATTTCTGCTTATCACGCTACACCCACTGAAGTCTGCAAACGGTTGCACATTGAGAAATGGTTCAGAGATGCAGTCATCTAGATTAGATATGCTTAAATGTACTTTACTAAGCTACTGAACAATCTAAAGTTACGTCATCAATTATAATTTAATTGAGATATACATTACTGTCTGCTGGAACTATAATCACATTGGAAATACATATTTATATGAAGTAAACTTCCTATAGTTATACATAATGACAATAATCTAATATAGTCCTTCTTTTTATTGGCAACGAGGATAGATAAGTTGACAAGTTACGTGATAGTAAGTAATCACGGGCAATACTTGAGAAATCGAATAATCTTCATCGTTTACAGATCTTTCAAGATGGTAGATAAAAGGACAGAGAAAAAGGAAGAATAGTGGAAGGGTTTCATGAAGATTTTTTTTCTAGCAAAGAAGCAGTTAGTATCGGTAACGTACGTAGTTCAAGTCAGTTGGTGTTTATGAGACCGAAAAGTCTTTCGTAGTTCCTGATACCCACGACACACGACTCGATCTTAGTGTGCGGCCAGGAAAATGTATGTTTCTGTTGGGTGTAATTTATTTATTGGGTGTTATTTAGTTTTCTGGTAATTAGCAAAATGACCCAAGTTGAAACGAATATTTGTGGCAAACATAAACTTTATTCATACCGAAATGTCCTCTGTGCTTTTCTTTTACTTAGCTAGCCAACCGCGCCACAGAAGCTGCCTTTAACATAGGATAAGATACACATTAAAATACGATTGTAATCAATGCTAATCGAGTCCCTTAATATCCTTACATTCGATAACTCTGGTCAAATAATTTGCTTTCCTTTTGTAATTATTATTAAATTAATTTACATGCAATTACACGATCAGTATTTGAAAATTATTGTAAAGTGGATACGTAATTGATTCCCGCTGGGCTATAGCGTTGACCTCTTCGGAACTATTAGGTATTTAAAAATAATTGGGTATTATCTTAGGTATTATTTTGTATTTATTACGATTACTATTTTTTTCTTTTAATTATTTGAACCGTTGTAAATTGTTCTAGGTTTGTGGTTTAGTTATTTTGGTTTTATATCAGTGTCAGTGTACTTTAACGAATAAATAAAGGTTTTCTGTTCTGTTGTATTATATCATCAACATATTTTAACCCCATGCCATAGAGCAATTGTAATGCCACGTGATATAACTGCGCTGAAGTTTTCTTCTTCTACCTATCCTTACATGTTGTAATAACTATCTGTATCAGCCCATATAGATAGAAAGTACAATTGAGAGTGGTTAGGCCATATAGTCCAACACGCTGGCCTAGTGCGGGTTGGCAGATTTTACATACCATTGAAATCAAACATTCAAACAAATCGCAATCGTATGCAGGTTTCCTCCCTATGTTTACCTTCACCGCTATAGTTCATGTTTAACAACGTTGTGGAAAATACATCAAAATTAGGATGGCATACTAATTTTATTTATTTACTGTTTCTGTGTATATAAATCTAAATATCTACAAGAATATGCTTGTGAAATGCTCTCTGAATTTTGTAACTATCGACTATATTACAGAACGGACTTGTTCTTTTCTTCATTTACCATATTCTTTATCAGATCAGTTCCAAATACTTCGTCAAAAGTCCATACCCTCACAGCGCTTTGATTTGGAATACATCACAAGTTCAACGCACTATCTGTTATATTAAAATGCAAATGTTGTTTGTATTCACGGCGGCGCGGCGCGGCGACATTACCGCGGTGTCTAGTTTCACATAAATATCGGTTCGAAGTGTCTCTAGACTCCAAGCCGAAAGTAATATTTTAACTCTTTTATCGACGTGTTTTTTAACGGCCTTGGTAAGGTCACGCTAGTGTTGTCCTTGCAAATCATAGGGGTGCTACTTCGTACATGATAAATCACAGAGTACTTTGTTATATAGGAAATGAAAAATATTGAAAACGATTTCGATTCTAGCGCCACAATCTGGTGAAAATTTGTGACTGGGTTTCTTATGTTCCCTATATAAACATTGAGATATTACACTAGAGGGGACACTGCAAACAAAATGTTTATAACAATTAACGGTACCGTACCCCTCCTTCTGGTCCTGTCTCTGTCACGCCTAAGCTGTAACATCATCTTCGATCTCGCTTCACTGGCTTCCTGTGTGCACGCAGACGGGACTTGTACTGTACTAGCATAAGGCGCAAAGATTTTGTTCCCAATGTCCGCTCTAGTCTGATACTTCAATGATGTAATTATTTATTTTTAGACATGCAAAAGTCACACATAATTCTGAGCAGTAGGATATAACTCTTGTGTCAAATACTCCAAGAAATATTTTGGTCCGATAACCAGAATATTTCTGGGTAAAACTTTGGCCTATCATTTCTAAGCTAGCCGTTTAATTAACTGTGCTGTGAATGCTGACAAAGGTAATAAATGGTCTTTAATATTTTTTCCTCCGATCTGCTACGGAAGACATTAGAATTTTTTCTTTAATTTCTACTATTTATTATCTATCAATTTCATATTCTGTAATCTGTATCAGCCCATATACGTCCCACTGCAGGGCACGGGTCTACTCTACAATCCAGAATACGATTGAGAGTAGTTAGGCCATATAGTCTACCACGCTGGCCTAGTGCGGGTTGGCGGACTTACATACGTTAGAAATTCTTCGCTATGGTATGCAGGTTTCCTCACGATGTTTTCCTTCACCGTTTAAGTTTATCTATTTAATATTATTGAGTTTTAAAGACAAATTAAGTTTAAGGTAACTTATTTGGGAAGTGGTAGAGCCACGCTGTTGTCAGTCATGACTCGGCTTGAATGGGCAGGCTCGTCCGTGGCGGTACCACTGTCACAGGAGATCGTCGTGCAACCACAGATTTGCCGTCGCGTTTCGTTCAGTGAGTGAGATTGCCAGATGCCCAATTACAATTCCCAATACCCAATTTCCATTCCCGCTCGCCTCCCAGTTTGATGGTCCGGCCACATATTCATGATCCAAACGTTGTGTATGTTCTGGGGCGGCAATGATCACTTACCATCAGGTATGTGTTTGCTGGTATGACAGACCTATTGAATAACAAAAATGTTGGTATACCTAAGAGAATTGCTGAAGGTCGATACTCAGTAGTCGATGGCAATTCTTTGCGTACTGCTGCCAGTCTTGGCTTATAAAAGTTATAATGGTGGGTGAGCGCTATTATAACTTTTATCAATGTTATGTTAATGTTGTGGCATTTGTAAAGTATTGTGGTTTTCTAGGGAGTAACGTCAGCTATATGAAATAAATTTATATTATTTTATTATACATTGTTTTATTTTAATGTGAGGTCAGGGCTAAATTGGGTGTGAGTAACGGGACATAATAATATGAGGAATGTCCCTAGAACTTGTGACATGCGCTGTACATAGGACATCTATAATATAGCCATTTGTAATTACTGCCAGTCACCTGAACATAACCAGGGATTACACAACATACGAGCATTTTATAGTTTTAAATAAAAATTCAATAAAGGAAACTGGGTAGGCCATCGCAGAAAGGAAGTGAGTTATTCGATATCTAGCAGAACAATAACGTAGCCAGTGGAATATAGAATACAGCGTCGGTATTCAGAGCTCGTTTGCATAATATATCTTCACTAAAACATCCGTTATAAATATATTTGCAAATTAGAATGTCGAGTTGAATCGACGCGGGGCTGTACGCACACAGACTTGCTAAGCTGTTATTTGTCATTGGGGTTTTAGAATTTTATCGACGTTTTGGTGAAGAATGTTGATTTATATCCGTGGATATTTATAATATGCCACCATTTTATTAAGTTGTAACTTTGATTACACTACTCTTAAACTTAACAGTTTTGATCTGAAACAACTTATGTTTGACTTTAATATACAATTAATATTTTGGAGAAAATTATTTTAAAAATTAAGTACTTTTCTGGAATTAAAAATAATAATATTCTGAACGGTTGTTGTCGGTACAAGCATTGAATGGCTTTAAAAGTGAGCCGAAAGCCATTAAAAAGATTACAAATAGGCTGTCTGTAATTGTGCCTTTACATTATTCATTTGAATTGATAAACTATTTAAGTAGATTTTTATAGACGTGGAATACAATAGATTAATTAATCAGCTGCTGACAGCGCAAATAAATGTTATTACCACTGAATTAAACACTATACAAGTCCATATTATTAAGCAATAAGTGACATATTAATCCAACATTACCTAGCCTTCATGTCGCTTACAACCGTTCTCTATAATCTATCTATCTTTAACAAGAGATTTCATTACATATTAAGTCTGCATATCTTAGGGATTTGTAAGAAAATATCCGCCAACTCGCACTAGTCTAGTGTGGTGGACTATATGGCCTAATCCTCAATCGTACTTACGGTTGTAGATCGTACGGGCTGATACATACTGGGTATATTAAGACTGCTACGAAAACGAAGCCGGGTGGTAGTTTTAGTGACTTCCGACACATTGCAACAGAAAATGTTGAAAAAAAAGGCGACGAATTTTTTTTTGTTATTTTTTTCCTATGGTCTTTGGATGGTAAATTCATTTTTTTCCTAAAATAATAGTGTATACCCTTTTATTTATAAGAACTCTAAGGTATAAAAGAGTTTAAATTACTATTGATTTGCCACCCCAAAATTACGAAATTTAAAAAATAAAAAATAAATTGTCGCGTTTTTTTGCGTAAATTTTTGTTGCGTTGTGTTTGTACTCACTAAAACCACCCGGCTTTGTTTTCGGTAGCAGTCTTGAGATACTCTGTATATAGGTGTTGGACGCCTTTAAGGCAAAACATCGAGGGGATCCTTAAAAATGTATCTATGATTGACAAATAAAATGTTATTATTCCATTTTATATGTAACAACAGATACCCAACAAAGACGTTTACCAGATCTTTTCATCACTTGGTATTCTCCGTGTATCGTCTCACAGAGTAGCATTCCTTTCACAGCATGAGATATGGTAGCGCATCTCAGTAGGCACAGGCTCGATTATATACAGCCCTCACTTGAATACGAATTATGAATTTATTCTTACAACGATCGGCCAATTAGTAGGAATTCTGCTTACTAGCAAGGCGCAGGTAGGCTTTTCGATTTGTGATGCTGTTAGAGCTCGTAACACTTGATTGTGAGTGCTTTAATCATTGGCTTTAATTAATTATATTACCTGCTAGTTTTGTAATAGCTTCTTAGGTTTAAATTAAAACTATTTTGTCGTGGTCAAGGGAAGCGGTGCTCTACACCGTGTCCACAAAAGCTGTAAAGTAATAGAAATGTCGCGAAGTAAGAAAGAAAGAAGTAAAAAAGTAATAAAAAAGTCGGGAAATAAGAAGAAACTGTAAAAAATGAACCAAACCCACGATAAAATACGTCAAAATAGTTTTATTTTAATTTTTAATTCTTGCGATGTTATTAATCAAGATAATTGAGGCATACCGCAATAGTTTAGTGCAGTAATCTAGTGATATTGCCTCGTTGTAATGTAATATATGTATTGTCTCCACAAATTTCCGATTAGGCTGCGTTGCTACTGATGCAAGGATGACCGCAAATGTATGTATCACCTATTGGTGATCTGTATCATAGATATAATATTATAAACCTACTCGTATATAATAAGGCAGCTTCTTCACATTTCTTGTACTCTTAAATTTTCTGACAATACTACTAATCGTCCCGACTCACTTTATTTTACAAATCTCATGGGATAAGCGTGGTGGTATGGTAAGCCCTCAACTATTACTTTTTTATCATTGAATTGGTTGGTACGTAATTAGCATGTACATGCTCATTAGCATGTACAGATAACAATTAAATGTGTTAATTTTTTTTTTATTGTTGTTGAATGACGAGACGAGCATGCCGTTCGCCTGATGGTAAGCGATGCGACCGCTCATGAACAGTAGCAAAACCAAACAACACCTTGAATTACAAAGCAATGCCTGGCATTCCACTGCGCTCGCCATCCTGAAACATAAGATGTTTAGTCTCAATATGTCCAGTAGTGATGATAATAATGATAATGATGTCTGAACAGCCCCAAAAGTACATAAGTAAGTATTTAGTAGGTTTTAGTGGTGGTAGGTCTCTCATATGTTGAGGCCGATTAGGTAGGTACAACTGCAAATTCTATTTTTCCGCGAAACAGCAGTGTAAATGCAATGTTGTGTTTCGGTTTGAAAGACATTGTATCATAGTAACTACTGGACATATTGAGACTTCACATCTTATGTCTCAGGATGGCGAGCGCAGTAGAATGCCCTGCATTGCTATTGTCCATGATCGGTCATGTCGTTTAATACCAGTTGAACCGCATGTTCGCACCCCAAACATCGTAATAAAAAAAGGTGTAAAACTGGCCATAACGGCTAAAGGCAGTAGTTGCAGAGTTGTCCTTTTTTTAAACGATCCAATGCTTATTTATTGTCATTGCTCTTCGCGTAAAAAATACTTGTTTTATTAAAAATCAAAGCTATTCCAGCAATTGCTTAGCTAAATATACCATTACCTGCACGATGCATTTTGAGTTCTCATATGTCCCAGGGCATAAGTTATGCGCTGCACAGAAGAATTTATTGATGACGTGTAAACGAGCGGAATGTTAATAAGAACGCAAACTTCTGCATTATTCATTGTTTATGCTTTATAAGCGTGGCGTAGGAGTTAGGATACGAGGATATTGCCACTGGTTTTGCTGCCCATCAATCTGCACTTTATTTCAGGCCGTGGTTTAAATCCTTAAGGTAACCTCTCGTTGCGCATTGGTACGCTTTATGTATGTTTGTATGTAGTTGTGTCACTGACTCATTGTTGTAAGCATTTAGAATAGAATAGAAAAACCTTTATTTGTTCTTTAAAGTTTAAAATACACATACGCTGATACAAAATGAGAATAACTATATATTTTTTTTTTATATACTGGCCCGGCATATTGGCGGCATTGCACCTGATGGTAAGTGCTAATGCCGCCCAGGCAGAGTATCCATTGGCATCGGACGGCGGTCCCATGCCAATGGAAGCAGTTATGCCGGCCTGCTAAGGTGCCTCTTCACGCTACGGCGGAAGGACCCAGGATATTAACCCACTATTACAATTTACAACACAAATAATTCAGAGAAAAAAAATATGTTATTATGTAGCGTACAAAGTGCGTGACAGGAAATTTTTACTCGCACAAGAAATTGGCTGATGGTAAGTGCAGTGTTGTGTTGAGGGTTATCAAATGAATATCAATAGAAAATATTGTATTATACTATAGACAATTCTATTGCAATATATTTTAAGTAAATTCTAGCTCAGGGTTACACGTGCTTCAACGATTGCTGATATTATCACACGGTGACAATAACGATCTAGAAATGTATTCAAGATGTGAAATCGACCTTTTGCTGTCATAAGCACACCGAAACCACGAGCAGCCATTCAAATTCCCTGAGGTGTTATACAGCTAATATAGGCAGCTGTGAAGATAAAGTTAAGGGCATTCTAGATACTATCTTGATTTCCACTAGCCCTTACCTATCTGATGTTGTAAAGACCATTCCTTGCGACAGTTTTAAGTCATACGCACATCCCACGCCACACAGTTTTTTAATGCAAATCATACGACAGCTGAGCATTTTGAAAACAATGTATTATTCATGTCTCGTATATTTATATCAGGTTTCGGTTTGTCCAGCCACCATCTCATTTATCGACGTATGTGGACGCGGTGTGAATGTATATTGTCTGCTTTTGACCATAATCTGTGATCGCAAGAGGCGATTTGTCATTAGTGATTTAGGCAGCGATCGGAATCGAGTGGTACATACATACGCGGCATTTGGAGACGTTACTGCGAATTGATGAGTTAATTTGTAGGTTATTTGTGCACGATGGCTTGGTAATGGTTAGTAACACGTTTATTTATATGGGAAGTGATTTGGATTATCTTTACTGGGCCCTCCTTGGGTGGTAATTGAATAATTTTCCTCCGAAACACTGTTTGACCTTGCCTATGTAATTGCAGACCTTCGCGAATTCAGAATCTAGTAGTAATCCACCATCAGAAGACTTAGCTAGCTGTCCTATCCTTGAAACTAGGGATTATTTAGTTCCATTAAATGCCACCACGATCAAATAAATAGAGTACAATCGTGCGCTGCAGTAGCGTTCCATACTAATGACAAGCTGTCGATCTTAATCTTAGATGAAATTAAGTGTGCAGAGTAAGCCAGTTGTACCGAATGTTGTCTTAAAGAGATTGCCTAGAGCAATAAGGCCGCTTATCGTCATGACTTCTATATATATATGATTGTCTTTGTTTTCTTTTGGTGCATGTTTATAAAGTAAAGAAAAATGGTTATTGGAGTTGCAGTTGTGAATGGGCAGGAAAGCCAGTAGCAGTCTGCTAAGGATTTTATATTATAGCTACCTAAAGCTGGATAAAGACTTCTTCAATTACACGACGTCAAGCACTATCAATGACCAATTTATTTTTTATGGAATAGAGGGCAAAAGAGCTGAAAGGCCACCTCATGGTTTATACTAGACATATATCGAAAATATTTTAATAATAAGTATAGTAGTATATTAAAGTATAGTTTATTCTTCAATAGCCGTAACTACGAATATGCACATACGTGTTGTGGTTAGCAAGGCACTTCAAACTACGTGATCACAAACAGTTGGACGTGAACAAAATGTTTGTATCGCCCAAAATCGACCAGGGGTTTGTTGCGACCAATCTTGGACTGCAAATTGATTTTGTTACAAGTGTTTACTATTTACCATTGTGTTTAGAGCCGGAGGGTGTTTCTAAACTAACTTAGTACATAATAAATGTACTATTAGAGTGTATACTGTGCTCCCGATAAGTGCAAATGCGTTCGTGGTAAACGTATTACATGAAATAATAAGTTTCTTTAGCGTAGTTGTACACATACATACAGATGCATAGCGATGCAGAGCGGGGATTTCGGGTTCGAATGCCGGGTCAGGCAAAATTATATTGGATTTTTCTATTGATTATCAGCCCGGAGTCAGGAATTTGTTTCCGATGTGGCGATGGGCTGGCCGCCTATCACAACGTGGGACAGATCATAGAAGGCGAAATGTGGATGTTCTGGTTGTACCTCTGCTTACCTTTTCTGGGAAAAAGGCGTGAATTTATGTATGTATGTTTCTGAATGTTTTTTTTCCCTTTACTTAAAATATAGGCTAAGTACGATTTTTATGCTTTTGTATAATTTTGTCATAGTAAATTTGCCAAAAGGTTGCCTGGAAGAGATCGCAGCTAGCGATAAGGCCGCCTATTGTAACCATGCCTTTAGTTTTTAAGTACTTGTATGTGTCTTACATTTTGTTGTACAATAAAGCATATATAAATAAATAAATAAATAAATAAATAAATAAATTAATTAGTAATCAATAAGCCCAAATGTCACCTATATATCTTGTATTAACACAATGCAACACAAACAATTTCCTGCCACAAAGAAACTTACAGATTGTTTGATGAGATTTTAACCTGCTTTATTCTTTGAAAATACTTATAAATATTAAGTTAGGCATCACAAGAAACCCAACGAAATTAATGAGAGTAGGTTCAAGTTCGAAGAAATAATGATTCAATGGCATAAAGAATTGAAACCGCCAAATAATGTTGAACATATTCTTCCAAAGATCGCTGATAACATGCCCATACACATCAAGGTAAATAAAATTGTTATAAAAGTAAAAAAGCGGGGGACGAGCGATGTGTTGCCAAACGTGTTTAATGAAATATTTATGAATATATTATAAATAATTCATCGGCCAATTTAAATTTGTATGTTTGTTGACACTAAATTCAGTTTTATGGCGTTTTGAATGAATTTTAAATTTACGTCGTAGGGTTGCCAGATTTTTAAGATGACCAAGTTGTATGAAGTAAAATATCTTCAGATTAATTTCTTGCGACGTGTTCTTCAGCCTCCTTCACTTGTAGTGTACATAAGCTGTAAATCGTGAGGGCCTCTGTTCGAATCTTAGGTCATAAATAACACTTTGTGCGAGGTATATGTATTGAAAAACTTACTTCGCTGGGACTAAACCTCATCAGTGTTGTTTATTACATGAGTTTTTATATTAATTAGAAACGCTTCTATTTGACCACTGCAACTAAGAAAATAAGGATTTACAAAACACGCAAAAAGTTAACACCAAGCATCGAGGTTTTTGGTTTTTAGCCTGTAATTCATCAAGTAATTGTTGGCCATTTCCAAATTTGAACTTCATCATAGAATTTCTGAGGCAGTTCTACAATTGAGATTGCAGCAATGACTCACGCCTTAACAAGCTCAATACTTAAAATAACACCAAAACTCGCCACTGGGAACCCTGTCCCACAGTTTATGGTACGACACCATTGGTACAGATATAGATGTTTAATATTCAAATGGGTGCTATTGCCGGACTCACTTGGTTTGGCACTGATCGTCGCGATACCACACTTTACGGCGCAGATAACTTCCAATGTTCGAGAGAGGAAAATATTCTACTAAATAACATTGTATGTTGTTTTCGTTTTTGTATTTGTATTGCACTTTCTAGTGATGTTTTGTGTTTAGATTTATGAGTGCTTCGATGTGTTTGAATGTAGGTGTATGTTGGTGTTCTAAATGTGTGTTTTGATATGAGCATATGAACTTTAGAATGTCATATTCAAAGAGTCATACTGAAGATGTTCTCTTAAGTTTGAAATTAATATAAAAATGTGGTAGTGTAAATTATGTGTATAATTAAATTTTACTGGTGGTAAATCTCTCATGTGACAGGTCGCCCGGGCAAGTACCATCGCAATGTCTATTTCTCCCGCCAAACAGCAGTGTAAATCCACTGTTGTATTTCGGTTTGAAGGTGGTATGTCTCGGGATGGCGAGTACAGTGGAACGTCAAGCATTGCTTTGTAATTCATGGTGTCTTTTGGTGTTGCTACTGCTCATGAGCGGTCGTATCGCGTACCATAAATACAAAAAAGAAAAATTGTTGGACGAATTTATGAAATAAACAAAATACAATCTTCACGGTAACTTCGTATAAATTAGATATTCTTACTCAATTTCCTGACGGACAAAAACATTATTTATAATCCCGAAACCGTAACAAACTGAACAAGAGGAATTAAATGAGACATTAAAAACACTTTATCAAGAATATTCCCGGGACGAATATCTCAAAGGAAACCACCTGCTACCGAAACTTAAAACCGGGTGATTACGATAAATCATTAGACATTACCCGGGTGTCTTGGCGACAAATTGTGCCGGCCGGGGGGAAGTATTAAGGGGAGGGGGTGGTACACCCGAGTATAACCGGGTGATAATTTATGCAGTAATTAAACGCGTTATTGCTTTACCGTGACGGCTGCATCGAGTCTGTAAACATCGGCGCTACAACGTCTTAATACGGTGTTTTGGTATTTTGCATTATTTAAACTATGTACCGACTTAATGGGAGTTAGTGCTGAAATTGTGTTGAATAGTGCAAGTTTGTTGTGAATTTATCGAATAAATTTGAGGTCGATAGTAAGAAATGTAGTGCAGAATATATTGTGTGTCTATGAATGGATGGAAATGGTGATGGGAAAGCTGAAGTGGCGGAGGGCTGGCCACATTTGTATCTGTAGCCCACGGTAATATGCCCGAGTTAGGAGATGTAGGGAAGGTATAAAGGGAAATGGAATATAAATAATACGTAACTGGTTCTATTTTAAGACACCACAATACTTTAAAAACACTTTAGCAAATTTGTCAATACAAAATAATGGTGTGTCAACACAATAGTCATCCATAAATATTCACAATCCCAAAATATAAATTCTGTTGAATTATCCCATTATTCATGTATTAACATCGAATATCAACCAAATTAATACCTTAACAATTTGTGACCGCTGTCGAATCGCTATTTGAATAAACACCTTTAGTCCGCAATAACAATTATTTACAAAACGACCATCATAATTCATTCACTTTCACGTTTATTAATCGCGTCTCGTACAAACCTGCTACAACCCGACCAGTTTAACTTGAGCCACCCTATGTCCCAAACAGTGGGACGTTCCGCAGCCCGGGTGGTTACAACTTGAAGGTGGCGAAAAGGAATGTTGATCGCACAAACAAATGAAGCTTAATGAATAGTGACAATACGAAATACGCAATCTGTGGATTTAAAAACCGTGTTCGCGACGACCCCATCAGTGTTGCCAGTTGATGTATTTAATACGAGTCTTTGTGTGAATATAATGCAGTCATTTTGACACACAATAGAAGGGAAATAAAAAAAGATTGAATCCATAGTGTTAGATAAAGTAATTGTACGGCAGTTTTCAGAGAGGAAGTTCTAGGGTTGCTCTTTTCAAAACCAGTTTACAATACAGTAATTGAAATCTTTAACAGAAGTCGCAGCTCGGTTTAATTCAGAACAGCTAATTGACTCATTTACCATTAATAATTTATATTTCCTATACGAATGCGATATTTAGTAAATTATTATATTTTTACGTACTGGTATAATATTATTATTATTATTATATGAGGACTGTCATCACTGTTGCAACATGAAATATTTTACGATGCATTAAAAATTAGAGAGTGAAATAAAGCTGAAAGCATATATGGCTTTTGTTCAATATAAAACATTTGGCAATACAAGAATGAGAGTTATTGGTACATAAAGTGTGACACGCGTGGGCGTCTAACATGGATTTCAAACATGGCGCGAAGTATGCAGTGATATGGAAATGAGACGCCAGTGTTGCCAGCTATGTGTCATAATATTACCAGCTTGCACTATGAATAAGTTTTTGGAGAAGCAATTGCTGAATTTTGTTTTGATATGAACTGTTTTATTAACATACTGGCGCGACAAAGCTTAAAACTGCATTCATCGCCAGACGATATTATACTGGAATGACACAGCCTGATGAATATTTGCCGATGCATGCAGTCAATCTGGTGGGTTTATATAGTGTGTAGCTAGTTCTTTAAGCAAATTATAGAATTATTTTACCATGCCTTTTTGAACCAGCTTGAATCGTCTTTGCTGCCTTCTAAAGTCCCTTTTTAGTGCTTACTACTTATCAGTGTTACACAAAAAGGATAACGTGCATTTTTTGATTCGAAATCGAATGGCTAAGACTTAGCTTCGGGGATCGACATTGTTCACTAATAATACTACAATTTATTTTTAACTTAAAAAGAAACCAATACATCAACTCACAGTGAATTCAAACCGTATGTTGGTCAGATTATGATTAAATAAATTCCTTAACGATGCAAACACTGCTCCAATTCTGTATAATTACCACGACCGCATATAGCTACTTCAACCCGATCTCGCAACAAAACCACGTTCCATTTATATGATAATGGAGCCATAAAGCCAACAATAACTAATGTTTGCGAAAGCACCGGTTTACTGGTTAGTTTTATGATTGGTTTTAATTTAAAACACAAGAGACCGCGGAAGTTTCATTGAACGTCGCCGGTGGCACCTTCCAATGTCTGGGGGCACGGCAGTGCCCCCTCCAAGTCGAGCTAAAAAGTGGCACAGTCGTACCATCCTTTTCTCGAAGCAATTCAGATCATTTTCAACCCCCCATAACTTCGTTGTGGTTAAAGCAAGAAGCCTGAATTTATTTTAATTAAGTTACTAAGTAGGCATTGTGTAAACGCGGTATATTTAAAATTTCATTCAATTTGAGCCGGTAGTTTAAGAATTATAACATGTTAAACTTTCGTAATTTTGTCACTCACTGACTGACTGACCGATCATCAAAAGTCTAAAGCACTTCTAGCAGACATAGAACCTTCAAATTTATAATATCATTAGTATTTAGTGTCTAAATTAAGGAAAAATTTAAACATTTCATAATTTCTGTCTAGTTTTCTAGATACACCAACTGCGTGAATAACTTTGTAATCCTATATAAATGTATAGGATTACAATGATTCGTTGTATGGAATAATAGTTGTAGATAGGTATCTATAAATATTATTTATGAGACATAACAGGAGGGGGGTATAGAGAGAGAAAGGGTGTATTCAGCCCATAAAACTGTACAACATTCCTCTAGAAAAAACATGACGAAGATAAACTTGCAAATAAATGGACTAAATAGCTCGAAAATATCAATTACCATGAAAGAAAGAACACTAATTATCAAATCCGCTATATTTGTGATAAATTGATACCTACAAAAATAAGAAAAAACCTTAGAGTATTTATATATAGAGGGAGCGCTGTCATACAATCGCGTTTTGAAAAACGTAGATATTTTCTTGTTTGTAATATTGGTAGCGCTCCTATATTAGTGAAAATTGAATTAATTATTTAGCAATAAATTGCTATAAATTCCTTTGATAGCCGAAATTATATTTAGCTATTATCCTTTTAAAACGATTTTGAGTGAAATTAAATATACCTAAACAATTTATTTTTATTTATTTTTTCAAGTTATTTATGTATGTTGCACAACCTGTTCAAATATTAGCCAATAGGAAGGCAGAAAAAGGTGGCCCGGCACCACCATTTTTATCTACGTTTTTGAAGTACCAGCGCTCCCTCTATACAGGCCCGGATTTAGGGGGGGGGGGGAAAGACGGGGTCTGTGCCCCGGGCGGCATATTGAATCTTGGGAGACAACTACACAACTGATCCATAACGTAACACCACTTACACGGGCACTGCAGAACTTAATTTTTTTCCGCGGGGCGCTAATATTGATGAATATGCGACAGGGGCGTGTGAAAAAGAGATGAAGCTATATTTGGAAACTCCTTCATCGATCTCAACGACTACGTTTGGTTTCAAATATTCAATTTGTATTTACTAGTTAGTTTTGTTGAATAACCGAACGAAGAAACATATTTTATTTGGTACAGGAGTTTGCCGCGACTGTCCGCGATTATAATATTGGTTGTAAAAGCAAACTAATGTTATACCGCTACAACTACATTACATTGTAAAGTCTACGAAAGCTTTTTACAGAAATCAACATAAAACATTCTCTTGGGTTCTTCCCATCTTCTATTCAGCTATGAAAGTATCCTTTATTTCAACCCCTTATAGCTAATATTAAACAACAAAGCATACTATTATTTTGTTGGAATTCAAGACAAATTGGATTTGTATCAAAACAATTTAAGGCAGTGGTTGCAATATTAAATTTCTAGTACGGAGAAAAACAAGAGAAATTGTAGCGACCCTAAGTTGCTCGTAACGTCTGCATCATTCATAATGTGGATGGCCCGCCGTTGCAAAATCCATCCAAGGCATCAGCAGGTACTGAGCGGATCCATCTTAGAGGTCCGAGCAGTATTCCATACCCGGCCGGACCTGCGCTTTATACAAGCGATAAAGTTGACCGTGTGTGAAAATCCGACACACATGGTTCAGGACTCCAAGCTTGCGTGCTGTGGCAGATATTACGCCCTCGATGTGATTCCTTGGATTGAGATCACAGTTTATATCGACACCAAGGATATTCAGGTCATTCTGCATTGAGAGGGGAGCACCCTGAAAAATTGGGAAGGGAGAGAACGGGTATTTTATTTACGACAACATATCATTGATATGGAGAATAAACAGCGTGAGCGGCAGCACCGAGCCCTGAAGAACTCCGGCATTTACCGACATGAGCGCCGAAGCGTGTCCGTCGACGACGACACATTACTACATTACTACACATTAGTATTCTACGCCCATGCAGAAAGCCAGAAATCCACAAACACAGGTTGTCGGGCAGACCGTATGTCAGAACTTTGGAAAGAAGACCACGGTGCCAGACCCTATCAAAAGCCTTGGCTATATGAAGGCTTATAGCAAGAGCCTCACCACGCCAGTCAATCGCCTCACCCCAGCGATGCAGGACAAACGCAATAAATTTCACCTGTTGATCGATTATGACGGAATCCGCGATGTCTGTCACTGATCAACGAATGATCCAAGTGATCAACGAGTGATCAAGTAGCGGATCAATTGAGAGTTTATGATCCGCTCCATGACCTTACACATCACTGATAGCGATAAGGCGATAGTTGGTAGGGTCTGACCGATCACTCTTTTTGGGGATCGATTGCACATTGGCCTCCTTCTAAGATTCAAGCACAACTCCTGCGCGCTAGGACGCTCGGTAGAGGCAAGTCATTCCAGGAGCGCTTTCTTTCTTCTTTCTTTCTAATGTGGATATCCGCCATTGAGAAACCGCAATCAGAAAGTGTATGCAACGTCTGGGAACCACGGTCCTCGAGGCGGGAATGAGCCACAAAGAGATTTGCCAGTAAGGCAGCCTTCTCTTGCGGCTTATTAGCCAGCGACCATTCCGGATACCTCAGCAGTGGCAACGCCGGACGGCAGATGTTAGAATGAACGGTCCTGGCCAAACTCCAATAAGCACGACTGCTAGTTGGGTGATTGGCCAACGCACGCCCAATCCTGGCAGGACACGCTGGGCATCCACTCTAACGTAGGCCTTCTTGCAGGCCTTGGTGACACGGTTGTAGGCTTATTTGAGGGAACTAATATTGGCATCCTTCATGGCGCGACCCCTGATCTAAGCGCGATACGCCGCCTGTTTGTCACCGACAGCATCGGCGCATGCACGATTGAACCAGGAGCGTCTACGGCCTTTACTGGCGATCTCAGAGGAAGGAATCTAGTATTCCATTCCAAGCCTGATCTCGTCAGCAATAGCGTTGGCACTTGGAACTTTATACAAAACGTGTCTTAAGCAAGGACTAAATAATTTAATCGA
Source organism: Hyles vespertilio (assembly GCA_009982885.2). Classification (NCBI taxonomy): domain Eukaryota; kingdom Metazoa; phylum Arthropoda; class Insecta; order Lepidoptera; family Sphingidae; genus Hyles; species Hyles vespertilio. The sequence continues at coordinate 1,124,425 of CM042814.1, read as the reverse complement.
CTTGGTATTACATGGATCTCACAACTTTTTGCGGTAGAAAAACTGAGCTGCGAGACTTGGAATTTTTTTACAGGATGTTTTTGATAGGATTATGTTTGTTGGATGTCCCTTGATACGAATTCTCAGTGTTCCGTAACGTATACGTGACGATACAGATATATCAGATATATAAGCATAGTATGGTATAGCATCTGTAAAATACAATTAGTATGAAGAAGACGGATTTGATATTTCAACGAGAAACTTATATTTTGATTGAAAATAGATATGAAAGTTAGTCATGATGTTTTATAAATCAATATAGTAAATTGAAAATTAACTAAGCGAATCACAGGGACTTACTGTTCACGTTTTAATTCTTCGTATATGGACTCGATAGTTTCTAATGTCCAAAATTATAGACATCTTTGAGTGCTATTTTTGGTGTCATAAATCTGTCGTTAATTATATACAGTTGCACAACTTAATATCCTTACTAGGTTCCGTTCCTAATATACACATGTAACAGATTTAAATGTAAAAGCGGAAAGTAGTACGTTCAGAATCAGCTACTGAACCGATATCAACATTTTTTTCGGTAGGTATTTTTTTTCAAAATAATTAGTTAAGACCAAGTAAATTACAGACACTCCTTCGTTTAGTACTCCGAACAAACGAAATTGAAACGTAACTCCAGCACATAAGATCATTTTTAAATGAATCACTAAACGAATACTCTAATAAACTAAATAATGAACAAAAATGAACTTTATTTCGATAGTCATAAAGTTTATTTAAGCAATCTATCATTAATCAAACGCACACAACGATAGGCCTGAATAAACGTAATAAGCTACCAAAATAAATAACTATCATATTCTCTTTTCCGCACATTTAACTACAACTAGATAGAGCAGGATGCAGCTATTGTTTAATGCAATTTGATCCATCCGACAAACGATGGCGCGCGCGGCGGTATAGGGATGCGCCGCGAAAAAAATTACTCCCGGTATTTGCAAGACCGGGCGATCCAAATTCCAAATCCCGCGCAATACATGCACTTAAATGAAACAAATTAAATTGTAACAAAATCAATATGAAAAGAAACAACAAATAGGTATTTCTATGAAAAATAATTTCGGGGAACGTTAAAATGGTGATTAAATTCGGTTTGTAATTTTGCTACAATGTATGCGGAATCCCGGTGTGTCGGATATCCTGTTATTGCAATCCCTAAATGGGCACCGAATATGTGAAAAAAATCTAGTCGTGCACCGCAGTTATCTGTGTCTACTTGTGTTTAAGTGTTAAGTAGATATGTATTTCGATAACTTTCGCGCGCGATGTCTTTTCGGTATTCGAATATTCAAATACACTGAAATGATGAGAACTTTGGCACTGTGTGGTGATAATGTATCATTGGCATGTCTGACGGTATCTCGATGCTGAGTTCGGAGAGCGCTGGATAGGTCGCGGCGAACCTGTGCAATGGCCTCCTAGGTCACCTGACTTGACTTGACGCCTCTTGACTTTTTTTGTGGGGACGTAATAAATCTCTGGTATCCTTCAGTGAAAGTACTAATGTGGAGGATCCAGGATGAGGAGGATAATGTGGAGCAAATTCCTAAAAGTGAAGAGTGACACTGAAGTTTTACATAAATTACGTGAACAATTACGCAAATGTGCATCAAAGTGTATCAAGGTGGTGGACATGTCGAACATATTTTAAAAAGAAATCGCCTCATTAGTGCCATGTAACACGTAAGTTAATTTTGTTGTATTTTTTTGTGTTGTGATTCCCAATCTAGTATTCGTTGTTAGATATTGCGTTATATTATTATCTTATTCAATAATAATGCAAAATAAATGACGCCCGTATCCTGCCCGCCTGTAGGAACTAAGTTTAGCGGAAGTGAAATTAATAATATTTTATAGCCGATTCATGCAAAATATTGTCTTATGTTGGGTTCGTACGCATTATATCTAGTAAGTAAAATATTTAGATTTTATAGTTAAAACACAAATGTTATGCTTACAGATTAAATAAATAATAATTTGTTTACCAAACCACCCAGTAATCAGTTACGTACGTAATTTGTATTTCGTTTATTGTCAGCTGTTTCTGCCGGCGCGGCGCAGCGGTCGGCGACCGGCGTTAGGTACTCGTGTGAATGTGTCTTGTGTACATGTGTGCGTGTCCGGCGAGCGTGTGTAGTAGTACACTCTTATTTGTAACTCGTAAGGTGACCATGTTAAGTGCCTACATTTGGTATAACTAATTTCATAAATAAAAGATTTTGTAATTATGATAGTACGATTTCAAAGCATAAACTATGATTGCAATAATATTTTAAAGTTGGGGTGTCTGAGGTTGTGAATTAATCCTGTTACACGTTGTATATGCAAATTGGTTGCTTTATGAAAATAAGCATAGTTCTCGGATATCAGATAAACAACGACAATAAATCAAAACTAATTGGTGTTAACATTTTTGATATTTTTATGAGCTTGCCTATTATTAAGTGCGTGGTGGCCTGTTGGTAAACGGACTAGACGCGACTGCCAACATGTTCACGGTGGTCGCGGGTTCGAATCCCAGGGCACACCTCTGACTTTTCGGAGTCATGTGTGTATTGATAGTCAATCACCACGCACTAAAACGGTGAAGGAAAACATCGTGAGGAAACCTGCATACCATAGCGATTTATAAAATTTCTATGGTATGTAAGTCCGCCAACCCGCACTAGGCCAGCGTGGTGGACTATATGGCCTAACCACTCTCAATCGTACTGTCGATTGTATAGGAGGCCCGTGCCCTGCAGTGGGACGTATATGGGCTGATACACTATTAGAATCACCCACGTATTGTCATAACATTACAAGATCACATCAATATGTTAACATTTGCCAATATCATTTATATATATATTTAACTATATTTTTATTTAAATATAAAACAAGTAGAGTATAATAAACCGCAACAATTTCCCAACTCAATAGAATGCAATACGAGTTACCAAACTCAGGCCAAAGTCGTATAACCATCGTAAAATCATATTTGAATCCTAAGAGACAACACAAGAACTGTTGACTTTGCCGTTGGAAGGACCACCTACGCCCGATATAAAGTGGCGAGCTGTCAAACTGAGAAAAATAATGGCCCACGCTGAGCGTCCCTAACGACCCGATCGCATCGGGATCGAGTGGACGACGCCTGCAGCGCGAAACGCAACACTTATTCCGGTATTGAGATGCTTGTTTTATGCAATTGGAGACTTTTCTTGTCCACACATACAAGCACAAGCAATATGTGCACATTTTAAGATGCTTCCGTTTGGACTTTGGAGTATAAGGTGGTATAGGTTGAAGGCTTGGTGTTTAAAGGATTAAAAAAAAAGTTTTTTTTATAACAAATACTAATTACACAGACTCATTATTTTAAAGTAAAAATAAAAATCGTAATGAAGCCAGCATCCTTTGTCAAAAATGAAACGTTCATCAGCATAAAGTCGCAGTTAAAGTTAAAACAAAAGAAAATAAGCATAAAATAAAGTAGCGCTCGCATTCTGCATGATTGGGAATCCAGCGCAATTGATTTGCTATCGATTGTTCGTTGGAAGGGGACATTTAGTTCGCTTCGTGACAGATTGAATCGATTAGAGCGGACTCGTGCGCTCTCCATTGCAATAATTGGAACGAAAACGTCAGCGCCAATATCTGTACCCTGTTCTATACTGGACGTTTTAAAATCGGACATGTTTGCGTGTGCTGTGTAAATATGTATGAGGAATTAAGCTATTTTCGCGTCAAAATATTTAAATGATTTAGCCTTAGTTTTTATCTACAAATGCCTGTATGAATGTGATAACGCTATTTATTGTTCCAATAATAGCCACAAGTAATCTAATTTAAATTTTATAACAATTTGCAATAGTTTAAAATTATCCCTACGATTATTTTGAGCAGATTTTGTGTTTTTTTAGGTGAAAACGCAGACACGTGTTCATAATTCCTTGGATAAACAAGCAGTGCGCCACAGATTATAAATCAAGGAATTCAGTTGAGTGGATGTAAGGCATTTCAAGTCGCGAGCTTACATTAGTGTGAGCAAGACGCGCGTAGTTTTTTTTGTTTTCAAAGTACACGCTCGTTAAGCCGGCTTATGTCGGGCGCCGGTCGTTTAGCCACTCTCGCGTCACAATCGAACCATCTTCTCATTACGTGCGAGATTGATGGCGGACACCGAAACAGCGGCCCTTGGTTTGGCGCCAAAAATAATGTCACATACGATGACATTAGCGTCGTTTTGGCGCGAAGTTAATTTGTTTTATATTTTTAAGTGTTCGTGAGACACTTTAGCTGCTAATTTTATGGTGTTCTTAAGCTGAGCATATTCTGTGTAAATTATTCGGGTCGCTTATGATTTTTTGTTTTGTTTCAAACATTCTTAATGGTCGTCGTAAAAATCTTTTGTTGTTATTGACTATACTTAGAACAAGACTAAAAGCTAGATTGTCTATCAAACAAGCTTCTAAAAATATAATTAATATATATATATAGTAGCAAAACCAAACAACACCTTGAATTACGAAGCAATGCTTGGCATTCCACTGCGCTCGCCATCCTGAGACATAAGATGTTAAGTCTCAATATGTCCAGTAGTTACTCTGGCTACAATGTCCTTCAATCCGAAACACAACAGTGCATTTAAACTGGTATTTGACGGGAAAAATAGACATTGCGGTGGTACCTACCCAGGCCACCTCTCACATATGAGAGACCTACCACCAGTATATATATAAAATGAAAACAAATATTACATATTTCTAGTACCAATTATGACCAGTAGAACACAAAAACTAAAACCAACAAATTCCGAACGATTAATAACTTGTTTCACTGGTCACTGGGCAATAACATCTCTTTATAATGTTTGTTCGAAGAAATAAAAACAGATAGGTTTATGGACAAAATAGCATATCATGTGACATTGTGTTTGTTAACGTAATAAGCGGGGAAATGAAAACCTCTGGAACGTATAAAACTGACAGGATAGCTGGCCACAGACAAAAAAAAAAAAAAACTTTACTTTTGCGTTTGATTCCAACTATGGCGTCTACATGGTGTTGCCAGGTGTTATAAAAAATAAAAGATGGTAGTTTTTGAACCGCAGAGCTATGTTTGCGGGCTCGTTCGTAGAAGCGGTAGCGGCGATGTGAGATATTTGTACTGATAATATTAGTTCTGAGCATTTCCTTGAACCGTCCCGATTCTAGGAGTGTTGTTGGTGACATATTAATTACTAATAGACTGATATATCCCCTGCGACTGATGATCAAATACTAATAATGTTGCTTGCAGCTCTCTCGCAGCAATAGAATGCTGAATGTGTCATGTCGATATCACGAACCTAACAAGGTGAGTGTCGATGTGGTGTGATCGGAATGTGTTTAGTTTTAAAATTCCCATCAGATTCGTAAAAAAAAACTTGAGCGAAAAATTCTTGAATCAATAATGTATTTGACGTCGGCTGTAAATCTGTCGGATACATTAAACACAGCGCGTCCGACGCTCGTATATTATTGAACGTTTCAACATAAAAATCAACTTGTAAATTATATGCAAAATTTAAGGATCAAAATAGAAAATAACGTTGTAAATTTTACCGTGTCATCGTTTGAGAAACAACAGCATGCTGCATAGTGCGCCTACCGACATGTTTTTCATCGAAACTCAATATTGTGGAGGGAGTCATCGGTAAAAGTGGAATTTTAATAGCATTTTCTGTAATGTTACCGGAAAAGTGCAATCTGGATACTAGCTTCGATGTCATGTTACAATATAAGACTTATGATGTTTTTTTGTTTACTGAATCCTTCCAATTCGATTATGAATTATCTTGATAATAAAATATAGCTGCCAATTTTTCACAACATTCAATTGAGTCATAAAACTTTGTTCCACAGAAATTTTGGAGAATGTATCCATTAAAGAACCATCAATAGGCTTCCAAGTATTTCATATTGCTGCAATGGACAAAAAAATCTTATCTAACCTTTTCACTCGCTATCGTGCGAAGAAATTGAATTGTAATGGCGGACACCCCAGCGTCGACAAAAGCGGAAACAATCCATCACAATTGGCAGGTAAAATGTTTACCCAAGGACAATTTGAGCTAAAAGCCCATGGCGAATTCCGTCATAAAGGGCGTCTGAGCGTGCCTTATCGCTGCGTTGAGTCCCGTGAAATTGACTTTGTCGCTGGCCATAAATCTTCGCGCCAAAACGACGAAAAAAAACATGGCAGCCCGCGAATGCGTTCCGTTTCACCCGACGGATGTTTACACAACAAGCGATGCGCTCGGAATGAGACAATTTTTTTGCTAATTTCTTTACACTGGCCCATTACAATTGTTAGATTTGCGCGTTTTGTCCGGACTTCTCATTGTTCGAATTGTATGGATTTTGAAATGGAGTTGTCAAAACTTGGGACAAAATTCTTTGTTAGACAATTATTATTCGCCTTAACGTCCTTGAGTGGAGGGCAGGTTGAATTAGAGCTGTAGGACAATAGATTGGAAGCGAGGGGACCAGACGGATAAAACGTTATTAAATTAGCGTCAAATATTGGACTACTTCCAATTGGAATGTAAAGATATTTTATAGGGAAAGCTTTTCGAATATTTAAAAAAAAAATATCATTCATATTTTATACAACGTAAAAATATTGTAAGTTTGCATGTCAAAAACCAATTACGAGGCTCCATATATTTTATTATATTAACCAATAACTTGTGTTTGGATCAAGAAAGCTATTTTGCATGGAAGATTTACACCCGACTCCTGGCAGCGACATATGCCATTACGCGTAAAAATATGATGTTTTTTTAGCTGAGCAATGAATGAATTAATATAGGCGGGAAGAAGCCTCGCCTTTGCCCTGGAATGGTGCCAATAAAGTAGTTTTAAGGCAAACTTTCTGCGAGTGCTCCCCCATAACTCTTCGCCCGGATGGCAATAAATGTCCGGGACGCACTACCTAGCACTATCAATCCGGTTTTGCATCCTCTATCGAGTGTCTCCATCTAGCCGCCATGTTGTCGTGATTGCGCGCCAAAAAGATAATGTTGCTGTACGGAAAAAAAATTGAAAAAATATCTGGGTTGTCTGCTGCAAAAAATGAGTGCCGTATGGCGGGCGGTGGCTGTGTGGTCGGATTGTTTAACTTCATTGTACAAAAGGACGCGTTTTGGTTGACTTTTTCGTGGACTAGTTGTCATGGCGATGACAATGCATCATCGTACGACATTCCGAGTAATGTAGCGTCTGGGGTAATTTTACTAGAGAAAATTCCCTTACAAGACGAATTCATGAAGCCAGTTTCATTTCAAAAACAATAGCAAAAATATGACAAGCTGGCGACTAAAAATTCACTAAATCAATGGCATAAAACTCCAGTGAGTCAAATTTGTCTTAAAATAAACGCGAGGGAAAGACAATTTAAAAAAACACAAAAACCAAACCAAAACATCACAATACGTATCGGCGATGATTTATTTTAAGCAATGTTTACGTTACCAACCAACAGGACGTGACGTTTTTATCCTTTTATTAACAAACTTTTTCCTTGCCACACCTGAATCCTTATTCCTTAAGCTTAAAGACTAATATTCAAGACAACTGACGCCATATGATACTTTGTTTTGGGTTTTTGACAAGGTTATATTTGCGGGTTGGGAGATTCTTGTGTGGTTGATGTATTGGTGAGTTTTGCTTGGTGGTCGGTGGTTGTATATTGGTGGGAGCTGGTTGTAAGGTGTGGGCGGTACATAGGTGCGTGGGTACGGCAGCGGGCCTGCGTTTCACCTAGTTGTTTTATGACGCGCATGCATTACGGGAGGCAGATATGTGGGTTTGATTAAATATTATAAATAGGTGTCTCTGTGTCTGACTTAGGGGTGGTCAGGCACTAGGTTCAAGGTTGATTATGGTCCAAATTTTTATGATTGCAAAAGTAGCCCTTTTCTACGTGCAATTGTGTTGAAAGGAAGAATGATTCTTAATTCTGCGCCAAAGAACAATGATAAACCTTCATACATTTTTTAGTTGTAATTTTTTTTGTGTGTATTAAGATGAAAAATATTTTAAAATATACATTTCGTATTTCTTAACAATTATTTCTTAAGATTTACTATTGTAGCAAGCCTAGGAAAAAAGATATTCCACTTTAAGGTTTTACAGATTTTCTATATCTTATCAAACTCTGTGGGTAGATAATGTTATTTTGTCCCATTTATATTGGCGTGAGGCAAAGTTACGACCCACAAATAAAAGTAAAAAAATATTTTTTACACGCAATTTAAAGATCGAGTACTTATTTATTTCATTGATCTAATAGTAATATCATGTGCAATAAAATAAAAAGGAAAGAGGGGATTACTATATATTATTATTAGCACAATAGCGCTTTCCGGTGACAGAAGCAAATTGTTATTACTTAATTAATTAATCAGTGATTTTTTTGCTGTTCTCACTTCTCTGCTCTATTTTTTTACATTAATTATCTGATAAAGATAATGCTAGAAAGCCAGTCAAGCATATATTTATTTTAAAAATGGCAACATTGAAACGACATAACGCCTCTCCAATAAAATTAAGGCAAATATCAATAGAGTTTTACGAAAACTGTGTTATCGTAATTCATGCTTAGGTTCGCCGTGAGCTAGGCACCTAAATTACTTAGAAAATTAATTATTAATATTTTTATACATGAAATTTATAGACGCTTACGAATTGCATTAACAATGATTTTACCGATTTTCTTTGTATTTTTGACTTAGGATGACAATACTTAACATCATATTTCAGAGTATCTATAACATAGAGGGAGTGCTGATACTTCAAAAACGTAGATAAAAATGGTGGTGCCGGGCCACCTTTTTCCGCACTTCTAATGGCTGATGTTTGACAGGTTGTCAAACATACATGAATTACTTGGAAAAGAAAAGTAAAAAAAAAATCCAAATATACTTTAATAATTCTATGGTATCATTATTACTAATAAAAACAAATGTAACTGTTATATCTCTAACGCCCTTACTAATAAAAGTTCCATTTCCATTACTTTTTAACTAATCGTGGGAAAGGAAGCGTAGACAAAAACATTTAAAAACGTTACTATATGAATGCCATGTGACAAAACTTGAACATAAAACGATTGTAATGGCAGTCGATAACCGTAGGTGGGCCGACTGGGGTGGTACCACGTTACAGAAAGACGAGAAGCGACGGTTTTTCTGACGTATTTCGTCTAATAAGTGACACTACCGAGGTAAAATATTTTTCTATGGCATGTCAAGTCCATCACCCACACACTAGGCAGAACTCAACCAGCGTGGGGGAATAGACTAACTCTTCTCAATCAGACAATCAGTTGGAAAAGAGTTTCAGGGCCGCAATAGGAATTAAGGACTGACATAGTATACAGTACAGTTTATTACCTCTTTGATCACATTTATTGTCTTTCCCTTTGCCTACCATTTTCAGAGCTCGGTAAGGATCGTGATGATAGGCAAGTTTACCACCAGCCGACTGTTTGCTCGTGCCGATACTATCAAACAACAATCCCAATGGTCTGTATGGTCTAACCACTCTCAATCGTATTCTCGATCGTAGAGGAGGCCCGTGCCCTGCAGTGGGACGTATATGGGCTGATACAGGTACAGATACCCTACAGTCACATTCATAGTACTAACCTACACTAAGATTGTTTTTGTGTCGTGCGTACCGGAACGAGAGATTATTCTAAAAAAAGACCAGACCTAAAAATTAATATCTGTGGATCACTCGAATATTTGTCTCGGTGCGGGGTCGAACCCGCGACCTTCCGTTTCATAGCCGGTGTTTAACCAACTGAGCCACGGAGGCTGGTGGGTGGTCTCTCGTTAAATATTTCTGTAACATGGAGTGGACTATGTCGCTCCTCCCTACAAGAAATCATTGTCATCCTCATATTAAACTTACTAATTTGTCTCGAGCATGACTCGATGTTTTTCGAGTACTGTGTGTGAATGTTGTGTTATGACGTTTATTGTTATGACGTATCATTTCGAGGTATATGAAATTGTTTCTTGAAAATTTCATTAATTATTTGTTTTTATTTAATTCTATTTAGATACTTCGAAGCAGGAAAAACTTGTAATACGAGATTGAGGATCGTAAATATCACTAGAGGCCAAATTATTGTTTCTTTATTAGTTGCATTAATACTCGTACCTTTAATATCCTTAATTTGTAAATTATATTATATCAAATAAACTTGATTTTGAATTTTGAATTTTGAAAATTTACGTGTCGTTGTGGAATTCTTGACGAGATTCATATTCAGTAGTAGACGTTCTGTGGCTAAGGATTTGGATAAAAAAAAAATTATTAAGCTATCATCGATACATTGAGCCCCACAAAGCCTTATTTTGAACATAGACTTCCATTAAATGCAGAAAGTTTCAGATTCTTGATTGGGTTCTTTTGTAGACTAATGTTATGGTGGTTTAGGTAAAGTTTTTTCTTAATTCATAGTTCTTATAATTAATCGAATAACCCACAATGTTTAAAACCCAAGCTAAGGTCATGCAACTACACAGCCTGGTGTTTAGTCGTGAAACATTTAAAACGTTATTGGCACGCGGAGCCCGCATCCTGCCTCCACAGAATGTCGTCTGTTTGTTTTTGTTGTCAAAACGCATTCGTCATGCCGACCTCAACCCACCCTCGCCACTCTTATTTACTTTTAAACCATTTCCTTTTATTGATTTCAAATAAACTGTCACTCATGGAGTAAGTTGGTGTAGGATGTTTTTTTAATGCTTATTTTGGTAATACTTTTAGTGTTGGAAAATATACAGACTCGTTGTTTGTTTGCTTTACTAATAATTATTTATTTATTATTGCAACGAATGTCGAGACAAGCATGCCATTCGTCTCATGGTAAGCGACCTGACAGCTCATGGACAGTAGCAAAACCAAATAACACCACGGAATGCACTGCGCTTATCATCCAGAGAGATTTATATCTCTACACTGTCATTACAGTAACAATGATGTTACATCATTGTTAAGATCAATGATGTTACATCATTGTTAAGTCTTTATATGTTCATTAGTTTCTCTATTTACTATGTCCTCCAAACCGGACCACAGCAGTGAATTTGCACTGCTGTTGGCGAGAGAATACGTTTATGCTTGATTTTACAACATACGTAAATATAAAAGGTTCAATTTATTGCATCAATCAAAAAGTTTAGCAATAATTTGACAATAATTTCTTTACTTTTCGTAAACCAGAGTTAGGTTATTATTAGAGTGAACATACATAATTCGATGTCGTTTGAAATTGTGTTTATCAAATTAATCGGATATCGTGCCTGACGTAGATATCAAATCTTCACGATTCAAGATTAATATTTCCTCTTATAACCCTCTATTATAAAATGAAATTAACTTTTTCATTATATAAAAATGTACGCTGTTTTTAAAGACTAATGGAAATTATATACATGTAAAGTACTTAAATTCGTGGAGCATAACTTGTAAATTGTACGAGTATACAACTATAACCCTAAAACTGGTGACAAATACACCGGTTCGAAATGAGTCCAGTAAATCTATTAGATAACGAGCCGAGTCATAATTATTTACAACTAACATTGGGTTAAACAGGCGCAGTAAATTAGTTCGGTTATTAAGTTATAAAGTTATGTGATGGAATCGTCCAAAACGCGGACTGTACTGTGGGGGCGCGGTTGTGTGAATCACTTACTGTCATTTCTCCCGGCTTTGAGTGAGTTTTTGGTGAGTTAGAAGTGAATTTGATAAGTGAAAACATAGATAAATATTTATTCGTATTTTTTTCAATTACGATTGTTTAACGGTTACGGAAAACATCATAAGGAAATCTGCATTTCACGGAGATTTTAACAGGATGTCTTGTTAAAATTTGGTATGTGCGGTCCACAAACAAGAATAGGCCACTGTGACCTAATGATGTGTGTGAATCATTATTCATGTATGTCATTACCTAAGCCCCACTTTCAGTACGGAGTTCCGTATACTGCTAATACAATTGTACGATATTTTTGTCAGGACAGGAGAAGCGTCCTTAAATAAAAATTATTTATGAATTCTATGTCGAGTGCATAATTTTGTTGTGTTTTGAAGGGTTTCAGAACCGAAATATACAATTTTTTGCTTAAAAATACCGTTTTCCCACGGGATAGATCTGGAATGTGTTCTACGCGTCTGAAGGGTATAAAGTATAGTAACATGTAAATTGTTATTTAGAGATTAGAATTGAGTTGCGTTATATTTAATTAAGTGTTTTTTTTTAGTAAATTTCATCATTTTAAAATATCTGATGTATTAATTAGCGGCAAACATCAAAAACTTAATTACAATATACAAAAATGAAACTTGAATAAACATTTCAATATATTTTAAATATTAACAAACAATTCTAAATTTAATTAAATAAAAAGATATTAATCTAAACGAGATTCGAGAATGTTTAGTAGTGTGACTCTGTGTTAGTTTTGCGTGTATTAATTTGTATGCAAATTAAAGTGTGGCACGCAGGTAGATTGAGGCAAAACAGCGAGGCAGTGGGCCTTGCCTCGACAAATCAAGCCTTGAGATTGTCTTTCAGTTTATTTATTACTCCATTACAAAGGTAGCACAACCTAAATACTATTATATGTATACTAACTAGCTGTCCGCCTCGGCTGTGCCCGGGTGCAGATATAGTTTATAAATGGCGGCGATATATTCAATTCCGACTAGCAATTTAGAATATTGATCATTATGACCAGGAAAATAAATAAAATTTCCTCGCATTTGCTAGATTATTCACTACTGCTTATAGGTTATCATCATCATCATCATCATATCAGCCACAGGAAGACCCCGCTGCTGAACATAGGCCTCCTCCAAGGATCTCTACAATGACCTGTTGGAAGCGGCCTGCATCCAGCGACTTCCTGCAACCTTAGTCAGATCGTCCGTCCACCTTGTAGGCGGGCGTCCGACATTTCACTTGCCTGTACGTGGCCTCCACTCAAGAACCTTTCGGCCCCAACGGCCATCGGTTCTACGAGCTATGTGCCCGGCCCACTGCCACTTCACTTCACTTATAGGTTATAGCGTGATGATATAAAGCCTATAGTATTCCTCGATAAAAGACATATCCAGCACAAAAATATTCTTTCAATTCGAACCAGTAATTTCTGAGATTAGAGATAACAAACAAACAAACTCTTCAGCTTTATATATTAGTATAGATATATATATATATCTATATATGTGAATTATGTGTCTTCTTTATATTGTGATGGTTAAGGTTGATTCATTCATAATTTTAGAGATTTTATGAATGAATGATTGTCAAACATCGATAAGAGAAAAATATGCAAAATAGTAAAATATATTATGTATAATGTATACGTATTAATCAATATATTATATTATGTACAATATATTCTTCATAAACCCCGAAAATAGTGGTACTTACAACACACAGCGTCTTGCGAAGTATTTGCCCAGTCACGTTTTAGGACCTGCAAATAAAAAAAATCTTCATGTGAAACTTATTTAGAACAGCCTACTTAAAAAAATGTATGCCATTAACACTGAGGAATTATACTAGAGCGGACATCAGGTACAAAATCTCTGCGTATTGTGCGTACACACGGGAATCCAGTGAAGCGAGAGAGAAGATGGCTTACTGCGTAGGTGCGACGGGAATAGAAATAGAAGGAGCGGTACGGTACCGTTCATTTTGTTACGAACATTTTGTTTGGAGTGCCCCCTCTAGTATAATATCTTATTCATCATTTTATGTCATTAAGCGCAGCTATAATATTGTGAAAAAATTCACAATACGTTGCCTTAATTAGTTTAAAATTAGGTTAATATTTATGAAACCCCACTTCTACGTATAATACTATTCAGAATGTATTAATACAGCCCGCATATAAATTCGAAATTACATTACGCAAAGATGTTCGCCGTCGTAAAACAACGCGAGGTGATTAGTGACTTCCTAAGCGCATATTAATTCTGATTTTCACATCGACGACCCGTAAATGTAAAGCCCGTTGTACACAAAGCTAACTAAATCTTAGATATTAATTTTGTTCTCACGACGAGGACAGATATTGCGGGTAGCCTGTATACATAACATGCATTCGCCTCACGCGACTTGCCTTAAACAATTCTTCGTTCAAAATTGAGTTACAATAATATTCTCTCTCTTTCTCTCTCTCTCTCTCTTTTCAGCCACAGAAAGTCCATTGCTGAACATGGGCCTCTACCAAGGATCCCCATATCGACCTGTTGGAAGCGGCCTGGATCGAGCGACCAATTATATTATTTAAATACAGGGTGTAACCACATTGCTACCGAAAACGAAGCCAGCAGGTAGTTTTTTGTGACTTCAGACACAATGCAACTAAAACTGTAAAAAACGGTTTTTTTTTTGTAATTTTTTCCTATCGTCGCATTTGGTAAATACATAGTTTCCCTAAAATTAGCATGTACGGCCTTTTATTTTTAAAGACGCTATGGTACGCAAGGTTTTACATTAGTATTTTAGTAAAAACTGGATTCATTACCCGAGCACGATGATATTTAAAATCTCATAAGAAAATGTCGCGTTATTTTGCGAAAATTTTATTTACATTGTGTCTGTAGTCAATAAAACTACCAACCGGCTACGATTTCGGTAGCAGTGTTGATATACCTCTATAATTTTTCGCCATCTTGAAATCTCCGCGACATAAATAGTGGCAATCTCGCTGGGAGGTTCCGTGAGACTAGTGATGGTGACGAATTAAAATATACGCGTCATTTATGCGTATTTACTTCCGTAAATTATTGTAACAGACACTAAAATCGTCGTGTATCGGAGATTTCCGTAGCGTGGTGTACGAAGGGCCTAATGTCATGCCTCCCCATTTTTCCCGAAGCAGATGGTACACAGCGGGACGCTATTTTTTAAAACCATAAATATCAATTCACACGGACGGACAAAAAAACATTTATATTTATTTAGGAGTGACAAACTTCGGTCGGGACACTTCCTTTTTTCGCGGAATACCTCTGGCAAGTTGAAGTGACTTGGGGACGTTTTGTGTTTCAATTATTTAGCTCGGTGGGGATGGTTAATTTATTTGGCAACTGAATAAGATTTTATTGCTTTGCGGAGTCAATGTTTAAGGTATGACCTCACACAGCGTTTTGGGAGGCCCGTGTAATGCAACATACAGTATACAGCTTCTAAACTTCTAGCTACGGTTTTGTTTTGCATGTTTGGTTGTAGTATAACTCATAGTTAAAACTTTTTAAACACAAATAATTTACTTCTAAAAAATATAAAGATATCGTCAGAAATTTAAAACATGAATATAATTCATAATATCAATAACCCAAGTTAACAAAACTTTAGGATAGTTTGTTTAGATATATTAATGACTCCTGTTACACTTATATCAGCTATCATAGATCTACATTCAAGACCTAACCCTAAAGGACTAAGGCGTAACAGAACGCAATTACCAAATTCAACACAGAAGCGCCTTGAGCACGGTAATGTCCGAATATTGATAGGAATTTCAATATAACTGGCTCAGCCGTTAAAGTGGGCAAGTTTGAATTGCTCGCTACTTAATTGGTTAAGTAATAACTTAGTGCTGGCGATTTAACCGGGCGACGCTGAACGATTAGTGTCAGTTAACTTAGTTCTAGTTAGGTGTGTAAGTCTTGCCGAGATGAGGATTATACAAATTGGGTTAAGTTGCATCGGCACTCTCGTCGATAAGGTAAAACTATTATAAGTCTATTAAAATTATTATAAATACTTTTTGAAGATGTTTGGACGTTTGTTAGAACGTAAAAGTGGTTTTGCCCTGGCGTAGTCGTGGTATAGGACGGTTACAAAGTTAAGGTCTTGGCTTCGAAGCTTCGGTCGGACATTGATAATAGATTCTTTCTATGGCGTTAAGCTCGCCCCTATCACATTGTGGCATGGAACATACAAGGTGAAATGAGGGTGTCCTGGTACCTCTGATTACCCCTTTTGGGAAAAATGCATGAGTTTATGTATGTTTGAATGTATGTACTACACCACACAAGACTCGATCTTAGTGTGGGGTCAGGAGTATGTATGTGACTATTAGGTGTATTTATTATTATTAAAACAACAGCTTTGTTATAATTGACTTATATCGGGTACAAATTCTGACTCCGGACTGATAATGAATGGAAATTACCAATATGCCTTTCCTGGACCGGGTTTCAAACACTAGACCCCAGGTTTACAATCGTAGTACAACTGCGCCACCGAGACAGTTAACGCTGCATATTTGTATTACTCAAACCTTGTTAACCACAAAAATTCGGAAGCACTAATTCATCGAAATTAGCATGACTAAATCCACATTACGAAACGCTAACAGCCCTAAATAAAGCAGGAAATTAAATATATCCATGGCGCAGTGTCAGCTAATCTCGGCGACCGGTTGCAGTGTCGGCGACATTCCGACACGAGATGTCTATGTCGCGCTAATCGCTGTAGATTAAACACCAGCCCGTCGGATACTGGGATGTTTGCATTGCAATTCCATTGACACTTATGTACAATTATATGCAGTTTGAATGTCCTGATTTAGATTTATGTCATAATATGTTTTGCAAGAACTGAAGTAGGTGAGCTTCAAACGAGATATATGAATCTTGAGAATAGTCACTGAAGTTTCTTGAATAGTTTCTTCTTGATAGTTGTAACCTGTGGTTGTAACATGTGAATAAAGAGTTTGTAAATAACTATTTGAGTAAAGTTTTTTTTTCAATAAATGGCGAGACGAGTATGCCATTCCCCTGATGGTAACCGATACGACAGCTCATGGACAGAAGCAAAACCAAACGACACCATGAATAGCAATGCTGGAATTCGACTGCGCTCGCCATCCTGAGACATAAGATGTAAGTCTCAATATATCCAGTAGTTACTCTGGCTACAATGTCTTTCCAACGTAAACCCAACAGTGCATTTACACTGCTGAAAAAAATTGTCACGTTTCTTTGCGAAATTTTTAGTTGTATTGTGTTTGTAGTCACTTAAACTACAACCTGGCTTCGTTTTCGGTAGCACTCTTGATATACCCGGTATCTGTATCAGCCCATATACGTCCCACTGCAGGGCACGGGCCTCCTCTACAATCGAGAGAACGATTGGGAGTGGTTAGGCCATAAAGTCCACCACGCTGGCCTAGTGCGGGTTGGCGGACTTACATACCATAGAAATTTTATTATTCGCTATGGTATGTAGGTTTCCTCACGATGTTTTCCTTCACCGTTTTAGTGCGTGGTGATTGACTATTCCCGGTATACATATATTTAATAATGCGATATCTAGGTATCGACTAGGTGTCGCGCACAGAGGGCGTGACGTCACCTAGTTATCGTGGGTCAGGCGCCGCCGCGGTCCGTCGCCTGCTGATAACTGATACTTGCCAACTATCATTATGTGTTCGGAAAACATGCAGAGGATAACAATTTGGAACTTATATTTAGATGTCGATGACTTCGGTGTCATGAGCTTGATGTCTTGAAGAGAATTGGTAGTAAGACTATTGGGATAGGTAGAGTTGGATGGAATGCAGAAAGATCTTTGTTCTGTTATGTGTATTAATAATAATATTAACTTTAACGGTGTAAGAAAACATCGGAAGGAAATATTGCATACTATAGCGAATTTCTAAATAAAATTCCGCCAACCGATGACTTCGGTGTCATGAGCTTGATGTCTTGAAGAGAATTGGTAGTAAGACTATTGGGATAGGTAGAGTTGGATGGAATGCAGAAAGATCTTTGTTCTGTTATGTGTATTAATAATAATATTAACTTTAACGGTGTAAGAAAACATCGGAAGGAAATATTGCATACTATAGCGAATTTCTAAATAAAATTCCGCCAACCCGCACTAGGCCAGCGAGATGGATTATATAGCCTAAACACTTTTAATCGTACTCTAGATCTCTTGCCTGTTACGATAAAATAATAATGATATTTTATGCAAGAATATTAGTTATGCTATGATACAACTCCTTTGTGACAATTGACAAAACTTGGATTTCGTTTTTTTTATAGTTATGAAAAAGTTTGACCGTTGTCTAACCATAAGGTAGAATTATGGTGATGAATGTAATGTAACATGACCCTATCAAATTACTTAACCAATAAAATGTTATAATATGCGACAGTAATAAAATTATAATGTCCCGTAGGTTCAGGTGCGACTGAACCTTTGCCCATAAATCATAATATTATATCCATCCAAAGGTTGTCTGGTAGAGATCGCTTATTAGCGATAAGACCGCCTTTTGTACTTTTTATAGATGTTATTTCTTTATATTGTTATGTTCTTTTGTATGTGTACAATAAAGATTAAATAAATAATAAATAAACAAATTATGACGTTGACATGTCTGATATGAGAGCTAATTTCCATCACTCAAAAATATTTTTTATCGCATCAAATATAATCTTGGAATGTTAATTGAGACAAGTTATATTACAAAATAAAATAATTTGTTAAACGAATGTTTAGTTTTTTTTTGTAATTATTATAAACTCCCGCCAAACAGCAGTGTAAATGCGCTGATGTGTTCCAGTTTGAAGGAAATTGTAGCCAGAATAACAAACTGTAGGGCGATTCACGTAATATAATAAGTTCAGCTGCAGTGCAGTTGCGTTTAAGTTTCGATCAAAACAGCCCTTTTCGTATTCTCGTAATTTTGACAACCGCTGTCAAATACGCTCGCGTCAAGTTCGCGTCACGCAAACGTTTTAGCGTATTCTACTACTGCGCGTATATGTCAATCTCAAACAAATTTCATACGTCTGACGTACAGTTGACGCGCAGCTCACGCGCAGTTCACGCGCAGCTAAACACTTACAAGAATACCATTTTGTACCAAAGCGTAAACTTAATTGCAACTTGATCGGCGCGTCAAAAAGTTACGTGAATCGCACTACTGGACATATTGAGACTTAACATCTTATGTCTCAAGATGGCGAGCAGTGGAATGTCAAACATTGCTCTGTAATTTGGTTTTGTTACTGTCCTTGATCGGTCGTATCGCGTAATAAACCAATATAAAACTTCGAAGAATGCTAAAATATTTATATGAAACAGAAATACTAATAATACCGAAAGAAAATTTCACTTTTAGAAGCCGTATTTATTGAACTGATATTTGCAATACAAAAATACAGCAATACACAGTCAGGTCATAAGTATTGTCACACAGTAAAAACTTTTCTTTTAGAATGCTGGCCACCAAAAAGTTTATTAAATTCGAATTTCGAATTGTTCATGAAAATAAAGATGTATAGTTTTTAGAATTTTACTCATTTTTAAATATGGAGTGGACGCTTAAAGAAGACCGTGTTGCAGTTATTGCGTTGCATCGTTGCGGTTACGCGCCAATTCAAATTTTTGACATACTGAAAAATTTGAATATAACCAAAAGATTCGTTTATCGTACCATCAAACTATACAATGAAGACTCTAGTGTAGATGACAGGTCAAGAAGTGGTCGCCCTCGTTCTGTTAGGACTCCAGCAGTGATAAAAGCTGTGAAGGCGCGAATTCAAAGAAATCCCAAACGTAAGCAGAAACTGTTGGCCCTTCAGATGGGGTTAAGCAGAACCACGGTGAAAAGGGTGTTAAATGAAGACTTAGGGCTTCGGGCATATCGAAGAAAAACAGGACATCGTTTGAATGTTCTTCTAATGGACCTGAGACTGAAGAGATGCCGCGCTTTGTTGAAGCGGTACGCGGGAAAAAAATATCGGGAAATTCTTTTTTCAGATGAAACATTTTTTACCGTAGAAGAGAGCTACAACAAACAAAATGATAAGGTGTACGTACACAATAGTGAAGAAGCGAGCAACCGTATTCCGCGTGTCCAACGAGGTCATTTTCCATCCTCACTCATGGTATGGTTGGGAGTTTCTTATTGGGGCTTAACAGAGGTACATTTTTGTGAGAAAGGTGTAAAAACGAATGCAGTTGTGTATCAAAATACAGTCCTGACGAACCTTGTGGAACCTGTTTCTCATACCATGTTCAATAACAGGCACTGGGTATTCCAACAAGATTCGGCGCCAGCTCATAGAGCGAAGAGCACACAAATCTGGTTGGCGGCGCTTGAAATCGACTTCTTCCGGCACGAAGACTGGCCCTCCTCCAGTCCAGATTTGAACCCGTTAGATTACAAGATATGGCAACACTTGGAGGAAAAGGCGTGCTCAAAGCCTCATCCCAATTTGGAGTCACTCAAGACATCCTTGATTAAGGCAACCGCCGATATTGACATGGACCTCGTTCGTGCTGCGATAGACAACTGGCCGCACAGATTGAAGGCCTGTATTCAAAATCATGGAGGTCATTTTAAATAAACTTTAGTGTCATAAGAATCTATGTTTTATTAAGTTCATTTTGGTATATAAATGGTTACATAATGAATAAACTTGTTTCAATTATTTTATATTAAACATGTGACAGAATTTATGACCTGACTAGGTATAAATAGAAAGGACAATGAACTTCTGTTCTATTGTGCGACAGTTGAATTGTTATTGCAATTTTTTCACGTCACTTGGCACTGAGCAAGGTCTTGTTTAAAAATTGTCATTTGCCAGGTAGATCAATTGGCTCACATTCCGTCGGTTTTATTAGCCCAAATTGTTTTAGCTGTCGGCGAGCTGTCATTATACGCGTTGCTAATAATTTCGTTTATAGATTTAACCTTGCAAATATTTGGAGCAGTAAAATTTTAACAATTGTCACATTCGACGACAATTAATGCGTTTTATGATAATGTTGTAGTTTTAGCCTACCTGGCGTTATTTCAGATATCTGCAAAAAATATTATTTGTTACTGAGAGAATGCTCCTCCGTGTAATTTTGTTACAAGTGACTAATCGAATGTTAATACATTAAGAAAGTTATTTAATCATGAGCTATCCTTATTCTATGAAATGCAAATAAAAAAGTGAAGTGTGTGATTTGGCAATCGAAACAATAACATTAAATTAATAAGCTTATATGCACTGCCGATGTAGTTAAGGAGAGTGTATTTTGTTCTAGGTCCTACCTACATAGTCTTCAAAGCGTTCTTTCCTTTTTTTCTTGGTAATGTTTTTATTATCAAGAGTACTAAAAAAGGGGAAGTTTGATATGAGTGAGCAGGAAAATTGACCTTGCAAGATAACAAAAAATCTAAGACACAAATGCTACCTTTGCAAAACCTGCATCTAATCAATATCGGCTAGAACTCAAATCGGCACTCAAACCCAAGACATGAACTCAAGTAAGCAATAACCCGCACTAAAAGTCGACAATCATCTTAAGATTTTAATAGGAATTAGCGGCGTTTTAATTAAAAATGTTGACGCGAGGCAATTTGGCGTCGCGTCGGGCGGTCGCTCCAGGTTTCACAGCCGGTAATTAGACGATACGTAAGGTGCTCATTGCTCATTAATACCGCCATTAATTGAGCCCTAGCATATACCAGGGTTTTAATGAGCTCTATGTGTAGCTGCCATTGACTCTGCCTACCCCGCGACGTGTCAATCGCACGTCTGGAAAGTATTTGGAATTTTTAACCCTCGTAAAGGTTGATAATTAGCAGATTGACGGGTTTTAAGTATGTATGCCTTATGTACCTTGTGAGCATCAATTGATAAATAAGTGTGTATTACACCTTTAAATACCTTTGCCGTTTGTGTATAGGTAAATAAGATCTTGTATTTGCAATTACAGACCACGTTTTTATTATTGCGTTGGTACCAGCTCGTCATACTTGCTAATTAATTCTTGCCATCAGTTCCCTATGTTTAGTAAAGTTGAATTCAGGAGTCTATTCACAGCTCATTCTGCAACTGTTGGAGATATGTTGAGATATTAGTTGCTACCTCATACAGGGTTCATGACTGCTGTTCGCAACCCAAAAATTAATAAAATACGTTCAGTAGTTTGGCTACTGAATAATTTTGACTAGATAGATTATTTTAGGAATTCATTTTCTATTAGCTAAGTTTTAAAATATTCATAAATTGAATATGATTTTTTTATTCCATGGCATAATTTAGACATTATTTCATACGCTTTTCTTTTCGATTCCTTGTAATTTTATTTTGCTGCCCAAAGGCTCACTTCCATTGGGTGTATTTATTTATTGTAACAAAAGAAGTTTTTCATCATATCACTATCAAAGGACACACAGCTTGACTTGTATCCTAATCACCAGTGTATATACACGAGTACATATATTTTTATTTTTTACCCATAGATAACTCGTTTTTAATCACTCAGCTTCTCACATCTTCGTTAAGAGGATTTATGAAGTTCGGAAAGGCAACTAATTATTAATAAACAAAGCGCACAGACGGACGCGCAGTCAGATGTTATCGCATGATATAGGGCGAGTAGCGACGTACGGACAAATGTTTCTTCATATGAAAAAAACAAAACGCGACACCATGTGACTTTTATAAATGGTTGCTGAGTGTTGGATGTGGTACATTGCGGGATTATTGTGGAAACATTACTTTTGTTTTTTTTTTAGTCTTCATTCGATGTACTATGTAGTGTTATTGGTTACAGCTAACCGTATTTGAAATTATGATATGTTTGCTTTTTAAAATTCAATCTAGAATAACGCATTGCGGATTGGTAGAGTCATGAATTTGTTAAAGTAAAGATTATTATTATGTTAAAAGTAAAGATTATTATTATGTTAACATTTAATGATCAAATCAAAATTTCTGATTCCAATTAACGTAGACTAGCATCTGTCAATAAACATCAACTGGGGCCCTTTAATGTACCTATTTTAGAAACGGTGTGATTATTAATTCAACTGTCTATGAGAAATTAATAATAGAAATAAATTTAATTTCAGAAAGGTAATCAAAAGATGGAACAAGAAGACTAATATTTTTGGTTCGATTTACAGTTGCGAAATGGCTGCTTCGTATGATTTTTTAAAAAAATTGGGTACTCTTTCCATTGGACTTATAATGCGAACAAACAACAACACATCAAAACCAATTACATCTTATTAGATTACAACCGCGCAATGTACTCCAAACTGATAAATATTGTCTTATAGGGTCTGTACTCTCGTAGTAACCCGACACCACAATGTTGTTGAATATGGGAACCGATCTGGCGATACCAACACCAACTCATTCCCCGCTGGGTTTTTATATACACCACCTTTGACAATGTTTAATAGCTTTTCAAAATTGAATATTTAACTCCCAATACAAATATGCGCCGACGCCTCCGACACTACGAGTATTTGTTTCTTATTAATCATATTGAGTTATTGTATGTGTTACTTTTGTTGTTTTAGTGGCTAGTGGGAGTATCAATGCGTATAGGATCGGTTTGATTCAATGTTAATGTTTTGTGTTATTTTCATGATTTATTTAACAAGCATACATGAATTTAAAATTAGCGCTTATCACTATTAAATATATATCATTTTAAGGGAATGACAGCCGAAATGTGAAATGTAGATGTATACATATGTAATACTATTATCTAACTGTAACCAGCTGATTGCCAAAATTAAGAGCATCGTGTCTTAACCAAATCAGCCTTAACGGCACCTCAAGCGTGTTAAATGCGATCTTTCATTTGTATTCAACTCCCGCTCTCACAAGTACCATATTTAATTTTGTCCGTTCTATTTAATAAACATTCTTTAAATTCAATTTGATCTGAATTTAAACGAGACTCGGCGTTGAGAAGACCGAGGCGGACGTTCATCTAAAAAGATTAATGGGGGTTAAGGAAAGGGATGGTAAATAAGGAAAAATCACGTCGTATTATCCGTGCTTACCCCGGAGCCGTGGCTGACATGAAAAAATCTCGCTTCGCGTAGGGTGACCAGCCGGTATGGATGTCTGTCCGGGATATTTTACCGAGAAACTTGTAAGCTTTGTTTTATGAGAATGATAATAGTTAAATAATAATAATCATTATTTATGTATTTTTATAAGAATGGAAGGAATGCCGTATTCAAGGAATTGAATTATCTTTATTATATTTGATGTAAGTAATTAGTACGAAGAAAGTTAAGACATTGTTTTTTTTTGTTTTCGCGCGGTAAAACGGTTTATCGCTACCGCTGCCTAGGGGGAAAGGCAGGCGGTTATGTTGGTTTCGCCGGTCTTACGACTCAACGCTGAACCACCCGGAATGGATGTTAACATCCAGGCGACCGTTGAGTCGCGTCCCTAACAAAATTCCTACACTGGCATACCAACCAAAAACCCCACGGTGAACCACTTCAGCGCATTGGAGCGGGTCCGGGTTCCTAAGGCTTAGGCGCCCTAGCCTCGCCGGATCCGATCCTGCACGATGCCGCGACACGACACACCCCACATATTTTCTTCACGTAGTCGCTATTAGTGGACGTTACGCAGCCCCCCGCTGCGTGCCCGCGACTACCATTGCCCCCATTAGTCGCCTCTTACGACAGGTAGGGGATACCGTGGTGGAATTCTTAAAATAGCCCCCAGTCCACAGGGCAGGAGTCACCGGTTAATCGTCCCCCCGGCGTCTCCTATGTCTCCTGGTGCGACGAGAGGGATCGGATCGATCTCTCTCCCTCCCTGCTCTTTCCTTCTGCGAGATCACCCTCTCGCAAAATTGGGACATCGCCCTCCAAGATCTCGGGCTGCTAACCATGGCCGACAGCGAGAGGTCCCGACCGACGATCCCAACGAGAGCGCTACGCTCACCGTCCCAGGCTGGACACACCTCCAGAGTATGCTGAGCCGTATCCCGCGGACAGTTGTCACAATGGTGACACACGGTTGACGATTCCACGCCGACAACTCGACACAGGTACTCGCCAAAGCATCCATTGCCTGTGAGTACCTGCGTCAATCGGAATGTCGCTGCGCCGTGGCGCCTGTCTAGCCACTGACTAAAAACAGGGCGCACTGCCGCAACGGTCCTCAAACCCGCAGTAGGGTTGTCCAGCCTGAGACGCCACTCCTCCACGGCATCACTACGGAGGGAGTTACGAATAACTTCAACCTCTCTACGGGCCGGTATATGCCCACGTCTCAAAGCATTCTCTCGCCAGTTAAATACCCTGGCGAGAACCTTGGCTTCAAGGTCCCAAGGTAAATAACCGGCTAAAACGCAGGATGCTTCAAAAGAGATGGTACGGTAGCCCCTGATCGCTCGCTGCGTCGCTACTCGCTGTGGCTTCCGCAGGAGAGCGGCGCATTGGTCGTTCAGAGACTCAGCCCATACAGGACTACCATATAGAGCTATGGACCGTACAACTCCGGCATATAGCCCTCGGCAAGAGCTGCCAGGACCCTCCAGGTTGGGCAGCAGGTAACTAAGTGCACCCGCTGCCCGGGACAATTTTGTCCCCAGCTGTTTGAAGTGGGCATGAAATTCCCATCGGCCGTCGAGAACTAATCCTAAATATTTCATTGTAGTACCGATAGGAATTCGCACACCATCCACAACAATAGGGGCACCAGCCGGTGGCCTCCTACGAGGCCCATAAAAGCAAAGGGCCTCGGTTAAGGCATTGTTTGTTATCAATAATTTTTTTTTCAGATCATATATGGTAAGATACGAGTAGCGAGAAAACTTTGTTTGTTGTATCGGTACAAAAATAACAATTCTGTATTATTTCTCGAATAAGAGTGATAAAGTGATAAGTTGGGAAACTGACCAGGTGTCAGAATATATCAATGATTTTACAAAAATAATCAAACAATGCCTTATGACAAGCGTCACATAACCTAGCATATTCTTATTAGTCATAATTTTTAAACACCATAAAACCAAGTTCAAACCGCGGACATATCCCGCCTCCATACATGGCCACCCTACTCTAAACATAAAATAAAAAAAACATGAAGAGTTAATGAAAGGGTTATTTTAATAACTCACTCATTAGCCAGAGAGGCGCATTGTGCGCGATGTTTCGCCGAATTACGCCGGCTTAGATAATATTTTATACAAGGATCTAAATATGAACGCATTAATGTATTAATTCAGATTTGATATCTCATCGTTTTCTGGAAAATCTTACAAGATTTTCCAGAAACACCATCCACATTCACATCACATTTGCCTTTCCAGTCAGCATTACAATGCTGACTGGAAAGGCAAATGTGATGTGAATGTGGATGGTTCAATTTAATTTAGAAGTTGAATTAAACTTTTAGCTAAGGCATGAAGAAGCAATACCCACTATTAGCCTTGTGTATCGGAATACATACAATACATACAATTGTGGGTCGGACCCACAATGCGATGGAGGGCGAGTTTATCGCCATATCGGGCATAAATTTGTCACTTTAGGCTAATCATAAATAGAAAAATCCAATATTATTTTGCTTGACTTGGAATACGAAACCCACACCACAATGGTGTAATACTGAAGTATCATTGTGCCATCGAGGTAGTCAAAGACATGAAGAATAATATGTATTTGTTTTTAAAGACAAAAGGACTAGAAAAGAAAAGAAAGATATTTTTATCCCTTCCCAATTACGTGCAAAATCACACCACACAATGTTTTTCTATAAATTTGGGTCAATTCCGGTTGCACTTTAGTTATTTTACAGTTATGGTATTATCAATTTGATCCTACCAGGCTCACAGAAGCACTTTACAAGTTCTTGGTGATATCAAAGCTGTGAAGTGAAAACACGATTCAATATTTTATATTCATAAATAACATCTGGACATTGATTTACGGTTGCGTGCGCGTCACAGGCAGTGGCACATTCGTCGGCTGGACCACATCGGATTGGGTTCTGCAACTTTTTGTAGTGTTGTCTGTTGCAATTTGTTGTGATTAATTAGGTTGGTGATTAATTCAGTAGAGGGATTGTAATATCGAGTGGAAAATGAGTTATGTTTGTATTGTATTTTTTACGCGCTTTATGTTAGCTTCACTTGTATGTTTGTTTGTATGTTTGTATGCACTATTTCCAATTCTTTCACTTAATACTTGCATTGGTAGCGAATGATTCAAGCTTAAACAAAAGCAATGCAATTCAGAGTCAGAAACAGTAAAAATCTTCACAGCAAACCAACACATTGTTTTGCTGAAAGCAGGAGATTTTCCGGCTTTTCCGATCAACTGAACGTAGGCATTTCCATATGTAGATTATGTAGATATTGGATTTTTTTGATGGCACCAAAATGATCATTCCCTTGAGAGATAATTCTCTCGCCAGCCGATTATTCATGTGGACTGCACTATGCATATCATGCGGTTTTTGAAATCAGTAATCACTTGCCAGGTAAAAAAAATATTGAAATATATTTATGCACCCTAAGATGTGTTGTAAATGAAATGTCTTTACAACCATCCCTTTCCATGCACATAAGTATATGTAGGGTCATATTGGACCCGAGTTTTCCCGTATGGAAAAGCATAGGGACCAATAGACATTGACTACTCTGATAAAGACCAAATATCACTTATTCTACAGGTTTTTGTGGTATGCAACATACAACATAATGTAAGCTACACCATAGACTTGACTGGTAAAGAATGCCTCGACCATCAAGTCCAGCAATTTTAATACGGTAAAATAAATAAACTAGGCATGAGGTAATTAGCGCAGTTGGTTAGACGCCGCGTGTGAAACGAGAGGCTGCAGGTTCGATCCCTGCACCAAGAGAAATGTTTGTGTCAACCACAATATTTGTTTCGGGTCTGGGTGGTATGAGACCAAGAAAGACTTCAAAAGTTCTTGATACAACACAAGGCTCGATCTTAGGGTGTGGTGAGGACTATGTATGTGACTGTTGGGTGTATTTATTTATTATTTAACATGCCATCAAAATTACACCTCAGTGCAAATAGAAGGATATTTTTTTCTATGTTATTGAAAAACTGGGTCGCTGTTACCACTATTTTCAGCACAAAAAGTCCTCTACTCAACGCAGGTCTCCCTCAAATGAATTTTCGCAATTTATTGGGAGCGGTTTCCATCCAGCTACATCCTACAACCTTTAGAATGTACTTATACATATATGTAGGTGAATTTCAATATAAATGATAATAGGTTGCAATTGCAAAACGTTGCAGGTTAATGCATTGCACGGTTTCGAAGAAGCAGTATTTTCTACTTCCTTCGATATTTTATTAGATACATAACAGCGTATAAAAGCCTTTTAAATTTTGACAGGCGTTAAATGTAATTGATTTTAATAAATATCTGGGGGCGCGGCCGAGCCCCCTCCAAGTCGAGCTATAGGCCGTAACATCCTTTTCTCGAAGCAATTCAGACCATTTTCAACCCCCTATAACTTCGTTGCGGCTAAAGCATGAAGCCTGAATTCAGTTACTAAGCAGGCATTGTGTAAACACGGTATATTTAAAATTTCATTCAATTTGAACCAGTAGTTTAAGAATTGTAGCATGTCAAACTTTCTTAATTTTGTCACTCACTGACTGACTGACCGATCATCAAAAGTCTAAGGCACTTCTAGCAGACATAGAACCTTCAAATTTAGAATATAATTAGTGTTTAGTGTCTAAAGTAAGGGAAAATTCAAACATTTCATAATTTGTGTCTAGTTTTCTAGATAGATCAACTGCGTGAATAACTTTGTAATCCCATATAAATGTATAGGATTACAACGTTACATTTGCAGTTAATGAATCATTGTACCCGTATATAATGGAATAATAGTTGTAGATAGATATCTATATACATGAGGCATAACAGGAGGGGATATAGACAGGGAAATGGTGTATTCAGCCCATGAAACTGTACAACATTCCTCTAGAAAAACATGACGAAGAAAAACTTGCAAATAAATAGATTAAATAACTCGAAAATATCAATTACAATGAAAGAAAGAACGTTAATAATCAAATCCGCTATATTTGTGATAAATTGATACCTACAAAAATAAGAAAAATCCATAAGACAGAGGCTTTAAGAAAAATCGTTAGTGATATTCTAGAAGTAAGAAGTACCGAAAAGGAAAAAGTAGGACTCTACAAAAAGACGTGATATCCCATCAAAAACATCCTGTAAAAAAATTCCAAGTCTCGCAGCTCAGGTTTTCTACCGCAAAAAGTTGTGAGATGCATGTAATACCAAGTCGATTAATTTATTTAGTCCTTAAGGGACCTTCTATATAAAGTTATTACGTTAGTTATTACCATATCAATATTAAAAATTCTTTACGTTTTAAATAAATAGATCGACTTGGCCAGCAGCATTATGTATAAATTGTACGATACATTATGTTTTCATGCGATGGCCAAGTCGATCCATTTATTTAAAACGTAAAGAATTTTTAATATTGATATGGTAATAACTAACGTAATAACTTTATATAGAAGGTCCCTTAAGGACTAAATAAATTAATCGACTTGGTATTACATGCATCTCACAACTTTTTGCGGTAGAAAACCTGAGCTGCGAGACTTGGAATTTTTTTACAGGATGTTTTTGATGGGATTTATTTTTACTGTTTATTATGTTTGTAGGCTGAAAACCACGAGTTGTTTCCTTCAATATGCAGATCAAATTAACCGCTTCGAAGACCTCTTAACAATGACTAATTAGGTCCTAAAACATGGAGCTAAGCGGCTAACCTGGCATAAAGACAATTAAATAGCTTGCACTGTCACCAACAAGTCTTAGTAACCGACATATTTGGCAGGAGATTTTTTATACGTTTAAATAACAGTGTTTTGTCCCTTTCAAACTATTGGAAAGTTCGACAAAATATTTGATAGATAAAATAGGTTATAAAACTCTATGAATGGGCTGTAAGAAATGAAACACAACCAGAGTCCAGACAGAAAGGACAAGTGACGCAAGCCCCAAACTCTATGTACATGGTGTACGGGAATTCCACGAGGGCACTTTCTAATTTATATTCAGTGATTCACTCCGGTCGCCGGTCGACGGACCACAGGGGGGTTATTTTCTCCGATACGAGGTTCGAATATTCGAACTGTTACAACCCTAACAGAATTTCATATTATAAACTCATTTGCAAAAAAAACGGGCACCTAAGCAACGAACCATTTCAAATGTTACTATTGGTTTGTTTGATAATTATAGGTAGTTTTACTTTCACAATTTTGTAAATTAATAAGCAAATAATCGTTTTCGTCAGTATTATCATAAAATTTTGATAAAAATTATGGGTTTTAATGCTAAAGTTCACTAGTAGTGTATGCTCGCTAGTAGTGCATATGCTCGTGAAGTAAAAGTTAACAAAGATTTTTGTTTGTTTTTTCTTTAATAAAGTAAAAGCAGATAAATGTTTAGTATCGAGTGTGACCCCCTCTAGCTGAAATCACAGCTTGAATGCGTCTGGGTATGCTAGCGAGGATATCCCGGATACTTGCTTGCGGAATACGTTCCCACTCCGCGGTAATCACATTCTTCAGCTCTCTGATGGTCTGCGGAGCCGGTTGTACTGATCTCACGCGTCGTTTCAGAACGTCCCAGACATGCTCTATAGGATTGAGCCTGGTTCTGGAAGAAAACCATGTACCCAACCACGGGATGATCGTTTTCTTGTGAGTCACGCATTGAGAAATCGCAAGTCTTCGTATGTGGACCTTAAGAACAACCTCGAAGAAGTAAGAAATGTGCATATTAGTCTATGGACGGTCAGGAGGAGACTTCTCGCGGCCAACATACGCAGTCATCGCCCGGCCCGCGGCCCTAAGTTACTCCGTGAGCACAGAGTTGCCAGGCTTAGGTTTGCTCGAAATTGTGAGTCATGGACTCAAGAAGACTGGAATAGGGTATTGTTCTCCGATGAAGCCAGGATATCTCTGTTCGGTGAAGATCGACGTCGGCGAGTGCTACGAAGACGAGGAGAACGCTTTGCAGAGGCTTGTTTTGAAGAAATCACACCTTATGGTGGGGGTTCTGTTATGTTTTGGGCAGGAATAAATTCAATGGATCGTACAGAGTTAGTCTTCATTGAAAACGGCTCACTGACTGGACATCGATACATAACGGAAGTTCTAATTCCTCATGCACAACCCGCATTGGCCGCTTTAGGCGAAGACTCAATTTTTATGGACGACAACGCTCGCGCCCACCGGTCTGGCGATGTGGAAGCGTATGTGCAAGAGGTCGGCATTCGTCGTTTGGATTGGCCAGCTCGAAGTCCCGACCTCAATCCTATAGAGCATGTCTGGGACGTTCTGAAACGACGCGTGAGATCAGTACAACCGGCTCCGCAGACCATCAGAGAGCTGAAGAATGTGATTACCGCG
Organism: Hyles vespertilio; assembly: GCA_009982885.2. NCBI lineage: Eukaryota > Metazoa > Arthropoda > Insecta > Lepidoptera > Sphingidae > Hyles > Hyles vespertilio. The sequence goes on along the minus strand of CM042814.1, from coordinate 1,093,062 downwards.
GAGTGGGAACGTATTCCGCAAGCAAGTATCCGGGATATCCTCGCTAGCATACCCAGACGCATTCAAGCTGTGATTTCAGCTAGAGGGGGTCACACTCGATACTAAACATTTATCTGCTTTTACTTTATTAAAGAAAAAACAAACAAAAATCTTTGTTAACTTTTACTTCACGAGCATATGCACTACTAGCGAGCATACACTACTAGTGAACTTTAGCATTAAAACCCATAATTTTTATCAAAATTTTATGATAATACTGACGAAAACGATTATTTGCTTATTAATTTACAAAATTGTGAAAGTAAAACTACCTATAATTATCAAACAAACCAATAGTAACATTTGAAATGGTTCATTGCTTAGGTGCCCGTTTTTTTTGCAAATGAGTTTAGTAAGTCAAACTCAATTTGAATAACAGACTTGACAATTTTGTTTTGGAGGTTTCACTGATAACTGGCACGTATAACATACGTTAACCTAGCATAGAACAGTGATCTGTTTCATTGAAACAAATGTTATTGCTTTAGGCTGAATTATTGTCTTTACTCTCCTGTAAATTGTATGCTTTATGTTTTCTATGTTTATCTAGTTTTAATGGAAATAAACTATTTTATATTTTTATAAATTGACTATTCTCTTCCGAACGTAGTCTAAGGTTACGACGCACGATAGAGAATTCGAGCATTGTGTAAAGTATTGAGGCATATTCGACATTACGAGTATAAGTAAGACGTTCGAACATTCGTCGTCGTGTCGTAGTATAAAGTAACCCCCCCAGACTATTCCTTTTCTAGTTTGCAAACGGATTACGGTCCTTTTGTTAAAGTATCTACTGGGGTTAGAAAGATCTGTTGGTATTGTTTATTCATTTGGGTTATGTGGACCCTAGATATAATTATGGGAACATTTAGTTGTTTACTATGTATATGATTTAATTCAGTGGTGTCAAAACTTAGAGAACCACAAAAAAAATGTTGATTTGTGACGTCAAGAAGATTATTATTTATATTTTTTATCGTACACCACAAGTTACATAGTGATTAAATATATAGAAAAAAAACATATTAAAATAGTACAATGGGGAGCCATATCGCATTGAACGATTTCTGGCAATCTTTGGATGAACAGGTCTTGTAGTATTGATAAATTGTGCAAAATGGAGACGACTATGAGTAAGCTGTTCCTAATACCAGCTATTATAACGCTTAGTAAAAAAAACTAATATTATCCTACTTTGGTAGAGTCAAAGCTAATTTATGATTTCAGTAGTGAATATATCTTGGCAAGTCATTTATGACTCGACGTGTCTTGTAATAACCATTGACATAGATTATATGGACACCTCGATAAGCACAAAAGGTAATAAGGTGATTAAATAATATTTAGAGTTTGATGGAAACATAGTCTATAAAGGATTCGGCTCGAAAAACAATTAAATTCTTATCGAGTGTGAGAACATTCGTTTGTCGCTCGTCTAATTGAGTAAATTGGCTTATAACTTTAACAGTAATAAATATAATTGATTAGACAAATAGCTTAACAAAACGCATAAACATCAAATTAGCACACGCGATGCAACCCTTCCCTGGGGAATTTTTAATAGTTGGGCTTTTTCGACCCATCGCCCCTGTTTAGTCAGTTTATCTTCAATCTCTTGGGAAGTCATAGTTTATATCGTAATTTATAGCTTAATTATTATTTTTTGACTATGACGGGTTGACATTACCCCTTAATGCAGTGCGGTGAGGCCCACATCCGCGTCCTCTGTTCAACCCGCTCCCGCGTCCGCCTCACACGCTGGTTGGGTTTACAATCCATTACGTTATTTATTGGCTACAGTCGCGCACCTTGTCAAACTGTTATTTATATCAATTCATTATAAGGCTGCGGTTATGGTGACATGAGCGATGGACTAGTTGGGAGCGAACTGGAATGTCTAGTATAAAGCAAAGTGGGACGAATTTATGTTATAGTATTTTCGAATTATTGTGCTGAATGGCGAGACATAATTGTCTATTGAACTCTTATTTGACATGCATAGTACTAATTAGAAAGGGTAGTATGATTATTTATTTGCTAATATAGAATAAAAGATTATCAAACACAGAGCATATACACCTCTGATTGTGAATAGTTAAACGTGTCTTTTATATAGTAAATGTATTGTATAGATCACTTAAACAGCCAAATAAAGATTGTCATGTATACCTGGCAGTTGAGAGTTCTCCACAAAAATATATTAAACTGCTTCAATTCTACCAACTGATTTGGCGCAAGTACTATAGATTGACGATCAAATTTCTAAAAGTAGCTCGTTTAGACAATTATATTGCGGACGGGGCGATGGCAGAGGGGTGGTTTTTGTCATAATAAGAAATAAAAGGGTTATTTGTAAGCGGCGCCTGCGGGGCGGCTCGTAAAAAAGTAATCTAACGACTATTGTAGTTTCGCGTGTATACCCGACACTTCTATACTAGGCTTTTTGAATTGCACGCATATATTTTTCCAAATTAAAATATCATGCTTCATGATTATGACAGAAATTATGGGCAACGGTTGCGAAGTGGGTAAAGTAATGTCCTCTTACAGTTCATTTGTTTTTGTTAATAAATACTTAAAATATCAGGTAAAAGAAAGGATTAATTTGTTTGAAAATGTGAAAAAATATGTGATTGTTACTTTACATAGAATATAGATAGGGTAAACCAGACTGTGATTGCCCACCGATAATTATTGCCCGCATTAAGCAAAACCTTGTCTGTTGTCGATTTTGTGTCATCCTAGTTGGATTAAAGATTATCAGATGGTGATTTAATCAATTTATGGTTAATACAAATTTTACAACTGGCAACATTAAAGAAAAAACATAGCAGTAATGACGGATTTTGTAAAGACCGGTGAAAGTGTTTCATAAACAGAAATAATTGAACAATTTTGTTAAGAATATACTTGTTTAAATGTTCATTTTTATTGTGTTTGTTTCATTTTTTGAGCGTTATTACCTACCTATGATGAAATTAATAGTATTTTCTTAGTTTTAAATGGATATGTTTGTTCAAAAATAGTTTTGAAGTGAAAACTTCTTTAGCGGCGTTGAGCACTTTTTCTGTAATGGGTATAAAATCTAAAACTCGCGTCAGGACACGTGACCTGATCGTAAGACGAAAAGCGTAAGACGGATGGAGAGTAGACAGCTGTCAGTTAGCTGTCAGTTTATAAAGCTTTGATGAATTGCCAATGATTTTGAGTGGAGATTTCAACATAAACTTCGCAGACGATAAAAATCAACTATTAATTGAATTTTTAAATAATGAATTTGGTTTAACTATGTCGAATGATCGCAATCTTAGCACAACGAAATACAAAACTACTATTGATGCGGTCTTTATTAGACATTTAAATAGGTTCGAATCAAAACTGTTCGTTTCTTACTTCAGCTACCATAAACCTATCGTATCAGTTTTAGAGATTGGCGATGATAGTTCTGGTAATGATGATGGTGAAAAAGTCGTTGAAATTATGGATGAAAGTTGATTTTTCGGAGAGATAAACTTTTTAATGTAAAATAATTGTAATAGTTTTAAAGTGTTAAATTTTTAATGTAATATAAATTGTCATGTTTGTTTACGATAGCGCAATAAATGAATATGGTATTCTACCACATAAATGATAGTACTTTTATACTGATAAAGCAATTTTTAACCATTTTTTGGCTGTGGGCAATCACTGAACTGAAATCTGTGTACTTTTAGCGATTGCCATCACTAATTTTAGTGATTGCCATATGTCAATGTCCATAGTTATTGCCATATGGCAATGACTGTCAATATTTTTTCGGTTAAAAAGTTTCATCACCTGTACTTATAAGTTAATTGTTTATTATTTCCTAATTTGTATGTATAAACGATATTAATTGGTAATTATTGTTGTATTAACAGAATGCCGAAGGCACCTAAAGTCCAATATATTAAAGAAAATATGCAAAGTTGTTCAAGATGCAAGCAACAACTTATCTATTAGGCAGATTGTTGAAAAATACGGCATTCCGAGGTCCAGTCTTATAAGAATTTCTATAGTATGGAAGTCAGCCAACCCGCACTAGACTAGCGTGGTGAACTATATGTATGCCGTAACCACTCTCAATAGTACTTTTGATTGTAGACGAGGCCCGTGCCCTGCAATGGGAAGTATATGGGCTGGTACAGTTGTTTCAAAATTGATGATTTGTTTCTGGTGATTCTGACTCTTCAGCATCAGCACAAAATATATTTGATGCTTTTAAGAAAGCTAAACGAAATTTATTTTGATATTTTACTATTTTATTCGATTTAGGTTTAATTGTTTTGTTTTTAATATTTATTTGGGTTTATGTTTAATTTATAATTTCAAGAGACTGGGCAATTACTGTGCTGTGATGTTGGCAATTACTATAAACTGTGGGCAATTACTGTAGTTTTAAGACTATGTTTATTTAACTGCAATATTTAATAAGTAATGTTATTTATAGCTAAAAACTGTTAACACTCTACAAAAGAGTTTATTAGGTTATAATAAAATGGTATTAAAAAGTTGGTAGCTACAATACTTTTGGTGTTTTTAATGTCAATGTGTAACAAACTCTTAACTGGGCAATAGCTATTTGGTTTACCCCTAGTTAAAAAAAAGAATGAACTGACCCTATCTCTTTGCTGTTGTATTTTTATCATTCACACATTATTTTATTATTGTATGCATACATGACGCCATGAATAGTGTATATAAATTCACAATAAAAAATCTACTAAACAATGCTACAAATTATAAAAATACAACAATATTCTAAAACCTAATAATGTAATAGAAATGAACGAAATTCCCTATCCGATACAATGTGTGCGCATCCCAATCGTGTCCCAAACACAGTGGGCGTAGATCCCAATAAATATGTAATTAATAACAATAACACAGACAGACGGACGGAGTAACTCAATCAGGGATCCCTGCCCCCCGCACCCTGTCCGTAATCCGCCACTGGTGTCGCATTGTAATATTATGAGCTATGGCTGGAAGAATGATAGGTGATTTGCCGAAATAATTTTATTATTTCGAGGTTTTCAAGGTTAGTATTTGGCGATGGCTTTTAGCTCCAGATTAAGTTTTATGGAAAGTATTTCTAAGTTTTGAAAAGTTGTTTCAGTTTATAAATGCACAAATCATGATTGGGGCAAAATTACTAATTTTCACAACACAAATACAACATGAACAGCTAAATTAGCTTATTACTTTTCTTACAGCTATCACTAAAGAACTTATGTCACTTTGTGTCAATGAGAACAAAAAACCCATAATTAAAACCACAACATTTACCTTGATGCCAAAAGCAAACTTGTGGCCTGTCAATTCATCGTAAGTTTCTCGACTTTGAGCCGTATGCAGTCAGATTAGCTTTTGAAAGTAAATTGTCATTATAATAACTGTATCATATGCATATAATTAAATATGAACCCGGATGTAGTGTTTCTTTGACATTTGTGGTTTTCTATCTATATAACTAATATTAAAGGTCGTCTGTATGTCACGAGTATGTTATAAAAGCCTACTTGTTACTGTATTATAAATTGATGGGCGATTCATTTATTTATACATTTTCTGTATCAGCCCATATACGTCCCACTGCAGGGCACGGGCCTACTCTACAATCGAGAATACGATTGAGAGTGGTTAGGCCATATAGTCCACCACGCTGGCCTAGTGCGGGTTGGCGGACTTACATACCATAGAAATTCTTATGAATCGCTATGGTATGCAGGTTTCCTCACGATGTTTTCCTTCATCGTTTTAGTGCGTGGTGATTGACTATCAATACACACATGACTCCGAAAAGTCAGAGGTGTGCCCTGGGATTCGAACCCGCGACCACCGTGAACATGTTGGCAGCCGCGTCTAGTCCGTTTACCAACAGGCCACCACGCACTTATATTTATACATTTTATTGCACACAAAAAAGAAATACAAATAAAACTAAAATCACAATCATAAAAGTACGATTGGCGGTCTTATTGCTCAAAGGCAATGAAGACATCTTAACCACAACAATCGCCCTCTGTTTATTCTTTCATCAAATCCATCCCATAGTTGTCTGGTCTTCCTGATGAAAGAATAAACAGAGGGCGATTGTTGTGGTTAAGATTTTTTTTTACTAAATAGGCAGCTAACACCCTAGATTAATAATACGTATAATAGATTGCAACGGAGTTCTCTGGGATGAGCAAGAAATACAAATCAATATATTTGCTACTAGCGGCCCGGCCCAGCTTCACCCGGGTACAAATAGATTTCTCTACAATAATATGTACGTATTATACATATAAACCTTCCTCTTGAATCACTCTATCTATTTAAAAAAAACGCATCAAAATCCGTTGCGTAGTTTTAAAGATTTAAGCATACAGAGGGACATAGGGAAAGAGAAAACGACTTTGTTTTATACTATGTAGTGATTCTTTTAAATTCAATGGAAATTAAATAAAATGAGAAAATCAAACCAAATCCGCGGTCAGATCCGTAAAAAGTAGTTTAACTTCAATGTGCCTACTACGTATGAGAAAGCCAAGTCACAGTAGGTCAAAAAATCGCCTTTTTTTAAATAACTGACATGGAATATACCTTTAACATATTTTCCTCTTATCTATCTTCATAAATATACGTAAATTAGAAGTTTCAGTATCAGCCCATATGCATCTCACTGCATACCACGGGCGACCTCCACAATCGAGAGTGGTTAGAATAAGTGATTAAATTAGAAGTGAATTTTCTTATTCGATCCTGTTATTTTAAGACGCACATGAAACCAGTAAGTTAAAAAATGCCATATATTGACTAACTTCCTTCTCAATTACCTAGGCAGAAAAATCTGGCACAAAATTCAAATATTAAGGCACTTTGCGCAGTAAGCCACAAAACAATATTAGTTACAAATAATTATTATTTATCTATAGTCTTATCGAAAGTAAACGACGTTTTCCATTAAAAATGCATAAGTTTGGGTAATCCATTGGAGATTGTAAGCGGTCTCGTCACGTAGACGAATGCTTATGTTTGACCTTCGGGATAATAAGTTGTTGGAATGTGGGATCACATTAGGGTGTATATGAGCTACACTGGAACATTTAATTATATTTGAGCTAACTTAATTTTTTTTTTTTTTTTTTTATTGCATTGAATGGCGAGACGAGCAAGCCGTTCGCCTGATGGTAAGCGATACGACCGCTCATAAACAGTAGCAATATTCCACTGCGCCCGCCATCCTGAGACATAAGATGTTAAGTCTCAATATGTCCAGTAGTTGCTCTGGCTACAATGTCCTTCAATCCGAAACACAACAGTGCATTTAAGCAGTGTTGTTTCACGGGAGAAATAGACATTGCGGTGGTACCTACCCAGATGGCTTCTCACATATGAGAGACCTACCACCAGTGTGAGTGTTAAATAAACAAGTAATAATAAACCTGTGTGCTGTTACCGAAAATGAAGTCAGGAGGTAGTCACAACATTCAGATCCGAAGCAAAATGTACATATTTGTGTCAAATGAAATACTTTTATAGTGGTATTTGTGGGAAATTTCCGTAAGATCAAGACCTCAATACATATACCTAATTTTGGTAAATGCTGTTTACCCTAGTTCTCACAAATTGTAGTACTAAAATTCACACCTAGATAAAACATAGTCGCCACATATAAAATTACCATGGGACGTGGTATTTTGTTTGTAGTAAAAACGTAAAGTAAACTACGGGACGAGTTCCGTTTCCGCGCATTAAAATAAATGGGGCGTTGGTTTACACGTTAATTACTGTACATTACACGAAGCTGGAAAGTATCGTGTTACCTTATTTCACAACTAATCACCCCAATACTCATTGTTAGCGCAGCCGTGAATATTTTTAGGCTTTTTTTTTGCTTTAAGATGTAGCGCCCATATAATGTAGGCGTGAATTATATGTATGTATGTACGTAGCGCAATGATTATTAAATTCAGATTTCTTAACCGAGATATATCGATTTGGTTATTGTGTTTGATTTGATTGATTACCGATACGTTAACACGGAAAGAAACTACTAGTAGCGTTGGAGTAGCCTGCTTTCAATAAAACCCTAACTTATGTCATTTTACTAACAGATTAAAAATTTTGTCTATAGTTTGCTAAATAAAGGTATGTAGGTACTGAGAACTTTTTTACAGAATATTTTACTTAATAGAGCGTATGGAGTATGAACGTAAACTCATATAAAATATAGGAGTTTATAATTTGACCCCCTCCATCCTTGTTTTACCAGCCCAACGCGCCTTCCTCATAAAAGGATAGTGATGGTGATTTCATATTTAGTATTTAAAAAATATTGTCACTAGATATTTAAATACCGGGTATATCAAGACTGCTACTGAAAACGAAGCCGGGTGGTAGTTTTAGTGACTACAATCACAATGCAACTAAAAATTTCGCAAAGAAACGCGACAATTTTTTTTATTGTTTTTAAATATCGTCCCGTTTGGGTGGTAAATCCATAGTCTTTGATAAAATAATAATTTAAAGCCTTGGATATTACAGCGTGTTTAAAATAAAAGAGTGTACACATTTTTTTTAAGACAAAACTATGTATTTACCACCCTAATACGACGACAGAAAAAAAATAACAAAAAAAAACATCCCAATTTTTTGCACTAAATTTAGTTGCATTGTGTCTGAAGTCACTAAAACTACCACCCAGCTTCGTTTTCGGTAGCAGTCTTGATATACCTTGTATATTTCGCCTCATTTAAGAATTAACATACTGTTGACACGGCAGGAAGTTTACACAGAACCGTAGATGGCGACAATGATCCTATTTCCAATGATCTAGTTGACAAATTAACTGCATTTATTTTCAGCAATCGACTTGCCCCCGCTGAGGAAGCCGCTATACCTACGCCCGAATGAACTGTTGTTTCCACAGCTGTCAGTAATGTACGTAATGTGATACTACCAAGCTAATGTGGTAGGGACGTCGGGCCAAATAAAGATCACTACTTAATGATTTCTTGTTTACGCGAATGTTATACATTTAAATTAAACATACATTAACTCACGCCTTTTTCCCAGAAGGGGTAGGTAGAGGTGCCAGGACACCCACATTTCGCCTTGTATGTTCCGTCTCACGATGTGATAGGTGGCGAGCCTATCGCCATATCGGGCACAAATTCCTGACTCTGGGTTGATAATGAATAGAAAAATCCAACATCACTTTGCCCAACCCGGGACTCGAACCCGATTTAAATTAAAATATTTTACCAATTTCTCTGTGATCTTGTTTCTTTAATTTATGAAACATCGGGATTTCGAAACAAAAATTACCATTATATAAACAATATTTACATCATCCTGCATGTCACAGAGGTAGGCAGACTTTGGATCTCTACTTTGCTCGATCCTAGCCAACCATTTTCGTTTTGTCCACTTTTACAATCTCATCGTGAACCGGACAACTTGTCTAGAATATAATCGAAAATCTAATAAAATAATTGAAATAAACCAAAATCACGATAAAATCCGAATAATTGTTGAATTTAAAAATCGCTACTATGAGTACAGCTTGCACCACTTACTGTTACCAAGTTGTAGAGAAATGTTTTTGTGTGGTTTGAAATGTGTATTGTTTTTTTTAAACGGTTGTGAGGTGATGTTTTCTGTGGAAACATTGCGGCCGTTTTTCAGTTGCACGCGGCCGTTGATTTTCATCTTATAAACGTTTTCTTTTTGAACTTTTTGTTGATGGTGGAGGTTTGAGGGAACATTTTTACTGGGACGATAATAGTTAAAATGAATTTTTATCCTGTAAATGAACTGTCCCTTAAGCGTTACCCTTTGGTGGTTATCGGCGTCGAATTAAGATATTCCATGATTGGAAAACAAAAATCTCCTAGTAGTTTCGTATCTTAATACGCCATACAATATTATATGTGACTGTTGTATGTAATTATTTTATATAACCCTTTAAAATTTCAAATTAATAAACACAACGTAGCAAACCAAATCACCAACGAGACAAGTTGCATCATTAGCGAACGTTAAACTATACATTGTTTATTGAATAAAGTGTAATACAATACGAACAAGAGTACACGTTTCAACAGTCCAAACACGCAAACAATATGATTAACACAAAGCGTTGCATTGCATTCATATTCCCGCGCAAAACAACGCGTGCACAAAATGGCGTCGCATTGTCACAAAATGGAGGATTGTCACCGCGCACAAAGACCCCTGGCTGGATTCCAAGGACTTGAAAGCCCCAGTTTCGATGTGAGTGTCGCCACTCACTGGGATTTAGGAGGCCCCGTGTTTTTATTGGTAATATCTGCTGGTCGAGGAGTTTCAAGTTGGGTTCGCGCCAATAGGCCGCTTTTTAATTAGTGTTGGACCTTCTGTTTCAAAAACCTCAATGAAAGTAATAATTGCAATACTGAATAGGTATTATTGTTGTCCATTCTTTGGTATGTAGTTTACTAAATAATTTATATCGAATTCATGTTTGTTTTCAAATATTTCTTCGCATTAATGTGGGCGATATTAAAAGAGAAAATATTGGACCAGAATAAATCAACAAAAATATTAGATACCCATGTGATATATATATTATTTAACATAAGAGTTTTTTCATTCCTCTTTATAAATTAAATCCATTTATCAAGTCAAAAGGAAATATGCATCAAACTGGACAAAGATTTTAAAAACTTACCCCAAAAGATCAGACGTTAATCAAGTGAAAGTAGAGAACCATTAACAGTTTAAACTTTAGTTAAGTAGTACACGATAACAGTTAAACTGCAGTTGGGCGGCAGTTCCACACTTATCGGCAAGTTTTAATAGTGTAGTAAACGTTACACTGACGTTTTCGAACAGTTTATCGTGCGTGAAAATGGCGGGGTTTGGATGCTCTCCATTGAACCCTGTTAGTCTTCCGAGCGATTTGGTTTGAGGAAAATATTTGGACTTAAGGTGAGGAAAAAAGCCAGGTTGTGATGGATAGCAGGTTATTGTGTCACCTGACGGTGCATTACAAACTTATAGTCTTAAAAAATCCAGTCAGTTTTGCTGGCGACCAGTTTTGATGGTGATGATGAGGATATTTTGATCATTTCATGACCGTGGCTAGAAAAGGGAAAAAAACTTTTCAAGCCGAACCCATTTCTTCTCCATTAATGTATTCGTATTGACATGTTGAAGAGAAATCTCAAACTTTATTTTTCGATGTTTATAACGGATTCGACCCAAGTCGTACTATTGTGTGGTACACACCAATATGGTTTTAAATTGACACGTCATACAATATTTTTCTTTCTTCTATGGGCACGGAAAGCGGCTTGCACACACCCAGTTCTTGCAATCTTTATCGCTTTTTTAATGGACATTCGACACTTCTCTTATTGTTGCGAGCCTTTATACAATAACTTTCACCCCCATCTGTGATCGATATCAACTTTATCAGACAAAACATATGAACACTACAATTCTAACCGCAATAAACACACACATACCCACATCTAGCAAACCAAATCATATTATTACCTCTAAAATCACCATATATTACAGTCGATACAGCCTACTCAAAATGTAAATGTCACAGGCAGCCATATTGGCACATAACCTCAAATCCGGCGTTGTTCGCGTCATTATCGATTCAGTAGCGATACGAGCAGATTCTAATCTCGGTATATAATCGGCTTTGTGGATATTGTCAGCGAAATGTAATCTTGTCTTCACTTATTAACGTGACTTTGGGCTTTATACCTTTGGGCGTAGGTGTAACCCTTGGCTTAGTGGCTTTCAATGCCATGGGGAATACATTTACGATCGCTGTTTAGGATTAGGTTGGTTTAGTTATTGTGCATAAATGAGTAGTTGTATCAATATGCACCACAAAAGTTTATTTTATTAGTTGTTCAACCAGGGTAAGTGAACTCTCCACATTTTTGTAAATGCGAGTACGAGCATAAAAAATATATAAGTGTAGAAACATAAATACGACACAGATGTAACACCAGTATACTCATATTCCAATTAAAATTAATTAATTACCATCTTACCTAATTTCTAAGGAATTGCTGTTTGTGAGTAAAATTAGTCGTCGTAAGGTGTAATTAAAGGGTCCATTGAAATAAAGAAAGCTGGGGAGTTAGCGAAAGACGCAGATAAGTCGGCGGTGTTGATAACACAAGGCGATAGCGCTGCCGGCTGCCGCGCGACCCAGACTACTGCGCAGATGAGATATTCTAATTAGATGAGTAATTTCAATTATATACAGCTAGTATAATATTATTCCATACGTCAGGACAAGGGGATCATCGACGGCTGAAAGGGTTTAGGCCAAAGTACACTACATTTATAATATGTATTTTTTGCATTCATGTGGCTCTCGTTATGGCAGTTGATTTGGATCGCCGGCTCTTCAAATGCAAAAACGCAGGAGTATTGGTCGAACGAAACATGCCACCGAATCCTTAGGTTCACGTCGGTTCTCTGTGAGAAAATTTTACCAACAGGAATAAGACCATTTTTACTGTAAATCTACAGTTTTGCTAAATCATTTCTGAGTCATTCCCAATGCTTATTATTATATATATTTATGACACAACAATTACATTTTTCTCAGTTATGTATACCAAATTACTCAAACGAACCTACCGAAAAACACAAACTTATTTCCATCAAACGCTACAAAAAGTTTTTTCTAACCGTTAAAATTCCTCTGAGCCTTACTCTATGGCCGGCAAAGTTGTTATCAGCGGCAGTGCATCGGGTCACAAGTCCTCGGGCCGCATTAAGATCGCTGATAAGGCTCCTTTCCTCACTGACCGACTGAACGTGCGAGATACGAGATTTGGCGGGGTTCTGCGCTGCCGGATATATAGGAATTTGTGGCGTTAATTTAGAGTTTTAATGTTGAATACGGAACGTGTTTAGTATATGAAAATGTAGATTGATGATACTGACGTTTAGAGTATTGTAGGTTTTATATCATTTTTGTATTTGTCCTTATGCTTTTTTGTTCGCCTGATGGTAAGCGATACGACACCTCATGAACAGTGGCAAAAAACAACACATTGAATTACAAAGCAATGCTTGGCATTCCACTGCGCTCGTCATCCTGAGACATAAGATGTTAATACTCAATATGTTCAGCAGTTGCTCTGGCAAAAAATAAACTAGCAATACCCTCGTTTAGACTAGAAAAGTCAAAAAAATCTTTCTTGGGTAGTTGTATTAAATTTTATAATAAGCTTCCCAATTGGGTAACACAGCTACCGGACAAACTATTTAGGACACATATCAAAAACAAACTTATGACTAGGGGTTATTATAATATTAAGGAATATATCGAGGACAAAAAAGCCTGGGATTAGGTGTTCTCTTGCACATTGCGACCTCCTGGGGCCCTGAACTATTCGCTTAATTCACCACCTAACCTAATTTAAATAATTAAAAATATCTAAAATTGTGAACTCAAAAATTAACCAATATACAATCAAATAAATCAATTAATTTATATGACGACCGATCGAAAAAAACATATAAAAATAATAATTAATATGGCAAATCTTTGTAAGACAAGTCACAAATACTTATTTTAGTAAATTGACCAAAACCAAGCCCACTGAGTTTGACTCGCTGGATCTACTCAGAAATGGGTCGCGCCGCGTAGTATCCAGTGGTAAAGTAAAGCCCGCTGAGTTTGTTCGCCGGGTCTTCTCAGTCAGGGCCGCGTTGGATCCGGCAGTAAACCTAAACATACGGGACGTATCGGAAATACTTATGGTCGTTGTCTTAAGTTGGACCCAAAACAAGCCCACTGAGTCTTAGTCGCTGGATATACTCAGGACTGGGTCGCGTCGCGTAGTTCCAGTGGTAGTGTAAGCCCACTGAGTTTGTTTCGCCGGGTCTTCTCAGGAAGGGCCGCGTTGGATCCGGTGGTAACTATAAACCGCTACGCACCGTTGTAATATTTATGGTCCACAAATAATATAATTTAATTTGACTTACGTAAATAATGTATTTCTTTGACAAATAAATTACTATAAAGTAAAAACTAATACTTTAAATAAAATATGAATAAAAACTAAATAAATAAATAAAACTAATTAAGAATAAAAATTTAATTTATTTAAAAATAAATAAAATTAACAAATAAATTGATAAAAGCAAGAAATTAAAATAAGTAATACTAAGTTTAGGAAATATATTGTAAATAGAGATTAAGTTCTATGTGTTGACTTGTCATAAGAGCTCCTTAATTGCCTACATGATCAATAAATACATTTCATTTCAACAATATCCTTTATACCGAAACATAACAGAGAATTTAAACTGCTGTTTGGCAGGAGAAATAGATGTTGTGGTGGAACCTACCCCGGCGGCCCACATATGAGAGACCTTCCACCAGTAACAGTATCCTACTTTGTTGACGTGTGCATGTTTCAGAACGAAACAAAAATAGCGAAGTAGAATTATTCCTGTAAAAGTCCGATACTGCAAAAACCAATATAGCTTTATATCGCTTTTTTATTGCGACAAGGCGTAAACCACAGTCATTTTATAGGATAAATGATAAATATATCAGAAATATTAATTGAGGTGCAGCCAGTCCTGGTCACTATTTTACGTCTCATGGGATACACAAATCATACTATTAGAAAATTCAAAATTCTCAAAGACCACTTCTGGAAAGCACTGTAGATTTACTTGATTGTAGCCAGAGCAACTACTGGACATATTGAGACTTAACATCTTATGTCTCAGGATGGCGAGCGCAGTGGAATGTTGCTACTGTTTATGAGCGGTCGTATCGCTTACCATCAGGCGAACGGCTTGCTCGTCTCGCCATTCACAGCAATAAAAAAAATGCACATTATGGTTGTTTGTTATAAGTACATATAAAAGTAGATGGCAAATCCCTATATCTAAACAATTTCTAAACATTATAACATATCCCTATATCTAAACAAATTTAATAATCACCAAAGACTTCTGAGTCACAAACTTTCAAATTATTTCCTCTGTATTCGAGCTTGTAACAACTTTAAGTATAAGGTGTCATTTTATTATTGAAATTTGCATTTGTATGTGTAAACAAACTCGACGGGACGTCCGACATTTCTGCATAAGTTTCTGATGATAAATCAACTGTCGTTTTGTTGCTATAAAAAGTTTGAGATAAATATTTGAGGGTCGGATTGAGTGTTTATTTAATTTAATACTCGTATCTTGTTTCAGTCTTTTTTACCGAGAATTATGGAAACTTATGTTCAATGTAAAGCTAAATGTATGATTATAAATCACATTATAAATGCTGAAGATTGGATGCTCACAGAAAAATAATGTTTGGGTGACAACAAAAATGAATGCTTCGTAATTAGGTGAAATGTTTGTAGTACTTTTTCTTGGTCTTTCTTTGAGACTTATGTATTACTCTGACGTATTTTCCTGGCAAACAAATCGAATCATCAACGGAGAGGTCAAGACCCTTATTAGTTACTTAATTGAGTGCCTCTACCACAAACATCTCAACGCATTGATAACTAATGTCCGAGATGCATTCCTTTACAATGTAACACTAATGACAACAAATATACAAGCACATCTACTTACTGCATTAATATTCGTATTAACTAACCTGTCTACAATATTGGCTCTCTCTCAATCGTACTTTCTTGGAGGAGGCCCGTGCCCTACAGTGGGGCGTATACGGCCTGATACACTACAGTTGTGGAACAATGCTGCGATTTCCATATATGTAAGTACCTCACCAATCTTTTATAAAACATTTCAATTAACTCTATATAGAAAGTTCTTGTCCTGTTTTGAAACGATAAACTCTTACCATCATTTCACCTCACATTACCTACTACTGAACAACGAAAGGCGTTTTTATTTATATTCGTAACACCACTATGCTACGTCAATCTCTCGATGCTAGGTGCTCTGTCAATTTTATCCACTACTCGTCCCGAAACATAAAAATATCGTCATATCAAAGAGCAGGTGGTCTTCAGTATTTTGTGAAGAACCCAATTATAGCGACTTAAAAGAGTCAATTTAATGAACAAAGTCAGCGTATAACATTGTATACAAAAGCACGATTTTATCAGCTAAACGGGAGCCAGGTAAGCCATTCGCGACGCTCGGCGCTAATAAAATTAAACAGCAAGTAGTTTTTCGCGCCATTACATTTTATTTTTTAATTTCGCCATTCTAACGCTAAGGAAAATAAATCTTGGGAATTAGAGGCATTTAACACTTAATTTAGTAGACCTGTTTTATTTAATGTTAAGCTATTACACAATTTACTCGTACCTTTTTTACCAGTTTTACCTCCGTAGCACACTTGGTTAAAAGGCTGTAAAGTTAAGGTTGCGGGTTTGATTTTCGTACCGAGACATTTATTTGTTTCGGGTTTGGGAGTTGTTAGACATAGTGAGCTCCAAATGCGTTAGATAGGATCGTGAAAGCAACTAAAATTTAAAATTAAGTATTTGAATTTTTTAATAGTAAAGTAAGGGTAGTTATACTGTAACAGTCACTGAGCAGATGACTAATACCTCAGTCCGTCCGTTGACCACGATTGCCGTAGTATTCAAAGTTGTGAAGCAAATACTCCGTAAAAAAAATTGATTTATTTTAAAGCGTAAGATTCCGTAAATTTGAGAAACCTTTAAAAATGTTAGCTAAGTCGCAATACAACCTTGTCTATTAACGTCTTCAATGCTTAAACGGAAAGAATGCAGACATACATCTAACAAGATATTAAATCGTAGAATTCTGGTTTTGTATTTAAATTTCAAAGTCACATAGCTGTGTTATCGCGCTGTGAATCTTGCTCTTTAATCCGATTACAACTTGCAACTTCTCAGTAATTGCAGTTGTGACGTGTGTCATTTGGAAATGCCGGCATAAAAATGCTTTTAATATTGATTTTTTTGCAGTCATATTTTAACTTGTTGTAAACGGTTCAAGTTTGACATTTATTGTGAAATACATTTGCTTTTTTGTTTTTGTTAATATAGTATTTGTAGTAATGTACTGTTTTAATATACATTTTTAATTCCGTTTTTTTATTTAAAGGGAGGCTGTGAACTCTTATATAATAAAGATGTATGAATTCTTAAGTTTTTCGTTTCCCAACTGCGTTGCAAATGCATGCATCCTGCGGAAACCGAACCCACGGTGTCTCGTTTTACACCCTTCGTTAACTAAGAAACCATTATGTACATTCATGAATAGCGTTTCAAAAGCAATTTAATGTCATTCAAAACACAATGGGATTAAGGTATTAAAGAAATCAAATGTAAAATCTTTGCTATTGTTAGCTCAGGTATAAAACTGTCAAATGTTATGACATGTGTTAACGCGTTGCCATTGTGCTTGTAGATTTGTGATGCGGGTTTGTCACAGTGACGTAGGTTCGACACCTTTTGTGACTTTTCAATAATAAAAGATTGTAAGACTTAATCTTCTACATGTTATTAGAGAATTTAATCGAATCAGAATAGATTGGCTGTTGATAACGTAAATTTTTTTAATAGATTTGCATGGAATTTTGTCGGTTGTAGAGCAGGCCCGTGCCCTGCAATGGGACGTATATGGTCTGATATACGTAGAGAGAGTAGAGTATGGAATTTTACCTATGTGGCACGTATTAATTTTATCAAACAGTAAATAAAGCAGAAAATTAGACTAAATGGCTACATACGCTGGTCGCAAATTCTTTACTTATATCATATACAATGAATATACGTTGAAGTTGCAGCATAAAACTGATTTTACCATTCCCTCATAGTGATTGCTATTTGACAGTATATAAACATGAAAATTGATTGTATTCAATCACAATCCCAAATTTAGATCACTATTTATATCTTTAACATTATAGTAAGTGCTTTTGTTCCTCTTTCTTTGTGTTAACTACATCCGGCTTAGTTTTGTCTCAAATGAATCATAGATAAGAACTTAGCACGTCTATGCCATGGTTTTCAGCTGATACACTTCTACCTGGCGTATTGGAAGAGGACCGGATGGGGCTATATAAAATGGACAGTCATGTATAGATTTTTTTTTACATTTACGTACCTATTTTATGAATACTTTTCTTACTACGGGAATCGAACAATCGGCCTGTTTTTTTATAACCACGTGGGGCAACATAGGATATTGAAAATCTACATATTATGACTTAATAAAATATTTGATATATTATGATGCTTGACAGCACAGGCACAGGCGGTTAGACGCCGCCTGTGAAACGAGAGGCTGCGGGTTCGATCCCCGCACCGAGAGAAATGTTTGTGCGACCCACAAATATTTCTTTCGGGTTTGGTTGTTTGTGAGACCCTAAAGTCTCTCGTATCTTCTGATACCCGCGACAAAAGACTCGATCTCAGTGTGGGGTAAGGACTATGTACGTGACTATTGGGTGTTATTTATTTATATCAATCCTATACATAAGTTAATACACAGGAAATCTAATGTATAATTACCATCTGTCTAATATTCAGTTAGGTTTTAGCCCTAACACAGCTGCTATTGAATCACGATTTAGTAATAGATTTACTCGCAAAGTCTGTAGTCTAGACGTAGAACTAGCCCGTAATAGTTTGAATATTGCAGCAGTATGTCAAGATAATGCACAACTTGACTAAACGATGTAGTACTGACTACTGACATGCATGTTTAATCGATCTATTTGGAAACTTGCTGTTGGAGTGATCTTTGGTAGAAATGATAGAATTATTGATGTTATAACATATTATTGTATTTTGGAAGCAATTTTGAGTAGTATGAAAGACTGCTGAAGTATTTAAAGTGCAATGTATACGTATTATATTAGAGGTATTAGATTAGAGTAGTGAAAGTCTGAAAGGCCTCAATCATTGCTGATGGCCGCAATTGAGTGTGAATTTTTTTTAACATTTTGCTACTAGGCCAGCGTGGTGCACTGTATGTCCTAACTACTCTAAATCGTACTCTCGATTGTAGAGGAGCTCTGCGCCCTGCAGTGGGACGTACAGGGGCTGATACAGGATAGTTTTAAACGTGTGCTTGAAAATATTTTAGTTTTTAAGTTATCATCTAATGGTTTGTCTATTATTTGGGATACTGATTCCAAGTTTTAATGTTGTTACAGAACTATAAATGCTCATGAAGAGGATTATCTATTAACTATGTACCAGATTACTCTAACCACAATAATTGTATTACCGACATTGAATGTTATGATAATTTTAGTTCATATGATAGACGGAACGTACCAGCAATTAGTTATATTTAAACTAATTTTATCAATTATATAACTTACTTACGCGTAGTAAGTCTATCATATGTGAGAGGCCGCCTGGGTTGATACCACCGCAATGTCTATTTCTGTCGCCAAACATGTAAATGCACTTTTGTATTTCGGTTTGAAGGACTTTGAAGCCCGAGTAACTGGACATATTGAGACATCCTTATGGCTGGTGAGCGCAGTAGAATGCCAAACATTGCATACCACCAGCTGAACGGCATGCTCGTCTCGTCATACATAGCAATAAAAAATATTTTATCCAATAATCGTTTCGATTGTAGAGGAGGCCCGTGGCCTCCAATGGGATAATTATGGGCTGATACAGAACAACAGCGTTTCGTGACCTTTCAATAATAAACTTTTTCCCCAGAGAAGAGTCCTAAAACATGCTCTGCCATGCCAACTGATCAGTCACCCAAGCTATGTTCAAACATATTTCATATTAGTGAAACGAATAAGATAATATCTATAGACCATAAATCGCAGGGTTGTGCGTCGGTATGTGTGTAGATTGCGGTTATGCTGAACATAGCAGCTATTCCTATGGAAATGGTTCCAGGCGCGTCTTTATTGCAATATTCACGGCTCTGATGTATACCGTATATTATGCTGGGTATGGCTGGGACATTTTTTTTGTCAAAGAATGTTGTTTGGATTTTTTATCGCTTTTAGTACATGTAACATATCGTATCTACAAAAATAGTTTATATGTCTAATTCATTTATGGATATTAGTAAGTCATATAAATTTTTATTTAAACATCTATAATAGTGGATGGCGTTATCACAGTTTGAAAACGGTAGTAGAGAATCTAAACTAATATTATTAAGAGGAAAGATGATTGCTTTTAATAGGCTCTGAAACTATTTGACCGATTGCAAAGAAATCTTTCACTATTATCTAATCTTTTATTATCCTACATTATCCCTGATGAACATAGGCAAAAGAATACTGTCCGTTCGGCTGTATAAAATAGAAATATTTATGTAATTAGTATTGCAACATACATGCTATGATGCATACCACACCCTACGTCACCATGGAATAAAGGCAACGAGAATTAAAAGAACAATACCCAAAAGAAATGTAAAAATAATTATATAATATTATAAAAAAAAATATTTCTTACACAAATATGTTTATAACAAGTAAAGAATCTCGTGAGTTATCGCAAAACGTTATTGGCATGTATGTGACACAAAATTTAATAAGAGGATAAGTTATTTTCTTTACTACATGTTTGTTTTTTCGATCATAATATTTATTACTGTCTAGTATTTGTAGCTAGGGCAGGAATAACAATAAACCATATCTATCAGGGTCCATTGACTTCGAAAGCTAAAATTGTGGCCATGAACCTATGGTAGCTAGATTTATCCTATTCTAATAACGCCCATTTACAAGGAAGGTAAGGAAAAAGACTTTACTGGTGGTAGGTCTCTCACATGTGAGAGGCCGCCTGGGTAGGCACCACCGCAATGTTTATTTCTCCGGCCAAACAGCAGTGTAAATGCACTGTTGTGTTTTGGTATGAAGGACATTGTACCCACAGTAATTACTGGTCATATTGAGACTTAATATCTTATGTATCAGGATGGCGAGTGCAGTGGAATGCCAAGTATTACTGTAGAGCCACAATCTCAGTACTGAGTGAAAACCGGTAGCAAAGTCGACTTTTTCAAGCCTTTTTTCTGTGACATAATGGCCCCAACATTGATTCTAGAATCAAGCCGACCCATTTTTTCAGAAGTCAAAGCTCTTATACTTATCAAACCGCTAATCAATCACATAAACGTTGCTATTAATTATGTTTTTTTACATATTTTAACTAATATCGAGTCTTGTGTCGTGGGTATCAGGGGCCCTACTATATAAATCCGAAACGAAGTTTGAAACTTCGTGACGTCTTTCGCTTCGAAACCTACTCTGTAACAAGAAGTTCGAATCTTCGGATCGAAGAATGAATTATTCCAATATATCGGTAATACGAACATTTGCAGAGTAGGTACATACGTATCGTCACAAACTTCGTTCGTCCGAAGTTTTGAACTTCGTTTCGGATGAATATAGTAAATAAAAATGTTCGGATTGCCGATATATTCGAATCATTCATTCTTCGATCCGAAGTTTCGAATTTCGTGTTACAGAGTAGGTTTCGAAACGAAAAACGTCACGAAGATTCGAACTTCGGATTTATATAGTAGGGCCCCAGGAACTACAAGGGACGTTTCGGTCTCACAAACACCCAGACCCTAAAGAAATATTTGTAGGCCGCACAAACATTTTTCTCGATGCGAGGATCGAAGGCTTTTCTCTTCACAGGCGGCCTCTAACCGACTGCGCCGGGGAGGCTGTCTATGTGTCTATGAATAACGTTTTTAAGTCAGCTCGTATTTACGGAATTTTAAAACTGCGTTGAGTCCTTATGGTTAAGGGGTTAAAATTAAAAATTGGATCGGAAATGCTTCAGTGCAGTACTAGCTATATAAGCATCGTTTCCCATAAATTATTTTATGGAGTCCCGATAAAAACTGAGTGATATATTGGAATGCCAACAAAGCTGTTTATAAATAAATTCAAACATCGCCATATTGACTACGCGAGCGTGTCATTGTATTCAATATGAAATCGATTTACGTTTTGCAAATAAGACTGCGTATTGGCAGCACTAGTTGTTTTTACTCCATATTTCATTAAAACAGATATATGTAAAATAAAAGGCCTGTCTGTCACGGTATTGTCATTGTAAACCGTAATAAGATCACTTCTGAACAGTTTTTGAAAGGATATAGGAAGAACGATTTTTAGTACTGGTACAACAAAATGACCACCATGAACTTGAACATGAACGAACGCAAGCTAACAGATGTAGTATTTCTTTATAAAATCATCAACAACATGACGAACAGCAGCAAAATTCTTAACCGTATTTGTTCCATATAAATTACCAAGACATCCTATCACTAAGACATTTCATATACCATCGATTCGGACAAACACTGGACTCAACTCACAAATCATTAGAATGTGTCTCGACATATTTAATACTACAATATCGAAATTCAAAAAACAAACACTGACTCTACTGCAAACGGGTAAGTCAACTATCGACGCGGCAATATCGGTTAGAAGAGCTGTAAGTACATCGGCGTGCAAATATGTACTCGGTATTTTCCTGGACATATCCGGTGCTTTCGACAACGCTTGGTGGCCGATGCTGCTTCTTAAGTTGAAATTACGAGGTTGCTTTAAAAATATATATTCACTTATTTACTCGTATTTCTCGCACGGAACAACAAAACTTAAACTTGGACACTATGCTGTGTCGAAACCACTTACGATGGGCTGTCCACAAGGTTCGGTTTTAGGTCCTTATTTGTGGAATTTAGGGTTCGACGATTTTCTTGCAATTCCCTTGCCGTCAGGGTGTTCTTTGACCGGATATGCGGACGACGGCCTTATAGAGTCCTCTCTTGCTTATAGAGTCAAATAGTAGGTCGGGATTAGAAATTATGTCGGACGCGTGTCTAAAACTAATATGTGATTGGGGCCATCGAAATCGCTTAACCTTTGCACCACAAAAAACGTTTCAATTACTTCTGAAAGGAACTTTAAAATCACAGCCGCGAATTAAATTTAATAATATTAATGTTAAAAAAAAGGAATCGTTTTGTTATCTTGGTTTAATTTTAGAAAGGAATTTTTCCTTTCTTGAACATATTAAGAACGTCGGGGAAAAGTCGAAAAGGAACTTTTTTGCTTTGACAAGAATATCAAAATCAACGTGGGGGCTATCTTTCAATACACTAAAAATCATCTATGGAGCAACTTACTTAGGATGTATCTGTTATGGATCTCCCGTATGGGCTGATAGGGCTACTATCGGTGCTGTGCGAAGAAAACTGCTCCAGAGCCAACGTTTGGCGTTGATATTCTTGTGCAAGGCATATAGAACTGTTAGTACCGAAGCTTTGCCTGTCCTAGCGGGTGTACTTCCAGTCGACCTGGAGGTGCAACGTCGCGTCGCGATGTATTACTCTAATAGAGAGAATATGGATAAAAGTTTTTTCACCGCACGTGAACTTTTAAAAGTTGACAGATTATTTAAACCGGTTTCAGTGGTATATAGCGAACTATTAGATGAATGGCAAAATAGATGGGAGGTATCTTTGAAGGGACGTCATTTATATCAATATTTTCCTTGCGTGCGTGATCGTTTGACAAAGACTTGGCTAGATGTCGATTATTGCGTATCACAGTTCCTTACGGGCCATGGTAACTTTAAGTCTAAACTGTACTTTTTTAAGCTCGTTGATTCGCCTACATGCCCATGTTCAACACCTAATTGCGAGTATGAACAGTCCGCGCATCATATACTTTGGGAGTGTAGTATTTGGCAAAATGAGCGTAAAATCATGTTTGATAATATGCAGATATCATCCGGAGTCGTATACTACATGGACCTAGTGGAGACTAGGACGAATTTCCGTGCTTTCCGGCGTTTTTGCCATACCTATTACTGGAATCAAGTATAACAGCTCACACAATAGGTCCCATTTAAATGTAATAATGAATTCCGTGGTGCTTTACAGCTGGCTTCTCCGGCTGTAAAAGTATTTTGACTGCCTGTTACCACGGTAACTTTAAGTCTAAACTATACTCTTTTAAGCTTGTTGCGTCGCCTGCGTGTCCATGTTCAACACCTAATTGCGAGTATGATCAGTCCGCGCATCATATACTTTGGGAGTGTAGTCTTTGGCATAATGAGCGTAAAACCATGCTAGATAGTATGCAAATATCATCTGGAGTTGTATACTACATGGACCTTGTAGAGACTAGAAAGAACTTCCGTGCTTTCCGGCGTTTTTGCCATACCTATTACTGGATTCAAGCATAACAGTTCACATAATAGGTCCCATTTAAATGTAATAATAATTTGATCCGTGGTGCTTTACAGCTGGCTTCTCCGGCTGTGAAAGTCTTTTTGCGAGGTTATTTACCTCTTCAGTTCAATGTTTTGTCACCCGCTTTGCACGGAGGGAAGTGGACAATTATTTATTTCCAACTCCTCCTATTAATTTAACTTTCTGATTAATTTCGTTGCGGGTTAAAGACAAGTTAGACATTCCCGGAGACTCGCCGAGCTTCAATGCTCGGTGTCATTACTTTGCGTGCCACTGTTGATCCTGGCTCACAGGAGTTACAGTGGTGGGTGTGAGGGCGGGACAGTCTCCTGACTCTACTGCAAAAAAATTAAGTAAATAATGCCGTCTCTTTTCCAATTTTTTTACCTAGATTTACGTTATTTTTATTTTTTGTTATTCTATTTTATTTTGTTTCAGTGATTTTATGTGATTTCATGTTATTTTTGTTTGTATATATAGTTTATTTTTAATGTTTTCCTACTAGTGCATACCTACCCTCGCCTTGTGAATGTTGTACACACCTCTAATAGGCATGTGCTTCAGCATTTTATTTAATAAGTGTTTCAGTTAATTTTTAATGCATATGTTTGTTGGTGTGTCTTCATTAAATAAATAAAACTTGTGTAATTGGGACAGCTTCCGTGGCAAAAGTGGTAAGATGCCGCCTGTGAAAAAAAAGATGCGGGTTCGATCCCCGCACTGAAATAAATGTTTGCGTGGCCCACAAATATTCCTTTCGGGTCTGGGTGTTTGAGAGACTGAAAAGTTCCCCGTAGTTCCTGATATCAACGAAATAAGACTTAATTGATCTTAATGCGAGGGCAAAACTATGTATGTGACTGTTGTGAGTATTTATAGATTTCATTTTTGTATGAGCTCAAATAAAAAAAATCTATTGGAAGTAATTATACAGACCTGTTCGATATCGGTTATAGTACACTGAACCAAAAAGGCAACAAATTTGCCTTTGTCACGTTTATAAAAATCTATTTAAATGAGGAAACAGGAACATAATAATAAAATGTAATTGGGGTAATACGCGCACAGAGCAATTAATGACAGCGTTATTTATAGTTTTCTTCCTCAAAGTTTTATATCCTTATGAGAAGTTGTAGTGCTAACTTACAAAACGAATCAATGGTGTAATATTAGTACCTATATTATACCATTATCATTATCTTAGCCACAGGAAGTCCATTGCTGAACATAGGCCTCCCCCAAGGATCTCCACATCGACCTGTTGAAAGCGGCCTGCATTCGTCGTCCGTCCATCTTGTAGGCGGACGTCCTAATAATATATACCATTAAGAACTTATAACCGCCTAGGGCCTGGGATTTTGTAATATGTTTTCATATAAAAAACGAAATGGCTTCCTGTAGGTCAAATTGACAGTCATTGTTTAGACCTGACCATATTGAACTTACAGTTAGTACTATGACCGAACGTTCTATCAATAGAACATTATCGTTTTACGTAAATACACATCAACTTTGTACTTTTAGAAGGACATTTGGGCATAATTTTGTCACATAAATAGTAATTGCCAGGACTTACAGATGATCGCCATTTTGTTGTTTGGAAAGTCACCCAGGACTTAAGAGGTTAGAGACCGAAGTCTCCCTTATTGTCTGATACCCATGACGCAACACGTGTATCTGCGAGCAGGGTTGAGACTTTAAGACTGTTTGGGATATTATTTTATATCTCAAAATAATTCGACCAAACCCGCGGCGGTGGTCAGTCAAGGAGCCTGATCTCGAATGCGTCGTTTATAGAGACATTAGCAAGTTGGGATGGCGCGGGATACACTGGTTAGTGCTTATGGCTGATTAAGTTTTTGTCCCGGACTGGCTGAGGCGGTGCGAAACGGGTCTCTTAGGGTGTAGGGCTGCCAGATAATAACGGTGGTGGTAAGGGATAAAAGGGATAGGAATATATGACTAATTAGGGTTTTGTGAAATGGTTAACATTTGCTTGAATTTTTTTTAGATATTCCTGTAGCAGTTTATATAGGCTGTGGTCGCGGGTTCGATTTGGGCATCGATGTTGTGTGTTTTATTTGGAATAATTTCAGTTAAGTCACCCAGAATTAATTGTGATGATGATGTCTCGTGAAGAACATAAGCAAGGCCAATAATTGAATAATCAAATAATCAAACCACACTTCTTTGTTTCACAATAATAACACACACAGTATTTGCAAGCAGTTTCTACATAATTAATAATTGTTAATATACTAGTGTAAATTCTTATTATCACCGACCGGAGCGACATGTGTTTTGACTGCCTGTGTCAGGGAGAATGAGGGCGGATACCGGACCGAGTGCACGTGCGCCTCCGCCTACTCAGGGCCACGGCGGTGTTGTCGAGATTTTTTGCTGTAATAATTTAATTGTTATTACTTTATCGGTTTTGGATTTATTGTGCATTTGCAGATACTTGGTCTGGGTCGCCCTCTGTCGGCCTGCGACTTTGTTTGCCGATTACCTAATTACTATAATATGAATTGCTAATCATTGTCATATTTTATTTTTTATTTTTTTTGTGTCTGGATGTTTTATGTTTACTGTTTATTGTGTATAAATTATCAGTCTTTTCTAAAATATATGTACAAGTACCTATACTGATTTTAATCTTAACACCGACATAGTGCCCGGATGTCACTAAGGTCCCTCATTGAAAATCAGTGCTGTGGTATTGCTTATGCTGTGCTGCAGTAATAAGCTGAATGAGGGTTCCTGTTGTTGGCACAAATAGTAACAGAATGTTATAGTCTTTCTGTTATTCATTATATAGTTAAATAATATATATTTTTTGTAAATACCTAATATTTCTATGTTCTCGAGTTGGAATGTTGTTATTATTATTATTATCTTTGTTTATTTTGCTTTTGTATATTTTGTACCAACAATAAACTTTTCTTTCTTTCTTTCTTTCTTTAAATACGATATAAAAAAACTAATTCCTATTACAAAGTTTTTATATGATTCACAATGAACTAACCGGATAAATATTTAGCATATTACACATATTACGAGTGCCAATAGTTTCTTAGAACTCTGTACGGATTTCACGATTCTCATTTAAATATTATTAACTAGCTTAACAAGATGACTTGCACAGTCTCGTATGCAGGAGTATTTTTGCGACATGACCCTTAAGATTTCACGTTTGATACACCTAATAATTTGTCTAAATAAAATCAAATGTGCGCGGTGATGGGAGATTATGGATTACCAATAACGGTTAAAACACTGTTTTATTCCCTAATAATTACATGTAACTATTTACTGGTGGTAGGTCTCTCAAATGCGAGGGGCCGCCTGGGTAGGTACCAGCGTAATGTCTATTTCTTCCGTCAAACAGCAGTGTAAGTGTACTGTTGTGTTTCAGATTGAAGGATATTGCAGCTAGAATAACTACTCCAGTAGTTATTCTAGCTGAGACTTAACATCTTATGTGTCAGGATGCCGAGGGCAGCGGAATGTCAAGCATTGCTTTGTATTTCGAGGTGTTGTTTAGTTTTGTTCATGAGCGGTCGTATCGCTTACCACCAGGTGAACGGTATGCTAGTCTTGTCATACATTGTTAAAAAAAACCTTTTTAATTACTGTAAAATTACTTGAAATCAGCTATGATAAAAGCATGTTTACGTATTCATTTAAAAAAATTACCTAAAATAGTACTATGTTTGTTTTTTTCATTCTATAGTAAAATAATTTATTGTATACTTAAATTGATGATGCTATCAACCCTGTAGGACTCACGGGATGCAATCCGTAATAAAAACTGGCGCAGTAGGTGTACGCCACACCTTGTTACTGCGCGTTTGGAACATTACACCCACTTTACAAATAAATAGGGTTATATCTACTCGTAAACTTTATAATATAGACTATCCCTCACATGCAGGGTATATCAAGACTGCTACCGAAAATGGAGACGGGTGGTAGTTTTAGTGACTTCACACACAATGGGACTAACAATTGCAAAAAAGCGACGTTTTTTATTTTTTGTTTTTTTTTCCTATCGTCCTATTTGGGTGGTAAATACTTAGTTTTTTCTAAATTTTACTTGCATTTTAATAATACAATAATTTACCACGCAAAAACCATGATATTTAAAAATTCACTGACAAGTCACCTGATGGTGGGTGATCTCTGCCGCCCATAAACATCTTCAACGCTAAGATTATGGATGTTTTGCCGGCGCATCAAATCGGAAGCAGAGCGGAAAAGAACAAGGATGGAAAGAAGAAAGGGGTATTTTCCGCAAAAAACCATATTGTTTACAATGTTGCAAAGTCAAAATTCGCGGTTCTAACAACCTCGATACCTAATTACGTTTATCATATTGAGTGACATTTTAAACTATGAATAATTAACTCGGTCCCAATTTCAATATTTGTGGAGGATTCGCGGAATCTGTGTGCGCGCTGCCCGGTCACTCAGATAACCTCCGCGGTCTACTAACGAACTTGTGTAAATAATTTAATCAATGCTTTACTGTC
This sequence comes from Hyles vespertilio, assembly GCA_009982885.2. Classification (NCBI taxonomy): domain Eukaryota; kingdom Metazoa; phylum Arthropoda; class Insecta; order Lepidoptera; family Sphingidae; genus Hyles; species Hyles vespertilio. Next base: position 1,064,275 of record CM042814.1, on the reverse strand, counting down.
GAGTGTTCATTCACTTGTTCTTCTTAAGGTCGTGGGTTAAATGTAGCTTATCTGTAAGTAGAATTTGCGTATATTTTTAACGTATGCTTAATATAACATCACCATATGTAATGCGATACTAAAATCAACGTCAAGTAACATTAATAGATTCGCAAAAACTTGCACTACAGCATAAAAAAGAAGTGTTAAATGGGGGTTAGTCATGTTGCTTTTAGCTCTACTACTAACTCAGTATTCGTTGGAGATTAAACCAATATTTAATTAATTGATATAAGAACGTTATATTGTCCTTTAGTTGAATGATATCAGGGATATACATAAGTAGATATATATTACTCTGGTGGTAAGTCTCTCGTACGTGAGAGGCTGCCTGGGTCAGTATCACCACAATGTCTATTTCTCCCGCAAAACAGCAGTGCAAACTGTTGTGTTCCTATTTGAGAACATTGTAATCAGAGTAACTACTAAACATAATGAAACTTAACATCGTGTCAGGATGGCAAGCGCAGTAGAATGCTATGCATTTCTTTATAATTCTTGGTGTTTGGTTTTACTACTGTCCATGGGCGGTCGTGTCGCTTACCATCAGACGAATGGTACAATCATATTGCCATTTATTGCAATACAAAAAAATATATTTTAATAATCCATATACAGTGCGTGGTGGCCTGTTGGTAAACGGACTAGACGCGACTGCCAACATGTTCACGGTGGTCGCGGGTTCGAATCCCAGGGCACACCTCTGACTTTTCGGAGTCATGTGTGTATTGATAGTCAATTACCACGCACTAAAACGGTGAAGGAAAACATCGTGAGGAAACCTGCATACCATAGGGATTCATAAGAATTTCTATGGTATGTAAGTCCGCCAACCCGCACTAGGCCAGCGTGGTGGACTATATGGCCTAACCACTCTCAATCGTATTCTCGATTGTAGAGTAGGCCCGTGCCCTGCAGTGGGACGTATATGGGCTGATACAGAATCCATATACCTGTTTGGGAACACATGGTTTTAAAGTGCATGTTTACGCATCGTCTCATACTCCGATGTTTTTTATCACCCGGAGCCGAACATTCTGTTGGGAGATAAGATATTTTTTCACGAATCGCTTTTGTGTTCGACCTGTCACCACGCACATTATTGCGTTCAGGCGACGCGATGACGCATTTAAGATGGGAATATACTGGAGACACACCACGGCAGGATTTGCGTGGCTCAGGATTTAGGACTATTATACTTATTGTGAAATAGTTTACCGTATAATACGAGCGTATAAGACAAGCTTAACTAAATACTTCTAATGGGATGATTAAGGCATTTGCGAGCATTGGTTCATTTTCTTTTTTATGCGTGTTAAATCATCATCAATATCATATTATTAACCTGGCACTGCGATTTTTATCTTTTACTGCGATTACACCAGTCCCTGTAGCATTAACGCTACTAAGTTAGGTAAACTATGAATGAGATTTATAACAGTTTTGCCAACACCTGGGGGCTATACAAGAGTATTTAAAATACGACATACTGGTTCCGTGTCTAAGCAATGTATCCTTACGTGGCCTCTACTAAGTGTCCCATATTCCATCAGTGGGACATTGTGACACTGCGCAAGAGTTGACAATGTGTCTGCGTGCTGTACGGCGCCGACAGATTTAGCGTGGGACGTGCCTCATGCCTGTACCCCGCGTATGGCTATCACATGTTCTGAAACGCGCAATTTGCTGCTAATTGTGTCACCGAATCCACATTATTTATTAGCCCGAGGATAATTTATCAAATGTCTTTTTGTTTTATTGTGGCGTTATTTTGTTTTCGGAGACGCTACTGCGTTTAAAAAAGTAACAAGATAAATGGAAGATATTTTAAAATGTGTTACAGGGTTTATAAAATACAATGCTTCGAGGTGTGGTGAGATTGTGAACGAGCACTTCAATTAAAAAAGAAAGTCGATGATAACATAATTTCCTGTAAAATATGACATATCACTACACAACCCATACCTAATGTTTAGATAAACCACCTAAAAATAGAGTAAAGGATAAAACTGAAATATTTATCTGCTGTATAAACAATTCATAGCAAAACTCTATCTTTAATAACCACATAAGCAACACTGGATAAAACAACAATAATAATTTGCCTGACTTGCTACCCAATTATTTATTTTATTTACATACAATGCAAAATCCTATTTAGCAATATGTTAATCTGCAAAAACATTCAACATTACGTCATATTAAATAAATAATGATTCTGAGAAGTGCACAAATACCCACTTAACCTCAACTAAAAGCTGGTTAAATAAAAACAAATAAATCAGTATGTTATCTTGGAGTTTTTTGCCCACATATCGAAGCGCAGTTACGTTACTGTCTGCGCTCATAAATCATTTATTTTTATTGAGTGACTCTTTATACGATTAATTAATTTGTTAACGTTATGTAATAGGGAGTTTTCACTCGTCCAGTTGTAGTAAATATGGGCTGGAAAACGGTTTCCAGTGTGATTTGAACCCAGAAACTCACGGGAGTTTCTGGGTTTAAATCACACTCTACTTTATGTGATCTTCATCCCATACTTAAACAGGACTGTTTTTTTTCTTAGGATGGGATACACCTGCTCCTTATGACAACTTTGAATAGCAATAAGTCTGGCTATCCTCCAATGCCGTGGTCTATTAACCATGAAGTTTTAGATTTTCTTTTTAAACTGGGTTATTTGCCATGAGCTTTACTAGTTGTATAATATTCATGAATGACTAATTCCTATCAGAAACATACAAAATATTTCTACTGTTTTTAGAAAATACGACAATAGCTCTACTTTATAATAGGTCATTCGACTCTTTTTCATAAAATACAACAATGGATCTACCTAATAGTAGGATAACATTGTACATTAAACAAACAACATTAAATAAATTATAATACACACGCGGACAACACAATTATATAATATTAATTGTTTTTACAGTCGGATACTAACGAGATGTTTTTGTGGGTCCCGAGTTGAGACCTCTGTCGGCCGAGTCGCGTCAGTTATTCTTAGAATTTTAATAAATATTAAACATTGCAGACTTACGAACACACAGACATTATTTATATGCTAATTATCTGCGTTTTCAATTTAGTTTTACTTTTTGAGATAATTTATGCGAGATTTGTTTGCACAATTTTTTTGGTAGGCGAAATATTAATTTATTTTATGTATATTTGATACGAAGTATTGCCAAGTGCAATATATTTTTATGTTATTGCATAGTTTTGGCAAATGTGTAAACCGTTTATTTTATTTATATAAGCTTTATTGTACACCATAAATAAAACAAAAGGAAACAATTCAAACTAGAAAAAAGTACAATTGGCGGTCTTATCGCATAAGGCAATTTCTGACAGACAACCGTTTATTTGATAGTAAGTAGTTACTGACTCCTATGAACATCTTAAATATATGGCTAGTTTTATAATTGAGTTTATTTGGCTTTCGATCTGAAACAAAATATTTCTAAAAAAAAATAAAAATTTAAAACTTCTACCTATACCTACCTACCTATCTACGTACCTTAGAAGGCAGTAATGTATAGTACTCTCCGCCACTTCTACACACTTTTAATACATTTACAAGATCCTTCAACTTAAATATTTTGACAGTCTGACGGTTTTATTCGCCGTTGCGCTTACATTCAATATGGTGATGCTGATTCATGCAACTACATCTGCAAACTACACTCATTTCACCCGTATTACTTATAACTTAAGGTCGATATTCCCTGGAATATTTAAAGCAAGTAATCTTAATATATATAATTCACGTGTCACGTTGTTTGTCCGCGATGGACTCCTAAACCACTCAAGTGATTATAATGAAATTTTGTAGATATGTGTTATTTGTTCCAACTTAAAGGTGGCATAGTTTTTATCTCGATTGAATTGACGAAAGTATAAAAAAAAGGAAAAAACATTTTGCCATACAAAATGTTCATGGGTTTGTAACTGTCAAAGATTTAATGTTCATAGCGTCGATACGGTAAACTCTTCCCTAAAATTAAATAACGTATTTAAATAAAGGTTTCGAATCGACAACACATAGCCACAATATTCGATTTATGGCGTATTTTAGATTTTAAAGATGTAAATTAATGACAGTAATGAAAAGTGGTTGACATTTAAATTGATTGTCAAATATTTATGCATACGTTCAGGAATTTATTGTAAACTAAAGAGTATATTATGATGCTACATAAATATAGGACAATTAAATAAATCATATTCACATGTATTAAGTTTTACTTCTTTTCAAGATAGAATTTCACTTGAAAATGAAAAATCTTTAATAAAATAACACATAAAAATAAAAACTGAACTGAACTGAATAAAATAAAAATTTTATATAATTATGGAGAATATTGCAGGGATTCTCAAATTAGGCGTTGCTTGTGTCTTGAAAAACCAGTTAAATATAATTGTTTCTACGTTAATTGTGTGTGTGTGAGTGCATTTCTACGAAAATTAATATTTCATCTCTTTATTACTAACAAGAGTAATGGCGTAATATTTTGGAAAAACAGCATAGTGGGGGTGAAATAAGGGATGGGATATTGCATGGATAATCAAAATCGATAAAGTGTTTAGAAAGTAGAGAGAAACTGGATATAATAGAGTGGGAGGTAGGGGAGAAGACTGGGATAGCTGACAGATTTAATAGGACGAAATGTAAATGCACGGTATAAGACGGGATGGTTAATTAAGAGAAAGGACGCGACGTATCGGGAAGTGAATGAACAGACGGGATGGGACGGAATTGAGCAGGACAGTAGGATAGCTAATTCATGTTTAGGTATACAAGAGCTTATACGAAAAATAACACGTATTTGGTGTGGAGTAAAATAAAAAAGTATCTGCACCCAGGCGAAGCTGGGCCGGGCCGCTAGTAAATATATATGTAATTGTCGTCAAGTGTTTATCCAGCAACCCATAAATCTGTTGGGTGGACTGTGCAGTGCTCCCGTTATATTTGTCATATGAGTGGGAGGGCACCGATATGAAATAGGGTTATATCTCATTAGTACATATTTGAAATATTTCCTAGTGTTGAGTAACTACTTGAATCAAAGAAGACAATAATTATAATGTTTGGACTAAATATTATATCTAAAACTACCGGTCCGGCTTCTCCCGGGCGCAGATGTATTTTTTTAAATATTCTATCGTCTATGTCCATCATGGATAATGTAGGATTCTAATGCTTTTTTCCTTCTATCCTTATTTTCTAATACTAATGAATTAGATTCTAAGCAAACAAAAATAACATATATACGTTGTAATCAAAGGTAGCAAGACGATAGCGTCGACAGTTGATGTTAAGTGATCGGGAAACGGAGGGGAGACGGGGCAAAGTGCCTCCAATTCTCACTTATCATGTTTCTGCAACGCGCCCATACTCCCCCGCGGTAGGGTTGGAACAATACGTCATTTCAGATATTGCGGGGTAAATTATGTACAATTGAAGGTTTATGGTAAAAGGAATATGGGATGACAATTGGTATGCAAGTAAGTATAAAGTATTTATGTTTGAGGGGTCTTGGAGGTAGCTTAGTGAAATTACATTATGGATTCGAATTCTGAATAAAAATGTACTGTTTAGCTATTTGAAAGCTGCTATTTAGTTGGTTCTAGTGAGCTGAAAAACGAGATATGGCGGACTTGATATCAACAAAATATTTGGGTCGGTGTGATGTAATCAATAATTTCTTGGCTTTCTGATTGGTGTGTCTCAAGTCCCCACACTTAGTACCGTTCTTACTTAGTAGTACCGTAACTTAGTGAGTTTTTATAATACTCGTTAATAATACAGAATCATGAATGACTTTAAAATCCTTTTAAAAAGTGATTGTCGAACCACTTATCAAGATTACACACTAACACTTAATTTATACATTAAAATAAAACTATTATTTCCAGATTTTATCGTGGATTTGGTTTAATTTTTACAATACATATTTCAATGTGTAACATTCGCAGTTAATCTAAGAAACTATTAAGAAACCATTACTCAATGTATACTTACATAACTTTTCATGAATGAATACTGTCAGCCCTAACACGTGTAACCCAAAACTTATATTCGCGTGTTCCCGCCAGTAGTACCCCAACACCTTCGCTTGCTCAGCTGACTGTACACACCATACATTTTCGACTACTTATACCGAAAGGTTTTAGATAAATTATAATAAACTACCTTTCCGGCCCGGGTACAACCAGGTGCCGATACACTTTTCAAAATGGCGGCCAAAAATGGTCAATACCGAATATCAATTTCTTTTTATATTATAGGGGGAAAACGAGCATACGGTTCACCTGATGGTAAGTGAACACCGCCGCCCATGGACATCTGCAACACCATGGGGCATGGAGATGCGTTGCCGGCCTTTTTTGGAACCAATCGGACCACGAAAAATGAATAAAATTTCATCGTATTTGCTTACTTACTTCTGTTTCCCTCCTAGAGGTCATAACATGATGATAGCCTTTAACAAGACTCGATAAATGGACCTATCCAACACAAAAATATTGAAAAAAAAAAACCTTCTCCAACAAACTTCGGTGACAAATCAGGGTTACTCTTAACCAAGGAAAATGCATAAAAGATATAAAGAAAGTAATATACGTTCGAGTAAACTGAAAATCGACAGATAGCTACTTCTTACTTCTTTGCGATACAGGGGTGACATTATTAATGTATATTACATTGTTCCCAGCCTCCTTTAATAGAAAGTTCCTGTGTCGTGATTTTTAGAAACTATTTCATGCTATTGAAATAAACCTATTATTTACGGATTTATGGGCGGGGGTGTCCGCCCCGTGACCACGAAAGCTGTAAAGTGATCGAAACGCGTCGGGAAGTTAAAAATATAAAAAATTAAACTAAATTCGCGATAAAATCCGTAAATAATAGTTTTATTTCAATGTGTAACATTCGCGTAAATCTAAGAAACCATTATTTCATGCTAATAATTTTTTATTTAACGTTGTTTATCTGACAATTAATCCATCTGCATGGTATTACACGGGTGTATAAATTGGAATAAATCCACGAGTTATGAACAAGTTTTTTGCTAACCATACCAATATTGTCTTGTTACAAGGATTGAAGCTAGACTTTACATTCAACAAACTTCCTTACGCTCAAAGATCTATAATAAATCGATAACCCATCCCTATCAACTGACTTGGCTAATGTCGTTAATTATGATTTGAGACATAATATTACTGTAGATAAAAGTATTATTAACCTATTTGATCCTGCTATATGATAGAAACATCCTCAACTTCCAACGCCCGCGACCTAGCGGTGATTAACTCAATACATTGCTTACCTACATAGGGTTAGACCACGACAAACCAAGTCATGTGTATGCTTGTATCATCCCATATATACGTCCCACTGTAGGGCACGGGCCTCCTCTACAATCGAGAATACGATTGAGAATGGTTAGGCAATATAGTCCACCATGCTGGCCTAGTGCGGATTGGCGGATTTTACATACTATAGAAATCACTATGGTATGCAGGTTTCCTCACGATGTTTTCCTTCACTGTTGTGACGGTCTATATGTACTTCTATCAAGATATTTTTAGAATATTTATAAAATTAAAATGACCGTTTTTTTTTGCAATGAGTGGCAAGACGAGCATGCCGTTCGCTCCGAGAGCTCATGGATAGTAGCAAAACCAAACACCTTGAATTAATAACAAAGCAATGCCTGCTATTCCATTGCACTCGCCATCCTGAGTCATAATATATTATGTCTAGTTGCCCTGGCTACATTGTCCTTCAAATCGAAACACAACAGTGCATTTACCCTGCTGTTTGGCGTTAGAAATAGACACTGCGGTGGTACCTACCCAGATGGCCTCTCACATATGAGACATACCACCAGTAAACATTATGCAGATAGTTTACATAGTTATCTACCTATCATCATCATCGTAATTTTAACTAGGTTTCCTTTTTTATGATAACTAATAAATATTTGAATGTTTTTTGTTTGATTTTAAAATAATATTTAATAAGATTTTATTATGTTTTCAATGTCTATTACTTAGATAGAAAGTGTTTTGGTTAACTTGCATTTTTATTGAATAAATAATTTGAAAACTTATGCAAGTAATGGCATTATGCAGTCAGCAATTTCCTATATAATGCGAACAACAATACAGTCCATCTAGCTTCACGATTTGTACTTACAAATAATCGAATCAAAGCACAGCATATTCACAGACTCAATGTAAATGTAAGAAATGATTCGGCAACACAGCTTCCTTGTGAGATAATGCGGAGTTGCCACTTTGGCATCGGGTCGCTCGTTTGCCAATCAGCACGCAGTTTCCATCCGAATGTACTGACGGGCTCCTGATGGCTTCAGATACAATCAGGGATGATGCGATGGATCCCCCGGGATTTACAGCCTTCGAGACCTTACATTTGTTTAGAAAATACCCGCTTTTGTATTTAGAATCGATTGTGTTAAAAAGTGTTTTGATTAAGGATCGTGCAGGATTTTTGGTATTTGTCTGTTGAGTTTAGGATGAAATGGATGAACATAAGATGGCATATTTTGTTATCATAGATACTTTTATCACAAGTTTCTTCAAATTATATTCTGTATTATCAATAACCGTTATTTGTTCACTGTTCTGTAACACCCGCTATGCGTCCTAATGCAGGCCACAGACCTCTACAATCGACAGTACTGTTGAGAGCGGTTAGGCCATAAAGTCCACACGACATGATGCAGAAAAAATTATAATATTCCATAGCTATTGGGGCGTATGGTGGATTACTTATATCCTGACACATGATTCTAGCTTTGGCATTTTAACAATTAACAATAATGAAACAGTCATCAAAAGCTATGTTAATTTACAAACATAGTCGTTGTTATGTCTCACAGCATCGATGAGTGTCGTGAGTCCTAGTGGCTATTCCAGGAAACCGACCGGTGGTCATGACACATCGTGATCTCTATAAAAATATATTCAATTACCAGATTGAGTTTCAATGTATCGAATTACATTACTGGTACAGTAGTAGGGTACTATTACAAAACAGATTTAGGAGTCGTGGAATGCGGAAAGGGCTGGAAATGCTGGGTATTCTGGCTATTATTTGTCCTAATTTGTTATTAGATTTTTGTGCGCGAAAGATTTAAGTCGTTTTTTGTCTACTGTGATAAGCTCTACAATAGCTAAAAATCTAGCGTAATAAAGCGTAGTTCAAGGTGACCTGTTGGTAACGGACCAGATGCGACTGCTAATATGTTCACGGTGGTCGCGGAATAAATTCCCAGAGCACATCTTTAACTTTGGAGTCATGTGGGTATTGATAGTAAATCACCACGCACTATAAGAATGAAGGAAAACCTCGCAAGGAAACCCGCATACCATAGCGATTTACAACTGGAGAAGCCAGATGTATTAAGCACAACGGGATAAACAAATTACATGGGTCCTATAGTTTGAGCTGCTAAATTTGGGTCCAATAATAGGTATGGCAAAAGCGCCGGAAAGCACGGAAGTTCCTCCTTGATTCCACGAGGTCCGTATAGTAGGCAGCACCAGATGTTATATGCATATTGTTCAACATTATTTGCATATTTATTATAATATTAACAATTTCAATGCTATGTAAAGTCCGTTAACCCGGGCTGAGACAGCGTGTTTGACTATTTGGCATAACAACTTTCAATCATACTTTTGGTTGTGAAAGATGCCCGTTCTCTGCAGTGGGACAAATATGGGCTGATATAGTACAGTAAATTGAGGTTATTTGTACCGGGTATATCAAGACTGCTACTGAAAACGAAGCCGGGTGGTAGTTTTAGTGACCACAAACACAATGCAATTAAAATTTTCGCAAAGGAACTCGACAATTTTTTGATCATTTTTTGAATATCATCATTTTTGGGTTGTAAATCCATAGTTTTTGTTAAATATTAATTTAAACTCTTTTTTACCTGGTAAATACGTTTATTTATATAGACCTTCCCTTACCATTTTATTTATAAAGACTCTATAGTCTTTATAGATAAAAGGGTATACACTAAAAATAAATGTATTTACCACCCAAATACGACCATATGAAAGAAATACCAAAAAAAATTGTCACTTTATTGTAACATTTTCTGTTGCATTGTGTCTGAAGTCGCTTAATTAAACTACCACCCGGCTTCGTTTTCGGTATTAGTCTTGATATACCCTGTATATATAACTTATATGGATAATCGTCAATTAAAGAATATTTCAGACTGGTAGCCTGTTGGTAATAGATGATTTGGTTGGGGCTCACGTGTGGAGGCGCGGTGCCAGTGGGGGCGACGGCGCGACGCATTGTGTCACATTGTTTAATACTCCACTCCCATGTGTTAATGTATTGACTTAATTCGACCTGCATCCGGCTTAGGAATTGCCTGGTTTTGTGGCGTTGACGTCATGTAAATGGAAAGTAAGTTAAAATTCTATATCCTTGGGAATGTTTGAACCGTGTGGGATGTGTGAACCTGAAATGGCCTTTTATTTTATTTTGGCTTATTATTTGGTCAAAAACTTTCTTGGAGAAATTGATATTGTCGATGCAGCATTTTATGGCGTCGCACTGTGATTCGCCTAGAACAAGCTAGCTGGACAAAAGTCACTTCCAAGAATCAACTAATTAGTGGTCACATATTGTAAACAACACTCCCAATGTCATAAAAACAAGTAGAAATGGTGAATAACATTTCACAGGGACGAGTCATTGACTAGCGAAGGTAAGTAATGTAATATTTGCATTAAGTTAATTTGAGTAGTTGCATTTTTGCAGTGCTTTAGATAACATCTCATTCAATTTGTGTGATATATAACCGTGATTTTTCTGATGGATACTACTGTCGAGGGTCAGTGCTTTTATATTTTACCACCCATAAGATTCTAATATGAGAAATTTTGGTCTATTACGACTTGGAATATATTATTGAAAAATACTATTTTTTTGTCAAGTTCCGAAATTTTAATCGTATTTATCTTTTTGTATCCACATGTATCCAGTCCAATTTTTTTACAGTATATAGTAGTGATACTCACCTTTAAAACGAGATATAATAATTTTCACCGCATTCCCGCACTAAAGGATTTTATTTCATTTTTCAAAATGTGTCTTCTCCATTTCGAACAGTGAATTTTTTGAAGAATGACGAAAACATTCCAATGAAGAGCGGAATGTTCGTTTATTGGAACATATAAGTCTTAAATTTGGTGTTAGTGATAAAACCAGTGATTCGTTAAGGGTTATTAAACAGAAAGTATCTAGTATGTCGTCAAAATTAACTGAAAAATGGGTCATCACCGTCATCGGTTTTTAATTAATAATAAAGATTGCTTAGAAGGAGACAACATAAGTTTTACCATTTCTGTGTGTCGACCTTGCTCATCCAGGTCATCAGAGGAGAGTAGGCTTCAAGGTCATATTGATTTAATTAAAAAATCGATATTTTGTTACGACTTTATCTTCGGGTTATGAAATAAATATAAATATACTTGAAAATTTTTGTTCAGAGACTAGGGCCCTCTATATAAGTTTGTATTCGTGGTACTATATGCCTGTCACTGTGCATAAAATTCTTGTGCATAGTACAGATGTTGTTAAATCTTGTATTGTGCCCAATAGGGCAAGTATCCGAAGAAGCTCAAGAGGCTCGAAATAAAGACTATCGTAGATTTTGGGAACATCATACCAGGAAACAGTCACGTATTGCCACGAATACAGATTTATTGAATATGCTTTTAATAACATCAGATCCTGTAATTAATTCACTCAGAGAACTACCCAAAAAGAAAAAAGACTGTTTACCATCAGAAGTGCTAAATTTGGTAGTGCCGCCTTCAATGCCAATACCTCGGGCATCAAGTAGTCTAACGCCATGTGACGTTGATGATTACTTGGTACCTGACTCGTCTGATTGTGAGAGTGATAATTCATCTGGTCAGGATTTCATTTATTTATTTTATTATTTTATTTTTAACACTGCATACAATTTATGTATAGGTGAACTTACTTTATCTATTAGTATATAATTTAAAATGTTATTAAATAATTTTATATTTTCTTTTACTACTAAGTCGTATTATCTACATATGCTTTTATTTTGCTTTTTATTAAATATTAAAATAAATTAATATATAATAAAATTCTATGCTGCCATTTTTATATTTAAGTTTTTCATCGATTGTAATTTGTGTTTTAATTACTATTATCCTAAAAGCCTCCTCTCCATTCCTAACCAGAACCACGCGTGCTGGCTTGCGAAGCCATGGCTTGACTGACCACACCATCCCTCCTTCCTATAATCCTGGGTCAGTGTGAAGAGGCATCTTAGCAGGCCGATGCCAGTAGACACTCTGCCTGGGTGGTATTTGCACTCACCATCAGGCGCAATGGAGCAACTTCGCCGGGCCAGAATAAAAAAAAAAACTTTAAAAAACACATTTCTCCTTTAAAATATTACTGTACATAGCCAAAACAACCAACATACGCACTCAAATGTTTTTGTCCAGCTAGCTTGTTCTAGACGAATCACTGTGCGTCGAGGCAATCTCTTACCATTTCTTAATGCAATAAGTACGATTGACAAGCTTTATATCTCCTAAACTATTGCACACGGTATCATATCTCTCAGACACGCAGGTGTTTTTTTGACTGCAATGAAGGGTTTGGCGAGCATGCCGATCGCCTGATGGTAAGTAATACGACCGCTCATGGACAGTAGCAAAGTCCTTCAGGGCATACTCGTCTTTTCTTTTCTATACAAGAAAATCCTGTGGAAAACACAAATGGGTCATACACAAAACGAGGCGAAAAATTGTACAAAAAAAAAACATGGTCGGGATTTTTACAAAATCAGTCTCATTTAATATGATATTATCAGAATATTAAAATTAAAACATAAAACAAGATCGTTTCCTCGATTAGGCTAAAAAATGAAATTATAATATTTTTTTTTCGAGCACAGAAGGGTCTTGAGTTTACACAAAAGAACAAACATATCAAAAATAGTTACAAAGCAAGTGTCTCCATCGCTGAATTTATTTTTTGTTTTTTTCGATGGTGCAATTGAGTTATCTGAATCACTAAAGTTAAAGAATGATGAACGGACATCACATAATTCGCTATCATATGGAACATGGTTTTATTCCGATACTGAGTAATAATTTAATATTATTATAAGCTAAATACATTACTATCGAGCCCACAGCACTCCACGTCTACATTTACAGGCAAGAAAAATACTGCTTTACTTGTTAAATCATTATTACTTAATTTTTTCTGTAGACATTGTCTTTCGTGTGGACTTATAAATCCACAGAAAAGATGTCCACAGAAAGGACATTCTTTAAAAAAAATTAGCAATGCTAATTTAGTTTTGAGGATAGCCAAGTAGGTAAATTTATTCCACAACTACTCCCCTTAAGCTATTTCGGCAGCATGTGAATTAATAAAACTAATAATTATTTACTCAAGTACACAAGGAACAGAAAAGAAGCACCGATCTTTGACAATAACACTATTAAAGATCTCAATATCTTAATGAACAACCTACGCTGGGCTCAGTCATTAAATCCAACGTGACCGATGCCACCCGTCAGTGTGGCCAGTTTAATTTTTTTTTGTAAAATAGTATTTTATTCAGGCCAATTTATTCGGTTGAATTTAAGGTCCACAGAAAAGTCGCAGTACCGTGTAACCAACAGTTTATTGAAATTATGCCAAGTGCGTTTACGAACAGTCCACAGAAGGGGACATTTGAGGAAATTTTTGTTGTTATATTAATCATTACTGAAGATAATTCCATTATTTGGTATATGTCTTAATAGTAATACTTTAGTCATTAGTCATTTACCAAAATTAAGTCAGAGAATCAATCCAGAAATTTGAAGATAATATTCATTCTGAACATGCGTATGTGTATGACCCAAATAATAGTTTTGGTGTCAAATATTCGTTTGTCATCCGGCGTCTTAAAACTGCGCTACGAAGGCTGTCATATTACTAATCACGCTATTTTAGGATCCCTTTATTTTTTCATTACAATTATAATCCTATTCAAGGCCAAAAAAGAACATCAAAACATTTTAAACTACAATACAATAGTGCATAGTACGCTCGCGGTGGTCCTCCGGCTAAATCACGCGTTGTTTTATGACGTCCTGTATGGCGCGCAATTACAATGTTATGTTTACTCGACCCGCGCCTGCCGCCTCCACAACATAATAAAATACAATAATTAGACGCGTTAGAGTGTTTAACTTCACGGTTACCAGCTTTGTGACATACTGGGAGGGAGGACGACCAACTGTGACGAGCTGAACAAACGAAAGTTATTCGTAAAATTATAGTATCCCCCTCGCTTATAAATTACTTTTCAAAAGGAGTTCACGTACTGCCAAAGACTAACTTCTTTTCTGGTCTCAATATTCATTTATTTTTATTGACAAAAATAGCTTGAAACGTAATGATAAAATATATATATATTAATTCCTTTTAACGCACAGTTAATTAAACTTACATACATACAGAAGGGGATTCACACTCACGTTTCATGGTATATTTTCCGTCTCATGATGTGATAGGAAGTAAGTCTATTGTCATGTCAGGCACAAATTAAACTTAGTAATCGATATTGAAATTATTCCACATCAAACAGACCGCCGCGCTGTGCTAATCCTGGAGGCTGACCTCTGACCTATGTAGACTCACAGTTGAACCGACGAAGAATTGTAAAATACAAACACATAACATCTTTACTGGCTGAACTAACAGGCCGTGTGTGTGCATCGGACGCGAACGCTCGTTAACGCGCAGTAGCGGCGGGCGTTAACCGCATCCCGGCCGGAGGATTGACAGCCCGCTGCCGTTACTGACGTCACTGACATCACTCCAGCGCTGTGCAGTGCTGTATGACGCTGTACGATGCTGTACGGTGCTGTACAAGGGGTAACTCTATAAAAACGATGCGAATTTCGAATGTTGGTTCATCCAATAAATGAGTTCTTCGAATAAATTAAACTTCGGACATTTCGTAACTTCTCTTATGTGTCTCCACAAATTGTTGCGTTCCTCTATCGTACGTTGCAACCATAGACTAAGTTGATATGATAAGTATAATTATGATATGATAAGTACAATAGAAATTAGGATTGATTTTTAGAAGTGGAAAACTTACATCTTATTCCGGACGTCAAACATCCGAACATTCGACGTATCGTTTTTATAGAGTAACCTCCCAACACTGTGACTGACATGGCAGAGACGCGCTGTCATTGCGCTTTGTGTACTGTTCCGGAGAACGCTCTGTGTTGGAGCGCTGCGTTTTGTACACCTTATGGATGGATGTATTCTACTAACCTCTTAAAAGGAAAGAGATAAAAGAAAACGGGGATTAAGAATCCGCAAATCTCATCGAATATATGTGACAAGCCGTGCCCATTCTTACAGTAATCTAACTTAACGATATTGTTACTCAACCATATATTTTTATTTGACGTAGATTTATATGAATAACTAAAGAAATCACGAAGCTATTTTTGGTGTTACACTAACTAGTTTAACCCCTGTACGGTTAGTTAATTCCTTTCCTTCCAAAGTGTTAAGCATGTTGTGACCACACGTTAATTATGTAAAAAGCCGAAATGTCTGGTCCAGATAATTGAATAAAGCCCGTCTGATCGCCGCAAGTAACTCGGTTATCCGTGTAAATCACTTATAGGTAATTATGCGGATACCGCGGCCGTCGCGTCGTGCCGGCATTATTATATTATCGCCTTGTTGGACATATTTTTGAGCGGGTATTGTAGGAGAGGTAGACTAGTGGGTAGAAAAATTGATAAACTTGATGTTGGAGGTTCGAGAAAAAGAGAGAGATAGGATTTCGAAGATATTTTGTGTTTAGTATATTCTATATGTAATATTTTCAGTTACTTGAGGTATGTGTTTTGCCCAGATTTTTAGGTAAGCAGTCAAAACAATGAAAATCTTATAAAACTTTGTTACCCTACGATTCGAAACGAAACTCTAATGTTCGAACGTTATACGTAAAAGTGTCCGAATGTGCCTATGTACTCCACAAAATGTTTGATTCCGAAATTCGGAGTGTATTATGAGTATTGAGTATCATAGAGAATAATATTAATAAAAGATAATTGATGAAAAAAAATCGCCAAACAAATAAATAAAAAATTATTTACAAATGATTGTACGCTACATATCTGCTAACACAAATGTCAAAATGACAATAATAGCACGCTTAACCCGTAACAAACTTCAGGGACCGTCTCAAGACGGAAAATCTCATCTAACGTAACCCTCAAGTGGCAACAATTCGTAAATACACGACATACATCAGCCGGTCTCTCTGGCCCCAGGCTTCTAATTCCTCGTCAAGTTAACTAACCCTCTCGGTTAATATGCAGATTTAAATGTACTCAACTAGAGTATTTTAAGCCCTGACATGACGAAGACGTAACGGTGTTATTTAGTTTAATATGTTATGTTTAGAATTACAGTTTATTCAGGTAGCAAAAATTAGAGCTCTGCATTTTGTCTTTTGACTAAAAGAAAGGCGAAAATAAGCTTTCATGTGGGGTTAGGATTAAGTAAATAAAAATTAAATATTAGCATCAGTGTTTCACCCTATGTATTTGTGTCACTTTTTTTTCGAGAATCTTATGGTATCATCATCATCATCATCATATCAGCCACAGGAAGTCCACTGCTGAACATAGGCCTCCCCCAATGATCTCCACAATGACCTGTTGGAAGCGGCCTGCATCCAGCGACTTCCTGCGACCTTAGTCAGATCGTCCGTCCACCTTGTAGGCGGGCGTCCAACACTTCGCTTGCCTGTACGTGGCCTCCACTCGAGAACCTTTCGGCCCCAACGGCCATCGGTTCTACGAGCTATGTGCCCGGCCCACTGCCACTTCAACTTGCCAATCCTATGGGCTATGTCGGTAACCTTGGTTCTCCTACGGATCTCCTCATTTCTGATTCGATCTCGTAGGGAAACACCGAGCATAGCCCGCTCCATGGCTCGTTGAGTGACTTTGAGCCTTTTAATGAGACCCACAGTGAGAGGCCACGTCTCGGTGCCGTATGTCATCACTGGTAACACACAACTATCGAAGACTTTCGATTTTAGGCACTGAGGTATTTTGGACGAGAAGACGTCGCGAAGTTTCCCGAACGCTGCCCAACCGAGTTGGATTCGACGATTGACCTCTCTCTCGAAGTTGGACCTGCCTAACCGGACCACTTGTCCTAAATAGACATATTCGTCTACAACTTCGAGAGTCGAGCCCCCAACTCCAATGGGGGTGGGCACAACATGGATATTCGACATGATCTTCGTTTTATCCATTTTCATTTTAAGACCCACCTGTTGGGAAACTCGATTAAGGTCTTCGAGCATAGTGCTAAGGTCTTCCAGCGATTCTGCCAAGACTACAATATCGTCGGCAAATCGAATCTTATGGTATAGAGAAAGAAAATAAAATCGTTAGTAGATTTGTATGTACGCCTACACCGCATTTAGTCTGTATAGCATCTCAAGTTCGACTGATTTGTAATGTCTCACACATTGAATGCGACTACACAAAATAGTATTTACAAAATTTTATTTGTCGCATAATAGTCGCAAAATTTTATTTGCCTACTTTTTAATACGTGGCAAGCAGACATGCTTCGATTATCCGCAGACATTTCGCCTCACCGGCTGAATTACAAACGAATATACCGCGCGAAACGACACGACCCTATTAAGTAATTAAAAACTCTTAGAGCGGTCCGTTTGCCGCTTTTAATCACATTAGTACAACCCGTGCAATTTAATTTTATAACTTAATGCCTCATTATTGTGTTAGGATTTTAACTTGATGACGTGTGGTGGCGAGGGATTTGGGGGAATTAGATTTTTTGGTTTTGGTTGAGTAATTGAGAGATTAACTAAGTGTTTAGTGGAGGTAAGTACAATATGAAGTAAATAGTACATACATACATAAACTCACGCCTTTTCACAGGGGTACAGGTTATGGCAAGCAGTACACACACGTTTCGCCTTTTGTGGTCCGTCCCAGGATTGTTGGGGAGCGAGCCTATCGCTATATCCATATCATAAAATACAAGACGAAACGTGGGTGTTTTGGTTGCGACTCTGCCTACCTCTTCTAGGAAAAAGGCCTGAGTTCATGCATTTATGATTGGATACCATAAAAGTCACTAGGTATATTGTAAGTTAGTTAGTGTTTGTATTTTTCGCCAAACCCGCAGCATCGCCTCCGTGGCGCAATCGGCTAGCGCGTTCGGCTGTTAACCGAAAGGTTGGTGGTTCGAGCTCACCCGGGGGCGTGAGACATTTTTATGTAAATTTATTTTTTAACTATTTTAGTAAACCGTGAATAGGTATTACAACGATTTTTTTTTAATTGAATGGCATGACGACCATGCCGTTCGACTGATGGTGACAGGACCGCTCATGGACAGTAGCAAATCCTGACAACATGAATTACAAAGCAATGCTTGGCACTTCATTGCGCTCGCCATCTTGAGACATAAGATGTTAATTGTTATTATATCCAGTAGTTACACTCGATAGAATGTCCCTCAAATCGGAACACAACAGTGCATTTAGATTGGTATTTGACGGGAGAAATGGACATTGCGGTCGTAATGACACACATGAGAGACCCTTCTATCAGTACGGGTGTATGAAAATGGGTGTAGTCGTTATACATTTTGCTAATTTGATATTACGTTCCGCTTATCATCTTCTTTTCTCGTTAATGGCTTAAAAGTAAATTTTTCCCTCAAATTAATCTAATGGTTTTTATAAATTAGTATACGAATAAGCATACACACAGAAAATACGTTTGAAAATTCATTTATTTATTTGTGTTTACAACCGTATAAAAAATTTAAAAGGCGTTATGTTTCTCAAATGTGTTGCCCGACCCGGAAATCAATCATGATTACATACTTTAAAAACCAATTACACTAATAAAACTTCACACTTCTCAACACTGCAATTTACATATAGCCTTGAGCGGATCAAAAAACCTACCCTTGTCTCTTCGAAAACGTTTCCGCGACCATGAGCCTCGCAGGGGTCACAATTGCCGAAATAAGGGTGGTCGGGGGTAGTATATGTGGCGTTTTGCCGGCCCATTGCTCGGTGTTAGCGTAATGCGTGCTACGTCACCGAATTGTCGCCTTTAAAAGCTTCACACTCAATTAAATGCACAAATTTGACGTTTGACAGGGCTGGTACACGATTTTTACGCCATTTCTTCCGTATGCGAAGATTTTGATGTGATTAATCAATTTAAAGAGGTAGATATTGTGCCTGGTGTATCTTTGTAAGTGATTATCTTAAGAACTATTTACCTATTTTGATACAGTTTTCAGTAATTGGTACAGCCACTTTCAAGGAAGGTTTTTAAAGAATATAAGGATATACGAATCATGCTTATACAAAATGCTATTAACAAAAACTATACGTTTATTAAATCTTTTAGGATAATTTGTCATGTTAAAAAAAATTAAGAATATAATTTCAAAGGTACAGAAGTATACTCGTAGAAAGTGGATTGACTGTATAATCTATACATACAGGGTATATCAAGACTGCTACCGAAAACGAAGCCGGGTGGTAGTTGAAGCGACTTCAGACACAATGCAACAGAAAAAAATGCAAAAAAAAGCGTCAATTTTTTATTTTTATTTTTTTCCTGTTGCCATATTTTGGTTGGTAAATACATTTTTTCCTAAAATAATAGTTTATACCCTTTAATTTATAAATACTCTAAGATATAAGAGAGTTTAAATTATTATTTTAGCAAAAACTATGGATTTACCACCCAAAAATGACGATATTTAAAAAATCATAAAAAATAATTGTCGCGTTTCTATGCGAAATTTTTAATTGCTTTGTGTTTGTAGCCACTAAAACCACAACCCGGCTTCGTTTTCGGTAGCAGTCTTGAGATACCCGGTATAAATAAAATTGAAGTGTCTGTTTTAAAAGTGAAAATAAAGAAAAATGTCCAACTACATATCGTTATATACACGATACCTATGCCGAAAATGATATTAAATTTTTTTTTGTCTGTCTGTCTGTCTGTCTGTTTGTTCCGGCTAATCTCTGAAATGGCTGGACCGATTTTGACGGGACTTTTTTTGTCAGGTAGCTGATATAACAAGGAGTAACTTAGGCTACATTTATTTTAGAAAAGTTCTTTTAGTATTTTAGAAAAAAAAAGTTTTTGTTAATTTCCACGCGGACGAAGTCGCGGGCACAGCTAGTAAATAATATTTTGATAGAAATGCCAAGCCCTAACGAAATCACAGTATTAAAATGCACTGTGCGGTGTCAATCTAATTACAATAAAGTAACCAGCAGTCGCCAGTTGTCGGGAACAATCGGCGAATTAGTGTCGAGAATTTGTGCCTGCCGTGTCTATCGCTTCTAATGTACATGGCACTTCTACGAGACTCAATATTTATGGGTCACATTAACATTTGCGTCAGTGGATGGAACCGCGGCTTCAGACCTATATTCTGAAGCCATTTTTTAACTAAATGCATCATACAGGTTGTCATTAATGTGAGTGATATTTCTATAGGTCAAGCTCTAACTATTATAACGGTAAGGTATGTTATGTTTACATAAGGTGGTGGAGGTGATAATATATGTTTATATCGGCAAGACAACATGACTATAATTTATATAGTGGTGGGCGCAATGCAGTCTACATAGAGCCCCATATTTTTAAGATGGCTATATTGCAGTTCGACATTATTATGCCGAAACATACATAAATAAGTTCACATTTTTTTCCGGAAGTAGTAGTCAGAGGTGCTACCAAGACATTCACATTTCGCTTAGTGTTCCATCCAACGATGTGATAGGTGACCAGTTTATCGCCATATCGGGCACAAATTCCTGTTGCCGGGCTATTTATACTATTGTCGGTATAATATATTTATCCCGGGCTGTTCAAAAATGTTGCCAAAATAAAACAAAAAGTACAAATTGCTGACTCCAGGCTGATAATTAATAGAAAAATAAATATGACTGCTCTAACCGGGATTCGAACACGAGGCAGGCAGTCACGGAATACACATGGGTTTTAATATGACAGGAGCCTAATGCATGGTCGTGCTTTCTGAGCGAGTATGAATATCCTACCAGGCTTCCACCTAATTTTGTAGGCAGCGAAAAGTCGTATGTTGTGGCGAACAATCGCGGCATTAGTGCCTGTATTAGCGCGCCGTGTCTATCGTTTGTAATGCGTGTGCCCTACACACTAGCGTCTTGACACTACTGGGTACTCGGCTTTTGTTACTGTTCGCTGTTTCCTTTGTTGTATACGATACGCGATTTTATTTATTTAGCTCATTACATGCCTATTACAAGTGCATGACCAGACCGGACCAGCCGCGGCCGCCAACAGGTTCATGGTGACAACTCTGAATTTTCGGGGTCATGTGTGTATTGATAGTCAATCACCACGTACTATGACGGTGAAGTATTGTATAACATCGGGAGGAAACCCACATACCATAGCAGTTCTCACGGTATATAAAGTCCGCCAACCCGCACTAGACCAGCGTGCTGGAGTATATGGCCTAACCACTCTCAATCCGCAAATATTATCCGCTGTCTCACATTTCGCGACAGCTGGTCATATCCAGGCAACGCGTATATAAAAATGTGTCTTATTATGGTTTATAATACCATTTCTTTTTGTTTAATGTACAAATTTCTTTGACCGCAAAATGTTATTAAAAAGTATCCCATGTCTATATTGTATATAAAATTGAAATTTGTATCTCCAGCGATCAATCGACAGCGCATAATAATAACATAGGGTGCTTGCAGTCATTTCACTTCCACTTATTTTCTCTCTTTACTAAAACGTATCACTTCTGAATAATAGTATAACTAAATTGTGTGAATAGAGTTTCCAGTAATTGTTCAAGATGATTAAAATTGTTTTAATTTACTTACCCGCTAATTACGTTCTCATCTGTTTCTATTGTCTTGGCAATACCTGAAAACAAAAAAGGAATTTAATGATTTCTGTCACTATTTACAACCACAAAAACAACAATTTTATTTCCCGAATATTAACGACCGAACTACATCATACACTATAATATGTTATA
This sequence comes from Hyles vespertilio, assembly GCA_009982885.2. Taxonomy (NCBI): domain Eukaryota; kingdom Metazoa; phylum Arthropoda; class Insecta; order Lepidoptera; family Sphingidae; genus Hyles; species Hyles vespertilio. The sequence continues at coordinate 1,042,017 of CM042814.1, read as the reverse complement.
TTAGACTACTCTGCTACTGTGTCACAGGAAATCTATTTGAAGTAAACTTGTTGCGATCGCATTAATTTACGTGATTTCAAAGATTTAAATGTCATAACATGAGGTAATTATCTTCTTTCCGCTAGCCTAAGTAAAATAAATACCATAGTATGTCACAATATTAAAACAAACAACGGAAACGCGTACTCACGTCAAAGTATAATTTTTTGCGTCGCATTAAACCATATTCAGTGCGCACAAAGAAGCGAGTATTTGTGCGACAGCTCTCACATCGCCATTGTACCGGTGTTGTGGGCGGCGCTCCCCATTATTATTGTAATTTTGTTTAAATTGTATGAGCCATTGTGACGGGTGACACACATAATGCGACTATACATATCTTCAGTAATCGGAGTGGGTAGTTGGTATTTTAAGGCTAAGAGATTTTGTGGGTTGATTTGAATGGGTTATAGGTGAGGGTAAGTGATTGTGGGAGATTTATCAGTATGAAATATTTATTGTTCGTCTCCAAAATTTTTGCATACGGTTCATATTTGGCCTTCGCAAATATGACCATGTTTCCGAGTTTCGTGTTAAGCTCAAGTGGTTACCCATACGACTTCGTCGGAATACTCATATTCTTTTTCTTCTCTACAACATCTTGTTTAATCCCTTAACTCCCTCTTATCTTAAAGATCGTTTTATGTTCCTTCATGATTCACATACAAAATCCTTGAGATCGTCGGAGAACCTGAGGTTGAGAATGCCCGTGCACTCTACGACTTTCATGGACAAGTCTTTTACAGAGCAGTCCGATTATGGAATGCACTTCCTGATGCAGTGAGACGGGCACGAACATTGGTGTCCTTTAAGAAAATGGTTAAAGAACACTACCTGTCCCTTTAACTACTACATTACTCAAGTGATTGATTGTTTGTATATTATGTATGTATTTGTATATATTATTATGATATCTGTGCACTTGTATATGTATATACATGTATTTATATATTTATTTATATATCTAGTATATGTTATGTTTGTTAATTTTGTAATTATATTCGTATGTCACGTTTTTAGTATATATGATTTTATTTAATTTCTTTTTTCTTTATTCAATATTTATCTTACTTGGTACGCTATTGACTGCCCTCTCTTTTTTCCATCTCTTATTGTCCATCCCAAGGTAGTCGGTAAGAGATTGCCTCGAGCAATACGCCTTTAGTACCACTATGTAATATAATGTTCTGTAATTAAGTTAACTTAGTGTACAATAAAGCATTTAAATAAATAAATAAATAAATAAATTGTTGTTGAATGCTATCTGCTGTTGTACTACAGTCGGCCTCCGAAGATAATGTATCTCGTATAATGTTCAAACTACGAAGATTGTTGGTTTTGCGTCAACTCAATCAAAAGCAGTATCAGTACACGCGGAGTATTGCCGTTTTTGTGAAGAGCATTATATGTTATTGTTGTTTATTAATATTTTCCATTTAACCTTTACTTCTCACGAATAGCTTTTCTTTCTTTTTTTCTTTTTTATATGATTTTTTTACTGGTGGTAGGACTCACATATGTAAGAGGCCGCGTGGGTAGGTACCACCGCAATGTCTATTTATCTCGCTAAACAACAGTGTAAAGGCACTGTTGTGTTCCAGATTGAAGGACATTGTAGCCAGAGTATCAACTGGACATATTGAGACTTAACACCTTATGTCTCTGGATGGCGAGACTGTGGAATGCCAAGCATAGCTTTTCAATTCATGGTGTTGTTTAGTTTTAGTTGTGTAAATAAGCGTTCGTGTCGCTTACCATCACGCGAATAACATGATCGTCTCGCAATTTCTTGCAATAAAAAAATACAGGAAGCTAATCCCTTTGTTTAGAAATTATTTTTACAGTTTCACATTTACAGGTGATAATGATGAAATAGGTAGAGCCCTGGTTGAGTTAACAAACTATCAAGTAAAAGAATATCACGAATTCATTCGCTCGCCCATTTTCGATCTTGTAGATATTATATTTACAATCAGGTGCTTCAAAATTAGTCACCTTAACCAAATACAAAGGGGCAAAACATCTGTTTTTTGCTTGCTTTGCCGAGCACATTGTAAGCACATTGTTTTATGAACAATTCAAACACGTGATGCGTGTTGCAGATTTACGCTGGGACTGTTACGGCAGACACAAATGTACCGAAATAATACTGATTAATGCCTCCAGTCGTTTTGTTGAGCGTTAATCGCTTGCTAACATTGCTCGGCGTGATTCACACAATTATGTTCTCATTTTGTCGCTTTGTTGTTGCAAATTTAATTGTTGGTAAGTTACTCTTACTGTATGGAAGTTAATATTTACTGAAGTAGAAAACCGTAGTGGCCATTAAGCTATGCTAGAGAGGACATGGGGAACAAAATCTCTGCGCTTTGTGCTGGTACAGGAACCCAGTGAAGCGAGAGCGAAGATGATGTTACTGCTTAGGTGTGACAGGGAAAGAAATAGAAGGAGTGGTACGGTACCGTTCATATTCGTAACAAACATTTTGTTTGTATTGTCCCCTCTAGTATATAATATCTCACTGGTGGTGGCTGATTGGAAGCAAATTGGGAAATTCTATGCGGTGGGCGTATGGAGTTGCTATTTCTCATTGGTCTCTGATGGGTTGACAGACTTTTGCGTGAATTTCTTGTGATTAATAATATTTATAGAAACTGAGTAAAGGATTTAAAGTGCTTTGCGATTTCCCTAAGTTGCACAATTTGATGGTTGACATCAGACATTAACCAACAATAATTGCAATCTGTTTAACAGTCCTCAGGTATATTGACTTTCTAAATCCCATATCAGTTTGTTAAGCAATTAGTTTTTCGCCCAAAACACATGTGCCTCATAATTCATTTAGCCTTTATTCTGAAATTTATGTATTTAATATGAAAAACAGTAATTTTAACTAAATGTATAAATAGGAAATTATATTGCACGATAAAGTAGCGTAAAGAAAAATAATCAATACTTTTTGCAAGACTTCACAGAATATGTCGCTCGAAGACGTTGTTTTTACGATCAGACTAAAATGTCAGTCCTACACCCGCTCTCGGTGTCGCCGACAGCTTAACAACTTAATACAAAACATTATAATATTTATAGTGTTCTTGTGCCTCTTTGTATGACTAAATGCGAAAAATATACTTTTGGAATGTTAAGAGTTTCCGTTTCGCTCATCTGTTTCGGGAATACTAAAATAATGCGTGTATTTTGGGTATGGATCTGCTTATTGGTGTTATGAGAGCTTCTGTGAAATTAGGTATCAACAACCACGATTGGGAAAACTACTTTGCAGTACTACTTTTCAGTTTGAAAAATCTAATATAGATTTCCCGATATTTGGCCTTTGGCTGTGGCCCAAATTGTACCACTGTATCATTGTAAAGCTGAGGTAATGAGGAGGTGATATTTTATTTTTCTATTTATTATCAGCCCGGAGTCAGAAATTTGTGGCCGATATGGAGATCGACCCCTCTCATATCGTGGGACACACTAGGCATAATGTGGGTGTCCTAGTAGCACCTCTGCTCAAAAGGCGTAAGTTTATTTATGTATAAATAATGTTTGTTTTGCTACCAGATTTCAAGAATGAAATAAGCGAATAGCGCAGTGTCGGTGGCACTAGTCTCCCATCTGCCTTCTCTTGAAAGTACTAGCTTATGCAGAATGGAATCATTGCAACTGAAATAAGTTGGCGCAGTTGGAATGTACAGACTAGTAATAAGAACTAATGTTAGGAAGGTAACCTTCCCATACTATGAATTATACTGGGTAAAAATCAGGTCATATTAAATTTTAACTAAAACTTTTGCTTAAAACATATTCAATCATGGGTCCAAAATTTTTGGATTCAGACAAGGATTTCACCTAATATAGCCAAAAATCTTTGAAATCTTGCTTTGAAAGCACAATTTAAAATGTCGAGCTGGTGTTGTGTTCATGGTTATTTATATAGTGTCCTCGCATAATGTAGCAGTTGTCATCGTTAGCGCGTGATCGATGCCCGCCACCGTCCGGGATGACGGATCGCTTCCTACGGGATCTGACATACTACATTATCATAATTGCCTCTTGTCTTTTGAGCCTGGAAATTTCAATTTAAAATTTAAAATTCAGGGTAAAGTTATAAACTAGATCTCAATTTAATTTCTGCAGTGTTTTATTCATGTGTGTATTGATCAATCACCACGCAATAAAACGGCGAAGGAAACCTGCATTCCGATTTTTAAGGATTTCTATGGGAAAGTCCGACAACACGCACTAGTCTAGCGTGGTGGACTATATGGTCTAACCACTCTCAATCGTAGTCTCATTTGTAGAGGTAGCCCGTGCCCTGTAGTGGGACGTATCAATGTAGGTTAAAAACAGTGTTGTAGGTTTGTGTGTAATGTAAGACATGCCTTTATAAATTAGCTGTTTCCCGCGGATTTGGATTGATATCAATGACACCAGAGTTATGCTTTTTACGGGAATAGGAAGAGCTTTTACTACTCTGCTTTATAAAGGCGAAGCATTATTTCCATTCGTAGTTTGTTACTTTACGAAAGATGGATAATATAATATATATTTGAACATAGAAAAAATAATGTGATTGTTTGCTGTCTGATGCACTATGCTCTATTTTATAAATACCAATGAAGTTTGAGCCTTTTAAGGATAAAAAATTAAGTTTCATTCAAATTCTTGGCTAAATTAGGAAATGATTGGAACGCGATAGGTTGTTGATTCAAATTTCTCCTGTTGAGAGATTTTTATCGATCTTTTAATGGCTATCCAGGATATTTTAGAACCTAAAGTATATGATCCAATAACTTACAGATACATGCAGATACAAGCTAACTAGCGTAAGTTGCATAGTTCACATAACTATTTTTCCCCAAACATAAGATGTAACACATTATGACTGAGTACAAACTATTAGGACCATGGAAGATCTCAAACAGCTAGCCAGTTAATAAGGATGTTCGTATAAAGCGTTACAAGTAAATTACTATAATTGCATGTAAAGCGACAAAAACTCTAAGTGATGGATGAGCGCGAGCGGCTTGTACATGTGAAATATCGAGCCGGAGCGACAACCATCGTTTAGCTTGACTGATGTGATTTTAATTCAATCTTGTATGTCAAATTGCGAACGATGTGTTAGGATTTCGACGAGTAATACTAGCTTGATTGTTTTAAAGTGAGACACAGTCTAAACTCTAGATGGTCATGCATTTAACTATTTAATGTAAGGTCTTGAATTATTTTTAATATTGAATGAATACTTAAATTGAAGAAGAAAAAGAAGTAATATAAATACTATAACTTATGACAGGCCGTACTATAAGTAACTGCGATATGGGCCGAAGCTAGATGGTGTAAGTAGTTGAATGAAATTGTACTGAGATGTTTGGACTTCAGATAATTGGCCAACTTTAGCAGACTTGTGTTTCTACAACAACAGCCATTAGGTTTTGCATTACTGCCAATGTGCAAGGACCCTACTATATAAATCCGAAACGAAATTCGAAACTTCATGACGTTTTTCGTTTCGAAACCTACTCTGTAACACGAAATTCGAATCTTCGAATCGAAGAATGAATTATTCCAATATATCGGCAATACGAACATTTACAGAGTAGGTACATTCGTATCGTCACAAACTTCGTTCGTCCGAAGTTTCGAACTTCGTTTCGGATGAATATAGTAAATAAAAATGTAAATGTTCGGATTGCCGATATATTCGAATCATTCATTCTTCGATCCGAAGATTCGAATTTCGTGTTACAGAGTAGGTTTCCAAACGAAAAACGTCACGAAGATTCGACTTTCGGATTTATATAGTAGGGTCCCAGCTTAGGAGGTAGAAAAATTATATTGTCTCCACCACCTTGATTCTTAGTTCTTCTATGAGTTATGAAGTGCGTTGACTACTACCAAATTTATTATAAGATCGTATGAAAAGGACTTTAAGTATACAAACTAAAATAACAGTCCAGCCACTAAATACATTCGAAGCCAAGAGAAACAATAAAAGTAAAACTAATAACAAGGAAGTGTAAGATCGATAGAATTGCATATGATTAAGAAGCCAGGAAGCCTCTGGCAGAGACAGGAATAAGTACGGTTCTAAAATGATCATTTATTTTCTTAAACCAGCACCTAAAACATTATTTTACGAACGTCTTTATTGACTCGGTACAGTTAAATTTAATTTGTAATCCAAAACGGATAAATAACATTTCTCAGCTTATATTAACATTTTATTGACTGTTTTTTTTACGTTCCGATTCTGGAATCACTTCATTCGGCCGCGCCGTTCCGTTTTACGCTTCAACTTATGGCGTTTAAAGTTGTGTTTTGTATGTGTGTGATTTTGTTTTGTTAAACTCGATCTCGTATTCCTGAACGGAAGCCGTGGCGAGGGTACAACGATTATATTTAGAAATAGAATGTGTGCAACGGATGCGCGTATGAGGTGTAATATTGCAAGATTTCATTTTTATTTTTGAGGCATCATTCTTTATATGTCAAAAATATTTGATCAATATGAGATGTAATAATACAAAAATATCTACAAGTATTTTTTATACTAATATTTGTTGTTTTGGTACATCTGTGACTAATTTCCATAGAAAAGTGCTTCTTCAAAATTGTAAATTATGGGCACCAATAGTCTTTCTAGCGCCGCGCCCGTGACATAAGGACGTGAGTGAATTTATTTTCGCAATGGTTAAAATGATAGTATTTATACCCTATAAATACGTCCAAAGTTACAAGTGTAATTAAAAAACGACTATCTATCGCACCAGACGTCCCCTAGCATTTAACACCGAATGCCACACATGTAAAAGGTCAAAATGCCAACCGCACTAAACATCCAACAATAAAATGATACCGGGGCGATGCGTCGCTGGCATCACCGTGCGCCATTCGATAAACCTGTCAAACATAACCTAACTTAGCTGATTAAACAAGCACTCCACACCAACCAACTTCGAACTACAACACAATAGCATAAGGTACAAAATGCATTGTGAAAATATACGGTTGTTGTGCTGTTTCCATGTCCAGAGAAATCCAAGGTGTGGAAGTAACAAGCGAGCCAGCGTTGAATATAAACTGTGGACTCAATCAAAACGTTGGCTTCTGAACGTACGCAGCGTGGAATGGAACGTTGTTAGATATGGCGGCCGCATCAATATTGTGAGCAATTTCAGGTAAACCAGTTTAGTTTTGAATGAAAATACTGTTATTGGGGTTCGTAAATAATTTCTGTGCTTCATTAATACATTCTACATTTAGTGTTTTGTACAAATATTACATTTCCTTCCTTGTAACCTATCATATGCGGGATTATTATATTGTATATTCAAGACGCAACTTGCATTTATCAAAATGTTTGCGAAACAATAAATTCTTGTTGAAATTATACCTACCAAGCTGTTGATGTTGATTTCCGTTCATGTACATATATGTCATGAAGAAGTGATTAATTATCCAGCATGATATTTTTAGTTTAAACCCAGTTTCAAAGAGTTTGTTCCGTTTTAGGTTCAAATAGTTTAAGATGAGTTACTAATCCTTCACCACTTTTTATTGTATTGTTAAAGCACTTGGAATTTTTAGGAAATCAATAGACGGCTTTCAGCACTTATAATCGGATGGAAAACTAGTCTTGCTTTACATAATTAACATTTAAAAATAGTATATAACTCTGTCTCAGTATCAAAAACTCGCGCAAAATCAGTTAGGACAAATATGGATAATCATGACAGAAGAAAGAATCTTTGCCCAGCATAGGCCTACCATAGTTTTACTTAAACTTTCCTAAATAAATCGGGTAGTTCTACTAATTGTTATGGCTGTAGAAATAGATGTCCAATAGTCGAGCAATCTATTTGTGGGCATGCTCGGTGCCCCGTGCGCCGCACAGACAGACAAATGTGCTGTGTGTACGGACAGTTAGCCTGTCAACATAACCGTTTGTGAACGTACACGATTGTCTAATAAGTAAGTTTAAATGCTATTTGATTTGGAGCTTCCTTATTCGTCTAGAAGTAGAAAATAAGTTTACTTTATTAATATTTATTTAAAAAGAATGGCATGGTTATAGATTAAAAAGTATAATACAAATGAAGTAATTATTAAGCCACCTAAGATAATCTACTAGTGACTATCGATTTCGTTGGAGTCCACAGTCATTTTATTATGTCATTTATTTAAAGATTCTGTGTATTCGGGCGAGAAAATTAGATAGAGGTAAGCATATAGCTCTAGTTGTCTCTACAAGTCTGATTGGTTTTAGTCTCAGGCATTTTTCAAGTTTTGTATCTTACCGATATTATTAAAAGATCGTAATAGCTATCCGAAAGTTGATCTCGTAAATAAACAAAGAAATCAAGTCAAATATAGGCGGGTTGTTGAATATTTGACTTTTTAGGTAATTTATGGCATGTATCGTTAGATAGCAAGCAAAATCCATTATGAACTTCGCCAATTTTTCCATGGTTAATACTATTTCAAAAGTCAAATAATATTTTGCTAAAAACACTGTCGTATAAGCCGAGATAGCAATGTTAATTAATGTTTATCAACACCCGGCGCGCGTTTCATCCCGTTTTAATTACCATAGTGTCATGAATGAAACAAAAATAAATTCTGTAATTGAGGTCATATGTTATCTTCTCAAGAATATTATATTGTAAACACTGTTTTATGAATGGAAAATATTTGTAGATTATACGTAATATTTTTTAATTAGCAATATTTGTCACAGGGGTCAATAAAGGAGAACTGACGCTTTTAAAAACGATTATCAATTCGGTATTCAAAACAATAATGGATATTTTTGAATCAATTTCTACAATTTCATTTAGAATAACATTTTTTTCCTCTTTAATAGCTTGCTTGCCTACACTTCAGCGGGAATAACTAACTTCTTAACCATTAGGATTGCCTCAAAGCCAGGACCTCAAATACACACGGTCACTAAACTAAATACAAAAATAAACAATCAAAGCCAACAAATAGAATACAAGTAAATGTGGAGAACAGCGAGAACACTTCTCAAGCCATTAAAGTTACAATGTACTGCAGCCACAGTAAATATGACGAGTAACTGTCTCCACGGCTTTCACACAACTTGGAACAATATTTACGCTTACCAGCACAAATTCCCAGTTTTGCTTATTGGTTAATTACAAGTTTTGTTGCCTGCTTCCGTTTTTGCGACATTTTGTAAGAAAGTTTTGGCTTTGGCAAACTTTGAGGTGCAATTGGTAGAAAGGTTGCGAAATTAAAACTTGGTTACGGTGAGGGTTTCTAGCCTAATTTCAGATGAGAATCGTATGCCATTGTTGCATGCGATAATTACTATAATATCATATTCTGTTAAACGTTAACACGATACAACTTTTTTATATCCCTGCGAAAATCGTATCTTCAAGGTGAGGAACTGTTCCCGTGTAAATAGGGCTAAAGAGACCTATAGCTTAATTTTACACCGCAATAAAATTAACAAAAAGAAAACATATTAGAAAAAATTAAAGTAGCAAGTTTGTTACTATACTGTACTGAATTAGACCATATACTTCTTCTTCCTATCAGCCCCTATGCCCACTGCAGGGCACGGGCCTTCCCTATAATCGAGAGTACGATTGAGTGGTTAGGCAATATACTACGCCATGTTGGCATAAAGCGGGTTGGCGGACTTTATATATCATAGAAATTCGTACAAATCGCTATGGTATGCAGTTTTCTTCATGTTTTCTTTCACCGTTTAAGTGCGTGGTGATTGATCACCAATACACACATGACTCCAAAAAGCCAGAGGTGTACCCTGGGATTTGAACCCGCGACCACCGTGAACATGTTGGCAGTCGTGTCACCAAGTGTTACCAAGACGCCACCACGCGCACGTTATGTATTAATATGGTAAATTAACTTAACCTGTATGTTGTTTCCGACACTGCATGTAAATATCCCATACTTATGAATTTAAAATGACATTTCAATTCTAAACATGCGGGTCCCCACTGGCTGGATATGAGCCAACATCTTTGAATACACAGCTTTCAAGCCATGCTTGTGTTCAGGGGTTATCTTTTCTTTTGTGCGGTTTGGACAATACGTACGTATTTGAGACTAGATTTAATGGCTGAAACTTTTGAGGTTATGTACGCCGGTATCTAAGTACGACTGTGGATCGTTATTGTATGATATTTCTATACTTATATTGTAATGAGGAAAAAATTGATGGTTTGCATTGAATAGGTTCTGAAACTACTGGAACCATTTGAAAAATCTGTCAACAATAGAATCGTACATTATTCTTGATGAAACTAAAATATAGAAACTTACATCAGATACTTACAATGCACCATCAAAACTAACTAACCACCCATAAAGTTCCACGACTGATATTTTGTTTCCAAATAGTAAGTTTAACTGTGCATTTGTTGAAGAGTGGAAGGCACGACAAACAAGCGCGGCCGCGGGCGGACACTAGCTCGACAAACAGGTAGCGTGTGGTGCGTGTTTGCACAGAACCATTGTGCGGTCGCGGCCGACAGGTATGCTGCGAGACAAAGATGCAGTAGCGCAAGTCTGAATTATACCTTTTTATTAGAACCTAGTTGTAGTATGGCCTAACCCTTCTTGTTCATACTCTCGATTGTAGAGGCTCGTGCCCTGCCGTGGGACGTATTTGGGCTAATAAAATACAGTACATATAGTTATAATATAAATGCTGAACACATGCGGCATAGAACCATACACAGGGTATATCAAGACTGCTACCGAAAACGAAGCTGGGTGGTAGTTTAAGCGACTTCAGACACAATGCAACAGAAAAAGTTTGCAAAAAAAGCGACGATTTTATTTTGTTATATTTTCATTTGGTAGTTTTTGGGTAGTAAATACATTTGTTTTCCTAAAATAATAGTGTATACCCTTTTATTTATAAAGACTCTAACCTTAGACTTTTATACCTATAAAAGAGTTAAAATTATTATTTTTGCAAAAACTATGGATTACCACCCAAAAATTATGATTTTTAAAAAAATGGTTTTAAAAAAATTGTCGCGTTTTTATGCGAAATTTTTAGTTGCATTGTGTTTGTAGCCACTAGACCTACCACCCGGCTTCGTTTTCGGAAGCAGTCTTGATATACCCGGTATATCGAACTTATGTTTTCTAACATCCGTCTTTCGTTAACCTTTTACATAAAGTGGCAGCCATTATATTATTTTTGAATATGTTAATTGTGAGAATATAACAATGGAGTGAAAAGGAAATATCGTAGGTAATTCACTGTCAATACCGTTGTTCAAGATTTTTGAAATTCTTTTGTGACATATGTAAAGATGATTGGTAGAGGTGCAAGCTATCCCAATTTCGTTCGTACAAAAATAAAGTTTTCTCACTGCCACCGCTTTACTGTGTCGCGCTGATGCTCGATCGGGTGTGGGTCGAGAGCACACTGTTATTTAAAAAAAAAAAACCTTCATTTTTCCAAGTGGACTCCTAACCACTTGCGTGTATTTGTACAAGTCCGTAACAAGCGCTGCGAGTTGTCACATCATCGTCACAATTGTGATGACGGTGCTCGCCCGGGTGGCCGCTCGTTTACTGACGATATATTTACTGTATCGAACTCGAGTAAATGGAATACTGGTGAGTGAACGAGCGAATGGTAGCGGTTATGTGTAGGACTAATTGAAGAGTTATTATTAGATGCACGGTTTGTATTTTGTATTACTTTGAATTTCCAGTTCACTATGGAAATGCTTTGAGAAGGCCTATGTTCAGCAGTGGAAAAAGGGATAAAGAGTGTGGTTATTGCTTCCCTATAAGACAGCACACATCTCTCATCAGCCACAGGAAGTCCTCTGCTGAACATATGCTTTTTCCATGGATCGCCATATAGACCTATCGGAAGCGGCCTTACGTACATTAGATTGTAAAATATTTATCGAACATAACACTTGACGTGCAAATTGTACCAAGACATTTTTTTTGTTATTGTGTATTGCGATCACATAGTAGTATCAAGCTTAAATTATTACGAGTTTTGTTTCAAATTAATTCATAATATGTAATAGATTGATATTACTTATTTTTAGTAAGCTTACAGGTTCACTTACCTACTGCAACATCCCTATATTTTAAAAACAAGAGTTTCTTCTATCGAAAACGATACACAATTTAGTCAAACCACATCATAATTAGGTAACAATTGACTCGTTTCCTTGTGTAACTAGACGTCGCGTCGTGTCTAAGCAAATGCAATTAGCAGTGGCAGCGCAGTTTGCAGGTGTCTAACCGTCTGTCCTGATTGCTGATAGTATTACCGTTCGTTAGGCGATCGAGCGGCGTTGCGCCACGCACGTCCTATGCACTGTGACCGCAGGCACAGAGTGGCATTTTGATAGTTCCTAGGTGGGAATTTTGATGTTAGCTGGATGAGATGGAAAATATTAATACTTGTCAGTATTGTTGATTCAATGGACAGAGATAGTGCTAGTGGCACCCATATTATAATAAATTAAATAAATAAATAAATTACACCCTAAATTCACTTACGTAGTCCCGAACCCACACTCAGATGGATCGGACCTGCCGCCTCTTGTTTCTCAGGCTGTGTCTTAGCGACTGTGCCATGGAGGCTGTCAAACAAAATGATGCCTACATTTTAACTTAATCTAGATTTGCAGCAAGGCCACTGCAGACTGCACTACTAGAAATGTAAAATTTAAAAAAAATTACACATAAATTAGCTTAAATGAGAAAAACTACAAAACTTTTGTATTACGCCAAAAAAAATACAGCTTATTTGACTTATTATAACTTCGTTCCCAAGCTTAGTTTTCATAGTTTTTGTTTCATATCTTATTTGTGTTAGTATCTACTATTAACCATACAATATTGCTATTTAATAGCAATGGTTTTATTACCAGTGAGTCCGTCTCTGTTGTAGCTCTGATTAGCGATTGCTACTAATTGCCGTCTGTTTGCTATCAGTCCCGTCGAGCATGTAGTTTATTAGGTTTGGACTGTCACATCTTACTACTGCATTTAAAATATACAGAATAGCTATATTATATCGAATACTCGGTTTCCTTAGTTTTGGTGGTATATTTGGACTACATATACTCTGGTTGTTCGGTTGAATCTTCTCTATTTTCTAGATTGTATGTTATTTTATTGGGTTTGATTCAAAAATATATTATGAACCGAATGTCTTACTTTGAATTTCTCGCGATAGCGTTTAGGATCCAATTTTCTAAGATAGCCTATTGATTAGTAGAATTCACTTTTTTGTGTAGAAACATCAAGTATGCAGTTTCAATGATATAATTCCGTCGCAGGTAGATCTGATGATAGTTAACTAACAACTATCTTACTTAAAGCTCCAATAGTTTGAATCCATTTTAACTTGATTACAAGGTGAAGTGATAGGATTTCTTAGACGTAATACTGCTCTGAAGCGAGTAATTCATAGTCAAAGGAACTGCAATTTCATTTTCCACTGCGCCATTGATAAAAGTCGCTGAGGTTATGAGGTTAGGATCTCTAAGCTAAACCTCAATCATGAAGTCCATTTATATTCCGTTTTAAATTATAATCCAACTGTGCTGAATATTGGTCATAAGAAATAAATTAACTCAATAATTAGATGATTTATTAAGTATTAAGTATTGCAGCCTGGTGGCATTATATTGTAGTGGCCTGTTGGTAAAAGGCTATCAATGATTTAACGGTGGTCGCGGGTTCAAATCTCAGGGCACACCTTCGACTTTTCGGATTTTTGTTTGTTTTGATAATCAATCACTACGCACTATAATCTATACATATAAATAATATAATCTATACATATAAATAATAAAAATGTCCAAGTAAATATCGTTATACCGGGTATATCAAGACTGCTACCAAAAACGAAGCCGGGTGGTAGTTTTACTGGCTACAAACACAATGCAACTAAAAATTTTGAGAAACGCGACAATAATTTTTAATGACTTTTTAAATCCATAGTTTTTGCTATAATAATAATTTAAACTCTTTTATCCCTTAGAGTATTTATAAATAAAAGGGTACCCACTATTATTTTAGGACAAAATGAATTTACCACCTAAATACGACAGTAGAAAAATAATTACAAAAAAAAAAATGACAATATTTTTTGCAAAATTTTCTATCGCATTGTGTCTGAAGTCGCCTAAACTACCACCTGGCTTCGTTTTCGGTAGCATTCTTGATATACCCTATATACACGATACCTATAACGAAAATGACCTTAGAATTTTTTTGTCTGTCTTTTTTTTATTTTTTATTGCAGTGAATGGCGAGACGAGCGAGCCGTTCGCCTGATGGTGAGCGATACGACCGCTCATAAACAGTAGCAACATTCCACTGCGCTCGCCATCCTGAGACATAAGATGTTAAGTCTCAATATGTCCAGTAGTTGCTCTGGCTACAATGTCCTTCAATCCGAAACACAACAGTGTATTTAAGCAGTGTTGTTTCACGGGAGAAATAGACATTGCGGTGGTACCTACCCAGATGGCCTCTCACATATGAGAGACCTACCACCGGTAAAAACCTGTCTGTTTGTTAAATTCTTTTATTTTAGAAAAATAAAGTTTTTGTTAAATTCCACGCGGACAAAGTCGCGGACACAGCTAGTTTATTATAAGGGTGAAGAAAAATATCCAGTAGAAACCTGCATACGATAGGGATGTGTAAGGATTTTTATGTCATGTAAAGTCCGCCAACCCGCACTAAGCCAGCGTGGTGGACTATATGACCTAATCACTCTCAATCCTACACTTGATTATAGAGGAGGCTCGTGCTCTACAATAGGACGTACATATATGGGCTGATGCAGGGCACATTGAGGTATTTTAAGCTACAGAATAACCTGATAACTTTTAAGAGAAATCACATCATGAAAGATTCCGTTGGTTTTGGGTGGTTCCGTCTTTTTTGAGCCACACAAAGTCAACTGCTGATTACATTATTCCAGTATACATCAGAGCCGACATAATAAAGCGGAATTACCGTACAATTATATTAAACACTGTCATTTTTTTCTACAATGCAAAATTTTAAGCACAGTCAACTGTTGCATTGCAGTTTCGGTATAATGTATATTTGTCTACAATAGCTATGAGTATATTTAGAGCAAAAGTTTCCCTGCCTCCTTAAATAACAAAGTACTTTGTGCCTGCATCCTATCCATTTGTTCAATTCCAAGCCCTACCCAGCTTAAACATTTTTGATATTGGCAATAGAAGCGACGCGTGTACAAAATCTATCGGCCCTTAACAATATCCGAGTAAATATGAAACGTTGGATTGAATTGATGGGATTCCGCGCCGCGCCGGCTGCCTGTAATACGGCGGGACGGTTTGAATCATTCAATTTGACGCGTCTACCTAGTGCTGCTAGCGATATCTTTGCTATTTGTGAACAAGCTTGGTTTATTGGTATCCTCAGACGTGTATGAAGAAAAGGCGTATTCGTATGTAGCTATCAGCAAACCTGTTAGAAAATATTTATTTACCTTTAAAAATACATAAAAAATAACCCAGGGATTTTAAAATCAAATGGGGACTTGACAGTTTCTTTAGAACAAAATGAAAAATTGACGATATTTATTGCACGATGGACTGACGACTTGAAAAGAATGGCGGGTAGCGGATGGATGAGAGCTGCTCAAGACCGGGATAGTTGGTGTTTATTTGGGTAGGTCTACGTCCAGTAGTGGACGGCGACAGGCTGAATATAAAAATTGCCCAAAAAATTGAGATATTTATTATAAACTATTCTGAATATTTCCCTCTTCTTATATTTTTTCATATAATTCGCCAACTACAGCTGCTAACCAACTAACTAGTAAATAAAAATGCGTATTCTTATGCCACATCTGAATCCTGTTTTTTTTCTAATAACCATATTGTACACAAATTATTTATTCTCATATCTAACCAACCAAAATGACAATAGTAATCAGTATACGGATTCATCGAACATTTTATGATTAGGACGAAAGCAAGGGTAGGACAAGTATTGTTCTTATACGACCCACACCAATATTCAATCCAGAACAACCCTTAAATAATACACAATATTGATAAAACATAAAACGGTACACTTTATGTGTCTTGCACTTATGCTAAAAGCAAATTCGGTTCGCACGTGACCCAAATAATCATAAAATTATGCCAAAGGAAAGTCAATCTTGATTCGCCAATTCAAGGTTTATTTTCGAATGGTCGTGTGTGGAAGGGGTACACTAGTTCCCAAATCATAAACAATGATCAAAGACACATAATCGCCGGCCCCTTAATGCCGTGTCGTAATGATAGGGACGACCTACTGACTGTGACCTTTGGATTGTTGTAGACTGAACAATTCGATTGGTGTTTGTTTGGCTTTGTTCTAGAATAGATCTATTACACATATCTGTTTCCTCGAATGACAATACAGGCCAATATAAGCAAAGAAAGAAGTTTGATTGTTTCCTGGCATTATAAATATCTAAATTACCAACAAAAATTATGTTTATATCTAGGTCTAGAGTAATGGACTTATGATTGTGATATAAAATCTATGTAGTATACTTTAAACCTTTTAAAAATATGCATTTTAATCCACCACGATATAGTATTGGAGGTGGTAGATTTCATATATCAGTTATTTTAGGAAAAAATCCAAATTACATCCTTACATTTTTCTTTGCATTTACAAGTAATAATTAGCAAACTATGATATTCTTTATACACTACCTGACTCGATGCAAAGAATGCGAGTTATATATAGGGTTGTCATCTACATCGCGACAAGAGACAGACGGCAGGGCGTGCTTCTAATTAGTTCTGACTCGTGACAGCGCTCACTTTTATTTTTATCCATTATTTAAACTCGCCATCTTGTTAACCGTTTTATTTATGGTATTTTTAATGGCCGACTCATTGTATGTGGATGTGTGAAAGCTTAATAGGATGATGTGTGTATAAATTAATTATATCAATTAGAATGTTGCAGTTTAATGGTTATGTTAAACGATGTAAGTGGGAAATACTTATGACAGAATTATAATTAAAATTTTAACTAAGATGTGCTAGAATAATGTCTTTGGCCCACATTATTTTAGTAGCAAAGAAAACGTGCATATTTCCAACACAGAAAGCCGTCATTCAATGAGAGTGAACGTTGTTCTGTTTTTTATTTTTTATTTTGTAAATAAGCATATATGTTTCTTTAATATTTTGCTTACTGTGCTTCTGTTCCTTCCATGTACATATGCAGGTAGAGGGAAAAAGAAAGTTTAAATTAAATAACTAAATGAAAAAAAAAAATATAATTAAGATCAAACTACTAAATAAATGTAAATTAGACTAACAACATGTGATTAACTGCTAGTTTCTCTCAATCTGGTGGGAGGGCAATGTGTCGCCAGTGTCGGGTTACCGAACACTGCGTTAATTATCTCCTCACTATGAGTGTAAATCTACTCGCGCACATATTTACTCTAGTTCTAATGGATGTGTCATTTATTTTCTAGGTGATATTAGAATTTTTTTGTTATTTTTTAACATGACACGATTTGCCGTCTCTGAAATGGGGAAAAAAAATCGCGTCACATAACTAAAATTAAAATAAACTAGTCTTCTAACCGCGATTTATCGAAACTGTGCATGCTGTTTTGAATCCCTGGGCACAATTTTGAATTTTCGGTCCCACGTTTAATTATACAAACAATTAGATTAATTTCCTTGAAACAATTATCTTGAGAAAGTAAACAATTCTCTGTATCAACCCATTACGCTCCACTGCAGGGCATGAGGCTCGTCTACTATCGAGAGTACGACTGAGAGTGGTTAAACCATATAGTTCACCACTCTGGCCTAATGCGGGTTGGCGGACTTTATATACCATAGAAATTGTTGTAAACCTCTATGGTCTGCAGGTTTACGATGTTATCCTTCACCAATAAACAATTAACAATTCTCATCTAAACATAGTCAAAATGATTGCAAAATACATCGCAATTTTGGTACAATATCGAAACTAAAACGTGTTAGATAAAAACAAATCCTATACTGTCCCTAAGCGAGTAACTTATCAAAGACCCTCCCAATCATTTTCACATCTGCGCGCTGAAGTCATAACACGCCGTTGCCTACCTCATAGACCTTCAAATTACGCGGGACAGCCCAAATGTCCCGCTTCGGTCCCGGATTCCCGTAATCGAGGACGACTGATCCTGCAATTCCAGAGTTTATGGACGTAATGATCTAGGTTTTAGGTCCATTTATGTTTGTTTGTCGAGTTTGTTTGATTTTGGAGTTGTGATATCTATAAATGTCTTGGTTAATTTTAGACTGTAGTTGCTTGTAAATTTTATATTTATATTTATTGGAAAACCAAGAACTTACATACATGGCAATTGAAAATAAAAAGTAGAGAGAAATAGATGGTAATTTAAAGGTTTTCACGAATATTTCACAGAATAATAGAACACAGACATAGTAAGTAGAAGGCACAGTAAAATAACATGTCGTCCCTGGCTTATGTTAAATTATTTCGCAAAGAAAGAAAGGCTTAGCAACCTTCGTACCGAAGCAATACTTGTATTAAAAGAGTCTACATTTATTACAGATTGTGTTAATATTGTTATGATTATTTTCGTAATACCGTTGGTTTCTAATTGCATACATAATTTGTATTATTATCGATTAAGAACCAAATAGTTTCTATGCATAGAAGATTTTAAAATATCTGTCTCTTGGTGTTTTTGAGTGTCGATATTTCATGTTTGTTTTCAAATTCGGAGATGTTACGGCATCTTTTCAACATGTTTTTGTTGAAATTGACCAAGGTACCTTTGCGGTGAAAGCTTTGTAGCTACCAACGATCGTGATGAAACGAATTATAGTCTCCTATATCTACACAAAATAACATATTAGTGCATCTTCTCTTTTTCAACCTATATGAAAAGATCATTAATACCTGTAATAGTCAGTATTTAAAGTTCATAATATATGCATTATTATAGGAACATACAGTTATTAATATTTTTCGTTATGTATAGTTCGAGACGAATAGATATAAAGAGTATGAATATGTCAATAATCAATCCACTACAATACCAAAACAGACACCTAATATACCAATATCAGTACCCACAATACCCTATATCGAACAGTATCAATAGATTTTCAGATGTTATTGCTCCATCGTGTGCCTACCAGATTAAAGGGCTCTTTTCCCTTTATACAGCGTAAAAACGCGTACCTGCGAGCATAAACGCCCGCAAAATCCGACAGAATAAAGAAATCGCGGCGTGTAAACGTGATGCTTCGCGCTAACGACGTCGGGTTAACATTCAATAAAAATAAAGAGCGCCGGGAGATACGTATCTTTGAGACTTTTATATTTCATTTCAAGTAAGGAAAAATGAAAGTAAACATATTTTATTATTACAATGAATGGTGTGATGAGCACGCCTTTCGCCTGATGGTAAGCAATACGTCAACTCATGGATAGTAGCAAACCCGAACAAAACCATGAATGACAAAGTAATGCTTGGCATTCCACCGCGCTCGCCATCCTGAGACATAAAATGTTAAGTCTCAATATGTCCAGTAGTTACTATGATACAATGTAATTCAAACTGAAACACAACAGTGCATTTACATTTCTGCTTGGCGGGAGAAATAGACATTGTGGTTGACGGTTGTAGCTATCCACCAGTAAAAAAATTATAGGTACACAGATACTAGACGTGATAACTTAACTGCACTGTAAGTAAATGTTATGTTAAAAGCACATAGCGTACATTCAAATAGAAACATTTCTTTATTGAATATGCAGCTTGCAAGGCAGGATTTTCAGTAAATGGCTAGTTCTGTACTAAGTTGGCTTGTGCCTGGCCGATACGTGCTTGAACGACTTGTAAACACCGCCCATATAACTGAACCACACTGAATATTTGTGGAAGGCTGTGTTACAAAAGAAAAGCGTATTTTTATAAGATTTCATTATGACACAAGTCCAAGGCGTAAGTGGAGAGATTAAATAAACAGGTTTCTTGAGAACTGGCCCAAAATCGCACAAGACTGCATCTGGAAGAAAAGGGAGAAGGCCTTTGCCCAGCAATGGGACAATAATAGCTGAAAATATTTAAATTTGGCAACGATTACTTACTGACGCCGCGGTCCTGACCCCCACAAGCGAAGTGTCATACACCCACCCGGATGTGTCAATATGAACTGAACTTAGATCTTCATAATATACAACCACAAAAAACTACTACTAAAAGTGAAGTGACAGGAGATTTCAGGTAAAATTCTAAATATCATTCATACGGAACAATACAGTATCATAAAAATAATCCTAAATATGATTACCAGAAAAACACCACAATCTTATAAATCGCGCCGTCCTACCGTCTCAAAAAGAGCCATCACGTGTAACACTGGCTAAAGCTGAGACCCGGAGCGTGCAAATGGTTTTATCATATTATGGTAACAAGAATCTAGAATTCATCCAAATCTTGGAGCAGAAATTTGACCAATTCGAGAGGAAAGCTCGCTCAGCATGTGTAGAAATTCGGAACATTCCAATTCCTAAACAGGAAACCAAAGATTTGTTAGTAAATACAATACTAAATATTTCGAAAACTTTAAGCGCCAAAATAGAACCGAATGATATAAAAGATGTGTTCCGCATCCAGACGAGAGACCCAAATAATAAGACCATTATTCTGGAACTCAATAGCGTCCTTACTAAAGAAAAACTCATAAAACTATACAAAGAGTACAACAAAACCAATGAGAAACTGTCAACGGTAAACTTAAAACTAAATTGCCCTTCCCAACCTATTTTCATATCTGAAAATTTGTCTGCAAAGATGAAGAGGCTGTTCTTCCTGGCGCGTGACTTCGCCAAAGTTAACGACTACAACTTCTGCTGGGCCACACATGGAAAAATTTATCTTCGCAAAACAGAAGGCTCACCGCTTATTTTGGTCAAAGATGAACACGAATTAACTAAACTAAAAACACAGATCTGACTAATAGTAATAAAAGAAAATTCCTTTTGGCAGTATTCTAAAAATTTGTTATTTAATATTAAGAATTGTATTGTTTCAATATTTTTGTTTGTATATTTGCGTGACTTAAAGTATGTTGTTACTTATTTCGATTTAGTAGTCTTTTTTTGTTATTCTATTGATTTATATAAACACATAAACAGACCAAAGCATGTAACTCTTCTCTACATTCACACACCACACAGGGGAATGCCTAACACACTCACACGCACACACATATACTCTCAAAGAAACAAACATTTACATTTTATGTATTATATTCCTCTTCTTTTATTGTCATTAATTTTCTTTTTGGAACATTATCTCTATAAGTATGGACCATATTACAAAAATACTTTAATATATTTATCTAGGGCCTTGTTAAACTTAAACAGTATTAATCATAATGGATAATGATCACATCACAATAACAAATGATATCGAACGTATCTCGGTATGTGACTCTTATCAGTGCTCCCCGGAAGATTGTAGTAAATATATTAAGGACCAAATTAAAAATTCTCTAACAATTTTCCATGTCAATATAAGAAGCATAACATGTAACTTTGATAGCCTGTTAATCTTGTTATCCCGAGTAACTGTATCTATTGACTTAATAATTCTGTCTGAGTGTTGGATAAAGAAATCTACCAATATCCCTAGTCTGCATGGTTACTCTGTGTATTGCTCTAAATACTCCAACCAAAATGATGGAGTCTTGGTTTATACAAGCAATTCTTTAAATTGTATTTGCGAGGAACCAGATTTTTGCGATGCCAATTGTTTGATTCTTAAATTCGCCAATGAATTTGCTGTTGTTGCTCTTTACCGATCTCCTGCTACTACAAATATTACAAATTTCTTGACTAGTTTAGACAGTGTACTTAATTCATTACAATACTTTAAAACCATAGCAATTTTAGGGGATTTAAATATTAATATCTTAAATTCTGATAATACCAATGCCGACGAGTATCTGAATCTACTAGCGTCCCATGCACTATTACCCACCCATATTTTTCCTACAAGAGGTTCTAACTGCCTTGATCATATTTTTCTAAAAAGTAACAAACCTGCCTTTACTTTCATTCTTGATTCTCTTATTACCGACCACTCTCCAAGTATTCTATGTTGTTATAATAGACTGAAAAATACATCCTCTATGCCGATTGTTAAACGTGTAAATGAATTGGCGGTTTTAGCTGACCTAGAAAACACAGATTTTTCGCAAATTCTGACCGCTCAGGACGCAGACATGGCTGCTAAAAATTTAGTTGATGTCATTTCCTCATTAATTGACAAACATTCATTAACGGTTGTCATTCCCTCTAGAAAAAGAATTATCAAGCCTTGGATTACTCCGGGACTCTTACGGTGCATTCGTAACAGAGACAAATTGTATAAAAAGACAAAAAAAGACCCAAATAATATTATTGCAAAAATTATATACACACGATACAGAACATTCTGCAACAATCTTCTCAAAAATGTTAAAATAAATTTTGAAAAAACTGAATTGCACAAAGCACGTGGTAATCCTAAGGCTATGTGGAAGACGATAAAGGAAATTGCAAACATTAATTACAAGAAATCACATGCAGACCACTTATTGAGTCTTAGAAACAGTCCTCTTGAATCTGTAAACGTTGTCAATAATTTCTTTGCAAATACCGGTAAAAATCTGGCCTCAAAAATCATACCAACTACATCTACGCAAGACCAAATCAGTAATAAGAACTCCGTTTGTTCTACCCAAAACTCCGTAACACTTGACTCAATGGCTATTTATCCTGTTGATAATGCCGAATTGGAGCGTATTATTCTTGGTCTTAAATTAAACTGTGCCGTTGGATGGGACTCAATCCCAGTATCTATTATTAAAAATGCCCGAAACATACTTATTCCGATTCTAACCCACGTTTATAACCTTTGCCTCTCAACTGCTGTATTCCCTAAAGTATTTAAGAAAGCTTTAGTGTATCCCATCTTTAAATCTGGAGCTACAAACAGCGTAAATAACTATAGACCTATTGCAGTGCTTAGTACACTTTCAAAAATATTTGAGAAAATCCTTAACAGTAGACTCATCAAGTTTCTGGACAAAAATGATATTATTGCTCAAAATCAATATGGCTTTAGAAAAGCTAAGTCCACGGAAGATGCAATTCTAAATTTGACCGATTCTATTGCCATAAATATTGATACTCAAACTAAGACACTCGGAATCTTTTTGGACTTATGTAAAGCATTTGATACTGTTTCCATTCCCATTCTATTAAATAAGCTAGAGGATGTTGGTATTCGTGGACTTGCGTTGGATATTTTTGAAAGCTATTTAACAGGTCGTTCCCAACAGGTCAAAATAAACAAATTCATCAGTAATGAGGAAACTGTTTCTTACGGTGTACCGCAGGGTAGTGTGTTAGGGCCTACACTGTTTCTCGCATACATTAATGATTTGTGCAAGATCTCAATTCCCTCGTGTAAGATTTTGTTATATGCGGACGACACTGTTCTCCTTGTCCAGGGCTCTACATGGGAGGATGCAAAAACCAACGCCGAGGCTGCACTATGCACTGTTGTGAACTGGCTCAACCGCAATTTGCTCACTCTTAACTTGGATAAGACCAAATTTCTAGCTTTTGCGCCCAGAAAATCCTCGCTTCCTCCTTCCACGTTTGCTCTAAAAGTCCACAACTGTCAGCATTCTTCTACTGTTTCATGTCAGTGTACAGAAGTTGCGCAGACTGACAATATCAAGTATTTAGGAATTGTGATCGACAGTAATCTCACATGGAAATACCAAATTGACCTTGTTGTTTCTCGATTACGTAAACTAATGTATATTTTTAAAAATCTACGAAAATCAGCAGATCTCCCGATCCTCAAATCTGTATACATTGCTCTGGCCCAGTCAATTGTAAGTTACTGTATCACAGTTTGGGGAGGTGCCTGTAAAACATTCCTTCTGCGAGCAGAGAGAGCGCAAAGAGGAATACTAAAAGTCATGACTGGTAGTCCAAGCCGTTTTCCCACTTTTGAACTTTATTCACTTTGCGAAGTCCTTACAGTGAGGCAACTCTTTATCTACCACCTTATTCTAAGAAAACATAAATCCTTACCATTTGACCCTAACATCTCTAAAAACAAGCGTAGAACTGACTTGATTTGTCCCAGGCTTTACTGTAATTCTACCCTAGCCTCTCGCCAATTTTACTATTTAAGTCCCAAATTGTATAATAAGCTAAATAAACAACTAAATATTTTTCCACTCACAATCCGAGAATGTAAAATAAGCTTATTTAATTGGCTCCAAACCCTAACATATGACAATACAGAAAAAATATTATTGATTGGTTAAAGCAGAGTTTCTTACCTAGTTGTACTAAAATATCTCACGATTCCTAATCAAAGCACCAAAAATAAAATAAGTATATAAAAATAAATAAATGATATGATGTAAATGTAAATAGTTTATATCCACACAGACGCACATACTTACACACTCATACATACACACACACACACACACACACACAAACACACTCACACTCACACACATCCACACACACACACCCACACACATTGGCTGTTTATATTTAGATTTTAGATTTTGTCACATTATTTTATCACGTTAATTTAACTCTCATATTTTGTGAAACCTATAAAAGCTAATGTTATAAGGAGGGCCTAATAACTGCGACACAGTTACAACTATTGCAGTTATTATGGCAACAGTTTTGTTGTTACATTTTTGTTGGTTCAGAAATAAACTTATTTTTATTTTATTATTTATTTTTATTATCCGGAACACCGGCGAATGTTTAACGCCCACCTGTGAGTATATTCAATGCAGGTCAACTCCTTTGGATGGGTTTTGTGTGGTGTGGATGTTACTTGTTGGTAGGGAGTTGGAGGCGTCAGTGGATGAGATAATGAGATTGTTAAATAAATGAGATGGAAAGTTATGATCTACTGAGTATTGTTTAAGCATTATAGACTTTTAATATCGAGATGCTGTTTTGAAGATGATTTTGAATATATTAATGCAGACAGAAGAGTAAGGCGCAAAAACGTGGTTAATTTCCGCACAATTAAACGTCAAGGAAGGAAAATTTAACACGAAAATCTACTCGTCTCAAACTTTCGAAAATTATGAAAATGAAGGTCAGAAATTGAGTATTTGAGTCACTTTGTTAACGGAAGTTTAAATAAAGGAGACATAGATAGTATATTTGGTGATGGCCTAGCCCCATGCAAATATACTTTGTAGTTATCTTACATTACTGTAAGACTGAATATATTCGACCAAAGTGGTATTACTGATTCACAGAAAACTGACGTGGAAAGTTTGCTAATATTTTTGTGTGATTTTGTCTGAATTAGATTGCAGATATTAGTCCAATACTGTGTGTTTGAATAAATTTCTTATTTATGAACACCAGAAAACTAATTTAAAGTCCAAAAATGATTAAATTCCTAAAAATCCGCTTACATTCCAAAAACTTGATATCTATGAGAGCGGCGCAGGCCACTATAAAATGCACAAACACTCGACGCAAGTCCTCTCGGCTCGAGCGTTATGAAAATTTAACCGGCTAACGGTTTATACCGGTTTACAGGTGGCCGGTAAATTCCGGTGGCGACCGGATAATGCGGGCATTACCATCCCGGTCGCGCGCTTTAATGTGCCGCACGCAATTCACAATGTAGCGTTATGATTTTGACGCTTTTTTACGTCGCTTTAATGTGAGGGATATTGATTTTATTTACATGTACGGATATGTATTTCGTGTGAGAGAATTATGCCTTTTAAAATAGTAAAAATGTATTAATGTAGCAACTACGCACTGGAAAGTTACATCTATCCACGAACGCTTGTAACACCCGGATAATTCAATGAATCGGTCATTGAAATTTGTTGGAGATGCAAGAGACACATCAAATTTTTACAGACTATTCGTCTGTAGTTTGAGTTGAGTGTTTGAGCAATATCGTACTACATTTTTTTCTTTTTTCTCGCAATTTTAGCATCATTGTAAGATTAACTTCTAAAATCAACAGCTTTGTATCTAAAATCCTCAAGCCATTGAATATAAGCATTTGCAATATATCAAGCATAGGCATCGGTGGGGCGTTGTTTATGGCGCGGTCAACCCCTTGATAAGGGTCAGTCACTGGACCGTGACACATCACTCAGCGGGGGTGATGCACGGGTTGTCATGTCTTCGCGCCTTCACCCCTTTCGGTAAAGTATGAAGATACTTTGTAGAGGGTGAAATTATTTATCGAGCATAATGGTTCGGGGGTGTCAATCAAAATTTACTTTATTATTCGATTAATCTTTGATGTGGTATTTTGACTAATAATGAATGCTTTCTATAATACACTGAATAATATTATCATATGAAAATCTAGTATCTCAAATTTTAGAGTGATGGCACAAATCTAACTAGAGGGATTTGCACCGTAGATCCACATATAAACTCACATCTTTTTCCCAGAAGGGGTAGGCAGAGGTGTTGGTAGGAACCAGTACACCCACGTTTCGTCTTGTAAGTTATGACCTGAGCCCAATACATGACCACATAAATCTTGGGGCACGACAGTGTTTCCGCCAAGTCGAACAAAAAAGTGGCACGGCCGTAACAGCCTATTCTCGAAACAGTTTAGGCCATTTTCGACTCCCTATAACTTGGTTGTGGATAAAACGAGAAGCCTGAATTTTCAGTACACGCAGGCATTGTATAAACATATGCCATGTTAAAGTTCATTCAATTTAAACCCGTAGTTTAAGAGTTATAAGAAGTAGGTAGGGCTGGTTGGAGGTTTAAAATCTTGAACGAGAAGCCACACAATTCCGCACTATTGGTATACATAAATATAATTGCAGGCCACTGGCTTGTATCCCTTAAACCTACTCTATCCTGGTCAACCCAACCCGTTGAGCCTGATTTATAAGCCGCTGGACAATGCAAGCCTCCCTGGATCCATTAAGATATCTTTCAACTGTCACCAGAGGGACTGGGAAAAAGCTTTGGTTTTGATTTAAATACTGAAATACATAGTGTATTGGCAGTTTTCAGTGAAGCTGAAGTAAATTCTGACGTAGATTTGTTAGAATCTCCATTCCATCTCATTAAAATAATTATTTTACTGGTAGTAGGTGTCTCATATGTGAATGACCGTATGGGTAGGTACCAACGCTAAAAAAAAAAGACTTAACATCTTATGTCTCAGGATGGCGAACACAGGAGAATGGTATATATTGCTTTGTGTAATTCAAGGTGTTATTTGGTTTTTCTACTGTTCATGAGCGGTCGTACCACTTAAGAAAAGGCGAAACATTCTCTGAGACATAAAAACATGTGATTTAATTGTAGAAAATTTACAGTAGCATTATAATACAATACAAGATCTCTTTAATATAACCAGAACAAGGATGAAACAGATCAACACAAACGGCATGCTCGTCTTGCCATTCATTGCAATAAAAAAAAAAAACATAAGGAGAGTAATGTGTAAAATAATTTAACGGTATCCGTCGAAATTAATATTACATTGTGCAAACCCTACGTCACTATAAATTGATTCAAAAAGAAATATCAAACCATCAAAAACTCCAATACAATTAAACTAGAACAAGGTGAAAAATGCGCGATTTGTGACGTAACAAATAGCTGTAGTTCCGTATAAATCGACACGGGAACTAATACCGCCAATATGTTGGGAGGAAGCGATTTTTTCCGCCGCGGTTGAGAGAAATTCGACTACGCCCCGTCCAAATCACTTTACATTTTTCAAGGAAAAATTTCCTGTATTTTAATATCTAGGCCGAGAGCAGGGCGCTACATTGAGCAATTAGTTACAGAATTGCTGCGGGTTAAAGTTTTAAAAAGGTTACAAACGAGCTTGATTTTATTCGGATAATACCGGCGGTTTAACTGAAGAATGTCAAGAGGGATGTTTTTTGGAGTTTGTAAATTGTGCCTCATTTGTTAATGTATGCACGATTTTTGATTTAAATTAATATTATAAAGAGAAAAGTTTTGATTGTGTGCATTGAATAGACTCTGAACCTATGGAACTATTAAAAATATTTCACTATGAAAATCCTACATATCTCTAATGAACATAGGCGATAAAATATTTTCAAAAAACGTGTATATGCACGCGGGGGGAGCTGGGCCAGGTCGCTAGTATTAGATAAAACTTGATATGATGAGGGAAGTAAATTGGTTTCCTGCTGAAATACCCAATAATATATGTTTTATTGCAAGTATTATTAATTAATTTTTATATGTTTTTTTTTTATGTCTCCATGTTTTCGTTATCTTTATTTTACACTGCCCTATCTTTTTTCCTGCTCATATATCCATCCCATGGTTGTCTGGTAGAAATTGCCTTAGAGCGATAAGACCGCCATTTGTACTTTGTTATTTTGTATTATCTCTTTTTTTTAATATATTCATAATATATTTTTTATACATTTTGACATTTATTTCTTTAATATATTTTTTTTCATGGGTATATACTCACCATAACATAGTGAAGGCATTATTAATTCGATTTTGTGTTTCAGATTATCAGTATGGATGAATCTGTTTGTATCATCTGCAATAAGGCAGATGATAAGCAAGTGTATGAAATAAAAAAGCAGCTTTGCTTTGCATTTTCTGAGAAGATTTACTATAGTAACATACATATATTTTTTCACCATCGGAAAGTAGAGATTTCAACGAACAGAAAACATACCAATTTTTTGAAAAAAGCTGATATTTTGACAGGTGAATTTTCGATTGAAAATTAGGGTGCTTTTTCGATATTAATTCAAAATAAGGCGAAAAAATAAATATTTTTAATCAAATAAATTACAACGTATTTGGGACATAAAAAGGTAAGTTTTCACCAAATTTCGTTAAAATAATATTTTTTTTTGTAAAAGATAAAAATAAAAAACCAAAAACTTGGTTTTTTGAATTTTTCACATAAACTTTGAGGTTTTGTGAAAAAAAGTGTAAATACAAAAGTTTTAGATCTTTTTATTACCTACAACTTTGCCATTTGACTTTTTTCGATAGGACTTTTAGTTTTGCCGGAAATCGAGAAAAACCGTTTTTTACCCTTAAAAACCCACCCCCATCCCCTTCCCGGCCTCAGATCGCCCGTAAATTATTTTTCCTTTCATTTTTATACTATCCCCCTCCTTTTCTAATGGGTTTCATCCTACTATTATTTTTATTGGTTTTAAAAATTATCGACTCTGGTCTATTTACATACCTTTCACATTTGATATACGTGATGGATAGCAGAACTATCTAATAAATAAATAATATTATGGTCAAATAAAATAAAAGAAAAGTGTTATATATATACTGCTGGAATATCTGAAGGCTTACGCCGTGGATACAGGAAATGAGGTGTACATCCGGCAGACCGACGTTTCCGGCTCGGCTACTTCCGGTACGGATACACTGCCTATGTGTAAATGACTAGCGAATGCCCGCTGGATTGCCTGTCATTTATACCATAAGAATAAAAATTAAGTCTCAAGTTAATTATATTTTGTAGTTCACTTTTCAACGTAGTCATAGCTATATATTTTATATCGATCTATCGTTATGTGAAAAGTCGGAACAGTCAACGAAATCTATGTGGAGACACATTTTTTAACAATCGATACGTATTCTCGAATGCCATCAGTAGCCGTTAATTTATCATGCATATAAAAATAATATAAAAAGGTAATAATAATATATTCCACTTGCAGTCACACAACGTTTTGTGTATGCATTTTTTATTTATCAACAAAAACATATATTCACACTTGTTAATTGCAGATAAAGTTTAGTATGTTTAACACATTTGTGAAGTCAATAATCTTTTTGTGGTTGTGATTCTAATAAAATGCCGATAACTGTTGAATAAATATTACCTTTTTTATTCGCCGATGAATCAACAAAAAGGTTTTATCTTGAAAAGACATCGCAAACACGGCTTGAAGTGGTTTTGACACTTCCAAGGGTGAAATAAAAAATAATCTTTAAGGTTATAAATTATCGCCAAACTGAAGGACTTCCATGAATTTTCGAAGGCATATAGATGTATAGAAAACTTATATTTTTTATGCATGAAATCAAATATTTCTTCAATGTAAATAAATATACACATATATATCGGACAAGAACAGCGTTCGAATCTGGACCCGCTCGTCTTAAAGATACCATCTTAGCAACTGCGCCACTGACACTGCCTTTATAGACACGTATAGGTAGTGAACAACAAACAATACTTTAGCTACGGAACATGTGATTTTAGGTAATAAGCAAAATGTAATTCGGGCTATTAATGTATAATGCAAAAGACTGACTTTTCTGTGGTATTATGAATCCTACTAGTAATAAACGTAATCACTTAGCGCGGGTTTCCAGGCAAAAAATCAAGTTTCAGCTACCAAATGTGTGAGAATCTTAACTCCAATCGAACCCACGTCACAAATATTTATATTTTTAAGAGAACTGAGAGCGCACCTTAATATTTTAAGAAGTAACAAGCGAAATATCACATTACAAACAATAACCAACACAAATAAACGACATAAACTTTAAAATTCAATATAACGCCATACATTTCACACTGGTTAATAAAAAAATATGATGCCACCGTTTTCACAAATATAACTTTTATTCTTTGAGTGGTAGAGTGCATTGTTGCACATGTTTTGTGTTTGCAATCGGTTAGCGGGTGTCGCGTAGTATTTTATCTTGATGTTTACGATCCGATATAACGTTACAAAATAAAAAGACGTGGATGCAATAATATTTTATGGTTTGGTGCAAAATTTATAGCAGAGCGGGTTAAAGAAGTTCGGCAAAAGTAGAATTATCTCATTGGCTATCGTTGTTACGTCTAACAAAAGTAACTATGTAACAAATGATATAGTATAAAATATAAAAAAATGTGTTTTGATCATAGCATCAGTAGTTCAAGGAAATAATGAACTTTTCTGTTCCTAATATATTTATCCTCCTGTAATATATTTATTATATTCACACAAACCTTATTGTCTTGATGCAGGTATGTTGCGGCCTCGTAAGTAATAGCCATTTTTTTAAAGTGACAAAGTAGTATGTTTTATGCCCACAGTTTGAGTTAGAATCAACGAAAGAGTTACTAGTTACCACTTTTGCAACCCAAAGACTGTTAGTTACTAAAATCTGTCTCTTAATACGTGAATTCTATAAAATAATCATACTTTATTAATTAATTAAATTCTGTATATCAAAAGTTATCGCCCAATGCGCAATGGTCACCCATTGTACTATTTAATTTTTTACTTGATATATTTTATCTTACTTGAGATGTAAAATAAAGAGTAGAAATTAATAATAAAAATAATAATAAGTTATAAGTAAAATATCGCATTTTCCTACATAATTTTCGTTGCTCAGATTTGCATTAGTCGTCCGCTATCCGCTCACAGCACGCACAAGCTAATTTTATTGTTTGTCACAAATTGTCCTGAACGCGGGTATAAAATTAAATGGGATAAAATGAAAAATAAATAAAGCGCGTCCCACACCACCTCTCCATATTAGCCGCGTCTGCCAACTGGCTTGATTGAATGCCAAACATGGCACAAGATTGCCAGCGACGGAATGTATTTTTATGCCCAGATTATTATTATAAATACAGGCCACATTCCGTAATTGGTGACCAGGTATGATATAGATTCTGCCAATTTAAATATTGTTTCAATTAATGGGTTAAGAGAAGGATTTCCGAAATCATTCGATTATTCTATTAAGAGCGTATACACCTTGCGCGCAAAGTCAACTATAGGTATTTCTTCGTTAATTTCACGCACACATAAGCGACCAAAGCTGTGTGCGTAGAGCTGCCGCGTCGGCTCGCTATACAATCGGCTCAAACAACTTTGATCCGTGCGCTTCAAATATTCAATTGAAATGTAACTGTAATATATTATCATAAAATATTTTATTTGCATTATAAGTAGACAAATATTACTGTGCAAGCAAAGAATAATACAAATTTAGATACTAATCATATTTTCGTTATTATTACATTGTTAAGTTGCATTCAAATCAGTGTTCAATCAGTAGACACTATGGACGTTTTATTAATCATTTCGTGTTCGAACACATAAATAGTGTTAGGGGCCTTACAACCCCTTACAACTACGAATTATATTTAATTTTATATTACAATACATAACATAATTTAGCCTCGGAATTACATCCCATTATATTACCTGAAACATAATTTATACTCACTACAAAATCATTGTAGGTAATAAAAATAATTAATTATTTTACTACCAAAGTACTAAGATGTGCTAATCGCAGTCCGCGCGTGGCTATTTTTACTACGCGCGGCAATAATCGACTTCAGTTAGGCCGGAGCGACGAGCGATACGTCCTCCCTCTAGAAGGCCTTGCGGCAGTCTGATTTGATCCACGTCGGACAGCGTGTTTTATAGTGGTGTTTAAAATATTTGTAGAAAACATGAAAACTAATTTTGTTGAAATATAAAAATGGTAATTTATTGATAAGATGTTCTTCTATTATACTAATTTTGTTGAAATATAAAAATGGTAATTTATTGATAAGATGTTCTTCTATTATAATATGTAATTGCTATAAAAATTATGTACGATAAGTTGGTGAAAAAAAATATGTTCTTGACGAGAGTTTCTGAATAATTCCGCATTGTTTAAATTTTTATTTTTCAGGAACTAAACACAAAAAGATTATTTTTCTCAGCAAAATCCCTCCATAAGGGTCTTATTAGTCGGATAATATTTTTATTTTCATCTTATATTTAGTGGTTTCGGATATCTTAAGCTTCTAAATTGCCATTTAAAGCCTAAATAACGAAACTTGTGTTCAGTAATCCTTATAGTACTCACAAATTATCCATCAATCTATAATGTTCTCCACCAAAATCCCTAGATGACAACCTTTTCTAAAATTAGTAATAATTATTTTTCCTTTAAATTGTTTATTGGTGGCTATTAACTCATTTGAAAAGTCCTGTTTTTAAGCCAAAAAGCGCGTGCAGGGTATAAACGCTCTTAAGAGTTTTCATCAATTTCCAACTACCAATTCATTATTTTCTGAGATGGGTTCTTGATCGTTTATTCCAGGAAATATAAATATTTTGTGATTTTGTTTCTGTTAAAACGATATTTTAGAACAGCTACTTTGGGACAGTATATCAGGATGACCAAAAACTCACAAAATGTGCGTATATGCATCAAATTAAAGCAAATTACAGCTCTGAGATTGACGCAATAAATAACTTTAAAAAAACCAGAAGAACTTCAGCCAACCGGTTCAAAAAGGCAAATATTTGAAGCGATGCTTGAAACCCCAATGGCCAACATTCATTGCGGAATAAGTGAAGCGATTTTCTATTAAGCAATTTAAAAAGCCCTTCCGAAATACCGTACCTGGCCCCAAATAAAGTCTCTCAGACGGCCGTGTTTGTCCCGTCTGCGTTTATGTTTGACCATTGGACCTTTCATAGCAATTAAACTATTTCACTGCTCTGGAGGGCCGGCAGAGAACAAATTAAACAGAGAACGGCCCGCGTTTGGGAAATTGGATAGCGGCGGGTCGCAGCCTACTTGCCAACTAATTCTGCCGGTTTTCATGAGCTTTGGTATATTTTTTGGATATCGTAAAGGTTTTTGCCACGGAAATGGATGTGGGTTATAAACGAACTTTACTTTCGTTTTATGATCTTTTTCCTTTGAAGATGCACTGATTATTACCAGTATTATTTTGCTACATTATAATTATCTTAGAATACAGTATAGGCTGTAATAGTCTTACAAAAATTGCTTTGTTTTGTTTATTTAATTAGATTCTATAAGAATTAATTCTTACGTCTTCTACTGGTGGTAAATCTCTTAAATGTGACAGACCGCCTAAGTAGGTACCGCAATGTCTATTTCTCCCGGACATTGTAGCCTGAGTAACTTCTGGGCATATTTAGACTAACATCTTATGTCTCAGGATGGCGAGCGCTGTGGAATCCCAAGCATTGCTTTATAACTCATGCTGTTGTTATTATGTAGTGTCCTTTAGCTTGGGGTGGTTTAAATAACTTTGACGCTAGCTTCGTCTTACCGTAATGTATCGTAAGTGTTTATAATCAAAATTACATCCCATAGCCGAGTCATAATGTCCAGTAATCACTAGATACATGTTCTATACCTAGAATATGATAGTCAATCACCACGCACTAAAACGGTGAAGGAAAACATCGTGAGCAAACCTGCATACTATAGCGATTTATAAAAATTCTACGGTATGTAAGTTTGTCAACCCGCACTAGGCCAGCGTGATGGAGTATATGGCCTAACCGCTCTCAATCGTACTGTCGATTGTAGAGGAGGCCCGTGCCCTGTAGTGGGACATATAAGGGCTGATACAGATACCTAGAATAACTATACTAGTATTAA
The DNA here is from genome assembly GCA_009982885.2 of Hyles vespertilio. Classification (NCBI taxonomy): domain Eukaryota; kingdom Metazoa; phylum Arthropoda; class Insecta; order Lepidoptera; family Sphingidae; genus Hyles; species Hyles vespertilio. The sequence continues at coordinate 1,007,415 of CM042814.1, read as the reverse complement.
AAAGCTGCTGCTATACTGCGGAAATGCACAAAACATTAATAGGCATCAGACAATGAAATCCCCAAATTCCGCAACGTCCCAGACAATGGAGACATCGGCAGATCAAGACCACTCGATCAGACTGATTGTTCATATTCGTGAAAAGCAAATCGTTAGGCCCGCTCCTAATTTGTAAAGCGCTCGAGACGAACAATCTGTGTCCTAATTAATGATGAGGGTACTTGGTTCGATTATTTAGTGTTGGTATTAAAAAGGATTGCAAATGGACATATTTTGATTTAATTTCATGAATTTTTGACACATAGTCTTTTTCTATATCACAGATTTGGGTGAAAATGAGAATCTTTTACGTCTACTTATTTAGAATCCCGGCGTAAGTTAATGTACTTAACTCTGGATAAAAAGTGATTGCGAATTTGATAGCTTAGATAATTATCACAATATTTCATTGATGATTACATCCATATTATGCAAATACCTAAAAATTTCTAGAAAAAAATCCATATTATTTTAGTGTAGGTACATATATATATATATATTTATCTTAAAAAAAAACTAAGTTAGTACATGATAAAAGATACTTAAAACAAAACCAAAACCAAAACCAAAACTATTTTTAGTCCACAGATGGTAGTGATGGTAAATTTTTCTCGCAGTTCAAAGGATTAAAACATCTCTAATGAAATGTTGAGTCTTTTTATTACACAATTGTAATTAAGCCCGTAGTTAATTAAAATAGTTAAATTCCAGTAAATAAAGGTGCTTAACAAGTTGCCTAGTTTTTGAAATGTACTGTCCTCTAAAGGTTTTGACGTTAATTGCTGCCTCTTGGTTAAATATGACGCTGTTTTGACGTAAAACAAATTCAGTCGACCTCATTATTTATCAAAATATCCCTTTAATAATAATTCCTTAATTATCTTTGGTAAAATATAGAAATTCTTTGGAATAAAAACTTAGCTTCGAAGTTACCGGAGTTATTTTCATAATCCACCATCTATTTATAAGCAATCTTGCGCGGAAAAATCTCAAAAACTCGAAACAACAATATCGCAAGTCTCAACTCGTGCCGTTAATTAGAAAGGAATAAGTTTTAATTTGTTCACTTTAATCTAGGAATAAATTGAGCAGGCGTGAGTCGGATTCGTGCAGATGAGGTTCCGTATCCCGCTTCTATAATATCGTTCTATATACGGATCTGCAAGTGTGAGTTTGTAATTATAATAATATACATATTAATCATTTTAACACTAATTTTTTTGATATCATTCAGATGTGATCCTTTGGGATCTTCTTTTAGAATAATCCTATGGCTATGAGGCTTATCCTATAGGCTTATAGTTTTTCTTGACGCTCAGACGGACAATGTAATCCCAGAGGAGTTTTGGTTAGTATTTTGTACAGAACCCTAAAAACAAACCGGCTGAGGGTTTAATGAAAACATTCCCGCGCTCCAGAACTCCTGTTTGCGTGCTATTCTTTTGGATCGCTTTGTATTTAGTAACTACTGAATTAAACGAGATCCGAGCTTCATATTGGAATTGATTTCATTGTAAAAAAATTGGTGTCATGTTTGTATCTTACTATACTCGTCTGCTTACCGGTAAAACAAGATAAATGCATATTTTTACAAAATCGAGTTAAAAATGCAGTTTTATGGAATTTTTTATTCTCTATCTACTGGTAAAACCCAATAAAACCAAAGTCCAATATCTTCTGAGATAATAAGTTTGTAAAAGTGATAACTTGTTACATTTTGGAAAAAATATACAAGTAAAACATAATAAATATTCTTATAGCTTAAATGCATTTCAATTTTCACAGGCAAAAACAATAAATACGGGTAAAGATTTGAACTTTTTATAATTTAAATAGTAAAATGATTAGAATTATTCTGTGACAAGGTCATAAACGCATTTATTATTATAAATCTTACCATTTAAACACCATCACTATATTAAAGTTATTTATTTCATTGTATTTATTGATTTTTGTTTATTATTAATCGATGTTTAATTGCCCTAATTACGTGATAAGAAATACAAAGCTGCTGCCCGAGAGCTGAGTTGATCCGACACTACAGCGAAGACATCCCGGACATCAGTCGGTATGAGATTCGGATGGCCTTTGATTGACTTAAAAATAACAAAGCGTCGGGCGAGGACGGAATTATAGCAGAGCTTCCGAAAGCGGGTGGAACGCTGATACTGCAAGGCCTTCGGAGGATCTTTGATTCCATCCTGCTTGAGGGCACAACATCAGAGGCATGGAGCAGGGGTGAGGTGGTACTGTGCTTCAAAAAGGGTGATAACAGCTTCTTGAAGAATTACAGGCTCATCTCACTCCTGAGCCATGTTCTATAAGGTGTTTTCAAGGGTCATCACAATTCGTTTGGAATACAGATTTGATAACTTCCAGCCTCCCGAACAAGCTGGTTTCTGAAAAGGCTACAGTACCATAGACCACATTCATTCACTCCGGCAAGTTACATAAAAATCTGAGGAGTATAATTTCTCACTTTGCTTAGCGTTTGTGGACTATGAGAAAGCCTTCGATTCGATAGAGATTTGGGATGTGCTGCAGTCTCTTCAACGGTGCCACATTGATTATAGGTATATCGACCTGATGAGACAGGGAGATATAATATCTCCGAAAATGTTCACTGCTGCGCTATTCGGCATTCGGATTCGGCATCAACATCAATGGCGAGTATATCAGTCACCTTCGATTTGTCGACGACATCGTAGTCTTGGCGAAATCGCTGGAATCCTGTGCCATATGCTCAAGGACCTCAATGGAGTTGCTCAACTGGTGGGTCTTAAAATGAACATGGACAAGACGAAGATTATGTCGTGTCCACCTGGATTGCGGTTGGAAAGTCTACGCTCGGAGTTGTGGACGAATACGTCTATTTGGGACAAGTTGTCTGGTTGTAAGTTGTAGTCGCTGTGGGCCGGACACATGGCGCATAAAACCGGTGGCCGTTGGGACCGAAAGGTTCCATAATAGAGGCCACGTACAGGCAAGCGAAATGTCAGACGCCCGCCTACAAGGTCGACGGACGATCTGGCTATTCCTGGATGGCTAGTCGCTGGATGCATGCTTCCAAAAAGTACTACTAACTACCCCTCAAAAGAGGGGTAGTTAGTAGTACTTTTTGCTTTAACAGTTTTTTAATTAATGAATTTGAAATAGATCAAATTACAACTCAAACTTTAAAAACTCATTTACTCGAATTGGCACTGACTGCATTTATTACTTTTTTATATTTGATCGAAGTTTTTACCAGTAAGCAGACGTACTGTACTGTACTGTATCAGCCCATATACGTTCATGCCGGGCACGAGTTTACTCTTTAATCGAGAATATGAGTTCCAGATACCAGTATACTGATACTCAAGACTCGATCTTAGTGTGGGGTCAGGACTATGTATGTGACTAGTGGGTGTATCTATTTATTTATTTAAATATGTTTGGTTGAATGCTGAAAAACGTTTAAAATACATTCGCATTTATAATTATACCAAGGATTACAAACTCTCCAAGATATTATTAAATATTTAACATAAACCTGTTCAGCTTTCTTTCCCCAAGGGACACATGACTCGGCATTTGGCCTTTTTTTTATCGCCACGCCATTGATCTATCTGCACTCTTATCACAAGTAGGCCTGCGAACGGCGGATGTGAAAAAAACAGGTACGTAGATGTGGAAAGATATATGGATTTGTGGGTGACGGGTCGCAGGTTCGATTTTTGTTTAAATAAATCTATTTTTATCTGATTCACGTATAGTGACATTTTTGGGGTTGTTTTTTGTGGTGTGACATGTTTGGTTTAAACATAATCGTCTTAAAATGTCTATTAGAATTGAAAAGGCTTTTATAAGACTATTTTTCTGTGAATTAAAGACTATTAAAATCGCTGTCACTTCATATACCTTTGTATATGGAAATAATAAATATTTTCTTATTGCATTACGTGCCAGAGCGTAGGCCTCCACTACATTCGCCAATTGTATACATTGCTTTGTAGATATATACATAGATATAAAGAGTATTAAATACTTTGATGGCAATTTGACTACATTAGTCATTATGTGATGTGAAACTGAAAAATATAATATATAAGTAGATATAAAATGAGTGTGAGGTGTTAAATAAATTTATCCCGTCATTGATTACGTGATTGTGCCGGGCTGAATACTTAATTTTAAATAGCTTAATATGTTGGGAAAGAAGAAAAATTAACAAGCAAGTCTCCCAAGGCTTAGTAATGCTATCGAGATACCACCCACCAATTAATTACTTTATAAACATTTTCTTTTATTAACACATCACAACCTTGTAAAGATATAAACAAAACATAACATTCAAATTAGCATTCACATCGGGACAAATTAAAACCGATGCAATTAATTCAACTGATAACCTTTTTTTATGTTTTTTTCGACAAAAAGTCGAGTAGTCTGTACGGGCGCCGGGTGAGATGCGACAGGCGACATGGCGACGTCAAGTGCAGTGCGCGGGCGCAGGTAGTCGACACTTAAGCGCATGTGCTAGTGCTGGGGTTGTTTCGATATCGATGAACAGTATCGATGGTTTGTAATGGAAAATGGAAATGGTGTGGAATAAAATATGAGGTTATTTAGTGTTTTATTTTTGGGATATGTTATTGAAAAGTAATTGGTTTATAGATATTTGTACAAATAGTGTCAAGTTTTGTAATAGATATATAGTATCTACTGTACATTTTACACTATAGACATATTGTTGTTTATTCTAGGTGAGGTGTCAGTACTTACGGACTTATAAAAAAGACTAAAAAAAAACAGAATTAGAGCAAATATATTTTGTGGCCCACAAAAAAGTAATACATTGATTTTAATCTGTGGTCAGAACTACGCATGTGACTGTGGGGTTTATTTATTTATTTAAATAAAGTTCAGTACAGTTTCGCAGTTGCCTTAATCATTCAATTAATATACAAAATAAAATTACCAACCATCCCATCTCTGAAACGAGCCTATCCAAATATATCAGAAAGAGTAGATATTATCGAAATGGGGAACACATCTTATTTGTGAAGCACTCAAGCCGTCTGGTGTCTGGCGCTCTGTTTTTGTATTGGCAAAAAATAACAGCACTCCAACGGGACCGGGTATGAATGAGTGTTTAGCCAAATGTTTTCCGATATTAATTAGCATTTCTTGGTCGTAACCTGTGAATTTGTTGCTTTTATGGAACAGTTATGAAGTTTAAAAAATATTTTAGATATTTAGGAACCAAATGGATGAAAATATATTTATTTATTGAATTTGCGTCTTGTTAAATTTCCCACCCATGTGGCATTTTTATGTGTAAACAATAAACATTAAGAACAATAAAAATTGCTAATACACAAACCAGGGAAGTTAATTAAATGAAACATACACATACATAAACAAAGCAAGTGTACGAAACACAAAATTAAAATTTAAAAACAATAAATCTTCATTAGTCGGATTTAATGCCAGGGGCTTAATCCACCAGTATGAATACTTTTCTATAAAGTTAGAAGAAAATGTAGGTCCACTATAAGTTAATAATTCAACAATACTTTGGCACTATCAAAACTTTCTTATATTCCCCCGAAAAGCGACCAGTTTCCATGAAACCCATCATAATATCAATTATAACAGGATATCCGATTTCCAACTAACTTGAATAATTATGTCATCCGGCGAGATAAGCCTGCAGATGCTTTGAACACTGCACTCAATTACCCGCTACACCAGTAGTTACTAGTTACTAGGAACTCCGGTAAGTAGACCTGATAGCACTAACTCGGACCGTACGATGGTTCCGAGTAGTATAGGATATACTGATTCAGTTTCAAAGAGCTTTGTGCTGAGATCGCGTTTCACTGCGCCGGCGCACCTCAAGTGCTTGTATTCATAGTATGGCATTAATAATCAAATAATAAGCTTCTGACTGCCTCGGTGGCGTGGTATTGTGCAGTTACAAAACTAAGGTCTCGGGTTCGAATGAAAATGAAAAGAAATGAAAATAATTTATTAACTCCATTAAGATGTTCTACATCATTCAGATTCAGACATTTTTTTTATCTACCACCCGGTTCGGAATGCAGTTTTCATTAGAGAAGAAAGGGCAAGAAATTTTAGTGTTGCTCTTTTTAAAATAAAATTAGCATTTTAGTGATTATTACAAAAATTATAAGTGGTTGGAACCCCGTCACGAATCAGATCGGAAAAAATGATATTGGATTTTTCAATTAATTATCAGCCCGAAATCAGGAATTAGTGCCCGATATGATGATAGTCTCGCCTCGTATCACATCGCGGAACGCAACATACTAGGCGAAAATATGTCCTGGCACCTCTGCCTATACCTTCTGAGACAAGGCGCTTTATGTCCTCTAATGGACAAATAGAGGGAGACAAGGTAAATGTGATGAAAACTTCAGCAATGATTCACAAACAAGCGATGTGAAATTTTTGATGACTGTGCTGTGAGTTGTGTTTCATTTGGTGTGTGCGATTGCTGGAGTTCAAGTTACTTTTCTTCTTGCCCTTCTTTGTGTCGTGTGCCCAAGCAAAGAGATCGGCAACACACCAACGACTTATATACAGGGTATATCAAGACTGTTACCAAAAATGAAGCCGGGTGGTAGTTTAAACGACTTCAGACACAATGCAACAAAGTTGCAAAAAAAACGACAATTTTAATTTTTTTATTTTTTTTTTCCTATCGCCATATTTGGGTGGTAAATGCATTTCTGCCTAAAAATAATAGTGTATACCTTTTTATTTCTAAATAATCTAAGGTATAAAAGAGTTTAAATTATTATTTTAGTATAAACTATGGATTTACCACCCAAAAATGTCGATATTTATAAAATCATAAAAAATAATTGTGTTTGTAGTCACTAAAACTACCACCCGGCTTCGTTTTCGTTAGCAGTCTTGAGATACCCGGTATATGTATATAATTATATACCTTGACAATATATTATATTATTATCGCACTATAAATAAGGCTCGCACACGTGGTAGCCAGCACACTGCACACTGCACAGTAACTGTAAATCCATCGCACTTGAACAAACGGCCGACTCCGGCGCTGTTTGCGTTCAATAACGTATTTAATTCCTGCCAATAAAGACTTGTTGTTCTTTGATTTAAGACCACACAGGGCGCTGGTTTTGGAGCTTAGCCGGTAGTAATCTTGAGTGGCTTCGGAAGGTTCCGATTAATTTTTGAGTGTATTGATAATTGGTGGAATACTTATGGATTTGTCTATCAGTTACTGTTGTTGTTATTGTTGAATGTTTGTGTTTTGTAAGGTGCAGTTGGTTAGACGCTGTCATTGAAACAAAAGGCAGTGGGTTTGATCCTCGCACCGAGACAAATTTTTGTGCGATCCACAGAATTGTTTCGACTCTGGGTGTTAGTGAGACTGAAAAGTGTCTCGAAATTCCTGATAACCACGACACGATATTTAATTGGTCTCAATGTGAGGTTAGGACTATGTAAGTGACTGTTGGGTGTATTTATTTATTTCAATGGCGAATGATAAATATTTTAATCTAGGTTTTTTGAATACTTATTAATTAACAGTTTGGTATAATTATAGAGCATAGGGCCTATAAATCGCGAGTCTGCTTGATTACTACGTTAAGTACTGAATTATTAAAATTATTTATTTAAAAACAATTACAACATGATTTGAATTATCATACGACATCAGTTATTAGCTTATATAATATATCTTATTTTCAGAAGCAATTTATGAGTAAAGTATGGCTTCATACAATGTCAGGGCAATGCCAAGCATTGGTTTGAAATACATTGGATTGTTTGGTTTTCTACTGTCCAGGAGAGGTCGTATCGCTTACCATCACGCAAATGGCTTGCTGGATTCGCCATTCATTGCAATAAAAGAAAATATATCTCTGCTTTCCACGTACGTACTGAAATTACGGATTTTTATGATTTCTCTATAAAAAGAAAACTATAGACTCAGATATTTGCTCGTTCATCCCAGCATTGCAAAGCATATCTATATGGCTACCACTTACCCGCTATTTTTTTATCTACATTCCATAATTTACGAAAGAGGAGAAAGTTAGTGTCACAAGGAAGCAGCATTAAGGTCAACAGACTTTAAATCCCGAACAAACACTAGCTGAAGACAACAAAGCAAACAGGAATAGACAACCGCAAGTACATAGTTGCAAAAATTAGTGACGCCACGTTACGCTGACCACCCACCGTGTCAATAGATAAGCAGGGGCGGCGTGAGGCGTGGGCGACGGGGCCACAACCTCCCGGAAAAATCTCACGCCTTCAAGGTTTAAATAGCTTTATGTACCTCTAGAAAATATTAAAAAATATTCAAGTTTCACAGGTATCTTTTTGTGACTGGATGCGAGTTAAACTCCGTTCATGGTTACATTTCCTAAGATATAGCTGTGCCATTTCGAAGTAATTTATGTAGGTATAGCATATAGCATTAGACAGTTAATTTCTAAATTCTTTATAGGTGAATTAAATCATACCATGGGAACCTGTCCCGTGGAGATTAATGTATGGTATCTGATCTTGCAAACGGCCAGCTTGGTAGACTATGACCTAAACCATCTTAATTGTAGATAAATCCCGTCTTTTCTGTTAGACGTACATGGTCTGGGCTATAAATATTAACATTTTTATTTTCAATAAAAAATACCTGTTTGAAAAATTCTATCATATCTCTCTAACTATGCCCGTAATTTTAAATATAAGAACCTCGCAAAGATAATCTTGTCCTCATCAATTTAGTAACGCCGCCACTGTAGGTAGTGCAAGATGGCCGGCCGTAAAGTTTAGTGCGCACGCGCAGCACACGCCTCGCCTGATTGGCTGCTACGCGCCGCGCGAAGGTGACACCAAACGGTGGGAATATGTCGGATATTGTTTACAAAAGTTGAGTAGAATATTATCGAAATATTTTTCCTTGTAAATATTGATTTGTTTATATTTTCATTTGTTGTGAGTGAAACTATTATTGCTGAACATGGCGTATTCCGCACATGCTGAACGATATATTTTTTTTGAGAAGCTAGCGTATGTATTATATTCACAGATCACTCCCAATAGATACCTAATGCAAGGCAGCGGTTGCGCCCAACACATATAAGCTATCAGATAGATATAAACCGATGCCAAATGTCGCGTCATCAGTGTCGTCCAAGTAGTGGACCCGCACATGTCGTCGCACGTTAGCAAAAATTACATTTTGGGAACATTATATTACAGTTAAAAATGATTTGTTCAATAAAATGGTGTGCAAAAAACTCAAAAAAATAAAGTATCTAAAAAAACGCAATAAGTTTTCATCAATAACTAATATTCTTTAAATTAATTTGGTCCCGAGCGAGCTCAATTTATACTGGTTAATGTATCAATGTTAAACAGTCGAGTTTGGATGGAGAATCAGCCGTCTCTTTTTCGCATAGCAATAACCGTAATAAGCCATCTTTTTTGGCGAATTCACGCGTTCTTCTAGTGTTTGACGCATGTTTATAATATAATTCCCAGAAATATCGATATTGTAAAACAATAATGTAAATTAATTTTATTAAATGACAATGTCACAAAATACATATTGATTTAAATAAAAATTGCAAATTACCATAATTACGTTATTTTATGTTATTTGAAATAGTTAAATTTGTTAACAAGGTCCTTTTACAATACTTTTTTATATATTTTTATCTTTGACGTAATTAAATTTCCTTTTTTGCCTCTAGTTGTATACGTCTTCAAATATAATAGGAGGGTATTTATCATAAGTTTTAGTATACTAAGTTTATTCAGAATCAGAGTAGCACAAGCTATTGCACTAATTTTAACATACGTTGTATATATCGTCTCAAAAACATTCATAATTCGTCAAGTGGGTTTCGTCACTTGTCGATATTACATTTACTACAGCTGCCGTCAGAATTCAAGAAACGGAATAAGTTATTGTAGCCCTTTAGGGCGTGAGGTTTAGTTATTTACTATTTCATATTTTCTGATCTTTTATATCAACACTGAATTTGGGTATTTCGCCATTATGGTATACAAAAATACACGGTGAATAATAGAAATAAAACCGTTACATACCAAAGTATAAATCTTAATCCTAATTTATTCGTAGTTAGCGGTTGCCGGTTGGTATAATTTATCAGATCAAGCCAGTGAAAAAATATTATCAAACATTTAACAAGTTGGTAATTAAGTTATAGAAGCGATCATAACACATGAACTTACTGGCAAATCGAACTATCAATACATTTTTTAATTTATCGACTTATGCCTCATCTCTCCAGTGAAGTCCACGTGACCGCGCTGCAACCCGCCCACCCCCGCGCAGTTCCCTTCGTTGGCGTTTTCGGTTCAAAACAAAACTATCGTAATGCGGTATCTATTGGAAGTGATCTGTGATTATATTGTTAGTGGGAAAACCAGCGACTATGTTAAAGAATTATATATACATATTTGTTATATTATTTTATTAGAATGTAAATTAATGAATCGAAAATCCGAAAAATATGGATTGCAAATACGGTAAAAAATCCAAAATAATTAAAAAAAAGATCCCATTTACATACACGAAACATCACAACTCTTTTAAAGTTTTTTAAAAAGTACGTACTGCTCCGAAAACAAAAAAATATAAGCAATAATTCTAAGTTACAGGCAAAACTGTCTATTTGGTGAAATCGAAAGCTAAATAAAAGCCAAAGATTCATCATTTTTAGGCAATAATAGATTGTCATCCTTTTCTAATAAATCAATATCCTAAATAAACAGAAAATGCAGTCACAAGATTACAGTGCGCTATGGTATATGTTGACAGCGAAACGCGCGCGCCGAGCGATTTACATACGCGGCGCCCGCGTCTCTTCCCCGCCCCTCCCCATTCTTCACACCTTCTTGTACGTTCCCCATACCTCGAAGTATCCTCCCTCCCTCGTTCTTCACACCTCGCATTTTCCTACACCTCCCCGCAACGTGTAATATAGGCTACTTCCGCTTAGTACGCCTGAGGATCTGTTTACCTTGTCCACTTTATTGAGAGAAATGTGTGATTATTAGGTGTGGAATCTTTCGTCTCTTTGTTTGTATTAATAATTATTAAGACGTTGCTTTTTTGTCACAAGTTAAGGAAAGGAGAGTTTTATGGTGTGTTTGACAAATGTTAGGTTTAGAAAATCCTGATAAGGTGTTTGTTGCAGCTTAATAGTGCCAACGCCCAAAAATCTTCGTAATCATAAACTACATAAACTAATAAAAATTGGTCTGTAATATTTTTATTATTTCATCATCCAGTAGAAACTTTTCAAGTAATATAGGCACTTTAAGGAACAGAACTTATACTTTTAACAGTCAAACTGTTCAAAAAATACTGCACGCTTAGAAATAGTTATTACTCGCCCGCCTAAAATTAAATATACCGTGATTTTTTTAAACATTATTTTTTAATATTTGCGAATTTTGCCATGATAACGAAACATTGTAAAAAATAAATATTAACTTACCGAAATATCATGAATTTTATGTATTGCTGGATACCTGAAAAGAAAAACAAAGGAAATTAGATTTTTTACTTAAACATTCCTTTAAAATTCCTGTTCGGACGCCGGCAGAGGATATGTGTTGAAGATAATTTATCTTCTTGGTGCACCATTTCTGCTGGCGTTCCACAGGGCGGCGTGCTATCTCCTTTGCTCTTCTCTATTTTTATAAACTTAATCACAAATACTCTTCGTTCTTTCTACCACCTTTATGCAGATGATCTCCAAATATATTCCCAAGCATATCCAGATGAGCTGAAAGATGCTGTTTTAACTATTAATGAAGACATTGGACGCATTTCTAATTGGAGTAAGGAGTTTGGACTTGAAGTTAACCCGGTTAAAACGCAGGTCATAGTTGTCGGCAGCCCCAGGTTGATGTCTAGATTGAACTGGTCGCATATACCGTCAGTTTCTTGCAATGGAATAGCTATTCCTTTTCACGACACAGTGAAAAATCTAGGTATTATTCTTGACAAATCTCTCTCCTGGGGTCCCCAGCTTCGAGAGTTGAGTAGGAAGCTATTCGCCTCGGCTGGGTCCCTGCGGAGGTTACGCAATTTTCTACCAATCGCCACGAGAAAATCGCTTGCTCAATCCCTCCTGCTCCCCATCCTTGATTATGCGGATGCCAGTTATCTTGATCTCACTGAGGTACAACTCAATAAACTTGAGCGTCTTCAAAACTTTTGTATTAGATTTATATTTGGATTGCGCAAATATGATCACGTTTCCGAATACCGTAACAAGCTCAAGTGGTTACCCATTCGGTTTCGCCGGAATACCCATATTCTATCTCTTCTTTATTCTATACTCTTTAATCCCCATTCTCCCCCATATCTTAATAAACGATTCGAGTTTCTTCATGATACGCATTCAAGATCCCTAAGGTCATCAGAGAACTTAACACTTAAAATCCCAGTGCATTCCACTATATTTTATGACCAATCTTTCACTGTACAAGCTGCTAGGCTGTGGAATTCATTACCTGTCGCAGTGAGGCGGGCAAAGTCACTGCCCATATTCAAAAGATTAGTAAAACAACATTATCTTTCACAATTAAATTGAAGATATTGCTTGTAATATTTACATGTATAGCGTGTATATATTATATATATGTATTTTATATGTATATACTGGGTATATCAAGACTGCTACCGAAAACGAAGCCGGGTGGTAGTTTTAGTGACTACAAACACAATGCAACTAAAAATTTCGCAAAGAAACGTGACATTAATTTTTAATGATTTTTTAAATATCATCATTTTTGGGTGGTAAATCCATAGTTTTTGCTAAAATAATAATTTATACTCTTTTATATCTTAGAGTATTTATAAATAAAAGGGTATACACTATTATTTTAGGAAAAAAATTATTTACCACCCAAATATGACCATAGGAAAAAAAAACAACAACAAAAAAATGTCGTTTTTTTTGCAACATTTTCTGTTGCATTGTGTCTAAAGTCGCTTAAACTACCATCCGGCTTCGTTTTCGGTAGCAGTCTTGATATACCCTGTATATGTATGTGTATATATATTCATATGTATATATTTATTATATATTTATTAGGTTTATATACTTTATATAATATGTCCATTACCCTTTCGTACACCTCATGGTACCCCAAAACTGTTGTTCCATCTTATCCATCCAATGGTTGGTTGTCTGTAAGAGATCGCCTCGAGCGATAAGACCGCCTTTTGTACATTTTTTGTTTTTTTTTGTATTTTCTCTGTATTGTTAAAGTTTTAAATAAATAAATAAATAAAATAAAATTTACTGATAGTAGGCCTCTCATTTGTGAGGCTGCCTGGGTAGTTACTTCCGCAATGTGTTAAGGATATTGTAGCCATAGTAACTACTGGACATATTGAGACTTAACTTCTTATACCTCAGGATTGCGAGCCTAATGTCAAGCATTGCTTTATAATTCAAGGTTTGCTTGGTTTTGTTCTTGTTCATGAACAGTCGTAAAGCCAAAAAATATTTATTCAATATTATATAAAAAATTAATCAATGAACATCGCACCTTTACAAACTGTTTTATTTTTTAAACTCTATGAATGAGGCAGCTTTTATGTCCGCTGAGATAGCTTAAATATCAGGTAACAAGTGTTGCAAGTATTTTCCTCGCTAAGCACGAGTTTTTATAACTTTCATAATATCTTGTAAGACCTTCGTCTGCCAGATAAAATTAAATTGCGAAGGATTATGTGAACACTGTATTTTCAAAGTCTGGCGATGGTATCTATACAGCTTGTATTTGACTATGGGTGACATGACTATAGAGCGAGTGAGAGTAGTGTCTGACTGTATCAGCCCATGTACGTCTCACAGCAGGACACGGGCCTCCTTTACAATCGAGAGTAGTACCGTGATTTATTATCACAACACACACATGACTCCGAAAAGGTATGAGGTGTGCCATGGGATTCGAAGCCGCGACTACCGTGACATGGGGATAGCCGCGTCTAGTCCGTTACCACAATTGAATGTGTCAAGATTTTTGTATCGGGTTTGGGTGTTATGAGACTAGAAAGTCGCATACAGTCCCTGATATCAACAAAATTGAAAACATATTGTAGAGTGAGTTTTGGCAGTGTGTCCCTTGGCATTCTCTATTTCTCGTTTGTGATGAGATAGTCGCAACTGTAGTATATACTATAGTGGCAGAAAACGGGTTACCCGTATTGAAAAAACCTTTTAAACATTATCCCTCAATCAATAAGTTTGTCATACATCCCCATATAATTAGTTCCATTTCGTTAATACAAAAAAAAGTGGGAAACAATTGTGGTAAATTCACTAAATTGTCTCCTTCCGTGATGAAACTCATTAAGTATAGAAATAGATTGAAATGAAATCGAACTGTGGGAAATTTAATTGACGTTCCGAGTAATTATAAAGCACCTTTGTGTGTATACTTCAATTTGTATTTACTATCTTTTGAATAAATATTATTTATATCTCTTTTAATGACTGCCATTGTGTATAGATACTTTATCAGATTATATTGTTCTTAAATAAGGGTAGTGTTAGGGTTTAAGTAGCGGGGTGCAAACTGTAATTATCAAGCTGATAGAGAATTTTTTTGAAGAATTCAGTTTAGCAATGCTCTTTCTTCACTGATATTTGCTTCATCCATTGAGGTTTACAACTGGAGATCAAATATAACTTAGAGCTTTAAAAATACCGTAATCCCAACTGAACGTTGGTTGCGAACTGAGAGTCCGCGGGTTCGATCCCCGTAACGAGACAAATGTTTGTGTGATATTACTATCTGGGTGTTTATGACGCCGAAAACTCTTTAGTACTTTGTGATGCCAGACACAAGACTTGTTTAGGGTCAGAACAGAAACTGTTTGGTGCGTTTATTCATATGGTCATAGAAAGTTAAAGTCCTTAGGAAGCCTTTCGGTAGTGATTTTCTATTACAAATGACACAAGAGTTGTTTACTATGACGTTAGGACTATGTATGTGAATGTAAGGTGTACTGTCAAAACCTCCTCTATATTCGAGGCTACGATTGAGAGGGCCTAGACCATGTAGTCCACCACGCTGTCCTAGTGTGGGTTGGCGGATTTATTTTTTATTTACTCCACGTTGTATATGAGATGTAGTGTATTTATATGTTATGTTATAAGCCTGTGTAGTTTAGCAGAGTTGCAGCCGCAGCCGCAATAATAGCATGAATCGCTCGGCATCGCTAATGTCTAATACAATTGCACGGAGTGCTGTTCATGTGGCGGGGGCGACGCGCGTGTACCGACCACCACCGGAGGGACGAGCTGTAAAACTATCGATATCGATGGTTTCATGTGTTTTTTACAGACAACTATATTTGAATTGTAGTTTTATATTTCATATCGCATGAAGTCTACAAATAAGGAAAAGGCTCCTCAATAAATCACATGGGCTAAGCCGGTCATGAATACTATGGCGACCGTATGTGTATTCTCGTACTCTTAAAATGCCTTAATTATATTGTAAATATTCAAAATGATTTTGTTACATTTGTGACGAAAAAAGTAAGCGGTTTATTGATGGCAACCTACCATTTCCCTTCATATTTACGAGTAAAATGCCTGAAGCATCGCAATAGAACTGTATTATGAAATGAAATTTCATTTCCTTTCATTTCATTTCATTTCATTTCATTTCATTTCATTCATTTTCATTTCATTTATGCCCGACTATAGCAAAAGCGGATATTATCTAAAGTTACTAAATTAACATTTATTTAATTGGACATAATTTAATTCTGTTTTGTTGGTTCTATTCTCCTGCACATTTGTATATTTTCTTAAAGATAAAACTTATCTTCAAGGTAAGACTTTAAATTAATGTATCAATAAGCAACTAAAATACAAGACATAATATACGAGTATAACACAGTAATCTAAGTACAAAAAACAAAACTGTATTTAAATGGGTCAACCAACCTATTACTATCCATAGGCTTCATTACTTTCACGACGCAGATGAAACACATAGACTATAGGAAACGTTCACTCCACAAATAATTCCATATCCATTAACGTCATAGGCATAAAGTAGATGTTATCGCGGCAAATTGCGATGTTTATCGATATCGACAACAGTGTCCCAGCCCTCGGCGCCCCTTCGCCGCTTGTCATTAAGGGTGATCCATCAAAACGTCGGGCAGGATTTAGGGTGTTCGACGCCTGCGCACTAGCTAAGGGGTATGGGGGGTCGACCCCCCGTCTACGGGAGTTGGGGGTAACAAACAAAATTAGATATTCGTGCGGTGTCCCCGCAAAGTGAGTGCAGTCTGATTGATTGCTTTTAAATCAAAGATATTTTGTTTTTACTATCGATTGCGTAAGGTGAACGAACTTTACGTGTGCATTCATAATGTTAGACCAATTATTCAGACAAATTATAAACTGTCAGGATGCTTTTCATTTCGGACTGTCAATGTATTTAATGATGGGGTGGGTCTATTGAAAATTTCATGTATTTTTTTTCCAATTATTTTGCTTTGTTTTTGAAAGTCATTTCCTACATCGTAAATAATAAATTGATACCTTTTCAACTTAATTAACCCAAGCGATGTCTTTATGAATCACAGTGATATAGAATTCAGATGAAAAAGATTATTAATTCGAATGTTACTTAAATTTTCAATTTCCTGCCCCTTGCATGGGGTGCGCGCAGCTTCGCTTTAATATAAGGGAGGGAAAGGTTTTAGTATAGAATTTTACAATAAGCTTCCAACACGTAATCTGCCTTTTTGGGAAGTTATGTGTAAAAATGTTTTTGAATCGGTAAAACTAAACGACGTTCTCGACCTGGTAATCGTATCCTGGACATTACTTTTCAGATATTATAAATGTTGCTTCTAAAGTTATTTTGACAAAGTATTTTTGTACAGGTACGACAAAATAAAACAAGTTACATTATTTGGCCACCAGAGTTCATTCTAACACTACCGCTTTAGCATTCTTTTATATTCTTTTTGTGTACTTAATGTTTTGGGTGTCTTGCTTTTGTTTATTATTATTATTCGTGAGAGATGGTTATTTTGTCTGTCGACACAATCATACTGTCAAAACTGTATTATTTTTTGCATAGGTCCAGGAAATAAGCAAACAGGTCACCTAATAATAAGTAATCACTGCCGCCCATGAACATCTACAAAGCATGGATTATGGATGTGTAAAAATGTAAAAATTGTATATTCAAAGGCTAAACCCGGGACACGAGAAACTTACAACTATCACATTGTATTGTATTTTTTCAGCCCGTATACGACACACTGAAGGCTATAAGCATCCTCTACAATCAAGAATACGATTGAGGGGGGTTAGGCCATCCTCGACGCTGGCCTAGTGGCTTTACATTTTATTTAATTACATACCATAGACATTCATACAAATCGGTATGGCATGCAAGTTCTCTCACGATGTTTTACTTCACCGTTGATGACACCGTTCATGACTCTAAGAAGCCAGAGGCACACCTCTGGGATTCGAACCCGCGACCACCGCGAACATGTTGGCAGTCGCGTCTATTCTGTTCCAAACAGGCCACCACGCGATTTATTAATAATGTAAAAAAAATAATGCATTTATTTATATAGGCAAACTGAATACCTGTCCATATACAAGTACCAGCACTCTGCATCGTATTTGATGAAAGCTGCAACTGGAGAAGTCGCAACTCACGGCGATGCTTTGATGTTATTAAATATGAAGAGAGGAAACAAACAGCGCGCGGAGCCAAAGAAAAAGGAATAGTCCCGAACGTAGCGCCAACTTACACCTCAAGTAGCAGGGATGCGTACTCAGGAATCGGGATCGAATATCTAACTATCTAGATTTTGATCGAAATGCGTGGCATGTTAGAAACAAACTAATAATGACTTTGAGTGTGTTTTTTTGCTTGCAATGCTTTGCATCCCACAGCGCTCGCAATCCTGAGACATAAGGTATTAAGTTTCAATATGTCCAGTAGTTACTCTGGCTACAATGTCCTTCAAACCAAAAGACAACAGTGCATTTACACTATTTCGCGGGAGAAATAAATATATCTAAATATATTTATATCTTGCGGTAGTCCCTACCCAGGTGGCCTCTTACATACTAAACACCTACCACCAGTGCGTGTTTAGTTTTAAAAATCATTTCATTCGAAATCGTATCTAGGAAAGAAAATAAATACTTCTATCACCCCGATGGCATGTTATGCGTGGTGTCTGTGTGTCTGTATCAGCCCATATACGTCCCACTGCAGGGCACGGGGCTCCTCTACAATCGAGAGTACGATTGAGAGTGGTTAGGCCATATAGTCCACCACGCTGGCCTAGTGCGGGTTGGCGGACTTACATACCATAGAATTATGCGTGGTGGCCTGATGGTAAACGGACCAGAGGCTGCTGCCAACATGCTCAGGATAACCTTGGGTCCAAATCCCGGGACACATCTCTGACTTTCGTGTATGTATCGTACTTTTGATTATAGAGGAAGCCGCAGTGGGACGTATATGGGCTGATACAGTACCGTACATGCCTCCGATAATTTATGTCAGGGTCTGGTTATGTACATGGAAAATGGAAATAAAAAATTAAATTACAAATACAAATAATTAGAAGTCACAGCCCTGATTACGAGCAAGTACAACCGAGGTGATTTGAATGCGAAACAAAACCCAGCGCAAACTACTTACCATTGACTATTGACGGGAGTTTTCAATTTTCCAATAACAATGCGACGGAGCGGGGGCTCGCAAAAAGACTATCATTAGTGTCGCGAGTACTTGCTGCTTGCAAGTCGCGCGGCTTGTGTCGGCCGACTTGCTTGTTTATACCGGGTATCTCAAGACTGCTACCGAAAACGAAGCCGGGTGGTAGTTTTTGTGACTACAAATACAAAGCAACTAAAAATTTCGCAAAGAAACGCGACAGTTGTTTTTTATGATTTTTTAAATAATGTCATTTTTGGGTGGTAAATCCATAGTTTTTGCTAAAATAATAATTTAAACTCTTTTATACCTTAGATTATTTATAAATAAAAGGGTATACACTATTATTTTAGGAAAAAATGCATTTACCACCCAAATATGGTCATAGGAAAAAAATTACAAAAAAAAATTGACGCTTTTTTTTTGCAACTTTTTCTGTTGCATTGTGTCTGAAGTCGCTTAAACTACCACCCGGATTCGTTTTCGGTAGCAGTCTTGATATACCCTGTAGCATTAAAGTATGTTTTGTTTTTATTCTGAAGGTAAGTTTCAAAATGTCGAGAAATTGGATATGAATTGCATGATTTTGGGATAAATCGCTGCTAAATGTTGGGATTCTTAAGACATGACTTTGTCGGCATCAAATAGTTCAACAAAAAGGAACTCTAACAACCATTTGTAAAAAGAAATTATTCGGCAACATACACAAAATATTAAGCCGCTTGCAAGTAAGTGGTAATAAAATAATAATAATTGTAGAAGAGAAAATCATATTTCATGTTACGTTATTATTTGAAATTAGAAAAATAATGTACTTGATCACCAAAGTTTACCTCACATTCACGTGCCAAAAGCCGATCAACACACATGACACACAGGCATAACTCCCAAAATGTAAATACCAAACAAGTCTACAATATACTTATGCGTGCCTCACGGCTTTGCTATACTACTTGTCTAATGAAGGCTTTGACGCTATCCCTAAGGAAAAAGCACTCCTCGACGTTAAACTGCACAACTCATTTTACACTCTACCTTCAGAAAAATAAAGTCCACATTCTACTGCAATTGATTGTTTAGTATGCATGTATTAGTAAACATCTGGTGTGTTGCCTGTCAAGGTGATTTGCACTTTAAAACAAAGTAGTAGGGTTTAATTTAGATTAGTTTTTGTGAAGTATGATGCATACATTAGAGAACGTCGATAGTCTGTAATCAGGAGAACGGATCCATGTTATTTGTTGGAATTAATTTGTTATGGGTTTGTAATTACGTGATGAGGTGGTTAGCACTTGATTGGGGCTTTGTTCTTGCCTTTAGGGGTTGTTAGTTCACCAACTTAAATGAGTTTAAAGCAGGGAAAGAGATATGGATTCATTTTTTTAATTAATACAACACTTTGAATTGTACGTACATATTGTTCGTACTCGCAGTTTGAAGAACGAAACTTTTATATTAAAAATGATTTAAAACACACGTTCTATTATGTATAAAATTCTTTTTGTATTCAATTTAATTTATGTGTATTATTGATCTATTAAAAACAATTCGAATTTGAAAACTCTAAAGCTTTTTCACAATCATTATATCCTTTCACTATTATGGAAAAGTTCGCGTATGGACATATTCTACTGATTGTCTTCTTTTTCTACATAGAAACAAAAGATCCCTAGTCTTAATGAATCCCTCGTCTTTGTTGAAATCTCTTTTCTACAACGGGCAAAAAGTGCACAAAACCAGTGTTTTGCAACTCAATGTTTAAGATATGTAAGGATTTAACGAAGAATCCAGTTCTTTAATTGTATGATTTGTAACTAACGTTAATTCATATTATGTACGATTTCAAAAATCTTAAATTAAAGGTGCATTGAATTGCAATCCAAGTTGATATGATATTAATAGAAGAAAAGCTATGGGCAAAAATTTGTGATTTTTGCAGTAATTATCCCAGCATTTTCATTTAAGAAAACTTTTAAACATTTATACAGTTAAAGTGCAAAAGGGAATTACATTAATAATTATTGCACATATTTATTCTCGCCAATAAAGACGTGGCTGATTTACAAAACCACACAAGATTTCCTTTCACAGAAAAACAATAGAGATATAAAGAAAATTGGAAAGAGCCCAAACAGGATATATAATAAGAGATATGAGTGAGCCCTGAAAAAGGACTGTACCGTTCATTTCAATGAGCATGTCCTTATTTTTTGCATCGATCGCCGGTGCGCGCTGGCGGCGCTCCAGAGCCTTCGTGCGGACTTTGCGGACCCTACAGGGTTGCCACCTGGCGGATATTGTTCAAATGTGAAGTCATCTTAAACTTTCTCACTATCGGTGGTGAGAGTCATCAGAGATATGATGTTTATGGGTTATTGTGGTGCCCCATTTATCAAGTTCACATCGACCGCATCGAACGCATACAAAAACGCTTTTTATACCAGCTGACATATAGCGATAACAGATGTTTGCAATTCCATTCATACAAACAACGTCTTACTTTTTATAAAATTCAAATCTTAAGCACACGTCGCAAAATAGCCGACATTATATTTTTGTACAAACTTCTTCACAACTATGTTGATGTACCTAAATATCTTGAACGCGTAAATCTTTTTGTACCCCGTTGTAGCAGTCGTTTGATTAACCGTAAAAGCTTTTACCTTCCAGATGCGAGAACGAATCTTGGCCAGCATTCTCCTATGTACCGAATGAACTCTTTATGCAATAAAATTAGCGGAAATATTTACATCTTCCGTCACGATTCTTTAGCCTCTTTTAGGAAAAAAATACATGTAATGTACGGTCTTTAATACAAATCATTTTTATAGCTGAGTACCTAATCAATTTAATTATAAGTAACAACGATAATTTGAAAATTTAATAATTTATTCTTTTGTACCCTTAACATTGCCCCACATTGCATGCTGTGTTTGCATCCAGCAGGATGTAATCTTATCACAACATATTCAGTTATCGCATGTATATTACATATAAGTTAAGATTGTATCCAGTTTTGTAATCTAAATAAATGAAAAAAAAAAAATACAGTACTGTAAAATCCACTTAAGGTATTTTTTGTTGCAATGAATGGCACGACTAGCATGCCGCTGCATAGCTAGTCAAGCTGATGGTAAGGTATACGACCGGTCATGAACAGTATTAAAACCAAACAATACCTTGAATTACAAAGCAATGCTTGGCATTCCACTGCGCTCGCCATCCTGAGAGATAAGATGTAAATTCTCAATATGTGCAATAGTTACTCTGGCTACAATGTACTTGAATCCGAAACACAACAGTGCATTTAAACTACTATTTAGCGGAAGAAATAGGAATTGCGGTGGTACCCACCCGGGTGGCCTCTCCCATATGAGAGATCTACAACCAGTAAATTAATAAAACTTATTTTATGATTTCTATGAGCGATGAGTAAAGCAACCTATTCTAGTATGACATGATGCTAGCAGTTATATTAAGAAAAATAGAGTCAGAGTTTGAAAACAGAACGGAGTTATCAACGGCTGATGCGACAGATGGCCAAGTCGGGAGATTAGACGCCGTGATGGTTCAAGACTAGACATTGTAGGCATTTCAATGTGCGTGTTGTTTGTTGTAGAGAGCCTTGGGATGTACATGATAATGGAAAAGAATACAGCAAATGTGATGGCACAACCGGTGTATTATTTGGAGTTTTACATTTGTATAGCATATCTCATTAATAGAGGGGACTTAAGGAATGAGTGTAATTGCAATAAAGCAGAACCACATATTTGGCAAAAATTACCAATAAATGCTCTATTTAAAAAGCTCCATACATAACAACTTAGGCAACGCAGTATTCTTTCCAATATTTACACAAGATTGTATATTTTTATAACAATAAATAATTAAGTAAATGGAATTCTCCATCAAGTTATTTTTAGTTTTGTTTACGCTATTTTTATTTTCATTATTGAAAACGGCGCAAGTTTTCCTACCGCCCACATTCAATTTTTTATTAAGGAATGAGCAGATAGACTGAATAATGAGTCTATTTATAATTATGAGTTCACGAAAAAGGTTAAACGCTAAGATAAATATTATTTTATATGCTTCAATAAACGATATTTTTAAAAGATTCATATATTTTTTTCCATTCTTCATAATACTGTGATATCGGGTTTTACAACGACCGCTACATTGGCCATCGATCAATATAATAATCTATTGCAAATCAGCGTTGAGAAGAGAATTTCAATACGTGATCATTTATAATTTGATGCGCTTTGGCCTACTTGTATTCTCTGCTATTATGTTTTCTAATTATATTTATTTGTCTGAAAATACTATTTGGGAATAGTTATTACTAACACTGACATATTAATTTATTTTATTTATTTATTTTTTATTGAAAAAAAAAATATTCAATGTCGTACTACTACTCGTACTAATTCATTTTAATTGTAAATGGCGACATAAAAAAAAAAAAAGAAAAAGACAGGAAAAAAGAAGACAGTTCGTGTTGCTGAGGGAGTTTCTTGCGCCGCTTCTTCTTCACAGCCACAACACGTTCCGAAGCGGTGGTAGCAGAAAAGGACGATTCAAAAGATCTTGTGAAAGACTATTTGAATAAAGAATATTTTGATTTTGATTTTGATTTTGTACAATATTCTTCACAATTAAGTATATTTGTATGAAAGGTAAATAAGCGAAGCCGCTGTATGCATTTCGCTAAAGAATTAAGTATATAATAAACAGTTTAATAATACATAAATATTTCAGGCTTACTACAAGTACTCTAGCCAGAGCCACAGTTATTTAAAATAAAATGTGTCCATGTTGATAATAAATATCCGCCATTAGTTTCCCATGATATCCGCATGACTGATGGCAACCCTGAAATAGCGACTACGGCGCGGCTACAACGCGGTCTACGCGTCGATTGTACTACGCCGTAGCGCTACGATATATCTCCGGACGTTTAATCAGACGAAAATATTTTCCGTTCGTCGCGTTTGTTGCTTTTCAAGCTGTTACGTCACGATTGTTAGGTGTTTTAGCTTGTAAGCATTGTTCGGAAAATAATAACATTGAGATTAACAAAGAAATTGTGGAGGCCATATCTGGTGTGCTGGTGTTGCTTTCAAAACTTTTCTTTTGTCATAAAGTGTTGCCTTTACATTTACCTTTCTTTTACTGAATATTATAATACGATTCAATAGATGTAGGCCGTTTACGATATGTCACAGTTAAAATTTTGTGGATGCTTGTGTGAAGCAATGGCAATGATATAACGTTACTCGTTATACCGGGTATCTCAAGACTGCTACCGAAAACGAAGCCGGGTAGTAGTTTTAGTGGCTACAAACACAATGCAACTAAAATTTTCGCATAGAAACGTGACAATTATTTTTTATGATTTTTTAAATATCGTCATTTTTGGGTGGTAAATCCATAGTTTTTGCTAAAATAATAATTTAAACTCTCTTATATCTTAGAGTATTTATAAATTAAAGGGTATACACTATTATTTTAGGAAAAAAATTATTTACCACCAAAATATGGCAATAGGAAAAAAATTTCAAAAAAAAAATTGTCGCTTATTTTTGCAACTTTTTCTGTTGCATTGTGTCTGAAGTCGCTTAAACTACCACCCGGCTTCGTTTTCGGTAGCAGTCTTGATATACCCTGTATATAGTTTAAATAAATTATCAGTTGTTGTCCGTGTTGTGAATCAATTTGTTTGCATTAACAGAAATAACAAAAGGTCATTTAAGTAAAAATATATTTGTATGTTTTTCGTAGCATCTTTTAAAAAATACACTACGACGCTATATTATTATTTTTACTAAGCCATGACAAATCTTTCTTTCTTTGCCTTTCTCACTCTCAGCTTCACTTCAAGACACAACTATACTTTACAGTGCAAATACAATTACTACGCTTGACAAGATGCACAAATAGTAAAAATAAGAGCATCTTCCACCTGCCGCGTCTGCACAATGCGCCGGGGGCATCGGACAACCGCGCACAGAGCCGCATTATATGGGGGTCAAAATGAGACTTCACACTTATAACAATTTAGGCTTAAATTCTACATTTTTGTATGTGTTTTCGTGGTATTGTGTCGGGTTGTCACTTCTCAAATTTTTACTATGTGATTGTGTGTCGGGTTGTACTTACGAGTATGAAAGTGGAGTCTTAAATAAATGCGTCACTTCTGAACCTCTTTTATAAATATTTTTGTTTATCGATTCGTTGAATTTCCTGTGAAATTAATTTAAGTTACTTTTGTCATTTTATTAATGTATGAATTTATTACAAGAATAAGGCTCAAATTCCTCGCGATCGTTCAGGGCCAGCCCTTGCTGAGCCTATGCACCTGTATAGGTTAATAAATGTAGATAGTATAAATAACTATATAAATTTAATTTACATAATATATTTTAACAACTTTCATTGATAAAAGGTTTTACCTTCCCACAATTTTATACAGCAACCTTTCGCATAATGTTGTATCGTGGGTCAGAGCCCCTGGTTATGCAATAGATCCCGCGCGATCGATCGCCCACCAGACGTATTTATTGGCGGTGGCGTTCTTTCCCGGACACTGCTTGATAAGATTAATCTTCGCTCTACGTGCGGTACCGGGGCACTTAGTTTTTCGTGTTAGTACAGGACAAGAAAAATCAGTGTTGGTTTAATTTACTATGTTTATATTTTTGTGTGAACTATGAGGATATTTAACTGTTTTACTGGTGGTAGGTCTCTCATCTGTGAGAGGCCGCCTGGGTAGGTAAATGCACTGTTGTGTTTCGATGTGAAGAGCATTGTAGCCAAAGTAACTACTGGATATTTTGAGACCTAAAATCTCATGCCTCAGGATGACAAATGCAGTGAAATGCCATGCCTTGCCTTGTAATTCAAGGTGTTGTTTGGCCACTGTTCATATTATTCTGATAAAGTAATTAAGAAATCCACTCAAAACTACAAAATATTCCTCAAAATCCTCCTACAACCACCAAGATTAATCGAGAGAATTTCAACAGGTTTTAAAATAAGGAAGTTGTAAAAATCTTGTTACTTCAAAATAATTTCATACTTTACGTTTCCCTATACGAATTTTAATAAACAATCTCGCGAACAAAATCCTTATAATAATTTCATAAAATTGTACTTTTATTAACGGTGAGTAAAATAAGGCTTGCCGGGGTTCACAATACGTAATCCTACGGGATGAAGCCGTGAAAAAAGTAAGGGGATTACGGAAAGATCTCGCGCCGAGTGGCCGTCAGACATTTATTACTATTTGAGCCGTCTGAGGTCCCGTATTGTCGAGGGACACCGGGACTCCCCCGAACTGTCGAGTTTAAGCCACGTATAGGCTACAGTTGGCAGAGCGGAAGTAGAGAATTTTATTGAAAGTAGTAGAAATGGTAGTCAGGCGGTTAGGTAGATTATAAAAATAGGTAAGATTTTATAATTTATATTTATCTGATTTTTTTAACTATGAAAATGAAGCATATGAAATAAAATTACTTAGAAACATTTCTGGGAAGAATTGTTTTTATTTAAAATGATAAAAACTTAAAATATTATCTTAAATCACCAATAGTAACTTCGCTATTTTATTAAATTTACTCTGTAATCACCTTCACGTATTAAATATTAAAAAGCACTGAATAGATTCTTAGGAGCACGAATTAACATATTTACCTAAGTATAAAAATATTTTCCTCCCACAGATAAATGCTGAGACCTCAACATCTGTTATTTTTGTAGCTATCTCACAATATCCGAAAATAAAGGGATAAGGGATATTCCACATACCTTTCCAATCTAATTATAACAGCGCCCTGCACGCAATTACTGTCAAACTAAACACGGAGGCATTTGCTGAACGAATATGCACCGTATCTCCACATGGTAGAGTTTATATTTATTTGTAGTAATAAATAATGCAGGTAAAAAGCGAGAGGGCAGTAAATCACATCGTAGGAATAATTTTACGGGGCTCTATACACCCTCTAAATCAAGGGTGCGATCCACGCGTCGCGCGTTGCTACGGGGTTAACTGTACAGCTACGGAGAAATGGCTTTGAGTATTGGAATATTATTCGTTAGAGGTGAATTCATAAATTCTGTATCTGTATCAGCTCGTATACGTCTCACTGCAGGGCATGTGCGTAGTCTACAATAGACAGTACGATTGAGAGTGGTCAGGCCTTATAGTCCACCACGCTGGCCTAGTGCGGGTTGGCATTCATAAATTAAGCCATAACATAGCTGCCTAGGTGGCATAGTTTTAGTACGGTACGGTTAGAAAGCTGAGGTTCGAATCCGGGATCGGTCAGTGGTATTTGATTTTTGTATTCATTGTGCCCGATATGGCGACAGGCTCGTCTCCCATCACATGGTGGGATGCAACATACAAGGCGAAATGTGGGTATCCTGGCACCTCTGCTTATCCCTTCTAGGATAAAAGGTGTGAGTTTATTTATCCAATTTACATATGTTTGGTAGAGCTCAGATATTAAATTATATCCAGCTATACATATGTATGTTAGGAAAAGGCAAGGCATATGTGCTGTAATATACGTGGAAGGGCTAATCAATCAATACACACATGGCTCCGAAAAGTCAGAGGTGCGCACTGGGATTCTTTTATAGTGAAGATATGCCTTCATCGTAGAACATAGACGCTAGCCAGACAAATACGAATTCTACCACGTAAACATAACATTTATTAAATTATTCATTTTATCTCAAAACTTCACAAAACCTTCCAAATTCCGACATTATCACACCCATCAACAAAAAAACATCCCTCAAATGACTATTCACGCAATCGACTGAGCAAAAAGCTTTTTCCGCCAATTCATCTCGTGGAAACATATTTTCTTTGGAAAGCGTGGTTTCACTCGCACACCATTGGATTTCACTTAGCAGATCGCGGCCTCCATTAATAATACTTTGTGCACCTCTAGTGGGCTCTTTTATTGTCTGTATGGTTTAAAAAACCACTTGATTTTCAATGGAATGATTATGGTATTATAAACTTTTTACTCTTTAGATTTGATGTTTGAAAACTTATTACTTTTTGGACCGGTAGAAAATTCGAGCATAAAATCTACTGACCATAGGTAAGATAAGAAGAGGTCATGAAAGCATTGCTTTAAAAATTTCATTAAAAAGTCAATAACTAGCATAATAGTTCTCTTAGAACCAAATGAATCCAAGCCTAACATAATCCAATCATTACACACATAATCGTTAATATACAGATACACGTATTAAGTAGTGGTAAACGAAAAAAATATTTTCATCATTCAAATGTCCTCGAACCCTTGACATATCATTCCACATCCGTCTTCACACTCACTGGGCCACGAAGACCGCATTGGAAATATATTTTTTCATCTATTCACCCTCACAATCGAGGGACGAAACCTTTATTACGCCGCGCAAGGAGCCACAACTTATTATAATATAAATCGAAATCTCGGTGACTGACAGGGTGCACTCATGCTGCCAATTAAAAGGGGTGGACAGGGAGGGTGTGCCTGTCATCCGTCACGCCGGTTTAAACGGGACACTATTATTATTAGCTGCCGCCGATAACCGGATTAATCCGGTTATTGTTCAGCAATTTTCGTGATGCCCACGCGTTCGGATTTCTTCTCGATGCAGGTATTGATGTTATTAATTTTGTGCATTAACATATTGTTTGCTGTTGCGAACAATGGAATGTTTGTTAAATGCAGTTTCAATATTAATCAAAATTGTAGTACTAAATAGGATAGGGTATTCAATGGCAATTAGGAACGAAATGCGCAACCACCAAAATTAGCTTCGTGTTAATTTTAATGAAACATGTGTACATAAAAATCGTATTATTAACTATATAAGTAGATAGAATTCACTATAGATATAAATAAATTGAAAATATCCTGGACTTACATACAAAGTAATTAGCTACGTGTATTATTTTTTTAAACCCCATATGTATAGAAAAAAAAATAGTTCTGGACTATATAAGAAGATAGACTATGGATAGAAGAAGTACATCAAAAATGTCCCAAACTTATCTATAAAGTCAAGACACGAATAAAATAAAAAATACCGATAGCTTAACGTACTCAAAATTGTTACAGTACGATAACTCAAGAAATTATTACAGCTACTTGAGCCAAGAGGCTGAAGGGTCTAACACAAAAAAATATTTAAGTCATTATTCCGCCAAATGTCACCATTAGCTCGAGAGTTGGAAATATTTTTTTAGGAACATTCGGACACGGCGCTTCCTTATCTCTTCCTGTCGTTTCAACTTATTATTCTTGCCAGAAATCTACTGTAATTCAATATTAACTTGAACCGAAATGTCGAACGAATGAAAGTCAACGAACTTAATGTTGGAGGAGCTATTATCTATTCTATCTGTAGGAGGTTTTTTTTACAAATGTTTTCATTGTCTACGCGCTATATTTTTGATATTTGAAAATACAAATGAAAATTTCTTGATGGACTAAGTTTTTTGTTCGTACTTTTTATTAAATGGGGACTATCGCATTATTCTTACTTTCTTGTTAGACTAATGGACTTGCCAAGTCATTGTGTAACGTTTGAAACTGTTTCTAGACATATATTTTCGAAGAAAATACTTATTATGAAAACTCTACGTCGACATTTTCCTACCATAACATTCGGGGGGGGGGGGGGGGGGGGGGGGGGGATTAAATCGTTTTCTCTCCTTTTTTTTTCTGTGCAATAAATGGCAAAACGAGCATTCCGCTCACCAAGTGGAAGCGATATGACCACTCATAAATAGTAGCAGAACCAAACAACACCTGAATTACAAAGCAATGCTTGGCATTTCTCTGCGCTAGCCCTCCTGAGACATAAGATGTTACACCCGTATTCTAAGACGTTTCCTCGAATCTTCCTCAACCTTATCTCTGTCGAGGTGACGTTTAAAATGAATTCGAGGAATCCTCGAAAATGGTATACGTCATTGAGGTGTTAATAAGGTCCAGATGTAACAAAAACTATTTGACATTTCAATATTATGCTCACTTGAAAAGTGACAGTCAAAATTTGTCATGTAAATAATAAACATTGTTTCCATAGTGATAATATTTCCTTAAGGTAGGTCGTGACGTACCTTGAGTTTGAAAGTTGATTCCTTTCCTCGAGAAAGAAAAGTATTGAGTGACGTTGAGTGGAGGAGAGACTTTTTTTCACTATGAATACAGATTTCCTCCAGTTAAGGCCGAGTGGAGTCGAGTCATTTTCGAGGAACGTCCTTAGAATATGGGTGTAAGTCTCAATATGTCCAGTAGTTACTCTGGCTACAATGTCCTTCAATCCGAACACAACAGTGCATTTACACTGCTGTTGATGGGAGAAATAGACCATGCGGCCTCTCACATACGTGTATGAAAGACCTACACCAGTAAAATACGAGACATTATGTGGAGTATTGCAGACCCAATATTTCTACGTAATCAGTTAAAAGTACATGACATATGAACCCAAGAATATGAGACCTAAAACATCTCCCAGACAGGGTTTAAAGGATATCAGTTGAGTGGCTTAATTCCCGGCACAATTTTTTCACCCGCTAAGCCCGCGTTCCTCGAATACTGAATGCTGTAGGACCTCAAAAATTCCGCTCGGCTGGATACTTCGGATGTCACTTAGTGTTTGAAATATAAATTTGTGTTTCGCGCGAGTTGTTTTATCTTGAATTTTACTTGAGTGCTAGGCAGTAGGCGCCGTTACTACTAAATAAAACTGGTACAGTAAAGTAGAGTGTACATGATGGCAATTAGACAAAGATATCGACTTATTGAAGTGAAAACTTCTTTAGCGGCGTTTGAGCACTTTTTCTGTAATGGGTATAAAATCTTAAACTCGCGTCAGGACACGTGACCTGATCGTAAGACGAAAAGCGTAAGACGGATGGAGAGTAGACAGCTGTCAGTTAGCTGTCAGTTTATAAAGCTTTGATGAATTGCCAATGATTTTGAGTGGAGATTTCAACATAAACTTCGCAGACGATAAAAATCAACTATTAATTGAATTTTTAAATAATGAATTTGGTTTAACTATGTCGAATGATCGCAATCTTAGCACAACGAAATACAAAACTACTATTGATGCGGTCTTTATTAGACATTTAAATAGGTTCGAATCAAAACTGTTCGTTTCTTACTTCAGCTACCATAAACCTATCGTATCAGTTTTAGAGATTGGCGATGATAGTTCTGGTAATGATGATGGTGAAAAAGTCGTTGAAATTATGGATGAAAGTTGATTTTTCGGAGAGATAAACTTTTAATGTAATATAAATTGTCATGTTTGTGTACGATAGCGCAATAAATGAATATTGTATTCTACCACATAAATGATAGTACTTTTATACTGATAAAGCAATTGGTGCAAAATTATTCCCTAACCATTCCAAAATATCAAACATGCTCAACGTTAATAATCAAGTTTTCACTTCTGCCGGCACTCCCGGAGTGCAACCCGTCTTTTTTTTTTTAATTTATTTCTATGAATGGCAAGACGAGCAAGCCGCTCGCCTGATAGTAAGTGATATGACTGCTCATAAACAGAAGCAAAATTCCACTACGCTAGCCATCCTGAGACATAAGATGTTAAGTCTCAATTTGTACAGTAGTTACTCTGACTACAATATCGGCTTTATTTGATAAAAATACGTTGTATAAACAGTGTAATGCTGTTGCTGGTTAAATAAATGTATCTTCTTGACAGACACCATGGTGTAGTTGGTTGGAAGTCGGCTGTGAAACGAGATGCCGCAGGTTTGATCCCCGAATCAAATATTTATGAATTCCACAGGTATTTGTTTCGGGTCTAGGTGTAGGTGAGACCGAAAAAGTCTCTCGTAGTTCCTGATCCCCGCGACACAAGATTAGATCTTAGTGTGTGGTTAGGACTATGCATGAGACTATTAGTTGTATTTATCTGCAAAATATTGACTCTTGCAAGTCATATAAGATTATTATTATTGATATCGTTTGAAGCCCACTTAATTTACTATTAGACAGTTTATTAGAACTGATGTAAAATAATAATCTTAAAACAGGTTCTAGGACCTAATTTTGTATCCATGTTATTAGTTATATTTTATGTACAAAACTCAATACAAAAACTCTCACACTCCGAGTACTCTACTGAAATATTGATACAAAATTAGTCACGGCAACAGACAATTTCATCCCGTTGAAAGATTACACGAACAATGGTCTCTCAAAAAGTTAATTTAGTAGATAGCTGAACGGAAATTGCGCTGGAGCGACGGCTGTGTCGAAATTAACCTATACCCTTGCAACACCCTGTAGGTGTTCAGACGGCTTGTATGCACGTAAATTATTTTGTACTGTTAGTTTAAAGCGTCACGGGGGTTCCGCATGCAAATTGCAGCAGCAATTTTGTGGGTAGTGTATTTTATTTTGTAAATGTTTGAATTAAATAGAAATTAAAAGAAACACTTCGGTGCGTGGTGTCCAGTATTTGATCGCAGGGTTATTAGAATTAAAATATTTTACGGGTCGTTTACATTAAGGAATAGCTATTTTACATGATATTGTTAGTTATTCATATATGTTTCAATATTAAATCATTAAATGTTGTGATTCTTAAAATATAGGAAAATATAATATGTTATATTAGTGTCTTTTGTACGTGTATATTATATATTGTTGGTAAACGGTCTTGACTGTTTCTTGAGTTAGATAAATAAATTCTTTTAAGGAACGTTTGTAGTTAAAATATTTGAAGATAAGCCGGCATCATTAGACGAAAAGATTATTAAATGAGCTACGACTCCTGTATAATCACTGTATTATAAACTTGTTTTAAAAATAGCAACGCTGGAGTTTCTTGCCCGTTTTTTCTAAGGCGAAAACAGCCCTCTCAACCGACTGGTAGTGACAACACATGAAAGTGACTGAATCTAAAATATAATGTATGACATTTCATGGGTTCAATACATATTTTCATTTTTTATGAAAATACCACGATACTAATTCGTCAAACTGTGTCACAAGGTACCAGAATACAAGTTCGCATGTGTGTTACTCAGTGCGGTAATTTTTGACGTAACATTTTCGAATAGCCAAGTTCTGAACGTCAACTTGAATTAATGACAAAAACTTTATCATTAGCAGCTCAGGGGTATTTTTAAAAAAGTTTAAAAAACCACTTAAATTATTCACACGCGGCTTTATTCAACACAAAGTGCGTGAAAAGTGAAAACGTGGCGTTTCCTTGATACCACCCTCGCCGAGACTCCCTTTAGTGTCATACTTACGTATATTCAATCGATATGGAATGAAAATTAGTACACATGTATATTTAATTTTTACCTTAGATATAACTGGAAATTACAATACTATATTGACAGTTTCAGTGGCGGTCTCAGTGTTGTGATGTAATTACAGTAGAAGAAGACCACTTTGTGTAATTGAAAAGTTTACGGTTATTTTTTATATTTATTTAAGTATTTTGTTAGTATCTACAAAATATGTACGTCGAATGTTGTTGTGATAAATAAATCCCATCAAAAACACCCTGTAAAAAAATTCCAAGTCTCGCAGCTCAGGTTTTCGACCGCAAAAAGTTGTGAGATGCATGTAATACCAAGTCGATAAATTTATTAGTCCTTGCTTAAGGGACCTTCTGTATAAAGTTATTACGTAAGTTATTATCATAATGTCAATATTAAAAATTATTTACGTTTTAAATAAATAGATCGACTTGGCCATCGCATGAAAACATAATGTATCGTACAATTAATACATAATGCTGCTTTAATGATTACAAAGTTATTCATGCAGTTGGTGTATCTAGAAAACTAGACACAAATTATGAAATGTTTAAATTTTTCCTTACTTTAGACACTAAACACTAATTATATTCTAGATTTGAAGGTTTTATGTCTGCTAGAAGTGCCTTAGACTTTTGATGATCGGTCATTCAGTCAGTGAGTGACAAAATTAAGAAAGTTCGAAATGTTACAATTCCTAAACTACTGGTTCAAATTGAATGAATTTTAAATATACCTACCGTGTTTATACAATGCCTGCTTAGTAACTGAAAATT
The DNA here is from genome assembly GCA_009982885.2 of Hyles vespertilio. Classification (NCBI taxonomy): domain Eukaryota; kingdom Metazoa; phylum Arthropoda; class Insecta; order Lepidoptera; family Sphingidae; genus Hyles; species Hyles vespertilio. The sequence goes on along the minus strand of CM042814.1, from coordinate 973,491 downwards.
CAGGCTTCTTGCTTTAACCACAACGAAGTTATAGAGGGTAGAAAATGGCCTGAATTGCTTCGAGAAAAGGATGGTACGACAGTGCCGCTTTTAGCTCGACTTGGAGGGGGCACTGCCGTACCCCCAGATATATTTTTCTTTACCGATATGAAGTTATTAAAAGTACTTACAGTTAATTCTTAGTTAACGTTTCACTCTACTTTTTGACAGCCTCCGTGGCGCAGGCGGTTAGACGCCGCCTGTGAAACGAGAGGCCGCGGGTTCGATCCCCGCACCGAGAGAAATGTTTGTGCGGCCCACAAATATTTCTCTCGGGTCTGGGTGTTTGTGAGACCGAAAAGTCTCTCGTAGTTCCTGATACCCACAACACAAGACTCGATCTTAATGTGGGGTCAGGACTATGTATGTGACTGTTGGGTGTTATTTATTTATTTACTTACTATTTTGTACGCTTAGCACAAATTTTTGCTAGCTAAAGGTTTTGTTAATACAACCTAGGCAAGGTCTTGAAACATGGATAGGGCGGGCCAGTGTTTGACTGGTAAAATATCGGCCGCCCCGGGCCTCGGGAAACACGTAAAGCTGTTCGATGATAGCCAAATGCCAAAGGCTTAGCAAACTAAACTGACAGGTTAGTATCCTCTACGTTACTATGGGATAGGAAAGGTGAAGCGACGGTTTTCGCCGAGATTATTGGGATATATGAGAAAAGGCTAAGATGACGGCTGAAGGCCAAATAATTTAGAGATTTAAGCTTGCACTTTGATGTTAGATTAAATTGGAAGCAATGTTTCTCTAGTTTATTTTCTAGTTTGAGTACTTGAACTAGATTGATTCCTAGTTGTAAAAAAATGTTACAAAAATATGAATTCATTCTAATGAAAATCTAAATAAAAATAATTAATTGAATCCATTTCAACGTTCAATATCATTTAGATTCTGTCATTTTTTGTTCTACCATTTGGCTTGGAGCGGTTTTCACTACAGAAGAACGGGCGAGAAACTCTAGTGTAGCTTTTTTCAAAACTATGTAGATTACAATATAGTGATTATTACAAAACAAGTTGGTTTAAATCAAAGCAGTTGGTTTTTTGCTGCGCAAGGTGGAAGGGAAGAGACGCGCTGGACGAAAAAAAAAATCGTGGCTGCGAAACATCAAGGAGTGGACCGGTATCAGCACCGTTAAACAACTGTTCCATCTGGCCAATGATAAAACATAATACAAGAAGCTGACGGACCAAACTTCAACACTGAATAGACACTAAAAGAAGAAGTTGATTTTTATGGTTCAGTTCAGTTTTAAGAACCATAATTCTTTCAAAAAAAATTATAATCTTTGATAACCGGAAGTATCCTTCCACACAAAAAGTACCAAACATTTTTAAAAAACATATCTATCTACTATCTAACTTGTAACCTGCTACCAATAACCATTTAACGGCCGATGTCAATAATCAATCGAAAAAATTAGATTGAAGTCAATCTGGATTGTTTTCTACTTTTCGATTTGTCATTTACCATGTTGCCATAGTTTTTTCACTACTGAGATTGATTATTGGCAATATAGTATCAGAAAAAAGATTGAGCTGAGAAATTTTCGATTGGGATTGTTTATTGGCAGCGGCTGTTAGGCATCAGTACAGTTTGTAGGTCCTTCAACGCTTCTAAACTTCTTCAACAGTATTTTGCAAACATAATTTGTAATTAATTGGACGGACCGTAATTGATTGGACCGAGACCAATTGTAGTACAGTAATATCAATCCAATCCACTTAACAAATATAATCGGATGATATTCAGCGGCCATCCATCATACGATCTGTATAGAGGCGTCACTAACATCTGCCTTCACCCTGCCAATTTATCATCGCCTGACATGCTAAACCACAAACATATCAACAAAATATCCCTTATTACTTACAGCATAAAGTTTAGTATTCCATGATTAAGTTTTTGAGTGGATATTGCAATGTTGGTGATCGAGGGAAAACGCACATGTTGAGTATTATAGTCAAATTGGTTTCATTGTGTTTTTAAAGTTGCGAGATTTTTAGCGATGTATTTATTATGTTTTTGGAAGAATCATTAGTGTATCAAAGCGTTACTTTTTTACAATAGTGTAATTTAAAACCCATTGTTTTTGGTATTCTAATAGTGCTATAATTTATATTGAAAAGATAAGTATTTTCTTTTGTCGACGTAATTATATTTAGACATGAGATTAAGGTATCTCCTATATATTTCCGGAACCAAGCAAGTTCCAAAGCTAGTAATTCTTTCTTTTGCCGTAATACCAACTCCACACACATATATTTTTTTATCACAGGTTGCAGAACCATTCAGCTTATTTATATTAATTTCCAAGAAACGATCAAATCACGAATTTTATGTATATCAAAGAACTCATAATTGCCCAACCAGGGAACACAACACCTGACAGCCTTTAAACACTGCCACTAAGCTATAAAAGCGGTCAATGTGTACAAACTATAAAATGTTAAAATAAATGTAACATTAATTTTATATTCGTACGTAACAAGCAGCTACTTAACACCTCAGTCCACACTCAAATTCTACAGCGCGTTAAACTTTTAAAACTGCTCATAAACAATTATTTACTTTAAGTATACTACACATTTAAACTAACGCTTTATTAGTTTCCAACAGCTACTTAAACAACGCACACGCGTGCTGTAAAATGGATCATCACAACTATACCAGACACCTAATAAACTCTTAACAATTTTCTACTAAATAGTTCACGATGTAGTTAAAAATGCGTGAACACTGTTTTGTTCTTTTAAATAAGTGTAGTACTGTATCTGTATTTATATCAGCACGGGCCTCCCCCACAATCGAGAGCACGATTGAGAGTGGTTAGGCCATATATAGTCCACCACACTGGCCTAATGTGGATTAATGGACTTACATACCATATATTTTTTTATAATTCGCAATGGCATGCAGGTTTTCTCGCGATGTTTTCCTTCACCGTTATATCATATACCGTGGTGAATTGATTGACTATCAATACACACATGACTCCGAAAAGTCAGAGGTGTGTCCTGGGATTCGGACCCGCAACCACCGTGAACATGTTGACAGCCGCATATGGTCCGTTTACCAACAGGCCACCACGCACTTAGTATTCCTAAACTTTATTACATTATGCTAATAGTACCAATTTCAATCATTAACTCATCTTTTACAAAACGTTTTTGAAGATTGCGATCAGTTATTAGATAACATGACACGAGCAATAAAATGATTACTAGAATAATGAAATGAAAAGCTAATTTCAGAATATCACTTTAGTATGAGAATATCTAATTTCTTTAAAACAGGATTAACATAAAAGGGAGAGAATTACCTATACGTGGATATTTTGAACAAAATCTTTTACAAGAGAAAGAGAATGAGACAGAACGTTAACGGCAATTAATTTATTTTGTAAATAGAGACGAAATACTCAGTAAATCATCACATAAATATTCTTTGCAACAATTTCATTGAATTCTTAATAATTTGGATCACTTTGAGATGCCCAGAGATTTAGCGCTTGGTCCTTTTGTTTTCGCTTACTGGAGTATACACACGTATAATACAGAAAACTCTGTATCACCAAAACATTTTTGAGCTCTCAGCCTCAGCTATATGCAGCTATATTAAAAACGTTAAAAATTGCCGACGAATGTGAAGAACATTTCCATACGACCTCTCGCAGCTAAGAAAGCACTATATAGATGTTTTTCAACCTTAGCTTTAATAAAACTTGGACATTGGTGTTTTTACTGATGCCGTTCCCCGCATGAGTTACATATTCAGTGGACGTCCGGGCAGGCAGCCTAATTTAATTGCGCCGGGCACCGCCACAATGCCCCGTGATTGGCCTGCGCCGGGAATCCTAATTCCGCCAAGTTCGGGGTTTGTTTGCGTTGGCTTTGAAAAACTTTCGATACATGCGACTATTGGATGTTTGCGCAGACTGATGTCTTGTAGTTTATTGTGAGATTTTGTCCTTACGGCTTGTGTCATGTTTGTAACAGTGATTTTCTTCGGCTTAAGACGAGTCGAATAAATCAGCTATAGGTAATTTTCTTGATAGTTTAAGGTTAAAACAAGATAAAGTAGCTTGTTCTTTATCGCATCTTAAAAATCAATCACTTCTATGAATGAAGGTAATATTAGTGGCATGTCTGCCTAACCGTCATGGACGTAGTTGTTAGCTTAAGTATCAGTTCTATTGTAAATATATAATATCCAAATAAATGTGATTGTAAATGGTCATCCAAAAATGCAGAGGAGTCAATCTAGATCACAATTCTGTATAAAAAGGCAAAGCTATTACGTACTCCGTGGTACAATTTTGTAAGACAGCACTATATGTTAAAGGTGTCCCTATATCTTTCTTAACTAGATGTAGCATAAGCCATCACCGTTGTAGTACGTTGTAGTAACTATCAAATAATACTGCTGTTGTTTTATAGGTTATACTACAAATATCCTTAAATATTCCTTTTGGGGGGACCGGTGAAGCTTAGTCAATACATTATTTGGTAACCTATGGTTTGCAAGTTTTTAACTAGTAATCTCTTAAATATTTATGTAACCCAGGTTTATATTGATGATGAAACAATGACTCATCGGAAATGACATTCGCATTATACAAACACTCATTAGGAAATCCATTAAAAGACAACAAACAACGCAGCAAATTTTTCTATATAGATAAATACACAAAATCAAATCAGTCACACAAATATACTCAATATTCTTACAATATAAACAGGCCTTATTACGTGTAAAAAGCAAATACAATTGCATCGAAACCCAATAGAACATAACAAATGGTTGTAGGGTGAGTTTACACTTGAGCGGGAGCGGCCGCTGATTACAATACGCGCGTACCGTGAATACCAATACGCGCCGCGTACAATGTGAAATATCTTTGTTAACCGTACTGATGATAAAACGCGAATTCAACTGACGCTAATGGAATTGACAATGTTTTTTAAATTGACTTTGTATGTTTTTGGATATATATTATGTTTGAAAATATGGGTGAATAAATTACTAGACGTAAATGGTAGTACAGAAGCAATATTTGAAACCATAAAATAACTTAACAAATCTGTTTTTTTTTTGTATCAGTGCATATAGATCACATTGCAGGGCACGGGTCTCCTCTACAATCGAGAGTGGTTAGGCCATATAGTCCACCAAGCTGGCCTAATGCGGATTCACGAACTTTACATACCATAGAAATTCTTACAAATCGCTATGATATGCACAATATTTTCCTTCACCATTATCGTTCGTGGTGATTGACTATACACATGGCTTCGAAAAGTCAGAGATGTGCCTTTGAATTGGAACCTGCGACCACCGTGAACACGTTGGCAGCCGCGTCTGTTTCGTTTACTAACAGGCCAACACGTACTTAAGGGACTAACACCAATATTCGCATATTATTAGTGAAAGTCTGCGCTCAGTAGAGGCAGATAAGGTTCAGACAGAAATTCGGTGTTCGCCAAATGAGTTTTAAAAAAATCTGTACTAATACCCTGAATTTTAATTTACACTCCATATATATCTTATCTTCATTTCTACCGTTATCACTTAAAACTAATTATTTAATGGCCACACCGATGTTGCTTTTTAAGGACAATTTAATTAATTAACGTACAGTCATAAATTATCCTTATCAAGTATAATTTTATGCAACTTGACATTTCTAATATCGTTAGTTGAATTTGTGTCGTACGCAATCCATCATATTTTGTATGCCTGTCTGCAATTGAATGGTTCTCCATTTCATATAATTCGTTACTCTTGGCATATATATCTTGCTATTAATTATGATACTTTGTATAGGAGGTATTAAGTTTATTAGAAAATTAATATAATCTCGGTATATAGAGGTTTGGAATTTATTAATTTACATTTTCTCCCTTACAACCTTCACTGGGGTACTGGTTCCATTGTGTATTGCATTTGGGTACTGTATATTTTATAGAAAAGGTAAACTATACGCCAAAATTTTATGAATGTTTAACTCTTTTACGTTCATAGAAATAGGCTAGATAAAATGAATTATATTTATTACTGATTTCCGCCGGATATTGCTGATTATGATGATACGCTGTGTAAAAACAATTTGCACCTGGAGTTACTTAATATAATTAAATTTGAGTCTGTGTTTTATCTTTACTCTAATTATCATATGTACCATATATTAAACGGAAGTAAAATAGTATATAAATAAGCTGTAATCTTGCAATTTCTAGCAGGTGTTTTAGCATGACGGGGTTTAATTTAAGTATATGTACGGGGAATATTGGCGCCGAGCATGGTCGGCGGTTACGTTGCGAGCAATAATTCAGCGTATCGGAACGTAGTGGCACGGTTAATTAAAATTCATCGCGATACGCTGTACACTACGCCACACTACGCCACGATACGCAGCACCACGCGCCGCAGTGTGCACGCGCTCTTAACACTCGATTAGTGCATTATTTTGTAATGAGTTGTATTGATTTTGGTGTTTAATTGATGTATGTACACAGTATGTGTTATTTAAGTACTTTAACGCCGTTTATTGTATAGTGCTCTAAACTGGTATTAGCTAACATTCTCCCAATGTTTGAGTTCAGGGGTTCCTTGTTTGAGCGTTAATAAAAATACATACTTTTTTATTACAAACTTTAATAAGTGCGTGGTGGTTGGTAAACGGACCAGACGTGGCTGCCAACATTATCACGGTGGTCGCGGGTTCAAATCTGAGGGCACACCTCTGACTTTTCGGAGCCATGTGTGTATCGTGTGTATATGTTGTGCCGATACAAATACTTGTAGATCACACAAATATTTGTCTCGATGCGGAGTCCGAACCCGTTGTCATCATGTGATCACGTATCACAGCCGGCGCTGCGTCTAACCGTGCCATTGAGGTTGTCAATTCATCATTTAAATATATAAAAATTGACCAACAACTCCTAAAATCGGGGGAGTTCCCATTGATTCCAACACACGGCTACCTACTCATGGGTCTAGTAATTAGCATCAGACCACCACCTATTTTATTATTATCCGGGCAATATCATGTATTTTCTTTTATTTGGTACAGCACTGTTATGATCCAGGATATTATAGCGACAATTTTAAAAATACCCCGGAGTCAGGAATTTCTGCCCCGGTATGGCGATAGGCTCGCCCAGGACACCCACATTTTGCCTTGTATGTTGCGTATACAAGGCAAAATGTGGGTGTTCTGAGATCTCTGCCTACCCTCTGCCTCTGGGTAAAAGGCGTAAGTTTATGTATGTAATATTTTATAAACATCCATTTTCAAACATTTTTTGTCATGATTTTTCAACAAGTTTTTTTTACTGCTCTGCAATCAAATATTGACCATGTAAACTGTGAAGTATGAAAATACTGATATGAATGTTTCCACATTTTTCTATCATGTTTTTCCTCAAATATGGAATTGCAACTAATGAAATATCCCCGTATTTGATTAAAAAACAAGCATTTTTATAATGCAACTAAATTCGGGTGCTGTTTGATCGCGAAATGTTTCAAATGTTCACAATTGGAATATCATTTCGCCATGAATAATAAATGGTGGACAGACGCTAGATTTTTAGCGTGTTGACTTTGTAAAATCATGCTAAAATTTTTAATAGTCTGTGTTTAAATTGGTTTTGAATAGTCTAGACTTTGATGTGAAAATAAGTGTTGGCGATTCACTCAGAATAAAAAAAAAATATATTTAGCTACTAAATATGCCGCAAAACTTGCCTTTATTAGCAGTATAACTATTATGTGTTTCTTTAATATCGAAAGCTTAAATAATTGTATGTAATATCAAACTACTAAAGAAATGAATAAAAAAAACACTACAAAACTACAAAAAAGTGTTATAGCTGATACTGATCTCTATTTTATTTTCTGAAAACCATGTTACATAAAATGATGACAATAACTTGCAAATTTTAAAGTAGCTAAATCCCAAGTACTTCTTGTAAGAAGTGACGAATGAATGCAACATAATTAAATACAAAACATTTCTTACCTTCAAAGCGTCGAACTCTCGAACATTCTTCCAAAAATTTCACATGACTTTTTTCTCAACTTTATCGCTTTGTTATTGTTATAAGACCAAAGCAAAATCACCTTTATTTACATTCCATTACGGTCCATTTCAATAATCTAAAGTTTATCAAACACTGTTTCGCTACAATATAAACAAAATAAAAAACGTAAACGATTGTTTTAGTTACGGTTATTTTTAACTGAGCGCGTTAACTGCTTTTTTATTGTTATTATAGCTTATATAGTTTTTTATTCTATACTCTTAGGGTGTTAATAGATAGAGAAACACTTGGCGTCACATAGCTGTGTCGGTGTTGTGGTAGAGTCGGTAGAGTCAGTAGAGGCGATAGAGTAGGGATGGTAGAGTCGCGCGTAGGGCGGGCGGGCGCCTCCGAGAGCGGACGACGAATGAAGAAGGGCGGCGCGATGTACAGCTTTAAGCCTCTTGTACTTAGCTATAAGTGTCGCCGCGTTATCTTATTACATAATGACTTTACGGAGAAATCTTTTAGTTGGAAACGTAATATATTTTTTTATCGATAAGTTTGTCGAATCAATTTGGATTGGTGTAATTTAGATTTTAGACTATGAAATAAGAATGTCATTTCGTTAACTTGCAAAAGGACATTTTAATTCTTAACTCCAAAGAGTTTTGTATCTCCATATCCTATCTATCTTTATCAAGGGGTTAAAATAGCTACCATGACTATGTCGGTACAATCCTACGCTTCATTAAACAGAAATAAACATATATTTATATAATCTAGCTAACTATAAATATATGCACCATATCTATACCTCTCTATTTTTGTTAACTTAAATATATATTGCATCGAAATATCTTATGAAATCTCTTGTTTAAGTAAGACAGATTATAAAGAACGGCTTTTAGTAGGCATACATTTAGTTTGTTCTGCGTTGAGTTTTTTCTTGAAAAAATAAGTAGGCATTAATGTAACAACAAAGAAGTTTGCATAAAAATATTTTGTACAATATTTGCGGTTATTTTCCCCTTTTCTTATCTCGGAGCTGTCGTTCAGAATTTTCCGTGAGCGATGAGGCCGCCACTTGTACTTTTTTGTAAAGGTTTGGAAATATTTTCTCAACATTGTTAATGTGAGATAGCTCAGTTGGTAAAAAACGCGACCGAGAAAGCGGATATTACTGGTACAACCCAACAATATCCTGAATTTTCGACTTTTAGTTTCCTATTTTATAAATTGCTATTACGCTCGTTCCTTACACGATTGTCAAATCATTGGCTTTCCTATCTAGGTTAGGGTAATCAAACATACGCTTTATAACAAAAACAAAGATCGGATCTTGTCTGTAACTAACTATGGCGAATTTTATTTTGTACCATACAAGGAATTGTATTGTATCAGCCCATACACGTCCCACTGTAGGGCACGGGCCTCCTCTACAATCAAAAGTACATTAGAAATCAGAAAACGAGCAAAAATAACAATTTACTTTCATTTATCTACGTCTATACAACCAATGTTAAATTTACAAATAACTTGTGTATATCAAAGTTTATGAAAGTGGTTAGGCCATATAGTCCACCACGCTGGCCTAGTGCGGGTACAAGGAATACAATGAGTAAATGTTCACGGGCTCGAAATTAAAGTCAACCCATTAACTTTTCGTAGTCGTGTGTATATTTATAACCTGTTCCGTCATTCCTACAATCGAGGATCCTTCAGCCTTGGCGGGAAAAAGATCGGTTAAATGACAAGATAAGGGAAGATATTGTCAATTTCCACTCTGAACATACCACAAATACAATCAAGTTTGGATATCACTTAACCAATTAAAAAAATACACATGAACCTCTGTTACTTTGGATAAGAGATAGCCAACAGCATTCCGCGAACTGTGGCTTAAAGTGGCAATTGACGACTAATAAATAATTTCATAAAATAGTTAGATTATGCATTTTTTATTTTTATTTTATTGTAGTTAACGACGAGAAGAGCATGCCGTACACCTAACGGTAAGCGATACGACCGCTCATGAACAATGGGAAAACCAAACAACAAGAATTACAAGCGAAAGCTTGGCTCTCCACTGCGCTGGTTATCTTGGGAAGTTGTTGAGTGTCAATATGCCGAGTAGTTACTCCGGCTATTATGCTCTTCACATCAGAACACAAAAGGAACTGTATACTGCTGTTTGGCTTAAGAAATAGACAATGCGGTGGTACCTACCGAGGTGTCCTCTCACACAAGAGTGATCTAACACCAGTCTACTAACCTATTACATAAGTAACTTAATAAAAAAATTGGATCACTAAATCTGAAAATAAATGATTAATTATTATTATTAACCAAAACACTGCGAGAACCTGCACAAACACCTCGTCATTAATTATATCGGTTTCGGTAATATTTCCAAACTAATACGTTTCAAGGGGGTTGTAAGACCGCAGCCTCCCAATAAGGCGGGGGGGTTATGCGAGGGGTGTTACGAAGGGAGGGGGTGAAGCGGTGCACGCTGACACATTTTTAATTAAACGCCACTTACTGACTCGTGCTTTGCGCCGCACATTACTTGTTACTTTGTAGATACATTTTCTTGTGAGGTATCGGAAGGTAGCAAATTGTTATGGTAAAGAAGTATGGGTTAGGTATTTAAGTTTTAATTGGATTTCTATAATATTTTGAGCGAAAATAAACAAACAAATATAAATAAGTATTATTAAAAATGTCGATCGATCGACTTTTGAAAAATGTGTTAACAGTCTTTTGTTTGACACGGTGGTCACGATTTCACAGAAGGTGACAATTATATCATCATCATCATCATCATCATATCAGCCACAGGAAGTCCACTGCTGAACATAGGCCTCCCCCAAGGATCCCCACAATGACCTGTTGGAAGCGGCCTGCATCCAGCGACTTCCTGCAACCTTAGCCAGATCGTCCGTCAACCTTGTAGGTGGGCGTCCGACATTTCGCTTGCCCGTACGTGGCCTCCGCTCAAGAACCAAGATATTATATCTGTCTGTATCTGTATCAGCCCACATACGTCCCACTGCAGGGCACGGGCCTACTCTACAATCGTAATCGATTGAGAGTGGTTAGGCCATATAGTCCACCACGCTGGCCTAGTGCGGGTTGGCGGACTTACATACCATAGAAATTTTTATAAATCGCTATGGTATGCAGGTTTCCTCACGATGTTTTCCTTCACCGTTTAAGTGCGTGGTGATTGACTGTCAATACACACATGGCTTCGAAAAGTCAGAGGTATGCCCTGGGATTCGAACCCGCGACCACCGTGAACATGTTGGCAGTCGCGTCTAGTCCGTTATATATATGCATAAGTCTAATTCTACTTTGACTGTATTATCGAACCCAAGACTTCACAATTGCGTACACAACTGGAGGTTTATAGTTTATACCAGTAAAGGGTAATGAACAGACGCGGCAATGTAAATTAATTTTGGTATTGCTATTACAAATGATCAGGCGTCGATTGATGGTAAAAATGATAATGTTTGTGTAGTGACAATCGCGTATTGATAATGATAGGTTAGGAAATAAAACAGGTATATTAGTGTTTAATTAATTTTAGCCTTATCATTTTCTTTGTTCAGATAAGAGATTAGTCATAAATTACTAAATGACACTGATTCGGTATTGAAGAAATATTTCATTCATAAAACAAATTTATTAAGTTTTTTTAGATGTAGTACGTTAAAACTATGAAATACTAAAAGTATAAAATTAAAACAAAAATATAGCTGCAAAAAGACTGCATCGGCCGGGAATCGAACCCGGGCCGCCCGCGTGGCAGGCGAGCATTCTACCACTGAACCACCGATGCTTATATTAAACTTGTCAAAATTATCTATCATATTATTATACAACGTACAATTACTTGAGTTATCTACTTTCTCATAACAGATATCGATGTCATTAGACAAACATTTTTTTCAACACCTCGCGCGCTTCCTACATAATCTTTAGCAATAAATATATTTGCGCAAAAACTTTATTATACCTCAAATTATTTATTCAAATAAATCTGTGTTTTAGATAAGTAAGCGTAAGTGAGTACTACACAGTGAGGCATTCCGGATGCGAGATACGAGCAAGCCGGATCCGTGCGCGTCATACACTGTGTTACTATTCTCTAGTTACTAGCATATAATGTATCTATAGTTGCTACATACTGCCAACACTCTAATGCTTACCACATCATCATCATCATCATCATCAGGCTATTCGCGTTCACCGCTGGACATAGGCCTCTCCTATGGCACGCCACTGGGCTCGATCTTCCGCCCAACGTCTCCAACCGCTTACCACATATTATGTAACTACAAGTATATTGAATACATAGAAATGTATCTTTTTTGTAGTCGGGAAAACGAGAGGATTTTTCGCCTAGTGATACGGATGACCATAAACAAGAATAAAACATTCAGAATTAATTATGTACAAGCACTTTGGAAACATACCTAGCTAGATTTAATATTATGAAATAAATAGAAATATTTTAAATTATACTCTACAGCTCCTCAGATATAATTGGTTTATTGTAATTCAGCATAAGGTTTTAATTTAAAATCCATTATTATTTCACATATGACTGTTAAAACAAATATACTAAGTAAGTAAGTATGTTAGCAAAATATATTATGCAATTTTTTTCTTTCATTTAGATTCACAAAACAAATAGTTAACATTCCTAAAATACAATGAACTTATATATTAAAATGAATTATTTATTCATAATCTTCTAGATGTGAAAACGATATGAATGTATTACAGAGGATTGATAAAAAACATAATTAACTATCTAAAAACATAAATAAAAGAAACATTCTACCCAATAATAGCCCTAAAATGTCCCCCTCAAATATCTACACTACTCGGACTCGCAACCATACACAGCACACACTAAGCTACAGATAACTCAAACAACAAACTATTTAAACATTCACAATACATCTCAAACAAGTGGCAACCGTTCAAAATCCAACGCTACGTGATCCCACGTAATCCATCATCTGGGATGGAGATGCAAACTATTAATTTTGCAATGTTCCCTAATCCCACGCCGCCCTCCGGTGGGATTAGGGACGCACGCGCCGCTCCCGCCGCTCCCGACGCGTCCCGGCGCTAATGCCGCGCATCCCGCACTCGCTGCAACTGTACAGGATTCACGGGATAACATCGATACACAGTGACGTGTAGGTAGTAGGTTGAAATGGATCAACGGGTTATTGGCTTATTCCTTAGATTAAAAAATATTTTATGTAGACTAACTTATAATAATAATATGTAATAAGGTACTATTAGTGTCACGTTTACATTGGCGAGATTTTTCAAACTGAAAATCTCACACATGGATTGTTTGATATTTGCTATGACCTCTTTAAAAAGCGTTTATTTTTTGCTTTAATTGGTGAGACGGCTGCCATTGGCCTGATGGTAAACGATACGATCGCTCATGGACAGTAGCAATGCTAAGCATGCCGCTGCGCTCGCCATCCTAAGACAATAAGTTAAATCTCAATATGTCCAGTAGTGGCTCTGGCTACAATGTCATTAAAACCGGAACAGAACACTGCATTTCCATTTCTGTTTGGCAAGAGAAATAGATATTGCGGTGGTACCTAACCAAGCGGCCTCTAACATAAGAGAGACTTGCCACCAGAAGCCGTATTAGCCGATATTAGTCGTATTAATATTTATACATGGCGATATTACTGTGAATCGGTTAGGTAAAAACCAATCTCAAACTGCTACTACTGCACCGCGTGCACTGTGTCAGCTCGTGTGTTTACACGGCATATCGAGCGGTGGGAACTGTAACACCGGGCGCTGTTTGTTCTGTCGCGATTTCTGATTAACTGCCGCCTCCAGCTCAGGATTAAATACTCTGTGATGGAGAGCTCGAGGAATGTCCACTAATAAAATCAGCTATCTTCTTTGTTCTTCATTTGAGTATTCCGGAATAGAAAATTTTCGAAAATTTGTCCACCTCCCATTTCCGGAGACTATTCAGTGTCGTGTTCCGAGGATCAGCCTTCGAATAGATCGGCACGATTGTATCAAATTAGGAATTTTCAATAATTCTGTTTCGTCGAGTTTACCCAATCGACCAAATGCAACCAAAATTACTTCATTTATCAACTTTATTCAACAATTTTACGCACCCCAATGAAATTGAAATATTACCCTTGAACTGCAATCATATCGTATCAATGTCTATCGGTGACCTAATTTCAGAAGATATTGTATCCAACGAGACCCTAGTACGAGTAGTAGTAACAGAATATGATGTCGTGTGAACATACAATAATTCACGCACCTATTTATTGCCATGTTTATGTGCAGGGGTGGTTTTACGGGCGAGGTTATGTTAATATGCACTTGTTTTGGAATCCAGTTTTAACGTTACAAAAATGCGGGAGTTAAAAATTATGTAAAGATAATTCCATGGCGTATTTTAATGTAAGATTTTTTTTGCTGGGTAAAAATGTGATGATACTTTGGTGAAGTTTTAAGTAGGGTTCGAATAGCGATTAGTAGGAAATTCTATGGTATGTAATGTCCGCAAACACGCACTAAGCTAGCCTGGTGGACTTTATGGCCTAACCACTCTGAATCGTACTCTCGATTATAGAGGAGGCCCGTGCCCTATAGTAGGATGTAAATCGGCTGATACAGTTACAGTTACAGGGTTCGAAAACCTCGTTTTGCCTTTTGATAATAAGTAATTGCTCTCAGTTGTTAATGGATGAATTCAAAAAGTTGTTTCTACCAAGCATGGAGTAACTCAAGGTTGCAACCACTTTGAATCTCTTCTATTTTGGATATCACTTCACGCTAGCAAAATCATGAAAACTTTTTGAATTGAGCGCGGCAGCCACAACTAGTATGAGCAGTCTACAAACCACAATCATGACGTCATTCGCGCACATAAAAAAAGGATTAAAAAATGAGACACATCGAGACACTGGCATAAAACGCGCAAAAAGGGGTTTCATAAAAAATAAGAAATATTTTCCGAGTACGGAGGGCACGCAAAATAACGAATCATCATGCCACATACATTTCAGCCGGTCGACAAAAAGAGTAAAACACGAGATGAGTTGGTCGCATTGTGCGGCGCGTCGGCGGCGGAACGCACTTTTTATTCTAAATCCACTTAAAAATTTAACAAAACAGTTTGAAAGGGCCGCGCAAGGGCCGCCGCGGCCAGGACAGGCGACGCCGGGCGCTCAAGAGCTGCCGCGCCGCCCTTCGCGCCCGTCGCGACCCCTGCCTACCCCTCACAACCACAAATGAAACGCGAATCTTGATATTGCATTTTTCTCGCCATTTCCAGCGGGGAAATGTGCGAATGAGGCATTTGATTGTGTGAAAAAAATTACAAAACGTAAAACAATTTTTATCTCGCCCCCTAATGAAATGTGCTTAATTGTTTTATGTTTGGGTTGGTTTGTTAATATTTAGTAAATATATTTTATTTATGACTTGTTTATATTATATTTTTCAATAGATTAAATCGTACGGATTTTAAACCTATAGCGTAAAGCGTTTGTTGTAAAGAGTAACATTTAAATATACACATATATTTACTCATATTCCCCCGACCCCTAACAAAAGAGGTGTATTGTTGTTGTTAGTGCCGCGGTTGAAACCACAATCTCCTTTATCACAAACGCTTTCTCACCCACTGCGTTCTTTTTTCAATGTGTTTGTAACATCATCTTGTATATATCGTAATAATCTTATAACAGTACGATCTTTAAAATAAAGTATGTTTACTTATAACCTTAGTGACCTCGATGCTTTTGATAATTATATTTTGATAGTCATATTATTCGACAAATAAGTTATGAAAACGAATGGCATTGCAATAACGGTAATTTACCTAGAATTGGACCTCACTTCCCACCATTTTCATTCTTAGATCTTGGAGAGAGCACTAGGAAAGCGAACCCACATATAACATGGCACTGGGCCAATAGACCTCGGCCTACTATTCTCTGTGTTAAGAGCGTTTATACCCTGCACGCGCTTTTTGGCTTAAAAACAGGACTTTTCAAATGAGTTAATAGCCACTAATAAACAATTTAAAGGAAAAATAATTAGTACTAATTTTAGAAAAGGTTTTCATCTAGGGATTTGGTGGAAAACATTATGGATTGATGGATAATTTGTGAGTACTATACGGATTACTGAACACAAGTTTCGTTATTGAGGCTTTAAATGGCAATTTAGAAGCTTAAGATATCCGAAACCACTAAATATAAGATGAAAATAAAAATATTATCAGACTAATAAGACCCTTATGGAGGGATTTTGCTGAGAAAAATAATCTTTTTGTGTTTAGTTCCTGAAAAATAAAAATTTAAACAATGCGAAATTATTCAGAAACTCTCGTCAAGAACATTTTTTTTTTCACCATCTTATCGTACATAATTTTTTATAGCAATTGCATATTACAATAGAAGAATATCTTATCAATAAATTACCATTTTATATTTCAACAAAATTATTTTTCATGTTTTCTACAAATATTTTAAAAACCACTATAAAACACGCTGTCCGACGTGGATCAAATCAGACCGCCGCAAGGCCTTCTAGAGGGAGGACGTATCGCTCGTCGCTCCGGCCTGGCTGCAGTCGATTATGCCGCGCGTAGTAAAATAGCCACGCGCGGAATGCGATTACCACATCTTAGTACTTTGGTAGTAAAATATTTAATTATTTTTATTACCTACAATGATTTTGTAGTGAGTATAAATTATGTTTCAGGTAATATAATGGGATGTAATTCCGAGGCTAAATTATGTTATGTATTGTAATATAAAATTCAATATATTTCGTAATTGTAAGGGGTTGTAAGGCCCCTAACACTATTTATGTGTTCAAACACGAAATGATTAATAAAACGTCCGTAGTGTATACTGATTGAACACTGATTTGAATGCAACTTAACAATGTAATAATAACGAAAATATGATTAGTATCCAAAATTTGTATTATTCTTTGCTTGCACAGTAATATTTGTCTACTTATAATGCAAATAAAATATTTTTATGATATTATATTACAGTTACATTTCAATTGAATATTTGAAGCGCACGGATCAAAGTTGTTTGAGCCGATTGTATAGCGAGCCGACGCGGCAGCTCTACGCACACAGCTTTGGTCGCTTATGTGTGCGTGAAATTAACGAAGAAATACCTATAGTTGACTTTGCGCGCAAGGTGTATACGCTCTTAAGGAATGACCTAAATTAAAACTAGGCCATTAATTGGACTTTCAAAAAGAAATATTTGTAGAACTGTACTGTATCAGCCCGTATACGTTCCACTGCAGGTTACACACCTCTTTTACAATCGAGAGTACTATTGTGAGGAATAGGGGTGCAGTAATTATATGAAATTGAGTTTGATACCTAATACTATACTGTAGGAAGAAACAAGGGTAGTGGAGGGAGGAATGATATTTAAGCAAGTGTCAATGATGCTCTCATTATTTTTTTGCTGGTTGTTATATTTTTGTCGTTTCATTTGCCTTTGTCTTGTTGTTACAATAAAAGTTTATTTATCAACTAGGCTCATTAAGTGATTGTCTAGAATTCATTAATTCAAATTGCCGAATTGTTTAATATTTTTTTATTTATTAAATTAATTGATGACCCGTGTGTAATATTATTTAAAAAACCCTTTGATCTAGTTTCCTAGAATATAATAAATAGACAAAACAATACCGAATCTGCAATAACGTACAAGTCTTGAATCGTACGTGATAACTGCGCTAAACTTTCCGTAATTACTAGTACCCAACCCTAAACAAATATTATATTTGAATGTCATGAACATACGGTTCAGTGCGGCAATCGAAAACACACCATATAATTTTGCTGAAGGCAACCTAATCAACTGAGCTACGGAGGCTGTCAGCAAGTTTCCTTTCTCTATATTTTACTAACTATTGAACTTTGCATTTTATTACCGAGAATTCCGTTTAAGCATATCTTTGTTTACTGATATATCCCTATGAAAAACGCTGAGGTAGGTCTGTGCTTAACAATGGACTTCTGAAAGTTGTATAACATATTTTTCATATTTAGCGAAGGTATTTTTAAAAATACATAATTAAATAATGAGATTTGAGAACTCAATAATTAACAGGAATTATTTACCTAAAACAATATGTAATACTTGAGCTCTACATCATAATTATATTTCAATAAAAATCTATAAACAATTCTATAACTTACTAGGACAACTCCATGAGGTCCACATATAATTATAATTGATACGAATCATGTATATCTAGATTATAAAATGGCTCAGGAAAAAACTTATCTCAATAATTTTATTGCAATCGATTTTTTATGCAGTAGAGTGATGTCTTGCTAAAAGCTAGTTTTCAAACGCGCTGTTTTTTCTTTTAACAATGATGGTTATCTTATTATAACTTCATCAAATCTTAACTACATGATAAATATTTCGTAACAGTCAAATTACTCGATATCATTTGATTGGACTTTCTAGATCAACGTAACTTTATAACGGATTTCGGTATTTCAAAATTAGAATTTTAGGATTCACTTTAAACTACCAAGTTTCGATCCTGTAATTTTTTATTATGTTAGTACAAGATACTTCGGTTCAGGGCCTATGATTTCGACTATTTATTAGTGAAGTTTTACAGCAACATATTTAAACTTGCATAACACACAGTTCGATTCTTATTTCCTTCTAATGTGACCCAAGACTATCCCATCGCCACACCAGGCATGCCAAGTCCTAGCAACTCATATAAAATTTAACACCAATACATTACAAACATTCCAACCCACATTGGTACTCAAGTCCACGTGTCCGCGGTTTGATTAACGTCTTGCGATGAGGCGGCGCGTGTAATCCGCCAATGCTGATTGATTATCGCCTGCGGGCAGACGAACCGCACCATACATACATACATACACACATACACGTATAGACGAGGTGTTGATTACATGTCGGTGACGAATATTTGATATATTTGCGCTGTGATGGAATTTGGATGTTATGAGATGCGGGCTCCAATACGGGCTGTTGGCTTTTTAATTAATGTATAAACTATGCATGTTGCAGGAAGAAACTGAATGCTTGATACTTTAAATAGCTATGGAAGATGGTGATATCAACACATATACACACACTACTTAATGCGAGAAAAGGACTTTTTAGAATTGAAAGCTCGATTAAGAAGGTAAAAGCGAGACAGCGGTAGTTTATCACAATTGCCTGTTTTGGGTTGGCGGACCGCACCAACACCATAAAAGATTTCTCACTGTGTGATTATTTTACGTTCGAGTGCATTGTAACCGAGTATAATTACACACATTATCCCAAAAGTGTCCCAGAGGTTCTCAGGGATTCGTATACGCCGTTCATCCTTCACTTCACCAGAGCTAGTAACACCAAATTAAACCCACAAAAAAACATAATTGCTAATCTAACAACCAACTGCTAATCCTCAGGTTAGCTCGCTCGAACAGACAACTCAAAGGCATTAGTAGACAAATCTTTTTTCCAATTTGGCAAGTGAAAGGCTCGCAAGCGATACACATGTAGACTGTAGAGCCGACACTCTTTGAAAGCAGACGGTTCAATACAACTGCAATCACACCGGCGTAGTGTGTAAATAGTGAACCAATCGCGCCCTAACCGCAACCAGGGCTGCCCTGGTGGCCACGGTGTGATAGGTGGCTTTATTTATAAAATTGATAATTAAGGCACCTGTGCATTGGGAGAATGTGGGCCCAATACCAATCAGTAAGACATGAAACTGTGTCACTTATATTTGCTTCATCAGGTTTTGTGAGAACGTAATATGATTGTTTTTTTTTTGTAAAGAACAATGATAAATATGTTATTCTGTTAATCAGTAATTAATCTTATGACATGATCTTGCAGTGAAACAAAGTTTATTTAAATTATAACTATCAAACCAAATATAACCTTCCAAAAATTTATCGTATCACATTATTACAATAAATTCTTGGTTCAAACCTCAACACCAAAACTAATAGAAATCTACAAATCATCATAACCTATTTTTCAGCATCCCACCTATATTTAAATCACCCCGTATTATAAAGTGCAGTCCACAGCAGCCCTACCGATGTGCAATTCCGTATCCCCGGTCTCCCCCGGGAGCCGGCGGACACCACACATACTCTAATTCCATCAGGAAAGCGCCCCCGGTGCCTGCGCCCCGCTCTCCCCTGACAGACCGTGTTAACTTCTCAAATGTAAAGGTGTTGACGTCGCTGAAGTACTAAAATAAATAGAAATTTTCAGCATTTCATTTGTCGAAATGTTTAATATAGACTACCTACTGGTATTATTGAATTAAGTTTTTTTAGTACATCTGATTTTAGGATTGAAGTTTGTACCAATTCTAGAAAATGTTTGATTAATTCAACTAAAATCCGTCAGCCTTAGCTAGTCTAAAAAAAATCATTTCGATATTTGACTAAAATTATTCATTTCTGTGTTAAAAGTCTGCGAAACGCTTTCAAGCCATTTAAAATCAGCAATTCTAAATCAACAACGAATTTTCCATCACTTGTACTAACTACTGTCTTTTATTTCTCTCTTAATCGTTGTCCCCATTTCTTGTCACTTTTCTTTATTTGAAGACTCAACATTAAAATCTTTCTTTGCAACATTCTAAAAATACCTTATAAAATTACATTTACCAAGTTCTCCCAATCATAAAATCGATTTACCTCAACAATGTTGACGTTTATCACTCACAAACACTTGGCAAGATAATATGTGTGCTTTGGCTGTAACTAGATCGTATGTGATTCCGCGGCGTTGCCCGGTGTGAACAAACAGCCGAGGTGCCGTCTGCAAATTGATTTTATATTGAAGTACACAATTTGACGGGATCTGTGCCTATTCCGACGATCTCGGGTGTATTTGTTGTGGTTATTTGAACGTACAATAGAGTTACATCAGATTTCTCAAATTCGATATTGTACAAATAAACTCACATTTTTATAAAGAAACGAAATTACCATATAAATGTCTGGATCGTTTGAACTGAAAAGTTGTCTATAAGATCGGAAATAGTAACAAATACGAAAAATATATCTGCAGTATTAGTGCCTGCAAATATTGTTGCAATAGTAATAGATCGAAAGCACCATATTTGCAGCTAACCAAAATCTTTGACTACAGCAAACTATTGGTCAGTATTACATCCTCTGGATAGAAGTTGGAAAAAGTTAAAACTTCCTTTTACAAGTCATAAAGCTAGTAGTATTTCTTACTTTTCTGAGCTCCTAAAATCACGATAAAGATTTGTTATAGCAACTTTCACCAGACAAACACAGGAATAAAACTAAATTTATTTTCATCCTTTTTATACCTAGTAAAACCTATCATTAGTAGTAACAGAGTGTAAGTGGAAATAGATCCTTAACCGTTCTATCGCGACCAATACTCGTAAATAGTCGGTAGCAAGCGAGCACTCAATGAAAAATACATTAAAACTTTACGACTTCGGGTGAGGGGTGGAACAACAATTCACTTTATTACCACCAGCAAATGTTGTACAACAGTATAATCCATGTAATGCTTAAAGAATCCGATAAATTACTTGCAGGGCAAAGAAAAACGGTAGTTGTTGATACAAATTCTTTAAATTGTGAAGATATTTTATTGTGGCTTTGATTTTACTAGGAACGACAGATTCCGCTTATTGTTTATCTCCTAACAAACTAACCATAAGAATTTCATTTATTACATCTTTTTTTTTATCCATCATGCCTCTTTAATCCTATGTGTCATTGACATTTTGCAGTTATAATGTCCACCGTATAAATACTTGAAACTGAGAGAAAGAGATACTCAAAAAGGAGATGCTACAAGAAGATACTCAAAAAGTTTTAAATTTTTTACAATTAACTTCAATAACCATCTAAAGAAATAACAGTGAATGAGCAATGGCCACTCAATACACAGCAAACACCAATCTCAGAATCACAACTGACAACTTAATCGAACCAAACTTTGCAGCAAATGAAATGTAAAACCGGCCGAGTCGGACGGTGTCAGTTCATTATCGACGCGCATCGGAACGGCAACAAAATGTTCGCTCCGATGGCAAATAAAAACGTTACTGGAAAGCGATTGCTTGGGCATTCACAGATATTTCCCTCACACCTCAATGCGTGTAGATTTGATCCGAACATAACACTATCGATGCTATGAAATTGCGCGATCTCTGGAAATATGTTTATTTTGCGTTTGATTTTTGTGCTGTTGGTACGCTTAGGAATATCTGATTTAGAGTGTCGGCTGTTTTTAATTTATTGATGGGGCAACTCATGGGATTTGCATGAGATTGTTAGTTCCGCAGTAGACCTTTGAGGAATATTTTCGCATACAATTTTGCGTGTGTGTCCTTCATATTTATTCGTCAGAGAATGATCGTAGTAAGCAAATACAGAATACGATTAAAGATTAATCGGAATGGTTGTATTGCGGGTTGGATATAAGTTACATTGTTTATGAGAATCGCGTTCGTAACATCTCAGAACACAAATGAAGATATAAGGGAAATGAGGAATCTCGGTTTATATAACGATGTACGATAGGTTCGTGCGTTCTCAAGGTTTTCATATAAATACAAGAATGTGAAGTAATATATCGTGGAGACTCTTAATTTATAGTTTCTTTATGCCTCTGTGTAAGATAAACACACTTCTAATCATGTTTTTGTGACTTATATTTTTTTACTTTTCTAGTTTTTTAGTCTAAATTATCTCCTACTGTAAGATAGAGTCATATCTTTCCTTATTTCACTTATCTCGGCCATTTTTATAAAATGAAATTTAAATATTTATTGGTCATGTAGGCAATTGAAGAGCTCAAATATTAATTACTAATTTATGTTTTTTTTTATTGCAATTAATGGCAAGATGTGCGTGCTATTCGCTTGAAAGTAAGCGATACCACAGCTCATGGACAGTAGCCAAGACCAAATAACACCTTGAACTGCATGGCAATGCTTGGTACTTCACTGCAATCGCCATCCTGAGACATAAGATGTTAAGTCTTAATACGTCCAGTAGTTAAATTAGCTACAATGTCCTTCAAATAGAAACACAACAGTGTTTTTACACTGCTGCTTGGCGGGAGAAAAAGACATTGCGGTGGTACCTACCGAGATGGGCTCTCACATATGAGAGACCTATACCAGTGATTTGTCTTTACAAATTCAATTATAAAATATAACTATCATCTATTTACCACGAATAAAGTCAGAAAAGACATCAAGACTCAAGTATGGTAGGGAACACTGTCCGACACGCTGTCGATTCGAATATCCACTGAGCACGTAAGCACGCGTGGAGTGACGGAGAAAATTCTCAGACAAGCATATTTCTTTTCACATTATATTTTAGCTACTTGTGAGAGGAAATAGCAGTATTCTCTGGACCGTATGTGATGGTTAACAAATCTGTAATGATCCAAGCGTATCGCGTGTTGGTACAGCCTGAGTTTATTTATTTATTTTCCTATTCATATTTCATAATTTTTATTGCAATGAAGACGAGCAATCCCTTCACCTTATGGTAGGTAATATTACTGCTCATGAACAGTAGCAAAACTTAATAGCACTATAAATTACAAAGAAATGCTTGGCATTCTGCTGCACTTACATTAGAAATAAGATGTTAAGTGTTGGTCTGTGTCTAGAAAGATGATTCTCCATGAACGTTGTATGCTCTGATGGGATTGTAGTGTCACTGTAGTATGTATAATATCGTCAGATTAGTTCAACAAAACTGTGGCCATGGAAATCAACTTTCAAACAAGAAATATGCAAAGCAACAAATTTTTCTCGGTTTCACAAGCAATCCTGTTAGACCCGAAAATCTAACTCAAGACCTGACATTTCTACCCTCTGTAGCCACCAGGTTTAGCCATCAAACCCTACTGAAATCTAAAAGAAATCCTAAACTCACATAATGAACATCCATCCGTGGTGAGATTGAATGCGTCCCGAGAGGGGAAAGGGGGGAGATTGAGGAGGGGGGATGCAAGGGCGAGCTCAGTCGCAAGTCAGTAAACATTGGATGAAGTTGTACGAAGGCGAAACTTTCAATTGAGTTGAAGCGCGACTCAAGTTCTGTTGCTTCGGCTCGGCACTCGGTATGTTCTGAAAAACTTCAAGCCCGCATTCCGATATCAATCGTTTTCGTTTTGTAATATAAATATTATGGTTTTCATGCTTTTATTAATTAAGATGTTGTGCAAAATCTTAGCACACATGTATACGTTAAGTATCACAATTAAATATTATTCGAATACCCAAAGAAGTAGAGACGCTACTAGTACCACTTAAAGTAACCAGCATTTAGTAATAACTCAATTAGTTGCAGTTCATTTTAGACTTCTCAAACCAAAATCATCCATAGTGGATTGTTTGTCCATGAAACCGAACCAAATACTTTACAGTTAGCCCATATACTTTAGCAGTAGACCTGAAGACGAATAAGAACATTTGTGCAAGAAGAAAGCTTTTGAATGGGTTAGCAAAATCTGCCCCGTTTTCGTCAAAGCTGCTCAGATTTCAAAACACCGGAAAATTATAAATGAATATAACAATAAAAAAATCACGCTATTATGCATAAAAATTGATTTATAATAAAACGCATTGATTTCAATGTAGTTTTATTTTTTCTCCCTACCTATGCCCCTCCATTTCTAATTCAATCTAGAAGTTTTAGGTGTAAATAGTAAATATTTCCAATCAGTTGAACCCTCTGCTTGTCACACCTAACCTATATTTTTATCAATTATTTACTGTGTGGCACTCTTGACTCCCATTTTAATGATATACATGCAATCAATGGAAGGACTCTTCGGGTGATTTACTCCCCTATATAAATTATAATTGCGTCGTTATGGTGTTTCGACGAGTGTTCTAATCTGTTGATTGTTATATCAATTGCGTCACCTGGTTTATATTGGGGTTTGAATAAAAAAAAATAAACAGTATAGTGCAGTTAATGTTAAGTGGAATGAAGCCGTAATAAATAATCTACCATGAAATTGTTGTGACTTGCCGATCCAAGTATTTTGGCTACTCTTTATTGCATAAATCGCGCAAATCGGTCACCTACTGTTCAATGACCCCCGTCGTCTATACATTTACTACTTAGATTGCTGGCGCCTCATAATGGCGGCGAGGAAAGGAA
The DNA here is from genome assembly GCA_009982885.2 of Hyles vespertilio. Lineage (NCBI taxonomy): Eukaryota > Metazoa > Arthropoda > Insecta > Lepidoptera > Sphingidae > Hyles > Hyles vespertilio. The sequence continues at coordinate 948,144 of CM042814.1, read as the reverse complement.
ACTAATAAAACACAAGAAGACGAAAGGTCTTTTGCTACGGTACGGTACGGCCTACGAATTTCAATAACGCTCCACTAGAGACTTGAGCGCGCGCACCACTTATGTCGGAATACTACGCGCTTTCCGCTCTGTCCATATATTTATGTCAATGTATCCATTATAAGTTTCCACTAATATACCTAACAGGATAGGTAGTGTTATAAAGAAAATTTCCAGCTGGTAAAATTCCTGGTCGGCGGCGTAATAAGCCGCGCATGGTTAATTGCATCTTCATGGTTCGCGTAAAGGATCCAATATTGCGAAAACGAGGGCTCATGTGAACCCGCAGCCCGTTCGTGGCATAATGGTGGAGTTGCGTTGATCGTATATGTAGCTTGTTTATTGACACCATCCAGAGTAATTACAATATCTTGGAAAAAATTATGAAAGTAGGTTGTGCAGCTTAAGTAAATTTGCAAGAAATTTATAAATAGTAAAAAAATACCGCAGTTCTGAAAATTTTATGATACTACATTAACTAATTCCACAGCAAAACGCATAATAGGAAATAATATCTGTATCAGCCCATATACGTCCCACTGCAGGGCACGGGCCTACTCTACAATCGAGAGTACGATTGAGAGTGGTTAGGCCATATAGTCCAACCACGCTGGCCTAATGCGGGTTCGGGAATAGGAAATAATATACTGAAGTTATAAAACAGAGATCCAAAAAAACAGGAAATAAATTAAAATTTATAAAATGTTCTTCTTCACACTTGCCATAATTTTTTGCTACCATAAATAGCTTACACATTTACACAATTTTAATATTTTTATCTTAAAATCCTACTTACTAAATTAAAGACATAATCTTTTCGCACAGTCACGCACTCAGTTATCACAGTAAAGACCCACCAAAGTGGTTGGTCGCACGGCACGTCCTGTTGTCGAGTCATTGCGGAGTAATTCGTGCCGAGGACGTTTGATTAGCTTCGTCTGCTGTCCGACACGATGCCATTAACTTGTACTCAAGGCCCGCCTAATAGACCCCCGACTGTTGACGGTTTTTGCAGGATAGTTTTTCCGGGTTATTGTGATTAGAATGTTTTGTAGTAATGATAAGGATGAAAGAAATTTCACTGGAATTTTCGTTTAATAATTTGTGTCCAACTTTTTAGACACTAAGTATACATTTTGATATTTTGGGGTAAACATTCGTTTAGAACTTGCTTATCGTCAAAACTCCTGTCGTGATATATTATGTACGAAGTTCTACATCTTTTGATGTCTATCGCCAGTATGCTAACCAAAAATGAATTACGCATACGAAACGCACATAACTTAGAATGTCGCAAAAGCACGGAATCGAGAGTAAAACTTATGTTAGCAATCCCTTCCACTCCGAATATCCTATCGCTCACTTAGCATATCAATTGATTCGAAAATTTACAATTCCAAATGAGTTCTTATATCCGCTGAACAAATGTGTTAATATTCGCATCAAAGCAAGTGTTCGATGAAACTCCTTTGTGCAAAGACAGTGGCGCGTCGGGTTTCAAGTAATTTTCACCGGGTAAAACGTTTCAAATTGAATCACTGGTAGTCACCGTGCTGGCTGCATAAGTGAGTTAGCGGCCCTCTGCCCCCGCGTCGCCCCCGCGCCGCCTCGGTCCGCCCCTGCGTCCTGGGAGTGCACGTAATGCATTGGAAATTACCGTTAATTAATGTCTCGCATACTGGAAAATGGTCTTGGGTGTTCGAACGTTTTAAGGTGACATTTTAACGAGAGCTGGGTGTTGAAACTGCTAATTTGCATTTGGATTCCCTATCTTGCCTTTATCTATTTTTTTTTAGAAACTTAACAGCTAGTAGAAAACCCAGCTTGGGTTTAATAAATATGTGACTGAAGGTCAATAAAAATATTTTAATGTGGAATATTATAAAGAGGAAAGATTCGATTGTTTGTATTTAATAGGCTTTGAAATTACTGAACCCATTTGGAAATTTCTTTTACAATTATAATCTCATGTTATCCCTCGGGAAAATAGGCTAAGGATTAATTTCAAAAAAGTGTATGTGAACTCGCGCGGAGCGGGGTTGGGCAGCTAGTTCATAATATTTGTGTTTATAATATTTGTGTAAATTATTCAATAAAATCAAAAAGCAAATATAAATATAAAGACCACCCCAAACGTCATAAAAGACATAACCACTGAGCAAAATTAAGAAAGTCTCCTTCGAGGAAAGCATAAAGTTGCCGGCACAAGTCGATGCATTTTTAAACCGTACTACTTGATTAGATTGTGAATAATTCGGTTCTGTAAACGCGGCGCCGATTATTTATGCATTTGTTCTCGAGCCGTGCGCTTAATTAATCGCAGACGTTTTAAAATAAGCTGCAATGCATACCTGAATTATTTCTATGATTTATGAGGTGCATACAAATTGTAACGACGAATACATCGGGAGAAAACTTGCTAGGGTAATCCGTGGTATATGATCTCCGCCGTCCATAGTTATAGGCCTTGAAATAAAACTCTAGATTGTTATCAGTTGGAGGTCTAGGTCAGGGGTGCTCCTATCTAGTGGTCATGGCTTGTCCTAGAATAGGTGCTACGAGTACGCGACCTCGGCCCCCCGAACTACTGCAGTCAGCTACAAACATTCCCTTCCATGACTGCAGTATCCACTCCTACAGGCCATACTCTCCTTTCCCATTATATCCTCTACTCACAAACCCTATTTCCTTTCCCCCGCTGATGATGGGCAGCAGCGTCGTCAGCGCGAGTCCCCTCCTGCGCTCGCCAACCCGCCTGCCAAGCGTGGCGAGTATTGGCAAATACCCCTCAATGGCGACACAAAAATTGACCAGGCCCCCAGTCCCCGGCAGCCCCACTATTCCTGGTGATGGTAGCAGCCATGGTTACGGTGGGGCAGGGGGTGCTAAGAATCCCCGGGTTGGCCCCGGCTACCATCCCCGACGACGACTGGCCCTGGTAACATACAACATACGCACTTTGAGGACAGACGAGAAGATTGTCGAACTGGAAGAAGAATTGAGCGGGTTACACTGGGATATTCTGGGGTTATCGGAAGTCCGAAGAATCGGGAAGGATACGATAACCCTGAAGTCTAGTAACCTGCTCTTCTACCGGGGGGACGACCAACAGTCCCGAGGAGGTGTCGGATTTCTCGTCCACAGGTCTCTCATCAACAACATCGTATCCATCGAAAGTGTGTCGAGCAGGGTAGTATACCTTATACTCAGAATATCCAAAAGATATTCGTTGAAGGTCATACAGGTATACGCGCCGACCCCGACACACCCAGATGAAGAAGTAGAGGAGATGTATGAGGACATTAGTCGGGCCATACATACTTCCAAAACCTACTTCAATGTTGTTATGGGGGACTTCAACGCAAAGTTGGGCAAGAGAAGCGATGCAGAGTTGAAAGTGGGGCAATTTGGACATGGGCAACGGAACCTCAGGGCTGGCCGACTTTCTGGAAAAAGAGGGACTCTTCGCGATGAACTCTTTTTTCCAGAAGCCGCCTCACAGGAAATGGACCTGGTTGAGTCCTGACGGTTCTACGAGAAATTAGATAGATTTCATCTTGACGACGAATAGACGGATGTTCAGTGATGTCTCTGTGATCAACAGGGTGAAAACCGGTAGTGATCACCGAATGGTTAGGGGCACATTGAATATCAACGTCCAATTAGAAAGGCGCCGCTTGATGAAGTCTACGCCCCGACCTACTCGCGCCCATATCCAAAACCCCGAGAGCTTTCAACTCGAGTTGACAAATCGCTTTGATTGTCTAAAAGAAAACCTTGCAGTGGACGAGTTAAACAGCGGTTTGGTAGAAGCTGTCCATACGGTGGGATCTAAGTATTTTAGACCTCGCCGTAGAGATAGACCACAAAAACTCTCGATCCACACTCTTGACCTCATGGCCGAACGTCGATCTTTGACGCTGCAGTCTTCCGTTGACGCCGAAGCATATCGGCGGCTCAATAGACGGATCTGGAAGTCCTTGCGACACGATGTCCGTGCTCACAATACTGTGAGCATTAAGGAGACAATTGAGCGGAACGGAGGCTCCAAAGTTTGCAAGAGACTTGTCTATTGGGCAAAGCCAGTTGTCTAGGCTGAAGACGGAAGATGGCCGCGTGGTATCGACGAGGGCAGAGTTATTAAGGGAGATCGAGAGGTTTTACGGACAGCTTTACACCTCGGTTGTCGAACCTACTGTTAGCTCGGCCGAAGACCCGAGAGCCGAGTTAATCCGACACTTTAGCGATGATATCCCGGACATCAGCCTGTTTGAGATTGAGATGGCCCTCAAACAACTTAAAAACAACAAGGCGCCGGGTGAGGACGGAATCACTTCAGAGCTTCTGAAAGCGGAACGCCGGTACTGAAAGTCCTTCAGAGGCTCTTCAATTCCGTTCTCCTCGAGGGCTCAACGCCGGAGGCATGGAGCAGGAGCGTGGTGGTACTGTTCTTCAAAAAAGGTGATAACACTTTGCTGAAGAACTACAGGCCCATCTCGCTCCTGAGCCATGTCTATAAGTTGTTTTCAAGGGTCATCACAAATCGTCTCGAAGGCAGGTTTGATGACTTCCAGCCTCCCGAACAAGCCGGTTTCCGAAAAGGCTTTAGTACCATAGACCATATTCATACGCTACGGCAGGTTATACAAAAAACCGAGGAGTATAACTTGCCGCTTTGTTTAGCGTTTGTGGACTATGAGAAAGCCTTTGATTCGATCGAGACCTGGGCTGTGCTACAGTCTCTTCAGCGGTGCCACATAGACTATCGGTACATCGAAGTGTTGAGGTGTATATACAACAACGCCACCATGTCGGCCCGAGTACAGGATCAGAGCACGAAGGCTATTCCACTACAGAGAGGCGTGAGACAGGGAGATGTCATATCTCCGAAACTGTTCACTGCCGCGCTGGAAAATGCCTTCAAGCTCTTGCAGTGGAAAGGATTCGGCATCAACATCAACGGCGAGTATATTACTCACCTTCGATTTGCCGACGATATTGTAGTCTTGGCAGAATCGCTGGAAGACCTTAGCACTATGCTCGAAGACCTTAATCGAGTTTCCCAACAGGTGGGTCTTAAAATGAACATGGATAAAACGAAGATCATGTCGAATATCCATGTTGTGCCCACCCCCATTGGAGTTGGGGGCTCGACTCTCGAAATTGTAGACGAATATGTCTATTTAGGACAAGTGGTCCGGTTAGGCAGGTCCAACTTCGAGAGAGAGGTCAATCGGCGAATCCAACTCGGTTGGGCAGCGTTCGGGAAACTTCGCGACGTCTTCTCGTCCAAAATACCTCAGTGCCTAAAATCGAAAGTCTTCGATAGTTGTGTGTTACCAGTGATGACATACGGCACCGAGACGTGGCCTCTCACTGTGTGCCTCATTAAAAGGCTCAAAGTCACTCAACGAGCCATGGAGCGGGCTATGCTCGGTGTTTCCCTACGAGATCGAATCAGAAATGAGGAGATCCGTAGGTGAACCAAGGTTACCGACATAGCCCATAGGATTGGCAAGTTGAAGTGGCAGTGGGCCGGGCACATAGCTCGTAGAACCGATGGCCGTTGGGGCCGAAAGGTTCTCGAGTGGAGGCCACGTACAGGCAAGCGAAGTGTTGGACGCCCGCCTACAAGGTGGACGGACGATCTGACTAAGGTCGCAGGAAGTCGCTGGATGCAGGCCGCTTCCAACAGGTCATTGTGGAGATCATTGGGGGAGGCCTATGTTCAGCAGTGGACTTCCTGTGGCTGATATGATGATGATGATGATCAGTTGGAGTACATCGGCAACTTAAGTTCTATATTTTATTATTTGCTTTCATAAGTAATTATCGAACTTAGCCCGTACATACCATTGCCCTAGTCATTTATTTTATTACCAACCAGGGATTGAGTACAAAGTCTCGAAAAAGGAAACGTTACGCTTTCCACCACTTCATATAAATTAAGAACAACAAATTACAAAAGAAATCCGTTTGAAAAAGAACACTCTTTTCCTAAGTATATCTAATTTGTCCCTGTCTTGCTTGATGGTATTTGACAGCGTCTATCTCTTTCTCTCATTAGGGTCAGAATCATTAAGTGACTTAATTATAAATCCGCTGACCCAAGCCCTAAGGGCGTACGCACTTTGAAAATATTTTTTTCAACTCTTATAATATTTCTTGTGAAAAGATCCGATTTTCTTTTGTAATTTTCCTTCAGACTAAGGGACAAGCTTTATGATAATTTAATTTGAATTATATTATATTTTATTTAAATGTCTGCCTCCTATAATGATAGCAGTAACATTAAACATTCTAAGAATGTTTTGGGTTAACGAATAAAGCAAAAAATATCTTTATGTGAATAAACTTCCCATACCGTAAGTGCAAATACTTGGCGTGACGTTATAAAAGTGAATTTTGCGAACAAATCGTGTTAGTATGAATCCGGCCCTAACATTAAGTGGTATTAAAACATTGTACTTAACCCTTTTTACGCAACCCTGGCCCCTGTTACGGTTACACAGAGGTAAATTAAGTCAACGTAGCTTAACCACCCTTACTGACTGACAAAAATTCTGTTATGGTAATTATTTTAGAATAGAGACTATTATTGTAATATTTTTATAGCGATACACAATATACGTTATGATGAATAAATTAATGTACGGAATTTTTCAATCTCTGTACTAGCATCCTTAAAAAATAATAATAACAGTACAAAAAAAGAGAGATTAAGGTTTAAGTTTTGCTTATTTAAAGGAGATACTAAAAATAAAACTTCAATAAATCGGAAATTCTGCTGTTTTGAATATTTTTAGTAATAACAAAAATGAATTATTAAGATGACCTTTTTTTCTCTAGAGAATAATATTTATTTTCGAAATTCTTAAGCCATTTTTTTTACAAACATTTTAATATTAAACACTAATTGAAATTGAATAAACCATTGAAATATATTGAAAGCGATTTTTCTCCGTAAAATAATCTGTTGAAACGCTTCATTGATTCGTCGTTGAAAAGACGCGAGTACCTAACAAGTCCCGGAGAGCAAAAATCAGCTCCTTTGGCGGAATACAAACAGAATTGAAGGAGCAGGGATGGAGTGAGGCAAAATTACGTGGGGAATATTTTTGTGAGATCCTATTAGTAATGGCTTTATAAATTTTTTAAAGTGTAATCGGTTGTTGATATCAAGCCACATTTATTTATTCATTTACTTAATTATGCTTCATATACAATAATGTATAAAGGCGGACTTAAAGCCTGAGGCATTCTCTGCCAGTCTACCTTTGGTTGATGCAGAGAGAAAACAAAGTAAAGTATTTATGTATCTAGTTACGCGGTTTGAACCCCCTACACCCTCTATTTATCCAACAATACCTATGAACTGACTGCCTCGGTGGCGTAGTTGTACTACGATACAATTACAAAGGGTTTGAATCCTGGGTCGGGCAAAGTTATACTGAATTTTCTATTCAATATCAGCAGAGTATTGGAGTTAAAAAGTTGTGCCCAATATGGCAATAGGCTCGCCCCTTGTCACATCGTGGGATGGAACATATGGGACGGTTCTGGTAACATATCTGCCTATACCTTCTTCGAAAAAGGCGTGAGTTTATGTATGTATGTATGCAATCCCTATGAATTATTGTGTAACATGACGTAAAAAGTGGAAATTTCCACCGAAGATGTTATCAAATGACTAATGGACATACCGGTGTTAGTTTACAATACTACCCATTGTCCTTTTTATACAAAAGCCATTCATGTGTGTGAACTGTAGTGATTCGACTGACTAATATCTCTCGTTGACGAACATCGAGGAGGTTCTGTAAACAAAAATCTTTGCTAATCTAATTTAATACAGTATTTTTAACTAGTCCTGAATTATAATTTAACTATCTATTAAATGGTGAATGAATTGTCTTATAGGGCCGTGTTTTCTTCATTTATTACAATCACACATTTTACTAACCTAAAAGACTTTTATTTCAAAAAAAGGTAATATAATTTTCCTTTACCCGCAATGCCGTGGGCTGTTACCCACGTCACCCACACCTTACTCCGCCTCTGTTCAGAAATATCTGAATGTTTGAAAGAAGCGTATTGCATTTGCCGGCATAAGTCTCGGTTGGATGAATAGACTCGGCGACACCGCTCTACCGTGCCTCTGTTCGGTGTATTGCTAGTGGCTAGTTGCTGGTAGAGTATGTGACCACGAAAGATTTCGATGCTATGGGATATTTAGATGATTTTTGGCAGTATTTTAATTAATATATTTTATAAGAACAGGAAACTGATTTAGTTATAGCAGCGGTATTGATAGTGGAAGTATGCATTGAAAATCTATTTTAATAAAAAGTATATTGAGGATAGCCACATCTTAACAACATCTGTCCTAAATTCAAAATACGAGTTTTGGGCGAGGCATTAAGTTTTATGTGAAAATTTTCAGAGGCACATAATGTATTAGCTTTTATCTAAACCAATAGTAATTAATACTAACATCAAAATCACGCATGGCTGACGTATTTGTCTTTCCAATAAAATATAAATTAACAAATAAATCATATCCTTTTCCACACCTGTGCCGAAAGAAGCAGACAAAAGTCTAAAAATCCGTATCAATGTATCAATAATAAATCAATTTCATAATATCTCGATATGCTGCCACCCTATTTCAAAGTCCAGGAAATCAACTCCTAAGAGTCGTGTATTGGTATGGAAAACTGTTCCCGCGCGGTGTTGCGTCGGTCGCGCCGACACTATTTCCTATTAACTTCGCGCTAAAACTTCCGACAACTTAGCGCACTTCCTTACTTCGATAAAAATATAAATACACTATAAGATGGATGCTATACAATGTCGGTAGAAGATATTAGCTTGCAAGTGGAAGTTTACATCATTTTTAGATAGTTGTGTTGGAACTTTAGCTAATTAATCTAATGACTAATGAATATGAAATCTAGAGACCTCTGTAATCCCCACAGGTATTCTTCAAGAACGTAGAAAGTACGTATGAAGTTCAAATATATTTCATAAAAAATCCACAACGGTTTAACATTGCAAACATCAAAGATTTAAGTAATCACTGCCAGCAATATATGCTTCACTGTTAATAAAAACCTGTTAATACACGATCCACTCTGATTACGAGGTAAATCATATCGCGATTTTTATACATCGCTTTTAAAATACATCACAGCGCGAGTGAATGCTATCGCGCGATAGCTGAAGTAAATAGCATAGCAAGCGCGCAGTGAAACGCGAACACGAAATAAAATCACAAAGCGCTCTCCTGGCGCCGCGCTTCAATTGCTCCGATAAGTTTTTATAGACTAGTTTTTATAATGAGACACGGCTTTATTCGTGTACATTGAAATCGAGAGGAATTTGTTTGTAGCGCCATTCCACTAACGAAATACTATCAGAATTTGATGCGAAAACTTGCGGGAACTAAATGGGTTTAGAGTTAGTGGAGCGTGAATCTCAAATGAAATGGCCAGCGAGTCTTTTGCTTATTTAGTTTTTTGCTAGACGAGAAATATGAAAGGATTTTTTTTTTGCTTTTTTTCGACAGTGAGAACGGTGATAAAATGGTATTGAATTTTTTCTGTCGGTAACAAAAACAATTCCCCTGCGAAGAGACAAGTAGTGTCTTAAAATTAATGAATTTATGTATAACATTGTCAGTAATTTCAATTAGTATTTGTTTGCGACCTGAACTTTAAAAAATAAATTCGTTATTCCAAAGGTTTTCTACGCTACGTAGTTGTAAGATCAAAGACGCTATATGTCACTAGCACATAAACAATACACGTACACATTCTCCAATAATAACATGTATGAAAATATTTCGACCACAAAAGAAGACAGGCGCCTGTCTTATCTTGCCAGCATCAAAATCTTTATAGGGCTTTTCAGTCTTCAACCCCGAAACAACTAAAATATTAGTTACAAAATCCTCCAAAGATTGAATCTACGTCCGCTTATTTCAATTTATCGTCCACAGGGGTCAAATATATATTACTAATCCCTCACAGCAAATACAGTATCAAATAAAAATGTATTGTATGATCTGTATACAAGACGGCTTGCGGGGGTACACAGCGCGACTCACAATACTCGCCTGCGGGCGTACACATATGAGATCCATATTTGAAGAGGACCTTATAAGACGGACGGTGTTAGAGCACTGTTTAATAGTCGCCTCCGACTTGTGTGATGGCACTAGTTTTATTATATTTCTGAAGATATTGTCGGTTATTTGGTCATGAGGATAAGTAAGCTGTTTCTTGGATATAAATTTTGTCGCCACAGCAAAATATTATTGGAATACACACATGATTTCTTGTAATACAAATAATTGTCATTTATGTAGGGTAGTTTAGATATAAAACTATTATTATAATTCAATCCTTGTTAATTGGTGGTGGTACGGTTATCACTACATAGTATAAAACAAAGTCGCTTTTTTGTCCCTATGTCCCTAGGTCCCTTTGTATGCTTAAATCTTTAAAACAACGCAACGGATTTCGATGCGTTTTTTTAAATAGATAGAGTGATTCAAGAGAAAGGTTTATATGTATAATACGTACATATTATTGTACAGAAATCTATTTGTACCCGGGCGAAGCTGGGCCGGGCAGCTGTGTGTATTGTGAAATATAAGTTAGTTAAGTGTTAACTGTATCCACTGTATTACTAGAAATAAATAGTAATAGAACACAAATTGCAGATTATGATGTATATTTTTGGACAAGGTAATTTATTGTTACAAATTAATTGTATATAAAACAGCAAAGGAAGACATGTCATCTCATATATAATAGTTAAAATCACAGTTAAAAGTTACAATTGATCCTGCAGTCAAATTATTTGTACAGATAATTAAGTCATAAGTTTATTCTATACTTATAAAGACATAAATTTAAAAAATCTATGTGCTCTTGAGTATCCTAAATTACAAGAGACTTTTCATCCCATAGTATTTACGCTCACACAAATATTGCTGTCCGCCTTTCTTTCGAAGCCACTGTCTTCAAGCAAGGCAAGCAGTTTCTCCCACCACCGCGCCTGGAGTCTATCGAATCTCTCTAAGCAAATCCATACCCGAATTCCATCCTGAACAATATACAAGGCTATCCTCATTTTCGTAACCGTATTGCAATCTGCTCAGCAATTTGCGCCAGGCAGCGACAAAATCTTTATTTTATAAGCGGCCGGCTCGCGGCTGTATCGAAAAGGGATAGAGTTTTACATCGCCCGTTGCTCCGAAAAATAGCTCGCTTTACTTACCAACTTGTTTATTTATTTACTATAAGTTTTGCACGCGACTTCTTTCACTTAAAACAACGAGCTTAAAATAGCTTGAATGTAACTTTAACTGGACTGTAATGCATAAGATTTTCAACATTTGTGTGAAAAATATGAAATATATATTTTAAGTAGGGTGAAAATGCATTCTAATCTTAATATATATAATTCACGTGTCACGTTGTTTGTCCGCGATGGACTCCTAAACCACTCAACTGATTATAATGAAATTTTGTAGATATGTGTTATTTGTTCCAACTTAAAGGTGGGATAGTTTTTATCTCGATTGAATTGACGAAAGTATAAAAAAAAGGAAAAAACATTTTGCCATACAAAATGTTCACGGTTACAAAACTGTCAAAGATTTAATGTTCATAGCGTCGATACGGTAAACTCTTCCCTAAAATTAAATAACGTATTTAAATAAAGGTTTCGAATCGACAACACATAGCCACAATATTCGATTTATGGCGTATTTTAGATTTTAAAGATGTAAATTAATGACAGTAATGAAAAGTGGTTGACATTTAAATTGATTGTCAAATATTTATGCATACGTTCAGGAATTTATTGTAAACTAAAGAGTATATTATGATGCTACATAAATATAGGACAATTAAATAAATAATATTCACATGTATTAAGTTTTACTTCTTTTCAAGATAGAATTTCACTTGAAAATGAAAAATCTTTTATAAAATAACACATAAAAATAAAAACTGAACTGAACTGAATAAAATAAAGTTTTATATAATTATGGAGAATATTGCAGGGATTCTCAAATTAGGCGTTGCCTGTGTCTTGAAAAACCAGTTAAATATAATTGTTTCTACGTTAATTGTGTGTGTGTGAGTGCATTTCTACGAAAATTAATATTTCATCTCTTTATTACTAACAAGAGTAATGGCGTAATATTTTTGGAAAAACAGCATAGTGGGGGTGAAATAAGGGATGGGATATTGCATGGATAATCAAAATCGATAAAGTGTTTAGAAAGTAGAGAGAAACTGGATATAATAGAGTGGGAGGTAGGGGAGAAGACTGGGATAGCTGACAGATTTAATAGGACGAAATGTAAATGCACGGTATAAGACGGGATGGTTAATTAAGAGAAAGGACGCGACGTATCGGGAAGTGAATGAACAGACGGGATGGGACGGAATTGAGCAGGACAGTAGGATAGCTAATTCATGTTTAGGTATACAAGAGCTTATACGAAAAATAACACGTATTTGGTGTGGAGTAAAATAAAAAAGTATCTGCACCCAGGCGAAGCCGGGCCGGGCCGCTAGTTATTTATATAGAAAACCCTCAAATAATGTACGGACCGTAAAGGCGCACTGGTGCTATCGGCATGAAAGCACACACATTTACATAAATACGCCCAACATATGTACTCACATTAAGATCAATTAAGTCTTCTGTCGTGGGTAACAGAAACTATAAGAGACTTTTCGGTCTCACAAACACCCAGACCCGAGAAAAATATTTGTGGGCGGCACGAACATTTGTCTCGGTGCTGGGATCGAACCAGCGGCCTCTCGTTTCACAGGCGGCATTTAACCAAACTGTGTAATGAAAACTGTGTGGATGTATGTGTTCCCGCATTGAAATAACTATAGCATTATTTTATTTATTATTTATTTATAAATTCTTTATTGAACACCACATACAATAATAAGATAAAAATTGGCGGTCTTATCGCTTAACGCGATTTATTCTTCGCGATTTTCTTTTCACGATTTTTTTACTGTATTAAAAATGTTTTATTGACATTTAAAGACATACAATTAAACACTACTATCTTCCTTGCTAACCAAAACCTATTACCACAAAGGCTCGACTGAAGCAGCAAAATCTCCTTATCATTTATATTTATTCTTGTTCAAATAACAACACAAACAAACACTACCACAGAAGGTACAGTGCGTAGTAATAGTGCCTCGTGTGTTTACGAGGCTGAAGTTGCTGACGTTATAGAACAGCGCTCTCGCTCACAAACTGACGGGTTATTGAAACACTATCTGCGCGGTAACTCACAGGAACCCGCCTACGTTTTTGTATACATTTTTTGGGTTTTTTCCTTGAGTAAAAACATTTTGCGATCTCTAGAAAGATCTATAGAACGTAATTCATTTGAATAACTTTGCAGCTCAAGTTATATAAGACAACACAAGGTAAGAGAAGATATTTGTGAATTGTTTGGTTACCACTGTAGATTAAAACCACATTATTAACTGATAGACCGCCTCGGTGGTGCTATTGTATTGCGGTTTGCAAAATTGTCTCGGATTCGAATCCCTGGTCGCGCAAAGTGACATTGGAATTTTATATTCATTATCAGTCCGGAGTCAGAATTTTGTGCCTGTACCTTGTATCCTACCAGTAAACCTTTGTCTACCTCTTCTCGGAAAAAGGTATGAGTTTTATCACAATAAATTTAATCTTCACTTTGCATTCAGATGGTTCTTAAATGTCCTATTATTAATTAACTTTCTTTGTAAGTAGAAATCTGCATTACAGTGGTGTGCAAATATTCCTAGCTGTTAAATTATGTCCGTCTGTAGCGAGGGGCATCGAGTACAGTGTCGTCGGTAGCCGCCACCTGAGTCCTGATTGAATTTTACACTCTCCGCCGTACGTCCGAACTCCGAACACAATACAGTGAATCAACAGCAGGTATGAATTTTATTACATTATTTTTTTAGTACTAATACATACATATTGTTACTTGGCCTTTATATTATTATATGATGTAATAATATGTGTCTGGATTTGTTTCCTTTTATATTATATTTTAGTTTAATGTATCTAGGAGACTGTCCCACCCTCACACCCACCACTGTAACTCCTGTGAGCCAGGATCAACAGTGGCACGCAATGTAATGACACCGAGCATTGAAGCTCGGCGAGTCTTCGGGAATATCTAACTTGTCTTTAACCCGCAACGAAATTAATCAGAAAGTGAAATTAATAGGAGGAGTTGGAAATAAATTAGTTTAATGTATCTATTATAATGACTGTGATGGTGATGCCTCATACTCATGAACTTTCTTTGCGCAATAACTGGTGTAAATCAGTTATGATTCTGCATGTCTGGCATAAAAAGAAAAATAATGCATTACCAGTATTAATAGACTTAAAAAGATTGTCTAATGTTAAGTAAGTTTTGTTTAGACTGTAAGCAACAAGGCCTTATTTAAAAACTATTTCGCACTTAATATGCCATAACAAAATAATAAGAAATAACTCAGACGTAATTGAGCCTTCTGTGCCCACGAAGGTTGCGGTGGTTATCTAGTTTGCAGGTTTTTCCGCGCTGAAGCAAACCTCATTAATGAGCACTTTATTTGTTCTCTATTGTGTTACAATATCTGCTTAACGCTCGGTGTGGGAACTCCTACAACTTTCATAGAGTAAACTTTTATGATTTTAATCTTGGTGCAACGTAAGATTTTATGTAGAGTCGGTTTATTGTTTATAAAATTTAAAAACGATTTTTTAAACTATGTACACTTGAAACCGTCAATTATATGTTAGAAACAAAAAAGTGTATAAAAATAAACGAGTGTCTTATTCTAAATAGGATTTATTACATCCTCACGAAATACGGCTCAAATCACGGCCTATAGGCCTTAATCTGTATTACGATGCTTGATTTCAGCATTTTTAAATGCTATAAAAAGTACCACAAAAGCTTTCGCTAATTACCTTTTTAACAAAAAAAAAACTCAACGGAAAAGCCTTCACATCAGTAAAAATTAAACATCCATCTGCAAACATCATTTTCAGTCCAGCCGCTCATTTGCTAAAAATTTCGGCCGCATAATAAGCCGCATTATATGGCGATCAAAATTTCAGTCTGCACCAGGAAGCGGCGGTTGGCAGATGGCGCTGTTTCCTCTTATTGGCGGCCGCCGGTTTAGGCATACCAACTCAGAGATACGGTGGACGACAGCTGGCCGGACATCGGAGCGTATAACTTTGTTACGGATTCTGTTTGTTTTGAGATTTGGTGGAGGTGTTTTTTGAATTTAGATTAGGGGATGACGGTAGTTTCATATTCTGAATTATTGGAACTAGGTAAAGATGGTGTCTTATAGTAGTCGTTTTAACAATATGTTTGTAATTGCGTAGTTACAAGCAATCTTTAATAGGAGAATTTATCATAATCTTAATTCCTAATCAAATGGGATAGGATTTTTTTTATTGCCTTGATCGGGGATACTAGCATGCTGTTCGCCTGATGGTAACCGATACGACCGCTCATGAACAGCAGCAAAACCAAACAACACCTTGAATTACAAAGCAATGCTTGGCATTCCACTGCGCTCGCCATCCTGAGACATATGATGTTAAGTCTCAATATGTCCAGTAGTTTCTCTGGCTACAATGTCCTTCAATCCGAAACACAACAGTGCATTAATACTGCTATTTGGCGGGTGAAACAGACATTGCGATTGTTCCTACCCAGACGGCCTGTTACATAAATAAACAAAGGACAAACCAATTTGGTCCTTAATTCACTTATTGTAATGATATTACTGTTACAAAAAATACACTTAAAAAGTATTTTTTTTTTCCTTTGAACTCTAAAAAACAGTACAGTCACTTTACCGCTATTCTCTAAAGCTATACAAAACCCGTAAAGATACGGGCAGTCTACCTATGAAAGTCTCTTATAAATATTACGTCATCTTCGACGCCGAAACATTTTCATGTACAATGACGGTCGGCATTATCAAAGCCTCGGAGACACATGCAAAATTACCGCCAGGGGAGGCGACCTACATAGCGACACTTTCAACTAAACATTGCCAATAAAATATGAGGCCACCTCCCTCCCTAATCTCCTCTTTCATCCAAAGATTCGAAGATTAGTCACGATTATCCGAGAACAAACTTGCGCTGTTAAAGTTTAAGATTTTAATGACTTGGCACTGAGTGGGTGTAGTGTTTTTATAGTCCGGGATAGTTTACAACGGGCAACTTTGTTCGGGATTTCCGCCATGCCGGTTGTTTTCGCGGAATAAAAGTTTTATTGTCAGTTAAAGCTTTTAATTGGGCTTCGGTGTTGCGGTTAAGTACGTGTTTTTTGAGATTTATCTGGGCTGTAAATGATTTACAACAAGTGATCTGTGGAGTGATTGCAGTTCGACTCTTGAGTTTAAAGGTGTGCCATTTAGAAATTGGAGTTTTTGAGTGCAGCAAAACTACTTTTTATGTTAGTGCCAGTCATTTATTTAATCGAGTTAGATAACTATCATTCTACCATATTTTGGTGATGAGTTCAAACATATGATATGATAACATGGCACAATGGCGATATAAAAAAAAAAGAAAAAGAAAGAAAAAAGAAGACAGTGCGTGTTGCTGAGGGAGTTTCTTGCGCCGCTTCTTCTTCACAGCTACAACACGTTCCGAAGCGGTGGTAGCAGAAATGAACGATTCAAAAGATCTTGTGAAAGACTATTTGAATAAAGAATATTTTGATTTTGATTTCATAGAACTCATTAATACAATAAATTTACAAAATATAAGAAAAAATCAATTATTTTGTATAGCACAACAATAGGTGCGTTTACCTTACAAATATTACCACCATATTAAAACCATACAAAGGAATACCTTAGCGTGATAAGGCTGGAAATAAGGATTTTTAAAACATTAGTTGAGAAAAGCGAGTAATATCCATCACGTGTTGCCTTGAGTCGGTGCGCTGCTACGGTCCCATGGGCGCCGTAACACTGCTACGACGTAGGCTTTCACGTAGACGTGCTACGAGATTCATGACGCCATTGTACTTTTCAGTATACGTACAGTTAAGAACAAATATAATAAAATATGTATAGAATAATATACTACGTGCGGACAGGACGGAAGTGCGTGGTGGCCTGTTGGTAAACGGACTAGACGCGACTGCCAACATGTTCACGGTGGTCGCGGGTTCGAATCCCAGGGCACACCTCTGACTATTCGAAGCCATGTGTGTATTGACAGTCAATCACCACGCACTAAAACGGTAAAGGAAAACATCGTGAGGAAACCTGCATACCATAGCGATTTATAAAATTTTCTATGGTATGTAAGTCCGCCAACCCGCACTAGGCCAGCGTGGTGGACTATATGGCCTAACCACTCTCAATCGTACTTACGATTGTAGAGTAGGCCCGTGCCCTGCAGTGGGACGTATATGGGCTGATACAGAATATACTACACATATATATGAAAATATTTAATATGAAATTCAAAGCATCTAATTAGTTACTCAAATTCCAAACATTTCATTTTTTTCAACGGTATGTTGTTGACAAGAATATAGATAGTAAGTAAAGTAATCTGATTTAAGTATTATAAATATTAGGGTAAACGAATAGACAGGATTAGTATTATTTTTACTAATTGACAATTTTAGCGTTAAAGCGATATTTGTAAAACATTAATTACGCCTACAGATAACTATTCAAGTTGCCCTAAGTTATTTGATTACTGAAGCTGAATCGGAAATACTAACCTAGCTTTTAGCCACTATTTCCTATCAGATTACATGGCAGCTCCCTGGCACTTTAATTAATAAATTAATTTGTGTCTTTTATCCAATTTGTGTATGTTTCTCCATTTGAAAAATCTTATATGTGTAATATGACACTGGAATTAATTTCAGGTTTCTCATTTTTCTGTAAAAATAATCTCTGCGAAATTTGGATAGTACAGGTGTCACTTCCGCTCAATCCTTTAGGAATACGTATTAATATATTTTCAAAAACTATCATACATACATACATACATAAACTCACGCCCTTTTCCCAGGAGGGGTAGGCAGAGGTGCCAGGGCACCCACATTTCGCCTTGTATGTTCCGTCCGCCGTATGGTGATAGGTGGCGAGCTTATCGCCATTTCGGGCACAAATTCCTGACTCTGGGCTGATAATGAATAGAAAAATCCAATATCACTTTGCCTAACCCGGGATTCGAACCAAAAACTATCACTAGTAGTTAATTAAGGGGTAAAATTTAGAATAGGGTAGCACGATGTGGTGGGGTGCGGGGTATGGAGGGGGGGAGAGGGAGTGTCCCATCTCCCCTGGTACCACTCCTGTGAAAAGGTAATGCACCATTCCTGAGATATATCAATTTAAGTAACCTAACCTCAAAACACTTGTTGTCAATACAAATTTGCTTCTGCAACGTCTCCGGCGCGACGGGAAGTTCAGCCCCTTCACCCTTGCGTAACAAAGGATAGGCACCCACGCTCACCTCTGCAACTTCGGCTTGCTGGTCGCCTCCGGCGACCAGCCTCAGCCGCTCCGGCTCGCACGGGCGGGGGCTGCTCTCCCTCCGCGCCTCCGGCTTTTTATATACACTCTAGGGTTGGTAGCCAAAAGACTACGTGAAGTCGGGGTGCCCTGAGTCGGTTTTGGAGCACATTCGACCTAACAGATTCATAAAGTGGGTGCACTAACTTCCTTCTGAACATAATTTCTAAGGCGCTATAAAACATTATAACACAACAAAACACAAACAAATCAATATCGGTATAACGCAGATACGAAATCCGCCAAAAACCATCAACAAAACATTCTTAATTTTTTGTTGACATTGACACCTGAATCAACTCGCATAGTTTTTACGGTTTTTTACGTTCCGTTTCACCGATTTTTACACCATAAACTACATATTTGACTTAGTACTGATGATTTGTTTGTAAATCGCCCATAACAACGTTCCATTTTACCCAATATGTGATTTGAGGTTAGGAACTATTTATATTAATTTCTTGAAAACTATGCATTTCCTTTGAATAGAAGTGATAACGTTGTAATTAGGAACTCAATCTCTATCACCTGTGATCACTTTTAGCCCTCAACTCGTGCTGCCCTGAACTAAAGTCCGCCCTAATTAAGGAAGCTGATAGTTGAAATCCTTAAGCACTTTCTTTCTTTCTCGCTCGATATAGACGCTTTGTGTCACAAAAGTGCTTAAATGCACTGTTGTGTTTCGGATTGAAGGACATTGTAGCCAGAGTAACTACTGGACATATTGAGACTTAACATCTCATGTCTCAGGATGGCGAGCGCAGTGGAATGTTGCTACTGTTTATGAGCGGTCGTATCGCTTACCATCAGGCGAACGGCTTGCTCGTCTCGCCATTCAATGCAATAATAAAAAAAAAACACGTGTTCCATGTATGGAAATCGACTCATTGATCCAGTTTCTGCCAGGTCAGGGGTTTGTGTCATGCGAGGAATTTGAATTTAAAGTAAGCGCAGTAAATATTGCTACATTACTGAGGTACATCGGGTACATCCGAACCGGCGATAGATTTAAGTAACGATTCAAAAGATCTTTATCATGTTTTTTTTAATAAACAATATTTTTATTTGAATTGTGTTGATGATTCAATCAAGTTTATTTTCGATAAAATAATTGTGTCCTCCACAAAATCTAAGGTTCAAATTAATTTGAAAAGTTTCTTGTAATTTTTGATTTTCACAAGACAAGAACTTAGTGGAGGGTATGACTTTGCTCGTCGTTGGCTTTAACGTGTATTTATTTCTTTTAACCATTAATTCATGCAAAACATGTTGCCTTAGATACACACAGGGGAACAAAGTTAGAAGCAAACTTGGTATGGTTTTCATTTGATTTCCATCTATTATTTTGATACAACCTTTAGTTTTATAAGTGAGGTAACTATAGAATAATCAGTTACACACTAATTGTTTCTCGGCTATTTTAATTGGTTACTTGAAAACAAGGAATAACATTACATAATCATTAAAAAGTTCTCGAATGGAGGCCACGTAGCGGAATGCGCAGCGTAGGACGTCCACCCACAAGATGGTCCGACGACCTGGTAAAGATCGCGGGACGTCGCTGGATGCAGGCTGCCTCCAACAGGTCTCTGTGGAAATCATCATCATTTTCAAACTTTGATGGATGGATGTATGAAATCTTTAAAAATAATTTTGATACTAAAAGTTTGTATGTCAGGTCTCTCAGGCTTAACCGTTACGAGTCTAGACCGTGCCCCGGATTAGAACCTGTTCCCTCAGGATAAACATGTCCCCTCCGGAGGGCAGAGGACAGAGGGCCCAGGAGCGCCGGGGCACACCGCGTCAATATCTCTGATGGCATACTTGTTACGTGTGCACTTGGAGAAATTACTCTTGAGAATATTTTGCGCTACATGGAGTTCAAGATGGTAAATTCAAAATGGATATGTTGTTTTTATATTCTACACAGGATACAAGATTATTGTTTCAGTGGTAGAAGTGTGAACCAAGAATATTTCGAGTTCCATTTCAAGATGGAAAAAATCTTTGTTTTTTATTTTTTTGGAAACTATATTTTCGCTGAAACTATTGTAGTATTTACCACCAAACATGATGATACATAAAAATGTAAAAAATAAAATCTTTAGTTGCATTGTGTCTGTAGTCACTAAAACTACCACCTGGTTAGTTTTCGATTTGATAATACCCGATATAGATAGGTTATTAATCTTGTTATATACAGTCTGGTTCCGATACCCGGCTGTATATAACAAGATTGTCTATTAAATTTATGCACAGATATCAATGTTCGTGTGCTAATTAAATAATTATTTCGTGTTTGGAAGTAGTGAGACAAAAATCCTCCCGTAGTTTTTGTTGATAAAGAAAAATGTGTTGTTAAATCTACTGACAGGCCAAACTTTGAACTACTTATTTTGCATATTTTTTTTAATATTTCCTTTGACATGGACAGTTAATATATACCTTATTTAAAACGATACTAAGGTGACATTACATTGACAAACCGCTCTTGCGGTCGGGACGTTAGACTTACTTGATTTGGACTCCATATATTCCGCCCATCAAAATAACTACACCAAAACTCTACACACGTACAAACATTTATGATACCAACGTCAACATTCTCCAAACATACACGAAATGCGCCCAAGCTTTTACTTGTTCGAGGTGTCGCAGCAAGGTGTTCATATTGCTCCTCAGGGGACCGCCGGGGTGAGGCAGCGGTGAGGGCGGTGAGGTGAAGGAGGGGGGGTCGTGTGGTGACTGACGACTGCTCTCAACGTTTCAGTATGATGAGGCGCCAAAGTGCTACGATATTGTTTCACGCCTCTTTAATTTGGCCGGTTTGTTTTATGGGATTTTTTTTTCTGTCTAATAGCACCTTTTTATTTTGTAGGGTTGCGGTATGAATTACTGTGGTGTGTGATGCGAAGAACAATGAACATACCTTGCTATAAGTGTGCTTTTGTATGAGGGAGGGTAACACACAAAGTTACCACAGCTCAACAAATATATCAGTACAATAGTGAGATTTGAATTGAAATGTATTTGAGTTCGTGATATGCACCAACAACATTCATAATATCAAATCTTTTCATGCTTTAAGAGCGTTTACACCTTGCGCACAAAGTCAACTATAGGTATTTCTTCGTTAATTTCACGCACACATAAGCGACCAAAGCTGTGTGCGTAGAGCTGCCGCGTCGGCTCCCTGTAAAGTCAGATCAACCAACTTTGATCCGTGCGCTTCAAATATTCAATCGAAATGTAACTGTAATATAATATAATAAAAATATTTTATTTTCATTATAAGTAGACAAATATTACTTTACAAGAAATTAACAATACAAATTTAGGTACTAATCATATTTTCAGTTGTTAAGTTGCATTCTAATCAGTGTTCAATCAGTAGACACTACGGATGTTTTATTAATCATTTAGTGTTCGAACAAACACGTACTTGTTCGAACACATGAATAGAGTTAGGGACCATACAACCCCTTACAATTACGAAACATATTTAATTTTAAATTACAGTACATAACATAATCTAGCCTCGAAATTACATTACACATTACACTACAAGATCACGTAATAAAAAATAAAATAAAATATTTTACTACCAAAGTACTTAGATGTGGCAATCGCAGTACACGCGTAGCTGTTTTTACTACGCACGGCAAAAATCGACTGCATCCAGGCCGGAGCGGCGAGCGATACGTCCTCCCTCTAGAAAGCCTTGCGGCGGTCTGATTTGAGGCAGATCGGACAGCGTGTTTTATAGAGGTTTTTAAAATATTTGTAGAAAACATAAAAACTAATATAATTTAATTTAATTTATTGAAACATAAAAATGGGAATTTATTGATAAGGTGTTCTTATATTATAGTATGCAATTGCAGCGGCGTGCACAGGATTATGACACTGGGTATGCGGCGGAGTACTCGGTCACAAAAACTTTTTCTTTTATAGTTTTTTAGCATAGCCACAGCCACGCGACGGATCTCTAAGTCGGAAACCATGCCAACATAACAAGTCTTAGATGTACTACTATTCATGTCCATCTTCTACGGCAACGCAGACAAAACAGCGATCGATCGTCGCGGCGGAAGAAATTCTAATAAGTAAAATAAAAAAACTCACCTAGTCAGCTTCAATTTTCACATATTCAAGGTTCCGGTTAGTTGAGATTACTATACCTATCCCGATGTAAATAAACGCAAGATTTCGGCCACCACATTCATTCATTTGATAAACATACATTTTTAACACAAACTTCGCAATCAAATAACATTTGAAAAAAAAAAAACACACTAGTAAAAGCAAATGACTACAATTAATATCGAAACTTAGTAATAAACTGTTAAATGTACACACTTTCAAATGTTAAAATGAAAAATCCCTTAAGAAATCTATTTTTTTTTACAATCATACTAGTATAAAATAGTAAACAATGCAAAACCTCATAAAAAAAGCAAAATGGCCCCCGCGAAACACAAAACATTTCTATTTAAACAAATAAAATCTTACTAACCAAAAATGCATAATGTGCATAGGTGATTTATTAAATTCCAGCCTATTAATTTTACTCGGATTATAGGCAACGAACATTTACGATTACTCCCGACAACTGCCGAACTCCCGAGGCCTGCCGCAGGAGTCGCGGCTTTCAATATTCATGGGTGTGTGCGTTTGCGACTGTGCACGGACACCAACATTACTACACACATGCAAACAAATGTCATGCGGGACGCGGCGGCATGACTTGGTTGATTAGGTACATTATTTTGCTTTGCAGCGCCTCTTGCTTTTCGCGTGGCAACCATAATGTTTGCGTGATTGCAAATAGGTGCTATTTATAAAATATTAGGCGTTTTTAAGTTATTATATTTTGTTTATTCATTTATTTACTATAAATTAAAGTCATCTAAAACGTACCATCGTTATATAATAAAATATCTGTGAATAGCAAGTAAAGCACTGCATTTCTGCCTACAAGGAGTGCACGCCCCTGTGCAATTGCTATTATAAAATTATGTACGATAAGTTGGTGAAAAAAATATGTTTTTGACGAGAATTTTTGAATAATTTCGCATTGTTTAAATTTTTATTTTTCAGGAACTAAACAAAAAAAGTTTATTTTTTCAGAAAAATCCCTCCATAAGGGTCTTATTAGTCTGATAATATTTTTATTTTCATCTTATATATAGTGGTTTCGGATAACTTAAGCTTCTAAATTGTCATTCGAAGCCTAAATAACGAAACCTGTGTTCAGTAATCCTTATAGTATTCACAAAATATCTATCAATCTATAATGTTCTCCACCAAAATCCCTAAATGACCTTTTCTAAAATTAGAACTAATTATTTTACCTTTAAATTGTTTATTGGTGGCGATTAACTCGTTTGAAAAGTCCTGTTTTTAAGTCAAAAAGCACGCGGAAGGTATAAACGCTCTTAATAACCATTGCATATTAATTATAGAATTGATTAAAAGTTAAGACACAAAACTTAATTAACGTGTGTATTTGATTACTGAATTTAATAATAATATAGAAAAATTTGCATATTTCTCACAAACTCGCCTGAATTTAGCGTGGGTTGGACTTAGGCTTCACACCACTTCGTCGTATAACAAACTCTTTCCCAACAGTGAAGTATTTTTTTTGTTTCTTCCGAATATGGAGAACTTAATAAACTATTACAAATACCGACATCACTATTATTAAATAAGGTGGTATTGCAACGTTCGGCCGCGTTTCGGATGCATTCTAATAACACGTGATGAATATCTTCCACCACATTACAAATGGAACAATTTGGTGTATTGGAAACATTCATCAAATATTTAAATTTGTTGGAAGTAATGTGTCCGGATCGCAACCTTAAAAGCGCAACAATGTTACGTCTCCTCATTTTAAGCTGATCGAACCATGGGTAGCCATGGGTAGGAGGATGCCATTGTATTGTTCTATACCATATCCCTTTAGTTTTTGAGCGCTCGTCAAAGTATTCATGCCAGCTTAATCGACACATATCTTTAACTTTAGCCAAAACTTCGCTTTGTAATGGTAAACAATTATATAAGATACCCTCGGTTATAGCAAGTTTAGCTGCATGGTCTGCTTCCTCGTTACCGGTGATTCCTATGTGGGATGGTACCCATTGTATGGGTTATATTATTATCATGTAAAAACTGCCTTGGTAGCGCAGTTGTAACTTGTACAACGGTGCGATAAAAACGACGAGGTTTCGGGTTTGAATCCCAGATTTGGCAAGTGATATGAAATTATTCATTATCAGGAATTTGTGCCTGATATGGCGACAGGCTCGCTCCCTACCACATCGTTGTTGGAAGGACCGCGCAAGGCGAAAGTTTTTTTACCTTTAGTAGGTTAGGCTTTTAAGATAATCTCACCTAATGGAAAGTGACGATATAGTCCACGTTATACGCTTACCTAGAATGTATATATGTGTCTATATGTCCTGTTAGCACCTGTGCTTACCCCATATGGGGAAAAGGCATGATGTTTGTATATGCGTGAGTTACTTATTCAATTTGAGTGTTAAAAGTAAATAACCATTTATCCAACCCATTAAACACAAAATATTAAACAATAGCGCCAAAATATTCGCCATAAAGTAATAAGTGTTGAAATGAAGAAACTCTACGAACGTTATGCAAATGGGCCACTTCTAAAAAGTTGTGTTTTTGTGAGAAAACTCATAAGAACGGACGCGTCGAGGGAGCCGTGATAATTCGCTGATATTGCTTTCTGGGGATATTCTTACATTTTATATATATAAAACTCTCTGTCTAACAGAGCCCTGTACAAAACACCCAGAATACTTCAGTAGATGTCAATATGAAGCTAACAGTGTATATTCTTTGAATAAAGTTTTAATCTAACAGTAGAGTAAAACATTATTCAGTACAGTATTTTGTTACAGTACAGACTGTAGCAGCCCATATACGTCATACTGTAGGGCACGGGCCTCCT
The DNA here is from genome assembly GCA_009982885.2 of Hyles vespertilio. Taxonomy (NCBI): domain Eukaryota; kingdom Metazoa; phylum Arthropoda; class Insecta; order Lepidoptera; family Sphingidae; genus Hyles; species Hyles vespertilio. The sequence goes on along the minus strand of CM042814.1, from coordinate 922,503 downwards.
CCACAATCGAGAGTACAGCTTTGTGTTTCATGTTGTGAACGAGATTGCCAGAATCAATAGTTGTTGGAAGGATATTATTATTATCCAGAATTCGACCAAATTACATGATGGTTTCCAACCAATATGTATAATGATGGTATAATGAGTTTTCGGTTGCACACATTCACATTTGTTATCACAATTAGGTTCCAGCTTGTGTACCGAGTGATTGTGACATATTATGGTATTTAATTTGACACAGATGTGATACATGTGGTATACACCTCAGGTGACATTGTATAAAACTTGAGAAACATCTGAGTGGAGTTTTTCATCGTGAATTTAGTTCATACAATTTTTGGCCACGCCGCGCCGTATTGATTGTATGAATTATATTAATATTGTCGTTTTAGTAAAAAAATGTGATAGCGTGTAGATCTATAGAGACTTTAGGGGTATAATTTAAAAAAATATATTAAAATAAATATTAAAATTAAAAACTTTTAAGTAGACGCTGGAAAAACATGAATTATTCTTATATCAAACAAGTTGAACTAGTCTACTGTGTTCTTTATAAAATATAAAATTTACTAAAAGAGTCTCTGGAATAAGCCCAGAAATGTATACAAAAATCCAAAAAAAAAACGCAATTTCCGCAAAACAAATTTCAGTCGAAATTAGCTTGATTATCAAAAAAGCCGGCCGATTCCGCGCGACAATTTCGCAATTTAAAATCTTATAATGAAAGTTATTTCAAAAACAGATTAACAAACTGTCTTGGAACAAAACAAGTGTCCATTAACGAGTGCCGCGGGTCTCGCAATGGAAACTCATCCAATTAATATCGGCACAAACACTTCAAAAGGATTCGAGTTTATTAACAAAAACCACTAATTATTGCATCTGACGTTCTAGTCAATTTTTTTACCGAAAGAACTTGCTATAACGCTAATGAATCTTGAAAAATATTTATTCGTATTTTTCATTATGATTTAGTTATTTATATTATTAATTAGTAACTCGTTACGGCGCGGCGTGATGGTGAAATAATGAAGCGCAGAGACAAGCCCTCTTGTACGTATCATACGTATGATTCAACAATCGACGCTGCTGTAAAATTTCGGATTATTACACCAGAACAGTTGTGTATCGAAGTAAGCAGGGTAGTAACTAATTAACACAAACAAAATCTACACATAGAACTGATAGCACAGTAGTCAGTAAGATACCAAGTCTTGTGTCGCGGGTATCAGATACTAACAGAGATTTGGCCCCTCAACACCAAGTCGAGAATCAAATGTTTTTTTTAATTTTATTTTTACCTGCTTAGACTCTATCTGCATTCGTACTAAGCGTACATGAATTGCAGTAGTACATGAGATGCATCATTATGATTCACATAATCAGTGTAAATCAGTAAAATGCTGAACGTTACCTTCATACGAGGTCCTTGACCACGATCCTCGGTATCCTCCATCCCTTCGTAAGCAGCCTAGCATTTACCGTCTCTTACGTTACCTGATTCGTAAGGTCGCAGGTTCAATACCTGCACCTAGAGAAATATTTGTGCGTCCCACAAATATTTATATTCTGGGTATTGTGAGACCGAAAACTCTTGATCGTAAGATCTTATTGTGGGGTCAGGACTGTTGGGTGTTATTTATTACCTCGAGGACATCCTGAACTGTTTGTAAAGGATTTCCTCTTTTTACATTGAATAAAATCCTCGACCTTGTATTTCTCAGTGTAGTCTAACTTAATACATCACGCCATGCCCTGCGGGAAGCGACGAGCTCCGCCCGCCGTAGGCTAGACACGTGCAGGAGCGCTTAGTCATCAGAATGGGATACATTCGAGTCGCGGCACAAATTAAATTAGATAAACCGACATCTATCCTATACATCGTAAAGGATTTGATCGTCACTGTAACCATAAAAATGAAATAAAATAAGATTATATAGTATTTTTATAGCCCAAAAACCACATGGACAAATGTGTTGCATCGAGACTTGATAGCTTATGATGATGTCGTGAATAGAGCTAAATAGAAGAACATGAAGAAGGCTGCACCCACCACTGCGTGGGAGTAAAAGTCAGGAAGAGAGAGTAATCTTAGTTTTAGATTTTCACTAAAAATAAGTCGCTTATAACTACAAATTACAAGAATTTCTAAAGCATGAAAAGTCTATAATCTGCATTATGTTATCTTGGAAATATAATTACCTGCCCTATTCGTTCTCTTCTTATATTTCTACCCGTTTTTATCCGTCAACACCAGTGCCACATGCTTACTCATTCTACTTCACTTAGTACCAATTTTAACTGCCTATTTATCCTATAATATTAAAACCACTATCTGTAATTATTCCTATATCTATCTCGCTTTAATTACAAAATAAGGAAACTATAATCCTCGACACGGACGCCTGTAAATAATCGCCCTTAATTCCGCCGAACTCTCGAGCGGGCCTCTGAGGAAATCAAACGACTGCTGTCACTTCGGATGAGCGATCGCGTCGGTCATGCTACACTATTAAACTTTTGAAACAAATTGGCATAATATATTTAAAGGGATATTGTGATGAAGAGGAACTGTAATATAGTAGTTTTACTACAGTATTACAAATTTGAGGTCTGGGTTCGAATCCCGGGTGGGGCAAAGTGATATTTGAATTTTTCTATTTATTATCATCAGAGTCAGGAATTGGTGCCCGATATGGGGATAGGCTCACCACCTATATATCGTGGGATGGGACATACAAGGCGAAATGTGGGTGTACTGGTATCTCTGCCTACCTCATCTGAGATAAAAGGCTTGAGTTTTTATATCTATATATAATTTAGCCATAGGAATAAACATGATCTCGTCACAGACAGCTGCGAAGAAAGCAAGTTTACGAGAGAGTCTTACACCTAACTGTAATTAAGTTCTTTTTATAGCTGTACATAAGAAAGCGAGCAAGAAATAAGAGCGCGCAACTATAAGTCGGAGCTGGTCCGCGCGACAATTTACCCAGAAGACAAATTATGTAAATTAGGCTTTAAACTGAGTTCCCGCTGCGATTGTGATCTCAGTAACGTGCTGGCAACCGTTCCGAGACTGAATAAATGGGACATTACTGAATAATGTACCGTTTACTTAGACAACAGATCGGCATTGCCATTATTTCAGGGGACTTGTGACCCCGACTTTATAATAATTGCTTCTTCTATTAAATAGTTGGTCAATATTATATTTACCAGTTGCAGATTTTATTGAAAGCCATTTAGAAACTATAAACAATTTCAAACATTTTGCACCTCAGTTGGTTTTGCCTTTTATCTTGTTGAACCATAAAGGTGTGTCCAAACATTGAGCGGCAATCGAGGCTGCCTGCCGCGCACGAACATTCTTAGTAAACATTCGTCAGTATTAATGTTTGGACGTATTTCTGCGCTCAAACATGGACAACGAAACATCTATTCGTTTAATTAAAAAGTATGGATCTTTTTATGAGTTATGGGATCCTCGAAAAAAAGAATACCATAATAAAAACAAAACACGTATTGTAAGCTAGAATATGAGAGGTGTTTAGCAATGCTACCATACTCATAGCACCTGTAGAATTTATAAAAGGATGAAAACCTCAACATCCACGAAAATATATGTATCAACTAAACGAAAGATTTTAATCCACGACCCGCATCCCAAATCCGCGGCTGCCCCGTAAACATTTGAATGGGACTCGTTTGCCATTAAATTTAAGAAATGTTTATCCTCGGCAAAGTTATCCGCTTCTAATGGAGTTTGAATTATGTTATTAAGTTATTATTGTATTTAACACTGTATTGTATCGTTTGTATTAGAGATTATTTGTGAATTTGTTACATTGTGTTTTGAAATAATAAATAAATACACCCAAATTCACATATGTACATAGTCCTAACCGCACACTAAGATCGAGTCTTGTGTCGTGGGTGTCAGGAACTACGAAAGACTTTTCGGTCTCACAAACACCCAGACTCAAAACACATACTTGTGGTTGTCACAAATATTTGTGTCGTTGCGGGGATTGAACCCGCGGCCTCTCGTTTCACAACAGGCGTCTAATCAACTGAGCCACGGAGGCTGTCAAGTTATGTCTATAGACATTTGTTGCTGAAGTCACTGTATTTATACCGCTTACTACAGGGAAGCTGTTGTATTCTGATTTAAAGAAAATTATAACCAGAGTATCTACTGGACATATTAAGACTTAACATCTTATGTCTCGGGTTGACGAGCACAGTGGAATGTCAAGCACTGTTTTATAATTCACGGTGTTGTTTAGTTTTCCTACTGTACATGAGCTCTCATATCGCTTACAACGCAAATGGCATTCTCGTTTCGCTATTCATTGGTACAAAAAAATATCTATATATTTCTTGACACTTCTTTGAATAATGTCTTAGATCTGGTAACATTAAAAGTAAGTTTTGAAGTGCAAAAGATTTGTCACAAGGAATAATTTGTCTCTTGATATCTCTTCTTAACCCATTAAGTAGAAGGCTGCACATGTATTTAAAATCGAAAAGAATAAAACCCTCCATCACTTTCTATTTGGACTGTATTCATTGGTAAAGCTTTATATAACAAATAGCATTTGTATCTAAATGCTTGTCGTATCGAGCACACACTTACATTATACCTAAAATACGTTAAGGCTAAATCTTTAACGTCAGAGATAAGGTGGCAGGAAGCCTAGATTACGATGTACCAAGTGTGTGAAATACGACCAACAAACACATTCAAACTAAAATGAATAAGAAATATTGCTCTCCCAAAACCAAATCTCCGGGTGAAAGATTGAATTCTTAGAAATCGTATTGCGAAGAAAATCATGAAGTAATAACAATAAAAAATGCCAAATTACCGAAACAAGTAAACGTTTCGTACAAGCGAGTGTAATTTTAATAATTTCCTGCCACCGTCACTTTGTTATTTGGGGACCAGAATATGTTGACCCCCGGCCTCCTTTAACATCGCAACATTAGGAATTCCGCATGACTCAGAATGCAGAATAATATGTCCACTCTCCATAAAGAATAATGAAAAATATTTATAAAACAAATGTGGTTGCTCAAAAGAAAGTAGAAATTTAAATGCTGCCTGCGCCAAAATTGTCTACAGTTGGTTCATCATAGATAATATGCTTTAAATATTTAAATATAGACAGCGTCAGACAATAGCCATACAAAAACTGAAAATCCAGAAGAAAATTATTGTTCTAGATACAGCATATTTCATGCTGTGAGGTCTTATGCTTGATCTTCAAACTACATAGTTTGTTTGTATTATTTAAGTCATTTGAATAGAAACATTTGACAGATTATAAAAAAATAAATGTACCACAACTACCCAGCTTCTTCATTGATCGATCCATAAAGCGTCGAAATGGTATTTTTAACTCGTATTGAATTATTTACGTTATTTTACATACATACGTAAACTCACGCCTTTTTTCCCAGAAGGGGTAGGCAGAGGTGCCAGGGCACCCACATTTCGCCTCGTATGTTCCGTCCCACGATGTGATAGGTGGCGAGCCTATCGCCATATTGGGCACAAATTCCTGACTCTGGGCTGATAATGAATAGAAAAATCCAATATCACTTTGCCCAACCTTTGTAACCGTAAGCTTTGTAACCGTACCGGAGTACCACTACGCCACCGAGGCAGTCGTTATTTACGTTATTTTATGTGAATTAAGAAGGACATCTTAGTTTTTTTCAATCGGTTAGTGGCCAGAGTTCAACATACGATGTATCTAATAATATGAATCACTTAATTAGGATGATCGCCCTAATTGTGGAATAGAAATGGTTTACGATTCTCAATCATCATAGTCAACATCCCATAGCGACTATTAAAATACATTCATAAGGTACAACACAACCAATTACTTATTTATGGTTAGCGCGAGCGACACCCTACGCAATAAAACCCGTATTTGTCAATTTACAAAATACTAAACCAATCCAAGCTCTTAAACTGCAATAAACAGTAATAAACTCATAATTCTTTCCATTGTACGCATGTTCAACGCCAAAGAAAATCTGCCATTAAAGTGTGTGACACGGTAGCGACGGATCTATGTATAATGGTCAGTGCGCCAGGGGTGTCCGAGCGTGGGCACGCAACACGCGCTGCGTTTCGGAGGGATCTGTAATGAAGTGGGGTGAGGCACCCCTGCTTATGACGTAAGGTGTGAGGAGTAATGCCAGATATTGTGTAGCTTTGTATCGCAGAAGCGAGTTTTGATTGAGAAAAAACCGTTGTTCAAAATAATAACATAAAACAATACGGAATGTCAGACCAAATATTTGAAAATAAGATCTTACTTGATGTAGTTTTTTAGCACGATATAAAATAAGTTAACATAAAATTGTAAGATATGTTATTTGAGCCCACATTATACAATACTTATTTAAATAATTTAGCATACTATGCGCCGATAACTACGGTTTAATAGTTAAACTTACAGGAAGTATTACTTTAAGCGTTCCAGAAAATAAACAAATTACTTATTGGTATTAATAAAACTTTAGATATACTGTACACACAAATAAAATATACTACAAAAATTAAAATTACTAACCTACTACAACGTAATAAGTATCGCTTACGTGAGCAGCTACGCGTCGCTGGCAGTGGATCGCGCGGGAAGCGAATCTGCAACAAAACTGCAATTAGTGATTGTTACAATTCAGCGCTAAGCGTACGTGACTGCGGCCCGAATTGATTCCTTCCTACACCACTATTACAAATGTTACCATATGGGGTGAAATTGATGTTTAAATTATGTAATAAATATTTAAGTTCCACGGCTGGGCACGGGTTTCAAATAATGTGATTGTGCTTATTAAACTATAGTTACATCCTGATACTTACTAACCATAATATTAGGAAAAAAATATGAAAAAATATCTAGAATTAGAAAAATACGACAAGGGCAAATGTTCTGCAACGCAACCACAAACGACACGATAGTAAGCAATGTTCTTGGGGACATCAATGGGGGAATAGGGCGAAGTGGAAAAGCAATGCGAAGAAGGCTGTCACCACCACACCACATGGGATATTAGTCCTGTATAAAGAACAAGTACATAATATAAAGTAATAATATTACCGCGCATATACCTTAGGTTTAGGTCTAAAGACACAGATATTTATTATTTATTAATTTAGTTATTGTACACTAATGAATTTCAACATAAATATATTATTAATTTATATATTATCACAGTACAAATGCATGCAGCATGCAATGCAGCAGCCGTTTCGCTCAAGAAAATGTCTTGCCACTATCACGGAATGGAAATAACAGAAGAAAACGAGAGGGAAGTCTATTAAGTAACTTACAAATATCAAAGTAAAGTTTCTGATCAACGCATCTTAAGATAATTTTTATTACTGTAATAAACCATTTTATAAATAACTTCGCATTCTAACGCTGAAACCTTTGAGTTCAGATTTGGCATTCTCGTTCAATGCGAATGAAGCTAACAAATATATATTTTTATTTTATTTATACCCTTGTAGACTGAATAATAAACAATTCAAGGAATTAGTTAACATATAAAATTAATAGAATTACCGTTGGATTAATTCTGTGAACACTTCGAATCTCTTTTCTGTTTACATTTTCTTGTTGACACAATTAATGTAGATAACAACGGCTTATCGAGAATCAAGAAGTACTTAGGAGTAATCGATTAAAATCAGACCGGGGTGATTATTGTTTTGATCGTTAAATTGCACTATTCTGAAATCTTACCATCAAAAGATTCGTAGTTAATAAACCAACAGGTAATCTAAAATCTTGTCAGTGTCTAAATAGTTTTATGTTTAGAAAAAGGGGCAAATGGGCGTACAGTTCACCTGATGGTGATCACCGCCGCCCATGAACATCTGCAACACCGTAGGGCATGGTTGCCGGCCTTTAAAGTAGGCATACGCTTGTTTATTGATGGTCGCTAGGTCATATTGTCCCGGAAATGCTGCCGTTGTCATTGGTTCCATCAATCTGGGGGCACGGCAGTGCCACCTCCAAGTCGAGCTAAAAAGCGGCACAGCCGTACTATCCTTTTCTCGAAGCAATTCAGACCATTTTCAACCCCCCATAACTTCGTTGTGGTTAAAGCAAGAAGCCTGAATTTTCAGTTACTAATTAGGCATTGTGTAGACACGAAAAAAAAAAAGATCGACTTGGCCAGTAGCATTATGCATAAATTGTACGATACATTATGTTTTCATGCGATAGCCAAGTCGATCTATTTATTTACAACGTAAAGAATTTTTAATATTGATATGATAATAACTTACGTAATAACTTTATACAGAACGTCCCTAAATCAAGGACTAAATAAATTAATCGACTTGGTATTACATGGATCTCACAACTTTTTGCGGTAGAAAAACTGAGCTACGACACTTGGAATTTATTTACAGGATGTTTTCGATGGGATTTATAATACATGGAAGAAAGTGTAGTAAAATATGTACATGTGGATTTCCAACCTCCAAGGTGATATGGGAGGTATTTCGAGATTTGCCGTGTTGACGATATTAATGTTTAGGTACATATATTTTTTATTTGTTAAATATACGAAAACACATAATTATCAAATTTTAAAGCTTTTTCTTTTCTAACTTAAAACAGCACTGACTTAGAAAAGTCTAAAAATTCCAAATGTTAAAAATGTGTGTAGTGCCAAAAATAAAAGAACTCAAAATACTTTTAACAAAGATAGGCATCAAACTGACAGTCCCCCAATACCAGGCATCCATCTGCGTGTAACTGAATTACCCACCCTTAATGCATCGACCCTCGCAACGACAAATGACCATCACTCCTATTATTTGAACTTTTAAGCTTGAACGGGGTTCTAAAATGTCCAGTGTAATTTAAAATCCTCTTTATAATGTAAGCAAATACTGGACATATGGTTAGTTTGTTGTGTGTATAGGGGTCTCAATTGAGATGTATGTACAATCAATACGAGAACTTATTTGTTCAGTTATCGAATTTATTGATGCAATACTGGACTAACAAAATTTATGTTTTGAGCTTAGGAGAAAAATAATTATTTATTTATATTACTTGTGGATATTCTTTATTTAATTATCGGTTGGTCATTTTAAAGACAGACTACATGGATTATTAATTTACCATAATAAAGAAAAGTACAACAAAGTCTTATTAAACTTACATAGTGAACAGAAACTAAATCCAATAAATAATAGATGTTCAAAAAAAATAGAAATTCGTGCCTAACAATGAGCCAATTTGATTACTTACCCAATATTTTTATTCCGTCAGTTCCCATCCAACGTCGCAATTATACAATAACAGAATAATCATAAATATAACAGCATTCTAACGGTTTAGACAGGGGGATACTATATGAAACGATATGAACTTCGAATGTTCGGATGCCGTAAGTAAAACTTCACTAATGAACCTAGATACTCCACAAAATGTTGGATTCCTCTATGGTATGTCGCAACCATAGACTAAGTTCGGAGAAAATGATAAGTATAATAGAGATTAGTTTTGATTTTAGGAAGTGCAAGAAAGGAAAAGAAATACGAAAGAAAGAAAGAAATACGATTTATTTGTCACAGTCGCAACATACACAGGCATTGTTAATATAAAACACAGAATAAAAATACAAAAAAAGACTGGTCGCGGCTGTGACTGGTAGGTGTCCACTCAGCTCATACTATGATGTGGTGAAAACCACAACATAACGCTGATTTTCAGTGGCCACCTTAAGTGACGTCCGCGCGTCAAGCCAGCCAATAACAATAATACATTAAAAATAAAATAAAAGAAAATACAAAAGTGAGTAGACAGATCATAAAAAGTGCAATATTTAAATAAGTGTAAAAAAGTGCAAAACAATTATGCAATCGATGTAAACGCCTCATGTGCACACAGTTCTGCGTTGGTAATAAAAAAAATATTGTTCCGTTTTTAATTTAGTTACGACGTGCACGCCGTCGCTGGCGTACACTATGCAGTACACGCGGCGTGCGCATGGGCTACAATAATTTGAACAAAAACAAATATATTAAAGCGGGTATAACGCCAAAAATTACGTGCATCGTAAACGCATAATAGCAATGGTTGCCAAAGTTACGGGAAACCACGCCAATCGGGATGTGACGGCAACACAATAATAATGGAAAAGTACATAATTATTCGCTGCCCACTGCTTGGAGGTTGAGATTAGCCATATATAAAAACGCATAGGTCATAAAACAGATGTGAGTATAAGATTATTTGTATAAAACGTCTTCATTTTTTTGTTCGGTTAGTAAATGTTTTTTTAATTGCAATTTAAATGTATGTTTTGTTTTCAGTTATCTTATATATGGAGGCAGCAAAACATTCCAGCAGTGACTGGCCGCAAATTTGAAGCAGCCCCTAAATGCAGCAGTATTATGTTGAGGCGTCGAGAGCGGATGAGTTGTCGAACGAGCAGAGTAGCTGTAGTGCTCATGTTTCCAAACTAATTTGTTGTATAGGTATGCCGGTTTGTGTGTTTTTATTAACCCGAATAGTAAGCTTGCCATATGTAGTTTACGGCGAGCAGCCATTTTCAATATATTGTAACGGTTCAAGTAAGGCGTAATGTGGCTTCTAAAGGCTACATCAAAACAGAATCTTGCGCATGCATTCTGGACCTACTAGGCCTAAATTACGAGCAGTCTCCACGCGAGTTATGCTTTGTCCCATGATTTTAACATCGGGGTTCAGCGATATGATAGCCCTAGTTTGGTTTTGACTTCCCAAAACCATAAACTTAGATTTTTGGGGGTTCAAGACCAGTGAATTCCTTAAAGACCATGTTGCAATTTTATTAAGTTCATCATTTAATACAGAAACGGCAGATGAGGTTCGTGCTGCGTTAAAGGAGACATAAAGTTGGGTGTCATCAGCATAAACATGGTACTTACAATTTTTGACATTGCTAATCATGTCTGCACTATATAGGATAAACAGTATTGGACCCAAAAGCGATCCCTGCGGAACACCTCTAGATATATGTCGAGGGGAGGAAGAAAGCACTGAACCATCATCTTTGCGGATTTGAACACGTTGAGACCTGCCTGTTAGGTAACTATGAAACCACTTTAGAGAATGGCTATCAAAGCCGTAAAATGACAATTTAGATAGAAGTAGGTTGATATTGATGGTGTCAAAGGCTCGGGAGAAATCTAGTAACGTCAATATCGTCCCCTCCCCCCGATCTCGCGCTTCGAGAATGTAACCAACGACGTCGGTTAACGCTGTTGTGGTACCGCGGCCCCTTCTAAAGCCTGACTCTGGCAGAATGCCATTAGTTTCGAGAAAGTCAGTCATCTGTAAAACGACCACCTTTTCCAGCACCTTGGACAAACAGGGCAATATACTTATCGCCCGAGGGTCCTTATAGGTTTGAGGATTTCTGTTTTTTGGAAGCGGACGTACGATGGCTTCCCGCCATAGATCTGGAAATTTACACGATGTGATCGATCTGTTTATTATTTCTGTAATAGCGGACAAAGATTGTGGTAGGGTAAGGTTCAGCATCTCCTTTGATATTCCATCGACTCCACACGCGTTAGTAGATATACTATGTATTATGTTTTTAATTGTTTTTGAATCCGTCTGTTTAAGTGTAAACATTTCTTTACCATAACGGTGAAATTCAAAAAACGTTAGCTGCGACATGGCGACATTAGGATCGCCTGGGACATCAAGAAATGCTGAATTAATACCGTCGGGATCATTATACTCTTCGAAACTGTGATCATTATTCGCAATTTCTGGGCGGACGTGTTTTTTCAGATTCGACCAGAGTGACTTTGAGTTATGTATGTTCTCATTAATATACTTATTAAAGTACGCTTTTTTTTCATTTCGTAAACTAACTATAGCTAAATGTTTGAGCTCTAAATAATACTGTCTATGTGCCTCAAGTTTAAATATTATATCTTACTCCGGACGTCGAACATCCGAACATGCGTAGTTCGTATCGTTTTTATAGAGTAACCACCATGAACACAACATTCGACGAAACATAACACGATCGTGTGTAAATATATTTCCTCATAATACTATTATGACAATGTAACCAATTCATAACTAGCAAATCCTTAAAAAAAACTCTTTATCGAGAACACTTGACAAGAAAATTCTAGAACAAGTTTACGAGTACTTCGCACACGAGGCAGCTAGTTGTAAAACTCATTTATTTATTCCCTCTGAGTCGATCGGTTCGGTAATAGCAGTGACTCTAAATGTTATTACGTTGTAGCTACGTTGAATGGTATACTTCTTGATATGGATTTATTGTCTAATATAAATTAGAACGTTGTTTGTCAACAACCAGTTTATAGAGTACGAATAAAGGATTATGTTATAACTAAAAGGGAATTAGCCAGTTTGTAGGTACTTAGGCCTTTTTCTGGACACGTGTTTTAATTGCACATGTAATTTATATATTTTAGAAATTAGAATGAAATAAAACAATACAATTTTGTACAGGTCATGTTAAACTGCTATTGGAAATATGTAAATATGCTTTAAACTATACAGTCTGTGATTCAAGAAATCTGCATCGGCGCCGTAGTTGATGTTCCATTTCTTTTCGAATATAACATGTTAGACTCAATATATGATTAGATACAATGTACTGATCTGTTATGTAATTATTGATATACCCTGTATATTAACAACGTGTATTGATGTATGTTTGTAAATTATATTGTGTAGTTTTAAAAGGATTTATGTTAAATTGGTGTTATAATAAATGTAAAGATAATGTGGGTATTCAAAAACAAGACCCATGATTATTAAGATATTTGGTTTTGATAAATTAATTGTGTCATAGCGAGTGAAGAAGTAACATTAAAAGTAATTACTTTCGGAAGACAAGTGTTTTTTTTTGGAGTATCCCTTCATCTCAGAAGTGGGATTACATGTGCAAACGCCACTTTAGCAACTTTTCTATCGGCTAAACCTACAATTTTGGTGACGATACCTACAGTTGGTATGATGGAAAACGGCCCGGAAATCTTAAGTAAGGCGGAAAACACTCATGAATCACGTGTGACCAAAAGAAAGCATCGTGAATGTAACTACGAAATGCCTAAGGATGGTCACGGAATGGAGAAAAGAAGGCGAAGCCGGCAAAATTCTGGAAGCGAAGCAATAGTAAGGATGTCGTCAACAAGAAGTCCTGGTGATGTTCCTGAGCGGTGTGTTTCGGCACATCGGCAGAGTCGCAGAAGTTCGAGCAGATCAACCCAGCGTCGTGGACACCGGCGGCGCGGGCGGAGCCATAGGCGATCGGGTAGCTCGACCCGGCCTCGCCGCCAGCGTCGGCGGAGCCGTTCGAGTTCGAGTGGTGGCACCCGGCGTCGCAGGCAGCGCCGGCGGACTCGCGGGAGTTCGGGCAGCTCCACCCGGCGCCATGCACCGCATCGGCGCCACCACACGCGTGACAGAAGTTCGCGGCGGCAGTCTCGTCGCAGTGATAAACACGCAGGCAGTGTCACAAGGACGGCGAGTCAACGATCCAGCTCACCGGTAAGACGTTCCAATAACTGTACTGACAACATGACTCATTTATTTTTGACCGAATTGATGAATACTTTAGTAAATAGTAAGAGACATGAGGGTAACAAATTCCCGATGTTAGGAAATGTTATTCCTGAATTTGACCCTATGGCAAAAGGTCAGACTATTCAAATGTGGTTTAATAAAGTTGAAGAATGTGCAAAATTATACAAATGGGGGGACGATCAGATCATACATTACGCTTTGCCAAAATTGGTAGGTGTGGCAAAAACTTGGTACCAAACGTTACCTACTATGTCTTTTTCGTGGCTAGAATGGAAGAATAAATTGGTTGAATCATTTCCGTGTAGTGAGGATTACGCGGAAATGTTAACAGAAATGTTATCAAAACGAGTCAAATACAATGACTCATTAGAACTTTATTATTACGAAAAAATTAGTTTATTAAACCGCTGCGGTATAAAGGGTACAAGAGCTGTAGACTGTTTATTATACGGTATCGAGGATCGGTCGTTAAGGTTAGGTGCTAAGGCTTTGAACTGTCAAGAACCTGAGCAGGTGTTAAAATATTTTCAATCTACTAGGCAACAAATGCGTGAAATAGACAAACCCCGATTTCACGATAAAAAAGTTAGCGCTATGTCGAGCAGTTCAAATGCCAAACAAATTAACAATGACGCAAAGGGTAAAATTTCAAGTGGTCCAATAATATGTTACAACTGTAATGAACCAGGCCACTTTAGTTTCAGGTGTACAAAAAAAATATTGAAATGTAACATTTGTAACAGATTAGGCCATACAACTATAAACTGCACAAAACTACCTTCGGATAACAGAAAAGGTGATAAAAACAATGAAAAGGACATATTACGTGTACATATGGAAAATGTTGTTTGTGATAACAATAAATATATCATGCAGGTGAAACTTAATGGTAATTCGATATTAGGATTTGTGGACCTAGGCAGTCAATGCACATTAATTAGACGTAGCGAAGCAAGAGATTTAGGGATTTCATGGTTTAATGATTCTAATCTACCCACTATGAGGGGTATAGGCAGTAATGTTGTGTTGCCAATAGGTTATGCCACCGTCAATATACAAATTCAGAGTATTTCAGAAGAGGTCGACGTGTTAATCGTGGAAGATAATATTATCAAGTATCCCGTATTAATAGGACATAATTTCACGGAGAAGCCAGGTATTGTAATTACGAAAACTTTTAATACCTTAATATTTGCACGGGAAACACAAGAGAAATTTTATCTCGCGTCAATTTCAAACGTTTCTATACAACCTCAAGAGATGAGCCTTGTCAGTCACGTGCCCAATAGATTATTGTGGAACTGTATATGTGCGAGGGTCACTTCGCGGAATATCTGGTTATGAATATTATCTTCTGCCAGGTGAGTATGATTTAGTGAGCGGGCAGGGTTGTTTACTTATTTATAATGTATCTAAAAACGTCATTGTTATAAAAACTGGATCCTTGATTACACGTGCGCTTAATTCGAATAGATGTATGGATGTTAATATTTTGTGTGCTGATGGTAAACAATTTTGCTCTGAACTGAACTTTGATCCTAACTTAACTAACGCCGAATTAATCCAACTAAAAGAGCTATTGCTTAGATATAAAGTGTTTTTCAACTGACTTAAAAGACTTAGGGTTCACAAACATTGTAAAAATGGAAATCGATTTAGCTGATAATAAGCCGGTTGTTTACCGGCCGTACAGGCTTTCATACTCAGAGCGGCAATTGGTGCGATCAATGGTTGAGGAAATGATTGAAGCAGATATTATTTGCGAATCTAATTCTCAGTACGCAAGTCCGATATTACTTGTTAAAAAGAAAACAGGCGAGAAGAGATTATGCGTAGATTACAGGGCATTAAATGCTAAAACAAGAAAAGAACACTACCCTCTACCATTGATTGACGACCAATTGGACATGATGGCAGGGAATTCTTGGTTCATCACTCTTGATTGTGCGTCTGGTTACTACCAAATACCTATAGCAGAGAATTCTCAAGATAAAACGGCATTTGTCACACCCGATGGCCAATACCAGTTTAAGCGGATGCCATTCGGTTTGGCAAATGCGCCTTCTATTTTTCAAAGAGCCATGAACAAAATTTTGTCAAAATCTAAGGCTGATTTTGCGATAGTGTTCATGGATGACATACTTATACCTGCTAAATCTTTTGAACAGGGACTTGAACGTTTAGAGAAAATATTACAACTACTATCTGAAGCAGGGCTTACATTAAAGCTTAAAAAGTGCAACTTCTTTTTCAAAGAAATTGATTTCCTCGGATTTCGGATTAGTGGTGATGGTATACGACCGGGGTCCCATAAAATTGTAGCTGTGTCTAATTTTCCGGTACCCAGAAATGTCCATGATGTAAGACGATTCATAGGGCTTGCTAGTTTCTTTAGACGTTTTATTAAAGATTTTGCTATGATTGCTCGCCCTCTTACTGACTTATTAAAATCAAATTTTACATGGAGGTGGAACGATGAACATTACGGTGCATTCAATACTTTGAAACAGAAATTAGCTGAACGTCCTATTTTGGCCTTATATGATGTCACGCTAGAGACTGAGTTGCATACTGACGCTTCCATGCTAGGAGTCGCTGGCATATTGATGCAGAGACACAGTGATGATTTGCTGAGACCCGTGGCGTATTACAGTCGGAAGACAAGTGAAGATGAACAAAAACTGCATTCGTTCGAGTTAGAAACTTTGGCTGTCATAGCTTCACTGAAACGTTTTCGTGTTTACTTGCTAGGGTTAAAGTTTAAGATCGTCACTGACTGTAATGCGTTACGGACAACCTTGACAAAGCGGGACCTCATTCCAAGAATCTCTCGATGGTGGGTGCAGTTTCAGGAGTTCGATTGTGAAATCGTGTATAGGGCTGGAACACGTATGTCACACGTGGACGCTCTCAGTCGGGCTCCTGTGACTGATCCGGTTGTAGGAGATGATGAGACACCTTTTCTTGACGTTTTGAATATTGATGTGGGAGATTGGATTTCAACTGTCCAAAGCAATGACGAAGAAATTAACAGGATTCGAGATATTTTACGTGACAAAAATACAAGTATTATAGCAGATGTGTATAAAAATTACCAATTAAAGGGGAATAACGTGTTTCGAATTGTAGGTGATAAATCGAAATGGTTAGTACCAAGGGCAGTAAGGTGGCAGGTTCTGAGAATGAATCACGATGAGGTGGGTCATTTTGGCTATGAGAAAACGTTGAGCCGAATCCGCGAAACATTTTGGTTTCCTAAAATGAGACGCTTTGTCAAGAAATATGTGTCCGCATGTCTCGAATGCGCACATCATAAGGCTCCAGGCGGCAGTAAGGAAGGTATGCTTCACCCCATACCGAAAGTAGACACTCCGTTTCATACGCTTCATGCCGACTATTTAGGTCCATTTATTCGTACAAAAAGAGGCAACACATATATTTTAGCTATTATTGACTCTTTTACAAAATTTATTAACATTAAAGCTGTAAGAGATTCTAAAAGTACAACCGCTATTAGAGTATTCAAAGAGTATTTTAGTATTTTTGGAACCCCATCGCGGTTAATTACTGATCAGGGAACTTGTTTTACAAGCGGGAAGTTTAAATCGTTTATGGCTAATACAAATATTAAGCATATCCTTAATGCAGTTGCCACCCCAAGAGCAAATGGCCAAATAGAGAGGTATAATAGGACCATACTTGATGCTTTGAGTACCAAGTGTCATGGTAAGGGTGATAATGTTTGGGACGAATATGTCGGCGATATTCAATTAGGCATGAACACAACTATGAATAAAGCAACAGGTAAAAGTCCTTCCGAGTTATTATTCGGTTTCAAAGTGTTAAATTCTTCTGAGAATATGATGAATGAAGTGTTACATGAAATAATTACTCGCGTTACTGATAGAGATTTAGAAGAAATAAGATCGTCAGCAAAAGCTAGGATTGAAAAGCAGCAACAATATTCTAAAATGCAATTTGATAAACGAAGAAAGGATGTAACACCTTACAAGGTAGGGGATCTTGTAAGAATTAAAAGAACGATAGTAGATAAAGAACAAGTAGGTAAATCAAAAAAACTCATAGCAAAATTTCATGGTCCATATCGCATTACAAAACTTTTGGGTAACGATAGATTTCTGGTTATAGACACTCCTCTAAGTAGAAAAGGTAATAAGAAATATCAAAATATTGTATCTATAGACAAGATTCATCCTTGGCTTAGCTACAAAGACATGTCTAGTGACGATAGCGAAAAAGAAAATAGTAGTGATGAAATGTGTAATGAGACAAAAGAATAAAAAAAAAAAAAAAGAATCAAAAGTAATTAATGTATGATCTGTTGAGTTTAAATTGTGATATATGATTAGATTAGCAAATGTAAAGAAACTTTGATACGATTATGAATTTGGATAGACATGATTATGACTGGTCAGTGCAGATAGTGAATGGTGCCAAGTAATTGGCATCGCACAGATGACCATACACGACATTACACACCCAAAACGGTCAGTGCAGATCGCGAATGGTGCCAAGTAATTGGCATCGCACAGATGACCATACACGACACTACATACTCAAAACGGTCAGTGCAGATCGCGAATGGTGCCAAGTAATTGACATCGCACAGATGACCATACACGACACTACACACTCAAAACGGTCAGTGCAGATCGCGAATGGTGCCAAGTAATTGGCATCGCACAGATGACCATACACGACACTACACACTCAAAACGGTCAGTGCAGATCGCGAATGGTGCCAAGTAATCGGCATCGCACAGATGACCATCACATTTACACTAAAGTGCAGATAGCGATACTGTTGGAATGTGAAAAAGAATCAATGATTTCGATAATATGTATATACAGGGTATATCAAGACTGCTACCGAAAACGAAGCCGGGTGGTAGTCTAAGCGACTTCAGACACAATGCAACAGAAAAAGTTGCAAAAAAAAGCGACAATATTTTTTTTATTTTTTTCCTATGGCCATATTTGGGTGGTAAATACATTTTTTCCTAAAATAATAGTGTATACCCTTTTATTTATAAATACTCTAAGGTATAAAAGAGTTTAAATTATTATTTTAGCAAAAACTATGGATTTACCACCCAAAAATGACGATATTTAAAAAATCATAAAAATAATTGTCGCGTTTCTATGCGAAATTTTTAATTGCATTGTGTTTGTAGCCACTAAAACTACCACCCGGCTTCGTTTTCGGTAGCAGTCTTGAGATACCCGGTATATTGTATACATTTTATTAACATTATTGTTTAGTTGTTCTCGAATACTCAAACCGAGTGAGAGGACTCACTCTAAAAGGATGGCCGAGCTGTTAGACTCAATATATGATTAGATACAATGTACTGATCTGTTATGTAATTATTGATATACCCTGTATATTAACAACGTGTATTGATGTATGTTTGTAAATTATATTGTGTAGTTTTAAAAGGATTTATGTTAAATTGGTGTTATAATAAATGTAAAGATAATGTGGGTATTCAAAAACAAGACCCATGATTATTAAGATATTTGGTTTTGATAAATTAATGGTGTCATAGCGAGTGAAGAAGTAACATTAAAAGTAATTACTTTCGGAAGACAAGTGTTTTTTTTTGGAGTATCCCTTCAAACATATGATAACACTTCAAGGCAAACCGTCTAAATTTGGTCTGAAATGAGAGATTCCATCTCTAGAGAGCACTTACTTTTCTGGAAGTACCAAGAAACGCTGGTGATTAACTTAAAGATAAACAGCGGAATAACCATCACAACAGGTGTGGTCAAATTACAGGGTAATTATTGAAAGAAGTGTCATTGGCATGATAATCCTCGGGGAAAGCCTATGTTCACCGCTAATTATGCCTGAAATCAAAATTATGAACTTATTCAACCGTAATCAATAAATATGACCATTATAACATTCCAAAGACTCCCTAAAAACCACAGACCTTGAAAAAGCAAAAAGACACGCAACAAATAATTTAAAAGTTTAGCTGAAAAGTAAGATTCTTTGTTTTCAGAGGCCCTTGGGGCGTGTTAATTAAACATATAATAGATATAATGAGTGAGTGAGAGGCACAATAAGCTATTATACCGACTGACCCCCGGCGAGGCGAGTCGTCTTTTTGTGGGGCCATCTTGAAACGAGCTAAATTTTTTTGCCGGCCAGTGTACAATGAAGGCGAGGGCGCGAATATAAGTGAATTATGAAAAGACTTGTCTTTTGTGACTGTATTTTGGTGAAATGTTTCGCCGTTTTGAGGATTGTTGATTTTTATTATTTGTGAGTAAGGCTTTCTTGCTAAATAAGCGTTTTTAAGGTTCCCGAGTGGTGCTGGTAAATCTGTGCGCGCTGTTTGTCCTATACAAGATTTTGAAACGGGAAAGAAAATTTTTATACCGAGCATAACCAATATTATAGATGAGAGTGTCAGTTGGTTTATTTCTCACGCTCCCATGCTTTAAGTACCTATCAGATCGTCATGAAATTTAGTATGAATCGATGAAAGTGGGCGGAGTTCAAAATTTGAATTAAATAGTATAAATTACTACTATAATGTCAATATAGCGAGTAATATCACGAATGCGAATTCATACGAGTAAATGATGTATGCTTAACCTTATGTGTGATAATACGGAGCCTCAGCTTCTAATACTGGATCACACTTAGCTTATTTTTGACCGACTTCAAAAGAGGAGGTAATCAATTCGACTGTTTTTTTTTTGTATGTTTGTTACGTGATTACGCCGGCAATTGTGAACCGATTTTGAAAATTTCTTTTTTGTCGGAAAGCATGATATACAGGGTTGGTCCCATATAAAATTGGTGAAGACCTGATGAATATCTTAGGATCAGCCGACCAGAACTCCTCAAAATTAAACGGTCCAGCATTAATTCTTTTGGCGTTAGATTAAGTATAAGTATATTATTACAAAGGGTGTGAAAATTGGAAAAAGGTGGGGGCGGGGGGGGTGAGGGGGTAGAAAATAGGTACAATTGTTAATACTCAATATCTCCGGCAGTTCTTAACCAACTGAAAAATAACTTTTTTGTCAAAGAGTATTATATGATAGGTTAGACCAAAAAAAATATTGTGAAGACCTGATGAATATCTTTGGACCTGAAGGGCAGAACTCCTCAAAATTGAACAGTACAGCAATAATTCTTTTTACATTAGGTTCAGTATAAGTTTATTACTATAAGGGGAGGGATGGAAAGGGGAAAGTAGAAAGGGGCATGGGAAGGGGGGGGGGGATATATACAAAAATAATTACTAAATATCTGCGACCATAAATAAATGATTTTAAATAACTTTTCTTCGGAACGAATTATACATAATGTTGGTCACATAAAATATGGTGATGATCTGATGAATAGGTACATATCTGGAGAGCAGACCTCCACAAAACTTTGCAGAAACGCAATGATTTTTCGTCCATTAGGTTAAGTATATGTGTTTTATTAAAAATAGGAAGTGAAGAAGGTGTAGAGGTGAGGGGATAACGAATGATTACCACGCATAAGTGTACTCAATATCTCTAGCAGGTTGAGCCGATTTTAGTATTTTCTTTATCATAAAAACGAAATGACAGTGTAGCTTCCTTAAAAATCATAAAATTTTAATTTTCGTTTTTGAAATTATAAAGGATCACAATGGTTCATTTTTTATATACATTGATTCCAGTTTTCATTATATGATTACCTTTGGCATCATATCACAATGCTTATGAAAACTAAAAAGTAATAAATAAAATAATTTAATTAAAAATTAAAAGACCGACTTCAATATGCACTACAACGTAATAAATAATATATATTTCATTGTGCTAGTACACATTGATTAATTTTCTTATTGACTAGACTAGCCAACAAATCTTAAATACGTAATATTTTGAAGGCGGGTCGCCAAGTGACGAACACGGCGACCTACACTTAAATTTAATTTGTGTAAAACATCCTAGCGAAAAACACGCAATTTTACACGCAATATTAATTTGTCTTAATCTATATAAACTCAAGCCATTTTCCCAGAAGGGGTATGCAGAGATTCTCCTGGTGTCAAACGGGACACCCACGTTACGCCTTGCGTGTTTTGTCCCTCGGCGTGATTGGGGGCGAGAGTCTATAGTCATATCGGGTGCAAATTCCAGTCCCTGTCCTGATAACTAATAGAAAAATCGCCCGTCCTTAATATCAGCTCTTAATCAACATTGTTGAGCATCGGACTTATCTACAATCGAGGGAAACATACAAACTTAACAACCCTTCCCTTTCTTATACTTTCCTCACTATGATTCCTATACACGTAGAATCAATATGTTAAATTAATTTGTTTCTAGTTTACATATGGACCTAACTGAGTGCTAACGATACATCTACAAGTAGGTAATATTCAACTGTGTTACATTACTTAAATTTGTTCTCGTTTGGCACTTGGCGACCCGCCTTCAAAATATTAGGTATTTAAGATTTGTTGGCTAGTCTAGTCAATAAGAAAATTAATCAATGTGTACTAGCACAATGAAATATATATTATTTATTACTTTGTAGTGCACATTGAAGTCGGTCTTTTAATTTTTAATTAAATTATTTTATTAATTACAATAAACACCGAAAGGAAAGTCTTTTCAAATATTCCTTGGTTTTTAAAGTAAGAGAGGTTTTGTTCTGGAGAAGGTAAGAGCCGGCCTAGTTTCCAATTAATTGATTGCCTTTTTAATTCAGATTGAGCTCTTCAAACTTTATGCACTATATTTGTTAGCATTGTTAACAATCCAATTTAAAACCATTTTCGATCTTATAAAGTTGTATAGCGCTGGGAGCATATTATCAGCCCGAATATTAACCTATGTAAACCATGATGGAAACCCGACACAATGACACACACATTTTGAATTAGCATGTATATATCAAGTTACGAATAAATCAACATAATATTGTCGACTGAAGATCAAGTGACGACCTGGCTAGGCACACCGCATTGATAATTTCCCCCGCTAAACACCAGTGTATTTCCGCTGTTGTGTTTCGGAATAAAGGACATTGCAGCCAGAGTAATAACTGGACATAATGAGACGAACATCTCATGTCTCTGGATGTCTAGCAGATTGTTTTGTAATTCATGTTTTGATTTTGCTTTTGTGCATGAGCGGTAGTATCTCTTAACATAAGGGAAATGGCATGACCGTCTCGCCATTCATCGCATATAAATCTATTTATCTGTGGTATACTCTATTAAGATTACATTGCATTTACTAGTAAAGTTAATTGTAATCACTTTTTGACACCCTAATAAAAACACGTAACTGCGCCATAATAAAACACAAACATTCAAAATCCAAACGCGCACTCATTAACACCCTAAAAGATTTGCACCAAATGCCTTATTAACTTAAAGGCGAACTCGAAAATTTCTTAACTAAAAAAACATTTTTTACACTAAAGGCTAGTTTAGACAGGCGG
Organism: Hyles vespertilio; assembly: GCA_009982885.2. NCBI lineage: Eukaryota > Metazoa > Arthropoda > Insecta > Lepidoptera > Sphingidae > Hyles > Hyles vespertilio. The sequence goes on along the minus strand of CM042814.1, from coordinate 899,415 downwards.
GGGAGGCGGAATTCCGAAAGAAGCCTTTAATTAATGTCGTTGTGAAATCCTTAATTGCGATCCGACGTCGCTTTGCCACGACTACGACGTGAGATCGCTCACAACACCCCTGGGAACCCGCATTTGCATATTGTCATGGCATTTTATTATTTTCGCGAGGTAAGCGAATTGTAGGATATGTAAGAGGCCTTGATGAATTAACAAATAGTTTTCAGGCGTGTAAGGAATGTGCACCTTTGAACTTTGACTTTGACTATTAAAATATACAGAGTATATCAAAACTGCAACCGAAAACGAAGCCGGGTGGTAGTTTTAGTGACTACAGACACATTGTAACTATTTATGGTGGTGGTGGTGGTGGTATGGGGTCGGAAAGTACTCGAATGGAGGCCACGTAGCGAAAAGCGCAGCGTAGGACGTCCACCCACAAGATGGTCCAACGACCTGGTAAAGGTCGCGGGACGTCGCTGGATGCAGGCTGCCTCCAACAGGTTTCTGTGGAAATCATTGGGGGAGGCCTATGTTCAGCAGTGGACTTCCTTTGGCTGATGGATGGATGGATGGATGGTGCTCTACATATTTTCGTGTTTGAGTGGTCAATCCTCAGGTAAATCCATAGTTTTTACTAAAATAATAAGTTAAACTCTTGCGTACGATACTCTTTAAAAATGAAAGGGTGTACATTATTATTTTGTCAAAAACTATGTATTTACCACCCAAATAAGATCATACGATAAAAGTAGAAAAAAAAACTTTTCTCTTGCTAAATTTTTAGTTACATTGTGTCTAACTTCACTAAAATTATCACCTGACTTCGTTTTCAGTAGCACTCTTGATATACACTGTATGTACTGCAAAGGAAGCGATGCTTATATTAAAAATATGCTTTCTAAACCGCTTGCCATCATCTCCAACTGGCACAAGCAAGATTACCAAAACCTCTATTTTCACGAGGTGATCTTGATACGCAAAACATATACGTTAGAAATAATAGCGAGTTTAGCATCATGTTTATGAAGTTTGCTATCTCGACAAATAAGAATATGTCATGTGAAAAATATGAAGGTGTTTTCGAGTTTTATATAAAATACTTTTTTTACGTACATACTTACAGTTCACGCCTTTTTCCCAAAAGGGCTATGCTACCAGGACATCAACATTTCGTCTAATATGCTTCGTCTCACGAAGTCGTAGGGGGCGAGCCTATCGCCTATTCTTATTTTAATTCGAGATTAAAGTCCATCTATGTACAGTATCAAAGTTTTACCTTTACCACAGTCCACAGGTCAAGTCATACATATAGAGCATATTCTAGACAGCATCACTAACTCTCTGTAGCAGCCCATATACGTCCCACTGCAGGGCACGGGCCTCCTCTACAATCGACAGTACGATTGAGAGTGGTTAGGCCATATAGTCCACCACGCTGGCCTAGTGCGGGTTGGCGGACTTACATACATAGATTTTTTTTCTTATAAATCGCTATGGTATGCAGGTTTCCTCACGATGTTTTCCGTCGCCGTTTTAGTGCGTGGTGATTGACTATCAATACACACATGACTCCGAAAAGTCAGAGGTGTGCCCTGGGATTCGAACCCGCGACCACCGTGAACATATTGGCAGTCGCGTCTAGTCCGTTTACCAACAGGCCACCACGCACTTTTATCACTAACACCAGATGCTAATTATATGATAGTCATACATAAGGGCATAAATATTGTACACAGCAACATACATCATGCTAATTATATTATATGAACTACATAAAAAAAATGTCTGTATGTGACGTCTGCCTCATGCGGCAACTTTCACTCTTCAAGTACTTGTAAAGGTGTTTGACGCAGTGTCGACACCTCAGCCGAGCCTCGTCGCGACGCGCCTCAAATAAGCCCGCATGTAATTAGGCTTACGAGAAATTAAAGCAAGATTTCATACGGAAATGGCGTTTCACTTTTAAAAGTAAAAACTTATGCGTGTTTTCCTCAACTTTAATATAATTATTCGCTCGTTTTCTTTTTACTTTGTAATGTGGTAATTAATTTTTGTGTTTGTGTTAATTTTGTTGCGTTGGTGTTAAGGATAATTGCGCCTTTTAGTTTGTTCTTTAAATGCGTGTTATTTGCGTGCTTTGGAAAACATATGTTTAAGTTTTAAACTTTTTGCACAACATATTTACATATTTAATTCAAACTATAATTAAGTATTGAAAGCTTGAGTGCTTTACATCGGTATATACAACAACTGATTACTTTGGTGTTTATTATCATATCTAATTTATGGAATTTCGTCGTCCTTTACGTTACCCACCAAACACAAATATAATACCAGCGTAAATTTTAATACTTATTTTTACCGCTGCGGGCTTTCGAACCCACACCTCGTTCTAAAGCCAGCTTCTATCATTGCACCAACATGATTGATATTCCGGCAATGCCACTCATGCGTTTACGATGGATATTTGTGGTTGGAGCAGTAATTGTTACGGAACGTGCACCGACAGCCGATGCAACTTGCGTGGTTTAACGCTGATAATGTGCAACATTGTGCTATTAACATGCACGTGATAATGGTAACTAGTTATCAAGCTGGTCGAACATACCCATTGATACTTACTATATACTGTTAGGCCATATACTCCACCACGCTGGACTAATGCGGGTTGGCGGACTATATGGCCGAACAACTCTTAATCGCACTCTCGATTGTAGAGGAGGCTCGTGCCCTGCACTGAGAGTTGAAACGTATATAGGTAGAATGATACAGTGGGGTATACTGTACATATATGTATGTAGATCTGTTAAAAACGGCCCTCACAAATGCTAAGTGGTTATTGCCATAAACACATAATTGCCTCTCAAAGTGGAAGGAGAAAGAGAAGGTAAAAGAACAGGCGGACGAAATGGGTTCTGGGCCTGCATCATTCGATTTCCTTCGGATAGAGATAACTCACCTTATCCTAATTGAGCCGACTTGTTTATAAAGGAACTTTACTGCCCTACAGTGTAGGTATACCAATAGATAAAAAAAATATTTCACAAAAATATATAAAGATCAATCCATTTATGGTTTCTTAGATTTACGCGAATGTTACACATTGAAATAATACTATTATTTACGGATTTTATCGCGAATTTAGTTAAATTTTTTACATTTTTGACTTCCCGACATTTCGATTACAAAAGAACTTTCGCTAAAGAACACTGTTTCCTGCCCAGGATATTTCGCGAGGCTATTGAAATTAAAAAACATCCAAATTTCAATAGAGAAGATGGCTTGAAGCTTCCACAAGCATGGGATCCAATACTACATTTAATTAAATCGGAACCCAAAAGACCAACTGCCACACCTCAAGACACTGTGAGCTCTTTCTGCGTAGATCGGATCGTAAATACAGATTGACTATTTAAATTAACTTTTTAATTTAATAATTGTAAAATAAGGGTAGTTGAATTGTAACAGTCACAGAGCGGACGACCAATACCTCAGTCCGCCCCGTGACCACGAAAGCTGTAAAGTAATCGAAACGTCGGGAAGTCAAAAATGTAAAAAATTAAACTAAATTCGCGATAAAATCCGTAAATAATAGTTTTATTTCAATCAATCCATTTCTCGGCAATATAACTAGAAATTAAAAATGTATGGTGTTAATCACACAAAAAACCATAGACAAAATATGAATAAACAGTCACAGAATTGATGTTTCACAAAATGTACGTTTAGTTATCTAGTAGACTTCATAAGGGTTGGACTGAGAGTCCGCATTCAGAATACAAATGACCGCTTAACTATTGCCGTTTCGCAGCGCAAACATCCTTCCATGAATATTAAATTTATAATCTGTGGCGCGCACTCAGATTTATTAAGCGGACGCTTTTTAGATTGCTTTCAGCGCTTAACGCATTGATCCCTTGTACCTATACCATGTATATTACTCCAGAGATGAATATTCGAATGTATAATTCTAGTGTTTTATATTGGCGGGAGAAAGTAAGTGCTCGTGATCGTTAGTATAGGGTAGTTCAAGTAGTCTTCCCTAATGGATAACGGTTGTCTCTTACGAGAGATATGGTGGCCTCTCTTGGTTGGTATTTTTTGGTTGTCTGGAAGAGATTACTAATAGCGATAAGACAGTCAGTTGTTTCGCTATTTGAAAAGAATGTAAACTTTTTACTCGTATGTAATTATGTAATGGACAATAAAGTATTATCTAACTGTGTATCCCACTCTTATTTAAACCCGAAACACGCCACACTTTTCAGCACGTGTAACCTGTCTGAAGCTTTTGGATATCCGGCAATTGCATTTCTCCAAATGAGAGAAGATCAAGATCAAGATTTAGATTTTTAATAGTCACGGATTTTCTCTAATACCTTTTATAAATTAAACATGCATACTACGAATTTTTAAGAATTTCTATGGTATATAAAGTTTGCTAACACGCATTAGGATGCCAGCATGGTGGATTATATGGCATAAACCTTCTCAATCATATTCTCGATTGAAGAGGAGACCCGCGCCCTGCACTGAGACGTATATGGGCTGGTAAGGTTATTGTTGATCGAAGGCTGATACAGAACAATACAATACATTATTTTCTCTAAGATATACCTGATAAACATTCAAAGAACTGGGAATAAAAAAAACAATCATGTAAAAAATAGGTAGCAATAACTCTAAACCAAATAACACATTTTTTCTAATACACCATAACTTAAATCAAAACATAGTTTATACCATTCCACAGCCTAAGCTCTCTATGACCTATTACCCACAATGACCAGTATATAAAGAGCTAACCGGGCCTGACCTCAAGTACACAGGTGGTTGAATGGGTGAAGTGCCGCGGGTCAGGTTCGAGTGGTCGTCCGCCGGCTCATTACGGCTCGGGTTACAGGAACTTAACGAGTTTAACACTACTCGGATTCCGCGGTGGATAGGTAGAGGAGTTTTTACAAGAGAAAGCGGATATTAATTATGCCTAGGATATATGATTGACCGGTAGATCATTCGGGTATGAGTTATGACTAGATAATCAATCAAGGGTAGTGGTCAAAGTTGACATGTGATATTTGGATCTGCAATAATTATTGCCTTTAAGGGAGTTTTAAGTGATCAGTTCTCGTTACCAACTTGGATTAAATAACTTTGTAATATCTTTTAGCCTTTTTGACAGTAAAAAGTTATTATTATATCGCAGTTTTCAATCCCACATTTATAATCTTAGGTTACATTGAATTATCGGTAATTTGTTGAATTTTTAACAATGTCGCATTGTTTCCATTATGTAACATACCTACTGTAACATAAAATACATACTTTTTTTTAATTTATGAAATCAGATAGTATGTAATCCATGCGTGAATACGAGTGATTACATTGAAAAGTAAATATGTTGGCGTAAGTTAAACACATATTTCTAGCATTGTAGAAGTTACTTCACAGCACGATCGTGACCTACTGCCCTTACAGTAACATTCTGTAACACAATTACGACGGTGTAGAACATATTTGGTGGTAATAAAGTGAATTCTTGTTCCGCCCCACACCCGAAGTCGTAAAGTTTTAATGTATTTTTCATTGAGTACTCGCTTGCTACCGACTATTTACGAGTAGTGGTCACTGCGGGCGATTAAGGAGTATTGCACTCAATTTATTTTATATCTCTATTATTGAATTTGATTCAATTATCTACAAGAAAATACAAACAATTTTGTTTCCCTCTACCCGGCTACGTTAATTATCAACATCAATTATCATCATCAATTATCGGCAATTATCGTAATCATTTTTATCAATCATTAGCAAAAAGGTGAAGGATTCTTTAATCACATGTCCTTTATCCTAATTAAATAATTCAATATATTTAGCATACAAATGAAAGTGATTAATCAACATTTAAATAAATTTATAATTAAAATAAACAATATTAAAAATTTTCATAAACCCGCTCTGGCTTTCTACTAAAACCTCTGCCTCGGCTAAGTGGCATGAAAGCTTTGGAACGGCTCATTTCAACGTACGCCACATAAAATATCAAGATATTTGTTGTGTGAAGATCTGCACATTATAACGCATTACATACATATAATCATATGTAAATGCAAACTGATGATATACTGCAAGTATGAGAAAGCAACATACTTATTAATAAAGTAGACTTATATTCACTAAAGCAATTGATGGGCCATGATTTATTGATGCTCATGAGCGACATATACGAAAAAAATCATTTATGTAGTATAGTTATGGTAAGTCGTTGGAGGCAGGCAGCTTCCAACAAATTCGTAAAAAGAGGCTTTTTTATTAGAAATTAATGGCGAGGCGAGCATGCCGTTCGCCTGATGGTAACCGATACGACAGCTCATAAACAGAAGGAACATCAAATAAAATCTTGTTTTACAAATCAATTCTTGGCATTTCACTGTGCTCGTCATTCTGAGATTGAGATCTGAGACATAAGATGGTAATTCTCAATAAGTCCAGTAGTTACTCTATCTACAATGTCCTTCAATCCGAAACAAAACAGTGTATTCACACTGCTGTTTGGCGGGAGAAATGGATATTGCGGTGGTACCTACACAGACGGCCTCTTGCATATGAGAGACCTATTACCAGTAAAAAGGCTTGTTTAGCAGTGGACTTTCTGTAGCTGAACAGGAAGTAATGATAAACGTACACTATGTATTAACCTTTGGATCCTTATTTATAGAAAGTTTTAAACCTATTCAGGCTATCGAATATTTTGTATTCTTCACTCAAACTGTCAAATTCACAAGTTGTTCGAAAGGGAGAAAACTTTCGATAGCTAATATATGTAGGTTTTAAAATTGTAAGGCTGTTAGTGTTATACCTATTATAAGCAAGCAAGAATAATTGTGTTGACAAACTTGAAATAAACGCAAATTAATACGCTATTTATATCACTACTTACTTACCAAAAGATAGTATTTTTAATAATACTAAAAAGGAATTTCATTTTAAAGAGGACCTCAAAATAAATGACAAATGAACAGCATTTAATCAAATGAAATGCCATTAACATTGTAAATGGAACGAACGAAACCAATATAAACATCCGCTCATCCGGAAATCCGATCAAAACAAGGCAATTAGCGAAATGGAAGCCAATTAGTCAGGTATCGAATTATAGTAATAGAGATGGGACAGCCGCGCGCGCTTTGTCGCACGGATCTGCCGACACGGTTCGTTTATTGTTTTTAGTAATTTTATCAATTGATTTTACAAGTTCGTCGGGAAACCGGAAGGTAGGGTTTATACTCCAGGGAATTTAAAAGCGACTGCGTTGTCAGACTCTTGTTTAATGCGCTTGTCCGCAATAAACTGGAAACAAGTTCTTGTGTATGGCACCCATATGAAAGCACGTATGCCCTTCTATTGGAAAAGGTGCAAAAGGCTTTTTTGCGGTACAATTATAATTAAAATATAATACATATCCTTTTATGTACCCAACCAAATTCTTTTAGGTTGTTTGGGTTTCAATAGCATTGAAGTAAGAAGAACCAGAGATCAAATCATAACCATGTGCAAGATTCTCCTTGGTAGAATTGATGCACCGGATCTGAGCTCTGAGTTGTCACGACTTTATGTCCCTAATAATTATATGCGTGGCAGAAGTCACAAAATATTTTCCGTACCAGCATGTCGAACAATTGCTCGTGCCAGGTCTCCTATTCCGCGTGTTCTTGCAGCGCTAAATGTCCATCTCGATACAAATTCCAAAGTTGATTTGTTTACTGATTAATGGACAGTTATCTTGTCAGCGTGTGTGGAATACTGAGAGAAGATTTGTAAATAGCCTTTCACGGTAGTTAATAAATTATAACTCAGAGGTTTGTTTAATATTTATTATTATTTTTTTGTTTTTCGTGAACTTAGTTACTATAGTTTATATATTTTTATTACCACACTGTTTTTGTTCATAAATATTGTTTATATTTTGTTGATTTGTCTAGATTTAATACATTAGATTTACTTAGGTTTAAGAATTTAATTAATGCCGTTTTGATTAAATTAAAATAAATAAATAATAAATAAACATATGAAATAATACTAGATAGTAGAGATTCGCGTACCTTTCATGCTCAGTGTGATTCAAATGGGAAATGCCTCTGTCTTTCGAGAAAGCATACTCATAGCAGCAATATTTCTATGGCTAAAGAAGTATTTGGTCATTACTACTGAAAATGTTATTATGACTAATTGCAAATACGCTCAAATAAATTTCAAAAATAAAACTTCATGGAAACCTAACAATATTTGTTACAAAAATGTATAAAAAGCAACAAAGCAATCTATAGTACTTATTTTCCTCGGACTCCCAGAAAATGAAAATAACTTTATAGTACATGCGATTACAGTGCAACTTGTACAACATACAAGCCACGGCTTACTTAAGCAGCTGTAACCACCCTCAGTACATCCTAAGTAGCATTTAAACCGAAATTGCCGGGCGTGGACTTATGTCCGACATCTAAAGTCGTAAAGAAATTAAGTTCGCATAGAAAAGCAGCTACAAGTCGCGTAATCTAGTATAAAGGCAAGCTATTAAGGCTATTAAAGCGCAAGCGGCGCTCATCACAAGTGGCAGCCGAGCTCGGTATGCGTGGTACATTGTACCCAACCCTTACGATAACGTGGAGCACGCCACCGCAACCACGGAGCATTTGGTTCACAACAACACTTCACAACTTGCCCTGTCGCGGCGTGCTGGGGGTACAATGGACCCAGATAAACGGTGGGTATTTTCGGGTTAGGAAATAGTTCGAGTTTCAAATAATAGATGGCGCTGTTTAGATTGTCGTGTTAGATTGCTAATAAGGACATGAGTTTTCGATCAAGATTTAGGGTTACAGTTTCAAAGCCATGAAGAAAATCTAAAACTGGTTTAACCGCGTTGTGTAGGATATTCTGAAATACATAAAAAGCAGTAAATGTCGACCACAAATATTGATCTGAAGCACAAAAAAATCGTTAAAGTAACATGACAGAGACAGGATTCGTGAAAAATGAAAACATACCGAAAATCAGACAGAACCTCCCATCATACAATAATATGCAACAATATAAATTCTATTCAAAATATACAAGGCATGAAGGAAACTTTATTCTGATATGAAATACAGTTACCAGTGTATAGCACTCAGTGTGCCACCGCGCGACTGATCGCGCATCAACTGCGCTCAGATTAAGCGGAGGTTTGTTCATGACGTCATTCCTTGTTTTTATATTCAATATTGCTTACGAGCACATCGCGTGCCCGCAAATGATTCGCTGGATTACGGGATGTGAGGGTAAGAAGCTTCTGGAGGATCGTCTTGTATTGCTGAGGTATTGTGGAGTGTTTAGTGTAGTCATAAATCATATATTTTGTACGAATTTTGAAATGTTGTCATGTATTTTCTGCTTTAAGCTCTTAGTATCGTTTATGCTATTATCGCTCTTAGTATGTAATGGGTGAAGATTATGAATTACTAGCGGTCGGGCCCGGCTCCGCCCGGGTGCATACACGTTTTAAAATGGCGGTCAAAATATTTAATTCTGACTATCAGTTTAGAATATCGACCAATCGGACCACGAAAAACGAACAAAATTTCCTCGTATTTGCTAGAAATATCACTATTGCTTTCCTCCTATAGGTCATAGCGTGATGATATAAATCATCAGGTCATAGCCTATAGGCTTCCTCGGTAAATGGACTACCTAACACTGAAAGAATCATTCAAATCGGACCAGTAGTTCCAGAGATTAGCGCGTTCAAACAAACAAACAAACAAAACAAACAAACTCTGCAGCTTTATAATATTATTAGTATAGATTTACTTTAAGGAACATAAAATACGTATATAGATTTAATTATTATATTCACATATTATTATCATTTGCATGTACTTCTTGATTTCCTTGAATTGCCACTTTTTTAAATATTAATTTAAATCAATAACCTTTTTTTTGTATCTCAAGCTATACAACGCGCATTAGATTCAACTACCAACCACATACATTTTGTTAGGTATTTCCTGCCACGGCTAATAGATGGCGCTGTTACAATTCTGCCCCACTCCCCAATATACACGGTAAGTAGATCCGGCTGCGAGGGTGCGTCGGTGTCGGTGTAATGTGTCACTTAATTAGTTCACACCTCGCGGTCGACGATATCACATGACAACCGCCCCTCGTTCTTAGAAAACAGCATATCAGTAGCCGCAGGAAGTTGTACCGCCAAAATTACTACTAAAAGCCGATGAAGTAGAGAGAAAAATATCCTTAATAAGTGAGATGGTATTTATTAACATAAACATAATTAACGTAAAAGTTTTCTTATCAGGAAAAACCTCGGTAATACAATGTGTCGTGTGTTAGTTTGCATCTGTCTGCTGCAGAAGATAGACAAATAACACTGCGTCACGAGTAGGCCCCTGTCCTTTAACAGCCTGCTATTCTGAATTGTATATTTTTATCGCGATGAATGACTAAACGGGCATGACATTCGGATGACAGTAAGTGATCAGCTGCTCATGCACACTAGCAAAACCAAACCAAACCATGATCTACAAGGCAATATCACAAGATGTGAAGTCTTATGTCCAGTAGTTATTCTAGCTCCAATGTCCTTCAAACCGGAACACAACAGTGTATTTACACTGAGGTTTGATGGAATAAATAGACAGTTCTAGAATGGTTATATTGCTAATATATCTGAGCTTGAACTCCGTGGGTACTGTCTTTTGTTTGCACTGTCTAGCTAACTTTCTAGCGATAATTTAATTAAAGGGAGAAAAGAGGAGATTCTGATAATGCACCACTGCATTATAAATAAATAAATATACCAAACAGTCACACATATCTCTACATCTTATCTACAATCGTGAAAACGATTGAGAGCGACTACGCCATATAGTCTATGCTGCCTAGTGCTAGTTAGACATTTAATACTTGCCACTTCCAATAGGTCGATATGGTAATTCTTTGACCCTATGGTCAGCACTGTACTTCCTATAGCAAAAGAGAGAAAGAGAGATTCCCACTCAGATGCACCATTATTCACAGTCATCTGTATTCACTTTGTATCCAGCGGAGGACGTAAATATTGTTCAATACCAAAGTTCTCTGCGTCCCTTCAAGGAATACCTGTTTTATTAGTATCACTTATTACTCCTTTTTTAAATTTAATTATGATTATTTTTATAGGGTGCCAACGAGCATACGTTTCACCTGATAGTTAGTGATTACCGCCGCCCATGAACATCTGGAACACTATAGGTCATGACATTCGTTACCGGTCTTTAAAATTCTAATTATAATTAAGTAAAGCGCCTGTATACAAGCCACAGCTAATAGACTTTTCAAATATTTTACGAGTAATTATAGAAAGTTATTATTAGATTGTTGTCGGTGAGTTTCAAATGTCAAAGGTTTGTTATCTATCACCGAGACAGTTACAAATTGCTCAGTTTATTAATAAGCGTAATTTATGTACAATTCGACGAAAATATGTTTTGAGACTTAAATAAGTCGATAACAATAGTTGAGTGACAATATTGGCTAAATACATATTAGACTTCAATAACTACTTATATTTATATGTCATATTCATTTATTCTCAATTTAAATCTAATTTATAGTAATCGACTGAAGCCATCGAATTCCGAGTAAAACCAGAGGACTAATGAAAACTTCTCCTCCAAAGCAAGAAGCGCAGTGTAGGGTAAGGTCTTTCAATCACATTATACATACAATTATTCACTGCATTGGCGAAATAGAATAAAATGATTCTACGTTCATGGCGACATCCCTTCACTCAGCCATTAAGTAGAACGTAAAAATTTTCGTATATAAAATAAATAGTAAATTATTATTAGTAAATTATAAGAAAATTTTCATAAACTGCTCTGATTTAAACCATCTCATAACTATATAATAATCAGTATATGGTAAACTAATTTTAAAAAGAGCACCACTAGAGTTTCTTGCCCGTTCTTCTCTAGTCAAAACCGCTTTCCGACCCGGGTGGTAGATCAAAAAATGACTGAATCTATATTAAGTTAGTCATTTTCATGGATTCAATCAATAATTTTCAGTTTCATTTCATTTTTATTATGACCTGCCATTGTTGAGAATTTAACCAAACGGCATTATATTCTGTTGTAGCATTTTGAGGTTACAGAAGGTGGTGCAAAGGTACACAGAGCGCCGAGAATTGAAGACAGATGGGGCTCATCGATAAGAGATAGAGAATGGATGAACGTCTACCGAAAAGTTGAACAGATAACCGTATAAATGTTACATGAAACTACTGGATAAAACCGTTCTCCTGTCACTGTGGAATTTTTTGAGTAAAACCTGCATTCATCAGCAAAATCTTACACCTAAAGATACCAATCTTAAAAACCCCACAATCCTTTTTACCATTATAAACAAATACACAAGCAGGACAAGATAAGAGCGGGGCTTTCTAAAGACGTCTTAGAATTTGCAAGGCGCTGCATAAAGCCGGGGTTTGTCCGTCTGTCTGTGAATAAGACGTAGGTGCTAAAGCAATATACGCGCACCGCCACCTGTGTATACTTCCCGAGGGATCGATCCTTGCCCCCGCCCTCTCCTTACTGCATTATTTTATTTTAGAGGGAATTTAAATAACGTTATTGCTTTGTCGTGGAATGGAATATTAAGGGATAGTATTTCGTATTTTGCACTATTTGTGGAACTAGAAAAAGAAGTTGCGTAGAGTTAAATGTTCAGTTCTTAGTTTAATTCATATGAATGTGTCTATTAAGAAATCGTAATATTTTACATTGTGAATTGTGATAATATGCCATATCGATTCTGTTACAGGATTATTGGAACCGTGTTTTATTGCAGTAGATGCATACATAATCGTCACACCTGTATCCCACAGGGGTAGGCAGAGACTATATACCGACACTTTGTTTTCATCAACCTTTTCATGCATTCTCGTCGGTTCAGGGACTTTTAACCTTTGTTGAAGGTTTTTAGGTACGGATTTAATATAGTAGCTATATGTAAATGTGGAATAGTACCGAGAACTTCAGCGAGCTATTGTTTCAGCTACTTAAAATTATTTCTGGTGTAGAAAAAAATATGAAGCTGTGTTTCTTCAGCCAATGAGGCGTTTATTTTCTTGCTCATACTTGTATTTTTTTAACTTAATATATTTCTATAAGGAAAACCTGTTATTATCTTTGTTATTCATACTGTGTCTCGTATTGGTATTAGCCGTAAGTTTTTACTGATGGTGTCTCATATTTGAGATGCCTGGGTAGGCCCCACCGTAATGTCTATTTCTCCTGCCAAACATCAGCTTAAATGCATTGCTGGAATTGTAGCCAGAGTAAGTACAAGATCTATTGAGAATTGTCATCTATATGTCTCAGGATGGCGAGCGCAGTGGAACGCAATACGTTGCTTTGTGATTGAAGGTGTCGTTTGGTTTTGCTACTATTCATGAGCGGTCGTGTCGCTTACTATCAGGCGAATGGCATCGTCTTTCCACCAATCACATCAATAAAAATGCATTCCATGTTTGAAATAAAAAAAATAGTATAAAAAAATGTCATTCGTAAATCAATCATTCGAATTGCGGAAACGATAGGCCTAGAAATAGTTCTGTAAACGTATTGGTACGGGAGCTAGCAACGTTTGAAAAGTAAGAATTTTAGGTCAGCTGATTTTGTGATATGTCGTCCTTCTTGCACTTTCGGTTAGAGTCTGGGCTATCTGGCTGGCGGTAGTGGTTGCCTTCATTAGTGCGCACCCTACCTGTCCAGGTAATAATCCTGGATTTTAAAAGCATTTTAGAAGGCGTAATTTTTGATTTTTTTTTTAAGTAAATCTACCTGACATACTTTTTTTATTACCAGACATTTTTGACAATGCTAACTATGTGCCATACGCGAATCTTATTTTCTTTTTTATAAAAATTTCAAAGTATTTTATAATGTCTGTAATTTTAATATTATGTTATTTAAAGATAAGAAAAACTTAAAATAAATTTGCCAGACATTAATTCGATTGTTAAGTCTGGAATTAAAATGAAAAAGTCATGAAAAGTATTGCAGTATAATGCTAGTATTCGGAGAGAGACAGTTGCAGAATAAGTCGAGAATGATACAGAGAACCATTACAAAAGTAAATTACTTGTCACTGTACATGTAATAAAAAATAATAATAATATTCAAACACTACGATTATTTTTCCATTCCAAATCCCATGAGTCAGAACTACATAGAGCTGTAGTACGAGCTGATCATAAATATACACCACTTAACCTGTTAGATTCCATGATGGACTTAAACCCGACCACTAACACACAAAAGCTGAATGCCTGGACACAAAAATCTCTCCACGGGAGACACCGCCTCGACTTAACTAATCCTATCGTTCACAAAATAGCGTCAAACGCGTGGCTTAAGCGAGGCGAAATGTTTCCCGAAATGGAGGGATTCATGGTTGCCATCCAGGACCAGACAATCGACACAAAAAATTATAGGAAACACATAATCAAAGATCCTACAGTCCAAAATGATCTCTGTCGGCATTGTCATAGTAGTCCTGAAATAATTCAACATATAACCGGAGCCTGTAAATCTATAACCCAGACGGATTACAAACATCGACATGACCAAGTAGCTGCAATAGTACACCAATATCTTGCATACAAATATGAGTTAATAACAAATAAAACGTCATATTATAAATATTCACCCAAAATAATACTAGAATCGGACAACTGCAAGCTTTACTGGGACAGGACTATTATGACAGACAAGACAATTCATCACAATAGACCGGATATTACACTACACGATAAAAGAAACAAAGCAGTTTTTCTAATTGATATAGCTATACCAAATACCCATAACCTACAAACAACATGTATAGAAAAAATAGCAAAATATAACCTTTCTATAGAATTAAAAAGACTGGCGAGTTGACTCCGTGCGGACCGTACCAATTGTGGTGTCAACTATGGGTGTAATTCCTAAGTATCTTCATAAAAGTTTGAAGACACTCCAAATACATCCCCTAACATATACCCTCATGCAAAAAGCTGTCATTTTAAATACCTGCCGAATAGTTCGTAAATTCCTGTCAATAGAAATATTTTAATAAGCTCATCCATTATTTTTCTATTTCTTACGTGTTTTAACTATCATTTATTCATTATCAGTTTAGTTTTGGCCGCAAGCCTGTGTAGCTGATTATTTCGCCAGAAATAGTAGAAATTATTTTAAATACCATATAAATAATAATAATAATAATCATTCTAGTCAGAGCAAGTTTCCCAAAAAATTAAGCATAAAAAGGAATATAAAATTAGATTAAAATTTAAAAAACAACCCCTTTTATTTAAATTGTTCTGATTACTAAAGTTCAGTTCTGATACTTCTGTTTTTCAAGTTGTTTCAGCCCATAGTGACGTCACAAAAAAAAGAGGCATCTTCATAATCATCATCATCATCGTCGCTGTCTTTGTCAGTGTCATTCATATCATCTTCTTGGGAACTTTCGTTATCTTCTAAAACTCTATCATCTGCAACAGAAAAAAAAATAAACAGTGTATTTCTTCTAGTTCGTTATAAAACATTTTAGTTATTATTGATAAATATTCCATTTTACACTTACTTTGAACAATAATATCTGCAACTGAGGATGGTAATTGATCTCCCAAAAACCAGACAAAATCATATTTGTCACCGTTAAGAGCGTATACACCTTGCGCGCAAAGCCAACTATAGGTATTTCTTCGTTAATTTCACGCACACATAAGCGACCAAAGCTGTGTGCGTAGAGCTGCCGCGTCGGCTCGCTATACAATCGGCTCAAACAACTTTGATCCGTGCGCTTCAAATATTCAATTGAAATGTAACTGTAATATAATATCATAAAAATATTTTATTTGCATTATAAGTAGACAAATATTACTGTGCAAGCAAAGAATAATACAAATTTTGGATACTAATAATATTTTCGTTATTATTACATTGTTAAGTTGCATTCAAATCAGTGTTCAATCAGTAGACACTACGGACGTTTTATTAATCATTTCTTTTTCGAACACATAAATAGTGTTAGGGGCCTTACAACCCCTTACAATTACGAAATATATTTAATTTTATATTACAATACATAACATAATTTAGCCTCGGAATTACATCCCATTATATTACCTGAAACATAATTTATACTCACTACAAAATCATTGTAGGTAATAAAAATAATTAAATATTTTACTACCAAAGTACTAAGATGTGGTAATCGCATTCCGCGCGTGGCTATTTTTACTACGCGCGGCATAATCGACTGCAGCCAGGCCGGAGCGACGAGCGATACGTCCTCTCTCTAGAAGGCCTTGCGGCGGTCTGATTTGATCCACGTCGGACAGCGTGTTTTATAGTGGTTTTTAAAATATTTGTAGAAAACATGAAAACTAATTTTGTTGAAATATAAAAATGGTAATTTATTGATAAGATGTTCTTCTATTGTAATATGCAATTGCTATAAAAAATTATGTACGATAAGTTGGTGAAAAAAAATATGTTCTTGACGAGAGTTTCTGAATAATTTCGCATTGTTTAAATTTTTATTTTTCAGGAACTAAACACAAAAAGATTATTTTTCTTAGCAAAATCCCTCCACAAGGGTCTTATTAGTCTGATAATATTTTTATTTTCATCTTATATTTAGTGGTTTCGAATATCTTAAGCTTCTAAATTGCCATTTAAAGCCTAAATAACGAAACTTGTGTTCAGTAATCCGTATAGTACTCACAAATTATCCATCAATCTATAATGTTTTCCACCAAAATCCCTAGATGACAACCTTTTCTAAAATTAGTACTAATTATTTTTCCTTTAAATTGTTTATTGGTGGCTATTAACTCATTTGAAAAGTCCTGCTTTTAAGCCAAAAAGCGCGTGCAGGGTATAAACGCTCTTAATGGTCCAACCGAAAGCCATTGGAGATAAAGATGTTGGATGTTTTGAGTGAGCATTTCTCCAAATTTTCGTGACGTAACGAACCCTCAATAAATGCTGTTGCAATTCCACTTTACAGGGTGGCAAACTGGATGACTTCAGCTGTCTCTGTCGGACTACTAGCATCATACTGCAATACTTTTCATGACTTTTTAATTTTAATTTAAGGCTTAACAATCGAATTAATGTCTGGCAAATTTATTTTAAGTTTTTCTTATCTTTAAATAACATAATATTAAAATTACTGACATTATAAATACTTTGAAATTTTTATAAAAAAAAATATAAAATCGCGTATGGCACATAGTTAGCATTGTCAATGATGTCTGGCAATAAAAAAAGTATGTCAGAGAGACTTATTTAAAAACAAAAAATCAAAAATTACGCCTTCTAAAATGCTTTTAAAATCCAGGTTTATTACCTGGACAGGTAGGATGCGCATTAATGAACGCAACCACTACCGCCAGCCAGATAGCCCAGACTCTAACCGAAAGTGCAAGAAGGACGACATATCACAAAATCAACTGACCTAAAATTCTTTCTCGAAAACGTTGCTAGCTCCTATACTATATATTTAATAAGCATTGCGGTCATAAACAAATCAGGCATTTACATCAAACCATTATAGTACAAGTGTACTAATAAAACTATAATAAATATACGGGCTATAATTTTACCCTTAATTGCCTTAAGCTTCGCTCCATAGTAAGCTACGTCATCGTCTAAGCCCGTGGTTCATAACCTGGGGGTAATTACCCCTGCGGGGGTAAAACCTGTATTTTGCGGGGGTAACAATGAGCTGGTTATCGTCTTAAGTGAAACAAAACCAAATATTACAAACTTGTAAAAGCTTAGCAGTACCTTGTGGTACTGTGGTGGTATAAAAATTTTAAAGTAATAGAAATTTCAAAAGCATAATTATTGGTTATGTGCAATTGTTTTAAGTTTAATAAAGTCTACGTATAGGGCATTAACAGGTGTTGTTTGAGATTATCCTTGGGAGGAGGGGTAAAATCAGTCACTCTAGAGGGGTGGGAGGGGTAAAATCAGACCCATAGATTTTAGGGGTAACGGACCTAAAAAGCTTTCGAACCACGGGCCTAAACCTTAAATTTAAAAAAAAAACCTAACAGTCACAGACATAGTCCTACTCCCGATTTTATACAAGTCTTGTGTAGTGGGTACCAGAAACTAAGATAAGCTTTTAGGCACGACAAGACCTGAAATAAACAATAGCGGTTCTCACTACCAATTTCTCGATACGGGGATCGAACCCGCGGCATCTCATTACACAGTAAGCTTCGTAACCAACTGCGCTACGGGGGCTGACGTAAAGAGAAGTGATGCCACTTAATTATGGTCCACAAATGCATTCATGAGTTTCAAGAAATTTCTTATAGTCTGGAGACAAGACTCTACAAGTCTACATACAGTGAATGACTGGTCAATACATGGATTATTATTAAAACGAGTAAGCGAAATGGACAATTGCACATTCATTAATTTATAAGCAGTTTTGCAAAAGCTGATGTTTATTCTACTGTTTTAAAAGCTATAAAAACTTGTATATCTAGTGTGAAAGGCTCGCAATGGACAACAGTCCGAATGATCGACCAGTAAAGGGGTTAGTGGTTAACACCCCTACTATTTAACATCGCGCCGGCTAATGGGGGTGAATCTACATTACCGACTAGTAGCTATAAAACTACCCTGTTAAAACCTGTGTACCTACATCTAAACGTTTAGTGCGCTATAAATCACTTTAGTAAGAATTAGACGCTGAAAATATTGTTTTAATTTATAGAACAGTTGTAGAGTTTGGAGTAGTAAAGCAATAAATAAAATAAATAACCGAGTTAAGATGTTGTCTTACTCTAAACTCGTTAAGGAACCTTTTATTTACAATCCAATATCGCTGAAGTTTTAAACAAACAGACATCGGCAAATGTAATCCTGAAAAGCATCCCAAAGGCAATCCCGGCAATCGGAAGGCAGCGGGCGGCGCGGGGGGCGCGCACGTGGTAGCCACCGCGGTTGCCATGGCGACCGGAGGTCAACGACCCACGCGACACCACTGCAAAATTGCAGCCTTTTCCTGCACATTTCCTAACCACACAACGCACTTCCAAACAGACAATATCACGCGTTCCTTTTTCAAATTAGAATAAAATCTTACCTTTTATAATGTCTCGATAACTTCTTAAAGAACTGGCAGGTGAGACTATACTAAAACTTATTCATAAAAGCACTTATTTAAAACTATTTATTTTGAACCTAATTCTATATCGTATACAAACACAGGCCACCGGGATTGAACAACGTTCACGTTGCCGCACTAATTGCTCCACATTACTATAACATCACACTGGCCGCACGGAAACGGTGACATTTCAAAAAATCAAACGTCACATTTCGAAAAATATAAAAAATAAACGTAGAACAAAAACGTTCGCGTGCCGGTACATTTCGCCGAATGCGGCCGGCCGGCGTGTTTCCAACGCACAAAGCGACCAAATTAACTTTACACTCGCCGAACGCAAAGTCTTCCCTTATCATAACATAAGTGACTCGCCGGGAACGGCACACTTAAATTTGCCGTGCTATATATTCGGATTCCATTTTCGAATTTTGCTGTGGAAAACTCGCTTTTCCACTGTCGATGTAAATGCCAATTTCCTTTTCACCACATCGGCGTATTCTAATACCACTTCTTTGACTATGACATTAAAATTCAATTTTGTTTGCGCAACAATCCTAGACAATGCGCCACGCAATGACGTTTGCAAGGAAAAGGACGAAGATATGAGACTTGGTGAGAAGGAAAGAGAGAGGATGACCCCGAGGGAAGCTAGGGGTGCATGTGAGAACGACAGACAAACCGTGAAGAATCGATCTGAAAGTTCTTGAAGATGGTTTAAAACTTGGATAAACGATAAAGAATTATGAAGACAACCTTATTTTATCCTACAATAAAAAAACACTTTTAAAATCCAAGAGAGAATATTGATATTTTAACATACATTCGTCTTAGAAAATAACATACGTTTTTCATATTAAACATTATTTTATAATCTTATAAATGCAAAGGGTTATTGAACTCCGAATGGTTTGGAGTAAATAATGCATACGTAATACGTATTACAGATTTGCGGAGCACCTGTTGGGCGCGGACGCCAAAAGTTTTGTTTGTTTGTCTTGTACACAATGGCGAATCTACCGGCTATTTCAGTAGACAGCGTAGCGTATAATTTTCTCATTGTAAATTGTGAGAACGGCAACAATTCCAGATATGGCAATCCACCCGTTGCAAGTTTTCGATGCGAATATTACAATTTATTCAAATTTAGATTAATTGAAGTGTAGAGTTTTCGAGGTGAAGTCAATAATCCAAATTCGTGTAGCATATATATCAAATTTTACCGACCCTCACATATGTGTGGGTTCTACTTTTACACTTGTGAAATGACGCATAAAGTTAAATACGGCGAGCACTAATTATGTAGCGACTAATTGAAACTTTGAGTTGACTTTTTTTACGTCCTGCAAAACATGTTGGCGTGAAGTGCCGTCATTTCGTAGAATTCACGAATGAAGAGAAAGTGGTGGAATATTTAACGCTTCTTGCCAAGAGAGCCGTGGATGCTGTGATATTTGTTAAATTTTATTTTGTTTTAGACCACTAGTTTATTAGTATAGAGCGTTTACTTAGAGGATAGTCAGTGATTTTTTTTTTATTATTCAAAGGATGAAACCTCTTTTTTTTTCAGCACGTTCGTGAACATGTTAATATCAACCGCCCGTACTAACTCATCACCATAAAAATTAAAAACAAAAGTGAACTAAGGGCAATTTCACGCAAAGTCGCGGTCACAGCTATTTTATGTGACTCCCAACATGAGATCCGCGACGGGCGCTCATCACGGATTCCCTTTGCCCTGAGAGCACCCCCCCCCCCTCACATCCCTCTCCCCTCCCCCGCACACTCCCGCGACCCGCCCCGGGCGCCGCGCACCCTCTCAAAAGGAATCTTTTTCGATTGCACACACAGTCTTATAGGTCAATGGAAATATTGTTGACGTTTGCGATATATGATTACACGGCGTTTTTGCGTTTGAGCGCTTTCAGGAACTACTAGGCCTTTTTAGGTTTGTAAACATTTTAATCTGTCCCTCTCGCTCTCCTTCATTTAAATCCATCCCATGGTTGTCTGTAAGATATTGCTGTAGAGCGATTGTAATGTCTTGAGAGTGTCGTCTGATGCCAATTGCCATTCGTGATTCGATACTCTGCCTGGACAGCATTCGCATTTACCATCGGGCGCAGTATTGTCACACAAAGAAAAAAGATAAATTTGTGTATAATAAAGATTTAAATAAATTTATAAATAGATTGTTTAAGTTTACGGCCAATCTCTATATACTATCTATCTTTATCAAGAGGTTATAATAGCTACCATTACTGTATCGGTACAAGTTTAAGCTTCTTTAAACAAAGATAGACATATATACTGCGGCGGGTTAGGCCGCCCGCAGGTAGGGGTAGGTAGTTAAATGAGAACTCAGGGTAATTACGTGGTTCGGGCTTTAATATATTCGCATCACTGATTACACCCGGCACTGTTGCTGGTGGTATGCAACAGGAGTCACTGGCCTTCACTGGACACTGATCCGGGTCTTCGGCACGTGGCGGAACCCGGCGACAGCTCGCCGGCGAAGTTAGCAGCCACGTGGCCGGACACGGTGCGCAGGTCAGCGGCGCGGCGCAGGCTCGGCCACAGCACGGGCAGGAAGCGGTGCGGAGCAGAAGCGGTCGCAAAGCAGCGCACGGAGTCAGGTCTCCGTGGCGGAAGCAACGAAGTAGGTGAAGAAGTACGCCAAGAAGAAGAAGAAGAAGAAGAACCTGGAATCAGCGTCCAAGAAATCGGAATGCAAACTAGGTTTGCATTCCGTGCCAGCGACTCGTGGTAGTTCACAAGCCCGGCAGACAGAATACACTGACAAACAAGCAGTTAAAAGCGGTTAGCAAATAGAACACTCACCCCAGCGGGTTCAGAAAGACCCGTGGTAGCACGCGGCTTTTAGGTTAAGGAAAAAGGACTCGAGCGCCGTTACACGCGTATTTATGCGAACGCCGATGACAGTTCGTACGTCACATCTGACAGATGTCAGATGGAATCAACCAATCAGCGCAACGGAGGCGTTGATTGGCATAGACAATAGGATTTATGCCGACTATTGAACTATAGACCGCAAATATTAGAGGTGACACTCTCACAACGTCACAATACTTATCATTAAATGCAGCATAAATATTTACATCATATTTATACCTCTTTATCTTTTCAACTGAAACACAAAATGCATCTAAATATATAAAGAAATCTCATTTTTTTTTTTTTTATAATGGCCTGGCATAGTGGCGGCATTGCACCTGATAGAAAGTGCCAATGCCGCCCAGGCAAAGTATCCATTGGCATCGGACGGCAGTCCCATGCCAATGGAAACAATTATGCCGGCCTGCTTAGGTGCCTCTTCACACCACGGCGGAAGGACCCAGGATTGTAGGAAGGAGGGAACACGTGCGCCGGCAAACAATTCCACAGCCTGACGGTGCGGCACAGAAACGAATTTGAGAACCGTTTGGTTCGCGCCGGGATGGTGTGGACCGTCAAGCTATGGCTTCGCAAGCCAGCACGCGTGGTTCTGGTTAGGAATGGAGAGGAGGGGAGCAAGTTGAACAATTCCTCAGAGCACTCACCGTGATACAGGCGGTAGAACACGCTTAGAGAGGCGACATCTCTCCGGAGTTGTAGCGACTCCAAGTTGCTCGTAACGTCTGCATCATTCACAATGCGGATGGCCCGCCGCTGCAATCCATCCAAGGCATCGAGCAGGTACTGGGCGGATCCATCCCAAAGGTGCGAGCAGTACTCCATACCCGGCCGGACCTGCGCTTTATATAAGCGGCAAAGCTGACCGGGCGTGAAAAACCGACGCACCCTGTTCAGGACTCCAACCCTGCGTGATGTGGCAGTTATTACGCCCTCGATGTGATTCCTTGGATTGAGATCACAGTGGATATCCACACCAAGGATACACAGGTCATTCCGCACTGAGAGGGGAGTACCCTGCAGAATGGGGAGGGGAGAGAACGGGGATTTTTTGCACGTGAACGCACACACCTGGGTTTTCTTGGCATTGAACTCAACCATATTCCTGGAACCCCATGTAGAAATGAGATCCAAGGTCCGGTTGAGCTCAATGACAAGATCTTCGCGTCCCTTCACAGTTTCGACACGGCAACCTGGAGGCCCGCAGTGGTATCGCCCATGAACCGTGCTGTCATCTGCATAGCAATGAATGTTGCCAAGCGACAACATGTCATTGATATGCAGAATAAACAAGGTGGGCGACAGCACCGAGCCCTGAGGAACTACGGCATTTACCGACATGAGCGCCGAAGCGTGTCCGTCGACGACTACACGTATTCTACGCCCATGCAGAAAGCCGGAAATCCACGAACACAGGTTGCCGGGTAGACCGTATGCCGGAAGCTTGGACAGAAGACCACGGTGCCAGACCCTATCAAACGCCTTGGCAATGTCGAGGCTCACAGCAAGAGCCTCGCCACGCCGGTCTATCGCCTCACCCCAGCGATGCAGGACAAACGCTAGAAGATCACCCGTCGATCGATTATGGCGGAATCCGTATTGTCGGTCACTGATCAACGAGTGATCCTCCAGGTAGCGGACCAATTGAGCGTTTATGATCCGCTCCATGACCTTACACATCACTGAGGTGATAGCGATAGAGCGGTAATTGGTAGGGTCCGATCGATCACCCTTTTTGGGGATCGGTTGCACATTGGCCTCCCTCCAAGATTCCGGCACAACACCTGTGCGGTAGGACGCTCGGTAGAGGCGAGTCAGTGCTGGAGACAACTCGGCTGCACAAGCCCTTAAAACCACCGCTGGTATCCCATCCGGACCACTGGCTTTCCGCACATCGAGAGACCGTAACTCACGCCGCACATCACACTGCCTGATGCGAATATCTGCCATTGAGAAACCGCAATCAGGCAGTGTAGGCAGCGACTGGGAACCACGGTCTTCGAGGCGGGAATTAGCCGCAAAGAGATTTGCCAGCAAGGCAGCCTTCTCTTGCGGCTTGTGGGCCAGCGACCCTTCAGGGTACCTCAGCGGCGGCAACGCTGGACGGCAGAAGTTAGATTGGACGGCCCTGGCCAACCTCCAATAAACACGACTGCTAGTTGGGTGATCGGCCAACCCACGCCCAATCCTGCTAACGCGCTGGGCATCCGCCCTAACGTAGGCCTTCTTGCAGGCCTTGGAGGCACGGTTATAGGCTTCTTTGAGGGAACTGATATTGGGATCCTTCATGGCGCGACCCCTGATCCAAGCGCGATACGCCGCCTGTTTGTCACCGACAGCATCGGCGCATGCACGATTGAACCAGGAGCGTCCACGGCCCTTACTGGCGATCTCAGAGGAAGGAATGTAATATTCCATTCCAAGTCTGATCTCGTCAGCAATAGCGTTGGCACTCGCTGAGGGATCTTTACCCTCAAAGCAGCGCTGCCTCCAAGAGATGGATGCAAAATATTCCCGCATACCATCCCAATCTGCCGACGAGTAATGCCAGACCCTTCGCCTAACCTGCACGGGACGTGGAGGTGATGCGATCGGTACTGACGACCCAACCAGGCAGTGATCGGAAGTGCCCAGAGGCGCACTAACGGTCACATGATACCCGGCTGGGTGACTCGCCAGCAGAAGGTCCAGCAAAGAAGGCGCATGACTCGCCACATCCGGGATCCTGGTGGGCTGGTTCACCAGTTGTGTCAAGTCATGAGTCAGAGCGAATGCATGGGCAGCTCTGCCAGCATGATCAGTCTTGGAGGAGCCCAGCCACAGTTCGTGATGAGCATTGAAATCCCCCAAGACCACCATTTCGGCCGACGGGAACTGCGCCTGCGCGTCATCAGCCGCCTGGCTAAGATACCTGAACAGCCGAGTCGTCTCATCGTCCCCGTTGTGAGACCTGTAAAGGCACACGTAGATGCGGCTCAGGGAACCTAGATCCACGTGCACCCACAGAGCGGAGAAGGAGGGGTCCTCCATGCAGTGCAAACGGCGACAGCAGATGTCCGACCGAACATACAAGCATACCCCGGCTTTAGGCTTGAAGTTTACTTCAAGCGAATAACCGGGATACAACAGGTAAGAATTATCGGTCGGACAACGAATCTGCGTCTCCGTTAGGAAGAGCAAAGCAGGCCGGGCCGTCTCAAGATGGTGGTGGACGGCACTGAGGTTCATATGGAGTCCACGGATGTTAGTGAACTCCATAGTGAACGCGGTGGTGGGGTTAAGCACCGCTGAAGGACCTGCTCTGTTTAGTTGCACTGTCATGATAGAAAGGATGGGATTGGTGAAGAGGCAACGAGGATCTTAGGTTCGGGCACTAAGAAGGCCGAATGGGCACCGGTACGAAAGGGTCGGCAGGAAGCGAATTGATCCGCCGGACGGAAGGGCCCCCGTACCCTCCCGGGATGGGCCGCCGGGACCCCACTTCCGGTCACCAACCGGCACGACGTACCCACCCAAGATTATGCGCGGCATGGTGAGGCAGCCTCTCGAGGTGGTTAGCCCCGATTGGGCCCCTGTACTATACCGCGGGCGGCCAGCGGACAACCGTTTCTACGGGTCTCCCTGGCCGGCGGATCAACTCTCCTCCCTTCGACAGAGGACCGAAAATACCCACACGGTACAACCTCATGCCCGGACTTAAGATCCTCGAAGAAACCGGAAAACCACTGGCTGATCCCGGAACGCGATCCCCTTACGGAGATCACTATGGCGGTCTTTACGCCTCGTGGATGGTGGTCGCTACCCGGGCGGACACATAAGTCCTACCACCACTATGTCACTCATTTGGCACTACCCAGGGGTCACGTGTAGGGAATCTAGAGTCAAAGCCTACGGACGCGAGTGACGTTAACCCCCAAGCCTATGGACGCGAGTGACGTTAACCCCCAAAGCCTTAAAGATAGATAAAGATCTCTTGTTAAATATAGATAGTTTATAAAAATCGGCTGTTAGTGTCGTGTCCAATCCAGTTAAAATTGAGTGATACAAGAGCTACAGAGTTGGATTTTTGTATGATAAGTTACTATGGTGGCCCGAACGAACGTACAGAATTTCGTGTATGTTTGCAAGTTCACATCAGTGAACTTTTTGCTCCTGTACTAGAGGTGAACTAAACCTATGCAAAATAAGACATATGTTTGACTACAATAAGCGCTGCTATTCCTTGTCAGATCAGAGAGCCAATAGATCTGCTAGGTTTTTTTGTAAGCTTTCCTATATGTACGATCTGTTCCATTTTAATATTTCATCTGCATCAAGTTCGCTTCTATATGCAGAATCCTCAAAATATAACCACAGCGATCTATTCGAATCGGCCTATACCAAGCGACCTTGCCGTTTTACCGTTTTCCATGTACATTACGTTCTTTGGTGTCAAAGACCGAATTACAATTCAACCCTGAATTCAAAGCCAACCTGAGACCGTATAGTTGATGTCGGCTGCGAAATATGTAGCTTCATTCCCGCAACAAAAGGATCATCTGTCTAATAGACTACTATATAGATTTTGGTTCTAGATGCTGAGTCAAAAACTAGAAAATAATAACCATATTATTTACAATGTCAATCTCGTTTCAGCATTTCAACCGCAAAAACACAAGCCAAGTGACATGCTGATAACAACTGCCGGCGGCAAAATGAATGGAATCAAAGGCGAGGTACACCTGAGGTAACATCCATCGCGGCAGCCTCTCGGCCCACTGGCTCGGAAAGATCTCCGTATTGACGTCACTCGCGTCTTTCAACCTTGTAGTCTTCAAAATCAACTGTATTAGCGTCACCGAACTTTTGGAAGGTATTGGTAAAGACGGTGTATTCAAAGTTGTCCCGCAAACTGTCAATGTTCACAAACGGAAGCCATATGTAGTTTCTGATTCTACTTGTTTTACATGTGGTTGTTATTTTAAGTAAATATCAGAAGATGTAAAGCGAAATTGGTGCATGAAATTGTAACAAATATACGCCTATATTTTAAGAGATTTGGAGAAACAAATTGTAAACTCAAATCACAATCACATTAATTTTGAAAATGCTGCATTCATCAGATCAACCAGCACGCATCAGTACAACAGAGTACGCAATTCAATTTATAAAGGGAGCAAAGCAAGGAGCTACAGTAACAGAATTTCCTTTCCCACCAAGTCCTATCAAAGCTCATTACAAGAAGTTTCACAAACCTCGTAGTTATCACAATCTGGCTCATACTTACTTGACACAAACTTCCGCACAAACGGAGCCCCCTTTAGCGTTTCCAAAAGATTCCTGCCAAAGCAAAATTAGCCTCTACACACCCTAATGTAGCAATTGAAAAAATTACGAGATCAGCGTGTGAGTGAGTGAGAGGGATGGAGGGGGGAGGCTCAAAGGCCCGTAAAGTAGGCCTAGCTGAGAGCTAATTCCCACGTCGCGAGCCGGCTACTGTCAAAGCAGCAGTTAATTATCTCCAGATGCACGGGACGCGGATGTCACTCACTCGCATTTCATCTGAGTACCTGCGACAAAGGATACGTGGATGCCATGAAAAATTAGACTGTTTGTTGTGTCGCGTTATTAGGTGCGTTTGGTGGAGAGTGAGGAATTTTTTTCAGATGGAGCCACGGAGGAAATGCGGCATCAGAGCCATCCACCTAATAAATGTGTGCGCTTCATAGGCCAGCCTACTAAAAATAACACAAGTTGCTGGAGCGATTCTTAAAGCTTACCGTGAAAACCCTCAAAGGAGACCTTTATTTAACAGTGGACTTTCCGTAGCCGAAAATGATAATGATGATGATGATCTGGTACGCACTTAATAAAAAGTGACATTGGTAATTTGGCGTTTAATTTTGGATATGGCTATTTGTTTGGATTATGGATTATTATAGATATACTGCGCGATTGAGCGAGTATTGGATCGAGGGAGAATACATATAAAGTACGGTATGTTCCGCGGAGCGGCACTAGGAATATTTTGTAAAAGAGAATAAGACCATTTTCAACTGTATTGCAATTATAAATAGTGAAAAGTACAAGAAGACTTTTAGCTTTTAGTGAAGTAATTCCTTGAAGTGTCCAATTCCTTTAGTCTAAAAAAAACGAGAAAAGCTCGGTCATCCAGGTACTGGTAATTTAAAACATAGTCATCGTAATTTACTCTGCCTAGTTGCTTCAGTTTTCAACATCAGAATATAGCACACTTGATGTTAGCACGTATTAAGGTAATTAGTAAGGTAAGAAACATCAAATGCAATTAGCACATTGACAATATCAATATCAATTACGTCTCAATGTATGGGATTTATATTTTCAAAGTCAAAGGTATTGGCAAAGTTAGTTTGTGCAACTCAGCCTAAGCCTTATATTTGGTTAAACCACATATTGTATTTGCTAAAAAACATAGCATAGCTATTCCTTCAGATAGGTTTACTGTGCCACACTATTTTCCAGGTCGAACCAGTCGCACCGTAACTTTATCAGCCTTCAAGTCCAAACTACCTACTTTAATCCAAAGGCCTCCCTCCCCCAATATAAAAAATAAATAGTTTAATTAATACAGCGTACAATATTTTCCGAGCACCTCGCGATCTAGGGCTGAGCGGTATAGCCAATAGTTACAAGTGGGCAGTGGCGGCGCGGCGCGGGCGCGGCACGATCAAAGGAGACGCGCGGTGCAGATCAAAGCGGCAGTAATGACTTTTTAGTGGAGCGCCAGGGGTCCAAGGGGCGCTGGTTCGAGTAGCTGGGGCGGATGGCGTCAGAACGACACGAAGTGAATGTTACAGGGACTGTTTTTTAAATGACTGGGTATAAGGTGATAGATGAGTTAATTTATTGTCGTTAGTTTTGGTGCTATATTGACTAGGACTAAAATGAGCCACCACTACCAGTAATTAAAATACATATGCATTTACATGATAAAAAGTGATATTAATTTTGATAATGTGTATACTGTTGGAGAACCTTAATTAAATAAATAAATAATGAATATAATATTCTTAGAAGTGAATGTACCTAATACTCGCGATTTCCTAGTAGCCTGCACACATCACAGCACGATGATACTCCGATTGAAATATGTGTGTGTGTACATCAGGTGGTAAAATATATTTTTTATAAAAATTCATGCAATTATCCTAAATCTGATCTATCATTGGTCAAATACGAGTATTGTACAGTTATTGACACCAACCAAAATACTAAATTAATGAAACATAAACAATAAATACAGCAGTGTAAATACACTAACATTGTAGCCAGAGTAACTACTGGACATATTGAGAACATCTTATGTCTCAGGATGGCGAGCGCAGTTCAAGGTGTTGTCTGGTTTTGCTACTGACCGTATCGCTTACCACCATGCGAAGGGCATACTAGTCTCGCTATTCAATGCCAAAAAATTGTGACACGATGTAACCTCGACTCTGTGTCGCACCGCGCGTGGGGTTTTGTTTCCGCGCGGTGTTGTTTAATGAATATCAGTGGCGAACACTCGGCGCGTCCCGCGACTGCGCTCGAGTGTCCTCGCCGATGCTGCACCTCGCTGCGTGCACTCTGCACCGCACTGCACCCTCTGTACTGAACACCGTCGATACTAATTGTTTTATTGCTAATTCAACGATTCTAAGTCAACTTTTTGTAATTCGCAAGGGTATTGGGATTGTGGGAACGAAATTATGAGGAAGTACGTATTTTTTATCTAGGATGACAGCGATTAGATTAAATGGCAAAAAATGAGCTTAGACTGGTAAAACAGTCTAAGGTTTAACCAATAGGCAATTTATTATTAACTGACGACATTATTAAGGTACCAGAGCTCTGTTGTAAATTGTTCGTAAATAAAAATATCCATAAAGTCACTGTTACTAGTGGTAGGTCTCTCATATGTGAGAGGCCATCTGGGTAGGTACCACCGCAATGTCTATTTCTCCCGTGAAACAACACTGCTTAAATGCACTGTTGTGTTTCGGATTGAAGGACATTGTAGCCAGAGCAACTACTGGACATATTGAGACTTAACATCTTATGTCTCAGGATGGCGAGCGCAGTGGAATATTGCTACTGTTCATGAGCGGTCGTATCGCTTACCATCAGGCGAACGGCTTGCTCGTCTCGCCATTAAATGCAAAAAAAAAAAAGTCAATACAAAAAATACTCTGCTCCTGGTTTTAAACCTGTTAGAAATTGTTTATTAGCGTTATAACCATATGTCAAAAGCATTCTACTTCCTATAAATATACATCGGAGGAGAACTAATCACCATATCCGGGACTAATTCCTGACACCAGGCTGATGATAAATAGAAATTTAAAAAATCCAACATCACTTCACTCAAACCCGGACTCGAAACCGAAATTATAATTATGCCGTTGTACTGCACCACCGAGGCAATCTTTCCATAAACCCTAACAAATTCCAAATCCAGCTAGGCTATCACATGAGAAGTAATTATGATTAAGAGCGTAGCATAAAGACGGGTAGTGAGTAGTGGGTACATAGTCGGCACGCAGACGATTGCGATGTCAAACAGAGATAGTGCAAATGAGCTGAAAGGATGTGGGTCGCGCTCGCGGCGCACGGCTCCTTACGCCGGCGACACTATTCAACCAATGTCTTTAAAAAAGGAATAAAACTATTATTTACGCGAATCGCGAATTTGTTTTAATTTTTACATTTTTGACTTCCCGACGTTTCGATTACTTTACAGCTTTCGTGGTCACGGGGCGGACTCATGAAAGCTGTAATTCGCTGAAAGCTTCATTATAATAAAAGGAAATTAATATTCTTACTTCACACCTAGCCGGTGACCTAGCTTTGATGTTTTATTGATTTATATTTCAGGGTAGACTAACCGCTTGAACATTTATGCAACAGTTGTGAGTTGTGTAGCAATTTGAAAGCCAATTAAAAGTCTTCACGTATAGAAATTGATAACTAGAATGCTTAAAATGATGGGCATTAAATTAAGATATTATTGGACGACATTTTTGTGCTGTGTAGTATGACTCTACAGGCACGAGCACTCGGTGAGGTCTTCATATTAATGTTGACCTGCTCTTAATGGGTTGAACGTATTGCACTATAAATAATTAATAAATAAAGAACACCCAACAGTCACATACATAGTCCTGACCCCACACTCGAGTCTTGTGTCTTTAGTATCAGAACTTGCGAAAGACTTATCGGTCTCATAAACACCCAGACCCGAAAGGATATATTACAGGATATTCCGCAGACTATAAGGTGTACCTTATACTTTTGTGTACAAAAGGATACCAAAATCCTGTTACAATATATAGGGTCTGTATCAACTTCGCTAACAAAAGCGCTGTGACAAAGGTATAATTATTTCAGTTTGGTATTAATCAATGCTATTATAATGTAGAATGTGGTGTAGTGAAGAATCGTTCCATTATGAAAATAGCTTTAACATCCTTCAACAAAACTTCACTTCATGCTATTCGCCTGATATTAACGCTACACGACCTCTCATAGACAAAAGCAAAACCAAACAACACTATTATTTATTACAAAGTATTGTTTTGGGTCTTAAAATGAACATGGACAAAACGAAAATCATGTCGAATGTCCATGTTGTGCCCACCCCCATCGGTGTTGAGGGCTCGACTCTTGAAGTTGTTGACGAATATTTCTATTTAGGACAAGTGATCCGGTTAGGCAGGTCCAACTTCGAGAGAGAGGTCAATCGTCGAATCCAACTCGGTTGGGCAGCGTTCGGGAAACTACGCGACGTCTTCTCGTCCAAAATACCTCAGTGCCTTAAATCGAAAGTCTTCGATAGTTGTGTGTTGCCAGTGATGACTTACGGCACCGAGACGTGGCCTCCTCACTATGGGCCTTATTAGGAAGCTCAAAGTCACTCAACGAGCTATGGAGAGGGCTATGCTTGGGGTTTCCCTACAAGATCGAATCAGAAATGAGGAGATCCGTAGGAGAACTAAAATAACCGACATAGCCCACCGGATTAGCAAGTTGAAGTGGCAATGGGCAGGGCACATAGCGCGGAGATCTGATGACCGATGGGGTCGGAAAGTGCTCGAATGAAGGCCACGTAGCGGAAAGCGCAGCGTAGGACGTCCACCCACAAGATGGTCCGACGACCTGGTAAAGGTCGCGGGACGTCGCTGGTTGCAGGCTGCCTCCAACAGGTCTCTGTGGAAATCATTGGGGGAGGCCTATGTTCAGCAGTGGACTTCCTTTGGCTGATGGATGGATGGATGGATTGTTTGGCATTCCACAGCGCGCGCAATCCTGAGATATAAGATTTTAAGTTTCAATACGTCCAGTAGCTACTCTGGCTGCAATTTCCTTATAACTGGAACATAACAGTGCATTTACACTGTTGTTTGCTAGAGAAATAAACATTACGGTGGTAGCTACCCAGGCCTCTCACAAATGAAGACCCTACCACCAATAAAGACTACGTCCAGTTAACCTGCCAGAAATGCGTACAAACATCCTAAAGTATACTATCTACAAACAAATGCTTACGAAAAAACTCTGTCCAAGTCAGTAAGCTAATATACTTAATACTAAAATTCCCATCAAGTATTTTCGCCCCATACGAAAACTGCTTTCTTAAAAATGATACGCAAGAAATCCTTATCCAGAATAGTCCCTTACTCAGAGGAAGGTAGGGTGAGCCGTCCACGCTAATTTCCCGAGGCAAACACGCGGCCGCCTCCAGTCTCAACAGTCCACCGAAACTCAAACGTCGTACTCTTAGATAACGCCGCCATTTGCAACTTAGCTTCGTTCTTAAACCTCCCAGGATCAGTTGAGGTATCACTTAGTATGTTACAGACAGAAAACAACACGCGGTAATTTTGCATTTAGTAATATTTATTAACGTAATTGGCGCCCAATTGTATCAATGCCTAGTATTTTTTTGTTTGAAATTAAATATTGGCATTTAAGAATTGACCGTTGTACAACATCCTGAATGTAAAGGACCTTCAAAAATCGCAACACAATATGGCATCCTATGACCAATACATAATAATAATTCAATAACATACATAATAAATGTAACAATCATCCTGACCCCATAATATTTTGATAGGAGTCTCGTGTCATGGCTATCAGAAGCTTTTAATATTTTCGATCTCACAATATGTCCGAAAAAAATATTTGGCGAGAACACAAACATTTGCTAGTATAATTTTCAACAAGCTTTTATTCAAATCTGCGATCGAGATCGAGACTGCCGATTATAAATTTTATTTGATAAAAAATAGATTTCAATCAATAACACCAATAAAAACCAAAAATTAGCCCTCAATATTTCACCATAATAATTTTCTCTCACATCTTATGACATTGATTTCAACGACACATGATCAATGAACGGTATTACTCTTAAACCGGCGATGTAGTGCGAACTGTGGAGAGCCAATTAGCTCCACGGGCACGCCACTCAACCTTTGACTGGACAAGTCTACTACAAAGCACCGGGATTTTTTAGTTATACGTGAACAAAGCTGTGACTTTGTCCTTTTGATGGGTAATGTTGTTCACTGGAGAGGTGGATTGTATGTATAGAGGACAATTGTTTGATTCTAGAAAGGTGAGATGTAATTTGATTCTGTGGAGACTAGCTAAGTTTTACGATTCTCTGATCAGATCAAATCTCTGATACTCTAGAGGTGATCAGCGGTCCATTATATTATATTAATGAACTAGTTCTTTCGATATCATCAGGTAATTGTTTATTAAATAGGAAAGGGGGAATTATTCAGAGTAGAGCAAATAAATAAAGATTTATAAGGTGTAACAAACTCATTTAAATTGAATAGTAGTAATAAATATACGGTGGATGGGAAAGGCACAGGTCCGAGAGAAGTGGTGTAGTAGAAAAGAGGCCTATGTACACCAGTGGATTAATGTGGGCTGATATGATGATGATGATTATGAGTGGTTATAAGTCGTAGAGTGGTTGCAATTAACTTAATATCGTCGCTTGAAATACTTTTGGATCAACATAATCTAATTGTTGTGTTCTAATTATTAAAGGGGTCCAATAAAAAATTGTACAATACACTTGCCGATATGAGCAACTTTCATGAAATAGATAATTAAGATTTTGTGATGAATTTGACGACACTAGCGCCAGTATCAAACCCAGTGTTAATTTACTGAAACTAAATAAAAAATGTTATTTTTATTTTGTAAACAATAATAATGTTTCACATTACACATACATATTTACATACTGTTTTCGTATTAAGTTAATATAAGATTTTACAGGACAGGGGCATAGTATAATTTTATGAAAAAATCTTCAAATATTTGTATTATAATACATATAAAAGTCAGGAAACATTATATTAAGTATTATTTTTTTTATATTAAGTCCGAAATAATACTCGGGAGTTGAAATGAAACTGGAAACAACTGTCCGTACACGCATAAAATACTAGTAGCGCCATCTATTAAGCTATTATCGAAACTTCTCGAAGTATCGGCATTAAGAATTGATTAAAATTATATCGTTTAATTTATCAATCAGTATTTCAAAATATACTGGGTATATCAAGACTGCTACCGAAAACGAAGCCGGGATGTAGTTTTAGTGACTACAAACACAATGCAACTAAAAATTTCGCAAAGAAACGCGACAAATATTTTTAATGATTTTTTAAATATCATCATTTTTGGGTGGTAAATCCATAGTTTTTGCTAAAATAATAATTTAAACTCTTTTATACATTAGAGTATTTATAAATAAAAGGGTATTAACAATTATTTTAATGAAAAATGTATTTACCACCCAAATACGACCATAGGAAAAAAATAACCAAAAATAAAAATTGACGATTTTTTTTGCAATATTTTCTATTGCTTTGTGTCTGAAGTCGCTTAAACTACCACCCGGCTTCGTTTTCGGTAGCAGTCTTGAGATACTCTGTATGATATGGTAGTAATAAAGGTTATAAAATAAAACTGTTTATGAAATGCAACTTAAAAATATATCGCAAAAATGCAAAAAGTGTGCGTGTGTGTGGCCGGGAATCGAACCCGGATCAACTGCTTGGAAGGCAACTATGCTGACCATTACACCACCAACGCACTTGCAAGACTAAACGAAAATTAATGTCTGAAACATCTCTATTTACCACATACATTCACTTTTACCAAGCATGACGCGCATCAAAGGGACAATTACAAGAAGCGATACTTACCTTCTTTGAGGTTCGAAACTAGCGTATATCACTATCCAAGCTAATTAAAATTGCAATGACACTACAACGGATCTTAACTTAACCCGTAGGCGGTCGCGGCAGACAATGCGTCCCGGCGGGCGGGGTGAGAGGCCGCGGGGTGCGGGGGGGGGGGGGGGGGTGGGCGGGGGTGCTTGAGAGCGCTGCTGTAATCAGGGCTAATAGAAGCGCGTATGCTTTGATCTGCACCTCAAAGAGACGAGGGCCGAACTCGCGAGACGAACGCACGCGTGCGAATTTTTAGACATGTCACGTAATGTTATTAACGTTTGGGTTAAATATCGAGATCTACGGTTTGGTTAGGTTTGTGGATGGCGCATGATTACTTTTCATAGCATGTTCGTTTCGAGATATCGACCATACACCATAAACTCATTTATCCTCGATACTGCAGAAAACGATCAATTATAATACAAGGAATTCATGAATACTGGTGGTAGGTCTCTCATATGTGAGAGGCTGCCTGGGTGAGTACCACCGCAATGTCTATTTCTCCCGTCAAACAGCAGTTTAAATGCACTGGTGTGTTTCGGATTGAAGGACATTGTAGCCAGAGTAATTACTGGACATATTGAGACCTAACATCTTATGTCTCAGGATGGCGGGCGCAGTGGAAAGCCAAACATTGCTTTGTAATTCAAGGTGTTATATGGTCGCATCGCATACCATCAGGCGAACGGCATGCACGTCTCGCCATTCACTACAATAAAAAAAAAAGAATGAATTAATTAAAAAATAATAATGTTCTATCTTCCAAACTTGATAAGTTAATAGCCTTCTGTGGATAGTAAATTTCGACTCGCAAAACTACATTAAATCTTATGAAGTGATAATAGACAAATCACAAATTTTTAGGTAGTCGGCCGTCACGTAATAATACAAACGACTCATGAAGTCCAAGAACTGACTATTTACATAATAAGTATTTAAATTTGAGACTGCAGATACTTAGTAAGTATTACTTACTATTTTTTTTGGCGCTTTATCAAAAAAAAAACATTATGATTAATTGGTGTCAAGCCCCGGTTATGTTCCTGATATGACAAACTTATCTATAAAATGGATTGAAATATTCGCGGCCTAAATTAATCGTTGCATACCTACAAAACATTTCTATTCCGGATTGCCTTATACATAGTTTATTAACCTAAATTAGCTGTAGAATGGTATGTCCCATTCCACAACTTTTGAATGTTGTTTGAGCGAAGAAGACACCATATTAGAAACAATAGATGGACGGACGACTTGATTAAGCTCGCTGGTTTTTTTATTGCATTGAATGACGAAACGGGCATGCGGTTTGCCTGATGGTCAGCGATACGACTGCTCATGAACAGTAGCAAAACCTAACAACACCTTGAATTACAAAGCAAAGCTTGGCACTCCACTGCGCTCGCCATCCTGAGACATAAGATGTTAAGTCTCAATATGTCCAGTAGTTACTCAGGCTACAATATCCTTCAAACCGAAACACAACAGTGCATTTGCATCGCTGCTTAGCGGCAGATATATACATGGAAGCGGGCCGCTTCCAACAGGTCTCTGTGATCCATAGGAAAAGGCTATGTTCTATGCGATAACTAAAATAACTTCATAAAATGAATAGGAAAAGGCAGTAACTAGTTAGAGTTTAGAAATACAACGTCCAATTAAACAGAACAACTTGAAAATTATCCAGTTAATTGTGTAACTGGATATTCTGAATCGTATATTCAATCATTTTTAGAACATCTTGTATTTACTGCTCTCAAGAAACCTGTATTTATCATTTTTTATTTGTTTACATAAACACTTTATTTCACTGAAAAAAATACAAATAAAACAAAAATCTTTAACATAAAAAAGTACATTTGTGGTCTTATCGATAAAGGCAATATTTTACAGACAATCATGGGACGGATTTAAGAAAAGGCTTGACTGTTTTGTGTTAGTATGTTCTTAATTTGTTAATTATTTGCATTTGCCGTCAAACTTCAAAATCTTAAATATTTTTATTTTAGTCTGAGCAATAAATGAGCAAAACTTACTAGAGTAGGTATTATTATTATTTAACAGACCCGGATTTTGCCACCTTATTGGACTAAAATTGAAGTCTTTGAGTACTTTGTTCAGCAGTGGAACGTATGTGAACTTACAAAGATTAATACTCCAGAATCATTAATAAATATAAAATATATTATTGTTATTTCATATGTTAAATACACGTACCCTCACGTGGCCTGCTCTCATTAGCAATTGGAACAGCCATTACTTTGTTCTCACCCATACAGGCCAAGGGCTGGCAAATAACTGATCAATCGCATTTTAATCGCATTAAAGTTCCATAGTTTGTGGCTCATGTCGGATTAGCAAATGATTAATCGTTTGGACCTAACAGCTTCGATATATTTCAAATAAGTAGGCATTGTTTTGTAAACACTAATATATCTTCTAATGTTACAGAATGGGGCTACATTTTTTTCACACTCCAATAAAAACATATACCTATTCTTATTTTTTATGTTGTTTATGTTTTTTATTATTTTATCCAAATACATGTGGTTTTTCATATCAAAGAAAAAATATATTTCAACTCTATAATAATAATTGTAGCCCTATTAAAGTATATAAGAAAGAATTCTCCTCTTTTGAATTCATATCGAACGACCGTAGTACATAGATTTAATATTTTTTAAAGTCCATACAATATCGTTTTATTTCGGCAACATTGCCAATTCTCGGACGTCATAATTCTGCGATATTGCAAGGCAAGGCACGGAAACGTTGAAGAGTGTAAGCGTTGTGAGTGCAATATTGTTTTCTTTCTGCTTTGCAGCGCCGCGGAGTGTAATTGATTCTTTTGTGCCATAATTGCGGGTAGATCGCATCGCCGGGCCTCCGCGACCCACGGCCGCGTTCAACCGTTGTCTGACATTTAGCACTCCCACTTTAATTGGTTTTCTTATTGTCAGACCGGGGCGTTTTGTTTTGGGGTAATTATAGCCGAGTTTGGGGCATTCGAGTGTCCTTTTGTTCAAATGTCGTGGGGTATGTCATTTTCATACTGCACTTCTGTTTGGACCGGCACGGATTGCAAGTGGCTCGATATTAGCAGAAAGCTAGGGACTAAAGACGGGTAGAGTGCGTACAATTTGAATTGCCTTTTTAATACTGTACATACTAGACATGTAATATTCAAGAAATATGAAATATATGTTAACCAATCAGTTAAAATGCTTCATCATCAGCGGCGTGCACAGGATTATGACACTGGGTATGCGGCGGAGTACTCGGTCACAAAAACTTTTTCTTTTATAGTTTTTTAGCATAGCCACGCGACGGATCTCTAAGTCGGAAACCATGCCAACATAACAAGTCTTAGATGTACTACTATTCATGTCCATCTTCTACGGCAACGCAGACAAAACAGCGATCGATCGTCGCGGCGGAAGAAATTCTAATAAGTAAAATAAAAAAAACTCACCTAGTCAGCTTTAAATTTTCACATATTCAAGGTTCCGGTTAGTTGAGATTACTACCTATCCCGATGTAAATAAACGCAATATTTCGGCCACCTCATTCATTCATTCGATAAACATACATTTTTAACACAAATCTCGCAATCAAATAACATTTAAAAAAATAAACAATCACACTAGTAAAAGCAAATGACTACAATTAATATCGAAACTTAGTAATAAACTGTTAAATGTACACACAAATGTTAAAATGAAAAATCCGTTAAGAAATCTATTTTTTTTTACAAACATACTAGTATAAAATAGTAAACAATGCAAAAACTCATAAAAAAAGCAAAATGGCCCCCGCGAAACACAAAACATTTCTATTTAAACAAATAAAACCTTTCTAACCAAAAATGCATAATGTGCATAGGTGATTTATTAAATTCCAGCCTATTAATTTTACTCGGATTATAGGGAACGAACATTTACGATTACTCCCGACAACTGCCGAACTCCCGAGGTCTGCCGCAGGAGTCGCGGCTTTCAATATTCATGGGTGTGTGCGTTTGCGACTGTGTATGGACACCAACATTACTACACACATGCAAACAAATGTCATGCGGGACGCAGCGGCATGGCTTGGTTGATTAAGTACATTATTTTGCTTTGCATTGCCTCTTGCTTTTCGCGTGGCAACCATAATGTTTGCGTGATTGCAAATAGGTGCTATTTATAAAATATTAGGCGTTTTTAAGTTATTATATTTTGTTTATTCATTTACGTTAACGTTACAGCCCATATACGTCCCACTGCAGGGCACGGGCCTACTCTACAATCGAGAGTACGATTGAGAGTGGTTAGGCCATATAGTCCACCACGCTGGCCTAGTGCGGGTTGGCGGACTTACATACCATAGAAATTCTTATGAATCCCTATGGTATGCAGGTTTCCTCACGATGTTTTCCTTCACCGTTTTAGTGCGTGGTGATTGACTATCAATACACACATGACTCCGAAAAGTCAGAGGTGTGCCCTGGGATTCGAACCCGCGACCACCGTGAACATATTGGCAGTCGCGTCTAGTCCGTTTACCAACAGGCCACCACGCACTACATATATTCATTTATTTACTATAAATTAAAGTCATCTAAAACGTACGAACGTTATAATAAAATATCTGTGAATGGCAAGTAAAGCACTGCATTTCTGCCTCCAAGGAGTGCACACCCCTGATCATCATCAACATAATTAGCAAATCCGCGCCCACTGCTGGACATAGACCAAAAAGCTAAGAAGTACAAACTGCTTACAACTTATTTACAATCGTTGACAAGGTATCTACAGTTACTTTCTCTATTATTTTAACGTTATTTCGTTTTTGTGGACACTGCACTGTTTGATTTATTCTATTCAATTAATGTAAAAAACCAACAAGTTAAACATCGCGTAGCTGAAAAATACGAGGCAAAGTGCAAAACCTGAAGATAGTCACTGGGAACCCTCATTTTATTGTCGGCAACTTGGTCACAAATTTTCTGCAACTGACCAAGAATACTTAAAATCGTGACTAGGGATCTTGGTAATATCTGAAGCATTATACGAAAAAACATGTTACGACCCCAAATAAATCCTTGCTTTAGACCGGAAATAAAACCACAAAATCCTACAATCGTTTTTTAAAACTTCCGTTAAATCACACGAGATCGGCAAACAACAATGTTGACACGATTCCAAAATCAAAGCGCGGCCATTTTGAATTTCAATATGAAAGAGCGCGTTAATCCATAGACAATTTTTTTATTTGTACAAGTAATAACATATGGACGTGTACACGTGTTAGCAAACACGGAGGCATGTTGTCAAAAAAGGAAATAATCCTGTTATTGAATATATTATCAACATAAAATGTTTACTCCTTTATCGACAACGTTCGACACTGATTGATATGTTACCATATTCACAGATAAGATTTTTTTTTTAATTTCCACGTTTCGAAGATAATTTGTGTAAACTTGCAACTGTAAAGTAAATAGAATCCAAGTTTTATCGCTGCTGAGTGTTGATGTTATGTAATATTATTTGATAACAAGCCATTTACAACCAATGTGAGCTTAATTTATAACACCTAATCTAATGTGTATTAACATTATCTGTAAATAAAATACTTCTAAAGCTTTGGAACATTAAATATTGTGACAAATTAAAGTGATTTTAGACATGAGATTTTTAGTAATACTTATCAAAATAATAAAACAATTCTTCTATGCAACTATACCTGTTCATAATAATATTATAATAACTATATTAAAATGATGTTTTATCAAGATATTGAGCAATATTATCACAACATCGATGCCAAAAATGAAGTCTTGTGGAAATTCTATGTATATGATATTACGATTTTATTGAAACTATTACAGTAATATAATATTAAAAAATGTCTTGTGGTTAGTAGGTACAAATAAAATGTTAAAAGGAAAAAATACAAAAAAAAATCAATTAAACTAAACCAGTACGTGTAGAACAATTGAGAAAACTCCACACAGGGCTGTATATTCTCCGAGCCTTTAACTAAATAAATAAAAAACGAAATGGCAGATGTTCAGGGCACACTGTTTATCTAACAAACAACACTAACCTTGACACCATAAGTACACAGACAAGACACGGTAGCTGTCGCGCTGACAGAATTATTATATACTTACGAGCAGCATTATTTTATCGTTATTTACTGTTTCCACTAATGTATGGCGACGTTCATATAAACCAGACTAAGCGGCAATATATCCCTCATTGAGAACATTACAAACACTAGATACACCACTTACATGTGAACAAATAAACATCGCTAGAATTATGATAGTTAGAGCCGTTTTAGTGCTTTGATTATTTTAATTATTTACATTGCGCTGGCTGGTGTATTGCGCTGTAGTGTTATTCCTCCATGTTTGCTTACACTTCAAATAAAATGTTTTTAAATTGATCATAAACTATTCGGTCGCACAGACTTCCGTGTTCTTTTTGTTTACGTCATAGGCACATGTACAGCTTGACCGAAATTGGTCAATATACCCAATTAAATCTTACAACACATGAGATTTTTCACAGCCTCCGTGGTGCAGTCGGTTAGACGCCGCATGTGAAACGAGGACGCGGGTTCGATCCCCGCAGCGAGAGAAATATTAGTGCGGCCCACAAATATTTCTTTCGGGTCTAGGTGTTTGTGGGATCAAAAAGACTCTCGTAGTTCCTGATACCCACGACACAAGATTCGATCTTAGTGAGGGGTCAGGACTATGTATGTGACTGTTGGGTGTTATTTATTTATCATTTACGAGTATACCTTTCGTGCATTGTCAGCCTTAGCAGCTATAGAGTTGAATTTATTAAGAATGGAAGGATAGTAAATGGATCTTCGCAAATTCCAGTGATTGAAAACGTCACACCAAAGCCATTACTTGAGTCGGTTTACCGTCAGCGGTACAGTTACGGATTCAAAACTCACAACATCGTTGCGCCACCATATTGTTAGATATTGGAAATATATTTTAAAAATTCCAGCACACTATTAATCTGGTATAACGGCTGTTTAATAGAGTTTTGTTAGATTAATGATAATGGTCTGGCTGTACGAGGGAGATCGTTAACGTGTTGTGCAAATATACGGGAAACGTATAGACCACGCACCATTAGTTATAATGCGAAAATCACGATCTAGATTAAAATAATATGCCATTAGTCAAGGAAAAATCCGTGATATTTTATACGCAGTAGATGTTGAATGATCTTTGTATTACATTTAGTGTGCTTGATATATTTAACTTGTTTAAACTGGTGTGGGCTATCGATTAAAACTGCGAGATCAAAATAAAACTACCAAACATAACCATTTAAAATTCGTTCGTAATTTAAAATCACTTCGAACAAATTGTACTTCGGTTTATGGCATTTTTTTGAGACCGGAAAATTGTATTTTTCATGACCACAATAATTAAACTTGACTGGAGGCATGTTGTATGCTTGTTTTTTTCACCCTAAATAAAGAGAAAGCCTTGAATTCCAATAATTTACATTTAGATGAATATTATCATAAAGTTTAGTTTCTTCCTAGTGTCTTGATAATAGAGTTTGTACATATTTGTTAATTATGATAAATAATATAAATATAATACCACACAATTATTACAAAACAATCACAACAATAGTGGTAGGTTCCAGAGCGCTCGCCTGGAGGCGGGGTCCATACCGGACGTGGGTTCGTCGAGCAACACAACTCGGGCGGCACTGCTTAGAGCGATTCCGACGCAAAGTCGACGCTTCTGACCTCCCGACAGGCCTTGCGATTGGAAGAAAGAAAATATTCAAAATTGTATGGAAAAGCGACGTAACTCTAATATGGCGCGTTAGTAACGCCATCAGAATAGTATAAAGCCTTGTGAAACTATTTTTGACTTAACACATTATCAATTAACTCTAACATACAAAGTTCCAGCTTTTCAATCAAGTCTTCAATTTCCTCTTCAAGCTATTTGCCAGTGAATCCTTTAAGACTTGCGAAAAACTCCAAGTGTTCCCTCACTGTGAGCTCATTGAACAAAACATTATGCTGAGGACAGAACCCGAGATGTGCCCGAGCAGAAGACACTTGTGAGGCTACATCATAACCCGCCAAATTTACTGCCCCCAGAGTTGGCTGTAAATTTCCTGTAAAACAACAAATGTAGCACCCATTATTTGAAGGTTTGAAGTAATTTTGATTTAGAGATATTTCGTTATGTTTAACAAAGAATAATATCTTTGCGTGTTAATTAATGATTAGATATATAATAAATAATAAAAATGTGCGTGGTGGCCTGTTGGTAAACGGACTAGACGCGGCTGCCCACATGTTCACGGTGGTCGCGGGTTCGAATCCCAGGGCACACCTCTGACTTTTCGGAGTCATGTGTGTATTGATAGTCAATCACCACGCACTAAAACGGTGAAGGAAAACATCGTGAGGCAACCTGCATACCATAGCGATTTATAAGAATTTCTATGGTATGTAAGTCCGCCAACCCGCACTAGGCAAGCGTGGTGGACCATATGGCCTAACCACTCTTAATCGTATTCTCGATTGTAGAGTAGGCCCGTGCCCTGCAGTGGGACGTATATGGGCTGATACATACATACATACAATAGCACACAACAACTAACACTCCACAACTCGTTTTTATCAATTTTTATTGGAATCTCCATTCGAATTTCTAAAACAATTGACTAAAATAAAACTAG
Source organism: Hyles vespertilio (assembly GCA_009982885.2). Taxonomy (NCBI): domain Eukaryota; kingdom Metazoa; phylum Arthropoda; class Insecta; order Lepidoptera; family Sphingidae; genus Hyles; species Hyles vespertilio. Next base: position 855,299 of record CM042814.1, on the reverse strand, counting down.
GTTAACTATAAGTAGATAACGTAATAAGCATAATCAACTACAAATCTTTTCCCGTCGAAATCCAGTAAGGTACGAACGCATAGTTAGTTACACGCTACAGGCATTTCAACTGTAGGCTTTGTGTCAGCACTGGCAGAGTCAGCGTCATCGGCACGTCTAGTTCGCGACGGAATGCGCCGCAATTCTACAGCGGTTAGGCCGTGGACATGTGCCACTGTCTGTTCATATGGATCTTCTATTGCTTATTATTTTGGAAGTGAAAGGCTTGCGAGGTGTAAGCTTGTATTTTTATTATTTAGTTGAATGAACCATTCCATACGCCTGATTGTAAGCCATACAACAGGTCATGGGCAGTAGCAAAACTAAACAAAACCATGAATTACAAAGCAATACTTGGCATGCCGCTGCGCTCGCCTTCCTTCATTCTCCAACATTGTTACTACTACAATTCACAATCTAAAACGAGTTATCGGACTAGTATTTGTTTCAAGAGTTATCACATTTAAAACCCAAATAAGCTCGACAGAAATGGTGACTATTTACCCCTTCGGCAATTCAGACAGGTACGTTGGTAATATATATGTTCTTCAAATTTCTTATTCGATTTTATATTCCCATTATATATTTCCATTTTGGATAAGATGACATACGATTACATGTCACATTCCGAGCCGACAAGCAGTTACAGAGTCAAATTATTCATAAAAACAATCCACGTAGTTTTTCTCTTAATACTTAACAGACCAATGACTTTATTTACACCAGAGGTAGATAGTAGATACATAAGCAGCTATTGATAAGCGTGGTGTACCCGTGACGGCAGGTCTCGCCACACGCTCGCCAGCGCTGACACGGCGCAATTTCCCAACTGTCAGCCGACCAGACAAGCGCCTGCACTTAACTATACATTTGTGTGTACATTGGACAGCGATGCTTAACCTTCAGAACGGAGGGACCAGTGGATTATTAATCTTGTTTTATTGGTACGAAGAGACAACTCACTGGTTCTTTATTGGTGGGAGGTCTCTCATATAACAGAGCATTGTCTATTTCTCGTGCCAAACAGCAATGTTAATGCACTGTTGCGTTTCGGTATAAAGGATATTGTAGCCAGAGTAACTATTGAGACATAACATCTTATGTCTCTGGATGGCGAGCGCACTGGAATGCCAAGCATTGCTTTGTAATTAAAGGTGTTGTTTGGTTTTGATACCGTTAATGAGCAGTCGTGACGCTTACCATCAGGCGAACGGCATGCTCGTCTCCCCATTCAAAGCAATTTAAAAAAAAAATAGAGACAAGCAATGATGATAATTGAAATACAATTAGTAGAATAGCTAGGAGAAATAAATGGCATATGGTAATGGAAACAATTATGCCACTCTGCTTTAAGCCAAATATAATATATGCATAGTCTGGAATCAAACCGAGAGCTAGCGTTAGTATAGGAGTTTAGCAACTTTATATAAAATATACCGAACACGTGGAACAAAGAGTCAGTGGCCGATTTCAAATAGAGTATAAGATTGTAAGACTATCAGGACCACTTTCATGGATCCCAGTTTAACAACCATTGGACTAGGCAGTACGTAGTGGATACGAATACGTGCGCTGTTAAATAACCTTTGATTATGCTATCTTTGAAAGTTGAAAGTTCCATGTGTAAATACGGGTAAGTGTAGTGTAGTGTATGGGTAGTGTTTTATGCAAATATACACGATTTGACTGGGAACATGAAATGGCACGTTAAATTTCTTAGTTGGAAACAAGATATTTATGTTGGTTGTATTTGATATCAGTGCACTCCCAGGATTGACGAGTTTTTCATTTAGGTTGATCTTTCATCAAAAGGTGGTAAAAAAATAAGGCACATTTTATAAAAAGAGCTCATTTGGACTTGCCCTCTGATTGTCGCCAACTCCTACAAATAAGATAATATCAGTCGCGGTGCCGTAAAAGCATCTTCGATTCAAGCAGACACAGCAATGTAGTCTACAAAAAACTTCAATATTATTTTGGAGTATAAAGAATACAAGGGCAACAAAGGTGTTGTGATGCATCATTTTAAACAAATGACAATGGGAAACGTTGTGAGAGGCCCTGGGAGAAGAAGATGGCTAACGTAACAAAAAAAAATCAACCATTTCCTCAATTCATCCAAACTCAACCCTCACTTAAAACACATATTTCACGCAAAATACACAACAAATACATCAGTTTTGCTTCTCACATCCTGTAGACACGACCGACATATTTCCGATGTGAGCATTCGTGTCGAGCACTCTGTCGATGTTCGTTGACGGGCTCCGCAGTCCGCGCGCCAAATATTTCCGCTTCACTGCGACATGTATTGCATCCGAGGCGTTTCGCTCGCACCGTTTATGTCCTGTTACCCCGATATGATGGACGTGAAATAACTTTCTGAATTGTGCAAATTTCGGAATATTCTTTTAGAAGGAACGTTTGGTTAAGCAGAATAAATTGTCTAAAACTATAAATAAATATTTAGTAGTATTTATAAGCCAATTTGATAAACCACGGTCAGAAAAGCTTATCTATTATTGTTATAAAACTTATTGTTGGAATAAAACTACTTTGTCTACGGATTTTATCGCGGATTTGATTTGATTTAATTTGTATTACTTCCCGACGCAAGCGACGTTCCGATTACTTGTACAGATTACAGATTTGATATTATTTATATGTATCTGTATCAGCCCATATACCGGGTATCTCAAGACTGCTACCGAAAACGAAGCCGGGTGGTAGTTTTAGTGGCTACAAACACAATGCAATTAAAAATTTCGCATAGAAACGCGAAAATTATTTTTTATGATTTTTAAATATCGTTATTTTTGGGTGGTAAATCCATAGTTTTTGCTAAAATAATAATTTAAACTCTCTTATATCTTAGAGTATTTATAAATTAAAGGGTATACACTATTATTTTAGGAAAAAATGTATTTACCACCAAAATATGGCAATAGGAAAAAAATTACAAAAAAAAATTGTCGCTTATTTTTGCAACTTTTTCTGTTGCATCGTGTCTGAAGTCGCTTAAACTACCACCCGGCTTCGTTTTCGGTAGCAGTCTTGATATACCCTGTATGTACATCCCACTGCAGTGCACAAGCCTCCTCTACGATCGAGACTACGGCTGAAAGTGGTTAGGCCATACAGTCCACCACGCTGGCCTAGTGCGGGTTGGCGGAATATACATACCACAGAAATTCGTACAAATCGCTATGGTATGCAGGTTTCCTAACGATGTTTTCCTTCATAGTTTTACTGAGATGTTCAAACCAAATCAAGGATAAAATGCGTAAGCAAAGTAGTTTTATTGCATGACGTTCTTGTAAATATTGAAACCAATTTAAGTTATTATTATTGTAGCATACATAATATAATTTTTTCTGTATGATCGTTAATTGTATTTAATAGTTTAATAATCCGAAAAGATAATAAATAAGTACATAAATTATATTCATCTCAAATTATTTTATCATTAGCAGCAGAGTCAAAAATATGAACATTGGTAGATTATTTTTTATACTATATTTTTTCGTTCTCAATACCATTATTGTCGAACATTTTGGTATATTTTTTTAATTAAAAAATATACCAAAAATGCGCCCCCGGGTGGGCTCGAACCACCAACCTTTCGGTTAACAGCCGAACGCGCTAGCCAATTGCGCCACGGAGGCCATTGCGAAACTCGTCGAAATTACGGGTGATATTCTCCGGCAACAATACGAGACAAAGATAGAAAGATTAATAGAAGCGTCTACCTGTTGGAAACCAGTTTTTGTGTTCGTGCTACCTTTTTGAACCGAGACACAATGCTACACAGTGTTTCATTGTAAGTGAAGACTGTACGGTACACACAGGTTGTTGAAATACGTATTTGTACCAAGTTAAAGTTATTTGAAGTTAAACCAAAGCTATGCGATTGAGGTTATGTTGACAAGCTGAATAACTAAGCGAGCTTTTGTTTTGCGAAATAATTAACGCGAAGTAGTAACTGTTTCGGTGACATCTTATACGCAGCGTACTAGTGTTTACTGATCAGTTGTTATTTAATTCAAGTTGATTACTTTCCGCGTATTTTTCTTTAACTGTGAGGTTAAAATCGGTGAATACAACAACAAGAGGACATTGTTTGCAGAAAGTGTTTTTGACGAGTGTCAAAATTTTCCCGATAAAAAAGAAGTTGTCAGCGCCGATGGCGAGCCGAGTGCCGGGAGCGTGCTGCGCCGCGTCGGTGGAGCGGGCCGGCCTGCCCGGCCTGCTGCGGGACCTCCAGAGACTCTCCGAGGACCAAGACTCGGCCGACATCGTCTTCATACTCGGAACTTGCGAGGAAAAAGTCTACGCGCACCGAATCATCCTAATTGCAAGGTAACAAAACGCAAAAAGTGAGTTTCCCGTACCGGGAATCGAACCCGAGCCTCCTGGGTGAAAGCCAGGTATCCTAGCCACTAGACCATACGGGAGTTATTAGAACCATCGAAATTGTAGAATATTTCGTTCAGCATACAATGTATACATTCTACATTAAGTTTAATACCAAATATTTTTTACAATTTTATATTACAATTGTATGTCACTGTATGTCCACAACAGGACCAAGTAAATTAATTTAAAAGCTTTAACGTTGGTGTATAAAATCACCGTTTCAAATGTAAATTTATTCTCGCTGGAGATGTGAAGACGTAATTTGCTTCATGAGCCGCGCGCGCTGCCATAATGCACATAAAAGGATATAAAGACCTAACTGTTCCGAATTAATATTCATCACAAACTGTTTTACATTCCAAAAGAAAACTGAAAATTACCGATGCTGTGCACAGCGCCATCTATTATGCGGCGCCCGGAAACAATTTGCTTCAATATAGATGTCGCTGTGTATGTAATTACTATACAAAATTGAGCGATATTACAAGACATTTACAATTCAACATTCGAGACTGTTTGAAAAGAAATATCCGAATAGAGAACTAATAAAAAAGATCTCGGACGTCCATTCCGAATAAATTATGTATTCGAAAGTTATTTCGAGCGTGGACGGGGGACAGAAATTTTGTCTTGCAAGAGCAATTTGCATGTAAATAGGCCGGGCGCCGACATGTGGTCCGGTTCAAGGGGAGTAGAAAAACGCCAAGTTCACCAATAATGTCGGGAAAGTTGGCCAAGTTATGCGAAAAGTTGTTGCCGCTTCCGAATGTGTTTGTTAAGGGTAAATAGGAAAAATAACTCTACACGCCCGGCATCGTGATGTATGGCAATAGTTTTATACTTTTTATTATTATTTATTACAATACGGACATCGTTTCTCCTTTGTCAATACGGTATTGGGAAATAGGTTTATTGATGAATCGGAGTGCTCCATCGAACCGTTTGTGGGGATCGAGGCCGTACATATTGTACACTTCTTATTTATACCAGTTCTTTAACAACTGTGAATATATAAACGAGGCCGCGTCGTTCCTACATTTATTACAAGCTTTTTTTATTTACAACCCCGGTACTTTGCCGACGTATCTCAAATTTCAATAGAAGCAGGTTAACCAGGTCACCTATATTCAATGAATTACTAGTTTTCTCTTCAAGGGGAGCATAATTAAAATATCTGCGACGTATTTTATCATTTTGGATGAATTTACGAAGTGTAAAATCGCAATTCGCCTTCATGTTGGGTTTAATTACACAATAATTTGCACTAGGTAATTCTAAAGATTCTATGCTCGTAAAAACATCTGGTAATTGTAATGTCATTAGCGTCATAACATATACGCCTTAATACACCCGCATTTCGCTAAAAGCTCACTATAACTTACTATTAGTATTATCTAAAATAAGATGGAAATCATTTTAAAAAATTACAATGACAATGTAATCATTAAAACAATTCAAAATGATAAGCGAATATATGTTGCTTCTTCAATGCTCGAAAATGGAATGGACAAAGGTGTCTTTACTTTTTCCGATTTGTATAACTGACGACGAGTACTTTAATAACCAGTTCTAACATTTAACAGTATATTATAATGACACGGCTAATGTAAAATGACTTATCACTCACGCTCTTTCTGTATAAAAATCATATGCTGATTGTTTCCACAGCGTTCGCATCTGCGAAGGCACTTTGCATGATTAATTTGAAAAAGTTTCCGAACGCGAGGCGCCATCAATCATCACGCGATAACTGCTGTTTCTGTTTTGTTATTTTTCATTAATTCCCACTCCGCTTGCAACTTCGTATTTACGATACTGCAGTTTTTAACTTCTTCCTAATTTGATATTTACCCGCGCGAGAAACTGATTGAAGACTTTTGTTGCTGCCAAATTAAATTCAGTTCGCTTGAGTTTTTAAAGCTAAGTTTACTTGATGCATCTGTTAAAGTTTACGTACCAGAGTTTTTACGTACAGTTCACTGTCTCAAATTTAGCCTTTATTGAAGACATTGGAGTATTTGTACGCATAAATACAAGACTAATGAACATCGAAAACTTCAACAGACTTTATTTGCAGCACAACAGTAATCCATCTCCTCATCTCTCATCCCTTTAAAACAATATACCATCTCCGAGCTTCCTTACGAAACAGCAAATAAATTGAAAAGAATTCCTTACAGGAACATATTAAAACTGAACAGATTCGCAAGGTAAACGCGTGCAATTCATCACAACTTGAACAACTCTTGTTCACACACAAACTGCACATATAAACTTGCGAAACTCTTCTAGCTCTTTCACTCTTGTCAGTTAGCTATAAATAAGAAAGAGACGAATATATTTTCTTGCACAATATCGGAGTACTAGAAGTACAGGCACGGGGATAATTCGGGACTTAATTACGGCGGAGGAGCGGGGCACGAGGCGGGGTGCGCGGGGAGGGTTGATTGATGATTCAGTCACTGCGTTCGCCTGAAAATTTACTCCATAAGTGCTCGCTTGTTTCTCCGTTATGGATTGTGAGGTAATTTTAATGAAGTTGCCGCTTTAATAAATAATTACTTTAATTCTCACGAAATTTCATTACCTAATTTTCCACTGCTAATGAATTGTATAATCGCGATCACACAAATAACTACGTAAATATATTTTTTGCATACATCCAAATGTCACACCGAACCCATTGTTTATGAAACTAAGAGTTTCTTTGGTATAATATCCTGGTCTGAAATAAATAATTGTGGGCGACAAAAAAAATACCCAATAAAGAGCGCGAACCTGCTTCTCATCTCATAACAGATCAACTAACACCGCAATAAAGGCCGTTTTTAAAAATACATAAACCGGACGTATGAAATATTGTTATATTTCAGTACTTTATCTATTTTCGCGCAAACTATAAACTTGAGTAAACCAAATTAATGCAGGAGGCAATAGCCGTTAAAGTAAGCGAGGTGTAAAATGGCCGGCTCGTGTGTCGCGGCGCGCTTCACTTCCCGGTCACATGAAGCGAGCATATAAGGCGGCTCAAAGAATTATTAATAAAATATAAAATATTATAATATTGATCTAAAATCTTCCATTCATTTCTTTTTATAGAATTTTATAGCCGGTAATATGCTTGTGCTTGCATTGTAACTAGCTAATAGAATTTCAATTTTTTGGATACGAGATTAAAACGTATTGTCACAGACACATAGGAACATAATCGATTATATCATGTTGCATGCATTAGACAGATTGCAGAGGAAGAGAAATCCTCACATTTTACACACATTCGTCTTAGTTATTTTTAGGATGCGGGTTGCGAAAACACTAAATTATATCCTTCGGTACTAGGAAATCTATGCGACTCATGAGGACGGATTGGTCTATGCAGAGGACTATTTAAGAGACTCCAAACATTTGCCAAAACTTTCTTACAATCCAGAACATAAAATAAGAATCTATTAATATTGCTAAAAATTCTAATTTGAATAAACAATGTGACTGTTTAAATTGTTTTTAGAAACAGAATCACACGTCGAGCGGTTAGAATCCAACATGGCGCCTCAACTCCGTAATGAAATTACAAACATTCACCTTTGTAAACGTGTCGTGTACCAAACGTAAACAAAGAAAAGTTTGTTCGTTTACAATACACGCGTTACAATCAGCGCTCGCGAAGTTAAAACCGCTCAACACTATGCATATTTGTCGGAATAAATGGGAAAAGTTATTTGCCGCCAACGTGTAACTCTGAACAAAAACAATGCGTACAGCGCTGCGTATCGGCGACAGTGGGAAACTTGTGGTTATGACACGCGAACCACTCGTTTGGCCAGTGACCACTGTCTTATTATAGAGTAATGTTTGTGTTCGGGTCATTTCATTTCGATTTGTATAGTCATGAATGGAGATTCATAGATAAGAAATTTGATGGCAAATGTAGTGCACTGGATTTTTTCTAATAGGTTTTAACGCCATCGATTGAGATAGTTTAATGACATGATTATTACAAACAAAAACAACTAAGTTGACATTATTAAGAAATAAGTATACGAAAAGTACACAAGGGAAAATGCCTTTTAACAAAAACGAACGAAACCGTACAGCTTGATAAATTTTTAAATATGATACGTTGAACCGATGTTAGTTGTAAATATTTTGATTTGATTTTCCGTTTTAATTCGAAAGTGTTGTTGTAACATTGTTGCAAATATTTTAGCACAACAACAAAGTAATTTGAGCGTCGACCATTAGCTGTGGAGCGCAAAAGTAATGGCGAACGTGGTGAGTTTACGAAAAAGAGAATTTATAAAATATAAAGAAAATGGCAGAGGAAACGGCGAACTGCACGCGATTCAGTCACCATGAACAATGGCATCTCTCTTCGACTTCGACAACACGGCACAACATTACAACACAACACTACATTATGACATCACAGCATCAAACACACAATTCTATTTCAATTACTTGACTTTTTACTTGCCTAAGAAGTAAGAACATTATTCATACTATTCATTCACAAATGATTATTTCGAATTCGGTATTTCCCTATTGTTGTCAGTTGTCGCAACACGCAAAATTATTTACTTATGTAGGGGATTATGTTTTTCGTGGTAGTAACTAACAACAGCGCATATAATGCTAAGATTGAAACTTTAGAGCTATAATTGACAGGAAGATAACATCAGATGACTCTTCTAATCTGCCCAGTCCCTAGTCAATAGTTAATCTTTATAACTTCACTGCACTATTCCATTCCATTGTGGCATCATATTTTGTAATTTTTATATGAGACAGGACTCACAATACTAAGTAATACAAATACACCCAACAGTCACATACATAGTCCTGATCTCACACTACGATGGAGTCTGGTTTCGTGGGTATCAGAAACTATGACAGACTTTTCGGTCTCACAAACATGCAGACCCGTAACAAATAGCTGCGGATCACACATATATTTGTATCGAATCCGCGACCTGACGTTTCACAACCGACGTCTAACTACACCACAGAGGCTATCAAAAAACATTTCATATTAATTTTCAACTTTCCAATATTTAAATCTGCCGTTTATAAAAAAACATACGATGTTGAGTGAGTGCCCGTCACTACAATTTCCCTCATAACTCAGCGTCGTAACAAAAACCCAGTTAGGCGCACGTGAACATTTACATATTTCCTTTGCATAAGTATTTCTTGATAGCCGCCTTTAAAATGCTAATTGTATTCACTATTCAGCATGTTGGGGAAGCATTTACACGCCCCCTGGACGTAAGCTTTAAACGCATTTGATATTTTTTGCGTTTTGTATTATACTCATCAATTATCATCAAAAACTAGTAAGGTTAATCAGAATTTAAGTGTGTGGTTCTGGCGAAAACAATTTAAAACTGCATTTGGTTTTGTAATGTTTATCTAACCATAATATTATTACGTAAACACGTAATAATTGCTTTCTAGATTTCTATGATTGCCTTCCATAGTCATTTACAATGGAAGACAATTCGCCAGTCTCTTCTTGGCATTGAAATGAAATGAAATTAGTTTATTGATCATTTAAGCAATCAAATAGCCCATTTGACAAGTCAATACAAAATACAAAATAAATGAAAAAAAAACATAGTACTCTATATTTCTCACAGTATTTTAAAATTACAAAATAATTGATAAAATTATATATATATTTTGGATTCTCTGAAGAGACCTAACTTATTATTATTATGTGAGCGGCCGCCTGGGTAGATACTACTGCCAAAAAACAGTGCTAATGCACTGTTGTGTTCCGGTTCAAAGGGCATTGTAGCCAAAGTAACTACTGGACATATTGAAACATAGCTTATGTCTCAAGATGGCGCGAGCAGTGGAATGCCAAGCTTTGTACTTCATACTTCATAGTGTTGTTTGGTTTTGCTACTGGCCCTGAGCGGTCGTTTCTCTTGCCATCAGGTGAATGGTAAGCTAGTCTCGCCATTAATTACAAAAAAATATATATTTGTATAATAAGCATAATGTTGGAAAACGATCACTGCAGCCCATAATCACCGACAAAGTAAAAGAATTCGCAGACTCTTTTAGGCATAAAGGAACAGACAACGAGGGATAGAAAGAGTTTAAGCTAGTTATTGGATTTCTTTGTATTATTGTACTGCTATCTCTATTACACCTGTCCATCGATATTATAATAAACTAGTTTCTATCACAGCAAAAACTCCTACATAAAAATGAATCTCAATCATGGTTTGTAATAAAGTTATTTTAGCATCTCCAAGTTTTTTAAGTACCCCTTACTTCAAAAACTTGTCTTTACCGTCAGGCGAACGGCATGCACGTCTCGCCATTCATTGCGAAAACAAAAAAAAAAACTTTACTACTATATTATAAACCGAAGAATTGATACTACTACACATCAAAAACAAAACTATTTAAGCTTCGCTCTTCCATAAAAATGAAACTCCAAATGAAGTCATAGTTTGTAATAAAGTTATTTGAGCATCGACAGCGGGTGCTGTAAAAACTTGTCGTATTTAAATAGGACTGTGAAGTGGCAACAATGCAAGTGCGGTGGCGGTGGTCTTTGTCGTCGGTCACCACTCACCACTCACTTGCACAACTCAATAAAAACCGTCGTAAAACAAATAGTCAACAGCCACCGACACCGCACACTTCCGAGGTCATAAACAGGGACGAATTAAGCTGATAGTTTCACCTTTTTTGTACAAAACAGACCAATATTTACCACATAGATTAGGCGAACTAAATAGCCAGCGTTAAATCTGGTTAAAATAATTTTTGATGATCATAAACCATACTAGAAATAACATCACGTTGTAATATATTGTATTACCGACATATATTTTTGGTAGTGGAAAGAATAAGAGAATTTGATTTATGCATTGGACTTTCCACAATCTTACTTTTCGCATAGAATTCATAATCAAAATTGCACCATCAAAAAAACCTCACTGAAGTTAAGGCAGGTGAATATGGTGGATATTTGCTTTAAAAAGAGCAGTTTAAACAAACAGATACGTAATTTACCTTTTCCAAGGGTAAATAATCCTAACAGACCTCAAAAAGTATACAAATTAAACAACAATATTCTTACAAAACGACAATTTCCAAAGAGATTCCCCTTGTAAGTGTTGCATTTGATTATCTCCCGCAAGGCCGCCACAGAAATCAGACCGCGGGGGGCTCGCACCCTCACGGCGCCCTCGGTCCGCCCCTGCGTGAAGTCATAAAACTACTGATTGTAAACCGCGCCATAACAGAACGGGAAAAAATAATAGTGTTTGACATAATAGAGTATGAAACGCATTGGTTAAGGCTTTACAAAGGCGACTGAGAGACGGGTTATAAACTCACGCCTGTATCCTGTTGGGGTAGGCAGACTGTAGACACGTGCTTTGAAATATTGCTTGTAATATTATATGAACAGTGAGTACCGATTTACAATGACAGATAGACAATCTCATAGCTATGTTTCTGGATGCCAGCCGATTTTGAGCTTTTTTTATTAAATTATCTTGATCATCGTTATTATTAATTACCCACAAGATATAGGCACATACCTAAATCGATATCCAGAGCAGCTTCAACAATAAGCCGCAACTATTTCAACACAAAAATAAATAAAAGCAACACAAAAAACACTCACAACAAAGTTTAAACCAAAATTAGTACAATAATTTCCAATATTTCCGGGAAAAATTGTTGTTGCCGAGATGGCGAAACGGGGGCGGGCATTGTCGCGTTGTCGCGTCGCGTCGCCACGTTGCAGCGACACGCGGTATTGTGCGCCTGACACGGTCGCCGCAAATTGGATCACGTGGTGTTGCCAGGACAAAAGCTGGTCTCACCTATCGCTTCTAAAATATTTTTGAAGGTATATAGAACACAGATATTGATTTGTTTTATAAAATATTTTGTTACTATAAGCCCAAAAAGAAATGCACTTTCTGCAAAATAGGTGTGAAAATCACATCAATATTTGTATCTTATTTTTAGCAAGAACAATATTATTTCGCTCATTGATTTGTATTTGGAAAATGAAATCAGGATAGTAATCAATTTAATCCCCCAAATATTGTATTTACTACGAAATGAAACGCTTCATGAATGGTGTTGAAACAATGAATGCACCTTTCAATGCCACATTACCACGTGTAGGTAAGCAGATTAATGCCCCGCTAATATGGCTGTCATAATTACTTTCGATTTCCACCCGTAGCTTGATCGGAAGTGCAACGTGATATTTGACATTGGGAAAGATAATCTAAAAACAGCTAATTTCAAGATCCAAAAAGAGATTTTTTGTCGCGTAATAGCCAACTTTGAAACTACAACTATAGATTTGAATCACTAGAACAGGGGTTCTTAACCGGTGCTCTTCAAACCTCTGATGGTCCCCGGAAATATTCCAAATGGTCTGTGGAAAGGACCATCCTCAAATAATGTTTAGCATGTTTGATTTATGGATAGAGAGAAAAAACGTTACTTAATTGATTAGCATTTATCTACTGCATTAACAAACTACTAAACCAATCAAGAAACGGAGTGGTCAATCTCTAGATAGGAAACTCACGACTACAGAGTTATGAACCGCTGCAGATTAGAAATAGATAGATAGATAGATTAGAAATAATAAATTCGACAAGCAGACTAAAATCTGGAATTGCCAGTAACTATATTACTGTTAATAAAATATGATTAATTTATATTTTATTATTTAGTAAAAATAACATAAATAATATTTGGCAACACCGGAACGAAAGAGGAATGCATTTGACACAGCGTGCTCATTACACGTGGCTTCATTATAGAATATAGGCGGATAATATCGCGATCGACGCAGCAGGTGTCGACGACGCGACGCGATTGTCGCGCAACATTTGTCGTGTATTGTACTAATGTTCACAAAATACATGATGTGTTTTATTTTGGGCACTTTTGAGCACAATAGTATTTTGTTTTGGTCCGATAGGCTGCCCGCATAGGTTATTAACTACATCCTCAAAGTGAGAGCTATTACCTAGTGGTACTAGCTTAGCCGTTATTTCTCATATGTTTTTAGAGAAAATCACTACCTTTGAAATCGTTATACAGACGTGATTTACAAATGTTTTCCAGCATTTTAAGTGCAATAACGTGTACACAAAACATACTTCTAGAACCAAACTAAGCAGTCTAGACGTATTTCCAAGCGCAGTACACTTCTAAATTAAGCTCCATTCATCCTCTTCACTCTTAAAAGCTATTAATTTCGTGATACCGGCCACACTCGGACGCACGTTTCACAGCGTAATACAAACTCTTTCATACATTCCAATTGAGGGAATTACGGCAATGGCGGATTAACGAGTGACAATTTATACGTGCCTTCTAAAATAACACGAAAAATGGATTCGTTAGCAATGTTGTAATTTGCTTTGAGCTAGCACGGGGCGCAATCAGCTAGAAGGGAGAGGGCCCCGACCCCTGACACATCTTTTGATGGGAAATTTGTATTCTTGTCTTGCCTGCAATATTCCCGTTGATGTAAGGAAACAGAGAATTCTTAATTGGATTTAAATTGATAAATAAACTGACTGTGTTTTTGGGTCTTTTTTCCTTAAGACTGTGTTTAGGTGCGGTAGGCAAATCTTAATCTCTATATATTTCGCACGAAAATTGAGTTATAAATTCAAATAAGCTGTTAATTTGTTACGGATAAACTTAGTACCATTTTGTATAAATCTTTGTAAATAAGTATAATGTTAATGTTAATGTTAACAAAATATGAACTAGTCGTTATAAGTTGTTGGAACATTGTGGCGTTGGATTCTTATTTTATTGCATCAAATTGAAATTGTATTGTATTGTACTGAAACAACATTTTGCTAGTTAAATAAACAAAAAAATATTTATAACACAAACGTATATAATTTTAGCCCAAATTATCTTATATTTAGGGCCTAGACACCATCCCATCCCAACACCATCCCAGGTGCATGCCTGTATTAAAACAGTTAATTGAGATTTGAGAGTATCGATGGAAATTGGACATCGCGGTGATTACTACTCGTCCTGCACCTACACCTACCTAGTTACAGCATGTTAACTACCGGGCATCATGTACCGATCTAGTAACCAACTAACGTTCTAATACTGGATATTTGGATTCTAACTCTAAGTCATGTCGTTGTAAGAATCTCGATTTGAGGAACATGATTTGATCAATGGATGAATGTTACGAGTGGTAATATTTTACAACTTAAGCAAAGCAGTGAATAACTAGCTATCAGCATATCTACCAATTGTGAAGGATTCTTTTTTTCACAACGATATTAATTCTTAATAAAATGGAAATGACCCCATCCCCAAATCTCATCTTCGTTTCATAATTTCCTTCAATATATTTCATAGTACATAGTTTAATGGTTTCTTAGATTTACGCGAATGTTACACATTGAAATAAAACTATTATTTACGGATTTTATCGCGAATTTAGTTTAATTTTTTACATTTTTGACTTCCCGACGTTTCGATCACTTTACAGCTTTCGTGGTCACGGGGCGGACAGTCGGACGGAACAGTCCGTTTTATTTCAATAGATTCCGTTTTAAATGAGGGCGCTAATATCGTATTCAACATTAATATGGGAACCTTACGACGACGCTACGACGAAAAATGTTTAGATACTTGTAATTTTATTTAATGTTGTTAATAGTCTCTTTGTTTATTTTAACTAAATGCAAAAAAAAACAATTGAAAATGTGTAGAAATAACATAAATATAAGATAAATTTTCAAACTGTATGTCTCATATAAGTTATCTAAAGCCAATTTGCCAAAATATATCCTCGAGAGCAAAAACTGGATGTTGATTAATTATTTTCACATCAGCACCGGATGACGCTTCCTTCTGGTCGCGCGACACAGATACACACAGTATGTTATATCACAGTAAATCAAGTTTATAATCATCATTGCCTCGGTGGCACAGGTGTATTACGGAACGATTACAACGCTGAGGCCTAGGGTTCGAATCCCGTGTCGTATACAAGTGATATTGCCATAGACTCGCTTCCGTATACTGAGAAACCTCGCTCCTTATCATATCGTGGGGCGGAACACACGAGACGAAACGAGGGTGTTCTGGAAGCATCCTGCCTACCCCTTGCTAACTAATGAGTTGAGTATGATTTTCACCGAAGGGTAGTTGTTAAGCCTCTTTATAAATGGTAGCAAAACGAAATATTTAGAACAGAGGCGATTTTAATTCTACTCACGGCTCATAGCGAGGAGCTTATCGCCAATCCAAACACTATTTCCACTCCCAAGCACCTAATATGAGTGTTCTGCGGAACCTGGTATTTGAACCTAAAATTGGAGTATAAGAGGTAAAATATAGGCCCTTCAGTACATTGGGTACGTCGAAAAGATGCCTGTGAAAATCGCGCCATCTTTTTGATTTTTACGTCAATGGCGGCCATGAAATCGTTTTTCAATAATGCTAAAATAAATATTATATTGACTAAAAGTATGTCATATAATTTTTACTTAGCGATGACAAGAAATATTATCTTTTTTTTTGAGCTTTCGGTCATCTTTATTGCACCCACGCACGATACAATTAGGCATTTGTGGACGACTGACAGACCGATGCGCTGTTACGTCAAAACCGCTGCGGAACACTTTCGTGACAACACTTTTCGTGCTTTCCACCCCGTCCATATTTTATGTCAATGGATACAATTCATTTTTCTAAACTATATCAATGCACGTACATCCTGAAAGACAGGTTTTGGTCCCCGATATTCATATTCAGTATTAGCGATAAGAAAGAAAAATAAAAAACCAAGGCACAAAACATAATATCCAAACACGAAAGACGATAATAAATCAAGCGATATCTAACACCTGCAAGTTAACTTTCTTACTTCGAGCCACTCACATAGTTTGGAACAGTCTAGACTGAAAGTTGTTGTACTGTTGTTCCCCAACTACGCAACTTGCGGCTGCGGTGCGCCTACTATTAATCGCGATAATGCAAATTGCGTGTCAGCGCAACTCTGTCGCTTTGTCGC
The DNA here is from genome assembly GCA_009982885.2 of Hyles vespertilio. Lineage (NCBI taxonomy): Eukaryota > Metazoa > Arthropoda > Insecta > Lepidoptera > Sphingidae > Hyles > Hyles vespertilio. The sequence continues at coordinate 838,783 of CM042814.1, read as the reverse complement.
GGAGTGTTGCGCGCGGTCGCCTCGTCATCAATCACGGCGCCGCGATGTCGCGACGTCGCTTACAAATTATGTATCAAACTCTTTGGTTATTAGCTATTTTGTATCGCTAGTGGATTTTGTTGTGGGTTGGCACTTGGCGGTTATTTTACTGATGAAACAATAATATCTACTGGCAGTCGGTAATAGATCCTGGCATGGAAACTTGGCTGCTTGGTTATTATAGCAACAATGATACAATAGTGCATAGTTTATTGTATTATGGTTGTTAATCTTAGATTTAGGTTAGTCATTTTACAGTTACTATTCTGCGGGTAGCTTGTAAGAAAATGGATATCTTTTTTTGGCATTTTTTTGGCCAATATAACTGCCTGTTGTTTTTTTTTTAAACCCGCCGATTATTATCTACTGGTTACTATTTTTGTATATAAAAAAATCATATTTTTAGGGTCCAACTTATATGACTACGACATATCATGACTATAAAATGATTTCAAATAATAAATTGCCAAAATAATATTGAACAGAAGATTAATGAGATTTAAGTTTACAATACCTACCTTGTTCATTTTCTTTAAACTCTGATGTTTGACTCCAACCATACTTAGCACCCACTAACACGTAAACAACACTAAAGTATTATTTATCTATCACACATCACTTTTACCGGTTTTTACACAAAATACTGTAATTTATAAATTATTTTTTACGAGCGAGACAAACGTCGCCATTATTTGGGAATCGCACGCGCAACTGTTTAATGTTTTACCGCCATCTAGCGATTACTATGTAACTACATCCATGTGTTTTATCCCGTTTTCGCGTGTTATAAACGCTATGTGCGGGAAAGAAATGCATATATAGAAAAATTAAAAAGTATTTAGTTTGACTATTTTATTGTTACTTTATAGTTTATAGTATAAACTATATGAAAATGCTGGAGCTAGTCAAAAAGATACCTATATCTTCATTATCTGATACCTAAAAATATTCTATTCAGATTTAACAACTAAAGTCTAAAAGTGGTAGATCCAAGCTGTTTTCAGTCATAACTAAGCCTGAAGGGGCAACTTTTCCGGGAATGTACCACTGTCTCACAGAATATTGATGTGAAGCGACAGCTCAGCTGTCGCATTTTGTTCGGTGAGTGAGATTGCCGGTCGGCGGATGGTCATTGAATGCCCCTTCCTATCCTTTATGCTTCCTGCTCTTCTCCCGATTTGATTGATGAAAAAAAAAATCTTGCTCCCAATATTCTGGTCTTAAATACTACGTATTATCAACTTGATATCTCGCAAATAAAAATCTTAACATAACATGACAGCAGTGAGACATTATTAAGCTCTTTTGTTTTATCTGCAATATGCATCCTACAGTCTGAATTATTTGTAGACTGCCAACATCTTAGCAAAAACACAGAAAGGCATAGTTTTTGAACATTCAGCAAAGCTTTCAAGGAGATTGCAACAAAAACGTTTAAAATGAAGACAAATCACCGTGTACGCCGCGCATACGTATTTGGAAACGTCTCCCGAAATCTAAATAGACTTGGATACTTAATTCATAAAATGGAAATCGACAAAAAGCGTAAGTGAAAATCCCTTCTCACGGTCCATTACTCAGCATCTGAGAGCGACAGGCGAAACCGCTGCCAATACATATACTACATACTTAGAGAGGGGACATTTACTCTTAACATTTCTTGATTTTACGATTGTATTGGTTTTGTAAGAGTAAATTGTATATCCACTTTTAGGGACTGATTTTATATAATTTAGTAGGGTCAAGTCGCTGGATCAAGTTTATTTGGACTAAAAAAATCCGATCTCACCAGATTATGAACGTTCTTAGACGGCGGAGATACTATCATAAGCCAATCTCTAGTCTGTTATCCTTGTTAGTGTTAAAAATGGTCTTCTTACTACACTTGGTTGAAAACGGTGTATGACCTCTGAGTTTCTCAATTCGTTTTGTAATAGCTTGTCTAGTCATCTCTATTGAAGATGTTTGTTACATTATTGAACGCAATAGTAGCCTATATTCAAATTATACTCAATAATCCGTTTTTTGTGTTAAAAAAAGGAAAGAATGTTCAATGTAGGCATTTACTGTGCGTATTACCAAGCCCCATCTGCGTCACAATAAACTGATCTGTTAGCAAACATCGCTCGCCGCAGACTTAGATTAATGAATGGGAGAAGTGATCTCGGTGAAGATCTGCCGCCCAATGAATTAATTATACACGCCTAAACACTGATCAATAAAACTAATGCAGACCGCCCTGATTGCTTACCCAATTACTAAATGTAATCTGCGGGTTTGTGTCGACTTCGGGAATACTGATTGGATATTGGGTATTACGAATAGTCTTTGATGACAAACCGAATCCCATCAAAAACATCCTGTAAAAAATTCCAAGTCTCGCAGCTCAGGTTTTCTACCGCAAAAAGTTGTGAGATGCATGTAATACCAAGTCGATTAATTTATTTAGTCCTTAAGGGACCTTCTATAGAAAGTTATTACGTTAGTTATTACCATATTAATATTAAAAATTCTTTACGTTTTAAATAAATGGATCGACTTGGCCATCGCATGAAAACATAATGTATCGTACAATTTATACATAATGCTACTGGCCAAGTCGATCTATTTATTTAAAACGTAAAGAATTTTTAATATTGATATAGTAATAACTAACGTAATAACTTTCTATAGAAGGTCCCTTAAGGACTAAATAAATTAATCGACTTGGTATTACATGCATCTCACAACTTTTTGCGGTAGAAAACCTGAGCTGCGAGACTTGGAATTTTTTACAGGATGTTTTTGATGGGATCTCACGTCTTTTTGTAGAATCCTACTTTTTTTTCCTTTTCGGTACTTCTTACTTCTAGAATATCACTAACGATTTTTCTTAAAGCCTCTGTCTTATGGATTATTCTTATTTTTGTAGGTATCAATTTATCACAAATATAGCGGATTTGATTATTAATGTTCTTTCTTTCATTGTAATTGATATATTCGAGTTATTTAATCTATTTATTTGCAAGTTTTTCTTCGTCATGTTTTTCTAGAGAAATGTTGTACAGTCTCATGGGCTGAATACACCATTTCCCTCTCTATATCCCCTCCTATTATGCCTCATGTATATAGATATATATCTACAACTATTATTCCACTATCTATGGGTACAATGATTCATGAACTGCAAATGTAACTTTGTAATCCTATACATTTATGTGGGATTACAAAGTTATTCACGCAGTTGGTCTATCTAGAAAACTAGACACAAATTATGAAATGTTTGAATTTTCCCTTACTTTAGACACTAAACACTAATTATATTCTAAATTTGAAGGTTCTATGTCTGCTAGAAGTGCCTTAGACTTTTGATGATCGGTCAGTCAGTCAGTGAGTGACAAAATTACGAAAGTTTGACACATTATAATTCTTAAACTACTAGTTCAAATTGAATGAAATTTTAAATATACCGTGTTTACACAATGCCTACTTAGTAACTGAAAATACAGGCTTCTTGCTTTAACCACAACGAAGTTATGGGGGGTTGAAAATGGTCTGAATTGCTTCGAGAAAAGGATGTTACGGCCTATAGCTCGACTTGGAGGGGGCTCGGCCGCGCCCCCAGATAAGTTTTCGGCCACAAAATGTTTTCTGATGTATTATAATCAAGCATCAAAATGTTTTATGATCACACATTGCACAAAATGTTGCAACTTGCAAGTAAGTGATGTGACTGTTGAATTCATTACGGTGGATGCAAATAAATTGAACGAACACCGACTTGTGCTATTAGATTTAGGTGAGTTTATGCATAAGCCCGGGCCTCGTCTCAAGAATATTTCGAAGGCAATTAATCACATCGCAATGAAATTATGTACTTATATTTTCTTACATTCTATTTATTTAATTACAAGGAAATATATACGTATAAGCAGATCCAAGATCTGGTACCTACTTATTAATTAGAAGATTGCTTTAGTTTTGTAAGTTCTGGAGACTGTCCCGCCCTCACACCCACCACTGTAACTCCTGGGAGCCAGGATCAACAGTGGCACGCGAAGTAATGACACCGAGCATTGAAGCTCGGCGAGTCTCCGGGAATGTCTAACTTGTCTTTAATCCGCAACGAAATTAATTAGAAAGTTAAATTAATAGGAGTTGGAAAAAAAATATTGTCCACTTCCCTCCGTGCAAAGCGGGTGACAAAACATTGAACTGAAGAGGTAAACAACCTCGCAAAAAGACTTTTACAGCCGGAGAAGCCAGCTGTAAAGCACCACGGATCAAATAGTTATTACATTTAAATGGGACCTATTATGTCAACTGTTATGCTTGATTCCAGTAATAGGTATGGCAAAAACGCCGGAAAGCACGGAAGTTCTTTCTAGTCTCTACAAGGTCCATGTAGTATACAACTCCAGGAGATATTTGCATACTATCTAGCATGGTTTTACGCTCATTATGCCAAAGACTACACTCCCAAAGTATATGATGCGCAGACTGCTCATACTCGCAATTAGGTGTTGAACATGGACACGCAGGCGATGCAACAAGCTTAAAAGAGTATAGTTTAGACTTAAAGTTACCATGGCCCGTGAGAAATTGTGATACGCTATAATCGACATCTAGCAATGTCTTTGTTAAACGATCACGTACGCAAGGAAAAAATTGGTATAGATGCCGGCCCTTCAAAGATACCTCCCATCTATTTTGCCATTCATCTAATAGTTCGCTATATACCACTGAAACCGGTTTAAATAAGCTGTCAACTTTTAAAAGTTCACGTGCGGTAAAAAAACGGTAGTTTTGTAAGTTGTGAGTTTGTAGGGTAATTGGTAAATATATTTTACGCATGGTGTTTTAAACAAAGGAAATCTACATTCAACTAAAATCCAATAAACCCCAAATGTAGAATGGATCGCTAGGCGAGGGCTGGAGTCCCATGAATCAATTAATTACATTCAACTTAATTCAGCTGGATCTCCTTCGGTATTGGGAGAATTCATTACTGTGCGTCTGTTGGATGGTTTGAGATGAATGTAATATATTGTTTGTAGATTAGTCATCAAGAGTTCGATTGTGAGGGGTTAGACCACATTCCAATACACAGATAAAGTCTATGATATGCATATTTCCTTATCATGTCTTACTTCGCCGATTAATTGCGTGACAATTGAATTCGAAGCAGCAATTCCCGTCTCGGCAGTCGCGTCTGGGCAGTTATTGACACTCGGATTTTACATTTAGGTTAAAGATAAACGTTAAAAACAAATACATATTTAGACAGCCTCTATGGCGCAGTTGCTAATACGTCTTGAATGCGTGTGTGTGAGACCGAAAAGTCTCTCGTAGTTTCTGATAGCCACGATAACGAAATAGACCAGCCTTTGTGCCAAAAAGTGAGTGATATTTTTGATGAAAGAATTGACATTTGTAGGGGTTGTCGTGATGGACATTAATTTATTCGAAATAATGTTACATTTCTAATAGGGTATTAGACTATTTTTTGAAAAGTATCTCAAATTGTTCATTTTACCATAATACACTTGCAATTTTCCCCAGTTAGTTGTAATTTTTAATGTTTGTATAAACAGTGGTCTATTTCCTGATAATATGAAGTTGAGTAAAGTTATACCTCTTTTAAAATCTGGTAGTTCAGAGGACCCCTCTAATTATAGACCTATTTCAGTACTACCTTCATTTAGCAAAATTTTTGAAAAACTTATGCTTTCACAACTTCTAACTTATTTTTCAAAAAATAAAATACTTCATGGTAAACAATTTGGTTTCACGCGGGGTCGCTCCACAACAGACGCTGGTGTGGAGCTCATAAGTAACATATTTGATGCTTGGGAGAACTCACAGGATGCCTTAGGTGTATTCTGTGATCTATCCAAAGCGTTTGATTGTGTTCACCATGATATACTTATCAGGAAATTGAGCCACTACGGAATTAATGGTATTGCTCTTGAATTATGCAAATCATATTTGAGTAATAGGGTCCAAAGTGTAGATGTCAACGGAATAAGATCTCCTGGGTCTGCCGTTACTATGGGAGTTCCGCAGGGCTCGATTCTTGGACCCTTTCTCTTTTTAATTTATATTAATGACTTACCTTTTTTATAAGGGACAACTGTGAGGTAGTGTTGTTTGCTGACGATACTTCATTAATATTTAAAGTAAATCGACGTAATCCTGATATTGACGACGTAAACAACACCCTCTCAAAAATAATACATTGGTTTAGCATTAACAATTTGTTATTAAATAGCCAAAAAACGAAATGTATAAGGTTTGTGACACCTAATGTCAAAAAAGTTAATGCTAACATTAATTTGAATGGGGATGAGTTGAGCCTTGTGGATACAACAAAGTTTTTAGGAATTACATTAGATCCCAAACTTCAATGGGGTTCTCACATAGTAGCTCTAGCTAAAAAGCTGAGCGCCGCAGTCTTTGCGGTGGGTAAGATTCGCCAATTGACTGATGTTGATACAGCTCGATTGGTATATTTTGCCTACTTTCATAGTCTGATGAGTTATGGAATTTTACTGTGGGGTGGTGCTGCTGACATTAATACCATCTTTGTTCTCCAAAAGCGAGCTATAAGGTCAATTTATTCGCTGGGGTCCAGATATTCTCTTAGAGAAAAGTTTAAAGATATAAATATAATGACAGTAGCATCACAGTACATTTTTGAAAATTTAATTTATGTCCATAGAAATAAAGAAAGTTTTCTTAAGATTAGCGATATTCACAACAAAAATACTAGGAATAAGAATAATCTAGCTACTCTTAAGACCAGACTCCACAAGATCAGCAAATCTTTTAAGGGTTACTGTATACACTTTTATAACAAAGTTCCCAGTCATATTAAAGCCTTATCTATTACAAAATTCAAAGCTACTATCAAGCAAAAATTATGCAATAAGGCATATTATAAAATTTCGGAATATTTAGACGATAACAAGGCTTGGGAATAGATGTAATAATATTCATATCAAAAATATTTATTGTAAATTTACAACATATTATTATTAAACTGCTCTGATTTAAACCAACTTGTAAATTTTGTAATAATTCACTACATTGTAAACTGGTTTTGAAAAGAGCAACACTAGAGTTTTTTGCCCGTTCTTCTCTAGTGAAAACCGCTTTCCGAACCGGGTGGTAGATAAAAAAAAAAAACTGAATCTAAATGATGTTAAACATTTTAATGGATTCAATAAATTATTTTCATTTCATTTCATTTCATTTCATTTGATTATTTCTTTGTTAACTCCTATATTTTCAATAAAAATCATGATTAAAGTTTGAATGATAAATAAAACCGCCAAAACGCGATGGACGCCATATATGCGGGTCACGTAATATTATTACGTCACTTGCTTGCAAAACTAACATTTTGATTCAATAGCAAGATTAACATTGATCAGGTTACAGCTAAAAATGTCTTATAAATGGTGTTGTTGCGGCATCTCTTCCATTAATTTTATAGTTTAAGTTAATTCTTCACGAAATTACGCTCTAGTATATTATTAATATCAATTAAATATATAAGCATACCTATATTATAATAATTCCTGCAGGCGCTTCGTTATAAGTGTCATTTTTGAAAATTCATTACACTTTGAATCGTTGTCGTTGCTGTTTCATTTGTAAATACTACAGAGCCGCTCCCTCAAAAGATGCGAAAATTATTCCCATCCTTTAATACAGGTGTGTAGTCTCAAAATGCACGAATACATCTACTAAAACACCGGATAAAATGTTCGTGAGCATTCCAAAGAACACCAAGATTCGGGTAAAGTGGTTAAATCTCGCTCTTATAATAATGGAATGATTATATGATATAATAGTGGAATACAATAATATCTTATATTTTTCATACATTGTTAGCTTAGTATTTTTTTTTATTGTATTGAATGGCGAGACGAACGTGCCGTTCGCCTGATGGTAAGCGATACGACCGCTCCTGAACAGTAGCAAAACCAAACAATACCTTGAAATACAAAGCAATGCTTGGCATTCCACTGCGCTCGCCATCCTGAGACATAAGATGTTAAGTCACAATATGTCCAGTAGTTATTCTGGCTACAATATCCTTCAATCCGAAACACAACAGCTCATTTAAAATTCTATTTGGCGGGAGAAATAGACATTGCGGTGGTATATACCTACCCAGGCGGCCTCTCACAGATGTGAGACCTACCACTCGAAAATGCTTTAGCTTATAATGTAACTAATAGTGATATTTACATAGGTGTGTTTATAAAGTTTGACATTAATAATTTAATTGAACAGCGTAAAAGTAAGGGTTGTTTTAAAAAAATAGTCCGACTACTATCGCGTCTATTTTTACAAAGTTTCTACTGTCAGCTTTTATATTCTAGTTTCCATCGTACAATTATTAGAGATAAAGTTCGCAGTGTGCCCTTAGCGGTGCAATTGGATCAATATTTCAGAAATTACTGCGAAAACAAATGAAAACACTCAAAAAAGTTCTAAAAATCGACTGACAACAAGAAAGTGACGTCACTCTAAAAGCAACCAATGGCGTGCGTTTTTAGTCACGTGGTCAAGCTCGAAAATTTATTTAAGTTTAAAATGATTTCTTAAGGCAATCCAACATTGTTTTAAATATTTTATTAGTTAATATGGTTTAAAAAAATATTTACAGTTAGTCTAGTAACAATATGTTTATACTTTTACAACATATTTTCATCATAGTCAAATACCCTATTGCCAAAACTTATTCTTTTCAACACAATTACTTTGTTTAATATGTTTTAAAAAAATAAAGTTCTTCTTACTTTTTTTCAGTAGTATTAAGTATAATTTTTATTACTATTTTACCATACGACGTTTGATCACCACATATTTCACAAACTAATCGATCCGCCAGTAAACTCACTCAGTGTTGTTACAAGCTGAAGACGTGGTTTGATCGTCTTATAATGAAGCTGTCACGCCGAGCCGCCGCGCCGCGCCGCCGCGCCGTGTACAAAGAGTATGCGTCTTGTATATATTAGACAACAACTAAGTAGTGCCTTTAATTATAACGATTTTACGTTCATTTTAACGTCGCATAGGAATTAGTTTACGATTGACATCAATAACTAACCCATTATCTGACACCCTCTGTGTCTCAGTTGGTTAGACGCCGGCTGTGAAATAAGAGGCCGCGGGTTCGATCCCCGCACCGAAAAAAATATGTGTGTGAAGTGTGAAGCATATGTATTTGTTTCGGGTCAAGGTGTTTTTGAGATCGAAAAGTCTCTTGTAATTCCTGATACCCGCGACACAAGACTCGATCTTAGTGTGGAGTCAGGACTATGTTTGTGGGGGTTGGGTGTATTTAATTATTTAAGCCGCGCTATGGATATTGCAACAGTAGAAAGAGGTTTGTGGACTTTAACATCGGATCATACCTATTACCTATCTACAATTTAATGGCCTTATTCATACAGACAGTTTCTTCTTTGCTTAAACTGCACCCAAGTCGTTTGAAAGGGACAAAACATTCGATAACTATAATGTGAATAAAAATGGTCTATGAATAAGGATGAGGAGGGCTTTGGAATCTAAAAGCTGTCGGAAGAGGCCAATGTCTAGCTCTGGGCTCCTAATGATTAATAAGGAATGCTGGTGCTATGACGAAACCTTTTAGCAAAATTTTTGCTAATAACATTAATTCCTCTTCTCATCGACTGAAAGTTATAGAAGAATAGTAGTGATTTACAATTCATAATTAATTTCTGCCTTATCAACGTTCAGGTTTATTCTTATAAATCTGTATTGAAGTAAATAAAAATTAAGTGCCATTACGCGCCACGTCGCTGCACCCCGCAGGGTTGCTACCATTGTGGTTGCTACCTTATTGAAATATGCAGTCAGAATTTTCCTACTTTTAATTTTCTTCTCGCAACTGTTTTTTTATGTAGGTTTTAGTGCGTGCTGCTAGATGTCGCTATAATAAAATTGATGTTATTATGTTCTCTATTTGTTCTACGTCATGACAAAACAATTACGATTCACGATATACATATTTAGAAAAAGAGTGCAATAACATGCTAATTAATTTACAAGGCGCTAATGTTATTGTAAGTGCAATTATACGGAATGCATTTAACACGTGTTGGCATTTATAAAACGATAAACACATTTATTTATTGCGCTCAGCGTTTGCGAATTTCAAGATGAGTAATATAATAACAAATAAAAATAATAATACGATGAATTGATTACTCTTAAATCATAACCAATACTTATAAATAATTTAGTACCATCCAAATAAACAAATACACCCAACAGTCACATACATAGTCCTGACCCCACAGTAAGATCGAGTCTTGTGTCGTGGGTATCAGAAACTACAAGAGACTTTTCAGTTTCACAAACACCCAGACATGTAACAAATATCTTTGGTTATCACAAATAGCAGTGTTGGGTACGTTTTCTTTGTACAAATACCCACCATTTCTGGGAAAGTCTTAATATGAACATTTTGAAACTGAAATAGTCATGCAGACTTGATGTATCGACCTGGAAATCGCCATGTTACCACTGGAAAAATATGGAGATTGTAAATGCACTGTTGTGTTTCAGTTCAAAGGATATTGTAGCAAGAGTAACTACTGGGCATATTGAGAGTTAACATTTTATGTCTCAGGATGGTGATCGCAGTGAAATGCCAAGCATTGCTTTGTAATTCAATGTTGTTTGGTTTTGCTACTGTTCATGAGTTGTCGTATCGCTTACCATTAGACGAACAGCATGCTCGTCTCGCCATTCTTTGCAATAAAAAAAATGGACACTATAATTCGACAGGATAATTACTAATACAATGAGTAATTATCCTATTACCGTTGCAGTAGCCCTACAGCCCTGGGTCGCAGCGAGGCACTTTCCCCGCGGAGCGTATAACTCAGTAAGTTATGCGGCAAGTTCCCTCGGAGGCGACTCTCCAAGTTTTTCTTACAAAGCAACGCTTCAGCCGTACTTATAATATCTTCACGGCGGATTATAGGTTTTTAATTACAGTATAAAGTGCTCGAACCGCGTCGCTTTCAGATGCCGTGCAGTCTACATAGTTTTACGTCAGTGGCTAAACGCTAACTTACTTATTTGCTTTTGTTGATGATGTTTTTAATTAATTGTTTTAACTTTTTAGGGGTATGTTTATAATTTAAATATGTATATACCTAGGGGATTTTAGTTAGTAGTCATGTAATGGATAATTTTGTAAAGTGGATGAGTCTGGTGCAGTGCTTCCGTCAAATCCGTGATCAATCCGAAAATTATTTGAAAAGGAAAACTAAATTACTGAAATATTCGTAATATTTTGTAACCGACTAACAATTAGTAGGTTGAAAAACCAGTCATAATGGCTTAAAATAGTGTGTTACGCTTCAGAATCAGCCTGTTTATAATCAGCTTCGACCAGGCCAGGATATCAATATGTAGATTTTAGATCGATCTGGATCTTACAGACCCTGCATTGAAATCCCTTTACCCTATGCAGACGACGCATTCGGAAATAACTCACAAATGTTTATCTTACCTTGTCCCATAGATGTTAAATGGTCTAAAATAGAACAAACTTTAAACTTATGGGTAATAACATAATTAAGGAATTTCTATAATACAGAATTGCTCAACAATGCAAGCGGTGCTTGGCACGTGCCACAACTGGAATACATAATAAAAACTATATTCTAATATAATATCCAAACATTACGAAATTTATGTTCACAATGTATTTACACAGATGCAAGAGCTTCCAAAACACGAAGCGCGGTGAGGTCTGCCGGATCCCGGGGTGTTCGGTAACGCCATCTGCCGGCGGCCAACCCACACCGATACGCATGCCGCACGTCCAACCTGAAACATTCAGACTCTTTATACAATATGTTTACACTGGAAAGGTGATATATCTTTTTTATACAATTTTTCCGCTATTGAATATATTACTTGACTCAAACGAATGTTGCAAATATTGTTTTGTGTAATAAGCGCCATCTTACGTTCAATTAGTAAATTATGAGGTTTATGCATGTTTGTGGTTTTGTTGTTTCGTTATCGTTTATTAGTATTAAATGGCATGTATTATTTATTGCATATTTACTAGACAAAGTGAAGTGAAATTCAAGACAATTTTATACGCATAATAAATAATTTAAATTCCTTTAAGCGCCATCTAGTAAGACTGATGATAAAGTTAGAATATTTTTGAGTCCTATTTTACTTTTGTGTTAAACTATAATAAAAATAACCCAATATTTTAGCTACTCCTTCAAGATTCCGGAGTATTCGAAATGATGACGTTAGCAGCAGATCTTGGTGTGGAAGATCTTCGAGCTGCATGCGAAGACCACGTCACATCAACATTAAGCGTGGAAAGTGCTTGCACGCTTTTGGCCGCTGCTATGGAAATACAAGATCGACCAGGTAAAAAACGTTATTTAATCCACTATTTTCACTGTACCAACAAGTGCGATGGTGGTGTAATGGTCAGCATAGTTGCCTTCCAAGCAGTTGATCCGGGTTCGATTCCCGGCCATCGCACACTTTTTGTATGATTTTTTGATGTTTCATATATTGTAATTTATGCAAAAGGAAATCGTTCTACTTTTAAGTTAATAGGGTATTTTTTATAGTTGACTGCTTAAAAATACAAGTTTATTATTAGTACAGGCAACGAAGCAACGAGTTACTCTTGTCCGCAATGCATAATTTGCCAGGAGTTTTTTGTTTTCATGAAGAGGTGGCATATGACCCCACTAAGTTAAAAACCCAAAATACTTACAAAAATGGCGTCCGCTAGAGCCGCCATTTTGGAAAACGCGTTTGAAGCCATATCTCCGGAACCGTCCACGTTAGGCCCATCATGCTAAGGACCTTTCTTGTAGATAATTAAATTTCCCATCTTTTTAGTTCAATATTTTTTTTTGTACCATAAACCGTTCGCGATTTACAATGTTATTAATTTTCATTTTATACCTTTTTTACAATAAATTTTACATGGATTTTTAAAAAATTTACTGTTTCCTCATTGCTTTGTTCCCTTATGCCATCAGTATTTAATTAATTACGTGATAATCATGGAGAAATCATTGGATTTCATAATTACGCTATGCATCCTTCGTTTCCATTGACCTTGATTCGGTAGTACACCATTCAACGCGCGATAACTTCTAAAATATTGATTTGAGAGAAAAAAAGTATGGGTGAAAAGTTGTTAAGAATTTATTGATTTAAAAGTTTAGTCATTAACAATTTTTTGTTTAAACAATTATTAACAAAGATATCGGCAAAAAGGCATGAAACGAATATTAATAACATTGTAAATCGCGAACGGTTAATGGTACAAAAAAAAATTACTAAACAAAAAAGATGGGAAATTTAATTATCTACAAGAAAGGTCCTTGGCATGATGGGCCTAAAGTGGACGGTTCCGGAGATATGGCTTCAAACGTGTTTTCCAAAATGGCGGCTCTAGCGGACGCCATTTTTGTAAGTATTTTGGGTTTTTAACTTAGTGGGGTCATATGCCACCTCTTCATGAAAACAAAAAACTCCTGGCAAATTATGCAGGAAAAAATGCTTCGTTGCCTGTACTATATGTTATAATTTCAAGATGCTTTATTCTTTCTGTCAATGTTCATGCTTCAAGAACAATTATAGGTAAGTGTGTACTTACTTCATATCATACCATACTCATCATAATGTTAAAATTCACAATAATATCATTGAGATATTGTGAGAATTTTACGTCACAAATTATGATAACAGTCTTATTCATAGAAAGTTTTGAAACTTATTCTAGTTATCAAATGTTTTGTCTTTTTCGAATTACTTTGGAATTTATTAGGAGAGATGAAGACAAAAATCGGCTGAAATAGGTTTTGGGATTAGGTTTTAAAAGTATCTGAATATCTAAAGCAGTAACAGTGAGTTAATTTGATTCTTTATTCGTAATTTTATTATATTTCAAAGATAGTTTGAAATAAGAAATATTAATGATATGTGTGTAAAGTATGTGAGTATAGGCTGCTTGTTTTTTGTACACACGGTTTTATTTATGACCAACTTACAGCCGTTCTCTATAATCTATATATTTTTAACTAGAGATTTCATTAGATATTTCGATGCTATTTATGTTTCAGTTAACAAAGATATTAAGGTATAGATATGGTGGAGATATTTATAGGTAGCTAGGTAAGATAAATAATATATGTCTATCTTTGACCACGTGTAGTTTTGTATCGACATAGCAATGGTTACTGTTATAACCTATTGTTAAAGATGGATAAGATTTAGAGAATAGCCATTAATATTTTCCTGCTTACTTTCGCGCATGTAAGTACTGTATTTTACTATTTCCAACACTATAATTCAAAATGAGTATACCTAAAGTATCACGAAACTTTAATTTTAAAGATACCGATATCAAACAAATTACGCCAACTCCATAATATAGAGATCTACGTTGTATTCTGTAAGTCGAAACCAGCGAAATTCAATGGCTCAAAGTTACCTATATAAGTGAACATCTTAGGCCCGATTAGGAATCACCTCAATTAAATATAAATGCGCTAGAGAGTAATTATTTTAAATACATGAATGAAATGTAGTTAAAAACTGTAAATATTTTTTATTTCACTATTAGTTTATTTTTGTAAATATAATAATTTTGTTTTAAAAATGGCTTCGTTCTGAAATGTTATGTAGTAACTGGCAACATTTTACAACAGCGAAGCATCGTTTTTCTGACACACGCTAATCCCGGTTTCGCGGTGTTTTGATTTTCTTTGATAAAATAGCGTTGTTCAATAGAATACTATCCAAAAATGGCATACAAAGGCCCACCGAAAGTGCAAAAGGTGATGGTGCAACCCATCAACCTGATATTCAGATATTTACAAAACAGAAGCCGAGTGCAAATTTGGTTGTACGAGAATGTGAATCTACGAATCGAGGGTCACATCGTGGGATTTGATGAATACATGAACATTGTATTAGACGAGGCGGAGGAAGTTCACATGAAGACGAAGAATAGAAAAGCTATCGGTCGTATTATGATGAAAGGGGACAATATAACGTTGATACAAAACGTCAACCCGAACGCGTCGGTGTGATAGGTTATAAAATTAAAGTGAACTCATTCCCAGTATGTAAACATTACAAGTGTACAAGTTATTACTGAATTACTATGTAAGGTCCACGGATTTGTCTATTGTATTAAATATAAGATTCACATGATTGTGTTTTATTTGGACAAAGTAGCAACTTACAGTAATCCACTCTTGAGAAGTGTAGACTATCTATCAAGTAGTTATTTTATATTTTAGGTGTTAAATATTCACATATTTCTAACTAGCATAAAATTGCTAAAGTAGCATAAAAATCATTAAAGGATATTGAATTTGCATTGAGTACAAGCTTAAGCAGATAATACGATTTTTAAATTACGATTTGTATTAGTATATACCTAAGGCATATTTATATTCATAGTGCTGACAATATTTAGATATATAGGCGCACTTGCATTGTGTCCAGTATTATTAGTGCTAGCCTTAGAAAATATGTAATACCTACTATGGAAATATGTAAACAATAAATACCATATTAAAGACACAGTTGGTGACCATTCAAAGACCTTAAATATACATATTTTATTTCACATTAAAACAATAAATATGTGACAAGTATATTTTAGATAATTTATAAATTCATATTAATCTAAAGCGTCATATTGAAGGACTTGACAATTGAATATTAGTCAAATGTTATTTATCAAACAAAATCCAGAGTGCTTTCTATTATTTACTTTGCAAAAATGTTGGTTGTAGCTATAAAAAAACACAAGTTATTGAGTTTATCCTCATATCAAAATTCATTTAGTCTCAAGCAGATATTTCAGATTATTGCATAATAAAAAGGTAAAACTTATTTCTAATTTTTAAATTTTTATTTCAGTGTGCAGGTTTAGTTGATAATATTAACATGTAAATGTTTCATTATTATTTCAGGGGGCAAAAGTGCATCATCATTCATGGAGCGCTGCATTGCATTCATTGGAGATAATGCAGCTGACTGTGTGAAGACAAATGCATTCCTAAACCTGCCAAAAGAAGCTCTAATTAAATTGATATCATCTGACTTTGTAAGTAACTCTTACTTTAATTATAAAGTAACACTTAGTGAGTTTGTAATACAATATTTAACCATTGTTTAGTACTGTGTCAGCTCATGCTTTCATCTGACTGACTATCAATACACTCATGACTCTGAAAAGTAAGTTGTGGCCTGGAATTTGAACCTCTGTACAACATGAACATGTTGGAAGGCACATCTGATCCCTTTACCAACAGGCCACCACACACTATTCACAATACTTGATAATAAAGATAATTAGAAAATAATAAAAAATAAAATAATTCTTACAAACAAATCAATTTACTATTACCTAATGTAATAGGTAGCCATTGAGATAGTGTAATATCTTATCAATCAAAAGAGTGTATCCATATTCTGCTTCTCACTATCCTATACAGTCACACTATCCTTTCATTTGCTCCACTGATTTCCTCTGCGCCTGGTAAATATTTATTTGTTTATAACATATTTTCAATATGTGTGTGCAAATGGTGTAGGAAAACATTGTGAGAATACCTGCATACCATAGCTATTTATAAGAATTTCTATGGTATGTTAGTCTGCCAACCTGCACTAGGCCAGTGTGGTGGACTGTATAGGCTAATCACTCTCAATCATACTCTCGATTGTAGAGGAGGTCCGTGCCCTGTCGTGGGACATATATGGGCTGACATTAATATACAATTTAATCTACAATGCTTGATTATATCATCAGTCGCTACAAGCTTAACAAAATTGAACTTATCACCTACCTACTCTAACTTATAATCCTATTTTCTAACTTGACCGGTAGCTATGCCTAGAAGAGGAAGAAGTGTGGCGCTGTGCCCTAGCCTGGGCCAAGCAGCGTGCGGGCGTGACGCAGCCCACGGCGCACTGGACGGAGGAGGAGCGCGCGCGCGTGGTCCACCACCTTTCGCCGCTCATGCAACATGTGCGGCTGTTGCTTATTGGTAACTATGCCTTTTATGTACTCAGCTGGTAATGGGATGTTGTGTTATACTAGCGTTTAAAACTTTAAACTATCACTCAGCTTCGTTTTCTCTAGCAGTCCTGATATACTCTGTATAAACAACTTAACTGTGTCTTTGTTTATGCTGAAAAATGAAAGTGAAAAAAAGAAGAAAATTCTTTATTAAAATTTGTAATTTTACATAAGAAGAATATTGCAGGGGTTCTCAAATTAGGCTTTGCCTGTGTCTTGAGAAACCAGTTAAATATATTTTTTATTACAGTAATTGAGTGTGTTAGTGTAACAAATGTATGCGTGTATTTGTGTATGTGGGTGTGTTCAAGTGATGTGGTGCTTGTAGTTTGTAGCACAACGTGTGTGCGTGTGTGTGTGCAGACAGCGCGGTGTTCGCGGAGGAGGTGGAGCCCACGGGCGCGGTGCCCATGGAGCTGTCGCTGGAGCGCTACCGCCGCGCCGCGCTGCACGCCGCGCCGCCGCCGCCAGACAAGCGCACGCAGCCGCGGTATGTATACACATTGCATTACTGTTTTAAACAAGTAGAGACCTGGTAACTAACGCACATGGCTGTCGACACGATGGTAGAAGGTTCGAATCACTGGGCACTATTGAATTTTTCAAACCATAATTGATCATCATGAGCCTGCTGCAGTCTACCAAGATCCACCATTTGCCAATATAATTAGTTAAAATTTTTGTTGATATAATAATTATGATAGAATGTATTTTGTAGAGACTGATGAAATCTCTTAAATAAATCCAATGTCAACAAAACAATCCAGAATGCGGGTACAATCATGCATCATTCATCACACTTATAAAATAAAAGAAACTTGTTTTGGCAGCAATAACTTCACTCACAAACTAGACCTCTAGATGATATAATCAACACATATTAGCAGTGATATAAACATTAGTAATTCAAGTTGTTTTTATTCCAGTCTGGCCGTTAACATGTTCATTGGGTCTGTGATTCTTCAGCAAGAGAAAAGTGCTTTCCAAGCCCTCATCAACAACTGGTAACATATTCAAACTATCCGTAATTTATCATGTAAATTATAAAATTTAATTATTTATTTTTAGTCTGTAATTTTTAAAACTTTTTATACTATAGATAATATCATTAAGATGTAAATAATATATTTTCACTTCATTATCTACATACTTAAACGGAAGTGCGTGGTGGCCTGTTGGTAAACGGACTAGACGCGACTGCCAACATGTTCACGGTGGTCGCGGGTTCGAATCCCAGGGCACACCTCTGACTTTTCGGAGTCATGTGTGTATTGATAGTCAATCACCACGCACTAAAACGGTGAAGGAAAACATCGTGAGGAAACCTGCATACCATAGCGATTTATAAAATTTCTATGGTATGTAAGTCCGCCAACCCGCACTAGGCCAGCGTGGTGGACTATATGGCCTAACCACTCTCAATCGTACTCTCGATTGTAGAGGAGGCCCGTGCCCTGCAGTGGGACGTATATGGGCTGATACAGATCTACATACTGGATGGTAATCTGCAGGTAAACTCACTCAAGCTAAAATGTATCAAACATGGATTGTCTTACATAAAAACCCTGGCAGTGGGAACTTATGGATGCGTTGTTTCTAATGTTCCAACTTCCAAATCAATTAACGTAACATATTAACTAAACATGATAATATACTAGGTGCGGTACTCCAAAGCAGACATGGCGTTTGATATTCCGCGCGTCCACGCACGGCTACTCGGCGCAGGCGTTCCACTCACACTGCGATGGCGTGGCGCCAGTACTTGTGCTTGTTCAGGTATGTACAATGTTTGATTTATTGCATGGACAACATATTCCCCTGCATGATTGTCGTAGAATCCATAGAATCCACTAGAAGAGTCCTTTGAAGTCTTCGAAGACATCTAAGTATAGTAAAAGCAAAAAACATCATTTGCATATACATAAAAAGATAAGTTTCAACATGTCTCATTTATGGGAAATGTAAATTTCCCATAAATACAACCATATTTATAAACCAGGCCCAGAGTTCTTGTAGAAATGAACTTGAAATTCAATAAAAAACATATTTCGTCTTTGGCTCTATGAACAAAATGTAAAATGTGATGATAATTTACTTTATTTTATTCAAATCTGTCGCCCGTGATAAAATAGGAAAATGTTTAAGGACAAATCATAACAAATGCTATAATAAATTTTAACTGGCTCGGTGGTGTAGTTGTACTATGGTACGGTTACAAAGCTGAGGTCTCGATTTTGAATCCCGGGTTGGTTAAGGTGATAATCGATTTTCTATTCATTGTCAGCCCAAAGTCAGGAATTTGTGCGACTACCCGATATAGCGATAGGCCACCTATCACATCGTGGGACGGAACATACAAGGCGAAATGTGGGTGCCCTGGCACCTCTGCCTACCCCTTCTGGGAATAAGGCGTGAGCTTATGTATGTATGTAATTAACTTTAAACGACATCAGTATCGGTATCAAGGATATTTTGACCGGCTATGAATAGGCATTCCCCTTTTTTATCTTCCTATACAATTGTATAATGCGTGCAGTTGTCCCGCGGCGAGGTGGTGGGCGGGTGGAGCGCGGCGGGGTGGTGCGCGGGCGGCGCGGGCGGGTACGTGCCGGCCGAGCGCGCGCTACTGTTCGCGCTCACAGACCCGCCCGCCAGGCACGACCTCGCCAAGAAACCATTCGCGCTCTGCTACCATCCAGAGTATGTACACACTGACACTGATACATACACAGACACAGATACAGACACAAACACAAACACAAACACAGATGCAAACGAAAACACAAACGAAAATAAACGCACTCCACACACACACAACAAAAGTACAAACTATACACTCATTACCATTATGTCATCAATTTAATATAACTTGAATATAACACAGATCTATGACTAACTATTGCTATTTGTTATACATTAAAAAGTACATATTGCTGAAAAATACCTGTTATCAGTGTGTTATTAGGCTTGACAGAATAGTGCACACGTGATGATTAACTACACGAAATCCACGAGTTAATATAAATTTTGTTTTATAATAATGATCATACCGAAAATCAAAAAAATTACTCATTAACAAATAAATGTGTTTCATTTATGAACTAGTGATGATATACTCTGTATATAATTTCAATTATTTTTAATCTTCATATAATAACAAAATAATATTACCATTATAATTTTTAATATTAGTATTCAGTATATGGGCTAGTGACAAGACATTATGTATATAATTTCAATTGTTGTCATACACATCTCACACTCCATTTAATTCCAAATATTATAATGAAGTATTTTACTCCCAGTTGCGGCCCAATATTCGGCGCCGGCGCAGACCTGTTGATCTCTAGCAACTGTAACACCAACAGCGAGAGTTACAGCAACTTGCACTCTTACGGAGACGCCATCGCGCCAGCCTCGCTAGCGTCAGAGTACAACTTCACTGTGCGAGACTACGAGGTCTTCACTTATAAACATAATTAAATATTACAATTATATGAGCGTTTTATTTCATAAGGTTTTATGCGTCGAATTATTAATCAATATATTAATAGTCTCATTCATAGCATTTTATGGGCTTTTTTAAATTATAAGATTATTGCGTTTGATATTTGCTAACAGCGCCATCTGTTGTTGGCTAAATGTACTTATATTGTTACGAGCTAGTTCTGGATGAATGTAGTTATATTTAATCTCGGCAGATGGCGTATATTGCAATTCAATTAAAATGCACTGATTGGCAGCGGGCCGGTCACATAGCGCGAAGAACGAAATTTTTTGGAGTGGAGGGTACGTACAGGTAAGCGCAGTGTCGGACTCCCGCCTACAAGCCACAAGGTGGACGGACGAGTGACAACTTGCCTAAGGTTGCAGGAAGCCGCTGGATGAAGGCCGCTTCCAGCAGGTCGATGTGGAGACCCTTGGGAAACGTCTATATTAAGCAGTGGACTTCCTGTGGCTGAAGAGAGATAGATAATGTACTGAGTACATAAACATGTAAATTAATTGTTGTAAACAATATGGTGATAGGGTCGTCCCCTTTAACATGGTGAGACGGAACATACAAGGCGAAATGTGGGTGTCCATTTGCACCTCTGCCTGGGAAAAAGGCGTGAATTTATGTACGTATGTATGTATGTAAACAATATAAAATTTCTACTGTCAATGAGATCATTCCTTTTTTTTTATTTCTGTGAATGGCGAGACGAACATGCCGTTCGTCTGATGGTAAGCGATGCGACCGCCCATGAACAGTAGCAAAACCAAACAACACCTTGAATTACTAAGCAATGCTTGGCATTCCACTGCGCTCTCCATCCTCAATATGTCCAGTAGTACTTAAATGATTTATTGATTATTTTATTTTGTAAAGAGTATTTTATACTCTATTTTTTTATAAATATTAAATATTTCCAAGATACGGCAAACGCCTTATTGTCGGTCTCTCTGATTAAGATGTCTAAATAATAAATTATAATGTCTAATTAACTTAAGCGGTGCCTGATCCATTTACACCGTGCCATAGCGAATGGAAAATAGCAAGTTAATTAAATATTTGACGTCATAACACAGTTATTTGACTGGACCAGATTTATCCAGCCACGACTGGTATTGATAAAGTGTCGCCGAATTTTTTTGGACTGCGGGTAACTTCCAAGTAGCGGTCGCGCATTTTAATTAAGTATACATTTTACGGTTTTATAATACGGGGTTTAATGTTGCTGCCTCATTCACTTAGTGGGTGTGTCTATTAGCTATGAAACTGTGAGGTCTTGAATTCAATTACCTTATATGAAACATCTAAGCTACTATTTAGAAGACACAGCTTTCGATAATGTATTCACCTGCCTCTCACCTACACTCGTGCACTTTTTATGATTTGAAGATTTTTAGCTTATTATCAGTTTAAAAAGTCCCTAAAAGTATCTAGTTTTAGTAGTATAATTCCCTAGTTCCATTGAACAACTCATCAAAGATTACCTACACACCGTTTAGGTACGTAAGGTACGAGTATTTATATTTATTTTATGTAAATGTTTGATGTGCTTGACTGTTATAAATACCATCTATTTGTTTAAGTGTTTTATCGAGATTAACCCTATTCATTGTATCATGAGTAATTTGTGTCTTAAAACCTGTCATTTTTTTCCATCCAGCCAAGAGGTCCTATTGCGACACGATGTAAGAAAATTCCACCTGCTTAAAATACTTCATATTGATTTGACGATTATTTGCTTTTAAAATAAATATTTTTGGTAACCGCAATTCTTACATATTAGCATAAAAAGTCACATAATTTACGTAATATATTTAAATTAGTTCTCTTTGACCGTGAAAGAGGCGGGGTTCAAAGAATTGCGCGGGTGTGGGCGCACGGCGCGGCGGCGGGTATTGACATCGAAACAATTCGATTGTGAACAACCGAACATAAATACCGACAAATTGATTGTGTAATTATATTGGCCGATTAGTGTGTCTTCCCCATAAAGTTTCCATTTAGGTGTCGGCAAAAAATTGTGTCGCGACATCGACAAAATATTGACATACCAGCGCGGGCTCCGTATTATTTGTATGGTTTTTTTACCTCTTGATTTAAGTTTGTATAGTTGATATGAACAGATGTTTAAAAAATGTATGGTTAATTAAATGTCAGGTATCATCATCATCATCATATCAGCCACAGGAAGTCCACTGCTGAACATAGGCCTCCCCCAATGATCTCCACAATGACCTGTTGGAAGCGGCCTGCATCCAGCGACTTCCTGCGACCTTAGTCAGATCGTCCGTCCACCTTGTAGGCGGGCGTCCGACACTTCGCTTGCCTGTACGTGGCCTCCACTCGAGAACCTTTCGGCCCCAACGGCCATCGGTTCTACGAGCTATGTGCCCGGCCCACTGCCACTTCAACTTGCCAATCCTATGAAAAATAAATAAATATAAATGTCAGGTATATAAGTATATAAATATTAAATGACGATTAAGTGGCAAGTGACTGACCACAAAAATTTGTTTTTACACGACATAAAAAAAATATTGTCGTACCTTTGATACAATGCCGTGACATAGGTACGAGCAAAAATATTTGCCTACATAATTTTTTATTCATTACACAATGTTAAGTGGGTAGGCGTTGGATATTATTTGATTTTTAAAACCGCATAGTGTACAAAATAATAAGAAATATTTATTTTCTAATTGCGCACGTTTACTTTGTTGATTATTCCTAGTCTGAAAGAATTTCGTCTACGTACACAGGTATGCAAACATACAGTTGCGGTTTACTCGCAAACTCGCAATAATTACATATATTACATAGCAATAATGCGCTCTGTTGACGAGGACATTGGAAAATTTAATTTAAATGGCTACATGTCACTTCCATTTCGTAACAATTGTAATGAAATTAAACTAAAAATTCAGTTATTTCATTTTATCACTTGATATAAATTATAAAACAAATTCACTAAAAAGTATTATGAGTAGCGGTTTTCAATTATGGAAAGTTATTACCGTCACCAGAGTCAACTCTAAGTATAGTATAAGAAAATGTGTGTGACTGCTTAAAACCTCGTGGGTCAACGGTGAACGGGCTTTTCATCGCAAACCTCAGGATTAATAAAAATCGATGATGATGAATGAATGGAGTAGGCATTGTGAGTGGATTTGAAAAAAGTAGGTAACGTATATCAGCATACATACATACATAAAATCACGCCTTTTTCCCAGAAGGGGTAGGCAGAGGTGCCAGGGCTTCCACATTTCGCTTTGTATGTTTCGTCCCACGATGTGATAGGTGGCGAGCCTATCGCCATATCGGGCACAAATTCCTGACTCTGGGCTGATAATGAATAGAAAAATCCAATATCACTTTGCCCAACCCGGGATTCGAACCCGAGACCTCAGCTTTGTAACCGTACCGTAGTACAACTACGCCACTGAGGCAGTCACGTACAGGTGGGCACGTATATTAGCCTTGTCAAAAACTGGACTTTATATTTAAGCCTTGCGTCTGATCATGAAACTTGCCCGACTTTCCGAAAGTTAAACAGAAGAGTGAGGGGTGAGGGTGATTGCTATTAGGCAATCTCACTGACCGAACCAGTATAAATGATAAGCTTCTGGTAATTAAAAGTGATGCTTGCGCATCTCAACACGAAATCAATATACAAAACGAAAGTTACTAAAATCAGCCTAGTCAATCAATCGAAAAAATATTCCTTGGGTCTTTAAAAAGTGTCAGTTAAAAAGAAAATAGTTCACTTGTTTTGATATTGAACCCTAATCGGTCTGCGCGCCGGCGCGGTGCGGCGCGGCGATGGCAAATAATTTGAAATCGATTATACCGCGGGATGGATAGGTTTTTCCGCAGTCAACATTTCAAAAACCCGCAGAATTACATAGTAACGCGAGATTCTTTTCCAACTATCATCATTACATTACGGGAAATCTTAATGACCTTAAAAAATACCGTAACTATGTAAGCTACAGATGGTGTTGTAACTTTAAAGTAACAATGCGGTATTAATACCACGTCTTGCGTGGTTGATTCTCGGAAAACCACGAAGGTAAGTGAACAATTAGTGGCACATTGGCCCTGCGATGACAGACGCTAAGGCAGGTCAGTAATGGCAAAAACTTGTTTCCTAGGGATTTCCGTGAGTTGAGCGGAACGGCGGAATCCCCTAGCGGCGCTTTCCTCGAGGCTTTTCCAGTGGCGTGTGCGGTGGAGGCCGGCGCAGACGCTCGCGTGCCGAACACACCTTCCGATTAAATACCACGTCACATTACATGCGTTTTGCACTGTGCACACCTCATTACATAGCTTCGATGTTCGAGAGCTATTATTTTCTTTCCTTAGAAATAAATGTTTCAAGGTTCATTTGAGATGTATAATGTATTTAATCGTCATTATTAACTTTTAACACAATTGTTCTAAAAAAAATTTTATTACGATGCATTTTATCATTGCGTATATGCCAAAGTATCTTGTCTTTGTTTTATCTGTCCTAAGTCATATGACTGACTAAAAAATTATCTAGACCGATAAGTGCCATTTATACATATTCAATTATATTTCCTCAGAATGCAATAAATAAATACATTATTACCCCGATTATACATTGCAAAGATATCGATTATCGCGTTCAATACTCACAAGTCCTTACCTGACACAATGTTACCGGTATGTTGCTCATGCGATTTTTTACGCCCGCATCAACGTTGCGTAAGGTTTATCACGCTGTTCTCGTGATTCAATGTTTATTTACATCAAGTACGTACGATAAACGATAATGTACACTTGACAACAACGTACAGGTTTATGGAAACTGGTTCTTGAATCTTGGCTGTATGAATTGACGTCCTTTCCTCTTGTTAAGGGGACCAGTTTTGGACGGTGAAAGTACTGTAATTAATCATATTTTATTACAAATTGGATTTTAATACATAAATCGTAGTTATATAAGATTGTTTACAATACAAGTTGTGAATAGTTTGTTGATAATAAGCATTTTGCAAACAAAACAAAACTGTATAGATTTGTTCTTTATACAAAAAAGTTAAACAGTAAAGCGCTTAAACTACTTCAGTACACTGATTATATTTTATTCAAAACCAGGATCTATTATAATTAGGAAATCACAATTATACAAAATTTATTATTATATGTACTTTCGAAGTAAAGTGCGTCCATTGATATACACATCCAGACTATTTATAGGCTGAAGAAATATATAAACAAAAAACTTGATTATGAATATAAAACCCAACAATAATGTTACCACAACAAACAATTATGCAGTCTAAGCGCGGTATGCGCACGCGTCATTTTTTATATCATAGTTTTCCTCTATGGCTCGTTAGTTGGGATTTGTAATTTGACGTGTGGGTTTATTTTCTGTGAAATATTGTGACGATTCGCTACATTGATCGCAATTCATGATTGTATAGATAACTTACAAGCTCGCAGACTTGACTTGATTTCACTAACACCCAGAACCGAAAGAAATATTTGTGGGCCGCACAAACATTTTCTTCTGTGCGGGAATCGAACCCGCGACCTCTCGTTTCACAAGCGGTGTCTAACCAACTGCGCCACGGTGGCTGTCTGAGGATCTTAGGTATACTGGGTATCTCAAGACTGCTACCGAAAACGAAGCCGGGTGGTAGTTTTAGTGACTACAAACACAATGCAACTAAAAATTTCGCAAATAAACGTGACAATTATTTTTTATAAATTTTTCAATATCGCCATTTTTGGGTGGTAAATCCATAGTTTTTGCTAAAATAATAATTTAAACTGTTTTATACCTTAGATTATTTATAAATAAAAGGGTATACACTATTATTTTAGGAAAAAATGTATTTACCACCCAAATATGATCATAGGAAAAATATAACCAAAAAAAATTTTTCGCTTTTTTTTGCAACTTTTTCTGTTGCATTGTGTCTGAAGTCGCATAGTAAACTACCACCTGGCTTCGTTTTCGGTAGCAGTCTTGAGATACCCTGTATATTATTAGAAACCGCAAATTATAAATTAGAGCGTAATAATGAGATCAACATTTTTTTTTGATACCACATATGTAATTATTAAGTTGAGGTAAAAACATGCAAGGTGCTTCCATCAAGAGAACTAGTGGGATTTGGGAAGCCTATATTCAGCAGTGGACTACTTGTGCTTGAATATAGAGAAAGTGGAAGAATCCGGCAGATTACACATTGACAGTAGCCAATAATTGGAGACAAATAAATAACATGCATGATAATTATTGAAGTGCGTGGTGGCCTGTTGGTAAACGGACTAGACGCGGTTGCCCACATATTCACGGTGGTCGCGGGTTCGAATCCCAGGGCACACCTCTGACTTTTCGTAGTCATGTGTGTGTTGATAATCATCACCACGCACTAAAACGGTGAAGGAAAACATCGTGAGGAAACCTGCATTCCATAGCGATTTATAAGAATTTCTATGGTATGTAAGTCCGCAAACCCGCACTAGGCCAGCGTGGTGGAATTTTTTTTTTTTTTCTCGCGGGGAAAATTCCTTTACGGACCATCCCGCCCCCGAAGGGGCGAGGGTGTGTCGGACTCACCGGTGCGCCTTCCGGCCCAGCGAGACGTGATGCTGGGTCGGGTCCCTATCGTAGTCTGCGCACCGAAATACCGTCTAAAAACCCCGCGTTGGCCACCATCGGTGCACTTTGGAGACGCCCCGGGATACCGCTCAACAGACGCGCCAGGACCGCCTCCACGTGCACTGCCGCTTACAGCGACGCGGTTTTTTGACGCTTGTAGCGCTACGTCTCGGGGGCCGCCAGGATAGGGAAGGCCGCCCCGTGTGGCCTCTGCGGCGCCGGGTTAGTTGGTTTCCCGGCGCCTCGTTCTTCGTCTGCGGTAACGACGAGCGGGATCGTTCTGCTCACGATCCCGCTCGACGCTTTCCTTCTGCAACATGACGCGCTCGCAGAAGGAGAGCATGGCTCGCCACGACCTCTGGCTGCCGACCATGGCGGCGATCACGGCCGGCAGCGAGAGGTCTCCACCCAAAACCGCAGTGAGAGCGCTGCGCTCCTCGTCCCAGGCTGGGCACGACTCCAGTGTGTGCTGAGCCGTGTCCTCACGGCAGTTGCCACAGTGGTGGCACACGGCGGACTCCTCAGCTCCGGCTACGCGACACAGGTACGCACCGAAGCAGCCGTGCCCGGTGAGCACCTGCGTCAACCGGAATGTCGGCGCACCGTGGCGCCCCTCCAGCCACTGTTGGAGGACAGGTCGCACTGCCACGACGGTCCTCGTGCCAGCACTTGGGTTCTCCAACCTGGAACGCCACTCCTCCACGGCGGTCCTGCGGAGGGAGGCCAACATTGCCTCGACCTCTCGGGACACCAGTCTGCCCGCGCTGGGACGCCTCCTCTCGTCCGAAGAAGACAGACGAGAGGGTCTTAGCATCCAGCTCCCAGGGCAGAGTTCCCGCTAGAACGCAGGCCGCCTCGTGCGAGACCGTGCGGTAACCCCTGACGATTCGCTGCGCCACCATGCGCTGCGGACGGGACTCGGCCCACACGGGACTTCCATAGAGGGCCATGGACCGCACGACTCCAGCATACAGGTTTCGGCAAGGGATGCCAGGACCATCAGTGTTGGGCAGCAGGCGCCCCAGTGCGCCCGCCGCCTTCACCAGTTTCGGCGACAACTTCTCAAAATGCGCGCGGAAATTCCATCGGCTATCGAGGATGAGGCAAAGATACTTCATGCTCGAGCCGACGGAAACCCGCACGCCCTCCACTGTGAGGTGGGCCTCTGGTGGGGGCCCACGCCGAGGTCCGTGGAAACACACGGCCTCGGTCTTGTTCAGGGCCACCTTGAGGCCCAGTCGCCGAATCCTGAAGCAGGACGGCTCTCCTGGAAGTCCTGGCCGTCGCTGTCACCAATGTGTCGTCCGCATAGCAGACGACAGCGACGCCCCGAAGGTTGGCACCACGGAGCACCCAATCGTACCCGATGTTCCACAGGAGCGGGCCCAGAACCGAGCCCTGTGGAACACCGCACGACACCGCTCTTCGGTGGGTGGACTATATGGCCTAACCACTCTCAATCGTAATTCGTATTCTCGATTGTAGAGCAGGCCCGTGCCCTGCAGTGGGACGTATAAAGGCTGATACTGATGATAATTATTTACTACCTATGTCAATTAATTTCTGTAAGTAGCTCATTATCGCATCATTGGTAGTAGTTGCGTACATGGACTGTGAACCGTGAGATCTTGAGTTCGAATCCGAAGTCGTGTAAGTCACTATGTGTAAGATTGTTTTGATTTAAATAATCTCAATAATACCCTTTCATATATGGGACGGAAATAATCTCAGGAAATCATGAAATAAATACGGAGATGTTGCCATGAGTTTAACACATCTACACCATTCTTAAACTATCTTCTAAGCTAAAAAAAACTGGCAACACACATAATTAACATTTGAGGCAAATAATGGTTGCAAAAATAAATTCATATCACAGTAATTTCTCTTAATTTTTGTATATATAATTTTAAATTAAATATATAAATGTATATTAAAAAACACATTATTTTTGCAATAGATACTTTAAATCCAAAGCGAAAATTTATAGTTTAACGCCCAAATACTGGAACGCCATTCAAATAATAAGTTGATCTTAACAGCGCACGTCCCACTTAGCCAGTACATTTAATCGGGATTAACGTAGTTAAGCGCCATTTATATTTAAGTTGCGTTCCAGTATTTGGGCGTTAAAATCATAAAGTTCCTTAGTTATTTTTTAATTGCAAATATGACCAAATGAAAATGAAAAAAATGAAAATGAAAAATCTTTATTAAAAATAATAATGTTACATAACAAGAATACTGCAGGGGTTCTCAAATTAGGCTTTGCCTGTGTCTTGAGAAACCAGTTAAATAAATCTGGGGGCACGGCAGTGCCCCCTCCAAGTCGAGCTAAAAAGCGGCACAGCCGTACTATCCTTTTCTCGAAGCAATTCAGACCATTTTCAACCCCCCATAACTTCGTTGTGGTTAAAGCAAGAAGCCTGAATTTTCAGTTACTAATTAGGCATTGTGTAAACACGGTATATTTAAAATTTCATTCAATTTGAATTAGTAGTTTAAGAATTATAACTTGTCAAACTTTCGCAATTTTGTCACTCACTGACTGACTGACCGATCATCAAAAGTCTAAGGCACTTCTAGCAGACATAGAACCTTCAAATTTAGAATATAATTAGTGTTTAGTGTCTAAAGTAAGGAAAAATTCAAACATTTCATAATTTCTGTCTAGTTTTCTAGATACACCAACTGCGTGAATAACTTTGTAATCTCATATAAATGTATAGGATTACAAAGATAAATTTGCAGTTTATGATTCGTTGTACCTGTATATAATGGAATAATAGTTTTAGATTGGTATCTATATATTTTATATATGAGGCATAACAGGAGGGGGGTATAAAGAGGGAAAGGGTGTATTCAACCCATTAAACTGTACAACATTCCTCTCGAAAAACATGACAAAGATAACCTTGCAAATAAATAGACTAAATAGCTCGAAAACAATTACCATGAAAGATAGAACACTAATAATCAAATCCGCTATATTTGTAATAAATTGATACCTACAAAAATAAGAAAAAACCAAAGACAGAGGCTTTAAGAAAAATCATTATATACCGGGTATCTCAAGACTGCTACCGAAAACGAAGCCGGGTGGTAGTTTTAGTGGCTACAAACACAATGCAATTAAAAATTTCGCATAGAAACGCGACAATTATTTTTTATGATTTTTTAAATATCGTCATTTTTGGGTGGTAAATCCATAGTTTTTGCTAAAATAATAATTTAAACTCTTTTATACCTTAGAGTATTTATAAGTAAAAGGGTATAACACTATTATTTTAGGAAAAAATGTATTTACCACCCAAATATGGCCATAGGAAAAAAATAACAAAAAAAAAATTGTCGCTTTTTTTTGCAACTTTTTCTGTTGCATTGTGTCTAAAGTCGCTTAGACTACCACCCGGCTTCGTTTTCGGTAGCAGTCTTGATATACCCTGTATATTCTAGAAATAAAAAGTACCGAAAAGGAATAAAGTAGGACTCTACACAAAGACGTGAGATCCCATCAAAAACATCCTGTAAAAAAATTCCAAGTCTCGCAGCTTAGTTTATCTACCGCAAAAAGTTGTGAGATCCATGTAATACCAAGTCGATTAATTTATTTAGTCCTTGATTTAGGGACGTTCTGTATAAAGTTATTACGTAAGTTATTATCATATCAATATTAAAAAATTCTTTACGTTTTAAATAAATAGATCGACTTGGCCAGTAGCATTATGCATAAATTGTACGATACATTATGTTTTCATGCGATGGCCTGAACTTTTTGCGGTAGATAAACTAAGCTGCGAGACTTGGAATTTTTTTACAGGATGTTTTTGATGGGATATTTTATTTAAAAATTAAGTGTGTGAGTGTGAGAAAGTGCCAAGTAGGGTAGACTGGGTACAGTTGTGACAATTTTTGTTTGCTCGCCGATAATTTTGTTAATTTATCAGATAGCTGGGAAAAAACTAACACGAATCATTATTTATTTATTTGTCTACGTAAAATTACTAATATATTGTCTTTAAATACAATGTTTTAGCCATAAGATCAAATTAGATAAAAAAAGGAAAGTGTCACAACCGACCACACCCCAAGGACGGTTGTGACAGTGGTTGGGGTCGGTTGTGACAGGCGTAAAAATACATAAAAATAGTTTATAATAACTTTTATTATGACAAATATGCACCATAACAAAATATAATCTTCTTCTAAACAACGGTTATAATCATATAGCGATTAAACTAAAATCTGAGATCACTTCTGTTCTTATAATCAATAAGGCACTTTAACAACTAATATTATAACAGTCTTATTAGAATCAGTAAAAACGTTAACGAAACATAAATTTACTGAAGGTAACTGGAAAAAGTTTTACTATTCCCTATATAATTTGTCGCAGGAAGTCGCTGGATGCAGGCCGCTTCCAACAGGTCATTGTGGAGATCCTTGGGGGAGGCCTATGTTCAGCAGTGGACTTCCTGTGGCTGATATGATGATGATTATGATATAATTTGACAAATTTAACAATCAAAAAAAAGTTTTAAACTGAAATGATGTGATCTAGTCAAATTCACAATCACAGTTGTGACAAATATAATAGTGACTATTACCTACGCTTTCTACGTGGGACCTGAATCCACACGTTCCTTGGCACTTTATCCATTTTTCGCTAGCCCTACTTTCAGAATATGTGCCTACACAAACATGACAAAAACAGTCAACTTCATCGGAGGACGAATGTAAAATCTTTCTTTTCTAGGTTTTTATGGGCTTATCCTTTCCCTATATTATTTCGTTTTAATTCGGTTACATTCTTCTTTACCTCTTTAGCCTTCAAAAGTTTTTCTTTTCTTCATGTTCTTTCCTAACTGCCTCTTTCTCAAGCGTATCTGTGTAAATAGTGGACTTTTTAGATCTAGCACCTCTTGATTTTCTTTGGGCAGCTTTCGGAAAAGATCGAACAGTTTCAGGCGAAAAATGTGGTAGCGTGCCTGAGGTTGTAGCAGCATATTGAATCAGGACAATTTCAGGCGAAAAAGTAGTTTTGATAATGCCTGGTATGACGTAAATAGACATTGTCTTCCCAGGGTGACTGCGCATCCATCCGTCAAAAGCAGTATTTAAAGTTTTGAACATCTGCATAAGCATCCTCATATGTGCTAATATTAGCCTGGGCACGATTGGTCTTCCGTAGGCATTTTCTAGGCATCTGAAGCAAAAAAAGCGAATAAGCATATGTCACAACCGTACCCATAAAATTTGTCACAACCGTACCCAAAGCACAATTTCCAAAACAAAAAATCGCCATAAATCTGCCAAACAATCTACGTAAAAAGTATTCACTCGTAGTTAACTACTATCTAATAACTTATAGCAAGACAAAATACGATACAGTCTACCTTTATCCTAAAAATAGTAATTATTAAAATAAATCAAACAAAAAAACTTACTTTTGACTGTTGAAAAGCAATGTTGGCACCTGCTTATATCAACGTCGCACGATGGCCGATGCAATACCAGGGAACGTGTTCAGAGTGGCATGCCGCGTCTCTCTCCCCTTGCACTCTTCTCCGAATTGAGTATAGTTTCGCTGTTATGACGACTGTCACTACCGTACCCTGGCACAACCGTACCCAGTCTACCCTATGTATTAATGTGTGTGTGTATGTGTGTGTGTATATTTGCGTGTGTGTGTTCAAGTGAGCATTGATACCTAGTATTATGTATGTATAAGCAACCAGTGTATCCGTGTATAATATGTTTTATCGTAATTTACTCGTACAGCATAATCTCTTTAATTGTGGTGGAATACTAAGGGTTTAGGTAGATATTTATTCGATGTGAAAGACATTTAATTTAGGTGGGTATTAATAGTGGCTGATAGATCATGAGGGTTTATGTAAGAGCAGAGAATATTTTCGGTTTCGTCGTAGTCGAGATGGAGTAAT
Organism: Hyles vespertilio; assembly: GCA_009982885.2. Lineage (NCBI taxonomy): Eukaryota > Metazoa > Arthropoda > Insecta > Lepidoptera > Sphingidae > Hyles > Hyles vespertilio. Next base: position 805,538 of record CM042814.1, on the reverse strand, counting down.
AGTGTCTTAATTGTTTGTTTCGCTTTTTTGATTGTGCAATTTTTTATATCGCAGCGTGCATTGACCGAGTTATATACTACAGGATGTGATATACCGGGTATCTCAAGACTGCTACCGATAACGAAGCCGGGTGGTAGTTTTAGTGACTACAAACACAAAGCAACTAAAAAATTCGCTAAGACACGCGACAGTTATTTTTTATGATTTTTTAAACATCGTCATTTTTTGGTGGTAAATCCCTAGTTTTAGCTAAAATAATAATTGAAACTCTTTTATACCTTAGATTATTTATAAATAAAAGGGTATACACTGTTATTTTAGGAAAAAATGCATTTACCACCCAAATATGGTCAAAGGAAAAAAATAACAAAAAAAAAATTGTCGCTTTTTTTTGCCACTTTTTCTGTTGCATTGTGTCTGAAGTCGCTTAAACTACCACCCGGCTTCGTTTTCGGTAGCAGTCTTGATATACCCTGTATATGGGAATCTTTTGGCGAAGTTTGTTTTTGCGGGATAGGAGGGCAGACGAAAGACACGTTTTTTACGTAGATTTGTGAAGGAATCCGATTGTAAAACGGCTTTGTGAGTTTGAAGGCTTGCGTGTAGGATATAAAGTTGGCGAACTCGGAGAACTTTGGCTTCACTATATAAAAGGTCTGTCGGATATCTGAAAGGCTTGTTTAACATTCTTTTTAGAAACGCACGTTGGGCTCTCTCGAGATTTAAAAGAATGCTTTTACTACAACTGCCCCATATGGTTATGCAGTAGGTGAAATGGAGGGTAGTTTTATTTTAGTGAATGTTAATACCGCGGCTGGCGTACCGTGTACGCTTCGAAGAGCGCTAATTTTGCCAAATATCGTGGACAATGTGGTGCTAGTGTAAGTGTGTAGTGTTCCAGGATTATCTTTGCACCTGGTTATGTATAAGCCGGCATAATAAATTCGAGTGGTGATAGAAAGTTGTTCGGAACGTCGAATAATTTGTGCAAAACCCTCTATGTGTTTTCTTTTTCCTTTGTGATCGTCATAGATAATACCCTACCTAAGATCCTTAGAGTATATACATATAGAGGGAGCGCTGGTACTTCAAAAACGTAGATAAAAATGGTGGTGCCGGGCCACCTTTTCCTGCCCTCCTATTGGCTTATATTTGAACAGGTTGTGCAACATACATAAATTATTTATTAATTCAATTTTACTTCTATGATTTTACCATGGATTTTACTAATATATGAACGTTACCAACATTACGAACAAGAAAATATCTACGTTTTTCAAAACGCGAATGTATGACAGCGCTCCCTCTATATACAAATACTCTAAGCTAAGATCGAATACCCCGGTTTAAGTGAATAATTCAATCCAAACAGAGTAGGCCGGAGTCTGTGCTCGAGTAGACTTTAATCGAGATTGAACCCCTTGCCATCAGCTTTTTGGTCAGTGTGTCGTGATAGTGTATGATATTGAAGTGTCGTGCTTTCATGTGGCATGGGCCTCTGCGCGTTATCCAGCTGCGGGTTCGAGGTTCTGGTAAGTGAGCTGTTCGTATATGTACAATTACATAATTATTATCATCATTGTCATACTCGTCCCGATATGCGCTCTGGATGTTTATACATTTCACGGCAAACTATATTTGCGTAGGAATACAAAGTACCTTTTTAAATGAAATAAAATCTTTTTAAAAAATATTCGTAACATATACATTAAGTTCACCCATGATCTCAAAGTGGTAGGCAAAGTTAAAGTTTCCAATAGGCACTGTTCGCCTAGATTAGTTTCGTGCTAATGGTACTAGATGGCGACTCTATCGCCATGCTAGACAGTAATTTAGACATTAGGTAATTCAATTGGGATTTTTTTCTTTCTATTTACTTTAACCAAAATTTAACAAAATTGGATTATTTAATATCCTAATAATTTATAGAAATAAACTTATAACCTGAAATAAATATTTGTTATTGCTCAATAAATAAACATATTAAAATTGAATCTTCGCATTCGTGTTTGACACAAAACTTTAAACTTTACTTAAATATTTCATTAATTGGTTATTATCGTATATATATATATATCGTAATAATTAAACCAATAACTTTTGATTTATTGACCATAACTTCCTGTACCTTTTTATGTACTTGGAATATTAATTTGGGAATCCAACATTAAGTGAGTCGTGTAGTGATGTAAGCTAGGTCCAGATTTTCGGTGATTCAATAGAGTAGTGTGCGAAACTCGGTATTACCGTGACTGATTCACGAGCCGAGGTCCACCACGCGACAGACACGTGAAAATCGGCCTTTAGTTTCCTTATTATTATTTTTTAGGTATTTTAATATTCATACAAACAATAATTCTTTAGAAAATACTTGTTCTTTTTCTACTTCGCAATGCACTATGTGTGCGAATTGGGTTTTTTTTATGAATGGCTAATATTTAGAAGTGCGTGGTGGCCTGTTGGTAAACGGACTAGACGCGGCTGCCCACATGTTCACGGTGGTCGCGGGTTCGAATCCCAGGGCACACCTCTGACTTTTCGGAGTCATGTGTGTATTGATAATCAATCACCACGCACTAAAACGGTGAAGGAAAACATCGTGAGGAAACCTGCATACCATAGCGATTTATAAGAATTTCTATGGTATGTAAGTCCGCCAACCCGCACTAGGCCAGCGTGGTGGACTATATCGCCTAACCACTCTCAATCGTATTCTCGATTGTAGAGTAGGCCCGTGCCCTGCAGTGGGACCTATATGGGCTGATAAATAATACGGATACAGAATATTTACCCCCTTATTTATAAGGACATAATGCAGTTTTGAAATGCCGTAATTATGAGCTGATTTAAAAGCGTTATTCATAGACGTCAAACATCACTAATCAACTTCTTATCAGCTCATTAATTTTAAAATGGCCGAGACCCTTATTTTATGCAAATTTTAAGCAGTAAAATGGCGGATGTCTGTCAGCTGGACGTTTTATAATATTGTCAATTAAATGAAATCACTTTTTTTCTGTGAAGTGGCAATATTAGTCAAAACATGTAGAAAAAATAATTATGAATAGCGAAACTCGATGAACGTTTTATCTCATCTTAAAATCATGTAACTAATTAACATTTGGGGTATTCCACGCGAAGCGGACAGGTAAAAAATCTCGATGTTTCTGATTTCTATGTTGATTCATGTATCAAATATTTTTCTAATATAGTGACTGGTTAAAGAATTAAGGAACTTTGAAATGTTGGCCAACTGGTGGGCATACAGTACTTCAAAGCCGATTATCTAGTCATAAAATTAATGATTAAAATAATTAAAACATTTAAAAAATAAAATGGTTTAATTATTTCAAATATTTCTGAAATCAGAAACATCGAGATTTTTTACCTGTCCGCTTCGCGTGGAATGCCCCATTTACATGCCTATTTATGTACTTGAATAGCAGTTTTTTTATGAATAAGGGGGTGGTAACATTAAGTCATTGCTCGTCAGTTTAGTAACAGTCATGGTCTACTAAAATATAGATTACCGTACGTAATGTATTAACTGAAATAAGATTTTACTTAATAAAAATAGTTGTAAAAATAAATAAGAAGACTCCAAGAAATAAATTAATTTAATTTACATACTAATATAATAAATTATAATAATAATAATAATAACACCCAACAGTCACATACATAGTCCTGACCCCACATTAAGATCGAATCTTGTGTCGTGGGTATCAGGAACTACGAGAGACTGTCAAAATTATTTTAAATAAATATGTTATGTAAATATAAATATTCATTTTATTTCATTTTAATGTTTACTGAGTACAGTTGCATGTAGGCTGTATGAAGGCTATACGCAGCAGTGCCTGCGCTTCTTTAGTGTTCTATAAAAAAGTTGGTCTATAGCACTCTTGCGTTTCACCTGTGTCTATACTGTTCTTTATAATATGGTCTACGACGGGGACACAACCTATGCAGGCAAAGCCTAATGTAAAAAATACCATACCTAGGCTTTAGACCAAACCTTCCATTAGTTAGGAATCGTAAGTGAGGTATCTCCTCATAATGATTTCATAGTGCTGTTATTCAGCAATACTGCCGAGTGAAGTGAAGCCAGGTAGAGACCTGGCTTAACCTATCAGTCAATTATTTACAATTTTTCCATAAACGCACGCCTTTACTCGATAAGGTTAGGCAGAGGTTCTATTTGTGACTCATAGATCGCCGAGCTTATTTCCACCTAAAGATGTGACAGCGGCGGGACTGTTACCAGTATAAATATCTACAAAAATAATATGCCTCATAAATCGAGCCCAATATAATACATATACTTGATGTTATACCTATGAGTAAGATGAGCAACTGACCACTGGAATAGCGGGTCATTGCCAGGAGATCGGTGAGGTCAGGATGTAATCACGACTTCATCTCCTTTAATTGAGGAATGGGACCACGAACAAGATCAATTAATATTACACAATAGTTCTATGACAAGACGAAAGGTCTTGGAATCAAAGGATTCCTAACGAAATTAGTAAATTGTGCAGAACATTATGTAAGAATGTTAACATCGCATGGACTTGAAGCATGACTTATAGATTTTTTGGCTCTCGTAGAGATTAGAGGGAATTTTTTTTTCTTTCCGGCGTTTTGTATTAGACATTTTTTGGCCCGATATGCCGATAGGCTCGCCACCTATCACATCGTTAGACGGGACAAAGCAAAATATGGGTGTCCTGGCAACCTCTGCCTACCTCTTGTGGGAAAAAGGCGTGGGTTTATGTATGTATGTATGTACATTTTTTGTCTTACCTGTTGTTATATGCTCACGTGGGGATCTCCGAAAATGTAGTTTTCAGGAGTTGCAGTTTAGCTCTTTTGTTCACTCATAATATAAATATTATTCTGACTTCTCAATGGCGGTCAAAACACGGAAAACTTGCATATAAACACGTTAGTATAGCGGTTTATAGTAAAGGAGAGGGATATAAGGAAGCGATGTATTACATATTTCAAATGACTTATGAATGAAATATATAGACATTGTACCTAATGTATGTTATGTTTATAATAAATTCCACGAACAAAATTTCCAGAAGGTTTGACGTCAGACAGGCAGTCGGCCGTAAAACCGCATCTTTTTGCAATGTGGAGAAATGTTGATGCTTTCACTCCTGTTGGGGAAGGTTTGAGTACAGACTGGAAGAGGTGGATCGAGATAATCTGATGAATTATATATTATTTCTAGCAGGCAGAAAGAAATAACTTATGAGAAACTAGCGGTTCCGGCCGTCTTCGCTCGGGTGCAAATACTTTTTGAGCCCACCTTTCAAACATAGGAAGTATTTCACGTGATAATTAATAAACATAATTAAAATCAAAGTTACTGCCGTACTTTAAATTACTCGTCCCATTCCCATGAGTTTGAAAGAGTATCGAATACATTTGAATTCCTTGTACATCTGAAGAGACAACTTTATTTTGTCGGGATAAAAAGTAGCCTATGTATTAATCCACGGTGTCAGCTAGGTCCATGCCTAATTTCTTTAAAATTGGTGCAGCAGTTTGAGCGACAAGAGGTAAGAAGCACACAATTTTTCGCATTTATAATATTAGTAGGTTACGTATTATATTATTATGTTCCTTTTGGTAATAGCATTGCGCCTTCTACTTTCAGGAGATTGGCAATTAAAATGTCATATCATTAACTTTCAAACGTTTTTAATGGTGAAGAAAAACATCACAGGCATCATTTAGCATTATTACAGTATTAACTTAATCTATAATAATTGAAATATTTGACACCGATATGAGAAGATTGTCTCGCTGTTTAGCATAGGCCACACCTAGCATTTTCCATATTACCTGATTTATCTTTCTCGAAGCCTGCATTATATACGAATATTCTCAAAAATTTCTATATTGCATAAAATCCGCCGACCTACAATACACCAGCTGTGGATAGATCACTTTTCAGTCACATCGAATATCAATTCTCCGCGGGCTATATGTATAGATTGTACAATATTTTCCAGTACCGTCTTGTATACTGTACTTTTGGCAATGGAAAGTCCTGCAAGAAGCTTTCGGTCCCAATACAAGCGAGGATATTGTGTATTGTGGTGGTAATCCATCGTATCGAGCTGCTTATTCATGCGAGTGGCGCGGAGTTGAACCCGTCGAACAGCGCGCCAGCTACTTGTGCTAATTAAACTATACTGTTTAAATGGGTGCTGTATTGTGCTTGGTGTTTTGGGACCCATTATGACACACCCTCGTCCTAAGGCGTAATTTAAAACATCACGCAGATTGGTGACAATAGATAGTAGGAATTTACGTTATGGCGTTTTACGTTCGGTGATAAGTTTTTTGGAAATGGTAGAGCAATCATGTTAGCCATGAGTCCGTATGCGCAGGCTTGTCCGGTTCGGTGCCACGGTCTCACAGTAAATCGTCGTGAAGCGACAGATAAGCTGTCACGTTTCGTTCGGTGAATGAAATTGCTGGATGCCCAGTACCCCTTTTCTTGTTATTTCTTTCCGCTCTCCTTTCGGTTTGGTAGGGCGGCAATCCATGATCCGAGCGTTATAGATGTTCATCGGTGGCAGTGATGACCTACCATTTGGTGACTTGTTTGGTCGTTTGTCGGATCTATGTAATAAAAAATATAACTCAGACGGAAGTGTTTTCGACTCGTCAAAAATATGAACGCGTTAAGGACGAGAGAATCTATTTAATGTAGGTACTCGTATATGGTAATTATGTACTTACTGGATGTTGAATACGTTTAGATTATGTGAAGTTTTAGTGATCAAACCTGTTGTAAAAAAAAATTTTAAGCACTGAATGGCGAGACGAGTATACAGTACGGCTGAGAGTAAGCAATGCGACCGCTCATGAACAGTAGCAAAACCAAACAACTCACCATTTTGAGACATAACATGTTAATATCTAAATATGTTCAGCAGTTACTCTGGCTTTAATTTAATTACTAAAAGTTATTTTCAGAGCAAACGATCTAGATGTCTATCGGGTAAAAATATGTAATTTGATTATTTTTAATATTCTTTATGATAGTTATTAACGCTATAATTCAAAGAGGGAAGAAAAATTGTATTTATTTAGTTTTTTGTTATCCGGAACGATTGCGGGGTCAATTAATTAATAATATGTTTTGTATTACTTAATAGGTGATGCAGGAAAACCGCGAATCAATTTGCATATTAGGACTCTTTAAGAGTTACCACAAAGTGGTAGGACACCACAGTAGTCACCTTGAACTGGCCTTGGCTCCACCGGGATGGTATCACGGTCTCACAGAAAAACTACCGAGATGTATAAACACTGTTGTATTTCGTGCGGTGGATAGGATGGCAAAGACCTAATACCGTTTTTCTTTTATTCGGTTTTCCTTTATTCCCTCTTATTTTGTAGATTTCCATAAGCGGCGGTAATCACTTAGCTACCATCAAGTTCGTTGTTTTTTAGTTTATTGTACCTAAGCATTTAAAATGCATATCATAGGGAATATTCATTCATCTTATGGTCTATAAAGCTGTTTCACAGACCAATAGCCGATAGGTTTTGGTCCAATTCCCAGGGAAAATCTCTTTGCGTTAGTTTTCCGGTTAGGAAAGTCTGATGTGGGTTATCGGAACGGATTAAATTAGGATCTGACAAAGCAGTTGGTTCGCCTTCTGTAATATATTTGTATGGTAATAAGTTCTGCGAGCTGTTGGCGGCGCTGAGTCGGAGAGTTTAATTTTCACGTTCTCCGATTTTCCGTTTCGTTAGACCGTATATTTGATATAAATATATATCAATCACATATTTTATTTTCGTATCCATATCAAGTGTGTCATTATAATAATAACAATCATAGTAGTTGCCAGCCTAAATAACTTGCAAGAAAGTTAAATCGCCCGGTGATCTAGTCTGAACTTATTGCTGTGAATCGCGAGACGAGCATGCCGTTCGCCTGACGGTAAGCGATGCGACCGCTCATAAACAGTAAACACAAACAACACATTGAATTACAAAGCAATGCTTGGCAATCCACTGCGCTCGCCATCCTGAGATATAAGATGTTAAGTCTCAATATGTCCAGTTATTCTGGCTACAATGTCCTTCAATCCCAAACACACCAGGGCATTTAAACTGCTGTTTGACGGGAGAAATAGACATTGCGGTGGTACCCACCCAGGCAGCCTCTCACATATGAGAGACCTACCACCAATAAATATAGTAATAGTAGCAATAGTCAATAGTAATAGTAATATCTCTAAAACTCATTAAGAATGAAGTATTTTTGGGTGGTTTAATCCCCGCATTGAATTTCAAATGCGTGTCTATCGTGTATATTGTCATAGACTGGGTAAATAGACGTAATTTCCATCAATTTCACAGTCGGCCGTCGCTGGGCGCTGCTTCAGGCGATGCACTGGCGTGAAGCCTCTGATCGATTACTAACAGGCGACAATTTGCAGTATCACGTGGTTCAATCGCACCGCATTGTAAACAACTGTTTTTATCATTTGTCAGGGTGTCTATAATCATTCTTTTTCTAGTTTCTTTTTTTATTCGTGCGACTGCCATCGTTCACATTACTGGAAAACCCCTCGTAGATTTTATAGTATAAGTATAGCGATCAATCCTATTGTATATTTTGCTATATAACAGCAAAATTATACGAAATCGTAATCGACGGACCGTTTACGAAGATGGAGATATTAAAAGCAAAATAACGCTACACTTTCAAAAATGTTATGAATAAATCGTGGAAGCCAGTGTTGTTACTTCATATCTAGTTTTCAATAAGGCACCTCCACACTTGAGCCAAGTTGATCAATTCAAATGATGCTCTAAATTGTTTAAGTTCATCTTTACTTTACTACTTACAAAACAAAAACTCATAAAACTTAATTACATTAATAAAAATATACAGTTTACCTAATTCATTTAAACTAATGTACTAAATAGTGTTTATGTCTATCTGTACCAGCCGATATAAGTCCTCCTGCAGGGCACGGGCATCCTCTAGAATCGAGAGTACGATTGGGAGTGGTTAGCCCTTATTGACCATAGGCCATGGTAATGTTTATGTGTAATCAACAAAATGTATATACAAATACATTCACGCCCCAGGGTCCTAAATTCCAACAACGTCACTCCTTTCACCATGGTGCGTGATGCTTACACCCTAAAAAAATTAATACATTTTCCTCAACGCTAATCAAAATGCATGAAAGTTGCAGTTCTTGGGAGTGTCGGGTTTGATTCTCCGACTTGAATCTGATGAAATATCGGCCGATGTTGATTTTCGGGGAAATTTGATTGCAGTGTGGCCGATTTAAGTTATCCCTTTTTGATGGCACCGCCCCGCAGTGTTTGGGGAAAGCTGTGGTGTGTGTATAGTGGATGCGACAAGATGATTAAATAACGTACACCAAAAAATATACAAATGAGAATTGTGCAGGAACCTTATTTCTCTAATCATCATCAGCCCATATACGTCCCACTGCAGGGCACGGGCCTACTCTACAATCGACAATACGATTGTGAGTGGTTAGCCCATATAGTCCACCACGCTGGCCTAGTGCGTGTTGGCGGACTTACATACCATAGAAATTCTTATAAATCGCTATGGTATGCAGGTTTCCTCACGATGTTTTCCTTCACCGTTTTAGTGCGTGGTGATTGACTATCAATACACACATGACTCCGAAAAGTCAGAGGTGTGCCCTGGGATTCGAACCCGCGACCACCGTGAACATGTTGGCAGTCGCGTCTTGTCCGTTTACCAACAGGCCACCACGCACTGTTATTTCTCTAAAGAGTTGTTATTTAGTTATTTATTTATTTTAAATCTTTATTGTACACATAAAAAATCAATCGAACTGCTTTGACAGTAAAAGACTTGTCCATAAATGTCGTGGTGTGCACAGGCATTCTCAGCCTAAGATTCTCGGACGACCTCAAGGACCTCAAATGTGAGTCATGAAGAAAAATAAATCGTTCTTTAAGATAAGATGGGGTGAGAGGATTGAATAAAATAGTGTAAAGAAGACAGAGAATGTGAGTATTCCGATGAAGACGTATAGGTAACCACTTGAACTTAGCACTAAATTCAGAAACATGGTCATATTTGCGTAGACCAAATATGAATCTTATGCAGAAATTTTGAAGACGCTCAAGTTTATTTAGTTGGTCTTCGGTGAGATCTAGATAGCTGACATCGGTATAATCAAGGATGGGGAGAAGGAGGGGTTGCGCGAGTTATATGAGCTTTTTATATCAATGAATGGTGAGACAAGCACGCCATTCTACTAACATAAGCGATACCAAAGCTCATGGACATTAGCAAAACGAAACAACACCATGAATTACACAGCAATGCTTGGCATTCCACTGCGCTCGCCATCTTGAGTCTCAATATGTCCATTAGTTACTTTGACTACAATATTCTTCTAACCGAAACACAACAGCGCGTTTACACTGCTTTTTGGCGGTGCGTTATGCGTGCACATTGCGGTGATACCTATCCAGGCGGCCTGTCGCGTAGTAGAGACCTACCACCAGTAAAAAATATATTTATGCAAACTAAGTATCTCTTAAATCCTAATCGATTAGGTTAATTGATCAAACAGTTATTTTTATATCGTTTAAATGTTCATATTAATTTGACACAAAACAAAAACCACTAAAAACCAAAAAATAACAAAATAATGAGTACCACTGCAATGCAAAAAAATAATATTTATTTCATGGAACTTGTGCTTGTTGATTAATTTGCTTAGTGACTTGACTAGCCAACAAATCAAAATATATGCAAAACATATTGAAGGCGGACCGCCCAGTACCAAACATATAGATATTTAAATTAATATAAGGCATAGGTCCTACATGTTTGGTACTTGGCGGCCCGCCTTCAATATGTTATGCATATATTTTGATTTGTTGGCTAGTCAAGTCACTAAGCAAATTAATCAACAAGCACAAGTTCCATGAAATAAATATTATTTTTTTGCTTTGCAGTGGTACTCATTATTTTGTTATTTTTTGGTTTTTAGTGGTTTTTGTTTTGAAGTCGGTTTTTATTTTTTTATTAAAAATTTTAGTTTTTTTATGTTTTTAGTGTTGATAGGAATTTATATGAAGAAGATTTGGTCCCCACAAGGAATATGTTCTTTCCGATCATAATGAAATCGCTATAATCGGCTAAAAGCTGCCGAAGATATTGGAGTATTCACATGATTATTATTCCCCCCCCCTCCCTTTGCCCCTACCCCCTTTTCCCTCCACCACTGTAGCTTAGCTTTTATACTGAACCCAATGCAAAAAGAACCATTGGAATCCTACTAAATTTTGAAGAGTTCTACACTCCAGGTCCGAACATGATCATCAGATCTTCATGTTGTGTTCCTGGGATCAACTTGTCAATACGTACTTTCCAATGAAAAAAAAATCACTAAAATCGGTTAAAAGCTGACGAAGATATTAGAATTTACGTGTATTTTAATTTTATCACCCACCCCCCCTCACCCCCACTCCTTTTTCCCTCTCTCACTGTAACTTAACTTTTATAATGAACCTAATGCAAAAAGAACCATTGGAATCCTACTTAATTTTAAGGAGTTCCCCTCTCCAGGTCCGAAGATATTCATCAGATTTTCACCATATTTTATGGGACCAAATGACAAGCACCAGCTTTCAATCAAAGAAAGAATGGTCAAAATCGGTTCACACAGTACAGAGAAACGAGGTAACAAACATAAAAAAAAAGCAACATACAGTCGAATTGAGAACCTCCTCCTTTTTTTTAAGTCGGTTAAAAATAGACTTATCAGGCGCATGCCGTATGGTTTATCCATATCATACTAGACTTCAAGACTTTAAAGTCCATGGCGCGACAGTTAAGTCCCAATAAACCAAAAAATAAACACTGTATTTTTATGCCAATGCACATTTTCTCAATTTTCATGATCAACAAATTATGTTTACTTCTGCACTTCCATTGCACCAAACAAACTTTAGTAGTTATTTACAATCAGAACATACAAATTGTAAGAATAATCTCCAGAGTTTTAGATAAATAATAGCCCTATGTTATATCCACATTCATCTCTCGTAAATCTGAAATTATGTGTAGAGCGAAGTCCATTGTAATGGCGTGTATAGGGCGGCGAGCTGTGATCTCATTCCCAGAACCCTGACTCACAACCCTTAGGCCTACGCGCCTGCTTTATTAATGATACGCAAAAAAGATTAAATACATAGTCGATTTCAGATTTTAATGTAAATTCCGAGAGAAAGTCGTTCAGAATTAATTGAGTGAAGATTTAATATAATAATGTTGGATATTCTGCGAAGTGTGCCTTGCCTTACTTTTATTTATTGGATTTTCTTTGTTCAGTTCAGATTTATTTGGGAAAAGTTGAAGGTTTTTCGAAACAAATTACTGTTCTGTTTAAGTGTTAGTCATACTTTACTGTTGAATCTTTTGTCTTGTTTTTGTTCTCTTAAATATTCCATTATTCATTCTTTCTGGCTAGTGCCAGTAGAATCGTTTTCAGTGACAGGTGCAGCTTTTCTTTTTTAATAAGTTTTAGATAATGTAAATCTTAGGCGACGAACTTTTTTATTCATTATTTAACATCATTAATTGTGACAGCAATTTAAGATTCCTAAGAAAATCATGTAAACACACAAAGGCAACAAAAACTTAGGTATACAATGAATGCAAATATTAATATTTAGTGTTTTTGTTGTTGTAAAATACAAGACTGTTTTTAAGCTTCAGGTTTTTCTTGGCATTCTTATGTAAATCGAAGCTACTATTTAATGCGCGCCGTTGATTACTTATGCCTCTTATGCTTCTAATTTTTGAAAGCCATGACGAATAACTCACTTCTTTACATAATTTTTTAAGCATACACTTCCGTGGTCGGAATGTACTTCCCATGTGTGGAGATAATTTTCTCTATTTACTTGTCTACATAACGGCGACAGTATTGATAAAGGATCATTGTGTTTCATCATTATTACCCGGTGGGCGGTTAACAACCGCGACTTCACACAGTTTGGCGAATAAACACACCGTTGAAATAATCTGACGGTGTTACTTATGTTTTCCTTGATTGCATTACAAATTATTAACCCTAGACGTCAGTGGCTGGTTGCTGTGCGCTAAAATTGTTATATAGGGTGGGAAAATTTTATGTAGTAGAGCCTGGAGGATATCTTATATTTTTCCGTCTTACTTCCTATCCTTTATACTTTAGAAAGCCCTCTATTGATCCTTTTATAAGATCAGCGTTAAGACCGCCAACTGTACTTTTATATTTGTGATTTTCATTTTAGTTGTATTTTTCTTTGTGCAATAATGTGTATAAATAAATAAATGAACTCTTATTTATTTATTGAAATGAAATGAAATGTATTTGAAATGAAATGTATTTATTGGTCACGTAGGCAATTTAAAAGCTCTTATGACAAGTCAATACACATATAACTTAATCTCTATATACAATATATTTCCTTATTTTAATGTATTACTTATTTTAATTTCTTGGTTTAATTAATTTATTTATGTAATTTATTTATTTTAAATTAATTTTATTTTTATTTAGAATTAGTTTTATTTATTTGTTTACTTTTTATTCTTATTTTATTTAAAGTATTAGTTATGTCTTTATGGTAATTTATTTTTCAAAGAAATACAATATGTATGTTAGTCAAATTAAATTAATTAGTGGACCATGAATATCATTACAACGGTGCGTAGCGGTTTATTGTTACCACCGGATCCAACGCGGCCCTTCCTGAGAAGACCCGGCGAAACAAACTCAGTGGGCTTACACTACCACTGGAACTACGCGACGCGAACCAGTCCTGAGTATATCCAGCGAATAAGACTCAGTGGGCTTGTTTTGGGTCCAATTTAAGACAACGACCATAAGTATTTCCGAAACGTCCCGTATGTTTAGGCTTACTGCCGGATCCAACGCGGCCCTGACTGAGAAGACCCGGCGAACAAACTCAGCGGGCTTTACTTTACCACTGGATACTACGCGGCGGGACCCATTTCTGAGTAGATCCAGCGAGTCAAACTCAGTGGGCTTGGTTTTGGTCAATTTACAAAATAAATATTTGTGACTTGTCTTACAAAGATTTGCCATATTATTATTTTTATTTGTTTTCTCGATCGGTCGTCATATGATTTTAATTGGTATTAATTAATCATTATATATATATATATATATATATATATATATATATATATATATATATATAGTTATAATTTAATTGATTAATTTAATTGTATATTGATTTATTTTTAATTATTTAAATTAGAGAATGTAATGAGTGAATAGTGCAGGGCCCCAGGAGGTCGCAATGTGCAAGAGAACACCTAATCCCAGGCTTTTTTATCCTCAATATATTCCTTAATATTATAATAACCCCTAGTCATAAGTTCGTTTTTAATATTATTTATACACTTTATTAATTAATTAATAAATATGAGTTCAGTTGGCGAGTTTTCTAGGTGGGCACCACCGTAACGATATCTAATTGCATCTACTCTATCCTTCAGGCTTCATTGCTCAGGAACAAGCTCTGAGATGTATCTTTGATAGCTTAGGTCACAGAGATGCCTAGACTTGCAAAATAGTTATTTTTTTTTGGTTTTTGCATTTTTATTTTAATTATCAATCTTTATAAACGAAACCATACTGCGATCTAATTCTACTGTGGCGCCATCTCTTAGCGAGCGGCGGTAAGCTCCCGTTACACATTTATATTCAGTTTTTTGTATTAGCTTTATTGAAAAAATTCTTTATATACAATATTTTGTAAATGTGATATTTATTCGTTGGTGGGAGAAGTGGTGGGAGGCGCCCGACGTGACAGCCCAGTGGTGGCATGCGCGTGAGCTGCGCGCGGGCATTGCAAGATTACTTCATTTTTATAAAATAAAAAAAAAATTCTAAAATAAATGTAGCCTAAGTTACTCCTTGTTATATCAGCTACCTGACAAAAACAGTCCCGTCAAAATCGGTCCAGCCATTACAGAGATTAGCCGGAACAAACAGACAGACAGACAAAAAAATTCATTTTCGTTATAAGTATCGTGTATATAACGATAACGATATAACAACTTAAAAACAACAAGGCGCCGGGCGAGGACGGAATAACTTCAGAGCTTCTGAAAGCGGGCGTAACGCCGATACTGAAAGTCCTTAAGAGGCTCTTCAATTCCTTTCTCCTCGAGGGCTCAACGCCAGAGGCATGGAGCAGGAGCGTGGTGGTACTGTTCTTCAAAAAAGGTGATAACACTTTGCTGAAGAATTACAGGCCCATCTCGCTCCTGAGCCATGTCTATAAGTTGTTTTCGAGGGTCATCACAAATCGTCTCGAACGCAGGTTTGATGACTTCCAGCCTCCCGAACAAGCCGGTTTCCGAAAAGGCTTTAGTACCATAGACCACATCCATACGCTTCGGCAAGTTATACAAAAAACCGAGGAATATAACTTGCCGCTTTGTTTAGCGTTTGTGGACTATGAGAAAGCCTTTGATTCGATCGAGACTTGGGCTGTGCTACAGTCTCTCCAGCGGTGCCATATAGACTATCGGTACATCGAAGTGTTGAAGTGTATATACAACAACGCCACCATGTCGGTCCGAGTACAAGATCAGAGTACGAAGGCTATTCCACTACAGAGAGGCGTGAGACAGGGAGATGTCATATCTCCGAAACTGTTCACTGCCGCGCTGGAAAACGCCTTCAAGCTCTTGCGATGGAAAGGATTCGGCATCAACATCAACGGCGAGTATATCACTCACCTTCGGTTTGCCGACGATATTGTAGTCTTGGCAGAATCGCTGGAAGACCTTAGCACTATGCTCGAAGACCTCAATCGAGTCTCCCAACAGGTGGGTCTTAAAATGAACATGGACAAAACGAAGATCATGTCGAATGTCCATGTTGTGCCCACCCCCATCGGTGTTGGGGGCTCGACTCTTGAAGTTGTTGACGAATATGTCTATTTAGGACCAGTGGTCCGGTTAGGCAGGTCCAACTTCGAGAGAGAGGTCAATCGTCGAATCCAACTCGGTTGGGCAGCGTTCGGGAAACTACGCGACGTCTTCTCGTCCAAAATACCTCAGTGCCTTAAATCGAAAGTCTTCGATAGTTGTGTGTTGCCAGTGATGACTTACGGCACCGAGACGTGGCCTCTCACTATGGGCCTTATTAGGAAGCTCAAAGTCACTCAACGAGCTATGGAGAGGGCTATGCTCGGGGTTTCCCTACGAGATCGAATCAGAAATGAGGAGATCCGTAGGAGAACTAAAATAACCGACATAGCCCACCGGATTAGCAAGTTGAAGTGGCAATGGGCAGGGCACATAGCGCGGAGATCTGATGACCGATGGGGTCGGAAAGTGCTCGAATGGAGGCCGCGTAGCGGAAAGCGCAGCGTAGGACGTCCACCCACACGATGGTCCGACGACCTGGTAAAGGTCGCGGGACGTCGCTGGATGCAGGCTGCCTCCAACAGGTCTCTGTGGAAATCATTGGGGGAGGCCTATGTTCAGCAGTGGACTTCCTTTGGCTGATGGATGGATGGATATAACGATATGCAGTTGGTCATTTTTTTTTATTTTCACTTTTAAAACAGACACTTCAATTTTATTTATATGTATAGATAATTTATCAACAATATAATTTAGCAATACATATTACTTACATACATTTATATATTTAATATACTTTTTATTGATATAGTATTCACAATTGCCACCCTGTATAATGTGGTGTTTTGATAAACAAATTATGTGGCTTTCCGCGGTATTTCATCAACTGTATGCACATAAGCAGCAGTTAGCCACGCGTTATGTTTTAGGCGGATCGATGAGTATCATCTAAACATTACTCGTACATTTGCTTTATTCGTCCATGAACTGCGTTATGTAAATGTTAAATTTATTCCTGAAATATTATTTGTTTAAAAAAACCTTAAGGTTACATATGTATGTTTAAATTGTTTTTAAATTAGAATCGTTTTGCTCATGGAAATCTATTATTTTTATAGATATTACTATTGCATATGAAGGGAGTAAAGTGTGTCAAATAGAATTAATTATCCATATGTTCATAAACTCACGCCATTAACCCAGAAGGAGCAGGCAGAAATGCAACCAGAAATCCCACGTTTCGCCTTGTATTTCCATCCCACGATGTGATAGGGGTGAGCCTATCGCCTTATTGGGCACAGATTCCTGACTCCAGTATGATAATGAGTAGAAAAATCCAATATCAATTTGCCTGACACAGGATTCGAACCCGATCTTTGTAATAATTTTCATAATCAATTTAAAGGATTTCTAACATCCTTTTGTAGGGTTTTGCTAATATTCACTACGATTGGCAAAAGTTTGACAGATTGAGATCGAAATTTTCCTTTCTTCTGACTCTACCTACAATCATCTCAATTTTTGAATTTGCCTCTTAAAAACTAGTAAAAAATATTTATCATATATCGAAATATGAAAAATTTACATGACTACGAACCGGAGTGATTAATCTTCATTTGCAGAAATCATTAATAGGGATTGTACATACCACCATACCATGATTCACAGTGCAACGCGTGCATGTTCCCAGAAGCTTTTCTTTGATTACACTGATTGGAAGTGAGATCACTCCAGTAGTCACGAATCGTGTATGAGTGTTGTATGAGAGTCGAGTGTATAGGACTATTTCGGGTTGAATGACTGCCGCACGATGGAAACCAATTAAAGTCGTCTAGACCGATTCCCGTGACTCAACGATGTGATCCTGTATGGACTTTATGTCGGCAATATCATATTAAAAGGAAAGCAGTTTCTTATAATATTAATACAATTTGATAAGGTATCAAACCTATTCTTAAAGAGTTTGTTTTATGCTCTCACAAATTGAATTTTTATATAATTATTATATAAATTGTACAATTAAATTATATTAAGCCATTATGTATTTTTGTTTTTTATAACCAGTAAATCGACCTATATCGAAGCTATCTTTAATTCCGAGAATATTTTATGAAACTTTAACTTAGAGCTACCTAGTTATTTATCATATACCCACATAAAACTATTTTAAGTAACGCCTTCCATAAAATTCTCCCTTCCTATCTATTCGGTCAATGGCACTCTGACTAAGTAATTAAAAAGTTACATTTCATCCTTCTTCAAAGTGCTATAAATTTTCTTCATTGTGCTAAAACTTAAGTTTAAGAGCTGTAATAACCGTTTAACATGTAAATTGTTTATTCATCAGTATCTCACATATAACCCTAAAAATACACGACATATTTTCCTCCAAATTGATCCAATTAGCCCCAGATAACCCTATCTGTGCAACGTTTCGAAGCGCATTAAACGTAAACACTAAACTGGCATTCCTCGATGAACGGCCGGCACGTTCTCAAAACCGAGATAATGTTACCAAAAAAACGCGAAGGCGTAAGGGCCCGGTGGTCTGTGAGCCGTGGCTCGCGTCACGTAGGGCGCGCGACGTCGCCCAAGGCACGTACCCCGGTCGCACCGACCCATTGTGCGCCCGGAACAATCCACCGCCCGTCTATAGAGTGATTAAATTAGAGCGCTTTATTGGACTAAGTTGGCTGTTTGTACCATCTGCTAATAACCCTTTTAATACAATTGTTTTATGGCTATAAATGTATGTTCTAGATCTTGGTTTGTGATTTATGGAAGGAAATATTAAAATCTTGTTTAAATGAAATAATATTGTAATAGTTTACATACATTAGGAGTGCCACATTTTATGGAAAACAAACCTACGGTTTAAATGCTGGTGTGGTATTGTTGGTGATCTTGAAAAAGTACCAGGTTTTTTATACAGTATTGTACTTAGGATGGTTAATGTATACTTCTTTAAAACAACATCAAAATCTATATGATTTATCGCTTTGTAAATATCCAGTGATCGAAAAGCGCTTAAAAAGCTAGTCGCAAATTTTATTATTGCGTTATGTTTTTAAAACAGCTATAACAATTAACTGTTTGTGCCTAGATACAGAAAGTTTTGTGTTTACTTTATTTAGAATGTGTTTGTAAAATATAATTTTCCGCCTTTGCAAATAATAAACGGAGAAATTTCAAAGAATCAAACAGAAAAATATTGCGTCTGTATATACGCAAAATATGGACAAAACGAAGATCATGTCAAAGGTCCATGTTGTGCCCACCCCTATCGAAGTTGGAGGCTCGACTCTCTATGTTGTAGAGGTAGACAAATATGTCTAGTTAGGACAAGTGGTCCGGTTAGGCAGGTCCAACTTCAAGAGAGAGGTCAATCGTCGAATCCAACTCGGTTGGGCAGCATTCGGGAAACTTCGCGACGTCTTCTCGTCCAAAATACCTCAGTGCCTAAAATCAAAAGTCTTCGATAGTTGTGTGTTACTAGTGATGACATACGGCACAGAGACGTAGCCTCTCACTGTGGGCCGCATTAGAAGGCTCAAAATCACTCAACGAGCCATGGAGGGCTCTCCATGGCTCGTTGAGTGCTCGGTATTTCCCTACGAGATCGACTCAGAAATGAGGAGATCCGTAGGATAACAAAGGTTACGGATTAGCAAGTTGAAGTAGCAGTGGGCCGGGCACATTGCCCGCAGAACCCATGTTCGTTGGGGCCAAAAGGATCTAGAGTAAGGCCACGTACAGGCAAGCGAAATGTCGGACGCCCGCCTACAAGGTGAATGGACGACCTGGCTAAGTTTGCAGGAAGTCGCTGAATGCAGGCCGCTTCCAACAGGTCGATGTGAAGACCCTTGGCGGAGGCCTATGTTCAGCAGTGGACTTCCTTTGGCTGAGATGATATACGCAAAATAATTCGTTAATGACTAATTTAAATGGCATATTTTTCAGAATTCAGTATGCAAATAACTTAAACGGGAGGATAAAATAATTATTATGCGAATATGTCGTAATCGGAATAATACCTATCCCCGTTTGATTTTCCCCAAAGGTGCTCGTTAAATGATATTGTATTGCCTTAATTGAATAGATAACATATTGCAGTAAATATATTATGCTAACACAATAATCTACTCGTACCTACAAGTGGTAGAGCCACGCTGTTGTCAATCATGTCATCACTCAGCATGAATGGGTGTCCGGGGCGGCACATTAGTCGCCCACAAAATCAACGTGGAGCGACTAAGCTCTTCACCTGATGATTAAAATGCTTTATTTTTTAAAGTGAGTGATTCACTCTTTTGGCCTCAGCATGAATGGACAGTCTCGTTCACGAGGGTTAGTACCCCCGTGAACTCTCTTGTGAGACAGTAGCCTGTCTCCCAGGAGACTCGAGTGAAGCCAGAGCTTAGCTGTCACGTTTCGTTCGGTAAATGAAATTGCCGGATGCCCAATACCCCTTTTCTCTTCCCACCCTTTATCCTTCGCGTTCCCCTACCGATTTTATTTGCCGGCAACACATCTATGACCCAAGTGTTGTGGATGTTCATGGGCGCCGGTGATCACTTACCAACAGATACAATCATAAAAAACTCCATCCGAGTTGCAATGGCCGCATTGCAACTCGGATGGAGTTTTGGGGAGACCACTATTCCTTGGATGACAGTTTTCAAAATTATTATGCTAACACAATCGCAGCTAGCGATAAGGCCGCCTATTGTAACCATGTCTAGTATTTTAAGTATTTTGTATTTCTTCTTGGTGTACAATAAAGCATATAAATAAATAAATAATAAATAAATTATTCCGGCCTACACGGATCGTCAAGGTAATGTTCTTTGGTACTTTGTAGTTATAACGAGATCCGAGGGAAAACGCACTGCAAGCGTACCTAGTTTACTCAAATCTGGTTGCACGCTATTGGATGATCGATAGAGGACGCCGTAGCAATCTCGCCCAGGATACCGGTAGTACTGAAACTCAGTGTTCCGTATTCAGACAGTTACAATTATTCTTTGTATAAGCCCACATACGCGTCACTGCAGGGCACGGACTTTCTTTACAATCTAGTGTACGATTGAGAGTGGTTAGGCCATATAATTCATAACGCTGGCCTAATGCGTTTTGGCGGACTAATCATAATCCTAATCTAATTGGTTAATCTACAGCCTACACATTCTTCATGCCAATATGCGATATTGAAAATTATATGATTTTACATTCATCAAATGACCAAATTCATCATTTATATCCTGCAAATATTTATACCTCCTACTGCGAACAAAAACTATACACGTAATCGTTTCCTTGTGAGAAGCTTAAAATATTATAATACAAAATTTTGTAATACACATACTGTAGTATCAAATATTGACATATTCTTCAATTCTCTTAATAAATTCAAAAAACTTATGCTTGCCCAGCTACAACCATAAAACATTATTGTACTTACGTATGCTTTGAATCAATTTTGTGTAATAGTTATTTAGTTGTGGTAGGCACAACTTGATTTATATATCTTTCTTTTTTTTTGTTTGTAACAAATTATTGGATTTTTTTTTTACTACAAACTATTACCTTAATAACGAAGCACAGATGCGTTCTATTATTTGTCGAGCACCATTCTATAATTAGTTAATTTTCTGACAGTCATAGGATATTATAGTATTTACTGTAGAAGTTATCTTATTATATTGTTCACGGACACTTGAACTACACTTGACACTTTTTGTAAAATAAACTAACCTCTTTTCGGCACTAGAGGTCAATAACACTAGACTAATATTAGTATAAGTAACCTAAGTTCTTATTTAAGTAAAATACATGTATATGACTGTTTGTTGCCAAAATAAAATAAAATAAATAAATAAATGTATATACAAAAACGTTACGCCAGTGTCCCATAGGATAGGAAGAGACTGGATCACCACTTCCATCTAAAAACATTTTTGAGCATATTAAATTATATTTTGTAACACCTTATAGAGGCCATATAGATGCCTAATAAGAATTGATAGTAGCTGGTAAGCGGGTTACACTCAGGATGTGGCAGCTTATGGCTCTGATAACTGTATATTGGACTTTGGACGTCATATATTATAAGTCACGTGGGTTTGTTATTGATTTGGATGTAATAAAACGTTTACCAAAAGACATGCAAATAAGCGTAGTGATAAAGTTTTCCCAACCTAGTTTGTATGATTTTATCCAAATGCAATATTATGTTAAGTTGTTACAGACATATTTTAAATCCTTATTTGTCTAAACTTAAGTATACACATAAGTTACACTAACTATAGTTGTTAAGGCTATTCTTGAGCTACTACCTATTAGCAAAGTAATTTGTTGCTGCTGTTGAATATTATCATTGATATTTACCACATAATTTCAAAGAAGAAAAAAGCATTTTAAAAAGAGATTGTATCTTATCTGTCAGCTATTTTCAAATTAATTGATCTAGAATGCTTAACAAAGCCTTGGATCCGTCAAACATTACACAAAGAGACTCGATGGCGTACGTGCACCGTTCCGTGTGGGTTGCGGACGCAGCAGCGTGTCGCAACTAGTGTGGGGATTCCATTGTCAACACTTACACCATACCACACTGTATGCTACCGACAGTCACGTAGCATCGGCCCTTGAGAGCTTGGGGCGTGGGAAATGTAATCAAAAATATCATAATAAAAAGATTTCATTCATATAGCACTGTTCCGGTTTGTAGGACATTGTAGCCAGATAAACTATACTGGATATGTTTAGACTTAACATCTGGCGACGGTAGTAGAATTTCAAACATTGCTTTGTAATTCATGCCGCTGTTTGGTTGCGCTACTGCCCATGAGCGGCCTTATTGCTTGCCATCAGGTGAATGGCATAATTGTTCCGCCAATCAACGCATTAAAAAATATATTATGTGTTAAGTTTTCATAAACAGTTAAAGGCGTTCTAACCAAGTCCTCATTTAGGCAAGATAAAAGTAATCGCGGTTAGACACTGTAATATAATCATGTCAAACAGTAATTTGGTATGGCGCCATAGCGCGACAAATTTAACTAAAATTAATGACCATTGGATGAAAAAGAGATGCTTATAAACAATTTATACCGTAACATAGCATTTTAATGTCTCTACCAATCTCAATGAGATTATCATATGATATTTTTATATGTTCTGAAGTGAATCTTATTCTAGACTCAGTTATATAGTACCTATTCATACAACATACAAAATTACTACTCTCGTAGCTCTATTAATAAAGAATGTAAATACCAAATTATAGAGGTCAGATATTGTAACTTGACATGAATGTTATTAATTTAAATAAAATCACGATTATTTTTACACCCTGTGATGGTAAAGTTTAGATAATAAAAGCAAAGAAAATTAAATGAGCTGTCATATTGCATGTTACGTGCGGAGAGATTGATGATATGAACATATTATACTCTCCTTCTTATTTAGTGTAAACTAACATTTTTTTCTTGAATGCTAAATATTAATAAATATTTACTTACTTTTAGTATGCATTTAAATACCAGTCTCAGTAATTTTGTATAAATTACGAGGCACAATAAATAAATAAGATATCAAGATTACCTAGCGAAGCGACAGATGGCGTTACGAGGCAACCGAAGCAAAAGTTTAAGTACTCAAATGTTTTCTTTTATTTTCAAGTTTAGGCTTGCCTCATGCGTTTTTTTTTTGTGACCTAAATCATTAAACCGTTTAGATCTGTATCTAAAGATAGATTCCGAAAGAGACCAATGGAACTAAAGTATAATTGGCACGCCTACATTCGTCTTGTATTTATTGCTTAATTTTGGGATGCATTCAAAGATGGCGATCAGGATCAATTATTAATTTCGGCCGTTTGATGAACGAAGATTCTTAGATATCGTGGACTTATAAGGAGTGATTTTATAAAAATATGTATTTATTTAAGCGTGATGCATTTCGCCAAGACTGTAAAAATACAAAATAAGGGTTTACGAGAAATAAATGTGTTTCTTTGGCATAAATATTATTAATCTTCAATGTTTGTGTTATAATGAAAGCTATTTTTTTTTATAATCCTTAAATCACTTATGTGATCCGTTTTCTAGTTTTTTTCCATTTCCTGAAAATATTTAAAATCAGGGTATTTTTGTTCTCGACGTCAATGGTGGTAGCCGCATAAATAATTTGCCCAGGTAAAATCAATACCTACAATACCTATCACACGAAACTTACAATTATAACTTCACTAGATGTGGTTTTACTTCATACATCTAGTAAAAATCATATAATTAAACCGTGGATTACCCCGGGCCTCTTGAGATGCATTCGACATAGGGACAGATTATATTTAAAGTGTATGAAGCACCCTGATAGCGATATTAATAAACTAGTATTTCGCCGATACCGCAATCATTGCAACAATATCTTAAAAAAAGTTAAACTTCAATATGAACGTGCAGAGTTTCAAAAGGCCAGGAATAACCCTAAAGCTACGTGGAAACTTATCAAGAAAGTGGCTGATTTGCAAATTAATCGTACACCAGCTCTAGAGCTTTTAAATGCGTGTAGTGATGCGGCCCAGTCTGTTGACTTAATTAATGATTATTTTGCCAATATCGGAAGTCGTCTAGCAAATAACATCTTGAAGTCGGATCAGTACAAATATCTTTCATCTGACTCTGAACCTTCCACACACGCTTCCCCTTCAAATTCACTTTTTCTAAAACCGGTAGATAGCACCGAGATTGAAGGTCTTATTCTTGGTCTCAAAGACAGTTCTTCGCCTGGGTCGGATGGTATATCCTCCTCCACAATTAGAGCTATTATACATTCCATCATTCCTATTTTAGTCCATATCTTTAACTTGTGTTTTGCCCAGGGTACCTTCCCGGAAATCTTTAAAATCGCAGTAGTCCATCCCATCTATAAGAACGGAGACAAAGACAGTGTATCCAATTAAAGGCCAATTTCCTTGCTTTCTATATTCTCAAAATTACTTGAAAAAACGATCAATAGTAGGTTAACTCAATATTTATCAGATTTGGATATTTTGGCCAAAAAACAATTCGGTTTTCGCAGCGGTAAATCCACCGAGGATGCCGTCTTACACCTAACTAACACAATCATTGATAATGTGGAAAAGAACCTTAAAACCATTGCTATATTTCTGGATCTCTCCAAGGCCTTTGACACTGTCTCTGTTCCCATCCTACTTAAAAAGCTGGAACATATAGGTATACGTGGCACGCCCTTAGATCTATTTAGAAATTACTTAACGGGCCGAAGGCAATTTGTCAAGGTCAACAACTTTGTAAGCAGAGAAATATCACTTTCCTTTGGTGTTCCACAGGGCAGTGTCTTGGGTCCCACTCTTTGTATTATTTATGTTAATGAATTGTGCAAACTATCATTAGCATTTTGTGAAATCATAACTTACGCTGATGACACCGCTTTGCTAATTCACGGAACTGATTGGAATCATGCTCGCTCTAATTCTGAACTGGCCCTCAGCCGAGTCATGAAATGGCTATCGGTTAATCTACTTACATTAAATCTTACTAAAACTAAATTTATTCCTTTCTCCGCCAACAAGACTGGCCAGCCCAAAGTTCCACTGTAAATATACGCGCATTCTTGTCCCAACTTCTCTAACAATTCAACATGCGACTGTCCCATGGTGGAGTGTGTCCAGTCCCTTAAGTACCTTGGTGTTACCTTAGATTCCCATTTCTCTTGGAAACACCATATTACTTCTATTGTGTCACGTCTGCGCAAATTAATTTTCGTTTTTCGGAAACTTAGAGACATAATGGATATTAAGAGTTTGCTTTCTATTTATTTGGCATTGGGGCAGCCCTTAATAAGATACTGCATAACTATCTGGGGTGGCGTGCATAAGACTACGCTGATCCGCGTGGAGCGTGCTCAAAGGGCAGTCCTTAAAGTTATTGCAAAAAAACCGATGCGCTTTCCAACGACGACTCTATACTCAACTTGTCAGGTCCTCTCTGTTAGGCAGCTGTATATCCACCAAACTATCTTGCATAAACATAGACACCTATTCTATGACCCGAAGATATATATTGCCAAACGTCGTTCTGATATTATATTTAAAATAAAACATCGCAGAACATCTTTAGCAAGTCGTCATTTTACACATATAAGCTCCAAATTATACAACACAATAAACCGGGCGATAAATATATATCCTTTAACGAAACATCAACTAAACACTCGAATCGGCTTCCTGGCTGAAACCCTGAGCTACGATGAGACAGAGCAACTTGTAGATTTATACTGTTAAGCTTAACACACAACCATCAACAGACACTACTCTCACTTACACCTAGGTACTTAATCACACACAAGCACGCACGCACGCACGCACGCACGCACGCACGCACTCACTCACTGCACGCACGCACGCCACGCACGCAGCAGCACGCCCACCGCACGCATCGCATCGCCACAGCACGCACCACGCACGCACGCACAGCACGCACGCACGCACGCACGCACGCACTGCACGCACCGCACGCACTCACGCACGCACGCACGCACGCACGCACGGCACGCACGCACGCACGCAACGCACGCACGCACGCACGCACGCACGCACGCACGCACGCAACGCCGCACGCACGCACGCACGCACGCACGCACGCACGCACGCACGCACGCACGCACGCACGCACGCACGCACGCACGCACGCACGCACGCACGCACGCACGCACGCACGCACGCACGCACGCACGCACACACACACACACACACAATACATCTATTTACTGATGTATAGGTAGTTTTTATCTCTCTTTTAATTTTTTCCTACTATATTCATATTTTTGTGTTTGTATTGTGTATGGAACCAATTATTCAGTATGGAGATGGGCGTTGGTAGATGCACCGCAGTTATTAAAAACTTTTGCTTCTATCACCGTTACTTCTAAATAATTTGTATGTGTTTCTTGTTCCAAATAAACTTAATTATTATTATTTCTCTTTATTTTAAGTCTTTTTTTTACATTTTTATATATATATTAAAAAACAAAATACATATAAAAACATATAAAAAGTTATCCAACGATGGCGAGGCTCGAGACCCAAGCCACCGGTGGTTAGGAGCCCAAAGTGAGGAACCGCCTCACAATACGTGCCGTGTCAAGCAATACTGCCTTCTGAATCTGACTCCTGACCCAACAGTCGATTGAGAGCCTCTGTAGATGTTGGTCGAGGCTCTTTGGTATCAACCCATGAGCAGAAACGACAATCGGGACAATAATTGTTGAGTCGACATCCCACATGTCGGCAACCTCGTATGCCAAATCTAAATATTTAGACATTTTGTCTTTTTCAGCTTTGACAAGGTTATCGTCATGCGGGATGGTGACGTCAACAAGTATAGCCCGGCGCGCCAATCGATCTATTATCACAATGTCAGGCTTATTGGCTGGAATAGTCCTGTCTGTGATAATAGATCGATCCCAATACAGCGTTGCATGACCATTTTCGAGAACTGGTTGGGGCACATGCTGGTAATATGGCACTTCAGGAGTCACAAGTCCATATCGAAGGGCAATTTGCTGGTGTATGATCTTGGCTACTAGGTTATGTCTATGCAAATACTCGCCGTTAGCAAGATACGAACAACCGGAGATAACATGCCTGATAGACTCGCCAGGACGGTGGCATGCCCGACAGATGTCGACCGTACCGTCCTTCAGGATGTATTTCCTATAGTTGTTCGTCTTAATAACTTCGTCCATAATTGCAAAGACAAAACCCTCGGTTTCACCAAAGAGGTTACCGAAGCGTAGCCAAGACACAGACGCTAGTCGGTCCACATCAGGCCCATGAAGGGCTCGATAGAACCGACCGTGCAGCTCTTTGCTCTTCCATATGTCCTCGCGATCCTTAATGCCTACCACCAGAGGTTTCCGCCAGTTCTCAATCGCCAAAGAGAGCGGGGTAAATCCTTTATCTACCATAACTACAACCCTATGCATATCCACATCACTGTGAAGGAAATAATCCCTAAAATTGCACACCTCGCGATTATGCAAGTCCTTAGCATTAAGAATGCCTCGGTCACCACATCTCCGCGGGATGTACAATCTCATCACTGATGATCGTGGATGATGCATACGATGTGCAGTCAGGAGAGTTCGGACTTTACGATCCAGGGCGTCCAATTCGGTCTGAGTCCATTTGAGTATGCCAAAAGAGTACATGAGTACAGGCATAACCCAACCATTAAAAGCGCGAATCTTGTTTCCACCGGATAAAAAACTGCGGCGGCTAAAAAAACGCTCTTTCAACGATCGTTTTACATCTGCACCCATGATACCTAGAGCCTCAGGCATACCCAAATATTTGTAGGTTTCCGTCACGGAGAGGGATCTGAGCCTTACAGTCTCTGAGACTAGTATGTCATCAGAGACTGCAACCTCCCCTCGCTTCACATGGATAACCGCACATTTATCTACACCAAAATCCATATTGATTGATTTGCTAAATCTATCCGTTGTTTTTAACAACTCAATCAATTCGGTTTGTTGCGATGCAAATAACTTGAGATCATCCATATAGAGCAAGTGAGAAATAGGCTCAGAGCCTCTCCGTAGACGGTAGCCTAACCCTGAATCCAACAACAGAGTGCTGAGGGGATTCAGGGCCATGCAAAACCACAGTGGACTCAGACTGTCGCCCTGGAATATACCCCGCTTGATTCTAATCGGCTCGTCACAATCAGGAGGAACCGTACCACCTGGATATCTTAGGACAGTGGTCCACTGCCCCATACAAGACCCAAGGAAGTTGCATAAATTTGTATTAATTTTATACAAATTTAACACCCTCATGAGCCATGTATGAGGCACCGAATCATAGGCCTTTTTATAATCTATCCAGGCAGCCGATAAATTCCTTCGGTTGTGACGAGCCTGTTGGCAAATGGTCATGTTAATGAGAAGGAGCTCCTTAGTACCACGGGACCCATTCATGCAACCTGTTTGGCCGGAAAAAAGAATTTGGTTAGAATTTATATGGTCTGTAATTTTAGATCTAATTATGGAGGTCAAAACTTTATAAATAGTGGGAAGGCATGTGATGGGTCTATAATTTTTTGGTTCCGTGGTACAACCGGACTTAAAGAGAAGGTGATTAACACCTGTTGTCATAAATGCTGGAAGGGATCCCCGCTCAAGCGCATCCTGGAATTGCACTGCCAATCGAGCATGCGAACTTGGAAACCATTTTAACCAGAAGTTGTGCAGACCGTCCGGACCCGGCGACTTCCAGTTTTGCGTCTGTCTAATTGCAGTTAGCACATCTTCTGGACTGATTAAAATGGTTTCCATAGCCGGTATTGCCTCGCAAGCTCGATCTACAACACTAAACCAGGAGGCTTCAGTGTGAGAGACAGGCGACGACCAGATATGCGTCCAGTACTCACGCATTTCGTGAGCACTGGGAAGCCGCCCATCCACCACACCTTGTGGAGGATTCTCCCAACATCTATAAACCCTCTTTTGGTCAGTTTGGAACTTGCGATTTTGTTGGAAACGATCCCATCGCCTCCTGTAGCGACGAATGTGGTTCGCCCACGCATAGACTTTTTGTTTGAAGAAGTCTATGCGTTCTGTGACGCAAAGCCTATAATTTCGAGGACTTGTGTTGGTCCCCGAAAAAGCCTGCGTCACAAAACGCATAATCTTCGGCCTGCTGTTTCCTTCTTTAAAAGAAATTAGCTTGCCGATGAGAGTTCGGGCCCTGTTGATACGATCCTCTATCCTCCGCTGCCAGGCAGGCACAGTCACAACACCTCGAGTAGCTCTATATTCTTTTGGGAATTGAACATTAGCCACTCGACATGCTGCGACGGCCGCGCAGTAAAGGATCGAATGCGTATCAACAAGATCCCGACTGGACTCCAAGTATGTAGGTAACATGGAGTCCAAAGCTCCCATCAGCGCCAAATTTCTTCTATGCGTTGGCAAACGTGGCAGACGCGGTCTACAAGACGCCGATAAAGACGCAAACTCCAAAATCGCACACTCCAAAGCTCCTCTCAGTTGCTGTTTATCTTGGGGACTTACGTTGTCATCCAAATTGTCCGTCAGCTCGAAATCAGCAACAGGTGTTGGTGTTGGGCCTGCCGCTTGATCTCCACTGACGGGCGATACATGGTCATCCTGGATAAAACATAAGTCTGTGCGCAACCGCTCAAGTGTGTCATCATCCAACAACTTACGCCGCTGAATAAATCGCACTTGATCCGACAGTCGTTGGGATGATACATCAACCGTTGGTTCCAAAGCCTGAAACAGAGACAGCATTTCAACACGATACGCAGTGAGGTTAATTCCTCCATTTGTTGCCCCAAAGTAGGCCCGCATGACATTCTCATTGATTTCACGTGTCCATCTCATGCGGCGCACTACTCCACCGGTAGCGGGGACCGTAGGCGGGACACTCGGCCCCACAGGTCCCAAGCCCACCACTGGAGGGGGTCGTCCTCTTCGCTGCGCAGGTCTTGGTGGCGGCGGGGACGACTGCAGCTCGCCGTGTTGGCTCGACGCGTCGTTGTCCGGTGTCACTTCGAATACGTCCGAAGCCGACGCCCACGACGCGGAGCTCGACGAGCTGGGAGATGTTAAATGTGCGTTCCGTTTCTTCCTGGCTTTATTATGGAACATCCTTTTGGTCTTTAATTAACATGTTTTGTAAAATTATTTGACATTGTCACACACTGTCATTCTATTATTTTTTATTATGCTGAATTGTTGCTTATTTACACTATTTCGATAAAACATTATATGATTGTAGAAAAGAATAATTTTGGTTACTATTTAGATATAAATTGTGAATATTGTGTATATATTTGATATTAAACATAAAATATATATATTTTTCAAATGGATGATCTTTAGGTGTTGCCAGATTGTTTATTATTATTATTATTATTATCCTTAGCTTAAATTTTCTCAGCACTCAGCTGGTATTAATTGCACCTGCGAGCCGAAGCCAAGCAAATGCAATTTACGATAACTTTAGGGTAATGGTATAGTGGTAGAGTTGCTATGTTGCGTTATTTCATTTTCGTCTATTTGCATAAACTTTCTGACTATTCTACAGGTATTTAATATGGATGCTTTCTGAAGAGTAATATAAATCGATTTATTTAAGCTTAAGAGTTTTATACTATGATGTAGGTGCTTTGGTATAACTCCGGTAGTGGAGAGGACGATGGGTACAATATAAACTTTTTCTTGTTTCCAAATTCTTGTAACTTCATCTTTTAATTCTGCGTATTTATTATTTTTTTCAGCTATTGTCTTTTGGATGTTGTGGGTATTAGGAACAGCAATGTCAATGAGGTAGGTGGTTTTATTTATCTTATCCTGCAAAGTGATATCGGGCCTATTATAATGAATCGTTTTATCAGTGAGAATAGCACGGTCGAAATAAAGTTTATATGAGGCATTTTCAAGAATAGTTTCAGGTTTATATTTATAATAGGGTGTGTTATTATCTTTTATAAGCGAATATTTACGGGCAAGTGATTGGTGAATGATATTAGCTATTTGATTATCTATGTGTATAATCTGTTTGTGTAAGACTTATACAAGCTCCGGTAATATGTTGGATAGTTTCGGACTGAGCGTGACATCTTCGGCATTTATCTATTGTTATGGTAGGGTCTTTAATAATAAACTTTCTGTAGTTCTTAGTATTTATAATTTGGTCCTGTATTGCCATCATAAAGCCTTCGGTTTCAGGAAAAATATTGCCTATTTTGAGCCATTTATTAGAAGCTATTTTATCAATATGGGTCTGTTCTAAGTCGTGTGGGTGTCGGCCGTGCAATACTTTTATTATTATTATTATTATTATTTAGTCCAATTTGCTTCACAACTCGGTTTAATTTAACCGGTAAAACAAAAACAACAGTCACGGGCCTAGGCCAAATGATTGTTGAGTTGGTTTGAGATTACGTTGGGGGTAGGTTCAGGTGATATTTCGGACTGTAAAAATTTTCGGACTATCCTACAAGTGTTTAAAATAACTGCTTTTTGAATTTGGATGTAAGTCTGTTGAGGTAAATCTAGTAGTCCTAGCGCCTGGGACAACTGTTTAGGGATTACCCCTGTGGTAGATACTACTATGGGAACTATTGAAACTTTTTTTAGTTGCCACATGCGGGTGATTTCGTCTTTTAGGTCTATGTATTTCGTGAGCTTTTCAGATATTGTGTTTTGCATATTATGGGTGTTGGGTATGGCTATATCAATTACAGTCGCAGTTTTATTCATTTTGTCAACTAAAGTTATGTCTGGTCTATTGTAATGTACTGTTTTATCAGTTAATATGGCTCGGTCGAAATAAAGTTTGTAGCTGGCATTTTCTAGAACGGTTTCAGGTGTATATTTATAATACGGTACGGGCTTTTTAGGTAGGGCTATTAATTTATATTTTGTGGCTAGTTTTTGGTGTATTATATTCGCAACTTGATCGTGTCTATATTTATAATCAGTTTGGGCTATTGCTTTGCAGGCGCCTGTGATGTGTTGGATGGTTTCTGAATTACTGTTACATTTTCTGCATATGTCGGTCTGATTGTTTAGTTTCATGATGTATTTTTTATAATTACGTGTCTCAATGACTTGATCCTGGATGGCTATCATGAACCCCTCAGTCTCCGGGAAGAGTTCCCCTCGTCTGAGCCATTCGTTCGATGCCTTTCTATCGACGTTCGTTTGACTCAGATCTTGGTAATGTCTTCCGTGTAGAGACTTCAGGGCCCATTGATTCATAAAGGATTTTTGATCAATTAGTGTTTCATTTCTTTGCGGGTTTAAATCTTGGAGGTTTAAAGGTGTAAATTTTCTATCTATCTTATTAACTGCACTGTGTAGGGAACTGGTTTCTGCTTTACTATGAAAGTATTGACGTAGGGTTGCTATTTGTTTATTATGTAAATTTTCAATATTAATTATTCCCCTTCCACCTACATCTCTAGGCAAATTCTGTCTTTGAATGGCTGCTCTTGGATGATGCTTCCTGTGTTTTGACATGGCGATATTAATTGTTCTCTGCAAATTTATTAGTTCCCTTTTCGTCCAATTTATAATTCCAAAAGAAAAAGTGAGAATGGGGATTGCGTAGGTATTAATTGCTTTTGTAGTATTTTTAGCATTAAGTTGTGTTTTAAGTATCGAATTTAATCTGTGCTTAAATTTTAAAGTTATTTCAGCTTTTATGTCTTTGTGGTGTATCAATTTAGATTGTTGGTACCCTAAGTATTTATATATAAGTTTCTCCCTCAAGTAAGGGGTCAACTGTGTCTCCGTCCTGTAAATAGTACTGGTAATGGTGGTACTGTCCCGCCCTGATACAGTTTGTCTTACACTTCTCTAATCCAACCTGCATTGAAATGTCTTTTGAAAATGTTTCTGTTATGTTTACTAGGTGGTCTAATTCTGTCTGGCATGAGCTGTAAATTTTGATGTCGTCCATATACATCAGATGGCTGATTGAGTAAGCTGTTAAATCTAAAGAATAACCTGATTCTATTGAGTTCAGCATGTTTGACAAGGGATTCAAGGCGAGACAGAACCATAATAGGCTGAGTGCGTCCCCTTGGAATATGCCACGTTTA
This sequence comes from Hyles vespertilio, assembly GCA_009982885.2. Taxonomy (NCBI): domain Eukaryota; kingdom Metazoa; phylum Arthropoda; class Insecta; order Lepidoptera; family Sphingidae; genus Hyles; species Hyles vespertilio. The sequence goes on along the minus strand of CM042814.1, from coordinate 771,902 downwards.
ATCTGTATTGGTTCTGTTTCTAAACTTTTCGTTGGTGTTTGTATCTTTAATCGAGTCGTCCACTTAGACATAAAGTTACTTAAACATGAAATAATTTGCGGGTGGATTTTGTAAATATTCAATACTTTCATGAGCCACGAATGCGGTACAGAATCATAGGCTTTCCTATAGTCGATATACATGCTATACATATCTCTCTTTTTTTGTTGAACCTGTTTTAAAATGATGGAGTCTATAATCAGCTGCTCTTTACAACCCTGGCTAAACTTTCTACATCCCTTTTGTTGTTCAGTGAGAATACTATTAGATTCAATGTGTTGATATATAAGGTGTGATATACATGCTGTTATAATTTTGTAGATTGTTTGGAGACACGTAATTGGTCGGTATTTAGCTGGATTACTAGTCGTCGGCGTCTTTAGGAAGCATATAGGTAACACCAGAAGTGATGTAGGAAGGCATAGCATTGGGGTCTTTTATAAACTTGTTCATATAGTTATACATTAATGGGTGGACATTTGTGAGATTTTTCAACCAAAAATTATGTATCTTATCTGATCCAGGGGCTTTCCAATTATGCGTTGACAATAGGACTTTCTGAAAAATTTCTATGGGAACAGAACTGTATTCCATCTGTTGCTTATTGCAGTTTTTAGCTTCTTCAATTTGTATCCATTCTGCATCAGAATTGTAGTTTACCGGATTCCCCCAAATATTATCCCAGAACTGTCTTAATGTGTCAGAACTTAAAAGATCTATATTTTGTGCAGCATTGGATGTAGTAGAATTAGTGGATAGTTTACTTATTTGCTGATAGAATTTCTTTTCATTGTTATGAAACTGATTATTTTGTGATTTTCTTAATGAACATGCTATATATCTTTTAAGGCGGCTGCTTGCTACAGTGAGTTTTTGTTTTAATGTATCTAGAAACTGATTTAAAGCTGTGTTTGGTTCTTCATGTGCTGTGTGTATTTTGTATGTGTCTAATATCTTCTTAACATTTTTCACTATTTTATTTGCCCTATTTCCATTTATGTATTCCGTTAACCTACCAATTTTAACTCTTAAATCCGCTATTTTCTTTTCTAGTCTTTTTTGCCATACAGGCTTTAAATGCTGGTGCGTTAGGGCCTCCAGCGGTGGAATGGCTAGTTTTGTGCCATTGATTTTAACAGCGGTCCATGCTGCGCAATAAATTACGGTATGTAGTTTATGGAATTCTGTTTCATTGTTAATATATTGGGGCAATACTACTTCGTTAATGTATTTAATTATTCAACTGAATTTTTTCTAACTTTTTTGTTTCGGTATGTATGGACGCTTTTCAGGGTTAACTTCATTAAAATAGTATAGTGCGTTTTTAAATGTATCTTCTATTTCTTGGTTTTGCATTGGTGTGTTGTGTAGTAAATGTATATCTATATTATTATCAGTGTTATTATGTATGTCAGTGAGTATTAACGGATCGTTTATATTTAATTCCCTATTTGCTTCCTGAGTTACAGTTTCTTCTATTGTGGGTGTTTGACAATTATATGTGTTATTGATATTTTGTGATATTAATCCTAGTTCATTTGCAACTTCTTGTTTTATAAGGTTGAACCTATTCTGATCGATAAACCTATTAGCTATTATGATTCTCCTCTGGTCAGCAATTCTTTGCTCACTCAGATGTGGAGTTCAGGGAATATGTTAATAAAGCTTTGGTGCAACGATTTTCTGTATGCAGTCTTATTTTTTTCTAGTTCTGTAATAGTGTAGTATAATCTTATTATGGTTTCATTTTTTTTTTTATTGCCTTGAATGGCGAGACGAGCAAGCCGTTCGCCTGATGGTAAGCGATACGACCGCTCATAAACAGTAGCAACATTCCACTGCGCTCGCCATCCTGAGACATAAGATGTTAAGTCTCAATATGTCCAGTAGTTGCTCTGGCTACAATGTCCTTCAATCCGAAACACAACAGTGCATTTAAGCAGTGTTGTTTCACGGGAGAAATAGACACTGCGGTGGTACCTACCCAGATGGCATCTCACATATGAGAGACCTACCACCAGTGAGTCATTATGTTCGGTTGTCCATTTCATTCTCTGCCCTGCTGGTTTTAGATTTTGGAATTTGATATTAGGCTGGTGATCTTTTAAATGTATTTCTACTTCGGATTTGATTTGTTTAATTTCATCATCGGTAAGTAATTTATTTCGGATTATAGCTCTACGTTGATCACCAACTCTTTGTTTGCTAACTTGTATGTGCGGAAATTGTTCTGTAAATATTTGGTGTAATAGATGTGTAGGTAAGTCTTGGTATCGGTCTCTAGTTGAGTTAACATGTAGTAATTGCGCAGGATAAAGGTATTCATTTCCTTACTCCATTTTATTCGCGCACGTTGAGTCTTAACGGATGCAGTGTTTTCGACATTTGTCGACTGCATAGCGTCTTCGACTACTGGTACAAGAGATAAAGTAGATAGAGGGGAAGAGGGAAGGTCTGAGTCGTAGTTTAGATAAGATGGAGGGGAAGATGGTACAGATGAGAACAAAGATTTAGGGGAAGATGATAATGATGTCACATCGGCTGTCGCATTATTTTCGGGTGACCCGGTAGGAGCCCGCCTGCTCAACTCACTACCGCTGACGGTTCGCATGCTGTGGCACTCAGCGTCAGCTCCAAGTGCGCCCCGGCGATCGCCCCCGGGAAGCGGTCCTATTCGTTTTCTTTTTGAGCGAGTCTCCATATTGAATGGGTATCCAGAGCAATGTTAGCCGTGCCAGTATTTCTCATCACGTATCCGCCCCCCACGTGAGTCAGGTGTTCGATTCGGACGTATGGTTGGAATTTAGGGGGCTTATTATTATTATTATTACTGGCATTAGGTCTCTCATAACTGAGAGGCCGCCTGAGTAGGTACCAGCGCATTGTCTACTTCTCCCGCCAAAAAGCAGTCAGCAGTGTAAATAGCCATATATGTATCATCAGGCAAATGGCAGGCTGGTCTCGTCATGAATCGCAATAAAAACTCAAATCAACATGTGTAATGTATCAGCCCGGATAGCACTGGTGGTAGGTCTCTCATATGTGAGAGGCCATCTGGGTAGGTACCACCGCAATGTCTATTTATCCCGACAAACAGCAGTGTAAATGCACTGCTGTGTTTCGGATTGAAGGAAATCGTAGCCAGAGTAAATACTAGACATAATGAGACTTATATTGTGTCTCGGGAAAGCGAGCGCAATGGAATACCAAATATTGCTTTGTAATTCATGGTGTTGTTTGGTTTTACTACTGTCCATGAGCGGTCGCATCGCTTACCGTAAGGCGGGTGGCATGTTCGTCTTGCCATTAATCGCAATAAAATAAGAAAATGTGTAATGTATCAGCCCGGATAGCAACTAACGCAGACAGTTGTGGAAAACCCGTCGTAGAGTCGGCCCAGTAATTATGTTCATACTTTATAGTTTAAATGCATATATTCATATTATCGGACTTGCAGAAAACTATATTTCATTTATATTTACACACCTTTTTTTATATAATATTCTTTATCCTGCCTCGATTGGTACCTATTGTATTGCCTATGGTACTATTAAGCGGAATGCAGCCTTGATTTAAAATTTTCTTAAAAATAATAGACGCAGCATGATTTTCAACATGATGGCCACATCAGAATATGAGTTGGTTTGTGGCTTAATCACTAGCAATTTATTAGAAGCCAATCCCTTGATTAATTAATTCAGTCCCGGACAACCATCTCTTCCAAATTTAACGACTTTTTAATATAAATATCAGAAACTACGCTTTACATCTGATGATTTAAATGCTTTGCAATTCATTTTTTTTGAAAGAGTCACGCTTTTGCCCTCAGCATGGATGGGCAGTCTCGTCCGGGGTGGTACCACTGTCTCACGGGAGACTGATGTGAAGCCACAACTTAGCTGTCACGTTTCATTCGGAGAGTGAGATTGCCGGATGCCTAATATCCTCTTCCTATCCTTTTTCTTCCGCTCTCCTCCCAATTTGGCAGGCCGGAAACACATCCATGATGCAAGGCTCGTGGATGTTCATGTGCTGTTATCACTTACCATCGGGTAGCCTGTTTGCAAATGAAATAGAAAATAAATTATTGAATCCAATAAAATGTTCAACATCGTTTAGATTCAGTCATTTTATATCTACCAACCGGTTCGGAAAGTTTTCACTAGAGAAGAACGGGCAAGAAACTTTAGTGTAGCTCTTTTCAAACCCAGTTTAGTTTATCGTTCCTATACAATAAAAAGAGTATACATCGAAGCAGTTACGTCAACATGGCTGAGAGAGAATATACACAGGCTGAACTTGCAACAGGACTCTGTTGCGTGGGTCGCAATGACAGGTTTTCCATCATTATTTTCGCCATTCGGATACTAATATTGTGATTGTGGAACGCCCTACCATTTGTGGTTAGACGGGCGCGATCACTATGATCTTTAAAAAAATGGCCTAGGACCACTACTTTTCTACATTAGTAGAGCGTCTTAAATCAAATCTCGGTAAATCAAACCAACGTCTTTCAGTTCGACGAAATCGATGAAGCGATTAAAATAAAATTAAAGAATTATAAAAATGGAATGAACAGAAAATACCACGTTTGCGGTTTTAAATGTAACAGGATATAATTGGACGATTATAATAACATAAGTCATCACTTAGAATTAATTTTTCTCATAAATAACGGGGGCGAAATCTAAAAATGTATAACGTTTGAAACCGCAAAACAGTTGGCGACTTTTGTTTACAAACAATTTGTTGTTCAAGGATAATCGCCATACCATCTCTCCAAATATAGAAAAAGGTTTATTTATTTAAGGTTTGAAATTACTTTTTGATAATGCTAGCAATTGAGAAACACCAAAAACCACAGAACAGATGAATATAGTAAAAAACGGAGAATTCTAATATATTAGTATTTTAAACAAAATACAGCAAAATTATACTTATTTAGGTACTAGAATTTAGTTTTATTTATTCATACTAATATTTTTTCAACTAATATTTACTTGAAGTTACCATGCAAAAATATTTTTAATCCTATTCGAAATTCAATCTTCTATCAGTATATCCCATTAGCATCATGCATAATGCTATTAATTGAACTACGCGCACTTTTTTACATTACTTGTTGTATATTGAAATAATTTGCATATTCATTGCGTTATGAAGTGTCGTACGAAGTATAAAGTAGTTAAAACCTCGCCAGACTCATCGGCGCCACACTATGCAGAAAAAGTTATCATTTTATATGCTGTTAAATCTCAACGAAGCATATTTTAATTCATTCATATAAAACACGACTCAAAAGAGGCACCATTGGGCTATAAAATGAAATATATGGGTTGATCAATGAATCATCGTTTGTTTTTCCATTTATATAGTAAAATCTAAAACAAAACAACAGAGCATGTAATGATGCAATTTTTAGTTAGTTTTAATCATATTAAAATAAAAAAAATACTTTGCCGATTAATCACCTCACTTTTCAATTTATCGATCAAAAACTGTTAACGTAGCATAAAGGGGAGTTCGTAGAGTTTCTTATTGTTATTTGCAGTCCATTGCTCCTTATCAATAAACGACGAGGAGGCTCATTATTTTCGTATTAATGACGTACATGGCGAGGAAACGGGAGTAGAGTTACCTGAGGCATTAGTCACTGAGGCTGGGAGGCGCGGGTTGCATTTTTGTGGCGAGGCGCGGCGCGGCGCGGCGGGGCATGCGCTCGCTTCCGGAGCGACGCACTCTCACGCTCCCGCGACCTTCCACTACATACAACATACATACAACTGTTGTCGTGCACTCGCAACGACCTGAACAAAATACTTAAAAGTTTTCTTATGCATATAGACAGATACCCAACACTTTATTGAATACCAAAAATTACAGAAATAATAAGACATAGAAATCTTACAAATAATTGAAAAATTGGCAGTCTTATCGCTATGAACGATCTTTTCCAGACAACTAAAAATAATAGAAAGTATTGTAAGAGAACAAAATTAAAGTAATGTGTGTATGTAAATACATAAAAAAAATGTAATTTTACATTTATGTAAATACATAAATGTAAAATTACATTTATCCTTTTACCGCTGACGACGATTATTATATTTCTGACTTTTCTACAAATAAATATTTTTTGCGTGCTCATGTACGTATAATGAAATTCGGTATATTGTACTGTGTGCAAAGTTTTTCAATAAAAGAATGATGTATCTAAAAGCCGAAATTAGTTTAATACTAAAATATCGCTTACGCAGTACTGTATAGAAATACAGGGTATATCAAGACTGCTACCGAAAACGAAGCCGGGTGGTAGTTTAAGCGACTTCAGACACAATGCAACAGAAAAAGTTGCAAATTAAATAATAATATTATTTAATTGTTTTGACTAAAAACATCCATCTACAGCTGTATTTCCAATCAATAACGCCATCTGTTGGTCAGTAGTAACATTTGACACTTGAAGAATACAATGCTAACACCATCTAGCGATGAATAGTGCAAACATGCATTATTGACGTGATCACGCCATCTATTAGTCAGTAGCAAATTATGTTCATCTATACGCCACCTAGTGGTCAGTAGCAATGGTCATCAATTATAAGAATAATGAATCCTGGCGAATCTAATCAGGATAATTATATATTTTAATCGAATTATTGTATTGTCATCGGTCTTTGACAAGTGTGCAAAATTTGAACGAAATCTGGCCGTTTAAAGTGGGTCAAAATCGCGCCCAAAGAAGTCGGTTACAAACAAACATACAAACATACAAACATACAGGTGAAGCTAATAAAAAGCGTGTAAAAAAAACGACAATTTTTTTTGTAATTTTTTTCCTATTGCCATATTTTGGTGGTAAATACATTTTTTCCTAAAATAATAGTGTATACCCTTTAATTTATAAATACTCTAAGATATAAGAGAGTTTAAATTATTATTTTAGCAAAAACTATGGATTTACCACCCAAAAATGACGATATTTAAAAAATCATAAAAACAATTGTCGCGTTTCTATGCGAAACTGTGAAATGAGCTGATTACCTAACATGCTGCTTTCTGCTTAATATCGTTAGTCATGCTAAAGAGAAATTAACCAGATATTCACGGGTTAGTTAATACTGATGCAGTTGGTTGCAGCTATAGCTCTGAAACGATTTATTGTGAGTTCATAAAATTTTCGTGCGATCTGTATATTTTTTCGGGTCTGTTTGTAACACGAAAAAGTTCTCCCGTAGTTTTTAATGTCTACGATACAGGAGTTGGATTTCAGTGTTAGCTTAGAACTTTGTATGTGATAGTTAGGTGCATTTTATTTATTTATTTATCAAGCTACGTCCGATTGAGATGATTTAAGGCCTTAATCTTTCACGCTGAACTCATATCGCATCTTCACCCATATTTTTACATTTTATTGTACATAAATAAAAAATAATCTAAACAAAACACTGAGTCGAAATTAACAAATCACAAATATAATTTTAAAGCAACAATACCAGTGTCTTCCCCTAATCTCATTCTCAATCTGTGCATTTACATACGTAAAACTTTACGTCGCGTCGTCATAAACATACTAAGGGCAACATAAATGGCCAATTAATCTCAAATATAAAATAATTCAAGCCACATCAGTCCAAACCGCAAATTACTTTGATTATTGTACGAGTAACATTTAAAAACGCATTGTGTTCTTGATTCAATTAGCAACATTTCATAGCATGCATTTATCATTAAAGACAAGTGTGTCGAATCAACTTAAAATAACCAATAATTAAAATACAACCTAAAACAGTTTTCATAAAGTCCTTTTCATTTTGCTAGAGATCATCAACGGAGCTTGCGCCCATATGCACTAATGTTTGGAATTTCCGGCCAAGAAAAAGCCTAACTTAGATCACAACATGAACCTAAGTTCTGTAAACTCATAAATGTTTTCACATACATTGATGCATTGCTATGTTAAATTGTTAACTTATGAGACTACAAAGCAGCCATGTACAGCAAACATATTTATTTAGTGGATTTTTGTGTGGTGATGAGTGACTGGTACCGTGGGAGTCAGTGACCGAACTAAATAAAAGGCGCAAAGTGGCCCAAAGTTAACCGCAAGGATCGTGGGCGGCTGCATACTTATCTATTGCACTGGCCCTGACAAATTTTGTGGAATTTTGTGGAAATTTGATTATCTGCATTTGCACGTTTCTGTTTACGAGTACACAGAATTGAGTCTACGTAATTGTTTTTCCGAAAAAATAATGTGTAAATTTCCTTAAAGAGAATAATGATGTTAAGTGCTCTTAAATAGTACTTATGATGTCTTTAATAGGTTAAATTAGCCACATAAAGAGTCTACCATGCACTTTAGTCGTGAAAGAAAATGTATTGAGGAAACCTACCATAACATCTAAATATCTCTAATATGACAAAGATTACATTATCTACGGTGAATATGTGCAGTCTGCCCACCCGCATTAGGCAAGCGTGGCTGTTCAGCGTTAAGCATTACAGGCTAGTAACTAGTGTGTGATGGCCTGGTGGCAAACGGACCAGACGTTTCTGCCAGTATGTTCACGGTGGTCGCGGAATTTCATCATTGGAATTTCAGGGTGCACCTCTGACTTTTCGGAGTTATGTGTGTTTTGATAATTGTCATCTATTGTAACTTAATGGTATTCTCTCTTTCTTTCTCTCTCTCTTCAGCTACAGCAAGTTCACTGCTGAACATAACTGAAAAATAACGCTACGAATTGAGAAAAAACACGATAATTCAGAAATAGTTTTATTAAATTAATAGAAGTATCGTTGTCGATCTCCATTTTGGCCTCAGGAAATTCGTCTGTCTCCTATAAACGCAAGGCTCATTCTGAGTCTTTAAAATACCAACATACTATAAGACACAGCCTCCGTGGTGCAGTCGGTTAGACGCCGCCTGTAAAACGAGAGGCCGCGGGTTCGATCCCCGCACCGAGAAATGTTTGTGCGGCCCACAAATATTTCTTTCGGGTCTGGGTGTATGTGAGACCGAAAAGTCTCTCGTAGTTAATGATACCCACGACACAAGACTTGATCTTCGTATGGGGTCAGGACTATGTATGTGACTGTTGGGTTTTATTTATTTTTTTATTTAATATAGCTCGGTGCACATTACTTTGTATGACGGTGCACGGTCGGCGACGAATTGGCTAGTGGGGAGGCGTGCCTCACGTCGAGTTTTCCCGTCTCCAGCGCAGTTGCGGAAGTCGGATCGAGGCAACTGCATGAGACGAGGCAGCCTCTAGTATCTACTATGTATCCACGTAGCATTATACTGAGCAGTGATTTACTATCAATACACACAGGACTCCGAAAATTTCATGGTGTGTCCTGGGGTTTAAAAAAACCTCATATTCAAAATAACGTGGAAGAGAAGAAAAAAGAAATAACGATATATTTACTGGATTCTTTATTCTTTGTTTTTTTTTTTATTATTTACTCCTATGATTATTACGTAGAAACTTATCTGAGTCACCATTTTTGAAGTTATACTTCTTTTGGCGCGACGGAGAAAAATGATGAGAGTGAATTTTTACATTCACTACGTGCACAACGTGTCATTTACGTGACACGTTGCGCATCGTAACGTGTCACGTTGTTTGTACGCGATGGGCTCCTAAACCACTCAACTGATTATAATGAAATTTTGTAGATATGTGTTATTTGTTCCAACTTAAAGGGTGAGATAGTTTTTATCTCGATTAAATTGACGAAAGTATACAATAAAGGAAAAAACATTTTGCCATACAAAATGTTCATGGGTTTGTTACTGTCAAACATTTAGGGTGAGTTGCAGGAAAAGTCCTGCTAAAGATAGAGGTAAAGTTAACTTTAACAGTGTCTTTGACCATGACCCACTGAATTTGACAATCCGTCTGTTGCACCACTGTAGGAATTGCTAAAGGTAAAGTTAAATGGGTGACCAGGAAAAAAACGTTTCAACACCCCAAAACGCTACAGGGGTAATTTTTTATCAGTGACAACACTTCAATACAAATTTCAATTATCTTTGAAATTGTGAATCTGTGTCATTTTTTAAATCAAAATTTGTGCTTTACAGTTCATAATACTGTTTCAATTATAGGAATTTGCGATCGACAATATTTAGATACTGGGAGTTGACAATGCAAATATTATGATGCCGGTTGTCACCAATTTTGTACAAAAAATACCAAATGAGTGTAAAAAAAAAGAGATTATAATTAATTGTTATTGCTATGCGGCAGGCCACATAACATGAAAAACTGATGACTGATGAAAAAAAGGAAAACCATGTAATAAGGTGATCTTGTACAAATATGTCATTTATGTTACTTCCAAAGACATAAGCCAACACACTTTATTGAAGTATCGTCACTTGAAGAGCTCGATTCCCATAATATATCTCGTAGTAAAGACATTAATCCATTTTAATTCTACTATAAAAGCGCTGTGTCAAAATCAAGTAATGGCAGGTTATCAGTGTTTTGATAGTTGACATTTTACAGACATGTCTGTAACTTTAGCCCTTAACCGTCCGAAACTGTGGAGCTAAAGGTAATGTTATTTGTGACGTCATTTTGTCAAGAGTTAGATTTCTGCAACCCGAAAATGGCGTATAGTCCCACAAAGTTATCTGACCCGGTGAGAGAGTCGCTGTTGTCGAATTTGGTGTTGCCATTAAAAATACATATAGCAATAAAGTGGGTGAAGTAAGATTTTTCAATTCGATCAATAGTGTCAGGAAAATGAGTGGACCAGTTTTATTTGCATGTTATTTTTCCTTCCCAAGATTTCTAACAAATCACTTCCCATACCCTTAAACAAGTGTATCTGTATCAGCCCATATACTATATGTTGTATATTGTATAATGTGGGTACGCATATGTCATGTTGACGTACAGTTAAACGGCGAGCCAATTAAACATCAGTGTACTTATAACCGTCTTTCACTTCACACCTTATCTCCGACATAACAGTGGCGACGAGGAACCGTTGACGAAACGAAAAAAATGGCGCTATTTGGGATTTTGTCAAACTTCGATCATACCACGCAGTCGTGGCAAACTTATAAAAGCCGACTATCCCAGTGGTTTATTGCAAACGAGATTGGAAACGAAGTAAAGAAACGGGCTATATTATTGAGTGCACTCAACGACGGTACGTTCAAGCTGGCAGCGGATTTGGCGTTACCAAAAGATATCCAATCAGTGCCGTATGAAGACGTCATTAAGCTGTTGGATGACCACTTTACGCCAAAAAAGAAGGGATTTGGCGACCGTTTCATGTTTTATGCCGCCACGCAGAGAGTGGGTGAATCATACATGCAATGGGCAGCGAGACTGCGCGGGTTAACAGCAAACTGTCGTTTCCAGAACATCGAAGAAGTCTTGCGAGATCGTTTTTTAATGGGCATGCTACCAGGACCCGAGCGGGAAAAGTTGTTCGCGCAGGATTTGGACGAATTATGTTTGGCGCGTGTAGTCGAACTGGCGGACAGCATGAGCAACGCGCGCGCGGTGACAGCGGCCGCCTCGGCACCGGAGCCGGCTCAGCACGAACAGCTGTACAAGATGGGGAGTTATTCCAAAGGTGCTAGTGTTAAAGTGCAGTGCAAAGTGTGCGGGCTTAAAAATCATAGCACGGCAGAATGTCGTTATTCAAACTATAAGTGCAAAAAGTGTCAAACTAGGGGTCATTTGCGTCGCATGTGTAATAAAATTAATTACATAGAAAACGCGGCGCTAACAGAAGTTAACGGCGATGACGGTGAGTTGTTCAATATTCGCTCTGTGAAAGGTGAACCGATGATTGAAATCATTTTAGTGCAAGGTATACGAATGAAGTTTCAAATTGACAGTGGGTCAGCTGTAACGGTCATTTCATTTCAAACATACAAGACACACTTTTCTAATGTGCCATTATTGTCTACCGATAAGCGGTTGTTGACGTATACCGGTGATAGGATTAATTGTGCGGGAATTGTACGCCTACAATTTACATACAAGCAATATACGCGCCAGCTAGACGTTTGTGTAGTATACAATGGAGGGCCACCGCTTCTGGGTCGTGATTTCATATCTTTATTTAACTTAGAACTGATATCATTAAACTATTGTGATAAGCTAGACGAAACTATTAAGGATATGCAACTTCGTTTTCCCTCGCTGTTTTCTAACAAATTAGGCAAATTTAATTTATACAAGGTCTCGTTACATTTAAAAGATGACGCAAAACCGGTTTTTTACAAAGCGCGACCCATAGCCTACGCGTTGAAAGATAAGGTTGACATCGAGATTAACCGTTTATTAAGTGAAGGTATTCTTATGCCCGTTGACTATTCGGAATACGCTTCGCCTATTGTACCCGTATTAAAACGTAATGGTAATATTAGAATATGTGCGGACTATTCAGTTACATTGAATAAAAATCTTAAGGTCGACAAGTACCCCTTACCGACAGCACATGAATTGTTTACCAAATTACATGGGGGTAAACAATTTAGTAAGTTGGATTTGTCACAAGCTTACGCTCAATTTGAATTGGATGAGTTATCACAGCAGTATACATGTATAAATACACACCGCGGCTTATTTAAATATACTCGCTTAGCATTTGGCCTAGCTAGCGCGCCAGCTATTTTTCAACGTGCAATGGAATGTGTATTATCAGGAATGGATGGAGTTCTGTGTATGTTAGATGATATTTTAGTGACTGGGGTAGATACATCACAGCACTTGCAAAGACTCAATGCGGTGTTGGAGCGATTGCAGAAAGTTGGGTTAACGTTACAAAGGGAAAAATGCGACTTTTTTAAGGATGAGGTCGAATATCTCGGCTATGTAATTGATAGACACGGATTGAAGAAGTCTATTAAAAAAATTGAAGCAATCGCAAACGCGCCGGTTCCTAAAAATGTCAGTACATTACAATCGTTCCTAGGCTTAGTTAATTATTATAGGAATTTTGTTCCAAAAGCATCAGCCATTCTTAGTCCATTATATAGCCTATTACAAAAAGGCAAGAAATGGGAATGGGCCGATGAACATATGGATGCCTTTGTTACTATAAAAAAGTGCTTAATTGCAGACCAAACACTGGCGCATTTTAACGCGGCGGCACAAGTTATTTTAACGGTAGATGCGTCACCCACAGGGCTCGGAGCCATATTATCACAAATTGATGAAAACGGCTATGAGCGGCCGGTGTCATTTGCTTCGCGTACTTTAAATAAAGCAGAAAAGAGGTATTCCCAAATTCAGAAGGAGGCCACGGCGATCATATTCGGGATACGTCGATTTCACCAATATTTATACGGCAGGTCAACGCCATTTATACTTCGCACCGACCATAAGCCTCTCTTATCAATATTTGGGCCATACCGTGGCGTCCCGGAAGTTTCTGCAAATCGTCTTCAACGATACGCAATGTTTTTAAGTGCGTATAATTACAAAATAGAATACATACGCAGTGCAAATAATAGTGCCGACTATTTATCGCGCGCCAATGTGATGGAATGCGAATCGCCGGAAAAGTTTAAAGCAGGGAGTGACAGGCATTACACGGAGATAGACAGAAGCGCGGAGAGTGACGCCTTAGAAGATCGAGCATCATACGTTAATTTTGTCGTTGATAATTGTTTACCGATTACGCGTTCAATACTTTGCGCAGAAACACAAAAGGATAAGGTATTACAAAAAGTAATCGGGTACATTTTAAAAGGATGGCCTCCGAAAATGGCGGATATTGAATTAAAACCCTATTTTCATTGTAGATTGGAATTGTCCTATGAAAACGGATGTGTTATGCGCGGCCCCAAACTCGTGATTCCTAAAACACTAAAGGATAGTATTATTTCCGAATTACATAAGTCTCACCTAGGAATAGTTAAGACTAAAGCTGAAGCCAGGGGAAGATTTTGGTTTCCAAGTATGGACAAAGCGCTGGAAAAAAAAATCGCCTCTTGTAATATTTGCGTACAACTTCGGGCGTCGCCTACTCGTACACCGCTGGCTGTATGGCCATATCCTCCACATAGCTTTTACAGAATCCATATAGATTTTCTCGGCCCGATAAATAGTTGCACTTATCTTATTGTAGTAGATGCGTATTCAAAATGGGTCGAATTGTATAAAATGAATTCGGTTTCGTCCTCGTTAGTCATAATTAAACTACAAGAATTTATTGCTAGGTTTGGCTTACCACATACCTTAGTTAGTGATAACGGTACAGCGTTTACTTCCGAAGAATTTAAAAGTTTTTGTCGAGTAAATCATATTGATCACGTAACTTCACCCGCTTATCATCCGGCGAGTAATGGCCAGGCGGAAAGTTTTGTAAAAATTATCAAAAAAGCAATCATGTCGAGTTTACTGAATAAAGAAACTAACAAGCAGACCGAAGCAACCTTAATCAAATATTTATTTGATTATAGAAATTCCGTAAACAGTACAACCGGAGTTTCACCAGCCGAGTTGGTTTTTGGACGTAAACTTCGTTCGCGTCTTGATATATTGAATAACTCATCACCTCAGTCATCGCCGATATCTCTGACTAATCACGTGCGCCATAAACAGTGTTTACAGAGTAAGGCATATGGTGGACATAACAAACAAGGTTTTACATTAGGGCAACAAATATTATTTAAGAAACATTATGGACACAAAAAACATAGTTGGGGAAAAGGCATTGTGTTAAAAAAAATTGGCAAAGTGGTTTATTTAATTAAAGACATTGTAAACAATTTAACACTTAAGAAACATAAGAACCAACTTTTAGCTTATAAGGGGGACCAAAATAATTTAAGCATTCCTTGGGAGAGTCCTGTCAGTGTGGAAGATTTCTGTGTAAACTCTCAACCCAATACACAGGCCGCACCTGGCGAAGCATCTACATCGTCGGACTCTTCCAGTACGAATGAAAATAGCGGAAACCTCGAACGGTCTATCCAGGCTGAGACCGAGGGCGCAATCCTTGAACCAACGTCAAGGATTAATGACCAGGTTCAGGAGTCTGTGAGGTCATCAGTGCCAGTAAGGTATTCACGACAGGCTGGTTCGACATTGCGACCTATTTCGAGAGTGAATTATAAACCCTTTTATTCCTTTATGTATATTTAATACAGTACTATTGTTGTATTTATTACTTACCAAAAATCTACAGTATATAAATAGTTAGTTGCTAATGTAAATCATTACTGTTGTATGTGTGTACTATTTACCTATAAAACTAAAATGTGCAAATAGATTTTGTAAGTTAAAAATTGTTTGTGTTACTAAAAGGGGGGAGATGTTGTATATTGTATAATGTGGGTACGCATATGTCATGTTGACGTACAGTTAAACGGCGAGCCAATTAAACATCAGTGTACTTATAACCGTCTTTCACTTCACACCTTATCTCCGACATAACACTATATGTCCCACTGTTAGGAACTGCCCTATTCTACAATCGAGAGTGCTATTGAGGGTGGTTAGGCCATACCATAGGCCAACTAGTCCACCATGCTGGCCTAATGTGGGCTGGTGGACTTACATACCATAGATATTCTTATAAATCGCTATGGTATGCAGGTTTCCTCACTATGTATTCCTCCACCGTTTTAGTTCATGCACATGACTCCGAAAAGTCAGATTTGTGACCTGGGATTCGAGCCCACGACCACCGTGAACATGTTGGCAGCCGCGTTAGGTCCATTTACCAACAGGCCACCACGCACGTAAAGATACATTTTAGTTTATGATATGTGCTTTGGGGCCGTTCAAGTATTACGTAAGCCCTATAGGGGGGCGGGGGGCTCTTTGCTTTGCTTATTTTGGATGACATGGGGGGTAGGGGGGTCTAGATGATGATTACGTCATAAAAACAGTCTTTAAACAGGAAGATTTCAAACGTAGTTGGCAGAACAAACAGAGATGGTATGAAAACAAAGTTAGAAGATATAAGATATCTATACTAATATTATTATTTAAAGAGGAAACATTTGTATTTTTGTTTGTAATGAATAAACTCAAAAATTACTGCTGATTTTTAAAATTCTTTCACCATTTGAATGGTACATTATCCTGGAGTAACATAGGCTATATATTTGCCTAAAGGGGTTGAAATAAAGGTGGAAATAGAAATGGAAAATAAAAACTACTGAAAATATTCTTTTGAAAATGTATAAATATACATTATCAAGCTCCTTATTACAAACGCAAAATAATGGCGTGCAACAATTTTTGAAAATTTGTTTATATGCTACTAATGAAATATAATGTCACGCAACGTTTTGTTTATTGGGTCTGAAGGGGCGAAAAGGGTTCTTTAATGGCGTTTGGGGTAGTCGTACGTTGGTAGAAATCATTAGCCATGTTGAACTTTTTAGTTATTAATCCAATTGGTCTGAAAATCGATTTCTGAGGCAGCCTTTGTTCGTATAACCTATATTCGGAGTCAGAATCGAAATTTGTGGACGTCATTTTGAACTTTTTTGTTTTTGATCCGATTGGTCCCGAAATCGATATCTGAGGCACCCTTTGTTCGTTGTTGGTTCTTGACGGCCATCTTGAACTTTTTTATTCTAACAACTATATTTTATACATAATGAGGCCGGGACCGCTAGTATTATAATATTTTTGTACCTTACTCTATGTTGAATACCGTATAAGTAAAATCTAATCTCTATCCTAATTCTAGTTTTTTATGTTTAGAATTATAGCTTCTGCGCATAAATCATTAAAAAAAAAATATTATGACATTGAAAAATGTTTACGTGAGCATGGGGGGAGGGGGTAAGATCTTTGCTTACTTTTGCTGACAAGGGGGACGGGGGGGTATATAATTGTAATAGATCTGCTTACGTAATACTTGAATTTACTGGTGGTAGGTCTCTCATATGTGAGAGGCTGCCTGGGTGGGTACCACCGCAATGTCTATTTCTCCCGTCAAACAGCAGTTTAAATGCACTGTTGTGTTTCGGATTGAAGGATATTGTAGCCAGAGTAACTACTGGACATATTGAGACTAAACATCTATATGTCTCAGGATGGCGAGCGCAGTGGAATGTCAAGCATTGCTTTGTAATTCAAGGTGTTGTTTGGTTTTACTACTGTTCATGAGCGGTCGCATCGCTTACCATCAGGCGAACGGCATGCTCGTCTCGTCATTAACAGCAATAAAAATAAAATAAAAAATAAACTTGAATGGCCCCTTACACCTATTTTACTAGTACGTACAAAATTCTGTTTACGTGGAATTTATTTTGAAAAGCTGACAACACAAGGCTGTGGTGGCAGCTATGCGTTGATATTTTTTTTCGAAGGGTATTATTGGTGTCTGAAGACGCTTATCTTCCTTCGTAAAATTGAATACCTGGAGTCTAACGTTCCTAGCGTCACTTTTTAAAGTTTTCGGCATTTTTGACTAATTTTTAATAATGCAGGAAACATAAATACATTGAGTAAACAACCAATGGCGGTTATGTCAGTGAGTGGCAGGTAAATTGTCAATTTCAAATGACGTCTTTGTTTCCACTTTTGGCCACCGGGCCAGATAACTTTGTGGCTCTATAACTGTAACTTTGACGGTTGATTTGACGTTTGCTACAGGCAAAGTTACTTTCTGCAACTCAGCCTTAATGTTCATACCGTCGCGTCGATACGGTAAACTCTTCCCTCAAATTAAATAACGTATTTAAATAAAGGTTTCAAATCGACAACATATATCCACAATATTCGATTAATGGCGTATTTTAGATTTTAAAGATGTAAATTAATGACAGTAATGAAAAGTGGTTGACATTTAAATTGGTTGTCAAATATTAATGCATGCGTTGAGAAATTTATTTTATGTGAACTAAGAAGAATATATCAAGCTACATCTGTATCAGCCCATATACGTCCCACTGCAGGGCACGGGCCTCCTCTACAATGGAGAGTACGATTGAGAGTGGTTAGGCCATATAGTCCACCACGCTGACCTAGTGCGGGTTGGCGGACTTACATACCATAGAAATTTTTATAAATCGCTATGGTATGCAGGTTTCCTCACGATGTTTTCCTTCACCGTTTTAGTGCGTGGTGATTGACTATCAATACACACATGACTCCGAAAAGTCAGAGGTGTGCCCTGGGATTCGAACCCGCGACCACCCTGAACATGTTGGCAGTCGCGTCTAGTCCGTTTACCAACAGGCCACCACGCACTTAAATAGCTCAAGCTACATAAATAGAGACAATTAGATAAATAATATTCACACGTAAGAACATTTACTTTTTTCAAGATAGAATGTAACTTGAAAATGAAAAATCTTTAATAAAATAACACATAAAAATAAAAACTGGACTGAACCGAATACATACATACATACATAAACTCACGCCTTGTTCCCAGAAGGGGTAGGCAGAGGTGCGAGGGCACCCACATTTCGCCTTGTATGTTCCGTCCCACGATGTGATAGGTGGCGAGCCTATCGCCATATCGGGCACAAATTCCTGACTCTGGGCTGATACTGAATAGAAAAATCCAATATCACTTTGCCCAACCCGGGATTCGAACCCGAGACCTCAGCTTTATAACCGTACCGTAGTACAACTACGCCACCGAGGCAGTCAATTGAACTGACTGAACTGAACTGAATAACAATTTTATATAATTATGGTGAATATTGCAGGGATTCTCAAATTAGGCGTTGCTTATGTCTTGAGAAACCAGTTAAATATAATTGTTACTACATTAATTGTGTATGTGAGTGTGAGTGTTTTTCTATGAAAATTTATATTTCATCTCTTTATTACTAACAAAAAGTAATGGCGTAATATTTTTTTCTATACGCCAAAGAAGTATAACTTCTAACGCGTGTACATGAGTACACCCACTCTTTATATTTTTTTTAATTTTCATTAAGATCGTCATACCTTTAAGTTAAAATAACGCAATATTACGGAGGGTTACGTAGACTACTTTGCGTAATTCTTTATTTAAAGTACCTGGATGACCGAACTTTGCTCGGTTTTTTTGGACTTAAAAAATTGCACCCTTGAAGGAATTACTCCACTTAAAGTCTTCTTGTACTTTTTACTATTTATAATTCCAATACAGTTCAACATGGTCTTATTTTCTTTTACAAATTATCCCTAGTAACGCTCTGCGGAATATACCGTACTTTATATAATATTTTCTCTCTCGATTCAATACTCGCTCAATCCTGCAGTATATCTTTAATAATCCATGATTTAAACAAATAGCCATATCCAAAATTAAAAGCCAAATTACCAATTTCACTTACTATTTTTAAAGTTTTGACATATATTCCAATAAAACCTAATAGCTAATACCACTCATTGGCTTAGCGTTGCTTAACAACGCCATCTGCTGGAATATCTTTAGTGTTATTGTATGGTTATGCAGTTAGTTAGACACAATAAAACAAATAGTATTATTATTCGCCAATAGATGTCAGAAAGAGTAATATTATCAGTTTATATTTTTATTTTCTATAACATTTTCTAAAAATGTATCCTAGCTAGATCGATTTATCGCCCTCGAAACCCTTGTATACAAAATTTCATGAAAATCGTTGGAGCCGTTTCCGAGATTCAGAGAATATATATATAAATATACAAGAATTTCTCGTTTAAAGATATAAGATTATCAATATTATTAACAGGAAAGATTTTATTGTTTGTTTTGAAAATGCTCTGAAACTACTGGACCAATTAAAAAAAGTCACATTACAATAATTCTACATTATCCTTGATGAATATAGGTGACAGAATATTTTCAAAAATCTTCTATTTGAACCAGGACTGAGCAGGGCTGAGCCGCTAGTAAAAATTATTACTAAATTAGAAAATAATAAAAGCTTATAGTCGTGAGAGGCTAAATTCACACATTTCACAGCGTCATCATCAGAATAGGAATGGGGTTTATTAACAGTATATGACGAATTATAATACATCAGAATCTTACCTAGAAATAATTGGAATGGAGTTGACCCAAGAAGCTTATATCCAAATGGAGATTGCATTCCGTATAAAACACTGAAGCACAAAAATTTGACCTTGAATGACGTCGCTGTTCACAATGAATGAACTTCATGTGAACTTCATTCATTGTCACTCTAAAGAAAAGGATAGCAGGCAACAGCGACGTCATTCAAGGTCAAATTTTTGAGCTTCACTTTTATATACGGAATGCAATCTCCATTTGGGTATAAGCTTCTTGAGTTGACCCGATTTATCAAATCGAGTTGACATATTTCTCGAAAGTACATGTTTATTGTTACTGGCTGTATAGACCGCTGTCTGTATTTCGAAAAAAAAAACGCTCGTTTTGGCGGGAACAGCTAAAGTGTGGTTAAAATTGTAAGACTGATAAATAATTGAAATTTGTTTTCATTTATCTTTTTCAAATAATTTGTGCATGTTGGACAATTCATCAAATATCAGCCAATATAATATCAGAAAAGGTGATACGGCAACACAAGTTTTTGAAGTACCAACCAGCGATCCATGTAACTGTTATATACATAAAAGTGAAGTGATGTGTTAAAGTTCAAGTCTAGACGAAAGGTAAGTCATTATATCTTTTTTGTTCCCAAAATTCCCTTTGTGTTAAGTGTCTATCGTTTTTCATTATGTTTGGTACCACGTAGGATACCCACCAATAGATATGCCGTTATTTAATAGCTGGATGGTTCATGGTAGTTTTATTTTAATGATCCAAAACGACTTCTATGTTTAACCAACGCTACCCAAGCTCTTGCAAGTTTTACGTATAAACTAGTGTCATGAATAGAAATTGCCTAGTTTTACGGGGGTGTATTATTCCTAGGGCGTCGCCTCCCGGTACTATTTCTCATTGTTAGGCCACAGACGTAGATTTTATACGATTGTTTATCCAAATTCCTAGTCAATCATGTCATGAGCACGACAGGTGTAGTGTGTCACCCGGCGGTGCCTTTGCTAGATCCTGCCTGTCGATTTCATGTTAAAATTTATGCGTCAAAAGCGCGGTGGGCGGTGGACGCGTCGCGTACACGGCACTCGCATCTCTGTAGGGTTGCTGGCTCAACAGAAATACCCATATCTATTATCTTTTTTCCCCAAAAAAATAATAGTTGTACCTACTAGTATATTTGATTATGATGATAATGGTTTTACCATAATGAAAAGAATTTATCTAGGCCTTTAAAAATATATACAATTTCGTAGTTGACATATTTGTGATTTTTTTAAAGTTTAATACAAGGTGGTAATATAATAAACAAACCGCGTAAAATACAAGCCATGTTTGCGATAAATAATGTTCTTAAGAAAATTAGCGTTGTGGGTTTTTAAAGAGCTCTTCAGCAGTTTTTATTAATGCATATTATGACTGGCCAGTGTAATTTGCAAATCTCGGTATTTACGTGTATTCTTATACTATTTACGTTAAACTAGGTATAATCTGAACCTATAATCGTGAACATATTCATAGACATTAATTCTATCAAATAAAAGTAAAAAAATATTTGTAAAAAATGGGTATTTTTTCTGTATACAGCAACACCAGGTGTTGTTTGAAATATGGTCAGACTACATACGCTATGTGAATGAATGATCAGGCGAGGTTCTGCGCGTCGTGGGAGATCCACGTTGAGTCACGGCAGGGCAATCCCGCGATAGGTAACAATACAAATAACTGCCATTGACTCATTATCTTCGCTGTAAATGCTTTTGAATGAGCGCTATCGTTTTTCCCCCCGTTAAAATAGATGTAACAGTTTGATAATAGTTTGTAATGTATAAGTATGTATTTTTATCTAGGTACTAGATGATACTTTTTAGTAATTTTAGAGGAATTCCAAAAAAATGCAGTGTTATAATTGCCCAACATTTTGCATTATAATAACCTCTGATCCAGTATTTGAGTACCTATGTACCTGTATATTCAGTTATATCAATACACTTAGTGAAATTCGTATTAAAGTTTAGTTAATTTAATCATTGAAAAAAGTACCAGAAAGTATAATAATGTAAAAACATAAGATTGAATGTCGTTGTTGGTGTACAGTCAGCGACATAAGTCGCTACACATTCACGAGATTTGGAATTGTCTTATCATCCAAAATAATAATTATTTTCAATATCCTATGGCATATCTCGGCATAGATGACTTTACTTGGTTATATTTTACGACTACAGAGTAGTACGTACAAATTTTAATTCATAAAAAGCTTATCAAAAAATGTGAAGTGTTCAACGACTTATGTCGCTGACTGTACAAGCGACAATATGACCGAGTGATGTAATATCGTCGGCACGCCAGACAGTGCGGCGCCCGCGCACGACGTCCGCCGCGCGGCCTTACTACGAGAAATAAAACTAATATTTTCGAATAAATACTTCAATATGGTGGCTAGTTAATAACTTATATTTTATGTAAGATCATAGTATATATAGGCTTTATTAGGAAATTAGGTAGTTGGAAAAATATAGTCGTATAATATTTTTGGTAAGGTCTTAGGTCCCTATTTGATGCTAATGAATGCTCAATTTACCCTTCTAAAGGGATACTATCAAATATCGATGAGCATAGCCCAACTGACGGAGAAAGAGCTTATCTGATTTTTTTTTCAAATTGTTAGGTAATAACTAATTCTTATTTAAACAGAAAAAATGCGTCTTTTTTGCACGGAAGCGCTTCTTCTTTGTTTTAAAGTGATCAACAATAACTGCAAAGTTAAGGTTATATATTTTTTGTTTGGTAATCAAAACAATGATAATTAATACCTACTTCATTGAACTCAGTAGACACCCATAGTTGGTTTGTATTTGTATCATTTTTTCTGCTGAGCATCATCTACCTATATGCTATTATACTTCGGAATTAAGAATTGGAAGAATTGTTCGGACTTATCCCTGCTGCAGAGTTCCGCCACCGTACAACACGACAAACCTCCAAATACCACCCACATCACCTTGGAGGTTGGATATCTTTTTTATTTTTTTTTTTTTATTTTTTTTTTTATTGCCTTGTAGGCAGACGAGCTAGCGGCCCGCCTGATGGTAAGCGGCTACCGCTGCTCATGGACCTCCGTAGTGCCAGGGGACCAGCACAACAAAGTCGCTGCCTACCTCGAGGAAAGTACTCTCCTTAAACCTCGTTTGAAGAAGGACAGGTCATAGCGCTGAGGAAACACCGATGCAGGGAGTTCATTCCAGAGCTTGCACGTACGTGGTAGAAAAGAACGCTGGAAACGTACCGTCCGGGAACGGTACGCCTCCAGGTGGTAGGAATGAACTCTACTGCGGAAACGTGTGGTGCGATGGTACATAGGTGACGGTGGTACCAACTCAAACAACTCCTCGGAGCACTCCCCATGGAACAAACGATAGAACACACAGAGAGATCCGAAGTCTCTCCGCAGTCCTAACGGTTCCAATTTGTCCGTGAGATCGGGATCATTGACTATTCGACAAGCTCGTCGCTGCAAGGAGTCAAGTGGGTCGAGCTGGTATTTTGGGGCACCTGCCCAGAGGTGGGAGCAGTACTCCACGTGGGGCCGGATTTGCGCTTTGTAAAGCGTCAATCTATGACCCGACGTAAAGTACCGCTTGGCTCTGTTCAGGATTCCCAACTTCTTGCTCGCCAGTTTGGCTTTGTCCTCCAAATGACTCCCAAACTCGACCTTGCTTGATATTTCGACGCCAAGGATTCCAATACTCTCGGATCCTTGGAGAGTAACTCCTTGGAATTGCGGCGCCATGACAAAGGGGTCCTTCTTCGCAGTGAACACGCAAACTTGTGTCTTCGAAGGGTTAAATTGAACTAGGTTCAATTCACCCCATTCGGAGGCCCGCCCCAGAGAGCTCTCGACTTCAGACACAAGTTGACTCCGTCTTTCCATAATGGAATCCCGAGAGTGGCTCCGTTGGCCGATGTACCGCGCGTCACTCGTACTATCATCTGCATAACAATGCATGCTATCAATGGACAACATGTCATTGATATGCAGGATAAAGAGTGTCGGAGCAACAGCCGTCCACTACGACTCTTATGCTCCGACCATCCAAAAAGCTGGCGATCCATTTGCAGAGCCCCTCAGGAATTCCATACACAGGTAGCTTCGCCAGAAGGGCGCGATGCCACACTCGGTCGAACGCCTTCGCAATGTCAAGGCCGACCGCAATCGCCTCACCCCCACTCTCCAAAGCCTCCGCCCAACGGTGCGTGAGGTACACAAGAAGATCACCAGCCGAGCGACCGTGACGGAAACCGTACTGGCGGTCACTAATCAACTGGCGATCCTCAAGATACCTCAGGAGCTGAGTGTTTATAATTCGCTCCAAGACCTTGGAGAGTAGGGATGTGACAGCAATCGGCCTGTAACTCGAAGGGTCCGAACGGTCACCCTTTTTGGGGACAGGGTGTACATTGGCGACCTTCCACGAAGCCGGTACCCGGTTGGCTTTATAGGAAAGACGGTAAAGGCGCGTGAGCACGGGTGTCAACTCAGGGGCGCACGTTTTAAGAACCACTGCGGGGATACCGTCTGGCCCACTCGACTTATGGACGTCTAGAAGCCTGAGCTCCCGTCTGACAGCACGCTGGGTGATTTTTACGTCAGATAGGAGGCTCTCACAACGCGGGATGTTCGGCGGTGTGGCGCCCCCGTCATCCAAAGTCGAGTTCGAGGCAAATAATTGGGCCAAGAGATCGACCTTCTCCTTTGCACTGTGGGCCAAACTGTTATCGGGCTTGCGCAGTGGTGGGAGACTGGACAGGTAGAAATTACCCTCCACAGCCTTAGCGAGCGACCAAAAAGCACGATTCCCAGAGGGATAGCTCTGGAGTCGCTCGCCAATTCTGCGGATGTGCTCCACCTTGGCCTTAGCTAAGGCTCTCTTGTTGGATCTAGAGGCGGCATTGAATCTCCGTTTCTCCTCCTTTGAGTTTGGATCCCGACGCCTTCTTGCGTCTTGCCACGCCGCGTATGCGGACTGCTTAAGGCGCGCAGCAACAGCACAGGCAAGATTGTACCAAGGCCGGCTGCGACGCCCTGCAGGTATTTTTGAGCTGGGTATGAAAGTCTCCATACCCAAGCTGATCGTATACGCAACGCAGTCCGCACAGGCGTCAGGATCATCGGAGGAGAAACAAAGCCGCCCCCAAGGGTAGGACGCAAAGAATTCTCGCAGTCCATCCCAATCTGCTGACATGTACCGCCAAACTGTGCGAGTTCCAGTCGTTGAAGAGCGGCTAGAACTCGCTCCAGGAGCCCATGAACGGACCAGGCAGTGGTCAGAAGATCCAAGAGGAGCATCAACCACTATCCTGTATCCGTCCGGGTGGGTCGTCAGCAGAAGATCCAACAAAGAGGGCTCATGGCTCTCAACGTCTGGAACACGGGTGGGCTGTGTTACCAGCTGCGAGAGACCATAAGCCAAGGCCATCTCATAGACAGCCCGACCAGAGAGATCAGTGGTCCTGGATCCCAACCACTCTTTGTGATGAGCGTTGAAATCACCGAGGACCACCACCTCCGCGGAAGGGAACAGCTCGAGAATCTGGTCAGTCCCCACTTGGACGCTCTCAAATAATTGAGTAGATCCCGTATCACTGGCGTGGGACCTGTACAGGCATGCGTAGACTCGGGTCCTACCCCTGTGTTCTACCCGTAGCCACAATAAGGACAGGTCCCGACCCTCGAGGCCCCGAAGGCGGTGACAACAGATATCACCCCTGACGAAGACGCACACCCCAGCTTTACGTAGGAATCGATGTTCCAATACGTAACCGGGGTAATTTAAGTACGATACATCGTCAGGGGCGGATATTTGCGTCTCCGTTAAAAAGAGCAGGGCAGGCCGCGTCGTCTCAAGATGGTGGTGGACGGCGTCGAGGTTGCTATGTAGACCCCTGACGTTACAGAAGTCCACAGAAAATGTGGATGAATTTCCCGCCGTGGAGAGCCTGCTATTCTTTATTCTTCTCATTGGTTTTTAAGAGAGTGGGATAGGGTAAGGACAAGCGTGGTTGAACCAAGACGATACCCGAGATGGGAGGATATAGTGCGAAGCGGACACACGGCATTGAAGGAACCAGTGTGGAGCACGGAAGGGCCCCCGATGCCCCCCCGCGTGCAGTCGCCGGGATCCACTCCAGTCTCCCACTCTGGCACGACGACTGCACAACGGGATTTTCGCCGGTTGGCGGGACAGCTTCCCGGGGAGGGAGTTTGACAGTTGTGTATCCCCGGGTTCAGGTCCCCTACTAACCGGCAGGCGGCCGGCGGTGACCGTTCCCACCGGGTCTCCCTGTACTCCACACCGGCACCCCCAACCGAGCGCCCACTCCGACACCCAACCACATCAACGAGCATCGCCTGCAACAACCAACACCTATTACCGAAGAGGGAAGAATGGATGAGGGAACGGCTATCCAGCCCTTCTACCGGAACGCATTTCTACTTAGCGGTAGAAATAGACCAGACGGTGGTACCAACCCGCTCGGATTTAGCATTGAGTAAAAAATATGACTCGACACCAAAATCCTGCCACCAGTAGTGGGGAGGGAGGGGGACGCCAAGTCGCGGATTGGGAAGTGGAGTGCGACAATGGTGGCTCGAGGGGCCGGGAGTGCGTGCCCGTGCCATTCTGTAAGACAGCCGGACAGGTTGCCAGAAGAATGACCCTCTGACCTAAAAATCTACTACAGTACGTTTTTCCCGGCACTTTCTCCCACGTACTACAAATCTGTGGAAGCTGTTGCCAGCGGCATCATTCACAGACAGATACGACCTGGCGACCTTCAAAAAACGAGCGTATTCCCACCTCAAAGGCCGGCAACGCATCTCCATGCCCTATGGTGTTGCAGATGTCCATGGGCGGCGGTGTTCACTTACCATCAGGTGAACCGCATGCTCGGTTGCCCCCTATAATATAAAAAAAAACTTAATTGAAAAAAATATATAAAATCTATCTATCTATATATCACCGGCTGTGAAACGAGAGGCCGCGGGTTCGATCCCCGCACCGAATTATTTGTGTGAGCCACGTGTATAATTTGTATCGGGTCTGGGTGTCAGTGAGACCGAAAAGTCTCTCGCAGTTTCTGATACCCACGACACAGGACTCGATTTTAGTGTGGAGTCAGGACTATGTATGTGACTGTTGGGTGTTATTTATTTATTCTAACGTCACGGCGTTGTTAACGACGTCTAAGATTTCCATAACGTGATGAAATTTACATTAAAAGTCTAAATATATCCACATATAATTTATGTTCGTCTCGTATTATGCTAAATTGTTTGCGCAAAAGCTACGTGGCAGTTTTCCTGCTTTAACATGTTTTTATAAATTGTAAATTGCCTTGGTTTTGTACTAATACTATATGTTTGAGCTATGGAAACATTGTACTTGAAAGAACATTACGATAAAACCTGGGCGAATGTATAAGGTATCATAAATATTGATTCGATTTCGTTATAGTTGAATAATGTACAAAGTTTAATAGTGTTGGTTTACTAAAAAAGCGCCACGCTGTCATTATAATTATTGTCTTTAATTGTTTGTGATTTATGCCTGACTTTAATGCATGAAACAACATACAAACTATCAGAGCCAACTTCTTTTAATTACAATCGCTGTTCAGTGTCTTGCCCGTTCTTCTCTAGCGGTAACAGCCTTGTGAACCGGGTGGTAGTGAAAAAAAAGTGACTGAATCTAAATAATATGACGGGGAATCAGACTGATTGCCTAAATCTTCCGCTATCAGTTCATGTGAGTCGTCCATACGTATGTATCGCCGGCGGTCTTCAGTAGTCTGTAGCAGCATAATAAACTCGTTGTTCTATTACCATGATTAGTTTTAATGTTCCAATATAATTTAGAACTCAAAGTTACAGAGATTTTCCAGTATGAAAACAGATTTAAAGTCAACGGGTTCGCACGAGTACGATTTCGCCTTGCTTTCCAAATGGGATAACGTTTTTCTCTACACTGTCAAAGTCATCCTTTCATTTTGAGACAAGTAAGCAGTGTTGCCGCGTGTGACTCCATTCGGGTGTTGCCCACTTTAAATCATATTTTTCCAAAACAAATCTATTCCACAATAATTAAACAAACATCAATCGGATAAAACAAATAAATACAACGCCTGTATTAAATAAACCATTTCACTCCGTCAAATATATTATGACATTTTATTCAATAAATATTTTCATTTCATTTCGATATGTTTTATAAGTGGTAGAGCCGTTGTTGGCGTAGACCAGCTCGACTATGTCAATTCCTATGCAGTATCAACCGAGGACTTCCGTTGGTAGGTAGATTGCTAGATGCACTCATTTACCCTTACTTCTTTCGATCTGTTTTTAACCACTTTCTCTCCCATTCTAAGAAGCTGGCAAACACACCTACGCTCCAAATGTGACAGATGTCCATGAACAGCGCTTGATCGCTCACTGGATCTACGTAATAGTGACATTATGAATAATTAATAAATAATTTGTACGCCTGTTTTGTCCTAGATCAGAGTTTATTTATGTTTTTATGTGATGCTTATTTTTCATCGTGCTCTGTGTACCTGTGACAAACACCTGTCAGCTGGATCGAAAAGTGTTTAGCAAATTAAAATCAGCTAATATTGTTAGATAAAATTAAGCACCAGAATATTGATTATTTACAGCTTGTAATAAATTAAGTAATACATAATATTATCTTCACATTTAACATTTTTTTAAATATATTTCCTTTTCTATGTGGCATAATGTGTATATCGTGGATATCAAAAACTACGAGGGACTTTCAATATCACATCAGCACAAAACATAAATATTGGTAGATCGCACACACAAACATGCTTTTCGGTCCAAGATTCAAACCTGCGGCTTCTTGTCACACAGCCAGCGTTTTTTTTTATCGCAGTGAATGGCGAGACGAGCATGCCTTTCGCCTGATGGTAAGCGATACAAAGCAATGCTTAGCATTCCACTGTGCTAGCCATCTTATGTCTCAGACATAAGATGTTAAGCCTCAATATGTCCAGTAGTTACTCTAGCTACAATGTCCTTCAATCCGAAATACAATAGTACATTTACACTGCTGTTTGGCGGGAGAAATAGATATTGCGGGACATTGGTACCACTAGTAAAATCTTCCGTCTTAATCAATAGCGTCACAATGTCTACCACAAGTAACTGAGTAGTTTGTACCGACGCGACGTTGATAAATATTTTATTTTCATTGGTAAAGTAGGATTTCTCCCACTTTAGATGTTTTTCATACTGTCGGTTGGTTAAGTTGGGTACAAGGCTGTTAAACGCAGCGCGACAACTTCACTCGGTAATTCCATTTGATTCCCACGATTCGACGAAAATGACCACGTTTATATAACGCGGTTATCGTATTATTGCATAAATTTTATTTGGATAAAAGCTCATGAGACATAAATTCTTTTTCGGAAGGAAATATTTATTTAATTACATATTTACATAAATCATTACTATGTGTATCAGGTGATATAGATAGCCGATCCTTGGGATAGGCCTATATTCAACAGTGGACTTCCTGTGGCTGAAGTGACGATGAGATCAGTCGATCAGTATAGTGCTACATATAACATGCCCCAATGTTGGACATGAGTTCCAAAAGTCAGAGGAGTGTGCCTGGGACTCAATGGCCCAAAACTGCGACTGTCGTCTCTACATGCGGACTTTCATGCATCGGTCGAATTACACATACATACATACATAAACTCACGCGTTTTTCCCAGAACGGGTAGGCTGAGGTGCAACCAGGACATTTCGCCTTGGCAGAGGTGCCAGGGCACCCACATCTCGCCCTGTATGTTCCGTCCCATAATGTGATAGGTGGCGAGCCTATCGCCATATCGGGCACAAATTCCTGACCAAGGGCCGATAATAAATAGAAAAATCCAATATCACTTTGCCCGACCCGGCATTCGAACCCGAGCTTTGGAACCGTAACGTAGTACAACTACGCCATTGAGGCTGGCTAATTCACAACTTAACAAATGTTTTAAAGGAAATATAGTGGGTTATTAAGAGGTAGAGCGACTCATTGTTATTAAATTGGCCTACATTAGGAATGAGCCGGATTCACTAGGACTACTCGAATATAACTTAGAAAGACGATGTGAAGCGATGGCTTTTCTGTTGTACGTTGTGCGAAGAATAAGATTGACGTAGGCTGTACATCTCATTCTTTCAAAATTCCGATTTTCTTTCCTTTTTCCTCTCACGTTAAGAAGCTGGTAACACCGCTACGCTCTATTTATCGTAGAAGTTCATGGGCGGTGCTAAATAATCACTTTACATCATAGCGTCTTGCTCGTTTGCAATAAAAGGAAACATATATAAATTATTAAAAATTGCGTCACATAGTATGTTTCCAAATTACAAATAATTTATTTCATTCTCAATTGCAGACGTCAGAAGATTGTCTCCGATATTCTGATAAACAGTAGACGTCATTGATATTCTGATAAACAGTAGACGTCATTGATTGCGTATCCGTAGCACCGTCTACTAGATAAGTACTTTATTAGATACTAGCTGTGCCCGCGACTTCGTCCGCGTGGAATTCAAAAAAATCTTTATTATTCTAAAATAAAAGAATTTTTCTAAAATAAATGTAGCCTAAGTTACTCCTTATTATATCAGCTACCTGACAATAAACGTCCCATCAAAATCGGTATAGCCATTTCAGAGATTAGCCGGAACAAACAGACAGACAGACAAAAAATGTTAAAATATCATTTTCGGCACAGGTATCGTGTATATAACGATATGTAGTTGGACATTTTTTTTAATTTTCACTTTTAAAACAGACACTTCAATTTTATTTATATGATGAATAGATTTATTAGGTAATAGGTACTGGTAATGTGACAGCGTGTGCATTAGCATATGCACTTGCGCATGAGTCGAGTGATTCGCATGAAGCAGGGGACTCACCGTTGCCGGCCTTGGACTCTCCATTGTGACGTAAAGTAACCAACTTATCCTTACAGATAAGCTTCGGTCATGTGGAAGCTTTGTACAATTCCACTAATGTTAAATGAGCATTCCATTATGCGGTTTTCTGTTATACTGAACGTGTTTTGAATTAATTAAATTGACAATAAAATTACCTAGTATAAGACATTTCCTTAGAGTCCCCAACATTTCCCTCCTACTACTACCTTTGAGGCATGTAGGAATAAAGGTCACGGAACTTTCCATTTAAAAACAGTATAAAATATTGTGTTTTGTCTATTTCTCATGCCAAACATCAGTCTAAATGCAATGTTGTGTTCCGGTTTGAAGAGCCATGTAACCAGACTAAATCGG
Organism: Hyles vespertilio; assembly: GCA_009982885.2. NCBI lineage: Eukaryota > Metazoa > Arthropoda > Insecta > Lepidoptera > Sphingidae > Hyles > Hyles vespertilio. Next base: position 740,530 of record CM042814.1, on the reverse strand, counting down.
TATACTAAGACCATTGAGATAATATACTAGAGGGGACACTGCAAACAAAATGTTTGTAACAAAATGAAGGGTACATTCTATTTCTGTCTCTGTCACGCCTACGAAGTAACATATCTTCCCTCTCACTTTAATGTGTACCCTTGTGCACGCACCATATGCACAAATTTTGTTCCTGATGTCCGCTCTAGTATAATACCTCAATGACTAAGACGTAACATTTTATGTCTCAATATGTCCAGTAGTTACTCTGGATACAATGTCCTTCACACCGAAACACAACTGTGCATTTACACTGCTGTTTGGGGGGAGAAATAGACATTGCGGTGGTACCCAGGCGGCCTCTCACATATGAGAGAACTACCATGAGAAAAATATAATTACTTATAGTTTAGCCATGCAAGACAGACCACCACGCTCGTCACCTCGACACATTAGATAACTATATTACGTCTCTTAATGCCAGATGATCTCAGTTGTTTGGTATTATGCGTTTTAAATGTGTTTCAAGGAACATGATTCAGAATTAAGATTAAATAACAACTGATATCAAAATGTTGACTTTCCTTCACGGGTTTCCCGCAAACCGTAATCATTATTGGAAACAAAGTTTTTTATCTGCTTTAACGATCGACAGGTTTTAGAAGAATTTCAATACTCAATATCGAACAGTATACTACTACCCCACTACTACTACCCCAAACTTATACGATAGATGCAGCGAGTAACGGCCTTAGTTGAATTATACGTTATTTAAATTCGGAGATATGCGATTCCTGTTTGAAGCGAAATGAATACCGAAACTACTGTAACATATTATATACACAAGTTATTTGAGTTTGAATATAATAATTGGTTATCTAGATGACTTACATGTATTTTATAAACTTTAAGCGCCGCGCTGTGTCGGCTGCGAAACAAGAAGCGGTGAGTTCCATCCTCGTACCCTAAACAATTTTTTTTTCGCTTTGAATGGCGAGATGAGCATGCCGTTCGCCTGATGGTAAGCGAAATGACCGCTCATGAACAGTAGCAAAACCAAACAACACCTTGAATTACAAAGCAATGCTTGGCATTCCACTGCGGTTGCCATCCTGAGACATTAGATATTAAGCCACCGCACATATTCTGCCTGTTAGTTATAATGGGACTGTTATCGCTTGGTGCCCTGTAGTCAAAGACCTACATAGGTATATATATTGACTCCTCTTTGAATTGGCGAACTCAGTTTGCCAAAAGGTGACAGGTACCCTACGTGCACTCTATCGTCTAAATAATTTCCTCCCTATCCAAACCAAGATAATGCTTGTGCAAGCCTTAATATTCCCCTTAACCGACTATGGTGATGTGTGCTATTTTGACCTGAATGCAGAACACCTCAACAAACTTGACCGGCTTCTCAATAACTGCATTCGATTCATTTTTAACCTTGTAAATACGATCATGTTTCTTCTTTCCGATCCCATTTCAAATGGTTACCCATTCGTTATGCTCACCCATAATATATGTATACCTATATTAAATTTATATATTTTTCCAGCAACATTGTGTACAAATTGTACGATACATTATGTTTTCATGCGATGGCCAAGTCGATCTATTTATTTAAAACGTAAAGGATTTTATCTGGTATTTTTTTACAGGATGTTTTTGATGGGTTTTGTTTTCTCTCTGCACCTTCCAAAGGTAGACTGGTAGAGAATGCCTCAGGCATTAAGTCCGCCTTTATACAATATTGTATATAAAGCATAAATAAAATAAATAAATAAATTAAGTCTCAATATGTAGTAGTTACCAGTAGTTACTCTGGCTACAATGTCCTTCAAACCGGAATACAACGTTGCATTTACACTGCTGTTTGGCGGGAGTAATAGACATTTCGGTGGTATTCACCCAGGCTGCCTCCTACATATGAGAGACCTACCATCAGTAAGTTACTTGCTGTACCAGTATAAAATGCATCCGCAAAGATTACTTTCAAATTATTATAGTTTACGAATACATGTATCAGATGTTCTTATTTATATACATTTTGGTTACACGTCGATTTAATGCGCTTTAGCTGTAGTAGCCGATAGCTTCCGCTTAGGTGGTTATTTAAAGAGTATATCTACGGCTTCGCAAGTTATAAGTGATCTGCATAAGTTTAATACTTCTTTATTTTTTATTACTAAAGGGAAACTGTAAAGGGTGTCGTGTTTTGATTGCTTATAGAGTAAATAACACGACATGAACAATTTAGATTAACTTTTGTGTTGCAAAATAACATACATAAATAAACTCAGGCCTTTTTCTAGAAGTCCCGCAATGTGATAGGTGGCGAATCTATCGTCATATCGGGCACAAATTCCTGACTCAGGTCTGATAATAAAGAGAAAAATACAATATCACTTTGCCCTACCGGGGATTCGAACCAGAGATCTCAGCTTTGTAACCGTATCCGTAGTTATACTATATATATATATATATATAGTATAACTACGGCACCAAGGCAGTGTTGCAAAATATACAAGTGAATAATTTTCAAAGTATCTAATGATTGCATCGCTAAGTTTCGATAAATGCACGACATTCATCCGTTTACGCATATGACGTCAACAAACGCAGACTTCCAAAAAATTAAAAAATATATTGTTCCAAGTATAGTATTAGTATGCGGGTGTGGTGTGATGTCCGCCCGTGTGTGCTGATATCAATGGAGTGGTGTACGTGACCTGACCCGCGCCACTTACTCACGGCCCAGGTGCCACGCCGGCCCAAATCATTACACTTCCGGACAAAAAACATGCCGATAATATTGTATAGCTATTCAATTGTTTTAGGAGATAACTAAGGTTGTGTGTTAGCTATGATATCCCGGACATCAGCCTGTGTGAGATTGAGATGGCCCTGAAGCAACTTAAAAACAACAAGGCGCCGGGCGAGGACGAAATCACTTCAGAGCTTCTGAAAGCGGGCGGAACGCCGATACTGAAAGTCCTTCAGAGGCTCTTTAATTCCGTTCTCCTCGAGGGCTCAACGCCGGAGGCATGGAGCAGGAGCGTGGTGGTCTTGTTTTTCAAAAAAGGTGATAACACTTTGCTGAAGAACTACAGGCCCATCTCGCTCCTGAGTCATGTCTATAAGTTGTTTTCGAGGGTCATCACAAATCGTCTCGAACGCAGGTTTGATGACTTCCAGCCTCCCGAACAAGCCGGTTTCCGAAAAGGCTTTAGTACCATAGACCATATCCATATGCTTCGGCAAGTTATACAAAAAACCGAGGAATATAACTTGCCGCTTTGTTTAGCTTTTGTGGACTATGAGAAAGCCTTTGATTCGATCGAGACTTGGGCTGTGCTACAGTCTCTCCAGCGTTGCCATATCGACTATCGGTACATCGAAGTTTTGAAGTGTATATACAATAACGCCACCATGTCGGTCCGAGTACAAGATCAGAGTACGAAGGCTATTCCACTACAGAGAGGCGTGAGACAGGGAGATGTCATATCTCCGAAACTGTTCACCGCCGCGCTGGAAAATGCCTTCAAGCTCTTGCAGTGGAAAGGATTCGGCATCAACATCAACGGCGAGTATATCACTCACCTTCGGTTTGCCGACGATATTGTAGTCTTGGCAGAATCGCTGGAAGACCTTAGCACTATGCTCGAAGACCTCAATCGAGTCTCCCTACAGGTGAGTCTTAAAATGAACATGGACAAAACGAAGATCATGTCGAATGTCCATGTTGTGCCCACCCCCATCGGTGTTGGGAGCTCGACTCTTGAAGTTGTTGACGAATATGTCTATTTAGGACAAGTGGTCCGGTTAGGCAGGTCCAACTTCGAGACAGAGGTCAATCGTCGAATCCAACTCAGTCGGGCAGCGTTCGGGAAACTACGCGACGTCTTCTCGTCCAAAATACCTCAGTGCCATAAATCGAAAGTCTTCGATAGTTGTGTGTTGCCAGTGATGACATACGGCACCGATACGTGGCCTCTCACTATGGGCCTTATTAGGAAGCTCAAAGTCATTCAACGAGCTATGAAGAGGGCTATGCTCGGTGTTTCCCTACGAGATCGAATCAGAAATGAGGAGATCCGTAGGAGAACTAAAATAACCGACATAGCCCACCGGATTAGCAAGTTGAAGTGGCAATGGGCAGGGCAAATAGCGCGGAGATCTGATGACCGATGGGGTCGGAAAGTGCTCGAATGGAGGCCACGTAGCGGAAAGCGCAGCGTAGGACGTCCACCCACAAGATGGTCAGACGACCTGGTAAAGGTCGCAGGAAGTCGCTGGTTGCAGGCTGCCTCCAACAGGTCTCTGTGGAAATCATTGGAGGAGGCCTATGTTCAGCAGTGGACTTCCTTTGGCTGATGGATGGATAAGGTTGTAAGAAGTCGATAGTTGTAGGTCGCTATGTAAGTTCTTGAGGGAAGCGTGTTTTTAGCAGTAGACTTTCTGTAGCTGAAGTGAAATGAAGAGAGTAAGGCCGGAAAAGGTAGAAAATAATACGATTTGATTTTAATCATCTCGTGTCGTGTCATTAAATTAAATAAGTGCAGTATTATTTCGGGCTTTTCAATATTAGTTTTTTTCTATCCAGCGAGCTTGGTTTATGGTCCGGACTGGCCAACGTAAAGTCGCGGGCGGGTCGCGGGCCCTAAAGCACTCGCCTAATTTACGTGTATATTTGTAATGAAATATCACTTACTCTCTCTGTCTCTCTTATCCCTTAATTTTAAAAGTCAGTTCATGTAAACGCAAAGTCTATGTGTTTGAAAACATCAAAATGAATGAAATTCGCTGTGATATGTTTACCTTTATATTGATGCTTTGATGCGTATCGACTATGCCTTAGTATGAATTGACCTCTAATGAATAATAATGAATTATTGAGTTTTGTGTATGGAAATTAGTGGATTAATCATCGCCTTATGCATACACCGGTTATGATAATGATTACGAGAAATGTATTGTAAGAGTCGTTGCTAAAATTATAGCACCGGTTTATGTATAAATCCGATTATGTGTCACTCCATGAGTTACAAAGGTCAGGAAAAAACAACATTCGATGAATGAATCTCAAGACTTATGTTACTCGATAACTAATATTTATATATATAACGATAAACGACTTGTAATGTATTGTACATATGCATTTATGTAAGTATAGTAGCATGCATTTTCCTCTCTCTCTCTTCAGCCACAGGAAGTCCACTGCTGAACATAGGCCTCCCCCAAGGATCTCCACATCGACTTGTTGGAAGCGGCCTGCATCTAGCGACTTCCATGCATGCATTTGCATGGCAATTATTACTACCAACATCTTAAAGATGGACTGCCTAAGTGGCGTAGTTGTGCTTCGGTACGATTACTATGCTGAGATCTCGGGTTCGAAACCTGGGCCGGGCAAAGTGATATTGGATTTTTCTATTCATTATCAGCCCGGAGTCGGGAATTTGTGCCTGATATGGCGATAAGATCGTCCCCTATCATCCTAGGACGTGAAATACAAGGCAAAACGTGGGTGTCCTTGTTGAACCTTCGCGTATTCTATCTGAGAAAAAGACGTTACCTGTACACAAGGTCATAATGTATGCGATATTTTAAAGTTTGACAATTTTAATCAGTCCAAGACATAATTATGTTATTTAATTAGTATTTTCTATATCGCAAATAATTTATGACTTTTATTGATTAGCCAATATATTCTATTTATAATTGTTGGCGCCAACATCCTGCATAATGAATAAAAATAGATTCATTACGAACGTTAAAGATTCCGTGAAGCAATACCATGTAGCATAGTAGTAAGCAATTACCACTATTAAAGATGATGTATCACTTAGCTGTAAATTGACTGTAGGTATGTGTTTTGACGTCTTTACTATTCTACTATGAACGCGATGTCAATAACAATTAGCACGTTAGATAAACAGCTGCATATTTTATGTATTGCGAATGGAGCTGGATTGACAGACAAGTAACTAAGCGTATTCATTCCGATTAGTATTGAAGTGCGTGGTGGCCTGTTGGTAAACGGACCAGACGCGGCTGCCAACATGTTCACGGTGGTCGCGGGTTCAAATCCCAGAGCACACCTCTGACTTTTCGGAGTCATGTGTGTATTGATAGTCAATCACCACGCACTAAAACGGTGAAGGAAAACATCGTGAGGAAACCTGCATACCATAGCGATTCATAAGAATTTATATGGTATGTAAGTCCGCCAACCCGCACTAGGCCAGCGTGGTGGACTATATGGCCTAACCACTCTCAATCGTACTCTCGATTGTAGAGTAGGCCCGTGCCCTGCAGTGGGACGTATATGGGCTGATCCAGTATTGTAAGAAGTGGAAATGTTTTATGATTACTAATATTTGTTTAATCCCTTTATAAGACTATGCATTATAAATATTCATATAAATAAATAAATATATCCAACAGACACATACATAGTCCTGACCCCACACTAAGATCGAGTCTTGTATCGTGGGTATCAGAAAGACAGAAACTACGAGAAACTTTTTGGTCTCACAAACACTCAGTCCCAGTCATTTGTGTGAACCACAAGTATTTGTTTCGGTGCGGGGATCGAACCCGCGGCCTCTCGTTTCACAGCCGGCGTCTAACCAACTGCGCCACGGAGGCTGTCCATGTTTAGGTACCATTAACATTAGTTTTAAACATAACGGGCTATTCACCGCCGCAAATGAGCACCCTAAATACTAGAGGAATCGCGGCGGTAATGGAAAGTCAGCGTTTAAGGAAATTGTATATTTTTTTTGAGCACCCCCAGTTCGTATGGATCTGTTAGTACCCACAAAGGACTGATTTAACAAAGAAGTTGTAGGGGAACAATTCTCTCAATTTCAATAACTCTGTGTAATCTATTCTGAAGAAGAGCGCAATTATTGATCCATATGCTTTCATGTTGAAATCAGAAAGCAGGCCAAACTGAAGCATCTAAATTACATAATTAAGCCTTGAGGAAATCACAATCATAATGGACGTGTATCAACTTCGTTTGATCTTAATCACAATTTGATCAATTTACTAACATTCAACGATATACCTACATTCATACCTACATTAGTATGCCTTTTGCAAGATTACTCAGATTTCCACGTACAACTATTATAGTTATTTTAATAATTTTATTCAATCCTTGATAGATAGAGATATCACTAGTAGCGGCATTAGGGTAGGGCGGAGTTGAGTGAAACCCCATGTCATCTTTATGGGGCGCCGCTGTCCTACTTATTTGCATGGGTGTGGATGAATGATAAACTTTGTGTGAAAACGTGAAACTGAGTATTACAGAAACATTTACAACTTTCTGGAATTTGCACGTTGGCCCATTACAATTTCCAGTTTGCCATAATAGTCGAATGACTATATTTCCCTAAATATTTCGTAGCATATAATTCAATCTAAAAACTACATGCTATTGTCCGCACCGCAGCGCAACTTTTTTGCTGAGTGATCACCCACTTGTCACAGCGACGATGTTAAAACTTCTTTCTTTATTATTTTCATTAATGTTAATTGTGTTTTTACACCTGTATTCATAGACTAAGAATTTGTACGTTGTTTTCAGTGTTTGTGACTAATTAAACTGTTTTTCTTTCTTTCTCTTACTTAGTGTTGGATTATGATATGGATTGTGCGTATTCTGCCAGATAGCAACCACCACTAACACAAATTAACGACCCTTCATCGCGACTCACGTAAATGGGTTGTGTTTCGGGGTCAATCTATATATTCGTAAATACTTATTTTTTGCAAGTGGCAGAGCCACGTTGTTTTCAGTCATGACAGAGCTTGACTGAGCATGATTGAGTTTTCACAGGAAATCGACTTCAAGCGTCTGCTTTGCTGTTGCGTTTCGTTTGGTGATTGAGATCGCAGGGTGCTTAATACCTTTTCTTCCGACCCTTATTTCTCACCGCTACACTTCGGTAGGCCGGCATCATCTATAATCCAAGCGTTGTGAATGTTCGTGGGTGATCACTTATGATCAGGTGACCTGTTTGCTCGTTTGCCGGCCTTATGCAATAAAATAAAATACAATCAGGCCGGCGTAATTGTGACGACCGCTAAAAGATAGCTATGTCGCATCGGATATTCTATCTGGACTGCATTGCTGTTACCACGAAGTACCTACCTTTTACCCATCTTTATTTTTATTTTATTTTCTTTATTTGGGAAAAAAAACATCATTACAATAAAATATATGCTAATAGTGTACATGTTAAAAATATAAGTTAAAGTAACAACCACGACATTTTCCACGTATTAATTAAATGATTAATTACATTGCTGTGTCTGGGACATGCCATAAGGCTTGGTAGCACAGTCTATCTAATAATATATATATGTGCATATATATCTTGTTATACCAGCACAAAAAACCCATATCATTATACAATGACCTACAAAAAATATAAAAAAACATCACGCCATACACTTACTAATCCTCATATGATATAATATACCAATTAAATCGTCTCGCAAAAACACGTCTCGTGGTAGCCTCGTGATTGAAAAAAAATGTGTGACTCATTACATTTTGGAATTTTCGATGACAAGAAGCCTGCGTGTAACTTAGTGTGAAGACTATTTAACGTAAGTTCAATATTTGAGTGGGTATAATCGGAATAACCCATATTTGATGGCATGCGTTTCACAACTAATTAAAAATAAACGACTGCCGGCATGGCGAGATGGTTCAGAATTGAATCACAGCCCCGCAGTGCCTTGACCTTGCGTATTTCGTAACCAAAACACGTGATTAAATAATTTCAAAGTGGAAATTACATTTGGTTTTATGCGGAAAAAATTCCATTCGGGTGATCTTAGGTTTTTTCACGTAGCTTAGTTAATAATTTTTAATGAACTTGATGTGGGACCAAATGCCTATTATTAAATATTTAAAAAAATGGTAGCTTTGCTGCAGACAGCTTAAATTTCTTGGTACTGTAGAATTACACTGGGCGCCGCTGTCTCTTCTAAAAACAACAACAAGTTATAAATCTCCTGCCATTAGATCAGTAAAGTTGATACATTTTTTGTATTGAATAATAACACGAGCGCAACTTATCAATGATTTCGAAAAGACGAAAGCATCAAAGATTGCCGATTTTTACTTGTCATCATGTAAGCTTTTCTCTCTTTTTTCCATGAGGAAAACCTATTAAGCTTCCCTTTCGGTACCCCGGGCGAGGCCAAAAGGGGTATGTCAGTGTCTCTGGCCTTCCAGCCCGGTACAAACGCGGATATTGTGGCCGAGCTGGGTCTCTAGCAATACCTACATACTGACTAAAAACCTCTCGATACTCCCTCACACGCATTGTGGGCAGCACCGGACATCCCAGGGCGAAGGGCGCCCCGATTTACGTCCGCGAACCGCACCGCGCAAAACCATTGCTGGGCCTTATGTTACCATTATGATGGCCCAGATTACCTCCACTTACACCCCCCTTTCGGACGCCCGCCAAGCTGTTATGGGCGTCCATGACGGAGACGAGGCTCCATCACACGTCTCGGAGTCGTTATATGCGAAGGAGCACGGCTCCCGCCGTGTGCCCAGTGACTCCGATGCCCCTTTTAGGTCGTCTCTTACGACGGGCAGAGGATACCGTGGCGGAATTCTCGTGCCCCCAAACCACAGGGTAAGTCATCATGTAAGCTTTCTCGTAAAAGAAAACAACTGGGCATATTGAGACTTAATATCTTATGTTTCAGGATGACGTGCGCAGTGGAATGCCAAGCATTACATTGTAATCCAAGGTTTTGTTTAGGTTTGCTACAGCTTAACATCTTTATAAAGATATCAATTAAAAAACAGTATCGTCAGTTTTTCCATCTTTAAGCCACAACTTAAAGTAAATTACTTTGTACACAGAAAGAGAAATAAAAAAATCAGTCTATAGCTCTCAAATAATGCTTAATCACCAAACAACCGTACCTTATAACACGTAATAGGATTAAACTTTAATTTTAAAAAACATAACCACTTAATTTGGCCTCGATTACACTTTTTTTCTGATTCAAAATCGGTTGCGATGACGCGTGGGGCGGCGACGCGTGCTCGCAATGTTAATGAGGCGCCATCTATGTACATTGTACTCGTAAATGTACGCGCTCGTAGCGGGTATTTGCGAGGACCGATCCGAACCACCTGGACACTGCATACGATCATATGAATCACGTTCTCCTATTCTAATGAATGGCCAAATGAATCATTTATAAGTGTATTTTAAATGTGGTTAAGCATTCATTTAGTCTTAATGTTGACTCTTTATCTAGACTTGTATTTTTGTTGTTTTTTTATTACTGCAGTAGAACACATCTAAATAAGTGTATTTTTTTAATAGAATCGTTGGCAATTTCATAAAAATAAAAGCCCTTGTTGTGGTTTACAGTTTAGAAATTGAAGGGGACTCGTAATTCCACTCCCTCATTTTTCTCATTCTCGATCTATAATGTTATGCACGGTAAAGTACCTAGTTTTGCCCAAATGCTGTAGATTTTCACGAGCGTCTTTGATAAGTTCCTGTCAGTTGCAATATCTGTCAAGGGGGGATGTAAAATACAAGTGACTGCGAACACATGCCATCTTTCTTTTTGTTTTTTTTTATTGCTTTGAATGGCGAGACGAGCAAGCCGTTCGCCTGATGGTAAGCGATACGAACGCTCATAACAGTAGCAACATTCCACTGAGCTCGCCATCCTGAGACATAAGATGTTAAGTCTCAATATGTCCAGTAGTTACTCTGGCTACAATGTCCTTCAATCCGAAACACAACAGTGCATTTAAGCAGTGTTGTTTCACGGGAGAAATAGACATTGCGGTGGTACCTACCCAGATGGCCTCTCACATATGAGAGACCTACCACCAGTAAAAAACAAACAGTTTCTCTTTGATTATCAATCTGCGACCTCACGTTTCGCTACCGACATAAACTGCGCCACAGGGGTACAATAAATAAAGACAAGACGCAAAATCTAAGGCGAAATACACAAAAACAGCATGCATTACAAATTTTATAACATCGTTAATAATATAAGTATGTAAATCCGATTTTTTTGCAAAAAAACAAACTCGTTATCGGATAAACTATGTGGGAATATGCATATTTAATGTATAACTTGTTGGTTCTGACGAGTTTTTATAACTGACCAATAGTTGGAAATCGTAATATCAACTTAATATGGATTTTCCCATCTCGTATGATACAAGTAGTCTAATATGACGACCTCCAGTGCCTTAAGCAAGTTTTCCACAAATTGGTTGATTGTTGATTTATATTTATTTTGGCTTGTGCCTTTCCATATATATTTTTTTATAATATTTGTGATAATATGTCGCTGGATTAACGTTTAAAATGTAGCAAGCGACCACATGTTTTGGTGGCATACAACTCGTGTCACGTTTTGGAGTGGACGTTAAATTGTGCCTATTTGTGTTTTTTTGACAAATACCAAAATTCGATGAGCTACTTTATGAACCTTATGACCTGTTTGAAGATTTTTAGACTACCAAAACCGTTTTAGTTGACTAAGCATGTGCTTGTGGTAGGATGTTCGCATTCGCCCCAATCACGGCCACCATGTATAAACTGTAAAAACTTCTAGAGCTACGATGTTTTTTTTTATATATTTAATTTTAAAATACAAAATTTGGCACTTGTAAGCTAATCCTAAGTCGTACAAAACTATACAAATAGTTTGACTGTATGACCATTTAAGCATTTTAAGTTCTAATCAACTTAAGACAATGTTTCTATAGTTTTTTTTTAACTTGGATTTGTACACACACTTTTTAAATGCTTCTGCCGTATATTCTCGTATTAGAAGTTTAGTATACTTAGTGTTCTATCATCATAAATATTGTGAACTTAAGGCAAATTCAATTTACCTGGTGACATAAACCTTGTTATGTATTTATTATGGACCATTAACAATGAATTATGTTCTATTTAACCATAATTACTAACGAGAAAGAGATATTTATATTGTATACTATATACATGCATAAACTCACGCCTTTCTCCCAAAAGGGGTAGGAGAGGTGCCTTGACACCCACATTTCGCCATGTACGTTCCATCCCACGATGTGATACGAGGAGGGGGTGAGCCTATCACCATATCGGGCACAAATTCCTGACTCCGAGCTGATAATGAATAAAAAATACAATATCACTTTTCTCGACCCGGGTTTCGAACCCGGGACCAGCTTCAGCTTTGTAACCGTACCGTAGTTCAACTACGCCACTGAGGCAGGCACTATATTTTATACTAACAGGTTATTTTTTGCAAATGTTGAATAACTTATTGTAATTTTTTTCAACTTTTTTATCGACTAACGACGACTATCGACTAACGACGAACTAAATCTTACATGAATATTTTCAACTTAGCAACGGAGTAAAGATCTGAAAGCAGTGTTCTTAATCTTTTAATTTTGAGGGACCATTTGAGAAGGGAGAATGCCCATTCATAGTATCGGTAAAAAATATCGTAGATCTCGACACTGATACTGCTTTAAACTAAATATATGTACAATTTTTATGGTTTGCTTTTTAACATTTTACTGTTTTATCCTGGGTAGATAGGATAGATTTTTATAAAATAAAGCAATTATCATCAAATTTGGTTCACAAAGCCCCTTACAAAAAATATATATTTTATTGGAGTTCTCCAAGAACTCCAGGCCTTAATTATGTTTATATTTGTTGAAAATATATATTTTAACTATACAAAAAGTAGGTTTCTTCGAGGCACAACAATCTTCGCACCGATACAAAGTTTCATAATAAATGGGCATTTTTCTTTCTTATTAAATTGTTAGTGGCATCCAGTGTTCTTATAGAACGTGTTCTTGTCAAGGGCATATTTGCCCTTTCGAATTATGCTCGCTGCTTATAGAGAGATTGAACGCTTACCTAGAAATTATCAAACGCTTACCTAGTCCTGAACATTTGAGTCGGCTATGAACTTGTGTAGCTAATCAGTTCTGTACCACGTTACAAATAGGTCCATAGGTTTTTGGGATCTTACTTTATTTATTGTTGGTTGCACAAGCAGCCGGCTCACCTGATAATGATTATACTGCCGTCAATAAATATTTACAGCATCTGTATCGTAGTTACATAGTCACATAGAATGTGAGGGGAAACGAAAGAAAAATAATTGGGATAGGAAGGGGTATTGGATCTCTGCAATCGTAATCCGTCGCTACACGTCGGTTTCTGTGAGACAGTGACTATACGTATTTTCCACAAAAGTACTTACAATAAAATTTCAAATACAGATTCAAAAAACATATTTGAATATTCATTGGCAATTTGTACACTTGCAGTAACTTGCAAGGCAAAATAGTTTAGTGATACGCCCGAACTATAGAAACCCCACTAGGCCAGCGTGGTGGACTATATGGCCTAATCACTCTCAATCGTACTCTCGATTGTAGAGGAGGCCCGTGCCCTGCAGTGGGACGTATATGTGCTGATACAGAATAGAACCGTTCAGTGTCTCTTTCCAATTAGCATTATCATCCAACGTATTCTATGGACAGAAAAAATATTAGAGATAGGATTTTGTTAGTGTACATTGTAATTATCAAATGGGAAACCTCGTGACGTTTCAAAATACCACAAATCCGATAGATTTCGCCGAAAATGATATTTGTGAAATAATGCCAGTAGTTGCCTTTCAGAAGTGTTTGATCAGCGGTTTTACGTCGCGAAGCAGTTTCTAATTTAATCTCCTATCAAAAATTTCGAAACTAACCGCAGTGGTTTACGTAAATTGGTTAAGTACACATGATTATCAATTTAAGCACAATTTACACGGCTGACTGACATGCATCGTTTATTTAGCGAGAAACGCGTGACACTTCCAAATGAAGTTCACAAGTGGTAGCGGTTAACCACAGAGATCCCGTAGACAAACAATCACATCATTTATGTCACTAACAGACGCTCGCCACTTCGACCAGGCCAATAAGCACCCAATACACAAATACTACGGACATTGTTTATACAGGTAATACGAAAAAGAGTTGGATATACATTGCGTGATGAAAGATCACGGTGCTCAAGGGTGCTACTAAATGTGACAAGGCTATTGTGACGTTATGTATATGATTGTGCGTGGAGCGAGAGGTGGATCATACTCAGTACATAGCCGATACGAGCCCCTTAGATCCCCTTAGTATTAGTCGATGGCCATTAACAAAAAAAATAAAGTGCTGATGTTGGTAAGTTTCGAAACATTATACTGCAATACCGAAAAAATAAGTCATTAAATGCATCCAAAACCATGTAGCTGAACACAGGTAGCTTTTAATAGGTCGCAACGAAATGTAGTTATGTACAGCAGTGGACTTCCATCGATAGGGCGCCCTGGATCACATCTTGAGATGGAAATAAGCTAGGCGGTGCAGTCCGCCCAGCTTATAATTGTGGTTAGCTTTTGTATTAAATGTTCGAATATCGCACTTAAAACTTTACGAATATGCCTAAATACATAATAAAATGTTCGAGTCCTGTGTCGTACGTCGTAATCTTAGAGTAAGTTTGAAGTGATAAGTTTCATAGAGAATAATATTGGTTTATAAAAGTGAAATACTTTTATCTAACATGGTAACGTTCAACGTACGAACATTTTAACTTCTTGAATAGAGTAGCCCCCCCCCCCTCCCTAGTAGAATTCAGGTAATAAAATAAGTTCAGTTGAAGTTAAGTTTCGATCAAAACGGCTCTTTTCGAATTTTCGTAATTTTTATAACCGCTGTCAAATAAGCTCGCGTCAAGTTCGCGTCACGCGAGCGCTTTAGCGTTTTTTACTGCTGCGCGTTTTATGTGCGGGATTCGGATCGCAATTTTATCGGTAGGTTAGGTTTTTTATCACCTATTCATTTGACGTCTCAAATAATGGTTTAGTCCGATCATTGTGCAGCACCTGTACAGTTTCGATGTCCACAGTAGGAAAACAAATCGTATCAGTTTAATAATGTCAAAAGTATTACATACGGCAGTTTACGCATAGTTCACTCGCAGCTCACACGCAGCTAACAATTCTGTTCTGTCCCACGATGTGGTAAAAGACGAGCCATATCGGGCGCAAAATGCTGACTCCGAGCTGATAATGAATAAAAATATCCAATATCACTTTGCCCGACCTGGGATTCGAACCCAAGACCACAGCTTTGTAACCTACTGTAGTACAATTACGCCACCGAGGGAGTTAAAATAATTTACTATTTAAGTCATCATCATCAGCCTATTCGTGTCCATTGTTGGACATAAGCTGCTCCTTAAATAAAATAATAACAATTAATTAATGGTCACCGTAAACTATTTGATTTAGTTTGATATTTATTTATTCACATAATCCTTCGATAGATTCCTTCCGGCTTCATTCCGGGGCAGACACTTCCACTCTACATCAGACACATATTTTTTCACGTATTAGCTGTTTCTGTATCAGCCCATAAACGTCCCACTGCTGGGCACGGGCCTCCTCTACAATCGACAGTACGATTGAGAGTGGTTAGGCAATATAGTCCACCACGCTGGCTTAGTGCGGGTTGGCGGACTTACATACCATAGAAATTTTTATAAATCGCTATGGTATGCAGGTTTCCTCACGATGTTTTCCTTCACCGTTTTAGTGCGTGGTGATTGACTATCAATACACACATGACTCCGAAAAGTCAGAGGTGTGCCCTGGGATTCGAACCCGCGACCACCGTGCTGGTTATTAGCTGTTTATATTTATTTATATTTTTTATTTAATCTCAAAGCGACAAGCTTCCTTCATACTGCTTTTCCCGTCCCGTCCCGTTATATCACATTCTGTTACTATCTTATATCCGATTCAAATCGCGGTATTTTCTATCCCAAACTATCCCTATGAGTTTAAACTTTCACCTTTATTTATTTATTTATTCATTTGTTTATATATGCTTTATAGTACACCAAAATGAAAGACGCATATAAAATGCTTAAAAATTCTTAACGAGCCATTGTATTATTGGTAGGATATTAAGATTTGGTTGGCTCAAATATATCAAGAAGGAGCCAAATCGACTGGAGAAACACCATTTTCCAATAGGATGTTTATTGTCGCATTTAAGTAGTTAGTTTACTTGTGAACTTTTCTCACTGCTCTCCTTTTTCTTGTCTTTTCTTTATGCTTCAAACATGATAATGCTCCAACTTCGTAGGTTTTCATCACCAGTAGTAAATACCAATAAAACTGATAAACCTTTACTCGTTAGCAGTCTCTTGGTATAAAACAAAAGACATATTGTTTTCCCACTCTTGCATTCTAGGCTCTCTACCTACCTTAAACCTTATCAATGTTTTTACAAAAAAGTTAAACACGCGATGAACACGTGACTACAAATTCTTCAGTTACAAATTCATGTCTAGCATTGATTAAAGTTAGACATGGTTTATATTTAAACACAAGCCGATGGTGTTTTGACGCATGTTTAATCTTCAAACCATATGAAAAACAAATAAACTGAAATTAAAGCTTTGCTTTTTGTCTGGTCCTATGTTTTGCGACTTCAGTTCTGTTAAGTTTAACTAGTAATTGGAAAATATTGTGATATTCTAACGGGTGTTTAGATTAAAAATATTTAAACACTGTTTTCTAATACAGAGTTAAATAAGACTATAGACGGAATGTTTAAAGACGATTTAGCTAAGCACGTGTTTAGATTATTTTTTGTAATAACACCGTTTATGTCTTGACTCACCTGTATTACAAAATATAATATAACTAGTAATCAACTAATGATGCAAATAGTCTTCAGTTGTGACTATTGGCATCTTCCTCAGTTACAGCAACTCAGTGCTTTTACAGTTAAAGTCGAGAGCTCCGCCCTATGTTAAAGTTTAGGCACGTATAGTAGATATATTCCTGTTTTATTTTGAGATTTTTATAACTTGCGATAAATATATATATATATATATATAGCCGTCTTTATCTGCCTTCACGCACAAAAAGTCCATTGCCGGACAAAGACCATATTTTAAATTATTAAAAAATCAAAGGTTAACACCAAGATATTTTTATGTTCAGTATTGTTATGTCATCAAATTCAAATTCATATTCAGTTTCAAATGTGTTTTGTATTAAATTGCTAAAATAATGTTATACATAAGTATTATTATATATTATTATATTTTAATTGAATGTAAACTGTATAAATTAAGCCAAGTGAAAATGTTTACAAAATAAACAGTCGAGGAGAGAAAGCCGTATTTGTGTAGAACCCAAACATCTTGTGTATCTCAAATATATTCCGCATTTAAATGTATGCTTGCAATGTTTAAATGTTGTGTGGTTTTTCGGCATAAAGCTTGTGGGTTTGCACGCGTCATGCCATATTGACAGTGCTTTCGTGCGGGGACGCATCTTACAACAAAAACTGGTACGTGGTAATTTCCAAAATCGCTCGCCTTGTTTTCCAACTGGCTACTGGCGATTAATACCCTGACGGTCCTTTACCTTGGCAGGGTTACAAATCCGATGACCTGCAGAATGTCCTGTGTAATTTAAGGGTTTGATCCAATAATAATCGGACAATCTACTTTGATCGAGTTTTCTATTTTAATAAGTATTATTTCACCCATTTTATTAATTTCGTTGGAATTTGGCATCTGCACAAAGTCAAAAATTATGGCAAAGTGTTATAACTTAACTAAGCACCACAAAGATACCCAACGAGATACCAAGAATACCTATGATCATAATATTCTTTCTTGAGGTCAGAAAGAGGGCTTTAAATTTCTACCCCTATCTATTCAGCAACAGTAAATCTGTCGTCCCATAAGATGCTGGAAAAAAAATCACCTATCGCAGAATTACAGGATAACTCATTATCGAACATGACCAAATCATATTACCAAACACACACACTTGGCGAATGTGATCAGGCACAAATATTTAGCTACTAATAGAGCAAGCTACTAATAGATTTATTAGCATACTTTCAGAAATAATAAATAGACACACGTTTATTGTTAAAATTCCGCGTAAATGCAGAAACATCAAGCCCTGGATTACCCCAGGCTTAATGCGTTGTATTAAGAATAGAGACAGAATGAATCTAAGGCATAAAAAAAATCCACATAATATAATTCTTGAGGTAACATACAAGCGTTACAGAATCTTTTGCTGCATAATATTAAGGAACCTTAAAATAGAACACCATAGAAACGAATTTGCCAGAAATAAAAAAGATCCTAAAGCTACATGGAAAACTATTAAAAATGTAACCCATATGAATACAAGTAAATCTTCATGTATTGACCTTCTCAAAATTGGCGAGACTCCACAAGGGTCAGTCAATCTTGTAAATGAGTACTTTGTTAATATTGGAGCAAATTTGGCGAAAAATATTTCAGCTGTTCAATCGGCTCTTTCACATTCCAATAACTCTAGATGTACGCAACTTGAGTCTTTTGTCCTTTTTGAGGTTGAGGAAGATGAAGTTGATAGAATAGTTATGAGTCTTCGTACTGACTCGGCGACTGGATGGGATGGTATTCCCACTAAAATTATTCAGCTTTCACATAAAATTCTGGTTCCGATTATCTCGTGGATTTGTAATCTTTCTATTACTTCCGGTATTTTTCCAACAGCACTAAAAAAAGCGCTCGTTCTTCCAATACACAAGACAGGTGACAGAAACAATATAAATAATTATAGACTAATTTCTGTCCTTCCTGCTATATCGAAAATATTGGAGAAGATATTAAACAATCAATTAATAAACTACCTTGACACTCACAACATCTTATCTAACAAGCAATTTGGTTTTAGGTCTGGTAGATCCACAGAGGACGCGGTACTTGGATTAAGTGATCTCGTTGCTAAAAACTTGGACAGAGGCCTTAAGTGCCTAGGTGTATTCGTAGACTTATCCAAGGCATTTGACACTGTCTCAGTTCCCAAACTCTTACTAAAACTCGAAAACATAGGAGTTAGAGGGCATACATTCAATATTTTTAGAAGTTACCTTATGGATAGAACTCAGTTGGTTAGGATAGGGGACTGGTTAAGCAATGAAAAAACAATAAGCTATGGAGTTCCACAGGGCAGTGTTTTGGGCCCAACGCTATTTTTAATATATGTGGATCAACTGTGTAAATTACAACTTAAAAATACTAATATCTTCACATATGCGGATGATACAGCACTTATAGTCCGTGGCAGTAATTGGACCGAAGTAAAACATTGTGCTGAGGCATCTCTCGCTACTGTATCAAGTTGGCTCGTGAATAACCTATTAACTCTAAATGTTGAGAAAACTAAATTTATTACTTTCTCTATTAACCAAACCACTCAACCTAAAGTGGACTCATATAGCATTCAATCTCATTCCTGTAACAAAAATCTGAGAGCTGAACACCCATGCACCTGTCCACACTTAACGAGAACGTCACATATAAAATATCTAGGGGTGTTAATAGATGAGCGCTTAACTTGGAATAAACATATTGAATTGTTAATAACAAGAGTGAGGAAATCAATCTACATTTTTAAACAACTAAGATATGTAACTGATAATGATACACTAAAAAATGTATACTACGCCCTGTGCCAATCCTTGCTGTCCTATTGTGTGGTAGTGTGGGGAGGAACCACGAAATCCTCACTGTTGCCCCTAGAGAGAGCATAGAGGGCTGTCTTAAAGGTTATGACACAAAAACCAGCAAGATATCCGACTGCACAACTATACCAAGACTGTAAGGTTCTCACAGTCCGACAGCTTTTTGTTCTCTACTCTACTCTACGAAAACACTCTTCTATACCGTACTATAATATTTCACAATACCAACGTAGAGCACCTCGAGCTTGTCATGTTGATGCTTACAGAACCACTTTTGCTCGTAGACAATATTTTATATTGGGTTCATATTTGTATAATAAACTAAATAATAAATTGAATATTCAAACCTTAAAATCTGCAATTGGCTCATTGAGCAAAATTATGAAACAACCGAAAATTTAATTAATATTAATTTTATGTGAATTATTATACCTTCAGGTTGAATACCATATCCCACAGGACTAACACACACACACACACACACACACACACACACACACGCACACGCACACGCACACGCACACGCACACGCACACGCACACGCATTGTATCCATGGATTAAGTGTGGTACACTGGTCCTCCCAAGATACAGGTATAACCTAGTTTGGGAGCCAGGGAACCAAGATTAAAGTATGAACATATTTCATATGTAATTTCCCTTAATTAGTAATTATTTTGTTTTAGAGATGAAATTTGTATATGTTTTGTGCAAAATGTAATTCTTTTGTAATAATAAATACATTTTATTATTATTATTATTATTATTAACTAGTCAGCTGAGTCATTAATTAATTTTCTATTTTGTATCGGCAAATAATTTAGTACTGAATGTGGTGCTAATGTGTAACGAACCTGTCGCTCTTGACAGCATTCTTGCCGGCTTAGTCAATGAGCTGACGCCGGTCGATGTCCGTGGAGCGATGCATTTCGCGCCTACATGGCTACCGTTACACACGCCATGCACTCTCATTCATAAAACTGATGTGACAGTATGAGATAGTACTATTTATTCTTTGCAAACAAATAATTTCCTATCTAAAATATCTATTGTCGAACTTTACTTACATATTTAGAATAGCCAATATAAAAAAAAAAATGTTTATGCGGTTATTATAGATTTTCTATCAGATTTGATTTCCGCTAACTCCCCTAGAGCAGCGTGGCTATGGCTAAAGACCACTCAATCAACTATCATGTCGGTTATAGAAGAATATCAGTGGACAATTATGAACTCACTAGTAACATACAGGGTATCTCAAGACTGCTACCGAAAACGAAGCCGGGTGGTAGTTTTAGTGGCTACAAACACAATGCAATTAAAAATTTCGCATAGAAACGCGACAATTATTTTTTATGGTTTTTTAAATATCGTCAATTTTGGGTGGTAAATCCATAGTTTTTGCTAAAATAATAATTTAAACTCTTTTATACCTTAGAGTATTTATAAATAAAAGGATATACACTATTATTTTAGGAAAATATGTATTTACCACCCAAATATGGCCATAGAAAAAAAAATAACAAAAAAAATTTGTCGCTTTTTTTTTGCAACTTTTTCTGTTGCCTTGTGTCTGAAGTCGCTTAAACTATCACCCGGCTTCGTTTTCGGTAGCAGTCTTGATATACCCGGTATATTAAAGGCATTTATTCATTATTTCTTCGCGCGACCTTGGTCCATGCCAGACAATTTCTTCCGTAGAGTCCTCCTTCGGTTCGCCTGATCTTCAGCCATTTTAGTCGCCCTGTGCACACTTATTTTTTTTAAATAAATGTTTTATGTAGTTTATATAAATAAACTATTAAAATCGTTGTTTTACTTCATGTATAACTTATGCTATAACTGTAGGCGAGTCAAGTTTTTAACCAAATGGTATCTGTAGTCGTTCGAATAATAATGCGCTATCAACAAATTGATATTTGTGTCTGCAGGAGTTAAACATAATGAAAATTGAAATTATTATATTGATAAAATCTATCTTCAAGGATATTAAGAAACACAGAAGCAGTTTATTTGCTGTCGTAAAAAAATTGTCTGCCCCGGTGGCGTAGTTGTATTACGGTACGGTTACAAAGCTGAGGTCTCGGTTTCGCATCCTGGGTCAGGCAAAGTTATATTTCTTTTCATTATCAGCCCGAAGTTAGAAAGAATAATGATAATCTTCCATACATTTTTTGTTGTAATTTTTTTTGTGTGTATTGAGATGAAAAATATTTTAAAATATAGATTTCGAATTCCTTAACAATTACTTCTAAAATTTTACTATTGTAGCAAGCCTAGGAAAAAAGATATTCCAATATAAAGTTTTACATCTTGTCAAACTCTGTGGGTAGTTAATGTTATTTTGTTGCATTTATATTGGCGTGAGGCAAAGTTATGATGCACAAATAAAAGGAAAAAAAATTATTTTACACGCAATTTAATCATCAAGTACTTATTTATTTTAATAAACTAATAGTAATATCATGTGCAATGAAATAAAAAGGAAACAGGGGACAACTATTGATTATTATTTGCACAATAGCGCTTTCGGGCGACAGAAACAAATTGTTATTCCTTAATTAATTAATCAGTGATTATTTTGCTTTCTCACTTCTCTGCACTATTTTTTTACATTAATTATCTGAGAAAGATAATGAAAGAAAGCCAGTCAAGCTTATATTTTAAAAATGGCAACATTGAAATGACATAACGCTACTCCAATAAAAATAAAGCAAATATCAATAGAGTTTTACGAAAAATGTGTTTTCGTATTTCAGGCTTAGGTACGCCGTGAGCTAGGCACCAAAATTACTTAGAAAATTAATTATTAACATTTTTATACATTAAATTTATAGACGCTTAAGAATTGCATTAACAATGATTTTACCAATGTTCTTTGTGCTCGATATGACGATATGGTGAGGCTCGTCCTCTATCACATCGTGAGACAGAACATACAAGGTGCAGTTTGGGTTTCGTAGTTGCTCCTCTGCTTACCCCTTCTGGAAAAAAGGCGTGGATTTATGTATGTATGTGTATCTAAAAATTTGCTGATTTTTAGTGTTTGAACTACAATGACGAAAACGGTTCATGTCGATAGATCATGAATTACTATATATATTTATGAAAAGATTTTGTGGTCATTAAGTTACAATATTTGGATGTTGACTAAACCTTATGTCAGTTTGGTGACCGAATGCGTCAATGCGGTGAATAAGTGGAAAATTAATAGAGCAAATTATGTCGGCCGACTGCGTAAATGTCGCTTAGTTATTATTTGCTTTCTAAAGTGCTAATAGATACTGCCGTCTCGTGAATACCAGTCACAGTACAATATATTATGCATACCTAGTTATTATTAGGATATAAAAATATATTTGGTAAGTAAATGTCGTCTACTATGACTAATATCTCTCAAAAGTAATGGCTTATTGTCGTCACTCGTTAATGTGACGTGTATGTGTAAAAAAGGAATGAAGATAAATATGGTGATAGAGTTTTCTTCGGTTCGTAAAACTCCTTCTCAGTAATAGTGTGGTTAAATTTCAACCTTAGTAAGATATTTATAAATTAATGGATTTATTTGAATATCATAGACCGATAATATAAATTCTAGTCTCAGCAATTTTTTTTTATCACCCGAATTTAACTATAATGTTGAATTAAAGCTTATGTCCCCGTACTTCATTACAAGTCATAGTAACCTTGTCTAGGATGTTCTTAGTTGATTTTAAAAGCGCTTCCATATTAAACAAGAAAATATAATTCTATAATTTATTCTATGTAATTTATATTTTATTTTATTTATACCAATCTAATTTTGACCACCTCTATTCTAAACCGCTAACTTGATCTAATTCTCACAATAATTGACATATATAACATGCCAATACTATATATAAATACAAGTTAAAGAGCAGTTTATGTTTTATATATTATTTTCTTTTTGACACCTGCCGTGGCATAGGTGATAAAGATTTAGATGCTGTGAAACAACATATGTTCAATGTTCGCTTTAATATTTTGTATGTCAATAAATATTTATTTAGGTTCTAAGCCGTTCGGGTCGGGTCTCTCATATATCAGAACCCGCCTTGGTATTTCTCCCACCAAATAGCAGTATAAATGCACTGTTGTGTTCCGATTTGAAGGAAATTGTAACCAGAGTAACTTCTGAGGGAGTAACATCCTATGTCTCAGGATGGCGAGCGCAGTAGAATGCCAAGCATTGCTCTGTAATTCATGGTGTTTTTTTTGTTTTACTTCTGTCCATAAGTGGTCGTATCGTTTACCATCGGGCTAATGGCATGCTCGTGCCTCCATTCATCAGAATACAAAATAATAGGCTCAAGGCTTGTTTCTCATTTAAGCATTACTATAAGCCACTACTTAACTGTTTGGAGTTTTTACCAACAAGTTTACTTTATTAGCAACACATTATTAGGCTTGCAATAACTACTACTACAATACACAACAATACAAACTCACTGACTAAAATATTACTATATATAGGACATACTTGTAATACCTGAAAATTATCAGAATCGACGCAATGTTTTGGCAATACAAAAGTTTTTGTAAAGCGGTAATATGATGTCGGCAGGATTACCAACGACGGCAGACAAATATTGTTAGGCGATTAATGTCATTAAACTTGGCACTTGTTAATCGGACTTTGACACCCTTGTTGACACCAAAGTTCCCCACAGAAATTCAGCAGAATTAAACCGATCATAGTATTAATTATGTTACAGACGTCAACCGCGAGAATCTGTTGGAATTATTGTTGATGTTTCTGTTGACCGTTAATAGTTCATAGTGCGTGAGATCCTTGCGTGAGTCAGCGTGGTTCCCGACGAAGTCCCGTCGCCATCTGCTCCCGACACGTGGCAAACTACGCACTGGGTACGTCGCACATGCGCAAGCACTTCGGGTGTACAACAACAATACAAGTAATTAAAACGTTATACCTTGGTGCTAAGTATAGAATGAGTAGATAGAATAATCATGATTAATTAATTACGTATGTTCATAAGTAATTACTGGGTAGATGATGTGATGATTTTTGATGTTTATCACATAAAAATGTTTGCACACAATTTAAACTAATACATGCATACATACATACATAAACTGACGCCTTTTCCCAGAATAGGTGCCAGGACACCCACATTTCGCCTTGTATGGTCCGTCCCACGATGTGATAGGTGGCCAGCCTATCGCCATATCGGGCACAAATGCCTAATTTTGGTCCGATAATAAATAGAAAAATGAGATTTGAACCCGCGACCTCAGCTTTGTAACCGTACCGTAGTACAACTAAGCCACTGAGGCAGTCATAGGAGAGCATATGAACTTGTTTTTATATCTATTGTAGATATAAAGGTGTCTGTCTATAAAACAATCAATAGTGTATCTGATGAAACGCGGTCACAGTCGTTCGTAGACTAAATAACCGACAGAGCGACATTAAATGATATGCAGGTATTAAACTCTCCACGTTAAATATTATCTTCTGTTGTGTTGTTTGGAAGAAATCGGTAAAAGCCATTTATTACACTATTTCAAAAGGATTTAAGCTTGACTTGTATGTAATTAATATCACATAATTGTGATGAACAATAAAATGGTATCAATCTATCTATAATTTGGCAAAAAAGAGTGCGATGCGGTGACAATTGGCATTAAAGAAAACCAATTATGGCAACACTATTAAAAATGTCATTATATTCATTGAATCATTTTATACGTAGGCATTTTTATACATTTTTGTACGCCTATTGTTTGTTTTAATTTAAAACAAACTAAGATACTATTAACAACACTAAATATAAATAACAAGTATCTAATATTCTGCCGTAGTATAATATATCCGGTTGCCAAGTTAATATTAAATGCAATGTTAGCGCCATCAATAAAAACCGACTCTTTTTTGCCAAGCTATATCTATTACATAAATATCAGGCCAAGGAGGATTTAATAATAAATTATTTATTAACGTCTTATTTAAATACAACCACATCATAATGCAGCTCTTACAGTAAGATTTGTCATGTGATCTTATGATATCAGAATCTACGAGGGTTTTTCGGCCACGCCACTCCCAAGTCAAAATAAATATTTGTCGATAACACACATACGCCCAAATACTGGAACGCGACTTAAATATAAGTTGCGCTTAACTACGTTAATTCCGATTAAATGTACTGGCTAAGTGGGCCGTGCGCTGTTAAGAGAAACTTATTATTTAAATGGCGTTCGAGTATTCGGGCGATAATTGTCAAACATTAATGAGTAAGACATAACGACAACAGAAAAGTTGCCGCAAATTCCAATCCGAACTCAAACATTGCTCAGACTACTTTTACGTCAGCTGCAGAGGAGGGGCTATCATCGACTGTGTTCCCATTGACGCTCACTTCCCGCGAATTCCGACAGTCAAATATTACCTCGGATATAGTAGTGCTTGGAAAAACCTAGTAATTAGTGCCGATCCTGAACACTCATCCACAGGTCTGAAGCATTTGCTCTTAAATGGTCTGCAGTCTTATTGAATCACGTATTGACGTAATGAAGTGCTTATTGTTGTGCATGACCCGAGCGCCGGTACTGATGTTTTTTTACCCATGACAACAATGGTTTATTGGAATTGTGAATAGGCAGTTTTTGCAGGGTGACGTATGAATATATATTTTGACATGCCTCTTGCATAGTCCCTACCGATTTATTTAACACATAGATAATTAAATGATGTCCTACAGTTGAGAATGAATTTTCTCTTGTATTTTATATAGTTCGGAGAATGTATTTATTGAATAAGGCGGCCAGAATGTTTATCTCTCACATACTTTCCATTGCAATATGCAGCTCCTACTAAGTGTAAGCTTAGCTCGATGGTAGCGCCCACTGAAACCGCACCAATTCACCTCAAAGTGCAGTAAACATATCATTTGAGATTATGAAACGAAATAAATTGATATAATTAAACAAAGAAGAGAAGTTAGAAACCGATATTTTGCCATAAAGCAGTTTTCTTTTCCAATATACAAGAGACAATTTCTCCTATAAAATCCACAAATAGCGTACATCTTAGACATAATATGTAGAGATACTATTTTTGATATTTGGTTGGTTAATTTCGAAGAATTCATACAAGGGATTTTAAGATGGCCAAGACTAGAAAATGTGGATGATAGGATGTTGTGTAGTTGCTATAACAGGTAGGTGTACAAAGTAGAGCCTCCAACAACCAAGTCAGAGGCACTCTAAACGTGAAAGTAGGAGTTAGTCTGGATACACTAAAATTCAAATGCATCAAACTTGATATGTTAAGCCCGAGCAAAGCTGTGATTCACAGGCGTTCACATTCACTCTCTATCGATCCTCATCGGTATGCAGGTTATGCATATAGTAAAAATGGATATTCCTGCTCAAACATAATAAATATGGTGACATAAGTGTAGTTTTCTGTTTTCTACAAAATCATCACTTACATGTAATCTATTATATTTAGAAATTACCTTAATATTTAAGATACTCTTTATGCACTTTAACTAAATACTAAGTTTACTAATCAAGTGAAGACATGAAATTTGGAGCCGAGATGACATCATCTTGTCTAATTAATGGTTGCAACTGCAGTCGACAGCCGTACAATAAGGCGGTCGTACCGCAAAATCTCTCGCTTCTCCATCAAAGCATTATCTCCGAGTTCTTTTCATGTCGTGTCGTCAGTTGTTTATTTTTTGTGACATTTATGTATCAGTTCATTGTGGGCATTTTAAAAGGTTTGCAGCTCGTTGATCAGTCGGGCCCTTTCGGCTAAGTAAGTGTTGAGTCACATTTTGTGAATGGAAGGTTTGAATGACGCCTGTCGTTGTTTTGTTTGGAATTCCTGCGGCTTTGTTTGCATACCTGTGTTATTTCTTGGGAAACAAAAATTTTATCAATTTCGCCGACGCGACGGGTAGCTAAAGTTAGTTGAAAGAATTTATC
This sequence comes from Hyles vespertilio, assembly GCA_009982885.2. NCBI lineage: Eukaryota > Metazoa > Arthropoda > Insecta > Lepidoptera > Sphingidae > Hyles > Hyles vespertilio. Next base: position 712,934 of record CM042814.1, on the reverse strand, counting down.
AATGGTTTGTTATTAGCTCGTAAATCTTTTTGTTTCATTAAGCTGCTAGTTAAAGGCGAATTGTTACAGTTAGGGTCTTCAGATATGCGAAAGGGCAACAGAAGTATGTAACATACTTATATAATATTTTAAGTTTGTAATAACTGTATTTTAATTTAATGCGCTGATGCTAATTCAGTGTAGCAAGTAAATAGTCAGACAAACAACTTTAGGTCGCAACTTAACTTCATAAATTAAATAAGAATTTTACACACAGAAAAGTAACGGTTTCTGTATAAATATGATAAAGTTTGTAGTGGTGTTTATTACAACTATATGTAATAAGAGATAATAGAAATAATTCAACCCGATATAAATACTGCAAGGTAAATTAAGTTTATGGAGTTACAATAATATAGGTCAGTATTCAGAATTGTAATTATCAATTAGCACTAATTGTTTGCCTTATGTTATAAATGGGACCGTCTCTACTCTCTGCAAGTAAGTCAAATATGTGACTGTTGGGTGTTATTTATTATTTATTAAATAAGTACGATTCATAAAAATCACTCTTACCGCTTTGTGAGTCTAGTTACATATTATGATTTAAAAATCTTCTTAATTGGTGTGATTCATGAAGCTGTTACGTGCATAACGGAATCTTTAAATAATAGCATACATTGAAAATAGTTTGCACCAACAATCGATTAGCTTATAGGTGACGAAATCACTAGAAACGGCTTTTTTCTCACATACCACCCTGATTGAAACACCGGATGCCGCCCCAAATTGTTGCACCTGACGTCATAGGGTCCCGTGTTACCTCACACAAGTTCCGAGTACTGGCGAAGATAGGGCTGCCTGATCCGGGACTGTCCATTACGGAATTCCTGTGGTGCATGCACGCACCAAACAACGTACTCATTTATAGGTGATTTAATTGCAATAGAATGTTGTTTTGCAATTCATTCATGTAACTAAAAATAGATTGGTGTACTAAGCTATGTTTATGTGGAAATTAAGTAAAAATAAGTCATCTTTATACATAAAGCACATGCATCTTATCAGTGTTGGCAATGACAACTTTTTAATGGACTGTAGCCAATGGAAGTGAAATGTAATAGTATTCATGAAGAGAGAGAGAGTTTAAATGACACACATATAAATACAGGTATTATTATTGTATAAGATTACTGTCTCGAGTAAATTCTGGAATATATCGCGTGGCAACCCTAATCCTGCGCATTGTAAAAGCGAATGACGTTAGCGCCGGCGCTTACAACAGTAACAAATATTTATTACCATTTACGAGTTCTAGCTAGTGGGACCGAGCGGTGCGCCAGATGATCCGTATCCGTGTTGCAAAAAATCCTTTGTCGTAACATTATAGACATCACCGCGGCACTATTTACAGCATTGTTGTTCCGCCACATTCCGGTCTCGACAGGTTATGACCGGTATTGCTACCCCCAATTTTTTGCAACCTTCCTTGAATGAACCCAAGGATTGAATAGAAATTTTATGACTCTTCTAACAAAATAATTCGAGACGATTCGAGAATAAAGCGCTAAGTGGTTTTTCACACAACACTTTTTTCGGCAAACTACTTACTAGTAACAAAAAATAATAAACACCTTGTTTGTGTTTGACACATAGGTTATTATTACTTTTAACAACATCGCTATCAATGAACGTAGATGACGACTGAATATTTGTTTTAACTTAGAGATGTGTATGAAACAAGTTAATTTTATCAATCTCAAAATAAACAATTCATTTACACACATACATAAACGTAATGCAAACCTGTGTTCCCGAGGGAATAAGTAGAGATGTCATCAAGTGTGGCAAGCTTAAACACGCGTATCGAATTAAATTCAGAAATTCTAAATTTAGCTAAGTCCACAATTTTTTTAGGGATCACTCTAGATAAAAAATTACAAATTGAGAGACTATCAGCTAAACTTAGCAGCGCAGCGTTCGGGGTCCGAAAAATAAGAAAACTAACTGACGTTGCAACGGCTAGATTGGTATATTTTGCTTATTTGCACAGTATAATGTCGTACGGCATTATTTTGTGGGGATCAGCGGCTGATATTGAGTCCATATTCATGTTACAAAAAAGAGCAGTTGCGCTATTTATAATCTAGGGATTCTTTGCGATGTGTTTTTAAGGAAAGCAATATACTAACCGTGTCATCTGAATACATCTTTCAGAGTATAATGCACGTTCGTAAAAATATTAATAAGTTTTATAAGGTCAGTGACACCCACACTATTAATACGCGGAATAAAAATAAACTAGCAATACCCTCGTTAAAAAAATCTTTCTTGGGTAGTAGTATTAAATTGTATAATAAACTTCCCAATTGAATAACGCAGCTACTGGACAAACTATTTAGGACACATATTAAAAACTAACTTATGACTAGGGGTTATTATAATATTAAGGAATATATTGAGGATAAAAAAGCCTGGGATTAGGTGTTCTCTTGCAAATTGCGACCTCCTGGGGCCCTGAACTATTCACTTATTACATTCCCTAATTTAAATAATTAAAAATATTAAAAATTGCAAACTTAAAAATTAACCAATATACAATTAAATTATATGACGACCGATCGAGAAAACAATTAAAAATAATAATAAATATGGCAAATCTTTGTAAGATAAGTCACAAATACTTATTTTAGTAAATTTACCAAAACCAAGCCCACTGAGTTTGACTCGCCGGGTCTTCTCAGTCAGGGCCGCGTTGGATCCGGCAGTAAGCCTAAACATACGGGACGTTTCGGCAATACTTATGGTCGTTGTCTTAAGTTGGACCCAAAACAAGCCCACTGAGTCTTATTCGCTGGATATACTCAGGACTGGTTCGCGTCGCGTAGTTCCAGTGGTAGTGTAAGCCCACTGAGTTTGTTTCGCCGGGTCTTCTCAGGAAGGGCCGCGTTGGATCCGGTGGTAACAATAAACCGGTACGCACCGTTGTAATAATATTAATGGTCCACTAATAATTTACTTTAATTAGACTGACGTAAATAATGTATATTTTTGAAAAATAAATTACCATAAAGTAATAACTAATACTTTAAATAAAATATGAATAAAAACTAAATAAATAAATAAAACTAATTATAAATAAAAATAAAATTAATTTAAAAATAAATAAATGAAATAAATAAATTAATTAAAGCAAGAAATTAAAATAAGTAATACTAAGTATAGAAAATATATTGTATATAGAGATTAAGTTCTATGTGTATTGACTTGTCATAAGAGCTCTTAAATTGCCTACGTGACCAATAAATACATTTCATTTCATTTCAAATACATTTCATGTCATTTCATTTCAAATACATTTCATGTCATTTCATTTCATTATAAGAACACCAAGTATATCTTAATTCTATGCTCGCTACAAGTTCAAGTCCCTAGTTACTCATATGACATTTCTAAAACAAACGCTCAGAGGTAATTATAGATTCGAACCTAGGATCAGACATTTTCCAAGGCTCTCTAGACCATTGGCAAAAGCATTTAGAATTTGCTTTATTAGATATCTTTAAATTAATTAATTCTGTTTAGGCGTTATCCCGGCCGGTGCCGTTGTCCGTCTTCCGGCTGAGTCTCCTCCATATCTCCCAACTCTGATATCTTCCTTGATGACATCAAGCCAGCGCTTCTCCGGTCTACCCCCCGGTCGAGGTCCGAGAATGTTGAGACTGAGGCATATATTCTGTATCAACCCATATACGTCTCAATGCAGGGCACGGGCTTCCTCTACATTACGATTGAGAGTGGTTAGGTTAGTCATATAGTCCACAACGCTGGCCTAGTGCGGGTTGGCGGCGGCATTGTATATGTCTCCGCCTATTCATATTAGATATCTGCAAATATTAACAGTAATTTTGGAATATAACATAATTGCGCAACGGTGGGTAATGTTGGTTTATTGGTTTATACCACGTCGCATACATATGTTACATATTCTAACATCATTACACATGTAACGACGGATGTGACACACAGGAACACATGTGCCTTGTGACTTCATCATCATGATCTTCAAAAACCTCATAAAAGCTATTTAAATCTGTATCAACCCATATACGTCCCACTGCAGGGCACGGGCCTACTCTACAATCGAGAATACGATTGAGAGTGGTTAGGCCATATAGTCCACCACGCTGGCCTAGTGCGGGTTGGCGGAGCTATTTAAATTGCTATTTAAATGCATGGACATAACTACAGTTAAAGCGTAAAAAATATAATTATGCCTATGTTTTACAATATCTAAACTAATATCATAAAGAGTAAACATTTCATTGTTTGTATGCATTGAATACGCTCTGAAATTACCGGTCCGAATTGCAAAAAATATTTTACCACTAAAATCCTACATTATTCCTGATGAACATAGAGAATATAATATTGTTAAAACTTTTATTTTTGAATATTTTTTACTGGTGGTAAGTCTCATATGGGCCGTCTGGATGGGTACCACCGCTATGTCTATTTCTTCCGCCAAACAGCAGCTTAAATGCACTGTTGTGTTTCGGATCGAAAATACAACATCCAAAAATAAATTTATAGATTGCACAATAATTAATTTATTTGCTTGGATTGTAGCGAATCAGATGATATAGTATATGATATATGACGGTAGACGGAATGCCTTTACTATTATCATTAAGAAATAATCTAAAAATAAAAGTTATAATAATAAATAATATGATCTTGGGCATTATGCAAAAATATATTCACCAAATTACTCATTCTTTAAAAAAATTTTATATTCAACGAAAACTAGTTTATAGAAAAAGGCTATTTTGTTCTTTTTTTACGTAATCAATGCTTATACAACAAACATTAAAACATATATATTTATCGAAAGACTATTAAAAATGAATTTAAATGTTTTTATATCAATACGGAATAGTTCAAGGCGGCAAGTTCTTATAGGAAATCAACCCGCAACATCCATAAATATATTGAAATTAAATCAAAAGTGTTCACGATATTAATTCAAAGCGAATTAAACATACATATAATCAGTTATTACCTATTACCTCAAACTACTCTAAGTAATTATTAGCATAAAAACTGTATCCATAAAAAATCCGAAGAGGCATGCTGTTTTCACAAACCATTTAACACAGTGAATCAGCTCAAATGATTGGTTCATCCGTTTCATTATTCAATTATTTGAAGAAAAAAGCTAACCACACTGCAACATCGAGTCATCCATTCTAAATCACGTTGCGAAATATTATAGCATCAGACGATGATAGGTATTATTTGTTATTTCATCACCGCTAGTCCACGCGATTATGGTAGCCATCATCCCAGACCTCGTAAATACTGCAACGTGGCCGGAATTACACGTTGGCGATCGTGGCGTGAACGTTTGAGGTTTTCCTGCATAAACAATACGCGAGCACACAACATTCATACTGCAATATTAATGCAATAGTAATGTAAATTAATTAATGATCTACGATAAGGCTAAAAGGATTAGAAACGGCAGTAGCTTTTGGAATTCTTAAAACAACTCTTCAAACTGTTTTATTGAGTACATGCTACTGCAGTGGTTGTTATCTTTTTGGCGATGATGGACCATTTGATAAAATTTCACATAAGCCATTGACCACTCAATTGGTTGATTGGTTTGGTTGTATTTTAATACAGTCTGTACCTATCTGTATCAGCCCATATACGTCCCACTGCAGGGCATGGGCCTCCTCTACAACCGAGAATAAGATTGAGAGTGGTTAGGCAATATAGTCCACCACGCTGGCCTAGTGCGGGTTGGCGGACTTACATACCATGGAAATTCTTATAAATCGCTATGGTATGCAGGTTTCCTCACGATGTTTTCCTTCACCGATTTAGTGCGTGGTGATTGACTATCAATACACACATGACTCCGAAAAGTCAGAGGTATGCCCTGGGATTCGAACCCGCGACCACCGTGAACATGTAGGCAGCCGCGTCTAGTCCGTTTACCAACAGGCCACCACGCACTCTATTTTATTACAGTATTACAGTGCCGAAGTGTAAATAAATAAAGGGTTTTTCTATATATCCATAAATAAAACTTGGGATGCTTCCATGGACCACTGGTTAAGAACCACTGTGCTACAGGGTGGTGGTATCCCTTTACAGAAAACTGGCCTTAAGAAACCGCTTTGATTTTGCGTTTTGTTTCGAATATGAATACGCCGAAAACTCTAGTTGATGTGTTAAGATATTCTTATCTGTTTGGTTAATACTTAGCAGCCTCATTTACATATCTGAGATTCAAGCACAGATGCAGATTAACATTAAAAAAACGTATGTAAATTAATAAATAACCAATGTTTTTCTAGATAAATTATTATAAATAGCTACAACTCATCAGTATTCATGATTTCATAATGATAGAGTTGTTATTGAAATAAAACATTTATATACGGATTTTATCGCTCATTTGGTTTAATTTTTACATTTTTAACTTCCCAACGTTTCGTTTACTTTACAGCTTTAGGCGTAGTTGTACTACATTACGATTAAAAAGCTGAGGTCACGGCTTCAAATTCCGGGACGGGAAAAGTGATATTGGATTTTTCTATTCATCATTGCGGAGTCAGGAATTTGTGCCCGAATTGGCGAAAGGGGGTTAACAGAATGTAACCTTATTGTAGATAAAAAAGTTCACTGGTGGTAGGTCTCTCATATGTGAGAGGCTGCCTGGGTGGGTACCACCGCAATGTCTATTTCTCCCGTCAAACAGCAGTTTAAATGCACTGTTGTGTTTCGGATTGAAGGACATTGTAGCCAGAGTAACTACATATCGAGACTTAACGTCTTATGTCTCAGGATGGCGAGCGCAGTGGAATGTTTGGTTTTGCTACTGTTCATGAGCGGTCGCATCGCTTACCATCAGGCGAACGGCATGCTCGTCTCGCCATTCAATAAAATAAAAAAAAAGTAAGCCAGTTTGTAAAACATTTCCATTTGGAGTAGATATGAGCCGGGCGAGCTGTCAGTGCATTGGACATGTATTACGCACAGCGCGAGAACGCGACACCATGCGGGCGATATTTTCCAATGAAAACCCATGATTGATGTCTACAATGATTTAGGAAAACTTTTAAATATTTTCCTAAGTATTGGCAGAGTGACGCGATATAATTGCTACATGTCGTAAGTAAAATAGGCAGTAGAGCTAGTTTGCGTTTATACATGAATGGACTCATGGACATGAGGGTTTATAAGATACATCTCTGTAATTTAGATGTTTTAAGTATTCTTTAAGGGTTAAAAGAGAAAGTACGAACCTACATATATTAAGAACGTAAGGCACAGAGTACAAGCATATATTCCTGACCAAGATTCCTGATACGAGCATATATCACATTTCCACATTAATATACTAATCTTTTGTGGTGGGCCCGATACCCACCAGTTCAGTTAAAGATTGGTTACTTGGCGTTTCTATTGATATTACAATCAACGTAGCTTGTTTTGAAGTTACAAATTTCTAAGCCGCGGATTGCAACTCAAAGTTACAAATGAACAAAAACCTTCAGTTTCACGTAGTAAATAATCGTCCACATTCAGGATTCTAATGGAACTGAACAAATATTGAGCTAGGTTTAATGTAGTTCCATTACTACAATTAATAGTCCGGGTGGGCATGACTCGCGCGGGTGGACGACCGCGGCGCGTGACCTACTCGGGGGCCTTGTGTGGAACGCGCACGCTACCTACTACTCTCGCCCCTAACATTGACTCACCCACCAGTTATACTAGTTCTATCACTTTATAAGAGCAATAACACGCACTCGTTCACTTCAGGGGTAACTTTCCTCAAACTATCCATACGTATATCTACGAACCAAGTAGTAACCCTGACTGCAAGAGCTTAGTTACTTTCCTGATTGTCGATGGCAGAAAATATTGCATTATTTGATGTTCGTGTCGTGTGTACAATAACAAAATATGATCGCATACAATGAGATCATGTTTTTATTCAGTAGATGCCTCCAGTCATCTCCAGTATTGTTTTATTTCTATTGGGATGAGATTACTACATTACGTATATATTGAGATTATTTTTTATTTTTATTTCGTTTCTTGTAATTATTTATATAGTACCGCAAGATTGTTTTCATAGTAAAAAGGCTAAAGAAAAATGGACAAGTCTTCTGCGTGTATTACGTAATATACCAATGAAGTTTAAATGTATCATATGTTTGACCTTATAGTAGAGCGACGTTGAATCCATCTATAATTGGCCCGATCAGGGGGACCACTGACTCACAATAAACTGGTCGATATTTAGTAACTGCTTGAAACTGCTGCAGAATTCTTTATTATAATTTAATCCCTCCTGTTCTATTCCTTCGGTTTTTGAAAATATTTTATTGGGATTGTAAATTGCTCTCTCTCTCTTCAGCCACAGGAAGTCCACTGCTGAACCTAGGCCTCCCCCGAGGATCTCCACATCGACCTGTTGGAAGCGGCCTGCGTCCAGCGGCAAGTAAATGCACAGATATGTTTTTTTTTTTATTAAGGAGCCACACAACGCGGCTTCAAAGAATAACCATAATTCCTTAAGATCGACACGCATAAAAACTGTGTAGCACATAGCGGATCTGTATGCGTCTACTACATTGCCATTAATACTAATGTTAAAGATTATTTTGCTTATTATTTTTTCATACAGCGCTAAGGCAACTGATCGAACCTACATTTTCTAAATTTAGTTGTTTACATCTTTACATTGTTTACGACCCATATATGTTTCAACATAAAAAAACGCATGGTCATAATTTTGAAACCATTAGAAACGGGCCAGCTATTTAAAAATTGTTAAATGACATTTTATGCTTCTTAGCTGAATTATATTAAATAAATACACCCAACAGTCACATACATAGTTCTGACCCCGAATTAAGTTCAATTAAGTCTTGTGTCGTGGTTATCAGAAACTACCAGAGACTTTTTGGTCTTACTGACACCCAGAACTCACCCAGACTTATTTGTGAACGTCACAAATATTTGTCTCGGTATGGCGATCGAACCCGTGGTCTCTCGTTTCACAGCCGAAGTCTAACCAACTGCGCCACGGAAGCTGTCAAATAAAAATATAATAATCCATAATGCGAATATAGTTACTAAGCAAAAAAAAAATATTACGAAGACGTTGTCTTTGTCAGTTTTGTTGCTATGTAGGAAATGCTAACACACATTTAGTTGATTGTTTATTTATTGACCGCAAATGACAATACGCTTATAAATTCTAAGTAAGTTCTTTGTACAATATTTGACGATATACTTATAACAAGGTTTCCACAATTCACAAGATATTTCTAAGGTTTGGCATAATATGTAATATTTATCTTTTTAGCATCAAAAGACTCATCGGGAATGATTCAAAACCGAATCATGCTAGATATTAACAAGGAGTAAAAATTCCACGACATTCTTTCTCTCCAATCGTTACCTCAATTTTGAGGATCGTGACTCCTGACACTTGCTCGAGTCTTGGGTGCTGCCCATCACCAGGCTTAACAGTCTTCTGCCAGATGCAGTACCTCTGAGATAGTCATGGCTAGCGTCTTGCTTATTTGATCAGCCCAACGAGCTCGTTGCTACCAGCTGGTCTGCAGCCACAACATTCTAAACTACCAAAAATCAGCAATTGTTTTGCTAATTCATTAACATTTTTGGTACATTAACAAAGGGATTGTAACTGATGACTTCTTCCATATCCTAGAGTTCGTCAAATGTTTGAGGTAAATGACACATTAAATTGTGTCGCATGGCGGGACATGATCGATGGTGATCAACACTTTATCTGTACTTAATACCAATCGCAGTGTTATGGCCGAAAAAGCAAAAAGAAATAGTAAATTTTGCGTTGGTTGTCGTCGTTTGTAACTTTAACTAAACATACCTTGGGTACACACAAACTCAGATCAGCGATCTCTCATTTATATTTTTTTTTAACCAGCAGTCCAGATCGACTTCGCCTAGGTGCAGAAACTTATGAGTCCAGTCCACTTTAGAAACAAAGGAACTAATTTGCGAGATAACTGTTTAAAAATTCTTCTAATATCCTCAACTTTATTATCGTACTCTAAACTTCCTGTCCAATTCCTTTTTGTTTGTATGAGTATCCAGTACATATTCTTCAATTGCGTGCACATACATCGGGTTCGAATGCACTCCATCATCCGCAGCGATGTAAAAATATGCTAAGCCGCGTGATATAACAAGATGTCTGGAGTGAAGGTTGACCGAATCCGTCACGTAACATCAGGGAAATGTCACGCCGTGGAACCACTCGAACACTGGCCGGATTAACAAACTCAAATAAATATACATTCTAACATTGTTAGATGATTAGCCAACACTGAAAGCTATATTTAGATGGCCGTTGATTTAAAATAAATATAGGTGTATCGCAATGGAGATCAGTGAAAGGCCATCTCTCGAAGGTACTGAAGGTGTGTTCTTCACTTGTCACATTCAGTAACATTTTAGAGCTAACAAGAAATGGTAAACAAGGAATACAGTGATATCTTTCCCGCAAACATATGGCCTGTTCGTTCCTCTGTATCAGCCCATATACGTCCCACTGCAGGGCACGGGCCTCCTCTACAATCGAAAGTACGATTGAGAGTGGTTAGGCCATATAGTCCACCACGCTGGCCTAATGCGGATTGGCGGACTTACATACCATAGAAATTTGATAAATCGCTATGGTATGCAGGTTTCCTCACGATGTTTTCCTTCACCGTTTTAGTGCGTGGTGATTGACTATCAATACACACATGACTCCGAAAAGTCAGAGGTGTGCCCTGGGATTCGAACCCGCGACCACTGTGAACATGTTGGCAGTCGCGTCTAGTCCGTTTACCAACAGGCCACCACGCACTTACCAACAGGCCACCACGCACCTGTTCGTTTACAGAAATATAAATATGAGAATATTTACTAAAAAAATGTAGTTTTTATTGTTGCTTCTGATAGCATCTTACCCTTCACCTTCGTATTAAATGGATCTAGGTCAACAAAAAGCTGTATATTCAATCCATGTGCAGAATAAAATAATCATAAATCCAGAACCACCACGGAAACTATATAAAGTTGGACTTTCCCACAAATATACTAACCACAAGCATACGGCAGGCGTACCAAGCGAGCGTTCAAGGTCACTGCAGGTGCTCACTTCCGGCTGACGCAGCATACTAATGAACCAGGCTGTGTCACCGACCACCGCACGTACACCATGACTCTATGGGCTTCTGTGATTCCCTTTCGCATGACTAGAGTGATACCATAGATCTCACATAGGGGAATTACAAATTTACTTCCACCGCAATGTCTATTTCTTCCAGCAATCAGTAATGTAAGCGCACTGTTGTGTTCTGGTGTGAAGGACATTGTAGCCAGAGTACCTACTGGATATATTGACTTATGTCTCAAGATGATGAGTGCAATTGAACGCCAAGCATTGCTACAGTAACGCTAACAAACAACCTTACCTAAATTTTGTTACACTAAAACCAGTAACAAGGAATCCATTTTGTAGTACAGAGACTATTACATAATCGTCTGGTTTGCGATTCTGATCAGCCAGTACCGATATTGGCTCGATTTTATTTTCAACGAGCCTTTAGCAAATGCCGAATCCGTGGTGTCAACTGTAGTGCACAATAAAAACCGACTTCAAAACAAAAATCCACTAAAAACCAAAAAATAATAACTACTTACCACTCCAAAGCAAAAAAATAATATTTATTTCATGGAACTCGTGCATGTTGATTAATTTGCTTAATGACTTGACTAGCCAACAAATCAAAATATATGCGTAACATATCGAAGGCGGGCCGCCAATTACCAAACATGTAGGACCTATGCCTTATATTAATTTAAATATCTATTGTTTGGTACTGGGCGACCCGCCTTCAATATGTTACGCATATATTTTGATTTGTTGGCTAGTCAAGTCATTAAGCAAATTAATCAACATGCACGAGTTCCATGAAATAAATATTATTTTTTTGCTTTGGAGTGGTAAGTAGTTATTATTTTTTGGTTTTTAGTGGATTTTTGTTTTGAAGTCGGTTTTTATTTTTTTTATTAAAATTTTTAATTATTTTTATCTTTTTAGTGTTGATAGGCATTTAAATGAAGAAGATTTGGTCCCCACAAGGAATATGTTCTTTCCGATGACAATGAAATCGCTAAAATCGGCTAAAAGCTGCCAAAGATATTGGAATATTCACATGTTTATTATTTTTGCTCCCCCCCCCCCTCCCTTCGCGCCTACCCCTTTTTCCCTCAACCACTGTAGCCTAGCTTTTTTACTGAACCCAATGCAAAAAGAACCGTTGAAATCCTATTAAATTTTGAGGAGTTCTACTCTCCAGGTCCAAACATGATAATCAGATCTTAATGTTGTGTTCCTGGGATCAACCTGTTAATACGTTCTTTCCAATGAAAAAGAAATCACTAAAATCGGTTATAAGCTGCTGAAGATATTAGTATTTACGTGTATTTTAACGTTAACACCCCCCCCCCCCTCTCCCTACCCCTTTCTCCCTCCCTCACTGTGGCTTAACTTTTATAATAAACCTAATGCAAAAAGAACCATTGGAATCCTACTAAATTTTGAAGAGTTCTATTCTCCAGGTCCGAACATAATCATCAGATCTTCATGTTGTATTCCTGGGATCAACCTGTCAATACGTTTTTTCCAATGAAAAATAAATCACTAAAATCGGTTAAAAGCTGTCGAAGATATTAGAATTTACGTGTATTTTAATTTTATCACCCACCCCCCCTCACCCCCACCCCTTTTTCCCTCTCTTACTGTAACTTAACTTTTCTAGTGAACGTAATGCAAAAAGAACCATTGCAATTCTCCTTAATTTTAAGGAGTTCCCCTCTCCAGGTCCGAAGATATTCATCAGATCTTCACCATATTTTTATGGGACCAAACGACAAGCACCAGCTTTCAATCAAAGAAAGAATGATTGAAATCGGTTCACACAGTACAGAGAAACGAGGTAACAAACATAAAAAAAAAAAAAGCAACATACAGTCGAATTGAGAACCTCCTCCTTTTTTTGAAGTCGGTTAAAAAATTAATCAGTTCGTAAAATGAATAGGAATAATGTAATTATGTAATTTACAATGTATACTGCTGTAAAGGACAGTTGTCCTAGATCCGGATACATATTTACAAATCTTCGCTACTTCTAGGTTAAGTTAAGTTGCTTTTGTGACTATGTTTGAATTACTAGTAACAGCTCCTAACCCATGATTTGTAGTCACCTCACGCGTCAATAGCCATCGCGTCACCTCTTTATATCCATAGGTGGGTCTAGGACTCCCCCCATGTCATGCCTGAGATTTAAGAACTTAGCTTAACCATAAAAACGTCTTTGGTCTTTGATGTGCCTGAATAATTGTTTAGAGCCAGCATTTTAAACAAATATGCTTTTGTTACATATATATATATATATATATATATATATATATATATATATAATACTAGCGGCCTGGCCCAGCTTCGCCCGGGTACAAATAGATTTCCGTACAATAATATGTACGTATTATACATATAAACCTTCCTCTTGAATTACTCTATCTATTAAAAAAACCGCATCAAAATCCGTTGCGTAGTTTTAAAGCTTTAAGCATACAAAGGGACATAGGGATAGAGAAAGCGACTTTGTTTTATACTATGTAGTGATGCGCTCACGTCTAATACACGTGCAGTAGAGCACAGTCGACAGCCTCCGTGGCGCAGTTGGTTAGACGCCGCCTGTGAAACGAGAGGCCGCGGGTTCGATCCCCGCACCGAGAGAAATGTTTGTGCGGCCCACAAATATTTCTTCCGGGTCTGGGTGTTTGTGAGACCGAAAAGTTTCTCGTAGTTCCTGATACCCACGACACAAGACTCAATCTTACTGTGGGGTCAGGACTATGTATGTGACTGTTGGGTGTTATTTATTTATTATTTATTTAGTAATGCCTGTTGATATTGGCAAATTATGTACAGTAAGGTGGCAGTGTGGCATAATATACACATAATCATCACCCATCACTGGAAGGACTTCCTTGTACTCTTCAAGAGATATCGGAGACCATTGGATTAGCTGACGATCATCATTCTAGCTATGTAGTTGAAATCCAGTAAGTTACGAATCGGCGAAATAAACGGCACACATTAAATATTTGTTTTTCAAGTTGATCCTGGAATTTAATGAAATTTGATACAGTCATATATTTTGGACTTTTTTATGTCATCCGTAGATATTTAATATACGCAAAGACTAAAACTGCAAGTTTCCTGATGAAATTTTCGCTGATTCGTTCAACAACAATCGTAGTTTGTCTCTCATGCGTATTTCCCCGGACATGATCTAATACTCTAACACTCGAAGACCTTCGTAAGTTGTGTAACAATGGCATTTGAAAACTGCCACGTCACTGAGGTCATCACTCCAGATTAATTATTCAACTGTCGGATCACGTAGGCCAGTTGTTAAGCAATGTTTGTACTGAGGATGGCTCACCCTCCTTATGAAACAAACCTTCCGTGACTTGAGTAGACTGTACTCATAACTCCATTATTGCTAGCACATTGCTGTTACATGATGCTTTTGATATGAGATGTTAAACGATTTTTTTAAGTTGGCTCGGCAAGGTGACTGCACTTCATGATAGTGTTGGGTCATAATCGAATAATATCTTTCCTTGTAACAGTATTATGCCAGCCAACTGCGACATCATTTCATATTACTGCGAAAGAATGGTGGATTGAAAGAAGAAGACCAAAACTCCACAAATATATAAAGACAATTCGGGCTGTTTCTAGGGGGTAAATCAGGGCCATATAAACTTACTGAAGTTAGTAATATTAGTAGTTGTTGGATGAGTTAGCCGAATAATAAATAATAGTGTACATTTTCAGCAGTTAGTGGAATACTTGGAAATAATGATAACGAAAGTAACTATTATAAAATGCTTTCACGAAGCATCGATTAGATAACAGATCAAAGTAATTCGCTTTTAATTCTCTTGTATCTTTGAAAACGAACATTTTGAAACTGAATGTGTTAAGTGTGTTAAGTTATAGATACATCTGTGTACATTACATAATAATATGTTTCTTCAAGTATCTCTCTTTTCAGTTGGTCCCTCATTATTGAGGATCGTGACTCTTAATTGTCTTGATGACCTCTCTCCACCGGCATTGGTCTTCTGCTTGATGTAGTGCTGCACGGTGTCGTATTCCCCAAGTATCTCTGTGTTCCTAAAAGTCTCTGAACGGTCGACTAGCATTAGTTTGGTTTTTCTTTATTTATTGTGAGGCCCAAATCTTTGCTGCATTGTTCCAAACGTGTTAATAAATCGGCCATTTCTTCTTCTGTGGATGCGAAAAGTGTAGTGTCGTCGGCGTAACGAAGATTTTTAGCAACACCGCCAATTTTGATCCCACCTTTCCACCCTTCGAGAGTCTTTCGCATGATGTGTTCACCATAGATGTTACATAGAATTGGCGATATGACACAGCCTTGTCTAACACCTTTCTGAAATGGGAAGTGGCCCGATGTTGTGTGTGCCACCTTAACTGTTCCAGTCAAGAAAGGACTGACAAATCCCGAAAGAAAAGACGATTATTGATGTTGTGCAAATGTACTTGCTTGCTTGTGAGATAAGGGAAATGGTCCTGTAGTTACCACGATTTCTAGCAGATCCCTTTTTGTGCAGCGGTAATATAGAGGAGTGTACCCAATCCCGAGGCCACTCGTATGTTTTCCAAAAGGCGTTGCAGATCTTATGTAGCGTGGCTATTCCAGAGGTTCCTAGAGCTTTTAGCGTTTCTGCAGTGATGCCGTTTGACCCCGAAGCTTTGTTATTTTTAAGCTTTCCCAAGGCTTTCTCGACTTCCGAGAGGAGTATATCAGGTTCCGGGTCAAAAACAAGAGACGATGTAGTTGTTGAGTTTTATTGTCGTTCATCCTGATATAACTCACTGCAGTTTTCCTTCCAGCGATCAGTAATCTTGTCCAGATCATGTATTGGGTTTCCAGATTTGTCGTCGATCACCCATGAAGCTTGAAGCTACGCGTGATTTGTTTGATTTTCTTGAAAAGATCAGATGTTTGGTATTTCTTTGAGTGAGCCTCTATTTCAGTGCAAATCTCTTCAAGGTGGCGATTTTTATCCCGTCTGCATAACCTTTGGATCTGTCGGTTAAGTATGGCGTAATCCTGTTCAGTAGTTCTCAGGGCCCCATTTTTGATGTTCTTTCTCTTGATAATGACTTCCCATGTTTCGTCCGATATCCAATCACGTCTCGATTGTAGAGGTTTACTAATTTCCTGAAGTGCAGTGGTTAATATGAAGTGAAAATTGCGCCATAATTCTTCGGGATGTGTTTCATTCCGAAGTCTATCACTGTCCTGCATTTGTGTCAGCCTGCAATCGACTTGTTTCTTCAAGTATAATAACAGATATATTAAAATACAAAGAACCTAAATATATAAACCATATAGTACAACTAACACCGTAATAAATACATTCATACATAAACTCACGCCTATATCCCGGAACGGGTAGGCAGAGATGCCAGGGCACCCACATCTCGCCCTGTATGTTCCGTCCCATAATGTGATAGGTGGCGAGCCTATCGCCATATCGGGCACAAATTTCTGACTCTGGGCTGATAATAAATAGAAAAATCCAATATCGCTTTGCCCAACCCGGGATTCGAATCCGAGACCTCAGCTTTGTAACCGTACCGTAGTACAACTACGCCACCGAGGCATCGTAATAAATATTATTCATAAAGTCGATGTCGTAGTCAATTTGCATAAATTAATATAATTGAATGGAAAATATTAGTAACTAGATCTTACGAATCGGTTTAATTTGTTGCAGTTTAAGTCAAATAGTAGTATCACGTCGTTTTTGTTGAGACAACTTGAATTATAGGGTCGATATTGTGCCAAATATGGCGCTAGGCGCGCCGTCTTCTCGGCATGAAACGGAAATACCAATTGCTAAAGGTTTGTATTGCACACCTGCAGATACCCTCAGGGGAAGAAACACGAGGCTGTAGCGATATTCTTATAAAAAAATTATAAAATTACATTGAGAAATGGCCATGTGTTACACACACCGATTACTCTCGTAGCCTTCTTCTATAGAATTTCATAATACGCACCGTCTACCTGCGTCACTACCCAAGTTTTAATTAGGTTCGTGTGCAATGCTGGTTTTATTCAGGATATTAAGAACATGTTGTTGCGAAACATGCGGTGGTCGCGCGTCACTGTGATCGACTCGCTTCAAATGAGCAATACCGTTATGAATTCAAGTAGAATCCGTCCGGCCTTGTTCCGATGCCGGGAATGCTTTCATGGTTATTAATCTGTATACTCATCTTCTTAAATTTAACTGATATGGACAAAAAAGCTTACTATTGTATGTAGAATGTGGGATGATGCATAAAAATGCTTCGATCTGACCGCAATAAAAAGATTTACATAAGTTGCGGATATGAGAATATAAGATAACAATTCACAGTCAAAATGCTTTGAATCAAGACAACTCTTGAACATCGTGGAGTTATAGTATGACCTTCTTTAAAAGCTAATTACTTTAAAAGCTTTTTTTAAATTGTTGCCATGCACGAATGCTACGAAAATATCGCATATGACAACGCCTATAGATCGAGTCTAGCGCGTATCCGCTGAGCTGTACTGCTGTTGTTTAGCAAATGTTAATATAATATTATGTTTTCAAACATTCAATTCAGTTGACCTAATTTATTCTAGGCTGCAACGTTTAGTGGTTAAAAGCTACGATTTTTTTTTAGTTTTATGTCTCAATTTAAACTCTATTAATTTAATAAAACACCGATGCAAATTAAAAATAATCTTACTATAGGACTAATCTCCCGCTTTGATTAAGGATAATAAATTCAATTATTTTTATTATTATTTACTAACTACATAGTAAACAGTGGCCTGCAGGGGAACCCCATGCCCACTCCTGGGATCATTATATAATAATAACTTCCATATTCCGTAACAACAAATAATAAAGCAAACAGGTTGCGTCTAATTGTACCGATTAAATGATGTATTCTAACGGCTATTAAAGCACATACCCAGACACAGCGACAATTGCGTCGCGACTTTATTAATTTATAAAAGCGATGGACGGACAGCTACCATAAATTATATTAATAAATCCTAACTACTTATAGTGTGTTGTGACCTTTTTTGGAGACTGTCTCGACCTCATACCCGCTACTACTCCTGTAAGTAGAAGTGATAGTGGAACTCATTTTAATGTCCCCGACCTTTAAAGCTCAGCGGATATTTGACAATATATAACTTGTCTATAAACTGCAACGAAAATAATAAATATTTACAATTAGTAGTTGTGTTGGCAATAATTTTTGCCTTCCCTAAATGCAATCCAGGAGACAAAATTTTCAACTGCAGCGATAATAACCCCAGATATAAAAGACTTACGGAATTAGAACCGTCATTATCATTTTTGTCTCTATGCACCTAAGACTGCCCTTTCTTTCTCCTTTCTCTTTAATGTATCCAAAGGTTGCCTGGAAACGGTTGCCTTGTACAATAAGACCTCTGATTGTATTTATTTTAAATAAGTATTTTCCTGGTTTATATGAGATACATAAATCTTACCCTTGAACAAAGAATATGTTAGTGCTAAAATCATTGTTGTAAAAATAAAATTGTCATATAAAGGCGCCTTACTGACGATCAACCTGAGCTAAGCAGGTCGCCGCGCCGGACAAAAATGCGTGATAACGGTGCGTCGCGTCGTGACTCAGCCGCGGTCAAGGGCGCCCGCACTGCCTCCGCGCTCGGTGAAAGAACCGCGCTCCCCACTCAGTGAAAGTACCACTCATCTCTTGCTAATTATGACGCAATCTGTTACTTAACAAACGGCATTTAGTTTAGTACCAGCTTCGCAGTTTTAGGCTTCTGGTTCACGATCAATAGTGACGGCACCTCCGGATTGATTGAAGGTACGAGCCAAGGATTTTGTCACGACGTTTCATGTCCAATGATTACTGAACTAGTTATTTAAACAAAAAAATAAAAACAACCTTTTCGAATATAGTCCAATGACTAATTAGTAAGAATTTATTGCTAAGAATTAATTATTGGCATTAGACATAATTCAAGCTTCAGACTAAGCACATATATGAATGGTAGGCGAAATCAAAAGATATTCAAACGAAACCGGCAAGGTGTACAGTCGACCTATCTAAGGCGAGCAGAAACTTGTGGAAGTAAATGGTGTTTATTAGGAAATATGAGCTTTAAAAGGAGAAGGTTTTGTTACTTGCATTGAGGTTGATATTACGACCACGTGTTATATCATAGCGATTAGTGCTAACCACAAACCATAATAAGTTACATCAATTATAATATACGAATTTCCTGAAGCACTTTGGTTATATTTGCGAAGCTCTGTTATTAATACATTAGTGTTATGAGGACATTACAGTGATACCTACTTTTAAAACACTCCAATCTAGAGTCCTAGACGATTTTTAGTGGCTCTCCCATTTCAGCAAATTTGTTTACGTTCTAAGATGTGATGGAAGGCGAGCCGTTTGACGAGAATTTTGACGTGATTGGATTGGTTATAACCTAGCCTGTCCAAATTTCCAAAGAAACACCCAGCAAAAAACAATCAGTAACTCGTAATGATTACGCGAATGTTACACATTAAGCTAAAACTATTTGTTACGAATGTTATCCCGAACTTGGTTTAATTTTTACATCTTATCCGGACACTGATACTCGTTCTTGAAGAATGTCATACAATTAATTCATTTCCACATTATTGCCCGTGCTGTGGGTCCGAGTTAGTGACCACTTTCTCTTCGACTGGCGGTCAAGGCAACGGCGAAAAACGCAAATCATTGAAATGAAATTCAAGTTATGTCTACGAGTTGACGTCAAATGCCGCCTGGTGTGTCCGGGACGAAATGGGTCAGGGCAGCATGTAGGCTGCAGTACGGATACAGAAGTGTAATGAGTTGATTTCAGATGGTTCTCTAGATAGCTTGGTAGCACTAAGCCTTGATCTTCGAAAAACGTTGTGAGCGTCATCTTATGTTATAACTATAACTAAGAATATTTATGGAATATTTCTATATTTGTAGCGGTCAACAAACCTAACAAGGATGAATTAAATGACTAGATATTTGAGTATAGCAAAATATTACACTTGAAATAATGAATACTGTTCAACAATATTAATTAAATGACATTTTTTTAACAAAATGTCTTTACTCTGCAGTTTCGTATTTGTAATATTGGGCTTGAAATCATAGTCCAAAAAAATATAATATCACTTTGTATCAGCTCATATACATACCACTGTAGGGCACGAGTCCCCTTTATAATCAAGAGAACGCTTTAAAGGGGTCAGGCTATATAGTCCACCACACTGGCCTAGTGCGGGTTTTACATAATATCGCTATAAACACACTGATTACCTGATATCAGAACCTCGTATGCGAAGCACAATGCAGCGTAAAATACGAAACGCGATTAGGCATCATCAACATACGTAATGAGTAGATCTCAATTCGGCCGGCGTCACGGGGCCACTGCACCAGAATGCCAATGAGATAACGGTCTGCTGAGACTACGTGCGCCTCGGCAGCTGCTCCCCGGCCTTCAAACATGCGTCACGCCAATACCCAGCCTCCGGGAAGTGAAAAGGAACATATTCGGGCACACGAGGTACGCGCGCCAAATCTATCTATATCTATATATATAAAAATGAAACCCGCGTTGTCACGGCATCACGCGTGAACGGCTGAACCGATTTGGCTTATTTTGGTCTTGAAATATTCGTAAAAGTTCTGGGAAGGTTTTAGGAGTGAGAAAAATTGGAAAATTTCTAAGGAAGATACTAAAAACCTTTTTTTTGGGTATCGTTCAAGCGTGATGCGTCCAGCTAATATAGGATGATCTTTGTTTATTTGACGGGAGACGTAAAAGACGGTCCAGCTTCAACTACCATCCAACGTAAAATAATCTATCTTTCCATTGTCTTTCATTGACGGCTGACGAAATAGAACAAAATTAAAAAAATGTGTACAACGTGTATATAATATTATCTAGATACGGCGTCTTGCGCGTAATTTTGTTAAATGTAAAATAAAACGATGTCCATATCTACCAAAATAGCCCATTGTTTTTTTAGATTATTGCAACAGTTTTAAACAAGTTTTATACTCTATCGAAGCGTTTTGCCGGAGTACACCAAAATATATCTAATTATAATTTTTCGTTTTCATAAACGACATTGTTTTTAGAATTGATAATTTTAGATGCGCTGGGGGACAAATTTAAATTCCGCATTAGTATTGTTTTCAGACTCAAGTATAAAAAAAAATGGTACTTTGATGCCGTATCTAGACATTATAATGAAACGATATGCAGTTTTATATTTTTAAATATTTGTTTTATTACTTACGTCACCTGGTAAGGCAGTATGAAGGTTTTATTAATTTGTATATGGTAACGTACTAGACGCGACTGCCAACAAGTTTACGATGGTCACGGGTTCAAATCTCAGGGCACACCTCTGACTTATCGGATTAATTTCTACGTCAAATAAAATCCGCCAACCCGCACTAAGGCAGCGGGGTGGACTATATCTTCTTCTTCTATAATATAAAAATGAATCGCAAAATGTGTTGGTAAGCGCAAAACTCAACAACGCCTGGACCAATTTGGCCAGTTCTTTTTTTTAAATATTTATTATTACTTATTACTAACAAAAAGTAATGGCGTGCAATATTATTTGGAAAAACAGCATTTTGGTGCTGAATTAAGGGAAGGAATATTGGATGAACAATAAAAAACGCTTAAGATTTTAATATCAAAATTTCCTAAGGCAATCTTTATATGTATATGTATATGTATATGGAGAGACGGGATATAATAGAGTGGAAGGTACGGGAGAGGACTGGGATAGCTGACAGATTTGATAGGACCAAATGTAAATGCACGTTATAAGACGGGATGGATAATAAAGAGAAAGGACGGGACGGATCGGGAAGAGATTGAACAGACGGATGAGACGGGATTGAGCCGGACAGTAGGACAGCTACGTCAAGTTTAGGTATACAAGAGTTTATAGGAAAAATAACATGTATTTGGTGTGGAGTGGAATCAAAAAATATATGCACCCAGGCGAAGCTGGGCCGGGCCGCTAGTGTTTTAATAAATACTGGAGCTTAGTCACGCACTTTTCATGAAATATTCATAAAATCGTATGCCTGTATAGCTTAAACGAGTATCCAAAATTATTAGGTATATTATAGTAAGCAGGAATGTTCAAGTTCAACATATGTATATGGTGTTACTTATTTGTACGGTGTAGTCAGAATTAGTGGTAAAGCAAAGAAGCTACAGACAGCGAAGCTTGAGCCAGAAAGTAGTCCTCGCATGGCCGGTATAATCTTAGGTAGAAAATATATGATAAGTAGTATAAGAAAATCGCTAATTCATAGTTGTCTGTTTTTTCATAAACAAAACTTATGTAAACTAAAACTATTAAACTGCATTATTTCTTTCAACTAGTATTCCTTAACATTGCTATCCTCCAGCGGCGTGCACAGGATTATGACACTGGGTATGCGGCGGAGTGCTCGGTCACAAAAACTTTTTCTTTTATAGTTTTTTTAGCATAGCCACAGCCACACGGAAAAGTCTAAGTCGGAAACCATGCCAACATAACAAGTCTTAGATGTACTACTATTCATGTCCATCTTCTACGGCAACGCAGACAAAACAGCGATCGATCGTCGCGGCGCGGCGGAAGAAATTCTTATAAGTAAAATAAAAAAAACTCACCTAGTCAGCTTTCAATTTTCACAAATTCCAGGTTCCGGTTAGTTGAGATTACTATACCTATCCCGATGTAAATAAACGCAAGATTTCGGCCACCTCATTAATGCATTTGATAAACATACATTTTTAACACAAACCTCGCAATCAAATAAAATTTAAAAAAATAAACAAACACACTAGTAAAAGCAAATGACTACAATTAATATCGAAACTTAGTAACATTTCTATTTAAACAAATAAAACCTTACTAACCAAAAATGCATAATGTGCATAGGTGATTTATTAGAATCCAGCCTATTAATTTTACTCGGATTATAGGCAACGAACATTTACGATTACTCCCGACAACTGCCGAACTCGCGAGGCCTGCCGCAGGAGTCGCGGCTTTCAATATTCATGGGTGTGTGCGTTTGCGACTGTGCACGGACACCAAAATTACTACACACATGCAAACAAATGTAATGCGGGACGCGGCGGCATGACTTGGTACATTAATTTGCTTTGCAGCGCCTCTTGCTTTTCGCGTGGCAACCATAATGTTTGCGTGATTGCAAATAGGTGCTATTTATAAAATATTAGGCGTTTTTAAGTTATTATATTTTGTTTATTCATTTATTTACTATAAATTAAAGTCATCTAAAACGTACGAACGTTATAATAAAATATCTGTGAATGGCAAGTAAAGCACTGCATTTTTGCCTACAAGGAGTGCACGCCCCTGCTATCCTCATCTCCTTAAAATATTTGAAATAATATCCACGTCCCACTGCAGAGCGACCTCTTTTTTGGAGATTGTCAAGGTCTTGGCGACCAGAGTAAAGGCCTAACCATTGCTCTGGTCTTCTGCAGGTTGCTAGACTTACATACTTTTATAATTCATAATAATAGATGTCATCTCAGGCATACAAGCTATCTACTTTTTATTTTTCTTTTCTCCTCGAGAATGCACACAAAATTAATCTAATGTTTTTGGTCATGACGGATGATCACTAAACCACAATAAAGGCGTTACTCGACTGGCAATCCAGTGAAAAGTTATATCCGTATCAATCCAAAGTCATTGACGCACACTGTTGTTCGTCTCATAACAGCAATTAACTATCACGACCTCGTAGTTCCGGGAGAAGCAGTGAAGTATGCTTTTGGAGCGGAGCTGCATCGCGGAGTGTTACCGTTACTCGTACTTATGTCATAACACGTACTATTAACATTTACCAGGTCCGCTTAATTGTAGTTTTCGATACTTTTTCCTGCCTTTTTTTGGTTCCTCGCTGTGGTAATAAATGTTTCTATATTTATAAACTTGTTCCCTCAACGGGATCTTACGAGGCTATCGAATACCTTATGTCTTCTTTAAAATTCTATACTTAGTTCATTGTTTTTGTTAAATTAATGTTCGAAAATAAAGATACTTTTTTTTAGATTGATTTTAATTGAATTAATCGGAAATTTCTCAAGCTCTGTAGAGCCCGGCTGTGGGTTACAAAATCTAAGTATTTTTTTGGGATACTATTTCGATACGTAGTTATGAGAGTGAAACATTTTAATGGTTTCTAATTGCCGTGGCATGAATGACAGAGTTTTATAACGTCTGACCCCACGGTAGGAATAATGTTAACTAACACCTTACAGTTTACCTAACAGTTAACCTAACAGTTTACACTATTTATTGCAAAAAGTACCTGTCTAATATATATACGTACACATTCATCAAGGACGTCTTTGGGTTTTTTAACTTCATACGTGATTATGT
The DNA here is from genome assembly GCA_009982885.2 of Hyles vespertilio. Classification (NCBI taxonomy): domain Eukaryota; kingdom Metazoa; phylum Arthropoda; class Insecta; order Lepidoptera; family Sphingidae; genus Hyles; species Hyles vespertilio. Next base: position 688,265 of record CM042814.1, on the reverse strand, counting down.
GCGAAGCGAAATTAAAAAGATTATCTCCATATGTTATATGACAGAACGGTACGCAAGACGCCCACAAGTATACTGACCTATAAACATGTTCTTGGTCTCTCTGCTGTTCGACTCTAACCCGTTACTATGAGAATTAGTTTTGAATATTTAAAAAATACATCAATGTTATCATGTCTGCCATCTATAACTCTGATGGCGAAAGTGGGTGCGCTTGGTTCAGTCACACAACGTTTAGTGATGTTACTCGTTTTTAAAAACTTTTATGGTTTACGACAATATTAATTGCTCGAAATATTGGTGTAAAGAGAAGGGATTCTTGCTACTGTTTGAGGAGCAAGTATATTAAACATAGTACATATATTAGACTTTTCAATTATGATAATCAACATCCCCACCCTCTCTCGTTGTTTGAAAAAACATTTGCTACCTTTACTTCTTCGTTCTACGTACAACTTTGCTCATCCGTTAGGGATTTTATCGCTATACATCTGCTGCACTCTGCAGTATTTTTACTAACATACGTAGCTATTTTCCAGCCTGATGTTGAATTCTACTCATTCCTAGAAGTGCACGTCATTTGAAATAGATATCTTTTAAACATAAAGTACTTAATTCCATTCCATTTAGACTACTTAAATAATGTAGCGTAGTCAGACAAATTTAGCTACTAAATTAGTCACCACTCCAAATTGTCAAATTACACCGAATTAGACAAGAGCTACAATTGTAGTTAAGTTTATTTTCTTTAATTTAAAGAAACATTGAGTTATTGATGTCTTTTATACATCCTTTGCTGGTCTCTATCTCCTGGATACTTTACAAAAAATATATTTGATTAAAAATTCCAATAGCTATATCACAGTATTTTAAAGTCTACTTAGCCTATATTTTAACCACATCCGGGTTCTATGCAATAAAAACTATCGAAGAACACTAACTTGACGAATATTTTTATTGTAATTAGTGGAAAGCACCGCATGCAAGTGATAATGGCTATTAGAGAGGTATTTTCTAATCTAAACCACAATAGTGCCAAATATATTGACTTTATTGTAAAGAAGTCGCGGCCGAGTGACCCGTCAGAGACCGTTAGTAGACATTGTTAATTTACTTATTTAACAGCAAAGCAAACACGCTACCTCTATTAAATACTATTCACATTAACATATAAGATTTGACAACTGATATCTTCAATTGAGTTCCTAACATCAACTTGATAAGTTGTTTCTAAAGATACCGGTTAGCATCGCAGCCAGCTAGTTTATCAAATGATTCTCTGTGATGAAACAATAATATTTTAGTCTCACAGAATGAATAATTAATTCAGTTCATTAGGATTAACAAAATTTTGAACCAAAATCCATGTGCCTACCGTTTGTGTGAATAGATGTTTTTTTATAAGTCTTTAGCAGGCAGACGAACATGCAGCCCGGCTGATGGTAAGCGATTACCGCCGCTCATGGAACTTCGCAAAGCCATGGATCAGCACTACCTGATTGCTGCGTACCGTATGAATAGCACTCTCTTTAAGCCTCGTTTGAAGCAGGACAGGTCATAACGCTCGCGAACACCGAAGCAGGGAGTTCATTCCACAGCTTGCACGTGCGTGCTAAAAACGAAAGCTGGAAACGTACCGTTCGGGAACGGATAGTTTCCAGGTGGTAGGAATGAACTCTACTGCGTTGACGGGTGGTACCATCTCAAACAATGTACAAATGTCCTTGTTACTGCCTACTTGGACAGCGCAGCTCGTAATGGTGATAATTTATTTTATTTATTTGTATTTTTATTGTACACAATAAACATAATAGTATACCGGGTATCTCAAGACTGCTACCGAAAACGAAGCCGGGTGGTAGTTTTAGTGGCTACAAACACAATGCAATTAAAAATTTCGCCTAGAAACGCGACAATTTTTTTTTATGATTTTTTAAATATCGTCATTTTTGGGTGGTAAATCCATAGTTTTTGCTAAAATAATAATTTAAACTCTTTTATACCTTAGAGTATTTATAAATAAAAGGGTATATACTATTATTTTAGGAAAAAAAATATTTACCACCCAAATATGGCCATAGGAAAAAAATAACAAAAAAAAATTCGCTTTTTTTTGCAACTTTTTCTGTTGCATTGTGTCTGAAGTCGCTTAAACTACCACCCGGCTTCGTTTTCGGTAGCAGTCTTGATATACCCTGTATATAATACGTCAGAAAAATACAAATGACGGTCTTATAGTATTAAGGCAATCTCTAGCATACAACCATTCGATGGATTTATGAGAAAGAGAGTGAAGAAGAAAGGGTAGTATATAACAAGAAAAACAACAAATGCTAAAATAAATAAAACTATTTATAAATATAAATACATAGCATACATATGTACACCATTACTATATATTTAAAGATAATTAAACATACATATATAAATATGCTACCAATAAACCAATAATTAGAGGAAATGATATCAATCAGTACGCCAGTATAAGAGAAACCTAGTGCTCCTTTTTTTTTCTGAAAATGATTGCGGACCGCTGTGACTGTCCTCTACAAAAGATATGTGGACCGATTTATAGGGTTAATAAAATAGTAGGTATTTAATTTGATTACTAACATAGTTTAATTCATTGTGTCACTAACATTTTATGGAATTCTTATTTTGAAATAAATTATGATTTGATTTGATTTAATAGCTTCTTAAAAGATGCCAGAGTTTGAACCTGTCTTACAACAACAGGAAGTGCGTTCCACAAACGAAAAGCCACGACAGCGTAAGATTTGTCCATAAATGTTGTGATGTGGACGGGCACGTGACATAATCTGCATGAGTTTTGCCGTAGGACATAGGCCTTCCCTGAGCTGATGCTAAAGTATTTGTTTCACTATTTACCTCTACGCGATGCGGGTTAAAGGATAATGTATGTGCTTTCATAACATTATTGATATCATCTTAATGGGGGATCAGGTCTTCCCACACAAAATATATCCATACATAAATATCACGCCTTTTTCACAGAAGGGGCAGGCATAGGTACTTACTAGGATATCCACGTTTTTCCTTATTTCTTCCATCCCAAGTTGTGATAAGGGGCGAGCTCATCGCCATATCGGGCACAATTGTTTTACTCCGGGCTGATAACGAACAGAAAAATCCAATGTCACTGCCAGACCCGGAATTCGAACCCGAGATATCAGCGTTATAATCGTTCCGTAGTACTACTGCACCACCGAGGCAGTCTCACCAAGAACAAGGTGGATTATATCACGATTATACATTATTCAATTAATTTTTACAATTGAATAAATTAACGAGTGATTAGAACCACTACGGAACACGATTCCTGACACGATAAATATGTACATATTTGCATACATTCACGCGAAAGTATGTTTCTTAAGAGCGTTTACACCTTGCGCGCAAAGTCAACTATAGGTATTTCTTCGTCAATTTCACGCACACTTAAGCGACCAAAGCTGTGTGCGTAGAGCTGCCGCGTCGGCTCCCTATACAGCCAGCTCAACCAACTTTGGTCCGTACGCTTCAAAATAATATCATAAAAATATTTTATTTGCATTATAAGTAGACAAATATTACTGTGCAAGCAATGAACAATACAAATTTAGATACTAATCATATTTTCGTTATTATTACATTGTTAAGTTGCATTCAAATCAGTAGACACTACGGACGTTTTATTAATCATTTCGTGATGAATAGAGTTAGGGGCCTTACAACCCCTTACAATTACGAAATATATTTAATTTTATATTACTAATTTAATTTTATACTACTCGGAATTACATCCCATTATATTATCTGAAACATAATTTATACTCACTACAAAATCATTGAAGGTAATAAAAGAAACCTTAAATATTTTACTACCACAGTACTGAGATGTGGCAATCGCAGTCCGCGCGCGCGTGTCTATTTTTACTACGCACGGCAAAAATCGACTGCAGCCAGGCCGGAGCGACGAGCGATACGTCCTCCCTCTAGAAGGCCTCGCGGCGGTTTGATTTGAGGCACGTCGGACAGCGCGTTTTATAGTGGTTTTTAAAATATTTGTAGAAAACATGAAAACTTATATTGTTGAAATATAAAAATGGCAGTTTATTGATAAGATGTTCTTCTATTATAATATGCAATTGCCATAAAAAAGTATGTACGATAAGTTGGTGAAAAAAAATATGTTATTGACGAGAGTTTCTGAATAATTTCGCATTGTTTAAATTTTTATTTTTCAGGAACTAAACACAAAAAGATTATTTTTCTCAGCTAAATCCCTCCATAAAGGTCTTATTAGTCTGATAATATTTTTATTTTCATCTTATATTTAGTGATTTCGGATATCTTACGCTTCTAAATTGCCATTTAAAGCCTAAATAACGAAACCTGTGTTCAGTAATCGTTATAGTACTCACAAATTATCCATCAATCTATAATGTTTTCCACCAAAATCCCTAGATGACAACCATTTCTAAAATTGGTACTAATTATTTTTCCTTTAAATTGTTTATTCGTGGCTATTAACTCGTTTGAAATGTCCTGTTTTTAAGCCAAAAAGCGCGTGGAAGGTATAAACGCTCTTAACTAAAAGACTCTATTCAAGGGCTTGCTTGAGGGGATTTAGTTAATTTCCGTTTGTTATGCAAGGAAAACATTCATTTAAATATCCTTGGGTCAAAGAGTATTCTACCATAAAATACCCAAGCAAATATTTCCAAATACAGATGATAAATACTTGTATTTTGTAATATTTCATCAGCGGAACATTTCCCAAAATCTTCCGCACGCTCGCAAAAGTTGAAAGAAAGTGTTCCGGTATGTGGTGTGCGTCGGATCGCGACTATACGACACGTCATTCGGTGGGGATTCCCGCGTGACTCACTGGCGGGAGGCACGGCGCACTGCCTCGCCGCACGACCTCTTAATTGTACTGCTAGGACAATTAGCCACAATACCACGCGCGACTACTTACAACATTCATAAATCATAACCAATATTATCTACTTGTTAATATTATTAGGTATTAATTACAATTCAAATTGTTTTTCCATTGATATGGTATTTACCTAACTGTTGTCTTTTCATTTTGGACATCATATAAATATTCATCCGCCTTAATTCTTAATAAGATCTTATCTTGCGCAATCTTTTAAATTGTGGTGATTGGTACCTGGTATCACGCATAACGAATTTAATGGCCGTTTAAAACTACAACTTATATGTATTCTAACAATGGAATTATGTTATGATAATACGTCATAATAATCATATGCATCCATCGATTTCAGGCGAGGGCGCGGCGACGTGACGAGGCTATCGTCGGCGCGATCGAATCCACAGTAAAAACAATAATAATGTGTTCGTATGACGTAGAGATGAGCCGTTGAGATCCCGGGTCCCCACGACGAACATTCATGACCTAAATATTATAAGAATCGTGCGTAAGCGTCATCCAAATAAACAAATTGTGTACGTACTTACTACTTATAATCGGAAGAAAATCGTAGTCAGCATACTTAGTACCATGTTCACGTGTAACGTTTGATTTCACCATCAGACTTCTGGAGTTGTTTCAAAACGGAAAATGTTTTTTTGTTTATACATATAAACTACTTTTACTTTTAAGATACATTTTTGTTGCACTATATCCGCCCCTTTACCTCAAATTAAAAGAAAAATATATTTTTTAACTCTTGAACTATTGTAGTCACAGACGAATCTAAGTAAAAGTAGCTGTATGAAATATATAAACCAAAATGTGCAAAATACCATTTTTCTCACGGCTATGATTTGTTATTAGTTATTAGGTAAGGAATCTGCCACGCAACCATCTTCTTTGAAAAAATACAACTGCCCAGTCGCGTGCCATCGCACACAGTCCATTACTAACCAGTATATCAACTCGGCAGGAAACGACTCGTGCCGTACTCGCTTCTATAGACACCTATATGCAAGCATTACTCACGGAGTTGTGTAGTTAATAATTACCATTGTGCAATAACAATTATTATTATAAATTAAACATGTTTGCTGATAGGGTCAAAATGTGGAAAACATGCACAAGTATATCGCATTCCGGCAATCTGTTCAATCCGGTTTTGAACAAAATGCGATGAATCCTCTTAAGTTCGGTAAATTATAGTCATTTGGTGTCGCCAATAAAAACAAGTTCAAGAGGAAATAACACACCTATATTGAATGGACATTTCCGCACTCATTCCCATTTCATCGTTCCGTTTTCAGTTTCGAAGTTCAGCCACTGCAGCTTGCACTACGCCATTCATAAACATGTGGGCAGTGGGCGTGAGTCAGGCGCCACGAGCCCCACATGTGCTCACCAGGATAACGCCATTGACGCGAGTGGAAATTATTCACGTCACTTTTACAAAAAAACATCTCTTGACTTTGACGGTCTAAGGATTCCCGGCGACGTGGCCTTACAAGGAAACAGATCGCTCGCTTACTTGGACGAAGTTTATTCGAACACGTAATACATACGAAGCGTGGTAATACATACCAACATATTTTTACTGAACGACCACAAAAAATCGAATACTTTGACAGGAGTTGGCAAATTCTTGGCGGAGCTTAACACATGAATTAAGCGTTAGTCATACCTGGTTTAATGTAACAAGACAAGGAATTCACAATGTACGGAAATATGCGGGTTATTGAGAATACTTTAAGGAATGCCTGTGTGTAGATGTTAATTAAATAATAATATTCATGATATAAATAATTATTTAATTGTCACATTATTACGAATATCTGACATGTGTAGACTTATCTGTCAAGCTTTAATTACGCGTCTGTTTTAATCTCGGGTGTGAAATTATTATTTTTATAATCCTGATTGGCGCATTCATTGACTAGATCCTTGGAACATCAATAGGCTTTTTATTGAAGGCTTCAAAATGATATAAAATAATATCTTAAATTAAACCTCTTTGAGCAAGAAATGCATTATTTGATTATTCGAGTGAGAATATTGCGCATATTCACAGATAAAAATGGGAGGTATCCATGCAAAAATGAGTATATGTATGTATTCCACCCAACAGTCACATACAAAGTAAAGACCCCACATTATGATCAATTAAGTATTGTGTTGTAGGTATCAGAAGCTACGAAATCCTTTGTTTTGATTACATAACAATGTTTACAACTGAGGTAGGTATTTACATCTCGTTCGTATATACATTTATAATCAAGCATAACACGACAAACAGGACTAATTATAGTCGAGACACTGCCGCCCCGTGATTACGGACCATTGAAATGTATAAGCGATAAAGTTTTTGATCGGAATGAGGTTACCTCTCATGTGTCGACAACACGTTAATTATATCAATCTATGAATCTAAATTTCCAATAAATCAACACAGGTACTATGTTTCAAATGTTTCTTTCATTTAGGTCAGTAAGAGGATCTTACTGAAAAGCTGATTAGACCTGCTGTCTTATAAAAATAACAAATCTAACCAATTATTTAAGATGGGTAACGTGTTGACAAATATTACTTCTTATATCCCTGAAGGATGATAAATAAGGAACAAGAGATTCGCAATTAAAAAATCTACTTTACATAAATTTTATCGCACCACGCCGAATATTTGAAATTGGTGGTGGGTTTGATTCTTTTTCCAAATTAAAACAAACAGGTTATGTTTCATTTTGGTTTTTTGGACCAACCCACTTAAAATTATGTTTATTTTGTAAAATAAAACCTATGTATGCATGCTAATACTGAATTTCAAATCATGATCGCAATATTAACTATTTTTGACGAATAAAAGAAGTTCTTTAGATACATTTAAGATGCAGAATAGAACAAAATCTCATTGAGCTGAATCTATCGGCGCTACGAACATTTACTTTACGTGTTTATTACAAAACATTGGAAATAATAGTGTTGGTGACGTGTGCCGTAACCCGTACGTGCCGTGGTTGGAAATGTTTACATATGGCATTACTCACTACTGAAAGCTGTCCTGCTCACTACTCACCACTTTCAATACTGCAAGTCATCATACACTCAGACCTGTTGTGAGCTTACCATTTAACTATGACAAATACCTTTCTCTTTTTGCCTTCAGGGGTGGGTTTTCGAAACACACAAAAATACGTATTCCATAAAATATATCAAAGAAGTTTTATATTACACTGTATACAGATAGTTCTGATATTATTTATTATTTCCCATGTAAACAGTGTAACACCCTTACATCTTTTAAGAGATGAAAACATATTTGTAAGAAAAGCCATTATATTATACCCATTTTGAAGGTGTACTTGCATTTACACTAAATTTCATAAAAATCGGTACAGCGGCTCTGTTGTTTACTTTCCGCATTTAATAAACTTATAAAACCCGTTTACTCTCTTCATGATATTAATTCTGTATCAGCCCATATACATCCCACTGCAGGGCACGGGCCTCCTCTACAATCGACAGTACGATTGAGAGTGGTTAGGCCATATAGTCCACCACGCTGGCCTAGTGCGGGTTGGTATGATATTAATATAGATATGCAAATTAGAAGTTCATTCTCCAATGACCCGAACGAATGAATGAAAATTTTTATTCATATTTTATCAATAATCAGATGTTAATACATATTACTACATAGTTGTTGTAAGTAATTAATATTACTTACTCCATACCATTTGTTATATTCGGTAGATGCTGTCGCAAACCGAGATATTATGTCCAATTTGAGATCCAATTGATACCATGGGCATGCATGTCGAGCATGGGCTAGTGCTATGCAGCGCCTAATAACTTATGGAGAGTGTTGGTGTTACTTCGATTTATAGACAGACGTGAGCCTTACCGTTAGATAAATATCCGGCTCGTCTTGTCTTTCTGATAATAAAAACAACAAAACAATATCAATCATTATAGTGGATAAAGGACCAAGCGGTCGGGCCGATTGTCGGAAGGGCGCGGTGCGGTTCGTCGACCCGGCGGCCTTGTGCGCCGTGACGACACCACTCGTGACGTCACACCTGCACACCACACACCACTCAATGGATTACACAATATACGAGTCTCTCTCTGTGCATGAATTCATTCATCTACTAACGATAACAATACATAATTTACTACTTCAACTGAATATTGTCTTTCATGATATAAAAGCTTAAAAACCAATTCTTATATTTGCCAGCTTAGTGATTTACAGACCCATAAATCTCCGGGAATCGGGTTTTGCTAAAATACAGAAAAAAAATTTGAAAGTGGCTAACCCAAAAACAGAAAAAATTGTAGACTTACATACTATAAAGGTTATAAATGTATAATTTCATTCTGTTGCGTAACGATACAAATCAGTGAATTAGACTTTTGCTTACACTTGTGGTAGAGGTAAATTTAAATACAACCACCTAGATACGAACTAATAACATATTTTTAGCAATTTCCTGATATGTTGTCATGATTGTCTCACCGGTATTTTCCAACCCGCATATACACAATATGTTAATGATATTTCGCATCAGCTATATCGATTACCCAATAACTTTCATTCTATGACAATAACAATATTTATTATCTATTTTTTGTTTCATAAAAACAATATGCTAACTCAAACTACGCCAGTGTGTTGGACTATAATTATGGCCTAACCACTCTCAATCTTACTCTCGATTGTAAAGGACGCCCGTGCTCTGCAGTGGGATGTAATATTGGCTGATACAAAATAACAGTATTTAAGTATAAATATTCATAATATACGACTTGACATGAAAACTAAATAGCATTATTTTTCTTCTGCTTGCCATAAACAATTATGAACTGTATGGTATGGGCCAGCTATCGAGCGTAATTTTAATACAAATAATTAGCACACTTTATATTGACGGCTTACAAAATGTACGAATGGCAGCTTACAATTTTATTCGCAGTTTTCTCTCTTGTAGAATACCTTGGGGACAAAGCGTGTATTTCCAAACCGGCGCAATTTCCAAAATTTCAAGAAAATAGGACTATTTTGCAGACCTTTAAAATGGACGTTTTAAAGGTCTGCAACTCATCTGAGAGTCCCTTGGTGTTACAAGAGTTGTGGAGTGATGGTGACTATGGTGGTATGTAGGTATTGTCAGATGAGCCACCAGCTCGTTTGTTTCTTCTGCTATAAAAAGGACAAAAGCATCCTGAAGACCTGTTTATCATTCATCTGTTTATCAGCTTTAAAATGTTTGAAGTAATAATGCGGTTGATGTGTTCTTTCTTTAATCTAATTTTATAAACGGAATATTGTACATATGTAACTTAAAATTAAGTTTAAATCAAAATATAATATAAATAAAATATATATACCGGGTATCTCAAGACTGCTACCGAAAACGAAGCCGGGTGGTAGTTTTAGTGGCTACAAACACAATGCAATTAAAAATTTCGCATAGAAACGCGACAATTATTTTTTATGATTTTTTAAATATCGTCATTTTTGGGTGGTAAATCCATAGTTTTTGCTAAAATAATAATATAAACTCTTTTATACCTTAGAGTATTTATAAATAAAAGGGTATACACTATTATTTTAGGAAAAAATGTATTTACCACCCAAATATGGCCATAGGAAAAAATAACAAAAAAAAAATTGTCGTTTTTTTTGCAACTTTTTCTGTTGCATTGTGTCTGAAGTCGCTTAGACTACCACCCGGCTTCGTTTTCGGTAGCAGTCTTGATATACCCTGTATATACCTAATCAGGTCATAAATTCTGTCACATGTTTAATATAAAATAATTGAAACAAGTTTATTCACCATGTGACCATTTATATACCAAAATGAACTTAATAAAACATAGATTCTTATGACACTAAAGTTTATTCAAAATGACCTCCGTGATTTTGAATACAGGCCGTCAATCTGCGCGGCCAGTTGTCTATCGCAGCACGAACGAGGTCCATGTCAATATCGGCGGCTGCCTTAATCAAGGATGTCATGAGTGACTTCAAATTGGGATGAGGCTTTGAGCACGCCTTTTCCTCAAAGTGTTGCCATATCTTGTAATCTAACGGATTCAAATCTGGACTGGAGGAGGGCCAGTCTTCGTGCCGGATGAAGTCGATTTCACGCGCCGCGCCGTCAGCCAGTCTTGTGTGCTCTTCGCTCTATGAGCTGGCGCCGAATCTTGTTGGAATACTCAGTGCCTGTTATTGAACGTGGTATGAGAAACGGGTTCCACAAGGTTCGTCAGGACTGTATTTTGATACACAACTGCATTCGTTTTTACACCTTTCTCACAAAAATGTACCTCTGTTAAGCCCCAATAAGAAACTCCCAACCATACCATGAGCGAGGATGGAAAATGACCTCGTTGGACACGCGGAATACGGTTGCTCGCTTCTTCAACTGTGTGCGTACACCTTATATTTTGTTTGTTGTAGCTCTCTTCTACGGTAAAATTTTTTTCATCTGAAAAAGAATTTCCCGATATTTTTTACCGGTGTACCGCTTTAACAAAGCGCGGCATCTCTTCAGTCTCAGGTCCATTAGACGAGCATTCAAACGATGTCCTGTTTTTCTTCGATATGCCCGAAGCCCTAAGTCTTCATTTAACACCATTTTCACCGTGGTTCTGCTTAACCCCATCTGAAGGGCCAACAGTTTCTGCTTACGCTTGGGATTTCTTTGAATTCGCGCCTTCGAAGCTTTTATCACTGCTGGAGTCCTAACAGACCGAGGGCGACCACTTCTTGACCTGTCATCTACACTAGAGTCTTCATTGTATCGTTTGATGGTACGATAAACGAATCTTTTGGTTATATTCAAATTTTTCAGTATGTCAAAAATTTGAATTGGCGCGTAACCGCAACGATGCAACGCAATAACTGCAACACAGTCTTCTTTAAGCGTTCACTCCATATTTAAAAATGAGTAAAATTCTAAAAAGTATACATTTTTATTTTCTTGAACAATTCGAAATTCGAATTCAATAAACTTTTTTGTGGCCAGCATTCTAAAAGAAAAGTTTTTACTGTGTGACAATACTTATGACCTGACTGTGTATATTCGATAGTTGCACACGCATGCTCAGTAGTCAGTACACATTGGTTCAATTAGAACTTACGTGATCAATGCAGTTCAAATAGAGTATTTGTATAAATAAAATTTAAATATAAATAATACACAATGAGAACAATGGGAGGATAATTACAAATTAAGTCGTGTGAACACATATAACAAAACAAAACATACTTATTTTATTTATAAACAGCGAGCAGCCGAAAGCAAGTAGATATGACATTATATTGTGCATATATTGCCTATCTACAATTTTTTTCTATTGAGAACTTTCTAACAGAAATTTAATTTAAAATTAATCTTTGCGAAGAGATAACTAAGAGATAACTAACTGAAAATAATGTTACACAAGAATTAAAAATCATCTCCCCATGACGTCATGGGTTTCCTCGCAATATTTTCCTTCCACGTGGAGTTAAAGCATGTCATGTAGAACTTTAGGCAAACCTAACAAATACTAACATAACAACAATCGCAATACCTTACAAATTATTTCTAATTATACATACAAAATATGTGGTCTCCTTAGTAATTAATGTAACTAAATATGTTAGTCGACGCCCTCTTCTGATTCCGATAAATATAAAGCATAAAGGACACCAGATTCTGCTACCAAATGAAAGAAAGAAAGAAAGAAAACACATTTATTTGTCACTTATTACAACGCACACACTCATATAACACAAATTTACATACACCATACAGAAATTAAAAAAATAAAATAAAAAGTTTGTACGTCGCAAAAAAGTGACACGTAGGTGACCACTCAGCTTAATGTTGTACTGCGGCGCGAGCCACAGCACAACGCTGGTTTTCAGTGGTCACCTTGAGTGACATGCGAACGCTAGCCGACATATTAATATTATTAAAAAAAAATGTAGGTATTATTAGCGCATAAATTTATATGTCACACGAATTCGAAATTGTGTTGATTAATTCATATTATTGGCGTAGGTTGTAGGGTATACCTTCGATAGGAGTCCAACTATTTGCTGTAACACAGGTCCTTAATTTGATTTGAAGGCTCATCCTCTGTAGTTTTTGTTTGAAGTTATATTTTACATATATATATTACTTTATTATTTTATTACTTTATTATTATTCTTTACTACTTTATTACTTTATTATTATTCTTTTTTTTCTTTATTACTTTATTATTATTATTATTCTTTATATTACTTTATTATTATTCTTTTCGCGACAATCTATCGGTTGCTTTAGCTTAATTTTTAGTCCAATGAAAAGTTAATGACCTACCTGACAAATCTGCCTCTGTCGGCTTTGATACAAATGACTGATCCTGGAATGTTTCTGCGTAACTAAATTAATTGTTCTATTTTTTTTTATATATTCTTCAGTTTTGTTCTATATTATTTTTTCTTTTGCTCATGTCGACATTATTTTATTTACTTAAAAATTATGTCCTAAGTTGCGTGATTAAGAACTTATGGGGCCGTGGCAAGATCCCAGCAACAGGGTGAATTGAGGGTCAACTGTTTTACATTAAAAAAAACATTATTCTTCAAGTGAAGTTATATTGGCCAATCTCTAGTCCAAAAAGTGTAAAACCGTGCCAGCAGAATATATTTTACGTAAAACATCCTCAAATGAATAAAATGCATGCATTTATTCATTGTACTCGTAAGTTGATTTTGAACTCCCAAATAAAACATGACAGCGTTATATCCAAGGACTATGGCACAAAGCTACAACTCGAAGCTTTTCCAAAATAAATTACTAGTGTTACACATTTATGATTCGATGATTATAAGAAAAGGCTTTCTTAAGATTGCATAACAGTATTGTTTAGTGAGCTGGTCCGCTATGGTGCAACGTTTGGGAAACCCGTTCTGAATCAACATAGCGGTATTGAAGGCCGCGACCGGATGCTGCGACACCTTTTAAAATCACTTCGCCTATGTTCAGATGACGCGTGCCACACACGCGTGTCATATAATTAAGTGATTCGTTTCACTGAAAACATAATCTCTTGAGCAATCTTATACAATGACTAATATATGAAATGAGTTTTTGACACAATTCTTACATTGTGATTCGATATTTTTATCGATAAACGGTAAAACTTAGAGTAATCGTATTATTTTTATTATAGATAAATAGATGTCTAAATAACATTATTTGACTGATTATGTAATTTTTTAATTACTATTTTTTTTTTGTTTTATTACTTCCACTGTCACTCTAGCCCATCTGAAGGTTGTCTGGAAGACATCGCCGTTTTGTGATAACGCCGCCGATTGAAACACTTATTTTTATGTTTAGTTCTTAGTTTTCTCTTTCGGTATGGTGAACAATGAAGATAAGGTAACGGTTGGAGACGTTGGGCTGAAGATCGAGTCCAGTGGCGTGCCATAGGAGAGGCCTATGAACAGCAGTGGACACGACTAGGCTGACGTTGATGATGATGATTATGAACAATGTATACATAAAGTATACATAAGTAATTGGAGACATTATCAATTTATGTAAATTCATTTATTGTTGCGTTATGTCATAGGTCATAGTGATACAAAATCTAAAAGTTTTGAATGCAATGGATCTTTACCTACAGCTGCATAAAGCATTTTAGCAATCTTAATTCTATGAAATTAATTATGGGTTCCTGATGAAGGTCTATCTGCTACGCCTAACTACAGGTCAATATCGTATTTACTGATCTGATACTGAGGTATATACAGATCTATCAATAAGAGTAGTTTTACATAACTGCTCTTCTGATCGCAGGGTGGTCAATGCCAGTGTTCCCTAGTGATATGTTTACCGATAGTTACCGATCACATTCTGATCTCGATCTCGATTACTGTCGCACTCGATTGAACGGCTTCCTTGCTGCATATTAACGATGTGCTAAAGGCCTGGTACCTTGGGTATGTTGATTCACGGCTGTAATGACTTGCATATCCAATCCCCTTGCCAGTTCTACTGATATCCAGTAGCTTAGAGATCCATACACAAATTCTTAAAGATTGCTTCGAAATTCTTCAATCATAAGCTTTCAAGCCCATTTTATTATAGAATTAGCACCAAAATCATGTCATTTTCATACTCTTCTAGTTTCCTAGGCGCCTTGCATCGACTTTTTATGAGTGACCAATGAAATTATAGAATCCTCTACCATAGTGTCTATTTCCAATTTAGGGATTTTTGAATCATGAAATATATTCAGTAAATACAATATGACTGTTGTATCTCATACCACATTTCCTTAAAATGATTTGCCAGTTACCAATAATACAGATAGAGGGTACAATTTTGTTTCCAGATTAGTTTCGTGAGAGCTTTCATCGATATTTTGAATCAAAAATCTTAAGTGTAAAATACATTAAAATAATGAAACAATATATTCAGTAAAATTATTTATTTCGGTAATAAAAACATCACACATGATCAAAGGAACATCAGTTGCAAAACGCATAAAATATTTTATAAATAATATAAACCTAGGAATATCAATCACATACAAAGTTGCACAATTTACAAACCACAGGGATCAAATGAATTTGTGCATTAAAGAACATTAACATGTTTTAAAATTAAAAAGTAATAAATAGAATAAAAAGTTTTTTTTACGTATTTAATTTATTTAGATTAATATTATTTATTTATTTATTCGAGGACATCCAACGGCAATTACAATGTTTTTTAAATCTATTACATAATTGATTCGGTATCATGCTTAAAGCATTGCCTGCAGGTGTCACAACATGCAAAATATAATTTTGGAGCATTAGACAGACTTAACATTAAAATTAAGGTGAAATTAACAAGGTTAATGAGAACACAATAAAAAAGAGAAACGTAAAAACTCTGCGAATGACAATCATACTAAACATAATATAAACATAACAAAATGACATACTTCTAAAACAACATAAGTCCACTACCTAAGTGCTAAAACTTAACTAACTACAAAAATCACAGTAATAGTAATACAGTAACACAGCAATATAAAATCAACAAGATCACAACTAGATAAAATCGCGTGTTGTAAATTTTTTTTTTTTTTATTGCTATGAATGACGAGACGAGCAAGCCGTTCGCCTGATGGTAAGCGATACGACCGCTCATAAACAGTAGCAACATTCCACTGCGCTCGCCATCCTGAGACATAAGATATTAAGTCTCAATATGTCCAGTAGTTACTCTGGCGACAATGTCCTTCAATCCGAAACACAACAGTGCATTTACGCAGTGTTGTTTCACGGGAGAAATAGACATTGCGGTGGTACCTACCCAGATTATACATATATTCGGTATTAACTATAGTTAGTTTGATTCACTGTTACAAATACCTCGGTTTTATTGATTTAAAAGTTTTTATTAGCACTCATATTATTAACTATCATATAAAATATGTAAAAGAATATTCTAAAAATACATAAAAAAGTTTATAAATCGTACATATCCGGCAATGTGATTGCATGAACAGAGTATTTTAAATGTACACCGATTTAAGTACGTACAATAACAAATGGTGACCTTACATAATCACAATGATATTTATATCAGTATACATCAGTAGTATATACATGCTACTGCATAGCACGGGCCTCCTCTACAATCAAGAGTAAGATTGAAAGCGGTAAGGGCGTATAGTCCCTTAAATGTTGGAAAACCAATTGCATTTTATTTGCATACACATCACTTACATTCATACACGTCACATTATCCTGGTGTTCTACACATTAATGACAAAAACCACTGCGTAGAGTAAGTTTTGTTTACATGTTTTCATAAGAGTAACAAAAGAAAACAATATACGTCTTATAAATGCTTATCACATAAGTTGTCAAAATGTCTATTCACATATAATCTAAACGGGATGCATTTCTATAAGAGTGTATCCACACTCCGCAGTTCTTTCTTCTTAGCAACATTTGATAACAAAATGTTATTTAATGTAAGTGCATTTTGCCAAGTTATTAAATGCTATCTAATGTTGGCCACAAAAACTCTCGATCCACACTCTTGACCTCATGGCCGAACGTCGATCTTTGACGCTGCAGTCTTCCGTTGACGCCGAAGCATATCGGCGGCTCAATGGACGGATCTGGAAGTCCTTGCGACACGATGTCCGTGCTCACAATACTGTGAGCATTAAGGAGACAATGGAGCGGAACGGAAGCTCCAAAGTGTTTGCAAGAGACTTGTCTATTGGGCAAAGCCAGTTGTCTAGGCTGAAAACGGACGATGGCTGCGTGGTATCGACAAGGGCAGAGGTATTAAGAGAGATCGAGAGGTTCTACGGACAGCTTTACACCTCGGTTGCCGAACCTACTGTTAGCTCGGCCGAAGACCCGAGAGCCGAGTTGATCCGACACTTTAGCGATGATATCCCGGACATCAGCCTGTTTGAGATTGAGATGGCCCTCAAACAGCTTAAAAATAACAAGGCGCCGGGTGAGGATGGAATAACTTCAGAGCTTTTGAAAGCGGGCGGAACGCCGATACTGAAAGTCCTTCAGAGGCATGGAGCAGGAGCATGGTGGTACTGTTCTTCAAAAAAGGTGATAACACTTTGCTGAAGAACTACAGGCCCATCTCGCTCCTGAGCCATGTCTATAAGTTGTTTTCAAGGGTCAACAAATCGTCTCGAACGCAGATTTGATGACTTCTAGCCTCCCGAACAAGCTGGTTTCCGAAAAGGCTTTCGTACCATAGATCATATTCATACGCTACGGCAGGTTATACAAAAAACCGAGGAGTATAACTTTCCGCTTTGTTTAGCGTTTGTGGACTATGAGAAAGCCTTTGATTCGATCGAGACCTGGGCTGTTCTTCAGTCTCTTCAGCGGTGCCACATAAACTATCGGTACATCGAAGTGTTGAGGTGTATATACAACAACGCCACCATGTCGGTTCGAGTACAAGATCAGAGCACGAAGGCTATTCCACTACAGAGAGGCGTGAGACAGGGAGATGTCATATCTCCGAAACTGTTCACTGCCGCGCTGGAAAATGCCTTCAAGCTCTTGCAGTGGAAAGGATTCGGTATTAACATCTACGGCGAGTATATTACTCACCTTCGATTTGCCGACGATATTGTAGTCTTGGCAGAATCGCGGGAAGACCTTAGCACTATGCTCGAAGACCTTAATCGAGTCACCCAACAGGTGGGTCTTAAAATGAACATGGATAAAACGAAGATCATGTCGAATATCCATGTTGTGCCCACCCCCATTGGAATTGGGGGCTCGACCCTTGAAGTTGTAGACGAATATGTTTATTTAGGACAAGTGGTCCGGTTAGGCAGGTCCAATTTCGAGAGAGAAGTCTATCGTAGAATCCAACTCGGTTGGGCAGCGTTCGGGTAACTTCGCGACATCTTCTCTTCCAAAATACCTCAGTGACTAAAATCGAAAAAAAAAACTTCGATATTTGTGTGTTACCAGTGATGACATATGGCACCGAGACGTGGCCTCTCACTGTGGGCCTCATTAAAAGGCTCAAAGTCACTCAACGAGCCATAGAGCGGGCTATGCTCGGTGTTTCCCTACGAGATCGAATCAGAAATGAGGAGATCCGCAGGAGAACCCAAGGTTACCGACATAGCCCATAGGATTGGCGAGTTGAAGTGGCAGTGGGCCGGGCACATAGCTCCTAGAACCGATGGCCGTTGGGGCCGAAAGGTTCTTGAGTGGAGGCCACGTACAGGCAAGTGAAATGTCGGACGCCCGCCTACAAGGTGGACGGACGATCTGACTAAGGTTGCAGGAAGTCGCTGGATGTAGGTCGCTTCCAACAGGTCATTGTGAAGATCCTTGGGGGAGGCCTATGTTCAGCAGTGGACTTCCTGTGGCTGATATGAAGATGATGATGAATGTTGCCTATCTTTAGAAAAACAGTTGGTTCAACATTTGAAAATATACCATAACGTTGTTAGAGAAAGTTGCTGCTTTTAGTTTTACTTTAGTATAAAATTAAAAGTAGTTAGGTTAAAGGATACTGTAGTGTATTGATATATTCATACTCTTTGCATCTGTCGTCTCGAACTATACACAACGCGAACGAGGGTGAATGAGATAGATATATAATGAGATAGATCATAGATGTGGATGACGGAACGGTGTGAAGACGTGGTGTATAGCCAACGAGCCGATAAATATTAATAATAATTGTATTCTACTACAATATAACACACATTAAACATAAATAGTGACTATTTCAGATACGTCAACTTTACGGTAAACGGTTAACATTATCCTACTCGGATGTGGTCGCCGATGACCACAACTATTGGATAAATTAATTGAATCTATGAACGCTCTGTAAATATTTGCAATACATAACATTCCCACTTCCTTGATAATACGGAAACTATACTTTATGCTTATTTTAGCTTCAAAAGGTATGCGTAAAATTTATTTATTTATATTATGCTGTTTTGGTTTACGAAGCAATAAATAAATTAAAAAAAATTAAGTAGGTATGAATATTTTTTGAGAAGCAGTTGTTCTTAACCAATGATCTGTGGATCACTGGTGGTCCTGAAAGCGTCCCAAGTGGTCAGCAAAGCCATACTAAGGCCAACTTTAAACTAAGTTTTGCATTTGTTATTTACAAATTGATGGATAGAAAGCCCCCTTATTATTTTGGCCAAACCAATGGCTAAATATTTTTTGTAAATGGTCCCTCAAAATTAAAAGGTTAAGAAACACTGTTCTAGACTAAGACTCTAGAGTTGGTAATGTGTTTGGACAATGAACTACATACATACACACCATTAGTGCCCCTTTTGTTCCTTGTTTAAAAGCAAAAGAGCCAGCTCTGTATATGATGTTATTGGAGGCAAAAAAATGCATGCGGTCGCTCGTGACGCCAGCGCCACCGCGGCGCCTAGATCCTACGTCGGGACGGCCTCACACGTGTGCTCGCCTACACTGTGTTTATACTTTATATTAAAACAATAACTGACCTAGACCCCCATGATTATACACATTAAATCATTACGTGTAGTCACGACTCCAACCAAATCCTTTATGTATGTACTACTGCACTGTATCACCCCATATACGTGCCACTGCAGTACAATGTTAAATGTTATATGTATTTTGACAAAACTATAAACACTACGAATCTTTAAGCTAGGGTCTGCTACTTCGTAGCACGCTCATGGTAAGCTACGTTGTAGTACGCAAAAACCTTTCGTGTAGATTGTACAGACAAAAAATTACTAGTGCAGGTAAGAGTTGCTAGCCAAATTAAAATTCTTTAATTCACATTCAATGGTCTTACTAATAGTCCGTACAATAGTAGAGACTTTGAATGGGAAATTTTTTGATCTATAACTTTCAGATGTATCTATTTTTTTTTTTGGTAAAAATATTATATGAGACTCGCACTATCATAACGTTATAACATCTCATGTAGAGCCAAGCCAATTTCCCTTCGCGCCCTAACTCTACAATACCTTACTTCACAAACTCATAAGGTGATATGTATACTCTCTATCCATTAATGCTATAAAATAGTTGTTCTAGCAAGGAAAATACAATACTTCTTGTAGCATGAAGGAAAAAAGTTGAAGGCCCCTCATTGAAATTTTCACGCCATAGATATTCAATTATACGCTATCTGTATCTGTATCAGCCCATATACGTCCCACTGCAGGTCACGGGCCTACTCTACAATCGAGGATACGATTGAGAGTGGTTAGGCCATATAGTCCACCACGCTGGCCTAGTGCGGGTTGGCGGACTTACATACCATAGAAATATTTATAAATCGCTATGGTATGCAGGTTTCCTCACGATGTTTTCCTTCACCGTTTTAGTTATACGCTATGATATAGATGAATTTATATATAAACTTTTTATACCACCATCTGTGAAACCTGACGTGTAGTTTAGTCTTGTTACGTGTTATAAAAACTAATGAACCCAATATTGTGAGCCGACACATTGCAGCAAAAACTAGTCTCAAGAAAGAAATTGTGATTTTATTTAAACTGTTTTAGCTTATACGTTTTATGTTATATATTGTTTTGGATTAACTATTTATTTCATTTATTTACACAATATATTATGCAAGCTCACTACTAGGTTTTATTTCAAAGGCAATCTCTAATCTAAGATATTAGTTAATACTACAGTAACGATATTGCTTTTTTGATTGTATACTTCTGACCCCGCCCTAGTTTAAAACCGCAAATGGCTTTCAGGAAGCAAATATCGTATGGCCAAAGATTTCCGTAAAGGAATAAAGTCCCGAAATATCGTAGATACTAGCCTTTGTCTTATTTTGATTCTATTTGTTTGACCAGTCTAGTTCATTTATTATTTAATAAGCATCTTTTTAAAAAACTATATTTTTAATCTTATTAATTCTACGTTAAATAGGATGGCAAAACATTTCTCAAAAGTGGTAGAGTCATTACGAAACAGTGAAGCTATGCACTGTTTTCACAATCCAAATGTAGCAATAGGCCACTTGTCGAAATCAACATAGAATTATGAGTCAACGTTGAAGTGTAAGCGATACGTTTGTCGTCACGTCGCTAATCACGATAATGATCAGGTCACAATGACGTCACGCGAGGGCACGTCACGAGACACTCACAACTCACACCCCCTCAATGCGAGTGATGAGGAGCGGTCATTACGCTCCACACGCGAGCGTTGAGTGAGGTTATGTAAGGCGCGTGGTAACACTGGGACATCATTGATCAATGCCCACGTAACACGACAAACGTTGCGCGCGACACTGACTCCCGCGCACCACTCATGTACTACTATGGAACGTAAGCAAATAGCATGCAATTACACTTGTCTTGATAGTAGATTTCGTGTCTCACACACAAATATTTTTGTTAGAGAACCATAAAACTACAACAAAAGTAGATTCGCATTACAAGAGGACTCGGGACTCGGGAATACATATCGAATGAAATTGTTGTAAAATTGGTTCTATTTCGGACTTGTGTTTCAAGAGTAGATCCACAGCTTAGCAACGACTATTGTACCCGAGGCTATTGAACCCTCTTTCATTTTACTTGACTACGTCTCATTTATTCATTACACAGATGAGAACTGAGGTGTCAAGAGTTGTAGGGCAATATTTGTCGCATAGAACGTTATGGTGTTTTATTTATTGGGTTCTACCAATGGTGTATTATTGACGCCGTAATTGAGTAGTTGATTTACAGCGTCAAATAATGGTATGTAGTTGAATAGTAGTTGAATAGTATGTAGTTAGCGAATGTGCTTGCTTTAGCATGTATGGTCTATTTATATTAATTTTAGCTCTACATATTTGTGGGCTATACAAATGCGTATCCTGCATCTACATGCCTTGTCGCTTATCGTCGTTCGTCCATGACATTGTGTAGTAGTTTGATGCCAAAAATTGTAGTGGTTTTTAACATAGAATTTAACATTTTTAACATTGTTTTTTACATGTTTTTTAGGTTTAGATAACTTTGCGAAATGTAGAACGTCATTATTCAATATTTTTTTAGTATGAATTTCGGACCCGGCACGATTCAGAGCTAGTTTTATTGCATACTCTATTAATAGAATGAAAAGTACACATGTGGTATAAATAGAAGACCTTGGAGAATCTAACGGATAAAATTACATACCACGTTTACACATAAATCTTTTTGCTAGTCAACATGTAGTAGTCAACAATGTAAACGTAAGTAATTAGTTAGATATAAACGTAAGTACTAGGTGCTGACACTTGAGTGGCGTACAGATTTATCCTCTTAGAGTAGCGAAATGGAAATTCAACAAGTGTACAGCGAAGCAGGTGACAAACGCCAGCGTTGTTTACATTACGCGGAGGCTGAGACGTGATGACGCGCGGGTTTCCTCTCGCTACACTCGACCATACACTCATAAAAAACACGACGGAACCAAACAAATATTGCGCTCTCAAAATCCCTATTACTACACTTACTGGTTCAATATCTAACCCGAGTATAAGGCATGGCGTATTGTTTATACGGCGGCTGTAATTATACGGAATTATAATATAGAAACATCATTATTTTGATATCATTATTAGGTAATTTCAGCGCCGTCTTGATGCAGTCAAGGTCAAGATATGAGAGACCATGGCGTTATGAATGAGGTCGGTGATGAGAGACTATACATGAAGACGTTCATCAAATGAATATGTATATTTAAAAATTTCAGACATAAAACCTATGTATATCATATAATACCATAAAAAAGTGGGCCCGGCAAACTGTTTGTTGTGTTCAAGATATACAAAGGCTTATGTATGCTATTCAAACTCCAAAATGATATTTTATCTGTTTGTTACAGTACCATGGCAATAAATGAACAGTTTTCTTTTTGATCCGAGAAAAAAATTAATAATCCCAAGGAGGTGACACATTTGACGCAATCTTTACACCAGATTGGAAAGCATCATAATGAAAGCTCCCGAAGCTCATAAACCACAAGAGAATAAACAAGTGCACTATGTGCGTGTTATAATTATGCCATCAAAAACTTCTGTAAAAAAACCAAGTCTCGCAACAATTGAATTGAAGTGTTCATCGTTGTTCTTTTCTGTTTTAGTTATTATTTGTTATAAGCTGCTGTAAATTGTTGTTATTGTTGTTAATACTTGTTACTTGGTTGACTAAGACAATATTCGTAAATTGGACATTGCAATAAATGTTGAACAACCATGCGTCACGTGTTCTGGTTTGTTTACATTTAGTTAAGTACCTAAACCTATGTCCCTGCTTAAGGGACTTTATGTCTTAAGTTATTACGTAAGTTATTATAATTAAAATCCTTTACGTTTTAAATAAATAGATTGACTTGGAGGGGGCATGGCCGTGCCCCAAGATAAGAAAAACAATTGCAGTGTGCACGAGTAACTAAGAACCGGAAGAAATTTGACCATACATTTGTGACAAACAGAAAAGATCAGACCAAAACAACGCACGTGCTGCGCTCAACACATTCTACTTCACAGAGCGTGGGAAATCATGTGGCTTTGTCTACTTCACTTATTTTCGTATGACAAGACAACAATACAAGCCGTTTTCGAATTGCAAAATGTGAGACACAATCATGAGCTCGCCAAGCCCCCGAGACAGCGACGTCACATACCCAGCCTGACGTAGCCTTGTTGTAGACTCAATGGCTTACAACAACCTTGAATTGGCCCTCTGCCAGTCAATGCCGGTTTGGTAAGGATCTAAATTAAAAACCTAAAATTTAATCTAACCTATGCGTTCCATTTACTAATATGCATTTAAATCTGGTGTCAGTACTTTTACAATGGTATCATTTGCGAGTGGTTTTTGTCTTACCAACATACCTAATATAAACATTAAAGTCCAGTGTTTTGCCGGCACAATATGGCGCCACTAACATACGCATCACGATCGCACTCTCACTTAATATCTACCGGTAACAGCACTCGTCCAGTCACTAACTTCAATAACATGGTCCAAAAACACAAACGTAGCACGTACAAAGTTCACTTCAATTTGCTGAACGCGTCCGGAACTCCGTCGGCCTGAGGTAAGACGTAACTTGTAGTCGTGGTGAGTCGCCAACAGTTCAGCTGATCGCGTAGTGCATGCAGCGATGTCTACGAACGAGTAGCCGCGCAGCGCGTGCGAGCCGCGGGCGTGCACTCGATGCGGCGAGCCAATCGTGTGTGGGCGCGCGAACCCTCCACGCCACCTGCCCGCCGCCCGCCGCGCCGCCGCCGCCCGCCACACCGCCACCGCACTGGCAAGGGTAGGGTCATATAAGCCAGCGATCTCACATCACGCTTACTGTTCGTCACTCAGCCTTTCTGCGAACGCGCGTGCCAAGCGGCTCTACATTCTCTGTACTCGTATCGTAATCGATCATCAAATAAAAATGTCGTGTCATAAAATATTAGTGATCGCCGTGGCGACGGTGGCGATGGCGGCATCGGTCGCCTGCCGCCCTCAAGAGCCCCAGCCCAAGTTCCTGACCGACGTGGCCAACAAAACCATGTGTCCTATCAAAGTGGAGATCGACAGCAACCCGGACCGTGTGCCGCGGCGCATCAAGTTCCTCAAGTGCGACAAGAACCCCAGCCGCCTGTGCGTGGAGCACCAGATGCACCACGGCTGCTGCAAGCGGCATCATCACAACTACGTGACGGAGTGCGTGGAGATTTTCGACTGGGTGCAGGTGACATACAAGAGCTCCGAGTCGCCCGTCACCATCAAGGTGCCCGTCGGCTGCACGTGCATGATACAAGAGAGCACCACGGCCTCGGAGATACCCTAGTGAGACGCCGCCGCCAGCCGCGCCGTCGCTCGGCCGCGGCCATCCCTGCTCACCAGTTCCTATTAGTTGTAATGTAATGTAGTATTGTAAGTTATTTATTATTATTTATAAAGGTTGTGATGGCTTCGTACGGACTGCAAGTGATATGTAAAGTATTATATTGTAAATATAGTGAAGTATGTGAGTACATGGCAGTTGCTCGTACGTGTCTGTTGTGAGCGGGTTATGCTGTCAAGGCGGCGTACCTGTATTCAGGGGCCGCCCTCAGCGTGTTATTGTTGTAATTAAAAAACACGTTTTTTAAACCATCGTTTCATTTTTATTATTTCATAACACACCCTTTTTGGTAAACTACATAAATATCAAACCTGGCCCACTATTTTCACATGAAGATATACATATACAATATTTATATTTCACACGTCATATAAGACTTAATTTAAAAAAAAGTTATCATGTATTCTCCGAGTCACAAAAATATCTAAAGATAATAGCAAAATGTTTTACATTTTGCCCATAATAACGAATTTAATAAATAAGATTATTGTGACTGTTCCATAAATAAAAGAAATACAATGAATAATATGTAATAGTTGGTGATTTTTAGTAATTCTAACAATTAACATTATGTTATAATAACACATTCAATAACGCAATCAAAACCCTAATAAATTAAGCATCGAATCGTAGACGGAGACATCGCATTGATTAAATGAATACGGTATATGACACATGTCCAAAAAGTGAATGCCAACTTTTTTATGAACGGGGTTGAGTTGAGCCGTGTTAAGTTCTTAGGAAACACATTAAATCCTGAACTTCAATAAGCTCCTTATAATATTATAGTGACTAACTGAAATTATCAATTTTCTCAGTGGGTCACATAATACCTAAATCAATTAACGATTGATAGATTCAAAGGTACCATAATACGAAAGTTGTGCCGTGTCCCGGGTCAGGCTCCACCTGGAACGTAGTCGAGGAGGCCAATGGCTGGCATATGCGACACCCTCGTGAACGGATGCTGTTTATGCGATCAGGTCTGTCCGATTTATTATAATTATACCTGATAATTAATTAAAGCTTTCACAACTGTTCATCACTTTGGCGGAACGTTTGCATCTGCCCCGGGATAAATCGGACTTGGCGCTGATGAAAGGCAGCGGGGTGTGGACGTGGATGCATTCCGCAGGCAAGGGCGGATCCAGTTTTCAAGCCAGGGGAGGAGGGTAGTTCTAGTCAGAACATTAGGTACCATTTCAATACTCGAATTCGTAAAAATATTTTTTTTTTAGTTTGTTACAGCTGTAATTGTTGTACACATTCACACTTTTTACTTTATTTATCGACATACAAATAATTTATTGTACTTATAAATTTTATAAATGACACCAAAAAAATGTTATCAACAAGATATTAAATAAATTCTGTCATTCTGGAGCCAGCCTAGGGATGGATCATGACC
The DNA here is from genome assembly GCA_009982885.2 of Hyles vespertilio. Classification (NCBI taxonomy): domain Eukaryota; kingdom Metazoa; phylum Arthropoda; class Insecta; order Lepidoptera; family Sphingidae; genus Hyles; species Hyles vespertilio. Next base: position 661,505 of record CM042814.1, on the reverse strand, counting down.
CCCATGACCTTTCCCTGGATCCACCATTGCCCGCAGGCTCATCATGATCGGGCGCGGAGGAGGAGCCACTAGGGCGGGTATATGACGCGCTATAATGTATGTAATTCCCAGCGAGCATTTAGGTCGAGAACCGTACGCGACGGTTGCAGTGATTCAAATACTCTTGAACAATGACTCACTAAATTTTTGAATATTTACACAGAACTGAGCGCCGCCCATATATTATAAGCTCAAATTATAATACAATTATAAGATCTCTGATACCGCTTTAGTCTTAAGTGAAATAAGAAAATGTTACTGTTAGTGTAGCTTCCTGAAAAATAAAGGCAATATTTTTGAATTAATAGGTAAATTAAACAAACAAACATACATACATACAGGCGAAGCTAATAAAAGCGTATAAAAAGTAATAGTTAAGATTTCGTTTCAATATTGTAATTCAAGTTTGTTATCTTATTTTCAATATAATTATTTACTATTTGCTTACAAAATAAATACATATGAAAATATAAAAAAACATAACTTTAAATTACTAATACACACGCCGCGCCGGCACAATTAGAGGAACACGCACAAAAATTAGCTTTTTTTTTAAATTTTGTTTGCTGTTTGTTTAAATGGTCTTTGTTTTTATATTTCAGCACCTTTAAAAAATTAAATGTTGCAAAAAGATTTTTGGATATTTAGAGTTTTATCGTTAATTATACGCTCTCAAGTGTTTTTAAGATTTATTCACTTTCAAATGGTTTTACAAAATTTTGTTTAATTTCATTTTATGTGACTTAAGATATTTTTATTGTTATTGTTTTTAGAGTACCTGTCTTGTAGGATATAAAATGAGTGGCTTACCTTCCACTGAAGTTGCCAGAGCAGTAACAATGATTGAAAATGGTCAAGGGTAGGATTCAGTAAGTCGCGCATTGGTTGTGTCGGTATCTGTCGTCTTTCTCAACGTTAAACGTTAGAGGCACATAGGCTCTTATGTGCGGATGCCAGGATAAGGCAGAAAACGGTGGACCAGTACCCAGGATGGTCATTTTATACAGCTGAAAACTTTGAGAAATCGTCGTCAAACGGCTATTCAGACCCGAAACATGTCACAAGAAGTCCGTGATGTTAATATCAGTGAGCGTACAGTGAGAACACGTTTAAATGAAGTTGGACTGAAGTCTTACGTTCCGTCAAAAGCTCCAAAACTCGAGGTGGTACATAAAGTAGCCAGATAAGCTTTTGCTCATCAACACCGCGACTGGACAAATGAGTGGCGCCGAGTTTTGTTTAGTGATGAAAGCAGTTTTGTTGTGAATTGCATAGAAGGAAGGGAGAGGATCTGGAGGTATCGAGGAGAACGCTAATAGAGAAAACTTTACTGAAAGAGGTGTGTTATGGCGGAAGGTCAATTTTGGTATGGGGTGGTATATGTTTGGAAGCACGCGCGGAGTTTATACTTATAGAAAATGGGTCTTTAGCTGCACAAATATACGTCGCAAAGATCTTAGAGTCCCATGTATTGTCTTTTGTACCATCCATAGGCGAATATTTTTTATTTATGCATGATAATGCGCGGCCCCACACAGCGCAAATGGTTCGCGACTACTTAAATCAGGCCCAAATCGCGCAAATGGATTGCCCAGCAAGATCACCAGACATGAATCCCATAGAGAACGAATGGGACGTTATCGGAAGAAAGATAAATGGAAGAAACCAAGCCCCTAAGATCGTCCAAGGATTAAAATTCATGTTAGTGCAAGAGTGGGAGAATTTGTCGCAAAAAATGATTGAGGACGTCATTAAAAGCATGAAGGATCATATCCAGACTCTTATCAGAGCCCGTGGTAGCAATACGCATTATTAATTTTCTTAAATTATTTCTGTAAGTTTTTAAAATACACGATTACATTTGACAATACAGAAATTTCATTTTACTGTATTTCCGTTTAATTGCATTTGCGTCATTAATTAAAGTATTTTTTACTCAATTATAGTAATTTGTTATAAATTTTGCCTCATTTTAAATATTGTAAAATAAAAACATTCAGTTATTATAATATTTTCTAAGAAATTCAATATTTAACGCGTGTTCCTCTAATTCTGCCGGCGTGTGTAGTTGCTTTTTAACCGACTTCAAAAAAATGAGGAGGTTCTCAATTCGACTGTATGTTGTTTTTTTTATGTTTGTTACCTCGTTTCTCTGTACTGTGTGAATCGATTTCGATCATTCTTTCTTTGATTGAAAGCTGGTGCTTGTCGTTTGGTCCCATAAAAATATGGTGAGGATCTGATGAATATCTTCGGACCTGGAGAGGGGAACTCCTTAAAATTAAGGAGAATTGCAATGGTTCTTTTTGCATTAGGTTTATTATAAAAGTTAAGCTACAGTGAGGGAGGGAAAAAGGGGTAGGGGTGAGGGGGGGGGGGGTTGTGGGTGATAAAATTAAAATACACTTAAATACTAATATCTTCAGCAGCTTATAACCGATTTTAGTGATTTCTTTTTCATTGGAAAGAACGTATTAACAGGTTGATCCCAGGAACACAAAATTAAGATCTGATTATCATGTTCAGACCTGGAGAGTAGAACTCCTCAAAATTTAATAGGATTTCAACGGTTCTTTTTGCATTGGGTTCAGTATAAAAGCTAAGCTACAGTGGTTGAGGGAAAAAGGGGTAGGCGCGGTATAGATATTTAAATTAATATAAGGTATACGTCCTACATGTTTGGTACTTGGCGGCCCGCCTTCAATATGTTACGCATATATTTTGATTTGTTGGCTAGTCAAATCATTAAGCAAATTAATCAACATGCACGAGTTCCATTAAATAAATATTATTTTTTTGGTTTTGAGTGATAGTTATTATTTTTTGGTTTTTAGTGGATTTTTGTTTTGAAGTCGGTTTTTATTTTTTTTTATTAAAAATTTTTCGATGAAGTACTTTTTTGTTCCTTTTTTATTTCCGGCGTTTCTGTGTGTAATCTTCTATATTATAAAGAATAAACTTTTGTTGTAGACGCTAATTTCCACAACTACTGATACGATTATTAAAAAAATATTTCAATGTTAGGAACGCTTATTATCCCAGAGGGACAAAAGGGTTTTTTTTTCTAATGAGTTTAAAGGGTTGAAATGTTATATCGAAAATATAGAAGTTATTTCTAAGATTATATTTAAACTCATTATTACTAACGAAAAATAGCTGCAATCAATAATTTTGGTAAAACACCATTCTGGGGGTGCAATAAGGTATTAAAATATGTTGTAAAGAAAATCAAAACCGCTGAAGCCATAGTACAAATTCTTTCATTGTTTCTAACATGTAACTATGTATATCTGGAGTATCACTAAAGTTATTTATATGAAAATGTATATATAAGCTATTTATTATAAATATATATACCAAATAATAGTGAGCAAAACTTTTGAAAAACCAGAATTATGAGAATGAATTAAGGGAACATTGTATGGAATATGTTATATGACGACCGGTTATGCTATTGATATCAAATATTTATGGGACACACTATTTGGTTGTGGAGGGATGAGATAGAATAGAGTTTCATGGACGGGATAGGACTGGGATAGCGGACACATTTCATTTGAAGTGATAGGGCGGAATGTAAAGGCATGGGATGTATCGGGATGGCATGTGACGAAAAATGATAGACAATAATTTATTTGTATGAACCTATACACATGTTTTTTTATTAACCTATAATGTCCCACTGCTGGGCAAAGGTCTCGCTCAACTTTTTCTATCTGTCTCTATTTTCTGCTAAGATACGAAAATGTTGCGATTTTAGTTACCGACGCGTAACTGTATCACGCATAATCCGGTCTCAATTACCCTATGGATGGGTCTGTAGCGCATAATGTTAGTGGCTTGTTATCATGCCACTAACGCCCTGTGGTTAGGGGGCGTAAAAATCCTACCACGGTCTCCCCTACCCATCGTAAGGGGTCACCTAAAGGAGAACAACGAGCACGTGGCTTCGTATCCGTCTTGCCCGCTCATAAAAAACCTAAATCATCAAACCTATCATTTTGTATTTAATTGTAATAATTATGTTAATATTATTAACCGACTTCAAAATAGTAAGAGTTTATCTATTTGATTAAATACTTCTCACGTTGTAAATCGATATTTACATCTTACCGAACTGATTTAAGTGATTGTTTTTTGTAAGAAAGTATGTTATTTGTAATTGATCACATAAAAGCAACTCTACTTAAGTAGAGGCCATTACAAATAAATAAATACACCCAACAGTCACATACGTACTCCTGACCCCGCAGTAAGATAAACTACGAGAATATTTTCGGTCTCACAAACATCCAGACTCACGATCGGGGCTAGGATCGAACCCACGGCTTCTCGTTTCACAATCAGTGTCTAACCAAATACGACGATAACACGAACAAGTCTGTCCAATGGACTAAAACCGAACTCCGGATCATATTTGACAATATTTTTGGTAGTTGACAAGTACTAATAAGGTTTTTTAATTTTGCAAATATCTTTGTGTCTATCTCTTTACGCCTCGGTCAAACCGAAACACTTAAAACGAAACTTTATTGAAGCTCTACCATAACAACGAAGCTAAGTGGATATCTTTATAAAATTTATTTACGGTTGTGGAACTCACGAACAAACGACTATCAATACACACATGACTCCGAAAAGTCAGAGGTGTGCCCTGAGATCTGAAGCCCCGACCACCGTGAACATGTTGGCAGTCGCGTCTGGTCGGTTACCAACAGGCCACCAAGCAATGGGTAATAGGGACCTAACTGGTCCTTATTTAAATTTCATGTTGATCATAACTAACAACAGCGCGGCTGTACCGCATTGAAAACTCACTTTGATAACTTGTGTCGTTGGCTGATTGACATTGTCTGAATGCCAATATCCCTTTCTTCCTGTTTCCATACCTATAACTTTTCTTTCCGACACCCTTTTTGAGAGTGTTTTAGGTGTTGGGGGGTAATCTTTTAGTATCCAGTGAAATTTTTGCTTGTTTATTGGAGCTATGCAACTAAAAATATTCACAATGTGTCGGTACGGTACTGGGATAAACCGTTGCAATTGCAATGGAAATAAAACAGGCGCTTCTCAATCATTCCACTACTGACATTTAACAATATTTTCCTGAATAAGTTTGCCTTCTAATAAAATTAACCTATTATTTTATGAAGTGTCCATATTGACGCAGGAAAGCGATTTTGTCGAATCTCGAAACAAGCAATTTTACACCAGAACCAAAAAAAAAATGTAAAAAATGAATAACCTCTAAACTGGAAAACGTAGGAATACCATTTCTTTAATAATAACATTTTAAAATAAAACCTTACATTTTCACGAGGTAATTCAATGCGGTATTTTTTTATGAATTAAATAATATACAAAACGCATATACGCATTTTTTGAGATACGACAAAATCGCTTTCCTGCGTCAATATGGAGATTAATAATGTAGGCTACTAAAGTTACTTAAGTATTAAAAGACGACGGCCTGGTCAGAAATCTAGTATTCATTCTCAGCGCTTATATTTCTGACTTTTTTTCTTTGACACACACAGTTCGCCGAGATTATAGCCATCCATTACATCAGTTGATTTTCAGAATGTCCATTTCATATGTATCGGCATATAGGTAACCTATTATTTTTAAACTATATCGTTGCAATTTAAGCATAATACTATTTCACACCTGATGTGACGCGCCTTGTGCTGCAGAAAGGTTTCAATAGGTGTCTAGTTTTAAACGCATTAGGCAACTAAATGGATAGTTTAAGCGAGGCGTAAACACCCTCATACTAGGCCGGCATAGTGATGTTTCTTGTACGTCGCACACATTCTGTCAGTCAATAATTTTGCGGGTCATTGTAATGCAATATTACTATAAGCGTGGGAGTAGGCGGGATGATGGCCTGTTCTGGGAATATCTGGCTTACCGCCAGGAGCCTAGAAAAGAATCTGAGGTTGATACCCACAACAATCTTAGCTTCTACGCTTTAATTTAAAGGGCACCAAGCAGCGATATTTTTCAGTAAACCTACGCTAATATTGTTAAGAACTCATTCTATCTACGGGTTTCTAGATCTTAAAGATAAACGTATCGGTGGTTTTCATCCCACACAACTGAAACACTAGTACATAGCACTTTGGTGTTATCTGATTCATTAGATTTTGCCCCCGAGACTTGCCCGCGTGCTAGATGGTAAGTAGGTATCCTATATTATTTTTTGTGTTCCTATCAACTTCAGGTAGTTTGAAGATACAGTTTTCACCATTATTATTCACAAATTTCTTCACTGAAGCAAAACCCCGACTCTAGATATTATATCCCCAAATGCAGCTACATTGATATCCATCAAGGTAAAACTAATGAAAGTCAACTTACCTAATCCATGGGCAGAATTTCCAGTTTTCAGAATTCGCATTCATCATAGATCTAATATGTGTTTACCTAGTGTAGCCGCCTATAGTGACGATATGGCTAGATAGTTTTTTGTTGCAACGTAGGCGCTGTAGTTTTCAATTGGTATGCAATATATTACTACATTAACATGTATTTTGGATGCAGTTCTTTCCGTAGTGTTTTTGCAGGCTCAAAGTCGGATCCAGCTGTTATGCCAGGGGGGATCAAATGGTTCATGTCAGATTTTACGCCAGGGAGGGTCATATAGTTCATGTCAGAACACTGCGTCCGGACTCAATACTCCAATTCGTAATAATGCCTTTTTAAAGTTTGTTACAGCCGTGATTTGTGAACTCACACACACACTTTTTTACTTTATTTATCGACATGCAAAGTATTAATTTTGTCAATCTAGAGCCAGCCTAGGGGGGCGGGTCATGACCCCCATGACCTTCCCCTGGATCTACCCTTATGCAGGCCTAACTTAAACATGTGCATGTACAAATTCTATAGAAAATGGGAATATCATACGAACGTTTAAGCAGTTTTATGTGAAACCAGCCTCGCCACTTTAAAATTTCAATCTACAGCATCAATATTTTGAAAATAACAATTTTTATGGAATACTTCACCCGAGGAGACAGTTGCATCATATAGTCTAATTGAAACGCAAAAATTTCGCACTACAATATGGAACCGTCTCCACTGAGAAAAAATAATACTATTGGATTCTAGAGTTTTTAAAATTGAACCCACGACCGTATTGGATTGTGGCGAAAAGTTTGGCGCTACTTTGCCTACATGACCATTAAACTAATTCCATTTTAATTTCGCATTGGCTCCCTGTCTTTTCATAGCCAACTATACACGTCCTACGCTATTGCAACATTTGACCTATCTATATATATAAATTATTTTAATGACTATACGTACGAAATATTATGAGTTTTGAATGTACCTAGTCAGGTCATAAATTCTGTCACATGTTTAATATAAAATAATTGAAAAAAGTTTATTCATTATGTAACCATTTATATACCAAAATGAACTTAACAAAACATAGATTCTTATGACACTAAAGTTTATTCAAAATGACCTCCGTGATTTTGAATACAGGTCTTCAATCTGCGCGGCCAGTTGTCTATCGCAGCACGAACGAGGTCCATGTCAATATCGGCGGCTGCCTTAATCAAGGATGTCTTGAGTGACTCCAAATTGGGATGAGGCTTTGAGCACGCCTTTTCCTCCAAGTGTTGCCATATCTTGTAATCTAACGGATTCAAATCTGGACTGGAGGAGGGCCAGTCTTCGTGCCGGATGAAGTCGATTTCACGCGCCGCCAGCCAGTCTTGTGTGCTCTTCGCTCAATGAGCTGGCGCCGAATCTTGTTGGAATACCCAGTGCCTGTTATTGAACATAGTATGAGAAACAGGTTCCACAAGGTTCATCAGGACTGTATTTTGATACACAACTGCATTCGTTTTTACACCTTTCTCACAAAAATGTACCTCTGTTAAGCCTCAATAAGAAACTCCCAACCATACCATGAGCGAGAATGGAAAATGACTCGTTGGACACGCGGAATACGGTTGCTCGCTTCTTCACTACTGTTTGCGTACACCTTATCATTTTGTTTGTTGTAGCTCTCTTCTACGGTAAAAATTTTTTCATCTGCAAAAAGAATTTCCCGATATTTTTTTCCCGCGTACCGCTTCAACAAAGCGCGGCATCTCTTCAGTCTCAGGTCCATTAGACGAGCATTCAAACGATGTCCTGTTTTTCTTCGATATGCTCTAAGTCTTCATTTAACACCCTTTTCACCGTGGTTCTGCTTAACCCCATCTGAAGGGCCAACAGTTTCTGCTTACGCTTGGGATTTCTTTGAATTCGCGCCTTCGAAGCTTTTATCACTGCTGGAGTCCTAACAGACCGAGGGCGACCACTTCTTGACCTGTCATCTACACTAGAGTCTTCATTGTATCGTTTGATGGTACGATAAACGAATCTTTTGGTTATATTCAAATTTTTCAGTATGTCAAAAATTTGAATTGGCGCGTAACCGCAACGATGCAACGCAATAACTGCAACACAGTCTTCTTTAAGCGTTCACTCCATATTTAAAAATGAGTAAAATTCTAAAAAGTATACATTTTTATTTTCATGAACAATTCGAAATTCGAATTAAATAAACTTTTTTGTGGCCAGCATTCTAAAAGAAAAGTTTTTACTGTATGACAATACTTATGACAATTGAAAATTAATATACACAGTTATATTAATTTTCAAGCATCGTAATGTAAATAGTGACTTGATTTTGAGGAAATACTCAAGTGCCCTTAGTTTGTTCATATTGTAACTCGCTGACCTTGCCAAACCTCAGGCAGATACTAAGAGCTCCGCGCGAATCCAAACAATTTTGTGAGGATGCATGAATACGAGGTGCGTGGTGGCCTGTTGGTAAACGGACCAGACGCGGCTGTCAACATGTTCACGGTGGTCGCGGGTTCGAACCCCAGGGCACACCTCTTACTTTTCGGAGTCATGTGTGTATTGATAGTCAATTGCCATGCACTAAAACGGTGAAGGAAAACATCGTGAGAAAACCTGCAAGCCATAGCAATTTACAAGAATTTCTATGGTTTATAAAGTCCGCCAACCCGCATTACGCAAGCGTGGGGGACTATATGGTCTAACCACTCTCAATCTTGCTCTCGATTGTAGAGGAGGCCCGTGCCCTGCAGTGGGACATATATGGGTTGATACAGTATGAATATTAATGACAATATAATAACTAAATGTTTTTCTTCTTCTGCCTGCTGATATCTCACACTTCTCTCGAGCTCATGGCAACGTGCCTTCTAAGTCTATGTTCTGAATGACTTGCCTTGTGATTTGTGGTATCGTAACCTGTAACCGAGCGCCTAGCTGATGTTATAGCGCTTTTATTCCGCCGCGATGTTCTATTGCGTTTGTCCTGCTTCACATACCGTTGTGATTCTATTGGAAAATTATCTTACTGTATGTTTATATATTAGCTTTTTTTTAGTGAATGGCGTGACGAGCAAGCCGTTCGCCTGATGGTAAGCGATACGACCGCTCATAAACAGTAGCAAAATTCCACTGCGCTCGCCATCCTGAGACATAAGATGTTAAGTCTCAATATGTCCAGTAGTTACTTTGGCTACAATGTCCTTCAATCCGAAACACAACAGTGCATTTACATTAAATAGACATAGCTTTAAATAAAAATACCATAAAAGCTTTTAAAACTAAAGTCGTGTTATACTATACTGTTCTACATACAGCTACTTGTGCTACAAATAGGATGAATAAAAACAATAAAATAAAACATGACACACACATGTACACCTAAGTAAAAAATATTACAACAAAAATTTAATAATCCACCTTCAATACATCTTTGTGCTACCTCATATAATTTGGGCAGGCTGCAATAATATAGCCCACAAGTATCCTTTACTCTTCATACTACACCTTAATCCATTACGCTGGCCTATTTCAGTTTGATAGTGTTCACGAAACGTAAAAATTCTTGCAAAATGTGTCTTTGTATACCTTGGAAGTTCATTAGGTAATACAAGTAAGAATTCGGTCGTTAAACTAACAATTTCAATAAGACTCATTTATTGGTCAGATTTTTCCATCGGCTAATTCAGTATCCACCTTGATGTCTGCCCAATACAACCAAAGAGAATTTGGTTGAGTCAATAAATTTTACAAATAAATAACACTGGCATATACATACCTATATCATACTCTTTCAACATATTATATATATTAAAACCTACGCTTTATGTAAATCTAAATATATTGGTAACAAATATGAATACCTACGTCCAGAAAGACAAGCAACAATACTTGTTGAAAGTAAAACCTGTCTTCGTTTTAAGAAAGTGATATTTCAGCGACGACGATTCGTTTAAGGGAATCGGAAGTTATTTACAATGACCACTAATTTCTATTCGGTTAGACCTTCAAATAGCCAAGTTAACTTACGGTAGCCGTATTAACGTACATTTTTACTTTTATATGCAGTAGTATTGCCAATTACGAGCGAATCGACAAAGCAACACGGCTGTGGCGGGTTTGAGACCAAAGAACACCTCTGGTTCCTTGTAAATATGCATGCACATGTGATTTTGGAGATAATAATTATTCACTATAAAGGTGAAGGGAAACATTGTAAGGAAACCCGAATAACTGGGAGTCTGCCCACTAATTTTGAAGGTACATGAAATTAAATGGTATACCTCCAAATATCACCCACATTACCTTTTAGATTGAAAACCACAACAATACGTTTTTCCGCCACGTACTACAAATCTGAGGAACTAATTGCCGACGCAGGCGCGGCGACCATACACTCGTTTACTTCCTATAATATTAATATATATCAAGAAATCGAATTTGAACTGCCTAGTAAATTGAATGATCCTACCTACTATGAAATATCGCTCGCTTAATCAATACCTAATAAATTATTGTACCAATCTTTGTAATATACAACAACGAAAAGACAAGTTAAGTTCTACTTATAGGTAAGAAGGACCTACATCAACCATTATTGAGACTGAAATGTGACGTCACAATTTAAAAAAAGATTTTCGACAATCCTCATCTATTTGATAAACAAGTGTCTACTGTTAAAATATTCAACTCGATGTTTCCTAAGACGACATTGTGTATTATAATGCAAATAACTGAAGAGTAATTGGGTAAAAACTTTGGGTAAGTGTTTACGCAATTGTGTTGAAGTGCAGACTTCATCACGGCTATATCGTAATAATTAGAAAGGGTGTCACACGGCGCGGCGCCGGCATACTGTTGTGACGAGCGGGTTTTGTTGCCGAGTTTCCCTTTCGACTTTACATGAAGTGTGTACTTGTTTTTATGAAAACAAACGTACCTTGCTACTTGTAAATAAGGCAAAAAACTTTGTTTATATTCAAACTTAAGTTAATCAATATCAAGTGTCACACTGCGAAATTTCACGGCCAACCAATTGTGCTGATCTAATGATGGAAATTCCAATACCATAAATTGTTCATTTTGAAATAAATCTTACTGTGAATAGGGAAAATAATGAAAATTGCAAAAAAAACCGGTTAACTCTTATTTTTAGATTATCTGCTTTTTGACTACCGTTTGTAATTGACATTGCTTTTTATCTCGGACTTATTCAATTATTATTTGTTTATTTATTTTATCATCTTTAGTGTCCGTTTATACGCGTTACAAACTCGCTGTAACATCAGCATTAATTCTAATTTGTAGATATTTTTTAATACATAGGAGCGTGGCTGGGTAATCCGCCTGATGGTAAGTAGTCACCACCAAGACAGCGGCAAAGCCAGGAGCGCAGTCGAGCTGCATCCTACCATAAAATCGGGAATACCCGCCGCCCCGTATTTAAGGAGCGTAAGGATTATGCCACAGTATCCTGCCCATTGTAAAAGGCGACTAAAAGGGTCATCAGAGTCGCTAGGAGTACTGTGAAGGTGGTGCACTCCCATTAAATGCGATTCCGAGACAAACGCGCTACAATTAGAGCGCGTGGCCTTGCATCTGTCGCAGACGCCCATTACATTTTAAAAGGGCGTCCATATTTAGCCGTATGTGGGAACCAACTTTGTTTCCAATAATAGAGACCATCAGAACCGGCGCGCTTCTCCCCTTGAGATATCCAGTGCCACCCAAAGTGCTCGCGATTGCCACCGACAGGTTTTCAAGCTCGACTCGGCCACAATATCCGAAGCATACCGGGCTCGTAGGGCTGTGACACTCACATACCTCTTTTCGTCTCCGCCGGGGTACCGAAAAAGGAGCTTTACAAGTTTTCCGCTTGACATAAATAAGGGGGGTACCATAATGCATCTCTTGCACCTCACAACCACTGCGCGGTCTGCACTGATACTTTATGTTTAGTACCGTCCGAGTAAAATATCGGCCGGCAAGAAACATTTGCGACTATCTCTCATCGATCGAAATACTGATGCCGGCCCACCACGGCATTGATGTAGTCGTAAATTAACGCCTTCTTTACTTTTCTTCACTTGATTGAATATTGTCTCGCAGGAGATCGTTATGAAGCGACAACTTGCGGTCGCATTCCGTTCGCCGTTCGGTGAATGACATTGTCGGATGCCCAATACCTCTTTCCTATTCACATCATTTCTCATTCCCGCTCAAAGACAAATTCTCGTGTGATCCGAAGTCTTTTTTTTCGGGTTTGGATGTCTGTGAGACCGAAAAAGCTCTTGTAATATCTAATACCCTTGACACAAGACTCGATCTTAGTGTTGGTTCAGGACTATGTATGTGTACTGTAACCTAGTCTTTGAGGTAGTATCGCACCGATAGAACCAGTCCACTTATTCCTATTATAGAAAATTGCAGTATCTTGTGAAACTCACTCACGCTTCCATACCTTTCTGAGACCACAACTTACCTTAATTGTAGGCAAACCCTGATGGTCAGTGAGTGGCTGGATTCGATTTTTTTTATTAAAAATGCCTATATACATTTGCATAATCCGTCAAAATCGCAAATGTTATCGGCAGCTCCACGATGGTCTACAAAATGAAAACCAGTCAACTACCTCAATTGTTCTTTAATGGATGCGTCATCGATGGTGCGTGACAAAGTTACCTGACCTGAGTGACCTGAGTACAGTTTTGAACAAAACCTTATCTTGGGGTCCCCAAATCTAGGAGCTGATTTGAAAAGACTACGGAATGTCCTACCGATTCCCACGAAATTTGCGCTTGTTCAGTCTTGGTTTACTTGTCTTTGATTATGCTGATACTAGTTACCTCGATCTCACCAAAGCCCAGCTTGAAAAGCTTGTGCGAGTTCAACATTTTTGTATCTGGTTCATATTTGGATTTCGCAAATATGACCATGTGTCTGAATTTCATACAAAGGACAAATAGTTATCAAAGTGCTCAAGTGATGAGTTAAAAATATGCACAATGAACGGGATATAAAAGGTTTTACGCTTCCGTGAATGTTTTACATATTACACAATATTGAAACGTAACATGTTACTTGTAAGATGGGTCGATTCAATTAAAAAGACGTAAGAGGAAATTTTAAATTCATCGTGAACATCCTATATAAATACGGCGAGAACAAACTAGACCTCATTCTATCGCGAACTCGGAACAAGCCGCACGCGCCACCATGTGTACCAGGAAGTTGATCATAATAGCGCTGTGTGCGCTCGTGTCAGCGTGCTCAGTGGCGGGCAGGCCGCAGAAACGCGCGGCCGCCAACACGGTCACACTCAGCGACGCCGCAAATAGCACCATATGCCCGTTTGAAGTCACTTACGACCCAGATGAAAACCGTATCCCTAAGTTGATCAAGATAGTCCGGTGCACGAGCCGCGCGTTCGAGCAGTGTCCCGCAGACGTCTCCGATGACGAGTGTTGCCCACGCTCCAACGCCCACGCCGTGCGAGAGTGCGTCCAGATAGAGGAGTGGGTGCCCGTCAAATACGCTGGCCAGGATACCACCACCATCAAGGTGGGGGTGGGCTGCGCGTGCATGGCGCGCACCGTGCGCCGCGCCGTCGACCACATCTGATGCCGCCGCCGCCGCCGCGCCCACCAGCTCCCACCCTCGTGCAGCATACTAGTGACTATACTTATTTATTAGATTCATTCGTGTGTCAAGATTATTTATTTTATGATTGTGATGAAAGTACGTAATTTATTATTGTGTGTTTGTAGATTAATTTTAAGTATTGTTGCGTCTTGTGCCTTCTTGTGAACTACAATTTGTTGCGTTGTAAGATGGTATCCGATTCCTAGTGTACATAATGTGAATTTTCATTTGTAAAGAACATGTGAATAAATAAAATGATTTCAAATAATTTATGTTATCTAATTTTATAATAATTAACAAGGTCAATCTAATAAATTACCAATACATACTTAATAATTACAAACCGACATAAAGGGTTAGAAAATGACTTGACTCTTGTTTTGCATTGTGTAAGTAAATAAATACTTATTTACTACACTTTTATTTCAGGAAGATTTTAGTTCAAAATACCACATATTTAAATAACATATTCCGTAAACAAGTGAATCTTAATAACTTCCATGCAAGTCACAGATCACTTGTGATCAAGCTTGTGATGCAAGTAGAACATAATCGAATAGCCTCACTCTCTAATCTCTTCGCGAAAACTAAGTCATAGACGCTTTTCCCATAAACTGCCTTAAGAGTACACATTTAACCTTTTCATTATATCTAACACAGAACACTAAACTTCTAATATATTCGATCTATATCTATCACCGTCCACTGCTGAACGTAGAACTCCCCAAGTAAACGCCAACCATCGAGGTCTAGAGCATCCGCTACCCGCCACCCTTTTCAAGCCGTCGGTCCATCGTGCAGCAGAACGTCCTAAACTACGCTTACCTAAGCGCGGTCTCCACTCCAACACTTGTCTACTCTACCGACCATCTTTCCGGCGCGGCGGTAGAAGTGACCCGCCTACTTCCAGTTCAGCATGCTAATCCAACGTACAATATCCATGACCTTAGTTCTATGGCGGATGACTTCGTTTTGAATTTTATCCCCAGGGAAACGTAACGAGTAACTAAACATCTTAGGAAAATATTACATTACATTAGGAAAATATTACATTATATTACATATATCTCTCTTTTCTATGAGATCCTGGATACCAACCTGGATAGCAAAAGTAGCAGTGAAATAAAAAAATGCGAGAACTGTCGCATCGCTGCACAGCTCACAGTGCACACATATATCAGTGGCGCAAATATGAGTACTTGTGTATCTAAACTAGTACTTAGTTACTACAACAATATTACAATACAATTACCTAACACGCCCTATTTGTCATTTAAAGGTTATCATACTTATGTTATGTTATATACCCTATACCACAGAACAGATGAATATGGTTAGAAGGGAAATACAAGCGTTTGACGCGTCATCATGACAGCATCACTGCCGCGGATCGGATGATTTCTCTAATTAGTCGCTGTCGAAATGCCTTCGAGTGTGGTGCTCCGGTGAAATAGGGTAAAAATGCTATTTGTGCTCTTTTATCTTACAGTCTCTATATTAAAACGTCGAACATCAATAGAAGAATTTCATACAACTATTCAACCCAATTTTATTGATTTTCACCTTTATTTCCAAAAAATATAGTTATTAATTACGACATTTTGGAGAATTCGATAATATGATCGACGACAAATCAAAAATATACATTACTGATTACGTGCACAGGAATGCCAAATTCCTACGCAATGCATACGACTCATTTTTGTTATTTCAACTTCGAAATTTGTCACATGTCACGCAGTGTTGTAGTCATGTACATCTATCTATATACATACATATAAATAAAATTGAAGTGTCTGTTTTAAGAGTGAAAATAAAAAAAAAAATGTCCTACTACATATCGTTATATACACGATACCTGTGCCGAAAATGATCTTTAAAAATTTTTTGTCTGCCTGTCTGTCTGTTTGTTCCGGCTAATCTCTGAAATCGCTGGACCGATTTTGACGGGACTTTTTTTGTCAGGTAGCTGATATAACAAGGAGTAACATAAGGTATATTTATTTTAGAAAAATTCTTTTATTTTAGAAAAATAAAGTAATGTTGCAATGCCAGCGCGCAGCTCACGCGCATGCCACCACTGGGCCGTTACGTCGGGCGATTCCCACCACATCTCCTACCAACGAATCAATATCACATTTACAAAATATTGTATACTAGCTGTGCCCGCGACATCGTCCGCGTTGAATTTAACAAAAAAGTTAATTAGTTTATTTAGTTTTTTTTTTGTTTTTGCATTTTTATTTAATTATAATTATCAACCTTTGTAACGAAACCATACCGCGATTTAATTCTACGGTGGCGCCATCTCTTAGCGAGCGGCGGTAAACTCCCGTTACACATTTATTTTCAGTTTTTTGTATTAGCTTTATTGAAAAATTTTTTTATATACAATATTTTGTTAATATGTGTGGTTTCGTTACAAAGGTTGATAATAAAAATAAAAAAGCAGAAACCAAAAAAAAACTAAATAAACTAATTAACTTTTTTGTTAAATTCCACGCGGACGAAGTCGCGGGCACAGCTAGTAGTAACTATATCGATATGTATGTTGATGTTATAGATTTCGTAAACTCGTAAATCAGTTTTCATATGCAATCAACAAAGAAAATTTGATCAAATTCCTTCAGTAATTTTAAATTGTAGTACTCGTAACGTTTGATAACGTTGACGACCTATCCTTATGTTCTCATTTCATAACTCCGCCAACTTGCGAACAACATAATGTTTGTGTCTGAATATACTTTATAATATAGTAACTCATTCGTTTAAAGGTTTCCAAGAGTGAGTCGATATAGTAAATCTGTATCATAAGTAATATACAAACCAAAAATAATTACGTGCAATACCTATGGAAAAACTGTATCAAGGGGATGGAATAATGAAATATTGTATGAAAAATCAAAACCACTGAAGATATTGAAGCAAAAAAATCATTATGCGCCTTTCCAATAATAAAAAAAATGTACGTTACACCCGGCTGAAAATCTTGAAAATCCTGTACATATAGATTAATAAAATACAAATTAAAATTAATTTTCATATTAGATATTGTGGTCTCATTTATTTTCCGTCTATCGAAATAATACTAATTAGATGACTTCATCAGGAAAAACCATTAGGCATATCGATAAAATAAATTCGGGTCTTATAACAAATACAGATTTCCATAATTTTATCGATACTTTAAATCGACTATTCCAAGCTTTATATATTAGATTTATATATTAGACGCTGGTTTTGATACATTTTGACGGCTATTGCCTTTCTAACCATATTCAACTGTTCTGTGCCCTATACCCACACAATCAAATATGCCATTGTTTTATTATTTAATTTGTAGGTACATTGGTATTTATTTAACTTTGAATTATTCGATTTAATTAAAAGGTTTTTCCGTGGTGAATAATATGTATTAATGATTAACTTCTAATATGCACAATAAAATATAACACAAGAGGGGAAATTGCAAAAAATAATAATTTAAGAATAATGAACGATAATGTTCTGTTCTGTTGTACCCACTTATGTCTCGGGATCGCGAACGCAGTGGAATACCAAGCATTGCTTTGTATTTTGAGGTGTTGTTTGGTGTTGTTACTGTCCATGAGCTGTCGTATCGCTTTCCATCCGGCGAACGGGAAGCTCTTCTTGCCATTCATTGTAATAAAAATATACTACTTACTTCTGTTTCGATCAAATATACACTAGATTATAAGTAACGGCCTAAAAATCGACAAGAGAAATAAGAGCACGAATGACCGTGTGCTCTTAGTACATTTTAGTATGGTCCAAACCATATAAATCTTAATTTAAATGAATAAGGTTTATGTTACCTGAAGTTGATTAATTTAAAACTTTTTGCTACATCTCGAAATTCAAATGTATAAGTATAAGCAACCTCGGCAACTTTTGGCGTGTCAATATGTTCCGGACCCTGTATCTAGTATATATTTGGTCGAAGTACTTCTGTTTCTATCTCTGTCTCTGTATGATTACGCAGTAACATTATCTTCTCTTCTGCTTCACTGTTTTAACATAATGCACAGAGATTTTGTTCCCGATGTCCGCTCTAGTATACTCGTAATACCTTAATGAATAGACAACATGTTTTTGTCCTCTCGTTGGTTATTCATAGTACTAATTACAAAATATTTAATTTGCAATCTGTAGAAGCCTGTATACGCCCCACTTCAGGGCACGGGCCTCCTCTACAATCGAGAGTACTATTGAGAGTGGTTAGGAAATATAGTCCACCACGCCGGCCTTATGCGGGTTGGCTTAGTTTAAAATACATAATTTTAATTTGATTAATCCTTATTAATAAATAGTTTAATCTTTGTTACCCTATTCATGGACTTATATCCAAGTATGTATATTATATGCACCAAACGTGAAATCAATTGTTTATTCTGATGTGTCACTCAATACTAACATAGTTTTTGTACGAATATACGTATTTAAGTGAAATGTAGGGATCCATAACCATTTTACGCCTCAGATCCGCCCTGGAAAAGCGTCTGATCTGAAGGTGCCCATGAATCCAGGAGTCACTCATGACCACCACGCCGTGCTGTACGAGGAGGAAAAGCCGTCAGCAGACGTGCCTATCTAAGAAGCCGCGTTTAAACGCTCTAAGTCGAAGGGACGATCCCTCAATACCACTGCAGTAGATTTGCATTGACACTCTTGGGGAGTCCGTTTCTACTCAGGAAAACTAGTTACTGAGGTAGGACTGCACTAAAGCCACCTCACGTAGGACGCAGTTCGAGCCTTATAGGGTGGGCTAATTGCGGAATGGATCCGATACATGCGATCCAGAAACACGAATTTTAATTTTGATAAGAGTGTGAAACGATAGATTTATACATAAATTAGACATGAGATGGACGTCAGCATCCTGCGCACGCGCTTACACTAATAGTCCGGGCCCGTAACTGTCACAATCACTGACTTGGAACTCCGTCTCCGTGGCGTCCATTTACGTCACTGGATGACCAATTAACGCCCGGCATATCAATTTTAAATAACTGTATAATGACGAATATAATTGGCTTTATCAACATAACTATTCGTTTATTGTTAAAAATATGCTGGCATTACCCAATAGCTATCAATACCTGGATAAGCTTCGAGGAAAATTGTGTTTTAAATGCATTAAATGACACGCCAAAGTGAGTGCAACGTACCTATCAACGTACATCACCTACGTGCACGTACAATGCAATTAGAGTACATAAAAAAATGATTGAAGTTAAATTATATCGTAGAACATCTGATGGATCCAATAAATTATTTTTATTTTCTCGTTGATGTACAGTTGACTAGTGCAATTCATATACAATAGAAATTCTTACCTTCCCTATGGTATTCATGTTACCTTACAATTTTTTCCATCACTGTTGCTGTGGGTGGTAAATCATTACCCATAAAAACGTGAAAAGTCAGAAGTACGCCCCGGGATTCGAACCCGCAACCTCCGTATTACCACTTCCTATATAACAAAGTACTCTGTGATTACCACGCACTTATACCTAGTCAGGTCATAAATTCTGTCACATGTTTAATATAAAATAATTGAAACAAGTTTATTCATTATGTAACCATTTATATACCAAAATAAACTTAACAAAACATAGATTCTTATGACACTAACGTTTATTCAAAATGACCTCCGTGATTTTGAATACAGGCCTTCAATCTGCGCGGCCAGTTGTCTATCGCAGCACGAACGAGGTCCATTTCAATATCGGCGGCTGCCTTAATCAAGGATGTTTTGAGTGACTCCAAATTAAGATGAGGCTTTGAGCACGCCTTTTCCTCCAAGTGTTGCCATATCTTGTAATCTAACGGATTCAAATCTGGACTGGAGAAGGGCCAGTCTTCGTGTCGGATGATGTCGATTTCACGCGCCGCCAGCCAGTCTTGTGTGTTCGTCGCTCTATGAGCTGGCGCCTGGCGGCTTCTTGTTGGAACACCCAGTGCCTGAGATTGAACATGGTATGAGAAACAGGTTCCACAAGGTTCATCAGGACTGTAATTTTTACACCTTTCTCACAAAAATGTACCTCTGTTAAGCCCCAATAAGAAACTCCCAACCATACCATGAGCGAGGATGGAATATGACCTCGTTTGACACGCGGACTACGGTTGCTCGCTTCTTCACTACTGTTTGCGTACACCTTATCATTTTGTTTGTTGTAGCTCTCTTCCACGGTAAAATTTTTTCATCTGAAAATAGAATTTCCCGATATTTTTTTCCCGCGTACCGCTTCAATAAAGCGCGGCATCTCTTCAGTCCCAGGTCCATTAGACGAGCATTCAAACGATGTCCTGTTTTTTTTCGATATGCCCGAAGCCCTAAGTCTTCATTTAACACCCTTTTCACCGTGGTTCTGCTTAACCCCATCTGAAGGGCCAACAGTTTCTGCTTACGTTTGGAATTTCTTTGAATTCGCGCCTTCACAGTTTTTATCACTGCTGGAGTCCTAACAGACCGAGGGCGACCACTTCTTGACCTGTCATCTACACTAGAGTCTTCATTGTATCGTTTGATGGTACGATAAACGAATCTTTGGGTTATATTCAAATTTTTCAGTATGTCAAAAATTTGAATTGGCGCGTAACCGCAACGATGCAACGCAATAGCTGCAACACGGTCTTCTTTAAGCGTCCACACCATATTTAATAATGAGTAAAATTCTAAAAAGTATACATTTTTATTTTCATGAAAAATTCGAAATTCGAATTCAATAAACTTTTTTGTGGCCAGCATTCTAAAAGAAAAGTTTTTACTGTGTGAATTGTCACAGTAAAAACTTTTCTTTTAAGTATTGACTTATGACCTGACTGTGTATATGAATATATTAAAAACGTCCCAAGTCGATGCCACATGGAGGGGAAGTACCTTCCTTAAAATAATAATAATAAACTCTTTATTATTGCACCACAAAACATAAAATTAAAATATGAGACAGAAGAACATTTGGTGAAACAATCGGCGGCCTTATCACTAAAAGCGATCTCTTCCAGACAACCATTAAATCAGGTAAAAATGCCAGGAGACATTGGCGGTGCTTTATGTTATAAACTTGCATAAAGAATACTTACATATATAATATATATTTCTAGAATTATATATATATATATTACTAAATTCAGCAAATTAATAAACTTACATAAAAATACATAACAAATACATACATATACTTAATAATGTATGGACATTATACTATTACGAGAGATAGTAAGCCTTTACATGTAGTTTGAAGGTTTCCGTACTGCTTCTACCGTAAAAGAGCGGCCATAAAATGATGTCCTATGTGCTGGAACTTTAAGCATAAGATTCTCTGACGACCGAAGAGAAAGTGAATTGGCAGTATGTAGGAAACTAAAGCGTTCCTGAAGGTAGCGCGGAGACGAGGGATTAAACAGTATATTGTAGAGAAGAGATAGGATATGAACATCCCGGCGGCGGCGTATAGGAAGCCACTTGAGCTTAATACGATATTCAGAAACATGGTCATATTTGCGCAGTCCAAATATAAACCTGATACAGAAATTTTGGAGACGCTCAAGCTTATTTAGCTGGGCCTCGGAAAGATCAAGATAGCTGGCGTCGGCATAATCAAGAATAGGGAGCAAGAGAGACTGTGCAAGCACAATCTTAGTGGTAGTGGGAAGAAAATTACGCAACCTACGTAAACACCCTGCAGAGGCAAATATTTTGCGACTCATAGCCATTATTTGAGGTCCCCAAGACAAACTGCGGTCGAGAATTACGCCAAGGTTTTTGACATGATCACTGAGCGGAATAACAACCCCGTCCAGCATCACGTCAGGCAGAAGTGTCCAGTCGACTTTGCAGAGAGTTCTCTGGCTACCTAAAACAATGGCCTGTGTTTTTAAGGGGTTTAGCTTAAGACCATATGATTTAGACCACTCTGTTATTTTATGAAGGTCACTGTTCATTACATGAATAGCGTGACTAAGCTGATTGAGCGGAAACTGGCAATACAGTTGTAAATCGTCTGCATATAGGTGGTAGGAGCAAGAAAGATTACGAGATATGGAGTTAATGAAAACAGAGAAAAGAAGAGGAGATAGGACGCCACCCTGAGGTACGCCAGCAGATGTGGTACACCATGAGGAAGTCATTTCCCCTAGGCGGACGCATTGACGGCGACCGTACAGGTAACTTTGAAACCAGTCAATCACGCTTGGAGATATGTTGAAGGAGCGCAGTATAGCTAGGAGGATATCAAAATCAACCGTGTTAAAGGCGTTGCTGAAGTCAAGAAGCGTCAACACAGTTAGCTGACCGTTCTCCATCCCTAGACGAATGTCATCAGTGATTTTAACGAGCGCAGTAACTGTGCTGTGTCCAGGACGAAAGCGGAGGTTGTTGTGTGTTGTGTGTTGTGTGGTTTAAAAATTATAGATAATCAATTTTACTGAAGGAAGACATCATTTTAACTTTGAAAATAATTCGAATTGAATTTAAAAATTGTGAATAATCGCATGTCTGAAGCGGGAATAGAACTCGTAACGTGGTAAAAAAAAACCTATCAATTTAAGATACTTATCAAAAGGCTCGATCTTAAGGATTATTTTTCCCCATATAACATAGCATCTCAAATGAAAGGAAGATCAAGAAAATGATGAAATCATCAAGTAATTAAATAAAAATATTAGATCAATAATTATTGTCATTAATATTTGTTAATGTAATTATATCGTAATTATAGATAAAAAGTCTTCTACTAAAACAAATAAATGGATCATCTTACTATATTTTGAATACCTTTAATACAAGTACTTGACGATAACAATATAGCAATTAATTCATAAACATTACAATAACAAGGAAAACGTATACCACGCCCGACTCATTCATAAACTCTAAAAAAGCAACGTGAGTCGATAGTTTATAAGTATATGATAGTATCGAAAAATCAGTTACCCAAATTTTTCGAAGGTTGGTGATAAAACTTTCCCAAAAAAGGCGCAATGCATTGAATTGTTTTGTCCACGAAACTCCTTTGATACTTTAAAACTGTCTGAAACTTGGTTTAATTGTGATTAGATCTGCCGGGAGAAAATTAAAATAAATTGTGAATGCCCAATTTCAATATGAAATAAAGGTAAGTAGAAGTATATTATATATTCTCCCATATAACACAGCCATACATATTAAGCATAAGAAGGAACAGGATACACCATTGACAAGGTATGATGGTATTGCCAAAGATCATTACTTTCACGCTGACTCAAAACAAAATCCCAATGTTTAGGTAGTGGGTAGTAATCGCGAGACAGCTCGGCTCGTATACAGCTGGGGTTTCCTGCCTGTCGAATAATGTTTTGGAAAACATTTTGAACTCGACACATTTATCCTTAAAATATTATCCATTTTTCTTTTTCATACCTTTAAGTTGAAGAAACCCATTTCGCAGGAAATGTTTAACCATCATATACCTATGTAGGTAATGAATAGGAATAAGATGTTCGATGACGCGTACCTTTTTAACTTTACGTGAATACTAATTATCTTAAAGAAACCAACCCTAAAATAATATTAATGTTATGGGCCAAGTGAATAATCGGGCATTATTCATAATGCCCGGGCAATATAAATAATGCCCAATATGAGCGGGCAATGTGATTATAACCAATCAATTTATCACATTGCCCGGGCATTATGAATAATGCCGTGCCCATTGGGCAGAGTGATGTAAAGCGAATCAAAATCAAAACAATGAGCCGAAGTGGTAGAATTTAGAATAGGGCAGCACGAGGGGGTGGGTTGGGAGGAGTGGAGCGGGAGGGGGAGTGTCGCATCTCCCCTGGTACCACTCCCATGAAAAGGTAACGCACTATTCCTGAGAAATATCTATTTATTTATTTAAAACTTCATTTTACACCTAAAACTAACAATACAGAAATAAACGACAAGAAAAAAAAATGTACAAAAGGCGGTCTTATCGCTCGAGGTGATCTCATACAGACAACCAACCATGGGAGTGATAAGAGGGAACGAAAGTTTTGGGGTACCATGAGGTGTACGAAAGGATAAATGGACATATATCTAGGTAGACAGGTTATAATATTTATTTATGTATGTGTTAAGTCTAGGTAGACATAAACACATACATAAATAAATATTATAACTAACATGTATCAAGTATCAACATTACACATAAAATAACCATAGCAACAAATATATATATATGTTATGGGCCAAGTGATTAATAAATTTTGCGTATAGTTCGTTTATTTTTCTGTAAAATGCCATGATTTCGTTGCCATATGGACTCTAACACTGCTTCTAGAGCCGTAACGATGATCTCAGCTGGTAATTCTCAGCGTTCCGTGGCTTTAAAGCTGGGATATTTACGTAGAGCTGTCCAAAACCTTTGCAACCGGTATCAAAAGAAGGGCAGTGTATCACGGCGTCGTGGCTCAGGAAGAGTTCGTACTACCAGCGCCCAAGAAGACCGTTATGTGCAACTTTGTGCACGTCGAAATCGGAATACTACAGCTCGCCTTCTACAAAATCGCTTACACCGGACTTCGGGTACCCTAGTCAGCGACCAAACAATAAGAAATCGTTTGCACGAAGACCAGCAATTTGCAAAAAGGCCAGCAGCCCGGGCTAAACTGACCTAAGCTCACCGTGTAAACCGTTTAGATTTGCACGTCAACATTTGTTTGGTAAAAACTAATGGCGTAACGTACTCTTCACGGATGAGTGTAAAGTGAAGTTTTTTAGGGATGATAGACAGGGACGAGTATGGAGAAGAAGTAGAGAACGTTTCTCAGATGTTTTTATTCATGAACGTGATAGATTTGTTGGACCCAATGTTATGGTCTGAGCCGGTATTAGCTTACAAGGTAAACCTGACCTTGTTTTTCTAAACCAGGGTACTGTGACAACACAAAGTTACATCGCTCGAGTAGTCAGACTTCATATCATTTCATTTTCACAATCAGCCTCTGAAGGTTTCATCCTGATGCAGGACAATGCTCGACCGCACACAGCATGAGCAACCTTGGCGGTCCTAGACGAAGCCAATCGAAAAATAGTGGTGGCCCTTATTTTGTTTTGACGAGTATATATATATATATATATATATATATATATATATATATATATATATATATGGCATATATATATATGTTATGGGCCATATACGGCAGTATTCATAATGCCCGGGCAGTATGAATGTTGCCGAGCCATATCGGGCCAAGTGATTAATTACAATCTAAACTCACCTATTTATCACATAGCCCGGGCATTATGAATATGGCTACATGATGATCGGAAAACGTGATTAATAGGTGATTTTTTACGTGGTGGGCTGCCGCATTGTCGCATCTGCGACAGACCCATAAATAAGACAGGTTGAATTGACCTGCTTATGTTTAGTTGTTTTTTAACGACCGCAACATTATCTTCAGAAGAAAATTAGTGTACCCACTTTATGGATCAGTTAGGTCGACTGTGCCCCTAGACTGACTCGGGACACCCCAACTTCATGTAGTCTTTTGGCTACCGACTCTAGAGGATATATAAAAAGCCGGAGGCGCGGAGGGAGAGCAGCCCCCACCCGCTGTAACGAAGGATCGGTGAGTGGTAGCGGCTGAGGCTGGTCGCCAGTGGCGACCAGCAAGCTGAAGCTGCGGAGGTGAGCATGGGTGCCTATCTTTTGTTATGCAAGGGCGAAGGGGCTGAACTTCCCGTAGCGCCGGAGACGATGCAGAAGCTAATTTTGTATTAGTGGTACCAGGGGAGGTGCGACTCTCCCCCTCCCCCTCCACTCCTCCCAACCCACCCCCTCGTTCTGCCCTATTCGAAATTCTACCACTTCGGCTCATTGTTTTGATTTTGATTCACTTTACATCACTCTACCTAATAGACACTTTACATTATTCATAATGCCCGGGCAATGTGATAAATTGATTGGTTATAATAACATTGCCCGCTTTTATTGGGCATTATTCATATTGCCCGGGCATTATGAATAATGCCCGATTAATCACTTGGCCCATAACATATATATGAACATACATAAATATACACGGTATACATGCAAAAATTACATGCAATGTCTTCAGTTTAGTTGTGAAAGATAATGTTATTTGACCAATCTTTTGAATATTGGCAGCGAGCGACTCTGCCCGCCTCACTGCGACAGGTAATGAATTCCACAGCCTAGCAGCTTGTACAGTAAAATATTTGTCATAAAATGTAGTGTAATACTGGGATTTTAAGTGTTAAGTTCTCCGATAACCTCAGGGATCTTGAATGCGTATCATGAAGAAACTCGAATCGGTTATTAAGATACGGGGAAGAATGGGGATTGAAAAGTATAGAATAAAGAAGAGATAGAATATGGGTATTCCGGCGAAACCGAATGGGTAACCACTTGAGCTTGTTACGGAATTCGGAGACGTGATCATATTTGCACAATCCAAATATAAATCTAATACAAAAGTTTTGAAGACGCTCAAGTTTATTAAGTTGTTCCTCAGTGAGATCAAGATAACTGGCATCCGCATAATCAAGGATGGGGAGCAGGAGGGATTGAGAAAGCGATATTCTCGTGGCGATAGGTAGAAAATTGCGTAACCTCCGCAGGGACCCAGCCGAGGCAAATAGCTTCCTACTCAATTCTCGAAGCTGGGGACCCCAGGAGAGAGATTTATCAAGAATAATACCCAGATTTTTCACTGTGTCGTTAAAAGGAATAGCTACATCATTGCAAGAGACTGGCGGTATAAGCGACCATTTCAATCTAGACATCAACCTGGGGCTGCCGACAACAATGACCTGCGTTTTAACCGGGTTAACTTTAAGTCCAAACTCCTTACTTCAATTAGAGATGCGTCCAATTTCTTCATTAATAGCTAAAACAGCATCTTTCAGCTCATCTGGATTTGCATGACAATATATTTGGAGATCATCTGCATAAAGGTGGTAGAAAGAACGAAGAGTATTGGTGATCAAGTTTATAAAAATAGAGAAGAGCAGAGGAGATAGCACGCCACCCTGTGGAACGCCAGCCGAAATGGTGCACCAAGAAGATAACTTATCTTCAACACATATCCTCTGCTGGCGTCCGAACAGGTAACTACGAAACCAATCAACCGCACCTGGAGACATGTTAAGAGAAAACAGTACACCGAGTAATACATCAAGATCCACCGTGTTGAAAGCGTTGCTGAAGTCAAGCAGAGCTAAAACTGTCAGCACGCCTCTGTCCATGGCCGATCTGATGTCATCCGTAATATGAATAAGCGTTGTGGTAATACTGTGTCCAGGACGAAAACCGGATTGGAAAGGGTTGAGGAGCTTGTTATTGTAAAGGAAATCTGAGAGTTGGGAATGGATTAGGCGCTCGAGAACTTTTGAGAGGAAAGGTAGAATGGAGATAGGACAAAACTCGGAAAAGGTAGAAGGATTACTTTTTTTAGGTATAGGGATAATGTGGGCTTCTTTCCACGCTTGAAGAAAGGTGCCGCTGGAAAGGGAATGGTTTAAAATATGGCAAATAATAGGGAGGATTTCATCAAGGATTGGGATAATCATACTACGTCCGACACAGTCACTACCAACCGCGTTAGATGAACTCAGCAAAATGTTCTTCCTAACATCACAGGCAGCAAATTGTTTGAAAACTAGAGGAGGACAATTGGGAGCTTGACAGGAAGATAGATAAGATAGAGTTTTAATTTTAGTGGTTCCATATAAATTGGTTGGAGAGCAGAAATGTTGGTTTAAGGAGTTTAAATCCATATTTTTGGAGACGGTGTCTTGTTGCGATTTTCCAACTCCCAGTGATTTTAGAAATTTCCAAACTTGAGCTTGGCCTGCAGTTTTAATAGACTCATGGATAAATTGGCGTTGAGCGTTTCTACACACCTTGCTGTAGTTATTCCGGATCGCCATATATTTCTGCCAGTTTAGATCACTGGGTCGACAATTGTACCTTGACTTAGCTTTGGCTTTCTTTGAGAGCAGTTGTTTTATGTCAGCAGTAAGCCAAGGTGACGGTCGCTGTTTGACTTTGATTCTCTGGACCGGAGCATGCACATCATAAAGTTTTGTGAGTTCGTCATTGAAAAAATTGACTTTGGTGTCGATAGAGTCATTCTCCATGAGAGAGCTCCAGTCAATGTTGTCAGCATCCCTGCGAAGATCAGCAAGATTTGCGCCTCGAAAATTTCGTCGCAGGATTATTTTAGGAGAGGCTTTGGGAGGACGAACACGATAGGACAGAAAAAGAAGGTCATGGTAAGAAAAGGCATCTGCTGGGCATTGACCATGTTTTGCAACAAGATCCAGGGACGAGACAAGGATAAGGTCGAGAAGAGAAGGATTACAGTTAGGAAAGTGGTAAGTGGCGGAAAGAGGAAGAATGAAAAGATTGCTAGATTGGACGGTGGATTGACGAGAGGAAGACCGGGAGTCATTTTTAAGTAGGCAGGTATTAAAATCACCCATGATTATGGTTTGACTGTACGAGGGGATTAAGTTTTCAAGAAGAATCTCAAAAGAGGAAAAAAGGTTAACGCGGAGTGAAGGACAGTAGTAGACACCGAGGAGGATTTTTTGATGTGAGATTTCCACCTCTACGAAAAATACCTATTATAGCAACCTAACCCCTAAAACACTTGTTGTCAATACAAATTAACTTCTGCATCGTCTCCGGCGCTACGGGAAGTTCAGCGCCTTCGCCCTTGCGTAACAAAAGATAGGCACCCATACTCACCTTCGCAGCATCGGCTTGCTGGTCGCCTCCGGCGACGAGCCTCAGCCGCTACGGCTCGCACGGTTGCCTATCCTTCGTTACAGCGGGCGGGGGCTGCTCTCCCTCCGCGCCTCCGGCTTTTTATTACACTCTAGGGTTGGTAGCCAAAAGACTACGTGAATTCGGGGTGTTCCGAGTCGGTTTTGGAGCACAGTCGACCTAACTGATCCATAAAGTGGATACACTAATTTTCTTCTGAAGATAATGTTTCGGACGTTAAAAAACAACTAAACATAATCAGATCAATTCAACCTTTCTACTTTATAGGTCTATCGCAGATGCGACAATGCGGCAGCGCACCACGTAAAAAATCACCTATTAATCACTTTGCCCGATCATCATGTAGCCATGTTCATAATGCCCGGGCAATGTGATAAATAGGTGAGTTTAGATTGTAATTAATCACTTGGCCCAATATGGCTCGGCAATATTCATACTGCCTTATGAATACTGCCCGCATTAATCACTTGGCCCATAACATATGTACTTCACTTTCGTTGCCGCACTCACACTACGCTCGGCGTTCGCGCTAGGGTTGGTTACTCTTCTTTAAGGACCATCCCACCCCCGAAGGGGCGAGGGTGTGTCGGACTCACCGGCGCCTTCCGAGCCCAACGAGATGTTGTGCCGCCCGTGGATGTAGACGGAAATACCGACTAAAAACCCCGCGTCGGCCACCATCGGTGCACTTCAGAGACGGCCCCGGGATTCCGTGCGACAGACGCACCAGGACCGCCTCTCCGTGCACTGCCGCTTAGCGACGCGGCTTTGGACGCGTGTTGCGTCACGTCTCGGGGGCGACCCTATGTGGCCTCTGCGGCGCCGGGTTAGATGTTGTCCCGGCGCCTCCTACGTCTCCTGTGGCGACGAGCGGGATCGGTCTGCTCCCGATCCCGCTCGGCGCTCTCCTTCTGCGACATGATACGTTCGCAGAAGGAGAGCATGGCTCGCCACGAACTCCGGCTGCCGACCATGGCGGCAACCACGGCCGGCAGTGAAAGGTCGCTTCCCACGACCGCGATGAGAGCGCTGCGCTCCTCGTCCCAGGCTGGGCACTCCTCCAGCGTGTGCTGGGCCGTGTCCTCACGGCAGTTGCCACAATAGTGGCACACGGTGGACTCCTCCGCTCCGGCTATGCGACACAGGTACGCACCGAAGCAGCCGTGCCCGGTGAGCACCTGCGTCAGCCGGTATGTCGGCGCACCGTTGCGCCTGTCCAGCCACTGTTCGAGGACAGGTCGCACTGCCGCGACGGTCCTCGTACCAGCACTAGGGTTCTCCAGCCTGGAACTACACTCCTCCACGGCGGTCCTGCGGAGGGAGGCCAACATGGCCTCGACCTCACGGAGGACCATCCTCTGCCCACGCCCGAACGCCTCTTCTCGCCGGAAGAAAGCCGACGAGAGGGTTTTAGCGTCCAGCACCCAGGGCAGAGTTCCCGCCAATACGCAGGCCGCCTCGTGCGAGACCGTGCGGTAGCCCCTGATTATTCGCTGCGCCACCATGCGCTGCGGACGGTGCAGCAGGCGGACGCAGCGAGCGCTCAGGGACTCGGCCCAAACGGGACTCCCGTAGAGGGCCATGGACCGCACGACTCCAGCATAAAGGTTTCGACAAGGGATGCCAGGACCATCAGTGTTGGGCAGCAGGCGCCCCAGTGCGCCCGCCGCCCTCACCAGCTTCGGCGACAACTCCTCAACATGCGTGCGGAAATCCCATCGACTGTCGAGGACGAGACCGAGGTATTTCGACTGCACGCGGGGGGGCATCGGGGGCCCTTCCGTGCTTCACGCTGGCTCCTCCTAATGCCGCGTGCCCGCTTCACACTATATCCTCCCTTCTCGAGTATCGTCTTGGTTCAACCACGCTTGTCCTTACCCTATCCCACTCTCTTTAAAATATGCGAAGGCACAATCGAAGCAGGCTCTCCACGGCGGGAAATTTATCCACATTTTCTGTGGACTTCTGTAATGTCAGGGGTCTACATAGCAACCTCGACGCCGTCCACCACCATCTAGAGACGGCGCGGCCTGCCCTGCTCTTTTTAACGGAGACGCAAATATCCGCCCCTGACGATGTATCGTACTTAAATTACCCCGGTTACGTTTTGGAACATCGATTCCTACGTAAAGCCGGGGTGTGCGTCTTCGTCAGGGGTGATATCTGTTGTCACCGCCTTCGGGGCCTCGAGCGTCAGGACCTGTCTTTATTGTGGCTACGAGTAGAATTCAGGGGTAGGACCCGAGTCTACGCATGCCTGTACAGGTCCCACGCCAGTGATACGGGATCTACTCAATTATTTGAGAGCGTCCAAGTGGGGACTGACCAGATTCTCGAGCAGTTCCCTTCCGCGGAGGTGGTGGTCCTCGGTGATTTCAACGCTCATCACAAAGAGTGGTTGGGATCCAAGACCACTGATCTCCCCGGTCGGGCTGTCTATGAGATGGCCTTGGCTTATGGTCTCTCGCAGCTGGTAACACAGCCCACCCGTGTTCCAGACGTTGAGAGCCTTGAGCCCTCTTTGTTGGATCTTCTGCTGACGACCCACCCGGACGGATACAGGATAGCGGTTGATGCTCCCCTGGGATCATCTGACCACTGCCTGGTCCGTTCATGGGCTCCTGGAGTGGGTCCCAGCCGCTCTTCGACGACTGGAACTCGCACAGTTTGGCGGTACATGTCAGCAGATTGGGATGGACTGCGAGAATTCTTTGCGTCCTACCCTTGGGGGCGGCTTTGTTTCTCCTCCGATGATCCTGACGCCTGTGCGGACTGCGTCGCGGATACGATTAGCTTGGGTATGGAAACTTTCATACCCAGCTCGAAAATACCCGCAGGGCGTCGCAGCCGGCCTTGGTACAATAGTGCCTGTGCTGTTGCTGCGCGCCTAAAGCAGTCCGCATACACGGTGTGGCAAGACGCAAGGAGGCGTCGGGATCCAAATTCAAAGGAGGAGAAACGGAAATTCAACGCCGCCTCTAGATCCAACAAGAGAGCCTTAGCTAAGGCCAAGGCGGAGCACATCCGCAGAATTGGCGAGCGACTCCAGAGCTATCCCTCTGGGAGTCGTGCTTTTTGGTCGCTCGCTAAGGCTGTGGAGGGTAATTTCTGCCTGTCCAGTCTCCCACCACTGCGCAAGTCCGATAACAGTTTGGCCCACAGTGCAAAGGAGAAGGCCGATCTCTTGGCCCAATTCTTTGCCTCGAACTCGACTTTGGATGACGGGGGCGCCACACCGCCGAACATCCCGCGTTGTGAGAGCCTCCTATCTGACGTAAAAATCACCCAGCGTGCTGTCAGACGGGAGCTCAGGCTTCTAGACGTCCATAAGTCGAGTGGGCCAGACGGTATCCCCGCAGTGGTTCTTAAAACGTGCGCCCCTGAGTTGACACCCGTGCTCACGCGCCTTTACCGTCTTTCCTATAAAGCCAACCGGGTTCCGGCTTCGTGGAAGGTCGCCAATGTACACCCTGTCCCCAAAAAGGGTGACCGTTCGGACCCTTCGAGTTACAGGCCGATTGCTGTCACATCCCTACTCTCCAAGGTTTTGGAGCGAGTTATCAACACTCAGCTCCTGAGGTATCTTGAGGATCGCCAGTTGATTAGTGACCGCCAGTACGGTTTCCGTCATGGTCGCTCGGCTGGTGACCTTCTTGTGTACCTCACGCACCGTTGGGCGGAAGCTTTGGAGAGTGGGGGTGAGGCGATTGCGGTCGGCCTTGACATTACGAAGGCGTTCGACCGAGTGTGGCATCGCGCCCTTCTGGCGAAGCTACCTGCGTATGGAATTCCTGAGGGGCTCTGCAAATGGATCGCCAGCTTTTTGGATGGTCGGAGCATAAAAGTCGTAGTGGACGGCTGTTGCTCCGAGACCAAGACCATTAATGCTGGTGTTCCACAAGGCTCGGTGCTATCGTCGACACTCTTTATCCTGCATATCAATGACATGTTGTCTATTGATGGCATGCATTGTTATGCAGATGATAGTACGAGTGACGCGAGGTACATCGGCCAACGGAGCCACTCTCGGGATTCCATTATGGAAAGACGGTTTCAACTTGTGTCTGAAGTCGAGAGCTCTCTGGGGCGGGCCTCCGAATGGGGTGAATTGAACCTAGTTCAATTTAACCCTTCGAAGACACAAGTTTGCGTGTTCACTGCGAAGAAGGACCCCTTTGTCATGGCGCCGCAATTCCAAGGAGTTACTCTCCAAGGATCCGAGAGTATTGGAATCCTTGGCATCGAAATATCAAGCAAGGTCGAGTTTAGGAGTCATTTGGAGGACAAAGCCAAACTGGCGAGCAAGAAGTTGGGAATCCTGAACAGAGCCAAGCGGTACTTTACGTCGGGTCATAGATTGACACTTTACAAAGCGCAAATCCGGCCCCACGTGGAGTACTGCTCCCACCTCTGGGCAGGTGCCCCAAAATACCAGCTCGACCCACTTGACTCCTTGCAGCGACGAGCTTGTCGAATTGTCAATGATCCCGATCTCACGGACAAATTGGAACCGTTAGGACTGCGGAGAGACTTCGGATCTCTCTGTGTGTTCTATCGTTTGTTCCATGGGGAGTGCTCCGAAGAGTTGTTTGAGATGGTACCACCGTCGCCTATGTACCATCGCACCACACGTTTCCGCAGTAGAGTTCATTCCCACCACCTGGAGGCGTACCGCTCCCTAACGGTACGTTTCCAGCGTTCTTTTCTACCACGTACGTGCAAGCTCTGGAATGAACTCCCTGCATCGGTGTTTCCTCAGTTTTGACCTGTCCTTCTTCAAACGAGGTTTAAGGAGAGTACTATCCTTGAGGTAGGCAGCGACTTTGTTGTGCTGGTCCCCTGGCACTACGGAGGTCCATGAGCAGCGGTAGCCGCTTACCATCAGGCGGGCCGCTTGCTCGTCTGCCTACTAGGCAATAAAAAAAAAAAAAAAAAATTTCATCCTCGAGCCGACGGGAACCCGCACGCTCTCCACCGTGATGTGGGCCCCACGCGGAGGCCCACACCGAGGACCGTGGAAACACACGGCCTCGGTCTTGTTGAGGGCCACCGTGAGGCCCAGTCGCCGAATCCTGCCCACCACCAGTCCAGTACCGAACGAGGCGAGCAGGGCGAACCTCTGGAATGAGGTTTGTTAACTCTGGCGTAGGCGAAAATACGTATCGTGTTAATAGCACTCGTATCGTTTGGTTTATTTTTAAAATAAAATATATAAAACACAATAATAAAATAAATAAACTTGAATTGTATTTATGAAGTCATTGAGAATGTGTATGTCATTATTCTAAGTATTTTTTTATTGTTTTTGTATAATATACATGTATTTTTAAAAAAAATATTTTATTCTATTATTATAATCTGGGCCAACCCGCACTAGGCCAGCGTGGTAGACTATATGGCCTAACCACTCTCAATCGTACTTTCGATTGTAGAGTAGGCCCGTGCCCTGCAGTGGGACGTATATGGGCTGATACAATACAATTATAATCTGGTGTTTTATATACAATACAAGGGTAATAACTTTTATTAATTTGTTCCATCTTTGCACAAAAAATATGACTATTTGCGTGCCTAAAGCGGATGAAACTCGCGCTCGCAGTGGTCTCGACTGGTTTCGAATATCGTGTCGGTGAACGCTGTCTATGTGTGCTTTGATTTAGCGCGCTTTGTATGAAGCTTGACTTCTGTTAGTTTAGTATTCTGTGGAGTAGGACTGTAGGGATGCGACGCGTTGCCGAGGTACGCGCTACATGTTTCTTTAAAACCTGTGCTTTAAAACTATCGGGTATAGGACTTTATTTTTTTTGTTCCTGTGCCTTCATAATAACACCCACCCAACAGTCACATACATAGTCCTGACCCCACACTAAGATCGATTCTTGTGTCGTGGGTATCAGGAACTACGGGAGACTTTTCGGTCTCACAAACACCCAGACCCGCAAGAAATATTTGTGGGCCGCACAAACATTTCTCACGGTGCGGGGATCGAACCCGCGGACTCTCGTTTCACAGGCGGCGTCTCGTTTCACAGGCGGCGTCTAACCGGTTGCGCCACGGAGGCTGTCAATTTAGTTTATCTCGCGTTATTGGTTATCGTCTAGTTCTGGGACAAAATGTCGTAAACAGAACTACGCATATTTGCATACGAATCCACAGATTATAAAACTATAAATTGAAAACATTGGCCGATTTAAATGTCCCGTCCTTTTTATTCTGCTGGGAACTTTAAACGGGGAGTGAAGAAGCGCTATAAAAAGATAGCATAGTATCGCATGACGAGAGACTAATGTCTGTCGCCGTTCAGAATTCTATTTGAAGCGCACAATAGGTCCTAACCGCCAGATGCAGCCAGCACCTCTTCGAGCCAGATTAAACAAAAATCCACAAATGCCAGTAATATTATGAGTAGTCAGAATAAGAGCTATTCATAAAAGTGAGTGATAGTTTGAAAGCAACTACATCGGTCCAAGACGACGCGACGCGACGAATAATCCATGCACAGACTTCGAGATGTTTGTTCTTTTCTTATTGACTAATTTTTTTCCCATTTGGGAACATATTTCAGTGTTCAACAATATTCAATACATTGCGAAACGTTGTCTTTCGTAGCGTGCTGCTGGATTTAGATGTTGTTCAATACTTGTTATTTGTTATAAAGTTTGTTTGATTCTACGGTACCCAGCAAGATACAGGTACATAAATTGTGACTTTCTTACTTTTTTTAGGTAATTCGTCTAAATGATATCATTACGTTTACTCAATTGCGTATTGTGAGGGTAGGCGCCGCGTCGTAAGCCCTTGATGTCTACCTCACGCGTCCTCTCCGTAATGTTCAGCTCATACACAAACAACTTACAAACGTACGTAGTATAAAGGAATTTGGCATATTTTTTCAGTGATTGCTTCAATTAGGGATATGTTGCGAGGCAGCGCCCCGCCGCGACCACCGCTCTTCTCTCCGCCGTACCCCTAAAATGTCTGCGAAACCAATTTCTTTTTGTTCCTTCTCGCGTGACGGTAGCTGACAAGTAACTGTGAAAGTCACAACTATCGTTGTTAACCGTCTATGTTGTGTAGAAATCATTCGTTTTTAAACGATTCCAAGAAAATAATGTGCTGCCTCTGAGTTTCGACCCGTATATAAAATGTAAACTACTGATCAGATTTATATAGGATTTTTATTATATCAATATTTTTTTTACATTATGTTTGAAGTAAATATATTTTTTGGGAATGAAGAGTCCGTCAACAGTACTAGGCTGGCGAGTGGACTATACGGCCTAACAGCTAACTTCTCTCAATCCTACTCTGGATTGAAGAGGAGGCCCGTGCGCTGCAATGGGACGTATATGGGCTTCTATAGTACAGTACAACATTAGAGCCAAGCTTCTTACTCTTCACGCCCTAACTCTACAAGGCCTCATTTACAAACTCAATACCTTAGTCAAAATGCTTGGCTCGTCTTGTCGGATGTCAGATAGTAGAAACTAGATATCAAAACCAAGGTCGTTGCATTAGTAGAACTCACAATGTTGATTCATGCATGTCTCGGAAAATCCGTACGCAGAGTAGCAAAATAATAATTATTTAAAAACATAAATAAGTCGTATAATAGGTGCAATAGAGCCATGTTTCGAGATGCGTGCGAGTTTAGTTGGTGGGCAATGTTTACACGGTCGGCGTAGTGACAGCGTGTGGCTGAGGGGCTCTCCCACAGGGCGCGCGCCGCTCGTCGACCTACGGCAATTTGTGTCGGTTGCCCCACGACACGCCGCGCCGCGCCGCCGCGTCACCCGCGCACTATGCCTCATTCTTCACTTTGTTCTGCCTATAATAAAATATAGGTAGTTATGTGTCATCTATACATATAAATAAAATTGAAGTGTCTGTTTGTAAAGTGAAAATAAAAAAAAATGTCCAACTACATTTTTTTTATTGCAGTGAATGGCGAGACGAGCATGCCGTTCGCCTGATGGTAAGCGATGCGACCGCTCATGAACAGTAGCAAAACCAAACAACACCTTGAATTACAAAGCAATGCTTGGCATTCCACTGCGCTCGCCATCCTGAGACACAAGATGTTTAGTCTCAATATGTCCAGTAGTTACTCTGGCTACAATGTCCTTCAATCCGAAACACACCAGTGCATTTAAACTGCTGTTTGACGGGAGAAATAGACATTGCGGTAGTACCCACCCAGGCAGCCTCTCACATATGAGAGACCTACTACCGGTAAAAACATATCGTTATATACACGATACCTATAGCGAAAATGACCTTAATTTTTTTTGTGTCTGTCTGTCTGTGCATCTGCCTGTCTGTTTGTTCCGGCTAATCTCTGAAATGGCTGGACCGATTTTGACGGGACTTTTATTGTCAGGTAGCTGATATAATAAGGAGTAACTTAGGAGAAAAAAAGAATGAAAGAAATACATTTATTGAAGGCGCAAACATACATAGGTAGGTAATAAAATAACAAAATATACAAAAAATAAAAACATGACAAAAAATACCATTATGCAACAAATTACGTGGCTAAACTATTGCGCCGACAATGGGCCTCCCATTCAGCTTTATGCTGCAGAATGGGAAAAGCAAACTGCAGCGCTGATTTTCAACGGGGTGCATTAGGCTACATTTATTTTAGAAAAATAGAGTAATATTGCAATGCCCGCGCGCAGCTCACGCGCATGCCACCTGGGCCGTCACGTCGGGCGCCTCCCACCACTTCTCCCACCAACGAATCAATATCACAAAGGCTGCCTTCAGGTGTGGAGTGGAGTGAAAGAATATCTCCACCCAGGCGAAGCTGGGCCGGGCCGCTAGTTCCATATAAATTCCCAGAGACATCAGACATGCACGATTAGAAAAACTGAACTTTGAAGGATTCATAGCCTAAAAACAGTTGCAAGTATGTTTTTTTTTTAATACATAGATAATTGCAGCCTGTATTGGTACTGAACAGTTTATGTGTCTGTTTGGATAATCAATTGGCTACGCTGATTACAGGGAAAATGTCGCCTTATGCTGTACTAAGCTGATACTATCCCATGGCTGAAACTTGGATGGGTGGATCCCAATATGACGGAGGATTCAATTGCTATATTGATGGAAAATTTGCTATAAATACACACGCCGGCACAATTAGAGGAACACGCACAAAAATTAGTTTTTTTTAAATGTTGTTTGCTGTTTGTTTAAATGGTCTTTGTTTTTATATTTCAGTACCTTTAAAAAATTAAATGTTGCAAAAACACTTTTGGATATTTAGAGTTTTAACGTTAATTATACGCTCTCAAGTGAAATGAGTGGCTTACCTTCCACTGAAGTTGCCAGAGCGGTAACAATGATTGAAAATGGTCAAGGGTAGGATTCAGTAAGTCGCGCATTGGGTGTGTCGGTATCTGTCGTCTTTCTCAACGTTAAACGTTAGAGGCACATAGGCTCTTATGTGCGGATGCCAGGATAAGGCAGAAAACAGTGGACCAGTACCCAGGATGGTCATTTTATACGGCTGAAAACTTTGAGAAATCGTCGTCAAACGGCTATTCAGACCCGAAACATGTCACAAGAAGTCCGTGATGTTAATATCAGTGAGCGTACAGTGAGAACACGTTTAAATGAAGTTGGACTGAAGTCTTACGTTCCGTCAAAAGCTCCAAAACTCGAGGTGGTACATAAAGTAGCCAGATAAGCTTTTGCTCATCAACACCGCGACTAGACAAATGAGTGGAGCCGAGTTTTGTTTAGTGGTGAAAGCAGTTTTGTTGTGAATTGCATAGAAGGAAGGGAGAGGATCTGGAGGTATCGAGGCGAACGCTAATCGAGGAAACTTTACTGAAAGAGGTGTGTTATGGCGGAGGGTCAACTTTAGTATGGGGTGGTATATGTTTGGAAGCACGCGCGGAGTTAATACTTATAGAAAATGGGTCTTTAGCTGCACAAAGATACGTCGCAGAGATCTTAGAGTCCCATGTATTGTCTTTTGCACCATCCATAGGCGAATATTTTTTATTTATGCATGATAATGCGCGGCCCCACACAGCGCAAATGGTTCGCGACTACTTAAATCAGGCCCAAATCGCGCAAATGGATTGCCCAGCAAGATCACCAGACATGAATCCCATAGAGAACGAATGGGACGTTATCGGAAGAAAGATAAATGGAAAAAACCAAGCCCCTAAGATCGTCCAAGGATTAAAATTCATGTTAGTGCAAGAGTGGAAGAATTTGTCGCAAAAAATGATTGAGGACGTCATTAAAAGCATGAAGGATCATATCCAGACTCTTATCAGAGCCCGTGGTAGCAATACGCATTATTAATTTTCTGAAATTATTTCTGTAAGTTTTTAAAATACACGATTACATTTGACAATACAGAAATTTCATTTTACTGTATTTACGTTTAATTGCATTTGCGTCATTAATTAAAGTATTTTTTACTCAATTATAGTAATTTGTA
This sequence comes from Hyles vespertilio, assembly GCA_009982885.2. Taxonomy (NCBI): domain Eukaryota; kingdom Metazoa; phylum Arthropoda; class Insecta; order Lepidoptera; family Sphingidae; genus Hyles; species Hyles vespertilio. The sequence continues at coordinate 622,184 of CM042814.1, read as the reverse complement.
ATAAATTTTGCCTCATTTTAAATATTGAAATATAAAAACATTTAGTTATTATAATATTTTCTAAGAAATTCAATATTTAACGCGTGTTCCTCTAATTCTGCCGGCGTGTGTATATGTATATATCACCGTTAAATTGTGAATACCGTTAGATTATAATCGATCTCGCGAGATTGTGAACGGTCGAAAAATTGTGAACCGTAGGTTAGGTTAGGTTTAACAGTTTCACTTCGATAGATTATAATCTACCCAAAAAATAATACGTTAAATTGCAAGCAGTATGTTACGGTTCACAATCTTTCGACAGTTCACAATCTCGCGAGATAGATTATAATCTAACGATATTTACAATTTTACGGTGACATATATAAATGTAGGCCTACTGCAACCAGGGAGGCATCAAGCAGGCCGTTTACAATATTCTATAGAAAACCTGTGTTTAGCAGTGGACTTTCCTTGTCTGAAGAGAGAGAGAGAGAAAGAGATTATACAATACCGGGTATCTCAAGACTGCTACCGAAAACGAAGCCGGGTGGTAGTTTTAGTGACTACAAACACAATGCAATTAAAAATTTCGCCTAGAAACGCGACAATTTTTTTTTATGATTTTTTAAATATCGTCATTTTTGGGTGGTAAATCCATAGTTTTTGCTAAAATAATAATTTAAACACTTTTATACCTTAGAGTATTTATAAATAAAAGGGTATATACTATTATTTTAGGAAAAAATGTATTTACCACCCAAAAATGGCCATAGGAAAAAAATAACAAAAAATATTGACGCTTTTTTTTGCAACTTTTTCTGTTGCATTGTGTCTGAAGTCGCTTAAACTACCACCCGGCTTCGTTTTCGGTAGCAGTCTTGATATACCCTGTATAACCACCACCAGCAATAAAAAGTATTAAATAAGCGAAAGAAGTGATATGTGTGCGCGGTTGTCCCTGAGGCTCGACGCGCCGCCGACAAGTTCAAGGGCGAGCGCGCGCCAGCCCCCGCCGGCTCCGACGTATTTCAATGACCTACATTAGTTGTTTACCTGTTGCTCGCCAACCAGCCGGCCACCCTCCTCCTGCCGTAATTGTTGTCTGTTCGCAGTACTCTGTTGCCTTAATCACAAGGATTCATGAAAAACCGCTTATAATGTTTGCCAAACAACCCCTCCGAATTATCTTTACTAGTTAAATATATTTGGTTCTACATCCATTATTTTTTTTGTGTTTCGTGAATTCTGCTTTCCACTTTAACGGTGATAGAAATTATAGTCAGGAATATGCATCTCTAAGGGATTTATGCAAAAATCTCAAAGGTCCAAACCGCAGTGAGCTAGTGTTGCCTATGGTGTAAAAAAATTCTCGATTTTAAAGGGGTCCCGTAGCCAGGTTCTCTTAAGTTTCCACTTTCCGTCGTAACTTTAAGTTCTCGTCTTAGGTTTATTTATCAAAGGAGATCAGTCAATTTGGTCCAACTACGGACAAGAAATTAAGTATGACTAAAAAATCAGACGTATTTTTTTAGATTCATTTCTCTATTTATTTTTATTCTACACCGCCGGGATCAGATATTGTAAAAAAAAGGATATCATAAAATATTCTACCACTTTTTGCATTGTTTGTAATATTATCAGAATTGACATCTGTCTTATAATTAGTGTTTGTCAAATTCTATTCTTTGTGCTTGGTCGCGAAAGGAATGTGCTTTTGTGGTGTTGTTTATTTTGAGTTTATTATTCACGACAATTATTTTGTTCCAACATGTACAAGACATGTTTACAATTATAAAGAATTCTAAAACATCAATCGATTTTATTGAGATAAATAGTATGCCAGACCACTTAGTGCGTTATTGGTTAGGACAGAACAAAAATATATTTTGTTTATATTCAGATCGACAGCTCTCAAAATGGCCACAATGCAATAATACAACATTATTGTAATTGCATTGCAATCAAAAGGACAGTGGGATGCTGTGCACATGTAATGACTATTATGTGGTACCTTGGTTGGGCTAGGTACCAAAATAATATCACACCTCCTGCAAAGCACCTCGACACATGGGCGTAGCCCGCCATGGACTCAGGGTGGGGCAGAAATCACAAATAATATTTAAGTATTAAACTATACCCGTTGTCTCATCCTGTATGTACCCCAGTTATGTTTTTCATACAAAAAGGTTACACCCTATAGCACCATGTATCTGCAGGATATATCAACTGTGATACCGAAAACGAAGCCGGGTGGCAGTTTATGTGACTTCAGACTCATTGCAACAAAAAATTTTACAAAATAAGCGACGTAAACCTTTTTTAAAGGCGCTATGGTATGCAAGGATTTAAATTATTATTTTAGCAAAAAATATATATTTACTAGTTACCATCTAAACACGAAGATATTTAAAAAATCACAAAAAGTTATCGCGTTTTATGCGAATTTTTTATTTGATGTGTTTATAGTGTGGTCAGCGATGCTCCTATTTAGTATTGGATATTATTGCTATTTCAAATTAACATCACCACCTTGTTATTTGAAGCCTTAGCATGCTCTATATTTCTGCTATTGTTAATTACCCGCACAAAATTTGTAAACAAAAAACTGACCATATGGATACGTACAACCATATGTATAACCATTTTTCACATCTAAAATTACACATACAAAGTTAACTGTTCAGTTACTTCTTTCAATGGGTTTGATTTCAAACGTAAAGTTGGGCATGAGAAGCAATGGATAGTTGAAAGTGGGGAAATTTGGACATGGGCAATGGAACCCCAGGGGTCAGAGGCTGGCTGACTTTCTGTAGAAAGAGGGTGTGATGATCTCTTTTTTCCGGAAGCCGCCTCACAGGTAATGGACCTGGTATCAGTCCTAAAGGTTCTAAGAAAAACGAGATAGATTTAATCTTAACGACGAATAGACCGATGTTCAGTGATGTCTTTGTTATCAACAGGGTGAAAACTGGCAGTGATCACCGAATGCTTAAGGGCGCATTGAATATCAGTGAACAGTTAGAAAAGCGTCCCTAGATGAATTCTACGCTCTGACCTACTCGCGCCCATATCTGTACTGGTGGTAGGTCTCTCATATGTGAGAGGCCATCTGGGTAGGTACCACTGCAATGTCTATTTCTCCCGTGAAACAACACTGCGTAAATGCACTGTTGTGTTTCGGATTGAAGGACATTGTAGCCAGAGTAACTACTGGACATATTGAGACTTAACATCTTATGTCTCAGGATGACGAACGCAGTGGAACGTTGCTACTGTTTATGAGCGGTCGTATCGCTTACCATCAGGCGAACGGCTTGCTCGTCTCGTAATTCATTGCAATAAAAAAAAACCAAAACCCCGAGAGCTTTCAACTTGAACTAGCGAATAGCTTTGATTGTATAAGTGAAAACCTAGCAGTGGACGTGCTAAACAGCGTTTTTGTAGAAGCATTCCATACGGTGGAATTTAAGTAATTTAGACCTCGACGTAGAGATAGACCACAAAAACCCTCGATCCACACACTTGACGATATTGTAGTCTTGTCAGAATCGCTGGAATACTCAATCAAGTCTACCAACAGGTGGGTCTTAAAATGAACATGGACAAAACGAAAATCATGTCAAATGTCCACCCCATTGGAGTTAGGGGCTCGACTCTTTAATTTGTAGACGAATATTTCTATTTAGGACTATTAGTCCGGTTAGGCAGGTCCAACTTCGAGAGAGAGCTCAATCGTCGAATCGAACTCGGTTGGGCAGCGTTCGGAAAACTACGCAGCGTTTTCTCGTCCAAAATACCTCTGTGTCTTAAATCGAAAGTCTCCGATAATTATGTGTCGCCAGTAATGACATACGGCACCGAGACGTGGTCTCTCACTATGGGCCTTATTAGGAAGCTTACAGTCACTCAACGAGCTATGGAGAGGGCTATAATCGGGGTTTCCCTACGAGATCGAATCAGAAATGAGGAGATCCGTAGGAGAACTAAAGTAACTGACATAGCCCAGCTGATAAGTAAGTTGAAGTGGTAATGGACGGGGCACATAGCGCGGTGAAGTGATGACCGATGGGGCCAAAAAGTTCTCGAAACGAGACCACGTAGCGGAAAGCGCAGCGTAGGACGTCTACCCACAAGATTGTCAGAAGACGTGGTATAGGTCGCGGGACGTCGTTGGATGCAGGCGGTCTCTAACTCATTCACTGTGGAAATCATTGGGGGAGGCCTATGTTAAGCAGTGGACTTCCTTTGGCTGATGGCTGATGGATGATGTGTTTATAGTTACTAAAACTAAAGCACCCGGCTTCGTTTACGGTCGCTTGATATATCCTGTTATGTATAATTCGAATTGACTAAAACATTTTCTTATTGCACACCTTCCTACACCACGAAATCATCCATCTACAAAATGTGTCTCAAACTACAGCCGTTTGGGCTCTGGGAATATGCCAATTTGTTAATCAGTCAATTTAGAGGTTTATATTGTAATGATTCCCTGATCAATAATCAATTTAATTCACATAAATATATGTAGATGGCGCTACTAGGCATGTCTCTGGATCGAAACGTAATAAGCTGTCAATTAAGTTGTGATTCCTCAACATAGATGGCATTACTAGGCACGTTTTATAATAGACTAGCGGACATTAAACGGTGACAGGGGATATAAAAATGAAGAGAGGGTAGAGGGAAGGCTTTTTGAAAAACGAACTTGGAGAAAACGTGTTGGGTTGAGTGGGACTCGGTGGAGAATTGTATTTCCAAATCCAAAATTGGAAAAGAAAATAAAGGAGTCATACCAGCTTGATACCTGATCACTGTTTAGTGGGATATTGTGATATAGGCGGAGTGAGCAGAAATTGTTTGGCCACGGGGTGAGTCTGCACTTTTACTATCGTAGCACCGGTTGATTCCGATTTTTAAGAGTGTTCCCGCATGTGCTGAAGATTTTATTTTGTTCTCAGCCTGTGGAAACGCCCTTATTGGCCGCCGTTAGCGCAATAGATAGGCCAAGGAGCGCGCTCGGGGTGCCTGAAGAGGTCCTAGCTTCCACGACGTTGTCGCGAGGCAGCTGAGACCTAGACGCACACGTGATTGAAGGGGAGGGCGTCTAGCAACCGAGGTTCGAGTCTCGGGCGCGGAATTGTGGCGGCACTGTTTAGTGTTAAGGGATCTTGCAGTACATTTAATGAACCTTGTTCTTATTGATAATAGTTTTAGTTAGTTTTGTTAGCGTTAGGTTGTTATAGTAATTGTCATTAAGATTAAACCACACTTGGTAAAGATTCAATTGGTATTTTTGTTCGCTTGAGTACCTCAGACCCTTTGGGGATCATAAGGACCCATTACATTGGCGCCCAACGTGGGGCCCGAACTGGTGAAACTCCTTTGGACACATTCCAATATCCTAACTATCAAGAAGAATTGCTAGAAGAGATTAAACAGAGAACTCAGAGTAACAAGGAAAGTGTTCTAATATACATCGCTGTCATGCAGAACATGTTTAACCGTCTGCCAGTGCCTATTTCGGAAACGCAAAAGCTAATGATACTAAGGAAAAATTTACAGCCTTACTTTCAGAAAGCCATATGCCGGGACGTCTTTGATTCAGTGGTCGGATTGACCTCTGTCTTAAGAGTTCTTGAACGAACTAAGTTAAGTTGTGACAATTTCAAGGAATCGACTTATAATGACCGCTCGTTAGAACGAGATTTGGGATATCAAGGTAACCAAAAACTATTACGAGAGGATAAGTTTACTGAGTTGGCCGCCATGACAAGTGACGGGATAAAGCAATCCAGATGCTGGAATTGTAGAAGTCCAGGACATCGTTTTAGAGACTGCAAATTACCAAAACAAAGGCTCTTCTGCTATAAATGTGGTCGCTTCGGTAAAACGGTTTAAACAATGTCCTTGTATCGGGTCCAATAAGGGAAACGATCACTCGGAGCCGATGCCGGCCGATCGTACTCCGAGGAACTAAAGTCATGGATTTCGGATGACTGGCAACAATGGCTGCGCACCGTCTCGATATATTTTAAAACTGGTAAAATATGTAACATTAATTGCAGAGTTGGGGACAACAGATATTATGCCGAAATAAAAATCTTGAATCAGTCATTCGTAGGCTTATTGGATTCTGGAGCTACAATATCAGTAATATCACCAGAGTTTTCCAAGAAAATTTTTGAGTTGGGATTCTCTAAACAGAAAGTCAATACGGAAATGATATCAATGGCAGACGGCACTAAACACACAATTGATTACATAGTTCATTTACCTGTTCAGTTCGCGGAATTCTATAGAGTAATAGATGTTTACATTATGGATGGTTTAAAATCTGACATTATTTTAGGCATGAACTTTTTCAGATCATTTAATTTGTCTATTGGAGTCGGGAAGCTAATTAATGAGGTTTCACAGATCGACACCATACGTCCAGTCATCTCCCGTGATGAACTGTCATTCGAGCAAAAACAGCGGCTTGATGATTTACTGAGAGATATAGGCTCGGAAATTGGCAAAGGTTTAGGAAGAACGTCATTGATTGAGCATAGAATAGATACAGGGAACAACTTACCTACTCAGCAAAGACAATATCCGTTCGCTCCACCCATTATTAAAGAGCTAGAGAAGGAAATTCACGATATGCTTAATAATGATGTCATTGAACCCTCATTTAGTGCGTGGCGCTCTCCAATATTGCTGGTAAAAAAGGCGTCAGGCGAAAACAGACTATGCCTGGATAGCCGCCAACTAAATAAAATAACTAGAAAGGACTCATATCCATTACCTAGAGTAACCACAATCTTAGACAGTCTTAGAAATGCTCGATATTTGTCTACCATTGATCTTCGTTCGGCTTTTTGGCAGATACCACTAGAAAAAACAAGCAAAGAAAAAACTGCTTTTGGTCTCGCAGGAAAAGGTCTTTACCAGTTCAAAGTCATGCCATTTGGTCTGAGCAATGCATCTCAGACACAACAGCGCCTGATGGATAGATTATTTACGCCGGAGTTTGAGGGGAAAATTTTTGCTTACTTAGATGATATCGTCATTTGCAATCAAGACTTCGACGATCATCTGACATCGCTGACCCACGTAAAGAATCAACTGAAAAAGGCTGGCCTCACTATCAATCTTGAGAAATGTGTATTTGCCAGATCATCTTTGAAATATTTGGGATACATCGTGGACAAAAAAGGTCTGCGTACTGACCCTGAGAAAGTTAAAGCCATCTTGGATTATCCTAAACCCACGACTTATACAGAACTAAAACGCTTTTTAGGCTTAGCCACTTGGTACAGACGATTTGTACAAAACTTCGCAATTGTCGCTGCTCCTCTACATGAACTTACTAAGGGAGGTAAAAAGGCAAAACGGATTGTTTGGAACAAGGAAGCAGATGAATCCTTCATTAACCTCAAGACGGCCTTAACCTCCACACCAGTTTTGAGAGTACCCGACTTTAAAAAGCCCTTTTCCGTACAGTGTGACGCCTCTAACATGGGTACTGGGGGCGTTTTGATTCAAGACGTTGACGGTCTAGAGGTCCCCATTGCCTATACCAGTAAGAAACTCTCAGAAAGAGAACGGAAGTACTCGGCATCTGAGCGAGAACTCCTAAGCGTAATCCATGCTGTAGAACAGTTTCGTCCTTATATAGAGGGCACTCACTTCAAGGTAATTTCGGATCATAGCGCTCTTCAGTGGCTTCACCGTAATAAGGATCCACACGGACGCTTAGCAAGATGGGCAATGAGGTTACAACAATTTGACTATGAAATAGTACATCGTAAGGGTAAACATAACATTGTGCCGGATGCATTGTCTAGAGCGATTCCGGAAGAAATAAACATAATTGACAACATAGCTTCGGAAGATAAAGACGAATGGTATAAATCGATGGAGGACATGGTGTTAGCGGGAGAGCATGATCCGGATTGGGAAATTTGTCAAGGTCAACTATGGAAATACCTTAAATTAAAAGAATTCCCAGATGAAAATGACTGTTGGAAGCTTGTCATACCAGTAAAATTGCGAGACCAAGTGCTTAAGGAATGCCATGATGATCCTACTTCTAGCCATTTAGGGATTAAAAAAACCATTAACCGTGTAAGACAGCATTACTTTTGGCCATCACTCATAAAAGATGTGAAAAATTATGTGCAGAAGTGTGAAGTGTGTGCAAAGTACAAACACTCACAACTGAGACCTTCTGGGTTAATGGGAAAGCAAAGAGAAGTTACAGAACCTCTTCAAATAATTTCCATGGATCTCATGGGTCCTTTTCCACGATCCAAGAGGGGAAACACGATGCTGTTAGTAATATCATGTTGGTTTAGTAAATTTTGTTTCCTATATCCAATAAGGAATGGGAAGTCATCAACAATTACACAAATCCTAGAGGAACAGATATTCTTAATGTTCGGAACCCCCAAAGTCATTGTTTGCGACAATGGAAGGCAATTTGTATCCAAACAATTTAAAGAATTAGCCTCAGGCTATGGTGTGACGCTATGGTACACTCCCTACTATCATCCTCAAGCAAATCCAACGGAGCGCGTGAACAAAGTTATTGGGGCAGCAATAGCTTCTTATGTTGAAAATGACCATAAGGAATGGGACAAATACATACCACATATAGGGCATGCCATCAGGACATCAGTTCACGAAGTGACGGGGAAAACACCGTCATATTTGTTCTTTGGACGTGAAACATCAATCCATGGCAAGAAAGGCTATAGTTTTGAAACAAACAGCGCAGTTAATTTTGATAAAGAGAAATTTGAAAAGAACTTAGCTTTTAGAAGTAAAGTTTATGACGATGTCTGCGAAAAAATCCGTCAATCACATGAATCTAACAGCAAGAGGTATAATCAAAGACGTCGTACTTCTGACTATAAAGTAGGTGACTTAATTTGGAAGCGCACAAAAATATTATCCAACGCTGACAAGACCTTAATGTCTAAATTAGCTCCTAAGTTTGAAAAAGCGGTAATAGCAGAAAGAATGTCGAGAGACGTTTACAAATTAAAGAACCTTAGAGGTAAAGACTTAGGTATCTGGCACTCCTGTGATCTTAAACGTTTAGTTTGAATCCGGTTGGATTCTTTAGAGGAGAGGGGATGTGTAATGATTCCCTGATCAATAATCAATTTAATTCACATAAATATATGTAGATGGCGCTACTAGGCATGTCTCTGGATCGAAACGTAATAAGCTGTCAATTAAGTTGTGATTCCTCAACATAGATGGCATTACTAGGCACGTTTTATAATAGACTAGCGGACATTAAACGGTGACAGGGGATATAAAAATGAAGAGAGGGTAGAGGGAAGGCTTTTTGAAAAACGAACTTGGAGAAAACGTGTTGGGTTGAGTGGGACTCGGTGGAGAATTGTATTTCCAAATCCAAAATTGGAAAAGAAAATAAAGGAGTCATACCAGCTTGATACCTGATCACTGTTTAGTGGGATATTGTGATATAGGCGGAGTGAGCAGAAATTGTTTGGCCACGGGGTGAGTCTGCACTTTTACTATCGTAGCACCGGTTGATTCCGATTTTTAAGAGTGTTCCCGCATGTGCTGAAGATTTTATTTTGTTCTCAGCCTGTGGAAACGCCCTTATTGGCCGCCGTTAGCGCAATAGATAGGCCAAGGAGCGCGCTCGGGGTGCCTGAAGAGGTCCTAGCTTCCACGACGTTGTCGCGAGGCAGCTGAGACCTAGACGCACACGTGATTGAAGGGGAGGGCGTCTAGCAACCGAGGTTCGAGTCTCGGGCGCGGAATTGTGGCGGCACTGTTTAGTGTTAAGGGATCTTGCAGTACATTTAATGAACCTTGTTCTTATTGATAATAGTTTTAGTTAGTTTTGTTAGCGTTAGGTTGTTATAGTAATTGTCATTAAGATTAAACCACACTTGGTAAAGATTCAATTGGTATTTTTGTTCGCTTGAGTACCTCAGACCCTTTGGGGATCATAAGGACCCATTACAATATATATATATATATATATATATATATATATATATGTATATATATATATATATATATATACATGCATATATACATATATATATATATAAATATATATATATCTAAAGATAGTACTTTAATTTTTTAGGTTTGGACAGGTACCTTAGAGGCCAGAGTCAGGGTGGGGCAAGCGCCCCACCGTGACTGCGCCCATGCCTCGACAATGTATTATTACTACCAGGTTCATGAGATATTATTTAGGAACAAGTTCAATAGAACTTTTTATTATAAAAATGTGTTTCTTATTATCAATGCCAACATTTTTACCGTCATTATTCCCTTTTTAGAATGTATTACCTTCTTTTGAAGCGGATATTTCTACCCCCAGAAATGCTTTCTATATCAACTTTATATTGAAAAGTATTTAACGTGTTTATAATTATGTAATACATTTTACAATATTATTAAACGAAATTATTTACATAATTACAGAGAATATAAAAAATATTGTCCAAATAAGATATATGTGAAGATAGTAGAATATGGTAGTTTTTGCAAAACTTTAAAAGGGTATATCTTAAATACTCCATATCGTAGCTCAAAAAGACTATAATATTACCTAGTCAGGTCATAAATTCTGTCACATGTTTCATATAAAATAATTGAAATAAGTTTATTCATTATGTAACCATTTATATACCAAAATGAACTTAACAAAACAGATTCTTATGACACTAAAATTTATTCATAATGACCTCCGTGATTTTGAATACAGGCCTTCAATCTGCGCGGCCAGTTGTCTATCGCAGCACGAACGAGGTCCATGTCAATATCGGCGGCTGCCTTAATCAAGGATGTCTTGAGTGACTCCAAATTGGGATGAGGGTTTGAGCACGCCTTTTTCTCCAAGTGTTGCCATATCTTGTAATTTAACGGATTCAAATCTGGACTGGAGGAGGGCCAGTCTTCGTGTCGGATGAAGTCGATTTCACGCGCCGCCAGCCAGTCTTGTGTGCTCGTCGCTCTATGAGCTGGTGCCGAATCTTGTTGGAATACCCAGTGCCTGTTATTGAACATGGTATGAGAAACAGGTTCCACAAGGTTCATCGGGACTGTATTTTGATACACAACTGCATTCGTTTTTACACCTTTCTCACAAAAATGTATCTCTGTTAAGCCCCAATAAGAAACTCCCAACCATACCATTAGCGAGGATGGAAAATGACCTCGTTGGACACGCGGACTACGGTTGCTCGCTTCTTCACTACTGTGTACGTACACCTTATCATTTTGTTTGTTGTAGTTCTCTTCTACGGTAAAAAATTTTTCATCAGAAAAAGATTTTCCCGATATTTTTTTCCTGCGTACCGCTTCAACAAAGCGCGGCATCTCTTCAGTCTCAGGTCCATTAGACGAGCATTCAAACGGTGTCCTGTTTTTCTTCGATATGCCCGAAGCCCTAAGTCTTCATTTAACACCCTTTTCACCGTGGTTCTGCTTAACCCCATCTGAAGCGACAGTTTCTACAACCAACAGTTTCTGCTTACGTTTGGGATTTCTTGTTTGTGGTGATTGGTCTCTTTGAGCTGATTACTTGGAGCCCAAACACGGGTATATTATCTCTCAATTTGCAATAGATATGTCAAAATGAGTTTTGGGGGGGGAGAAAGGAGAAATTTGGGATTTCTGTAGGGACCAAATTGTAGCCCTTTCCGAGACGGTTACAACGATACCAAACTCGGGGGGTCTACGATGGATATTGAGTGAGATGGGTTTAGCGGGGGTGGGGTAAATTTTGGTCGGGGGGGGGGGGGGGGAGGTGACAGACCTCTAGGTGGGTTACAAATTGTGCGCTACATAATACTTACGTTATTGCCCATATCAATAGCCTTACCGCAATTCCTGAATGTAGGGCAGAAGCTCCGCCGTCAATCAGGAATTAAAAATGATAAATAAGTAATCATTTTAACTAGATACGTGTTTTGTAAAATTCTATGAGGTAAATTTAAACCAAATTGGATGAGAACTCTACGAGATTACTATTAAAATAAGGTCAGTCAAATGAAAATAATTTTAAGATTCTCGGTATTTTTTTTTAATTCGTTTTTTTTTTTGTGGATAAATAGTTTAACGAGATTGTTTACGTTTTGCTCACCCTCAAGTAAAACCTGACTACGCCATACTAACTGCACTGCACCTGATGACGATGACAAGCGCAAATGTCATGGGTCCAGATAGAGTATCTATGGTATCAGCAGACAGCGGTTCCATGCCATTCAATACAATTATGCCGGCATCCTAAGATGCTTCTTTACACTATAACGAAACGATACATTATTATAGGAAAGACACATCTTAATGTCAAAATATATAGGTAGCTAGTATATTTTGACATTCATTTACAAATTCCGGGATCTTGTGGTAATTACTTGGCAACCGAGTAAAAGGCGCCGTATAAAGGCGTATACGGTACCAGCATCGATGATTACTACCTAACGAGGTACAAACGTTGCGATGACTCATAAGATGTATGGTGGTTGCTGTCACTCATAGTGCTTGTCGGTGTCAGGTCGGTATCAGCAGGTGGTCTCTAACAACATCGAACTACAAAGCAGGCAACTTACTCTATCTATATCAGCCCATATACGTTTCACTGCAGGGCACGGGCCTGAGAGTGGTTAGGCCATATAGTCCACCACGCTGGCCTAATGCGGGTTTACGGACTCTACATTCTATAGAAATTCTTACAAATCGCTATGGTATACAGGCTTCCTCAATATGTTCACCGTTATAGGGCTTGGTCAATTGATCATCAATACACACATGACTCGAAAAAGTCAGAGGTGCGCCCTGGTATTCAAACCCGCGACCACTGTGAACATTTTGTCAACCGCGTCTTTAGGTGAATACCTATGAAATTGTTACTATGTTCTCCTGGCTGAATAGAATGTGGAATAGAATGTAGATTTAGTAATTTTCTTCGTAAAATTAGTGGCGGTGTTACGGCATGCCGCGTTTATGCGACCAAATATGGGTTGGAGTATTCTACAACGGGGCCGTAGAAATCTCGCCCAGGGCGCCAATTGTGTTACAATCAACAGTTACTACAACCTACAATCATGCGTTAGAAAAGGTACTTAATGGTGGTAGTCTCGCATATGTGAGAGGCCATCTGTGTAGCTGCCACCGTAATGTCAATTTCTCCTGCCAAATAACAGTGTAAATACACTGTTGTGTTTCGGATTGAAGGACGTTGTAGGCAGAGTAACTACTGGAAACATTGAGACTTAGCATCTTATGTCTCAGGAAGACGAGCGCAGTGGAGTACCAAGCATTGGTTTGTTGTTCAGGGAGTTTTTTTTTTTTTTTTGGTTTTGCTTCTGTCTATAATCTGTCGTATCGTGTACCATCACACGAACATAACTATCAAATAATATTGCCAATTGAATGTAGGTACTTACTCTATTAATTTGCTATAGGTACATATTAACAAATAATAAATGATACGAGTACAGTCGCGCTTCATATACTTAGGCACGACTTCATCATTACCTATGATAATTACCTACGTTATTCAGCACCTTTCTAAATAGAGCTAACTTTAATGTCAAGAGTCAGACGAGGCCAGGTTAAGCTCGACTGAACTGCGATAAATCCAACCAGAAACAAACATCGAAAATCCCAGACGTGAGTCGGTCAGACGGGACACTGTTCCGACTAGTCACTATGTAACTTACGGACACTAATCGCACAAACATTATTTTCATTGTGTATTTTGTAACGTCACGAACAAGCATTTATCTGTGAAACATGCTATATAAAACAGTCCCGTCAGAAAATTCACAAAGATCACCAAATTAGATGCTTCGAGATGATTTTATTATTTACTAGTAGTCGCCCAGTGGTCGAAATTCGACCAAATCAAGAAGAGAAGAAGTTTTTACCTGTATGATGATGTTGTTATTCTGATAATTCGTGCTCATTTAAATGTACTTATCTCTTAAAATCACTTATTTATCCTGAAGTATATGCAATTACTAAAATCGTAAACTACAATAATTGCTTTGAACCAGCAATAGCAAATTATATTGTTTTTTGTACCTGAATGTTGTTATTGCAGATTGCTGCCACAGAACTTTCTTTATGCATATAATGATAGTCCGTGTACATTTAAATGTATCTTACTGCTACATAATTTGTATAAGCGCTCAGTATTTCACGTAGTATTCGTCAAATAAAACTTTTCTGTTTGACATTCAATAAAACCTGATAAAACCACAGTAAACATGGACGTAGTATATAAAAAGGACTGCGCACTGTCATCGGAAAAACGAGCCGAGCGAGATGTGTAGGAAAATAGGGTTGTGTCCCGTTCCTATAGGGTGACCATATTTTTTGGGAAATACAGGTATTTTAATCAAATTGACTAATATGGTAAATAATTCAGTCGTAATACATCGAATGAAGCATTTTGTTTTTGAGGTAACAAGCGTGATATTGTCTAACCGTGTAAAAATAATAATTGGCCACCAATATATTAGGCCATTAGGACCTAGAAAAAAAGTAAGCACAAAGTGCGTATGTTGTGTGTTATCAGTGCCAGTCGTCGTCGGGTGTGGTAGCCAGGGTCAACCTAGAGATTCTTACCACCCTCTGCCCCGCCGTTACCGTGGCCGATATCATAACCAGGAATAGCAGGGCTGCCGGGGACTGGAGTCCTGGTCCTGGTTTCAACAACTATTAGGCTTTTTTATTGTTTATGCCAATACTAACCACGCTTGGCAGGCGGGTTCGCGAGTGTAGGAGGGTACTCGCGTTGACGACGCTGCTGTCCGTCTTCAACCGGGGAAAGTAAATAGAGTTTGCGGCTAGAAGATGTTATTGGAAAGGAAAGTATGGAATGTAGAGATGGATACTACAGCCACGGAGGGGAAAGTTGGTAGTAACAGCAGTAGCTCAGGGGGCCGAGATCGCATACCCCGCCATGACCTAGTGGTCAGATCCTAGATAGGAGTCCCCTGGCCTACTTCATACCAGATACATGTTATTATTCATACCAACTCTTGTAATACCTAACATCAACGTAGCTGCCCCACCATCTCATCCCTAACGAATATCCCTATCTTAATCGAATCATTAACAATAAAGTTCAAAATGGCGATGACAATTATCAATTCTGACTCTTAATTTCAATTTTTCGTGTAAATGTGTGAACCACCCTTTCTGTATCAGCCCATATATGTCCCACTGCAGGGCACGGGCCTCCTCTACAATCGACAGCACGATTGAGAGTGGTTAGGCCATTGAGAGTGGTTAGGCCATTGAGAGTGGTTAGGCCACCCGTTCAGATATCAATATTTAAACCACCGGATCAATAAAGAAATGAAACGAAATCCCATAATGCTATTTTTCTAATAATATTCACGCCATTATTTTTCATTTGTAAAAAGGTTTCTATCACTGCAGCGGTTTAGATTTTTCATGTAACATTTCAACCCTTATTTTAACCCCTTTATGGTTTAACTTTAGGAAAACGAAGTGTGCAGTTATTTTTGTACAAAAATTAGTAAAAAAGTTTGACATCTGTAACTTCAACAGTTTAGATTTTTCCATACATACTGCCATCCCTTTGTTCAACCCCTTCAAGCGTTGTCTATATAATAAAAGGTAACCTTTTGCCCTTACCCAAGGTCTAATCTATCTCTGTATCAAATTCTATCAAAACCGGTTCAGTGGCTTGAAAATGTAGCAGACAGTGGACCTGTTAGTGTATTACGTCCGTGCCGTAAATAAAAACTATCGCAAGAAATAAATATTTTTTAATTATACTTAATTCATGATCAATTGTATGAGAAAAACTTTTATCGTGTTTATTTTCACTTAAAACATAGTAGGATGCAAATTAACTTGTATAAATTAAACATATTCAAGCAGATTAAAAGTTATTCAATAATTCATCTGAACTTTGAATTGTCGATCAAAAAAGTTCTAAGGCGGGTTTTATTATGGTCACCATAGCGAATGTTTGTAAACAAAAATGGTAAATCTCATGAAAACACTCACCTTTGAATCGATATACAACAACCACTATATTATTCACTTATAAAAATCATTTTGCAACACTTTTTAACCATTTTCTATTAATAAATATCGAAAATAATTTGAAATTGTACACCTGTGACATTTCGTATAAGCCATGACATATTTTATTTTTATTATCAAGTGGCCAGAGTTATAATTACGAATTCTCCTATCATGTATTAACCTTCCATTGTAATGTCATGAATTCGTTTATGGACCCATAAATGAAGTTAAATAATAATATTTTTCTATTTGTTACTATAGATAAATAAATAATAAATAAATAACACCCAACAGTCACATACATAGTCCTGACCCCACACTAAGATCGAGTCTTGTGTCGTGGGTATCGGGAACCACGAGAGACTTTTCGGTCTCACAAACACCCAGACCCGGAAGAAATATTTGTGGGCCGCACAAACATTTCTCTCGGTGCGGGGATAGATATTCTGTGTTTATTTTTTATCGAACTAATTACCTTGTGGCGAATATAAAATAATCTACTAGTGAAAATAATTTTTTTTTGGTCTGGCTAGCAAATGAGAAGGGATAGAAACCTCTCATACTGTCTCACTCGGTTTCGGCCTTCCTCCGTGTCATTTACCATAGTAAATTAAACCTTATGCTACATGCAAATGTCTTATTTCAGGATGACATTTTCTTCGTGCGCAATCTATTTATTTATTTATTTATTTATATAAGCTTTATTGTACACCATAAATAAATACAAAAGGAAACAATACAAACTAGAAAAAAAAAGTACAATTGGCGGTCTTATCGCACAAGGCAATTTCTGACAGACAACCATTTGATGGATATAAGAGAAAAAGGACGAAAATTGGGGCAGCATCAGGTGTACGAATAATACCTGTAGATATTAGTGTCTACAATCAAATCAATCCTGTACAGTAAACAAACTTTTCTGTTTGACATTCAACTATGTCTATTATAAACAAAAGAAACAATTTGACCAAAGAGTATACATATACGTGTACTATGCGATTCAACTAAGAATAGGACTGACCCGGCGCCATATTGGTTCGTAGTAGCTATCAAATCGCACAATTTAGGTAGGGTGAGCAAAACAAGATTTCTTAAAATAATATTTTTGTTGAATAAAAATAATATTTTTAATATTTAATAATTCGTAAAAAAATTAATGAATGAATAATGTCGTGTTATAGTTACTTTCTGGCGAATAATTGCATATGAAGTAAATAAAAAGTTAAACGATTTTACTTTTTTAAGCTATTTATGACTAAACATTCTTGTTTATGTGACCATATAACATTTTGTAATTGTTTCAATTTATTTAGTTATTTATGCTCAGGAATTTGACTATGTGAAAAAAAATATAATTGATGCGTAAATATTTTTTTTGTTCCTTACCATACTTTTCGGGTGATATTTGACAACTTAAGGTCATTGGTGTTTCCCTACGAGATCGAATCAGATAGGAGGAGATCCGTAGGAGAACCAAGGTTACCGACATAGCCCATAGGATTGGCAAGTTGAAGGGGCAGTGGGCCGGGCACATAGCTCGCAGAACCGATGGCCGTTGGGGCCCACAGTGAGAGGCCACGTCTCGGTGCCGTATGTCATCACTGGTAAACACAACTATCGAAGACTTTCGATTTTAGGCACTGAGGTATTTTGGACAAGAAGACGTCGCGAAGTTTCCCGAACGCTGCCCAACCGAGTTGGATTCGACGATTGACCTTTTTCTCTCGAAGTTAGCTGGAGAGACTGTAGCACAGCCCAGGTCTCGATCGAATCAAAGGCTTTCTCATAGTCCACAAACGCTAAACAAAGCGGCAAGTTATATTACTCGATTTTTTTGTATAACTTGCCACACCACATCCATACTTGAAGCGTATGGATGTGGTCTATTGTACTAAAGCCTTTTCGGAAACCGGCTTGTTCGGGAGGCTGGAAGTCATCAAACCTGCGTCAAAAAAAACAACTTATAGACATGGCTCAGGAGCGAGATGGCCCTGTAGTTCTTCAGCAAAGAATAACTATACTTATAATATTCCAATCCCGGTTTCATATAATGAATTCGAATGTTTAAAAAAATTAAGAATCATGATAAGAGTCTATCTTTAACTTTATTGGTTTTAAGTTTTACAGTTCAATAAATTGGAAATTAAAATCTGAATCCATTTACATTTGAAGTTAACTTTTTGTCATGCGCAGTGAGTAGTAGAGATGTGAAAAACGTGTTGATGTGAGGGTCGTTATTTTTCATCGTGCAAGTTGTAGGCACATGGACAGGGCCGGTTTTAGCAGTACCAGCGCCCTGGACGAGATTTATACGGCGCCCCCTGGAACCCATTGAAATGCATTAAAAAAAACGTTTTATTTAAATCTTTTTTTTTATCGTAATTTTATTTTCGGAAAAATTTCTACTATCATGGTATGACACTTTTATGCCACGCAAATTACCGCATTCCTGAACATAGCCTTTGCCCTTGTATACGGAAGTTTTAGCACTGAACCGCCAAGGGTCTGGTTGTTAGTATCCAGGATGAGGTTAAACAGCGCAGTAAAAAGGTCCACACCATTAAGTACCAGCGAGTTTCACGCCTTGATGGAGATAAGGTGAGGCCCTACCTACCGCTCTCCAGTTGTTGCCATTTAACCCTGATTCGGGGGCAATTCTGGACAGGACATTCTCAAATATGCGATGCTTAATAAATCGTGGAAGTACGAACGCCACCAATCACCATTCCTTCACCAACCTCACATACCACACAAGGCGCCTTGGGAATCCTTGACAGTTGCGACATTTGGTGAGACAATATCAAGCAGCTTTTCCCAAGAAATAGCGAGCCGATAGATTTAACGATAGACTTCGGTGACTTCCGCGATCACTAACTTCTCATACACAGAAATGATACACTTTTTTTCCTCTTCCTGAGAAATGCATAAGGATGAGACCGCATTTAGTGGTTCAGAGACTTCGTAAGGTAGTAGATTGCTGACTGAATACCACCCCATATTTCCCCACTTCCTTGGTCTCCATATTGTTTTCCCGTAGGGGGACCAAAGTATCTAGCAACCATCACTTTGTCCATAGTGCTCGATGCTTGGCCAATGGGTTACGGTGTTACTTTGATGAAATGTTCGGGAATCTTTCGAAGAACGTATTCACAACAGCCAGATCTAACACAAATCAGGCTCTGAGCACTGAATCCACCTTTGCATTACGAATGCCAAACCTCGAAAGTTCCGGCATCCCTTGCCGAAGCTTGTACGGTTCGGTACGGTTACTCGGAATCATACGGTTACTCGGAGTACGGTCGTCCGGTACGGTTTCCCCGTTTTGGCCACCGTATGGATTTGTGTTTTCATCCTGAGTTCACCGCAACGAGCAATAGCGCAGCAAATAATCAGTGTATTGGCCGGTTACCTTCCCTGGGACATTAAAAATGTGATGTTCCTAACAGAATATAAAAAACCAAGCGATCGTATTGAGAGACGGTTTAATAGATAACGGTGTTGTCAACCACATAACATATTTTAAGACACAGAGTGTAGCCATCCTGGAGTGGCCAATGTTACATACTGGTGGTAGGTCTCTCATATGTGAGAGGCCATCTGGGTAGGTACCACCGCAATGTCTATTTCTCCCGTGAAACAACACTGCTTAAATGCACTGTTGTGTTTCGGATTGAAGGACATTGTAGCCAGAGCAACTACTGGAATATTGAGACTTAACATCTTATGTCTCAGGATGGCGAGCGCAGTGGAATATTGCTACTGTTCATGAGCGGTCGTATCGCTTACCATCAGGCGAACGGCTTGCTCGTCTCGCCATTCAATGCAATAAAAAAAATATATATATATTATTGAATACAATGTGGAAAAGAGCTTATTTATGTTTCGGAGATATAACGTGCGCAAAGATTTCAATGCAGAGTCCAGCGGCTGGGTGTAGTGTCGCGCCCGTGCAGCGGCCGGGTGGGGGGATGGGCGGCGCCGGCACGCCCGCGCGCGCGCACTCCCACCCAAACAGACACTACCAGGCTGTTCAAACATATAACTTTTTACCATGGAATAGTGGGGGGAATAATGATACTAAATTAAAAGACCATTGTAATATAGAAACAGTTCCGTCTTTGAACGTCTTTTTAATTTAGTCGTATTTTATGTGCTTCTAGCATAAAAACATAGATGTCGCTTGATGGCGTATACGAAATACGCGAATCTTCTTCTAATTACTAAAGTTGTAAAATATATATATATATTTTTTTTTAATAAATCTTTACGATTGTCATAAATTTAAATTCAAATAATGTTCGTAAACCTTTAATAAACATACATATTAATTTTGTATCGTAGTGGTAATTTTGTGTTATAAACTGGCACAAAGAAATAAACTATCAAACTAGTGTTGAGTAGGACATGAATTCAAAAAGAATTTGTAAGAGTAGCCTCATTTTTGTACTAAGCCAGTACAATGTCCCACTTTAATTGAAATAAGGCGTACTGACGCTTATTTGTGCATAACTTTGCCTCACGGCTCACGCCAATGAAATGACATTACAGACCAAGTAGTACACCAAATATGAAGTACCTAGTACACATTAAAAAGTTGAGCCGCTCTTACATTTTGACGTAATGTACGGGACAAATGTACTGCCTCTTGTATGTCCTACTTCATTGGTCCTACTCAACACTATATCAAACAGTCAATGGCGGCGCGGCGTCATGGCGTCATTTTTGCTGGTTGTTCTCGTTAATTAATTCATATTCAGGCTATTTCTAGTTCTGGTAATTCATTCAATGTGCTGTGTGTGAAGTGCTCCATATTTTGTGTTTGTAACTGTGGAAACATGTAATAGGGTATTTGACAGTTTTTTGGAAAGTATCTCAAATTGTTCATTTTACCAAAATACACTTGCAATTTGATAATTTTTTTGTTAGCTGCTATATTTTCAATAAAAATCATGATTGAAGTTTGAGTGTTATATAAGACCGCCAAAACGCTATAGACGCCATATGTGTGAGTCACGTGGTATTATTAAGTCACTTTCTTGCTTAACAACATTTTCATTCTAGTCCATTGAAATGTTACAATTTAAGGACCGAATATTGCATTTCTTAGAGGACGTTTGGTGGTTATAAGTGTAGGTATTAGAATGACACTAACTTTCAGGAATTAACTATCGTATATTTTATAAATTAACACTTAATACATTCACAGACAGAGTAAAATTATAACTATGCGACTCGGAGCGAGATGTGCTCGTGACGAGAGATGGCAGACTGTCTTTTCATCCAAATAAACCGACCCTTTTATAGGACTACCCGAATGAGGATCGGTGGGGATAAATCTTACAGAAAATATGTTTAAGCCATAAAATAGGGTCTATCCTTTCAACTAAAAATTAAGGTCTGCCCAAACATCTCGGCTATTGTCCAAACCGAAAGGTTTTACCCAAACATGTGTACTATTGTCTAAAAAACATAAATTTGTTGCAAAGGATTGCCGCCACTAAAGAACTTCACTATAATAATACAGTTTTATTGCCCCGGCATGAACGGGCCATTACAATTAGGAAACAATAATTTAGAACAGCATCTTTTTAACTAATATTATACAATAGGGTACACAAAAATTCTTATTGACCGACTTCAAAAGAGGAGGTAATTTTAATAAAACGACTCGCAGATGTTTTATGGTTAAACATCTGCAGTCATATTTAAAAATGAAATGCGTGTTTAAATAATGTTCAAATTACAAATAATAAGCGTGTTATTTTAAAAGCTAAATATAAGTTGGCGTATTGCAACCGCTTTAAAAGCTAAATCTAAGTTGGCGTATTGCAACCGCAATTTTATTTTTGGGACATGTTTGGGGGGTCAATAGAAGCTTAACCTCAAGTTTGTGGGGTCGCCACCCTTGTCCTCCGGCCGCCATCTTGGAAAAAGGGGTGAAAACACTTTTTTCACGATAACTCTGAAACTATGCGTCTTACAAAAAATTTGTAAGGACATAATTTGTAGTAAATTGTTTTGCCTACAAAAATGTTTATTTCACTTTTTGCCCTAAATTAAAAATTAAAGAAGTTATAAGCAAAAAAGTGAAGAAGAAATTTCTTAAGGAAAATCTTCGCGTTTCTTTTAAAAGTAGACTCTTCGACTTGTATCTTACCAATTCTCACATACAGTGCTCAATCCTGGTCTTTGACCGAACTTCAGAGGTCCAGGCCCGGGTTTGTCCAAAAGCTATGGAGCATAGGATGCTAGGCGTAGCACGCATGGACAGAGTACCCACTAACACCTTGCGCTCCATAACCAGAGTCAAGAATGTTGCACAGAAATCAGCTAAACTAAACTGGGATTGGGCGGGCCACGTCACCCGGATGCACCCGAAGAGGTGGGCAAAGATTGCCAATCAATGAATGCCTAAGGATGGCGAGAGGCCACGCGGCAGGCTTCGGAAAAGGGGGCGCGACGATCTCGACCAATTTAGCAGCACTTGGATGGCATCAGCAACTGATAGGGATAAGTTGAAGGAGTTGAGGGAGACCTTTGCCCATCAGTGGCACAGAATAGGTTAATAAAAAAAATAGCAAAAATGTAAGATTTTTTTTATAAAAAGTTATAGAGCAATAAAGAATGTTTTTATAAAAATTTACTCACTTTTTTGCTTATATTTTTAATTTAGGGCAAAAAGTGATATAAACATATTTGTAGGCAATACAATTAGCTACAAATTATGTTTTCACAAATTTTTCGTAGGACGTATAGTTTCCGAGATAACGCGAAAAAAATGTTTTCACCCCTTTTTCCAAGATGGCGGCCGGGGGACAAAGGTGGCAACCCCACAAACTTGAGGTTAAGCTTCTATTGACCGCCCACACATATCCCAAAAATAAAATTGCGTCCTCTAAAAAATGCAAAGCTCATGTAACATTTCAATGGACTATTCATTATCAAGAATAACTTTGATTAGGTTACAGCTTAAAATGTCTTAAATGGTGTTGTTGCGGCATCTCTTCCATTAATTATATAGTTTCAGTTAATTCTTCATAATAATTACACTCTAGTAAGTATATTATTAATATCAATTAAATAAATAAGCATACCCAAATTATGATAATTCCTGCAGGCGCTTCGTTATAAGTGTCATTTTTGAAAATTCATTACACTGAACCGTTGTCGTTGCTGTTTCATTTGTAAATACTTCAGAGCCGCTCCCTCAAAAGTTGCGAAAATTATTCCCATCCATATTATCATATTAATACAGGTATGTAGTCTCAAAATACACGAATACATCTACTAAAACACCGGATAAAATGTTCGTAAGCATTCCAAAGAACACGAAGATTCGGGTAAAGTGGTTAAAACTCGCTCTATAATAATGGAATGATATAATAGGGGAATACAATAATTAGGTACTTGTATTTTTCATACATTGTTAGCTTAGTTTCTTTTTTATTGCATTGAATGGCGAGACGAACGTGCCGTTCGCCTGATAGTAAGCGATACGACCGCTCATGAACAGCAACATCCAAACAACATCTTGAAATACAAAGCAATGCTTGGCATTCCACTGCGCTCGCCATCCTGACACATAAGATGTTAAGTCTCAATATGTCCAGTAGTTATTCTGGCTACAATATCCTTCATTCCGAAACACATCAGTGCATTTAAAATGCTATTTGGCGGGAGAAATAGACATTGCGGTGGTACCTACTCAGGCGGCCTCTCACATACGAGAGACCTGCTACTCGAAAAAGCTTTAGTTTATAATATAACTAATAGTGATATTTACATATGTATGTTTATAAGGTTTGATATTAATAATTTAATTGAGCAGCGTAAAAGTCAGAGTTGTTTTAAAAAAATTGTCCGACCACTATCGCGTCTATTTGCGAAGTTTTCACTGTCAGCTTTTATATTTTAGTTTCTATCGTACAATTATTATTACAGATAAAGTTCGTAGTGTGCCCTTAGCGGCGCAATGTGATCAATATTTTAGAAATTACTGCGAAAACAAAGGAAAACGCTCATGAAATGTTCTAAAAATCGACTGACAACAAGAAAGTGACGTCAATCTAAATGAAACCAATGGCGTGCGTTTTTAGTCACGTGGTCAAGCTCGAAAATTTATTTAATTTTAAAATGATTTCTTAAGACAATCCAACATCGTTTTAAACACTTTATTAGTTCATTTGGTTTAAAAAAATATTTACCGTTAGTCTAGTAACAATATGTTTCATATTTTCATCATAGTCAAAGTACCCTATTGGTGTTCTGTTTTTTTTTCTGTATTGTTTTTTGTAACACTGTATGTAAAATAAATGGTCATGATTAGAATATTGTGAATTTTATTGTGGTTTTAATTCCTTAATTGATTCATAAACGTTATTTATGAATTACAGAGTTATGAAAATAAATTAAATAGGACTAAGTGTTTTAAATTGCTATAGACGCATATCTACATCTAATTATATACATAACAAAAAAGTCGCCTGTTTCTCAAACCGGACGGCGCCACTAAATCGGTTTCCCTAAAAACCCATTAAGTAAAGCCTCTATTCCTATATAAAAGAAAGTACTACTCTGTGTGTGTGTACTACACAGCTCGCTCTCACTCACTCGCTGGTTACATTTCTCACATATCCCCCACAACACTACATTTACATTTTGAACATCCGTGGACTTTGCAATATAATGGCGCGTTCACACTATCGTCGATGTTCGCCGATGATTGGCGATGACACGTTTGCGCATCATTGCCACAATTGTTGCGCACCTCGCCATGGATTCGAGCAAGTTGTCAATAGATAAGTCGTCAAAAATGTACGTCGATCGACGTCAATGCATTAGCGGTTGCCACGACATATATTTAAAAACCGCGTGTAGATACGAGTTTTTTGAATATATATAAAAACTAAATAATACCGAGAAACCAGGTAAGTAGAAGATGGTGGATGTTAAGTATTTACCGCAACAGAACTAGGTATTTGTAATCGTAAAAACCAAACTTACGTCACAGTAAAAACAGCGTTTTTTCGAGGGATATATTTTACACTACATTAGAAAACAATATTTTCTTATTATCACCCTTGAATCACTGTTGTTTTGAATCACCATCAACATTTTTGATTTCTTCCCGTTACATCCCGTCTTGTCGCGTCTCATTCGATGCCATACCATTAAAGCTATCCTGTCCTATTTTATTCGCCTCATACTTTCTAGCATACCATCCACTTACATGCAAATAGTAGCCAGAACAACTCTTAAAGTAACTTATTTATTTGGATTACGATTAATATCATGGTTATAAACATGAAATAGAAAATAATACATGGTTTAAAAAACCATTGAAACAGTTATATTGAAGAAGAAGAATATAGACTTATACAAACAACGACTGACATTTTTTGAGATTTTTTAGGATTAAAATTTTTTCCTTATAAACGTAATAGATAACGTAACTTTACCCGGTTACACATCGCACGCAAGGTAATCCTTTGAAATAATGAATTTTGATGCTCCGTTCCTATAAGTCATAACATGATGTTAAACAGCCTACATCCTCGATAAAGGAGTTATTTGACACTAAAATATTTTTTATATTTATGCCTGTAGGTAGTTCCGGACATCAGCGTATTGAAGTAAACAAACTCATAAACTTTATAAGATATGTAATGATGATAGATTTTTATTTATTTATGAGATATGTAATATATGTAATTTTTTTTATCAAATTTCATCAAAATTGGTTCAGTGATTTAGGCTTAAAAGTATAACAGACATACACTAGACAGTCAAACAAACAGAATTGTTAGAGCCACGCTGTTGTCTTTTATTGCTCAGCATGAATGATCAACGTGAAGTAACAGCTTTTTCATTACATTCGGTAAGTGAGATTGCTGGATGCCCAATACTCCTTTCTTCTTCCCATCCTTTCTCCTTTCCACTCCTCTGCCATTTCATGGACTCGCAATACATCTATGATTCGAATGTTATGGATGTTCATAGGGCGGTAGTCTTCGATCAAATATACACTAGATACAACATGAGCGTGTTAGAATTTTTGTGGGAAAAGGTATATAAAATAATATAAACATGTATATTTCAATAGATTTATCTATAATTATATTTTTAACCATATAATTTTTAATATTTATCACTTAACATAATGGTTAATAATTATTATAATGTTACAAAATTATCAATTATATTAAATGTTATTTATATTTCTATTTATAATAATATGGTTTAATTCAAGGAAAATCGATAATTACAATGTTACAGAATAATATTCAAATATTCTGAGCAATGAGCAACAAAACATCATATTAATAACTTAACTTGCCAATCCTGGTTGCTACCGGCCAGGATAAGGTCCTTCCTCTGTCGTTGTCACTCGAAAAGTGACGATCCAAGTGAGACAACGCTTTATATTACCGATTCCCCACTACTTGTGAATCATACGATGGGTAGTTTTAATAAAATGTATAATAATTGTTGCGGTATTTTGTGACAGTATTCTAACAAGCGCTTAGAAAATGGCACCAAAAAAGAGTGCTTTAAGCACTCTTTCGCCTTCAGTCACGCACCGATCGTTGCTTCTAAAACGTCGCAGAACTTAAGACAATATTATGTGAAAAGCTACTTTAAGCTCCAGGAATAAGGTGGAATTTGTGTTGGAATATGTGATATTTTTGTTTACTCTTTTTGCTTCAATGCATCGGTGCCACTTTTTAACAGAACATTTACTGTTCAATCACTTCGATCAAATATACACTAGATACACAGAACATTAACTGTGTATCTAGTGTATATTTGATCGAAGGCGGTAGTGATTACTTACCATCAGGTGATCTGTTTTCTCATTTTCTATTATTAAAAACAGACAGACGACAGACAGAGTTTCGTTTGAATTTATAATAGAGAGATAATAAGATGAACAAAAAAGGCGTAAAAAAAGGGCTGATCGTAAAAATATAAACCAAATAACTCAGGTGGATGAACCCTTATTCATCGCATAGCTCTGAATTATAACAAGTACCATCGATACCTGGTTGTGGATGATGGTAAGCGGTTTCTGATCTCGAATCGATGGGTGAATCGGCTATGATAGAATTCTGGTTTTGAGATGAGGTGTCATAAATATAATAATTAATAACAACAAAAAATAAATAATAAATAACACCCAACAGTCACATACATACCTGACCCCACACTAAGATCGAGTCTTGTGTCGTGGTTCTTTTTAGTCTCAAAACACCCAGACCCGAAAGGAATATTTGTGGGTAGCACAAACATTTCTGGCGGGGCGGGGATCGAACCCGCGACCTCTCAGTTCACAGCCGACATCTAACCAACTGTGCCAAGAAGGCTGGCATATGATTTTACGTCACTTATTTTTCATTTTGGAGGTCAATCATTTAACTAATCGCAAAGCCCGCAACGCCTAATGTTTTAAAGCAGATACTCGTAAAACTCGTAGTAGAATCTCATAAAAGAACGAAGTTAGTAATAACAGACATATAAATTGGATTAAAAACTTGAATTGGTAATGGACGATGAAGGTTTTTGGTCGTATAGATTCACAGATGTCAATTGTGGCATCTTTGTCAAAAATATAAAAATATACGAAAAATAAATGGAAAAATATGGTTATTTTATTTAGTATGGGGTGTAATTAAATAGTCATGTACTAACAGTTTATTTAGGATTATTTCAATTAGTAATTGTGCTTTTTACTTACACTATATTGCTTGTAGTAAAAATTGAACAATGGTGTGGAATTTTATAATAAGAAAAAGAAACCGAAGAAGTTGCACTAGGAAACTAGGTGCCGATACAGCTGGGACGCACGCGCGCCCTGTCCTATAATTCGACTTATTTATTTTAAAGTATTTATTGTATATTTTTGTTTGAAATAAACGTTTTCTGTACATCTATAATTTTATTTATTATCGCTCAATTTAATTTTCGACGCAAATCAATCGCAGTCGCGCCTGGTCCATTACCAAGTCACCTCTAGTCTAGCCCCTTTAATCATACTCTTGATTGTAGAGGAAGCTCATGCCCTACAGTAGGACGTTTATGGGCTGATACAGATAAACATTTAATGTTTTGTTATTTTCTTTTGGTATATATTGTAGCCATATCATATTTCCATATTTTGGACAGCCTCCGTGGCGCAGTTGGTTAGACGCCGCCTGTGAAACGAGAGGCCGCGGGTTCGATCCCCGCACCGAGAGAAATGTTTGTGCGGCCCACAAATATTTCTTCCGGGTCTGGGTGTTTGTGAGACCGAAAAGTCTCTCGTAGTTCCTGATACCCACGACACAAGACTCGATCTTAATGTGGGGTCAGGACTATGTATGTGACTGTTGGGTGTTATTTATTTATTTATATCAACCCGCAATAGCAAGCTAAAGTGGAAGTAGGCGGGCCTTATAACAATAAATGAACAAATATTCGGAGAAGACCGCGTTTCAGTAAACGCAATGCACGTCATCGGCATAAGCGGAGTGATATTCGTACAAATATAAATTCAAATATATAGTTTTAATCATGTACAAACATTTACAAACTATGGTACTTATTTCTGAATAGATTTCGTATTGTGACCAAAATGAACCAATTATAATACGGATGTAACTGATAGCTCCGGAAAATGCTAAATGCATGAAGTTTGATAATTTTATGTCTTTCTGTTGTTGCTGAAACTTGTATTTCGATAATGAAATTTTTATAACAATACACTGTC
This sequence comes from Hyles vespertilio, assembly GCA_009982885.2. Taxonomy (NCBI): domain Eukaryota; kingdom Metazoa; phylum Arthropoda; class Insecta; order Lepidoptera; family Sphingidae; genus Hyles; species Hyles vespertilio. The sequence goes on along the minus strand of CM042814.1, from coordinate 593,398 downwards.
ACCACAGATCACTCCCAATAGATACCTAATGCAAGGCAGCGGTTGCGCCCAACACATATAAGATATCAGATAGATATAAACCGATGCCAAATGTCGCGTCATCAGCGTCGTCCAAGTAGTGGACCCGCACATGGCGTCGCACGTTAGCGAAAATTACATTTTGGGAACTTAATATTACAGTTAATAATGATTTGTTCAATAAAATGGTGTGCAAAAAACTCAAAAAAATAAAGTATCTAAAAAAACGCAATAAGTTTTCATCGATAACTAATATTCTTTAAATTAATTTGGTCCCGAGCGAGCTCAATTTATACTGGTTAATGTATCAATGTTAAACAGTCGAGTTCGGATGGAGAATCAGCCGTCTCTTTTCCGCATAGCAATAACCGTAATAAGGCATCTTTTTTGGCGAAATCACGCGTTCTTCTAGTGTTTGACGCATGTTTATAATATAATTCCCAGAAATATCGATATTGTAAAACAATAATGTAAATTATTTTTATTAAATGACAATGTCACAAAATATATATTGATTTAAATAAAAATTGCAAATTACCATAATTACGTTATTTTATGTAATTTGAAATAGTTAAATTTGTTAACAAGGTACTTTTACAATATTTCTTTATTTATCTTTGGCGTAATTAAATTTCCTTTTTTCCCTCTAGTTGTATACGTTTTCAAATATAATGGGAGGGTATTTATCATAAGTTTTAGTATACTAAGTTTATTGAGAATCAGTAGCACAAGCTATTATATATATATATTGTACTAATTTTAACATACGTTGTACATATCGTCTCAAAAACATTCATAGTTCGTCAAGTGGGTTTCATCGTCACTTGTCGATATTACATTTACTACAGCCGCCGTCAGAATTCAAGAATCGGAATAAGTTATTGTAGCCCTTTAGGGCGTGAGGTTTAGTTATTTACTATTTCATATTTTTATCTGATCTTTTATATCAACACTTAATTTGGGTATTTCGCCATTATGGTATACAAAAATACACGGTGAATAATAGAAATAAAACCGTTACATACTAAAGTATAAATCTTAATCCTATTTTATTCGTAGTTAGCGGTTGCCGGTTGGTATAATTTATCAGATCAGGCCGGTGAAAAAATATTATCAAACATTTAACAAGTTGGTAATTAAGTTATAGAAGCGATCAAAACACATGAACTTACTGGCAAATCGAACTATCGATACATTTTTTTATTTATCGACTTATGCCTCATCTCTCCAGTGAAGTCCACGTGACCGCGCTGCAACCGGCCCACCCCCCGCGCAGTTCCCTTCGTTGGCGTTTTCGGTTCAAAACAAAACTATCGTAATGCGGTATCTATTGGAAGTGATCTGTGACTGTCACAAACCCACGGAACATGTGGCTAGAAATCCATAACTAGCGGATCGTCGACGATCACAGGCAAACATGGGTATTCTCACTTTACTCTCTCTCTGATTACCGACAGTTGGCGAAAAACCCCGAATACGAATGTTGTAAAATTTTACCAGGTTTATAAGTTTTGGAACAAATCGCTAAATTGCGGGAAATCTTAATAATGTATAATTTAATTTGTTCATTTTATAATAACGAGTTAAATGATGGGAGTCATTACACTGTAACGTAAGTCAGTTAGTATTATAATAATGAAAGATTAACAATAAAAATATATCCCATCAAAAACATCCTGTAAAAAAATTCCAAGTCTCGCAGCTCAGTTTATCTACCGCAAAAAGTTGTGAGATCTATGTAATACCAAGTCGATTAATTTATTTAATCCTTGATTAAGGGACGTTCTGTATAAAGTTATTACGTAAGTTATTATCATATCAATATTAAAAATTCTTTACGTTGTAAATAAATAGATCGACTTGGCCATCGCATGAAAACATAATGTATCGTACAATTTATGCATAATGCTACTTCAAACTAGACAGAAATTATGAAATGTTTGAATTTTTCCTTACTTTAGACACTAAACACTAATTATATTCTAAATTTGAAGGTTCTATGCCTGCTAGAAGTGCCTTAGACTTTTGATGATCGGTCAGTCAGTCAGTGAGTGACAAAATTGCGAAAGTTTGACAAGTTATAATTCTTAAACTACTGGTTCAAATTGAATGAAATTTTAAATATACCGTGTTTACACAATGCCTAATTAGTAACTGAAAATTCAGGCTTCTTGCTTTAACCACAACGAAGTTATGGGGGGTTGAAAATGGTCTGAATTGCTTCGAGAAAAGGATAGTACGGCTGTGCCGCTTTTTAGCTCGATTTGGAGGGGACACTGCCGTGCCCCCAGATACATGCATTACAAAAAAACACTACACGAGTCGACATTATGAATAATTTGTTACTTATTTACTCTTAACATAAGTATGATTTTATTTAGTATACTTCGCGGAACCGCTACATTCTCCAGATTTGGGAATGAAAAATATTTCATTAGCAACACTGCTTAAATGTGTCGTGATGTACACGAATATCGGCAATGAAAGGCAATAAGCCGTCCACATTACCGTCATCGCCTATAGTTGCCAATGTTGGGCGAATGTGTGAACGGAGCATAACACTTTTAACACAAAAATATCATTATACATGAAATATGTTCCTATTCTTGATTTTTGTATAAATACTACATTTCATAATCATCATAATCATATCAGCCCTAGAGATTCGCTTCTGAAAAAACACCTCTTGGAAGCGAGCTGTATCTAATTACTTTTTGCAATACTCTAACTTTAAAATCAACATAAAAATGGCAGGCAGATAAATATAAAATTACTAATCATGACGCCAATAAATGTAGTCATATTATTTTGCACTTATTTTGCAATCTTATGAAGTGATCGGAAATGTTCGTAGAAACGAGCCTTCCTTCCTGTCTCTTCAATTTCCCTAAACATTTCGCGAAGGTCGTGACGGTAACGCGGCAAGGTACGCAGAGCTGGCGCAACAAGGCACACTAGAAATTATTGATGCGACTTGAAAAAAGGTTGCGATTTAGTAATGCAAGTATCATGAAGACAAATATTTAAATGGGCGAAGTTCAGAGAAAGTCCTTTTAATTCCACCAGACGGCGAGGTTGTGGCCACGTCACATCGCCCGCGGCTTGAGTAAACCCGCAGACATTACTAATCACATTTCATCTTGCATTCCTAATGTGTTGCTTGAGGAAAACTAAATACGACGTCATGGGAACTTAGACTTGTTTCTTTATGAACGTTGTATTGGAATTTGTTCTCTCTTGATGTAGAATCTTATTAATCACCTTATGTTGTGCAATATCTGTGTAGGAACAGACATCGACTTATTGAGAGAGGTTTCAAAATTATTATCTATTTATCCTAAATTGTGATTTTAACTTTAAAACACTCTATTTTAAATGGCATCTGTTTTTCGCAACTGATTTATGACTTGATGATTACTAACGCGACCGAAGTATTATGATATTGCAGTATCGCACATAATTAACTAATCGTTTTGTTGTTTCGTTTGTCAGGCACTGTGCAACTCGCAACTACATATATCTAACGTAAAAGAACTAAGCACACATGCAACTTTAGTTACGTTTTGGTGATCGACGTCAGTTTTCAGTTTCTGCGTGGTTGCTGCACTCGAAGACAGAAGCAGTTTCCAATTGACACAACTAGCAATTGTAAAATTTCCCAATCGGCAATCGCCAATTGTTTTTTCACGGACATATCAAAAAGTCTGAAAGCAGGCCGATACCAACTGATTGCCATGGAAGTCCTTTGGGGTCGCTTATATTCCGCAAAGAAAGAGGGGAAATGACAGACAGACAAAGAGAGACCAACTCAGTGCACGTTTGTTACACAGGAATGTATTACGTAACACAAAAAAAAGTGTACAATACCTGCCAATCTACATTGCCGAGACTTTTTCGGGTGTAAAGCTGGTCCAAAAAGTAATATATCTATTTTATCTAGTAACTGTTCGAACTAAAAGCAGGCCGGTCTGCTGGTTTATGAAGAACTGCAATGTTTTTTTTTTAATTAAAATAAAATTGATTATAATAATTAAATACAGTCGACTATAGTTAATTCGAAAGTCAAGGGCCTCTTAAATTATTACGAATTATTGAGTGTTTGAAATATCAAATGGTTCGAAATTTACGAGAGACAATATAAAACTTCGAATTCTTAAGTGTTGATCAACTATTATTCAATCAATAGCAATCGTCAAACATTTTATACTTTCTCTTTCTCTCTGCAACTTTGAATTGTTGGACGCCGTTGAGTTCGAATTAACGAGTCGTTTTGTAATATAGCACAGATTATTGCGTTCGAATTACTAAGTGCATCAAAATGTATTGATTTAGTTCGAAATATAAAGAGATTTTGTAGGGAACTCGTGATAACTTTGAATTATAGAGAGGTTCAAATTATTGCAGATTTGAATTAACGAGAGTCGACTGTAGGGGAGAACAGGGTAATGAGAGCCTATTAAGGGAAAGTTTTAATAAAAATCACGTTGGTCGAGATATTTGTAATTTTTTATTATAAACTCTTACCTTCATTATTAGAGAATATTTTAATCACAGTTATAATCAACTACAGACATATAATAAGGTACAGTTAGCGTTTTATTAAAAAAGTCAGTCGCTCCTATTACCCGACAAATGCGGCTAATGAGAGCCCATTTAATGCACATACGGAAAATGGGAGCCATTATAATTACTCTTAAAAAGAAAATAACAAAACGTACTATATATGAGATCTAGTTATTACAATTATCAATATAATAAAACGCTTGGTAACACAAGTTAAAATGAAAACAAATTTAAACTAAACGGAGATAAAATATGAAAATGTTAACTGAAAGCAAAAGATCCCGACTTTAAGGATCCAAACAAAATGCACAAATATAAGAATCTGGACTATCACTGCCAGAACACTCCTTATGGGCCCAGTTTCCGCAACTTCTGCATCGGTACCACATCTCTCCACTTTTTCCAGTATCTAAACAAATTGCACATAAATTATGCTCTTCAGAATATCACAGATAGCATTTTCGTCTATTTGATCAATTGATGAGTCTTCATCATCACTTTGAATCAAAAACTTTGTTGCCTTTCTTATTCTTGTGTTTCTGGTTGTAGTCTTCTTACTTTTAAGCTCTTTATCTTTGGTATTTTTCTTCTTAATACCTTTGGTACATTTTCCCTTGACACAATTTTCTTTACCACAGTTTCCTTTATTTTTTTTAATTGCCTTTGTCTTATTCTCCTTTTCAGTTCTTTTCCTCTTCTTTTCTTCAAATACTGCTTTCATTGGAGTGCTTGTTATTATTTCAGAATGCTGTTTGTTCTTCAACGGTCTTTGTTTTTGAGATATGAGTTGTTGAGGCAGTGGGCTGACAATGGAAACAACATGAGCAAAGTCAATATTAGATGGAGTTGCGATAGATGTGACGCTATGTATCTCCGGAATTGCAGGCAGTTCTGGTGTTGAATATGATGTGGATGGAATTGGAGCGGGGGTTACAGTAGCTTCCCTCTGAATAATTTCCGGTTCAAATTGCAGATCACAAAAAATAGATGGATTTGTTGCAGGGCTATCATATCGTTGCCCAGCTTGATTTGATGTTGATGGAATAGAAGGGACATTAGTTGGCTGCTGTTGTGCGTCAGCCACCGGCACAGATGATCTAGATTCCACATCTATGAAGTCTTCATCACAAAAAACTCCAGGATTCAGAGGGTATATTCCCGTTGCTTTAAAGCTCGATACTCCTTTTTCTATAAAAGCAACTCTAGTGTAAGCTTTATTAAACAGTCCAGCAATGTCGTAAGGAGTAATTTTTATCAAATTTCTTGATTTTATATACAAGTTGCATTCTTTGTTATAAGCTGTTTTAAGCGGGGAATAAAATGCAACGTCAAGGGGTTGTAGACGGTGGGATGAATGTGGAGGAATGGTTAGCATTATGACATGGTTCTCTTTTGCCAATTCCCAAGCTTCGAGAGTAGCATGACTGTTATGATTGTCCAATATTAGCAATACGGGTATTTCAGCAGAAGGCTTGGTGTGTTTAATAAAATGACGAAGCCATAAAACGAATATCTTTTCGTTAATCCAGCCATTGTGTGAACATGTATAAACGGCTCCCACTGGTCCATCTTTTTCCAGCTGTGGTGAGTGACGTTGACGGGGAAATATGAAAAGTGGAGGAACGAACGATCCAGACGCACTTACAGCACATATAACAGTGACCGTCTTACCTCTTTCCCATCACGTTACAGACCCGACGCGTTTTTGTCCTTTGGGAGCTATAATTTTTGCAGTCTCTTGGACGGTCGTTATACCAGTCTCGCCTACATTGTAAATCATTCGAGGCTCGAAGTTATGTTGCTCCATTAATTTGTCCAAGTTATTGAAAAAAAGCGTTATCTCAGTCTTATTAAATCCAAGGATTCGGTTAATACTGATGGCTTCAGGCTTTCTAATACTCAACTCTGGATGACGCTGCAAAAATCCAGCCAGCCAATTTTCCTGCAGTTTGATTAACTTGGTAAAACCGTTTCTCAATACCTAGTTGCTTAGCTACACTGTAACATACTTTGCGAAACTGTTCTCTAGTCAAACCATAAAATTTGCTTGACATAGTCCGAAGGTGATTAACCAGTATTTCTTCTTGGCCAGCATTAAATACGCTACGTCTTCCCAGCTTAGGTGAGTTTTTGTAGCTACTGTCGTCTGCTTTCGCTAAATTGTATCGCTTCTTAAGAGTGCTGTAAGGAATACCAGTTTGTTGCCATACTTTGTACACTGAAATTCCTCCTCTTTTGAGAACAGATACCGCATTTTCTAATGCATCCACTGTCCAAGAAGCTTTTGTGGTTGTCCGAGTTCTTTTACGTGGCATCTAAAAGAAAAAATAAGCATTTATATCTCTGAACTGACTAAATGGCGTAATGGGAGCGATATCGGGTAATAAGAGCCTAACTAGGCTACCATTAGCCGCTGACCACCATTTTGAAAAGTAGTAACATAAATATGTAATTGTATTCTCAATCACAATTCAACTATTTGTACTTGTTAGTTAACGAATCTGGAGATGTAATAAGCATAACTACAATAAAATAAGATTATGTTTTCATGCTTACCTTAATCCTGGCAATCGTCAATTTCTTGTAAGCGTGGAGCGAAAAACAAACAACCGTCCCTCGTGACTAAACGAATGGCACTAACGGTTCGAGTGCATCAGGCGAAGTTTGTCGATTGTTGACGGAAGTAGCCGAGTACCTACGAACGCGAAAATGTGTCTGCATTCCGTTCAAACACCATAGCTCCCATTGCCCGACCGCTCTCAATACCCCGCGTTCCCCTACTATATAGCAATGTATTTCGTAACAATTAAGCCAACGTATGTTGGGATTGAGAACATTCTAGGTACACAACTATTATCCATAATATTAAACAAAGCATTAGGTACTCAAATGCCTATCTAGTTTATTTGTATTATGTATTTAGGCATATACTTGATAGAAACGAGTTTCCACGCCACAATGACACACACACACACATACACACACATCTGTCAACCACAATGCACCGCACACAATATGATCATGTAAAATCCACTATTGCATCACATTACCTTTGTGCATCTAACTACCAAACGCAAACAATATTAGCGTATCATATCTACTTAGTTATTTCAAAATAATTGTATTGATATTTAGATGTGGAAAATATTTACCTTATATGTCAACGTTCATGTCCGAACATTCGAAGTTCGTCTGCCAACAGCTGCCAACGTGGTGGTCGCAACAACATTCACGGTGGTCGCGTGTTTAATACACCTCTGACTTTACGGAGACATATTGTGTATATTAATAGTCAATCACCACTATGATCACCACGCACTATAACGTTGAAGGAAAACATCGTGAGGAAACTTGCATACCACAGCGCTTTATATGAATTAATTTGGTATATAAAGTTCGTCAGGTCGCATAAGGCCAGCGTAGTGGACTAAATGCCTCATCCACTCTCAATCATAATCTCGATTGTAGAGTAAGCGGGGGAGGGTGGAGCGATTATGTTGGGTTCACCGATAGGCATACCAACCAAAACCCCGCGTTGCCCTCTTCAGCGCAATTCTGGTGGTAGGTCTCTCATATGTGAGAGGCCATCTGGGTAGGTACCACCGCAATGTCTATTTCTCCCGTGAAACAACACTGCGTAAATGCACTGTTGTGTTTCGGATTGAAGGACATTGGAGCCAGAGTAACTACTGGACATATTGAGACTTAACATCTTATGTCTCAGGATGGCGAGCGCAGTGGAATGTTGCTACTGATTATGAGCGGTCGTATCGCTTACCATCAGGCGAACGGCTTGCTAGTCTCGTCATTAATTGCAATAAAAAAAAAATTGGAACGGCCCCGGGAACCCCAAGCAAGAGTGTTCCAGCTGCTACCGGGACCAAGATATTTGAAAGACTGGAAGACAGTAGAGGCTTTTGCTTTGCAGCGAGACACCGAAGCCATTACTTATGAATGTATATTTTCTATTAATAATAAATAAATAATAATAAATAAGTAACACCCAACAGTCACATACATAGTCCTGACCCCACACTAAGATCGAGTCTTGTGTCGTGGGTATCCGGAACTACGAGAGACTTTTCGGTCTCACAAACACCCAGATGTGAGTGATGTTGTTTTCATTAATGAAAACAACATCACTCCAAGTTGCTTTGTTTTCAGGTGTAGCGTGACAGGTTCAGTAAAAAAACTTTCTAGTTCATGCTCCATCAATGCCCACAATTAATGTAACTCAAAATAAAACACCAATTTACTAGAAAACAAAGGGTTTACTTCCAAAATAAACTTAGTATAAACTACATATAAAAAGTAAAAACAAGGTATAATAATACAAAATGTTAGTATATGTTGTGTCAGTGTTCCTTCTCGTTGCTGGGCGACGAGCCGGAGGCCTCGCCCCACGCACTCGACGTGCTGCCGCCCTCCCTGACGACACAAAACACGCATTTTATACGTAAGCTTTGAAAATATACCGGGTATATCAAGACTGCTACCGAAAACGAAGCCGGGTGGTAGTTTTAGTCACTACAAACACAATGCAACTAAAAATCGTGCTGAGAAACGCGACCATGATTTCTAATGATTTTTTTAATTTCATCATTTTTGGGTGGTAAATCCATAGTTTTTGCTAAATTAATAATTTTAACTCTTTTATCCCTTAGAGTATTTATAAATAAAAGGGTACACACTATTATTTTAGGACAAAATGGATTTACCACCCAAATAGGACCAAAGAAAAAAAAATTGACACTTTTTTTTGCAACATTTTCTATTGCATTGTGTCTGAAATCGCTTAAACTACCACCCGGCTTCGTTTTCGGTAGCAGTCTTGATATACCCTGTATAAATGCGGTTTAAAAGTACAAATACATATGTGTACAGTGATGTGTGGTATGGCCATTGACATAGTATACTAGAGGGGACACTGCTAACCATATGTTTGTAACAAAATAAACGGTACCGGTACGGTACCTCTTCTATTTCTGTCTCTGTCACGCCTACGCAGTAACATTATTTTTGCTCTCGCTTCACTATGTACCCGTGTGCACGCACAATACGCAGAGATTTAGTTCCCGATGTCCGCTCTAGTATACCACGTCAATGGGTATGGCAGACCTGCGTGCGCGTGCGGCGCGGCGCGTGAGTGGCGTGCGCGTGTGCGCGGGCGCGGCGCGGCCACGCTTGGCGGCGCGGCTCGAGCTTGGAGACCTGGCGCGCTTGCTGCGAACACCATAACCACTCTGCCTTGCCTTGGACCTGCATAAATAACCGACCACTACAGTGTAACGAAGAGTGCTGGTAAACCGACCACTATAGTGTAACGAAAAGAGTGCTGGTAAAACTACACTATTTTTATGAGAAAGAATGAGCATTCTGGTTTTATACTCGTTCACAATACCGAAACTTTGTCAAAATTAGAGTGAGTTATGTCAACAATCAGCTAAAGTATAGTCAGTTGCATTTTATTTGCAAAGAAAGTACATTAAAATGGCACCAAATAAGCAAAACTTTTTGGATATATACTAGCAAAATATTCGTGGCCTAAACAAAAACACATGCTTTTTATCGCAATTTGGTCTCAAATGACCATGATATTATAGTTTTAACTAAAACCTGGCTAAACAATACTGTACCTATTGAGTTCTGAATTATTTGATGACCGCTATGCTGTATTTAGAAGGGACAGAGCGTCAACAGGATTTCACTGTAAGAAGGACGGAGGTGGAGTCTTAATAGCTATTAATAAAAAAATATCTGTAAAATGTGTTAGCGACTGGAATAGCTCGTGCGAGGATTTGTGGGTTGTAATTGACTTACCTCACGACCAATCAATCAAACAAATCGCAATTTGTGTAGTTTATCTACCTCCACCAGTACAACATAATATGCTAGATCATTTCATTAATCATTGTAACCGCGTTTTAGATCATTTCGATGGCAAGTTATGTATACTCGGTGACTTTAATATGAGCAGTATAGATTGGTTTGAAGTCACACACAATTCACATGCCTCAGGTCTTGGTCAATTATTGATTGACTTTACCTTTTTTTATAATCTGATACAACTGAATCGTATACTAAATTCCAAGAACAAAATATTAGACCTAGTTCTCACTGATGTTAACAACTGTAATGTATGTCCAGCTGTTGATGTTCTATCTATTGTCGATCCGTTGCATCCACCATTGTGTATTTTTTTTACATTTGATAACGTAATAAAATTAATACCTAATAAATATACTGTAAGATACAACTTTAATCGAGCAAATTATGATGCGATTAACGAATTCTTAAGTGGTCTAAATTGGAATTCAATATTTTCTTCATGCATAGATGTGAATAGTATGCTCAGCAAATTTTATGACACAATAAATGAAGTTATTCGTAAATTTGCCCCGATTATAAAAAATACAAGTTCAAGGCATTACCCTCCAGGGTTTGATAAGTTACTGATTGCCAGACTCCGAGAAAAAAATAATTTAAGGATGAAATATAAGAAATACGGCAATCCGATGGATAAAATTGAACTACAGATTTTAAGTAAGAGATGCAAAAATATGGTAAAATTATGTTATAACAAGTTTGTCGAGGATATAGAAAATAAGATTCTCAAAAATTCAAAGTACTTTTGGTCCTTTATTAAAGTAAAACGTGGTGGCACTAGTTCTTACCCTACACATATGACAGATGGTACAGCTAAGGCAAATAATGGACCCGAAATTTGTAACTTGTTTGGAAGTTATTTTTCAAAGGTTTACAGCAAAGATACGGGAAAGCCCAACGAATCCGGGTGGTAGTTTAAGCCACTTCAGACACAATGCAACAGAAAAAGTTGCAAAAAAAAGCGACAATTTTTTTTTGTTATTTTTTTCCTATGGCCATTTTTGGGTGGTAAATACATTTTTTCCTAAAATAATAGTATATACCCTTTTATTTATAAATACTCTAAGGTATAAAAGAGTTTAAATTATTATTTTAGCAAAAACTATGGATTTACCACCCAAAAATGACGATATTTAAAAAATCATAAAAAAAAATTGTCGCGTTTCTAGGCGAAATTTTTAATTGCATTGTGTTTGTAGTCACTAAAACTACCACCCGGCTTCGTTTTCGGTAGCAGTCTTGAGATACCCGGTATATACTGATTTCAGTAAGGCGTTCGATAGGGTCTCACATTCAATATTACTAGAGAAACTTGCGACATACGGTTTCTCTGGAAAAATTTTGGAATGGGTCAGGTCGTATTTAAGTAACCGTTCTTATTATGTTGTTTTGGATGGTTATAGATCGGATATCTTTAACATAACATCTGGTGTGCCCCAAGGATCCCACTTGGGGCCTATATTATTTAACATCTTTGTCAATGACGTGTCTGGTTGTTTTCAGAATAGCAAGCCTTATATGTATTCAGATGATTTAAATTCTCTCGAATAATATCTAATATATCTGACACGAAACTGCTACAAGATGATTTAGATAGGCTAACTGATTGGTGCATGGTCAACAAGATGGAACTGAATGTTAACAAATGTTACCATATTAAGTTTCATAGAAAACATAACATTATACATTCATCTTATAATATAAATAATACTATTTTAAATGAAGTTTAAAAAATTGTGGATTTGGGAGTTGTGCTAGGCAGTAAACTAACCTTCGTACCGCACTATGATCACGTTGCTAAAAAGGCGTCTAAGATGCTTGGTTTCGTTATAAGAAATGGAAAGATCTTTCGCCAGTACCAAACAAAACAAATATTGTATAACTCATTAGTACGGAGCATTCTAGAATATTGAAGTGTGGTTTGGAGGCCTCATTATGCTGCTCATTCGTTGCGATTGGAACGCTTGCAGAAAAGATTTCTTTGGCATTTGGCATCTTCTGAAAGAGTAGCCAGGAGCCGTATGTCATATAATAATAGGCTCAAGCATTTTAAAATGTTTTCACCGGAAAACCGTAGAGAATTGTTAGACTTAGTTTACCTCTATAAAATTCTAAGACACCATATAGACTGTCCTCAACTTCTTAGTTGTATCCGTTTTAGAATGCCAAAGAGATATCCTCGTACCCCTATATACCCCGTAGTTCCTCCATTTCGTAGAACTGTGCTTGGTTCCAACTCTCCGATAGCTAGACTGAGTAGATTATTTAATAAGTACAGTAATCGCATCGATATACACTCTATGTCACTACACAGTTTTCGAAAACATATGTTGGATGCAATATCGAGTTACATACATTAGTTTTGGTTTTGTTTTTAAGTATAATTATTTAATTTTTTCTTAGTTTGTTAAGTTGATATGTTGTGTTTTATTTTCTTATTTGTTATGTTTACCTGTTATTAATTGTACAATTAGTTAAGATTATTTTTGTTTTATATTTTTTATTGCAAGAATCATTGTAACAATTATAGGTAGACTTCGTATCGTATTAAAAAATAAAATACACTACGCTGGAGAAATAGGACGAAGTAGTAGTCACGAATTGTGTTCATGCTTCTGTAATTACTGGGCGTACAAGAATCGAAATATACGCACTGAAAGTAGTCACGTCCAATGCGTATACAACACGATAACATGTGTGACACTCCTATGTAGACACATTGCCTATGGAGTCTAACTATACTGGTATCATCATATCCTGCAATCCCGAAACTGGGCTAGAGTGGTAGTTTAAAATGAAATGAAATGTATTGGTCATGTAGGTTATTAAAAAACTCCTATCACAACTAATTACACAGCACATAATCCCTATATACAAGAATCAAATTAATGCAATACTTATGGTCAAGATATATTTGAGGGATATGTTTTTTTGCAGTGAATGACGAGACGAGCAAGCCGTTCGCCTGATGGTTAACGATACGACCGCTCATAGACAGTAGCAAAATTCCACTGCGCACGCCATCCCGAGACACAAGATGTTAAGTCTCAAAATGTCTAGTAGTTACTCTGGCTCCATGTCCCTCAATCCGCAACACAACAGTGCATTACACCGCTATTTCATGGGAGATATAGATATTGCGGTGGTACCTACCCAGATGGCCTCTCTCATATGAGAGACCTACCACCAGTAATTTTATAACTAGGGTTGTGGGTAGCCGTGATATTGTGACTGCTTAGGATATATAAACCGGCCGGTTGTTTAATAAAGTTCAGTTGTTGCCGAGACTCAGACGGTGTCGGTCGTCATTGAGACTCGCACTATGTCGGTTATCCGCCAAGTTTTTATGCAAGGCAGTAATAGTAGCCATCATACGTGCCGCTATTTTAACATATGTGTAATAAACCAGAAATAAATAAATCGCCGCTATCGACAAAATAAGGAATAGTGTTAGTGAGTGAAATAAAGAAAAAGCTGCCTTCAGCCAAATTTGCAGCAACAACACGACTAGCCTGTCAGGTCAGGTAAGTGATTTATTTTTTATTTTGTACTACCTATATCTGTATAAATAACAAATTAAGCTAATTTGTGTGTTTACAACCTCATTATGTACTAGTAATATATAGAGCCACAAAGTTATCTGGCCCGGTGGCCAAAACTGGAAACAAAGAGGTCATTTGAAATTGTCAATCTAGCTGCCAGTCGCTGACATATCCGCCATTGGTTGTTTACTCAATGTATTTATTTTTCCTGCATTATTTAAAACTAGTGAAAAATGCCAAAAGCTTTAAAAAGTGATGCTAGGAACGTTATACTTCAGGTATTAAATTTTACGTAGGATGAAAAGCGTCTTCCGACATCAATAATACCCTTCGAAAAATTGTATTAACGCATAGCTGCCACCAAAGGTTTGTGTTGTCAGCTTTATAAAATAAATTCCACGAAAACAGAATTATGTACATACTAGTAGAATATAATATGTAAGTACATATCATAAACTAAAATGTATCTTACTCGTCTCATTTTACGTTACGTGCGTGGTGGCATGTTGGTAAATGGACCAGACGCGGCAGCCAATTTGTTCACGCTGGTTGCGGGTTGGAATCTCGGGTCACACTTCTGACTTTTCAGAGCCATGCTTGTATTGATAAAAACGCGCTATAACGGTGAAGGAAAACATCGTGAGGAAACTTGCATACCATAGCGATTTATTAGAATTTCTATGGTATGTAAGTCCACCAACCCGCATGAGGCCAGCGTGGTGGGCTATATGGCCTAACCCCCCGCAATCGTACTCTCGATTGTGGAGGAGAATACAGATACACTTTTTTTAAGGGTTTTGGGGAGCGATTTGTTAGAAATCGTGTGAAGGAAAAATAATATGCAGATGAAACTGGTCATTTTCTCGACACTATTGATCGGATTGAAAAATCTTACTTTACCCCATTTATTGCAATATCTATTTTTAATGGCAACACCAAATTCGATTACAGCGACTCTCTCACCGGGTCAGATAACTTTGTGGCTCTATACATTCAGTGATTACTTTATAGTGTTGTATAAAAAGTCGCGCTAACGGACAAGAAGTCAAAAAGTTTCCATAACCGACTCTCCAGCGTGTGTCCGGGCACTAAATATTTTATCGCATGTTTTAATTTCGCTCAAGAATTCGAATTTCCTGTGTTTTCGACTGCCAGCGGCCTACATTGCTGAAACCTAAAGTTGGAATTGGCGAAGGTGGTGAACCCGAAGGCTACGGTGAGTGATAGTTTATAAATATTAAGGGCTTAAACTAGAGATATCTTAGCTGGAATCGTAAGTTTTGAATATAGCAAAGACATTGTAAAAGATTTGTGATTATTGTATTTGTCTCCCAATCGACATCTGAGGGAAGCTCATTCTCTCGCAGGCTAAATTCTATTTGTGAATACGTTTTCTCTCTTTAGTTGCCACCTTTTCAAAATCTATATTTATTTATTTTTTATTTTAGGCTACTGCTTTACAGTTTCACTTCGGCCGTGTGACAATTACACATACACAAACGTTCTTTCCTATCTTTAGCTATGATTTTGCAGTTTAAAGCTCAAAACACATTATAGGTTTTCGTCTAACGCATTGAGTAAAGAGCGGTAAGTACGGGGCCAACTGACCAATCAGGACAATGGAACGTACAAGTAGTGCGATTCACGTAACTTTTTGACGCGCCGATCAAGTTGCGGTGCGGTTACAATTAAGTTTACGCTTTTGTACAAAATGGGATTCTTGTAAGTGTTTAGCTGCGCGTGAACTGCGCGTGAGCTGCGCGTCAACTGTACGTCAGACGTATGAAATTTGTTTTTTTTTTTTTTTTTTTTTTTGTTGCATTGAATGGCGAGACGAGCAAGCCGTTCGCCTGATGGTAAGCGATACGACCGCTCATAAACAGTAGCAACATTCCACTGCGCTCGCCATCCTGAGACATAAGATGTTAAGTCTCAATATGTCCAGTAGTTACTCTGGCTACAATGTCCTTCAATCCGAAACATAACAGTGCATTTACGCAGTGTTGTTTCACGGGAGAAATAGACATTGCGGTGGTACCTACCCAGATGGCCTCTCACATATGAGAGACCTACCACCAGAATTGTTTGAGATTGACATATAAGCGCAGTAGTAGAATACGCTAAAACGTTTGCGTGTCGCGAACTTGACGCGAGCGTATTTGACAGCGGTTGTCAAAATTACGAGAATACGAAAAGGGCTGTTTTGATCGAAACTTAAACGCAACTGCACTGCAGCTGAACTTATTATATTACGTGAATCGCCCTACTGGTTCTTTCTATGTAGTTTGTGGTCACGTCTTAAGCGTATGACCTTTAATGTGCACACAACAAAAGAATCCATTGTTCAGATCGCTCTAAGACGCGTTGCTCTAGTATTTATGGCCGCTTCTTTATGCGTAAGACGAAAACCTACAATGTGTTTTCACCTTAATAATTTCATCAGAGCTACTTTTTATTCCGTACTATCTTCTAATATTTATTATCCTACACATTGGGTACAGTAAGTAATTGTTTTCTGGATGAGAATTATAATATCACAACGTATAGGTCGTCGTCTTTATATATTTATAAGAATTTCTATGGTATATAAGTCCGCCAACCCGCACTAGGCCAGCGTGGTGGACTATATGGCCTAACCACTCTCAATCGTACTTTCGATTGTAGAGTAGGCCCGTGCCCTGCAGTGGGACGTATATGGGCTGATACGATACGATACGATAGGATAGGTCGTCGTCATTGACGCTGATGGAGTTTTTACGGGATGCATTTAGGTAGCCTCGTCTCAGATTTCACTCACCTTAGTTTCGACGCAGCCGCATCAGTATAGCAATATTAATACCAGCCATTTGAAATCTGAGTACTCGAATGTGTTGTCACTTGATTTTTCTACTTAGTTAATTCATTTACTAGAAATATAAATACTCCCAATTCTACTTACCATTTATACCATACTTACGGTTTGTTACATTGCTACGAAAATCAACTTCAACAAACCCATAAATAAACTTAAGTATTAGAAGGTGTATGATATTAGTGAAAATAAATATAATATATTTTATAAATGTCATTTATTATAAAAATATATCTTACTCGCTAAATAAAATATAATTAATATTGTCACGACTATTACAAATCCAACTGAACTACCGGCGCGCTCACCGCAGGAAGCTTCAAAACCAACCAACCAACTTTTATTTCATAAAAATAGACAACGAAACTATTCTTTCAACAGTTTGTAAAAATATACTATTATTGGAGTTTTTATCACTAAGAGTCGGTCAGGTTCTGGAGTCAAATTGACTCTGCTTTGATCAATGTGCCTGAGGACACTTCAAAGTGTTCTTTGTTTTTATTTATCGCAGTTTATGAATGCTTTACGACCGAAACACCTTCCCGGCTTTGCTCTTAGATAGTGTTAATGAATTGATAGCATTGTAGACGAGCAGACTGCAGGCTTTCTGCGTGGAGCGCACCACATTACAACTACATTACAATACACTACAACTATTTACTATATAACATTAACATCACAAACGGCGCGACGCCGTTTCAAGTCCCATACATCCGACACATTACAACATAATTAACTTACATAATATAAGGCCAACAGCAATTCATACATATGTCAAGTATTAAAAACAATAATATTAATAGAAACAATACGCTCAGCTCTCATGTTCTCGTCGCCCGTTATTCTGTTCGTATGCGTCTCATAATTACTAACAATTGGAACACAAACCAATATTATTGTATACTAGCGGCCCGGCCCAGGTTCGCCCGGGTACAAATAGATTTCTGTACAGTAATATGTACGTATTATACATATAAACCTTCCTCTTGAATCATTCTATTAAAAAACCACATCAAAATCAGTTGCGTAGTTTTAAAGATTTAAGCATACAAAGGGACATAGGGACAGAGAAAGCGACTTTATTTTATACTACAATATGATAGGCTATTGTCACACACCAAAATCTATAAATAAATTAAAGATATTTGAAATCTGTGAAAATTTCGGTATTATAACAAAATTCTGTAAACCAGCATTGCTGTGGATGGATAAGCACCAATCACTTATGCTTGGTCAGTAACTGACAAACTTTTGCCTGAATGCAGGAATTAAAATAGACGGCGCGCTCTTAAGCAACTGCGCTACTGGGGCTGTCTCACATAGTAAGTAAAGTATTACAAGTGTGCGAGTGTGCGACAGTAAAGTTAGAGTAGTACAGCGACGAGCGACGAGGCACATGAGGTGTGAGGTTGGAGTGATCGTGTGTAGTGTGGAGTGCGCGGCGCGCCTCACCCGCCCGCCTCGCCGTCAGACTCCGCGTTGTCCTCGCCCTCCTCTTCCTCCGCTTGTCCGCCTGCGTACAAACAAAAAAATCATTACATTTATTGTTTCATAATCTGGCGGCACGGCAGTGCCCCCTCCAAGTCGAGCTAAAAAGCGACACAGTCGTACCATCCATGCATCTCACAACTTTTTGAGGTAGAAAACCTGAGCTGCGAGACTAGGATTTTTTTTACAGGATGTTTTTGATGGGATTATTGTTACACACATAAGCATCAGGTCTCTAATGTTTTGTTTTGTGTATTCTGTCCACTTCATTTTTTCCCATCGATAGGAGGCGAGCCTATCGCCGTATCGAGTAATTTCTTAACTTTGGGTTCATAATGAATAGCAAAATACGGAATCACTACATGCAACCCGGGATTTAAACTCGAGAATCACTGGTATAATATGGGGCCCTACTATATAAATCCGAAGTTCGAATCTTCGTTACGTTTTTCGTTTCGAAACCTACTCTGTAACACGAAATTCGAAACTTCGGATCCAAGAATGAATGATTCGCATATATCGGCAATCCGAACATTTTCATTTTTATTAACTATATTCATCCGAAACGAAGTTTGAAACTTCGGACGAACGAAGTTTGTGACGATACGCCTACTCTGTAAATGTTCGTATTGCCGATATATTGGAATAATTCATTCTTCGATCCGAAGATTCGAACTTCGTGTTATAGAGTAGGTTTCGAAACGAAAAACGTCACGAAGTTTCGAACTTTGTTTCGGATTTATATAGTAGGGCCCATGTACGTTTTCATATAGGGAAGTGTAAAGATTGTCATTAGTCATTAGCTATATCTCCAATACTATGTAAGAGGCCGTCTAGGTAGGTATCATCGTAATGTCACATTCTTCAGGAACACAGCAGTATAAATGCACTGTTGTGTTCCAGTAATAAAGACATTTTAGACTGTAAATTTAACATCGTATGTCTAAGCATGATGAGCGCAGTGGAATGCCAAGCATCACATTGTAACTTAAAGTGTTTCGTTTTGCTACTGTCCATGATTGGTGTTATCGTTTACCATCAGGCGAATGGTATGCTCGTGTCGCCATTTACAATACTAACAAAACAAAGGCACTAGTCGGTGCGTGTGTATGCGTGTGTATGCGTGTGTATGCGTGTGTATACTAACGCGTGCGCCTAGCGTAGTGTCTCCTCGCGGGCGGGGGTCGCTCATCCGGCGCGTCCGCCAGCAGCGAGTTCCTGTAGGCAGCGAGCGGCGCCCAGTCGTCGCCCCACTGCAGCGCGGGCAGCACGCGCGCGTCCAGGAAGCGCAGCACGTGGCGCTTGTCCTGCCGCAGCAGCTTGCCCGAGAACTCGCACAGAGCCTCCAGGAACGCCAGGTTGGGGGGAGGGGAAGCCCCGCCCGCGCCGCCCTCGCCCTCCAGCGTCGCGAACGCGATGCCGGCGCGGTGCAGCGCCGTCAGCGCCTCGCGGTTCTTCACAGCGTCCAGACCGAACATCACGGAGAAACGCTTCGCCAACTCCTGCGGGAATCGGAGATTGTAACTATTATAATTATTGTTTATATTAAGAGCGTTTATACCCTGCACGCGCTTTTTGGCTTAAAAACAGGACTTTTCAAATGAGCTAATAGCCACCAATAAACAATTTAAAGGAAAAATAATTATTATAATTTTAGAAAAGGTTGTCATCTAGGGATTTTGGTGGAAAACATTATAGATTGATGGATAATTTGTGAGTACTATACCGATTAATGAACACAAGTTTCGTTATTTAGGCTTTAAATGGCAATTTAGAAGCTTAAGATATCCGAAACCACTAAATATAAGATGAAAATAAAAATATTATCAGACTAATAAGACCCTTATGGAGGGATTTTGCTGAGAAAAATAATCTATTTGTGTTTAGTTCCTGAAAAATAAAAATTTAAACAATGCGAAATTATTCAGAAACTCTCGTCAAGAACATATTTTTTTTCACCAACTTATCGTACATAATTTTTTATAGCAATTGCATATTACAATAGAAGAACATCTAATCAATAAATTACCATTTTTATATTTCAACAAAATTAGTTTTCATGTTTTCTACAAATATTTTAAAAACCACTATAAAACACGCTGTCCGACGTGGATCAAATCAGACCGCCGCAAGGCCTTCTAGAGGGAGGACATATCGCTCGTCACTCCGGCCTGGCTGCAGTCGATTATGCCGCGCGTAGTAAAAATAGCCACGCGCGGAATGCGATTGCCACATCTTAGTACTTTGGTAGTAAAATATTTAATTATTTTTATTACCTACAATGATTTTGTAGTGAGTATAAATTATGTTTCAGGTAATATAATGGGATGTAATTCCGAGGCTAAATTATGTTATGTATTGTAATATAAAATTAAATATATTTCGTAATTGTAAGGGGTTGTAAGGCCCCTAACACTATTTATGTGTTCGAACACGAAATGATTAATAAAACGTCCGTAGTGTATACTGATTGAACACTGATTTGAATGCATCTTAACAATGTAATAATAACGAAAATATGATTAGTATCCAAAATTTGCATTATTCTTTGCTTGCACAGTAATATTTGTCTACTTGTAATGCAAATAAAATATTTTTATGATATTATATTACAGTTACATTTCAATTGAATATTTGAAGCGCACGGATCAAAGTTGTTTGAGCCGATTGTATAGCGAGCCGACGCGGCAGCTCTACGCACACAGCTTTGGTCGCTTATGTGTGCGTGAAATTAACGAATAAATACCTATAGTTGACTTTGCGCGCAAGGTGTATACGCTCTTAAGTATATTAGCAAATAGGTTTTAAAATTGATATAACATATAAGAACAATATTAACATAGACACATATTGGTCTCCAAGATATAGACTCTACCTAATTTAGGGCCCTCTTTTAAACTTTTATGTAAGCACCAACATAATTGTTACTCTATGCATAAAAAATGTAAATTATATAATTTTGTGCCAAATAAAAGTGTATTATCATCAAAGAGTATCCGAGTGTGTGGTGCGCACCTTGAGTTCCTGGAACTCGGGCAGGTTTCTGTGCGGCGCGGGGTGTCGCTGCAGCAAGTCCGTGTAGAGCGCCTGCATGGCCAGCTCCATGGTGAGCGCGCAGTTCAGCTTGTTGATCTCGCGCGCCTTGCTCAGGGTCGCCTTTATTATGTCGCCGTAGTCGTTGTAGCACTGCACCACACAAACACACCTTATGTAACATTGTACAATAGCGCCAAAAAATGATTCACTATATCAAATTCATCATTTCAGCCACAGATAGTCTACTACTGTACATTGGATCCCCAAGTCAAATTCACTTTGAAAATTCAATTCATTCCTCGAATAATAAATTACTCCAAATTGAAATAAAACTATTATTTACGGATTTTATCGCGGATTTGGTTAAATTTTTACATTTTTGACTTCCCGACGTTTTGATTCCTTTACATTTTTCGTGGTCATGGGGCGGACTCAAGTCTTCAAGTTTTATTTCAATGAGTAACATTCGCGTAAACCTAAGAAATCATTAAATTACTCCAAGTACGTAAAGTGGCTTAATATTTAAAAAAAATAGCTATATTAAACTCTCGCATAACTATGCTATAAAGTTATGTTGAGAACTACCTTGATGTAATGTTTAAAGACGTCAGCGGCGCGTCGAATGGGCGCCACGTTGTACACGATGAGCTTGCAGTAGGCGGCCAGGAAGTTGCGGCGTTTGTGCAGTTCCTCTATGCGTCTCTCATCTTGACCATCTGCAAGACGCGGTATAGTGATGCTAGTGTGACGACAGTGGCGCCACGCCGCCGTCCCAAGGCATTAATACTTCAACTCGACCATTTCGATTCACAAAATGTGGCATTGGGACGTCGGGTGTGCACCGTTGAGTTCCACTCTCAAGTAGCCGCCGCGCGTTGACAAATCTTTATGAGACACGCAATAAAGTCAACGCCGCGGGACTCGCCTTGAGGCGTACTTGTCGATAGTAATGAGTCATGCATCGCTCTATCTACAGATCATAGAGAACAAGCACCTCGCGGCGAATGGCGACACTGCGCGCCGGTATTAGTGGCGGAAACACTAGGCCATCGTTACTATTTAGTACAAGCCCCTCCCCTCCCCTACCAACACTCGTAGAAAACATACTGTTTAGAGGCTAGTGATCAAGTGGGAGTAATGTCAGCCTAGTCAATATTTTCAAACCGAATATGACGTCATTACTACCACTCGAAACGCTCTCGTATACACATGTAGCACTGTGTAACATAGTATAAAAAGGAACAGTAGCGCAATTCCACTTTTAATAGGACCTTACGGTCACGGAAATTCAGTTCGCTATTAGACTTAGCAGTTTAGTGTTCATCTTTAACAGTGTTTATCCTACAAAATAGTATAGTACATTATTAAGAAGTCTCTCTCGAAAATGAACTGAATTTCTGAACCCATAAGGCTGGCATTAGTCTTAGATAGTACTAGATCTGGTAAGTGTTTACGTAAATCAACAAGAGAGTATTTTATTATTTTTAAATTAGTTGCTATACTGTTCCAATTTTCGGGCTTGTTATAATAACTCGTAAAGTAACAACTAAAACTACGATTCCAGACACCAATAACCACAGTGTGCCGCCAATTACCCACAGAAGTAAAGAATAGAACGCAACAAAATCAAAAACACTTCACAAATCATGCAAAAATAATCACAAAACTCTTTCAAATGTGTTAAAATGAACTTAATGTCAATCCGACACCGCAAGCGAACACTCGGGAACAGATCGTTTCTCGGAGCGCGACTTTATACTGTTTCCTTATATTGAACAAATATAGTTTTCAGCCATCGCTTGCATCGCCCGTTTGTTTCTTTTGATTATAATATAAATATTCATCGCTCGACAAATTAATTTTGACTCATTAAGAGTGCCAAAAGGTATTAACTACTTATCAAGCCTACAGTTTGTCATGGAACGCGAGTACAAACAGGCGCGCATGGACGGGCGCGCAGTTTGCGGGCGAGCTGCAGTACTGCGGTATGCAAGTAGTAAGTAGTGAGCGGGCGCGGGTTTCGCCGTCGGTTTCGGATTGCGTCGATGAAGCGAGCGCGACAAATTTTCCCTTAGTAATGTTAGGTGAGTTGTAGACGGAACGTGGGCGTGGTTCGCTTGTCGCGTCGAGACAAAAATATGCATTATTGTCGCGCGGCGCTCGCGCCATTACTAAGGCAAAATACGCCGGCGGTGTGTAACTAGTGCGATGCGGACAACTGCTTACCGGCCACGAACCGCACCCCCCGCGCCGCCGCGACATGCAACCAAACAATCTCCTTACCGCCTGCCTCTACCGAGCCCCGGCTCAACCGAAATAATGCATATTTTTTCTCACCCTCACTGTTCGTGTGCACTCTACGTGCGCTCCGCACGCGGACGCTTCCGAGTGCAATTATTTGCTACACGTTTCACGATAAACAAAATGTTTCCCCTATAAGAGGCACCAAAGGAAAATTGTATCATCGTCACTCGAGCATATGATTGCACTACACCCACATGATTGCCAAAACGAACACGAACGAGCACCCTCAATGATGTCGACACATTTAGAACACAGGCGCACCACACCGGACAATTCCTTATACAGTCAACCCAATTTGGACAAAGTGCACGTGTACGCGAGTCACCGCTCCCCAACGAAAACAAAACCATCATGGAATACACGGTCACTAGTGACAGAGCTCTATAAGGTATTTATACAAACTCATACTACGGGACCAACATTCTGTTATGTACCACGGAGCTGGTGTGTATGTGTGGCATTAACAGAGCGGCCTTCCGACATCAGCCGGAATACATATTTTGATATCGAGCAGGTTGGTTAAATTGTATGCACCAGCAATAACTGCACTTACCACCAGATGCATTTTGTAAGATTGAATATCGTTGTGTGATGCAGTATGTATATGCATGTGTGGCGGCGTAGTTACCGTAGTTGTGGTGCACGAACACGAACTCCTGTATGAAGTCGTTGAGCAGGTCGCACAGCTCGGCGTCGGGCTCGTACACGAGCTGCTTCATGGCGGGCTCGCCCTGGTGGTGCAGCGCGTACAGGTTCTCCGCGAAGAAGATCAGCAGGTCGCACAGGCTCGTGTACGCCTGCACACGATATCATACACCACTCGTATCCAAAGGACAATTGTAGGAGAAGGAAAGTTGTATCAGGGCTCTTTGGCATTCTTATTGGCTGAATGACACATAGAAATAGTTATCAGTCAGTTCATATTGGATTTATGAGACAGTGATATGCTATAATGATAAGTGTAAGTGCGAAGTTACATGACGCGGTTACGGTGCGGTGCGGCAATGCACCGTAACAAGTGCAAGTGACATACATGGTGGACACGGTAAAGTAATTTGTGTGTAGGATGCTGCAGCGGCACCACCACGGTGGTTTAACTTAGAACAAACAACGACGAATTATAATCATCGTTTTGACTAACTTAACACCAGAGGGCGGAAAAATCGTTGGTTTGTACGGGTTTCTCTATTTTACGTAGACTGTATTTTACACGGATATTATTGGCCCTAAATTACATTTAACTGCATTGATTAGCTTATTTGCTGATGAGTTAATTTTAAAACTATTATTAAATTTATTAAAATGCATACACATGCGGAAATGATAATTGTTATGTTCACATTTCTATACAGAATAATTTGTATCAAATAGACAAAATTCAAATCGATTTTGTTAGATCTTATTCAGGTCCAAACCTCCCTAAATCTTTTCTTTTCGTGTATAAACGTAATGAAAGTAAGTATAGATATATTACTGGATTGTTTTTCTTACTTAACGCCAGAGGGCGCCTTGTATGACTGAGTGACGTCTCTATCTTAGTATGTAAAATGTACTCTGTGGGCACCACTCTGCCGCCGCATCGTGCGGCTTCGCCCTTAGTCAGTAGTGTATGTGTGCGGCGTGCGCGTGTGCGTGCGCGTGCGCGTGCGCGTGTACCTCCTCCCGGAGCTCCGGCGTGAGTCCGTGCTGCACGATGAGCTTGCAGTGCGCGGCGTACGCGGCCAGGCGCTCCCGCAGCGCCGCCGCGCCGCCCCCGCCGCCCCCGCCGCCCCCGCCGCCCCCGCCGCCCCCCGCGCTCCTCCAGCGCGTGCAGCTCCCACACCAGCGAGTAGAAGCACGCGCGCACCACGTACACCAGCGCCTGCATCACAACACGATATACGACATACTAACAACAATACTACTCGCCTCGCTTGCGCCATGTTTGAATTGAGGTTTTTATAATATGGTTGATTCGAAAAATGAAACTAAAATGCGACACGAAAAAGGCTACCTGAAAAAAGTTCTAAACTTTTTAAATACTAAATCGAATGCTTTGGTCGTCATTTTGAACTTTTAAGTTATTGATTCGATTGATCTCAAAATCTTACCAAAAAATATGAAAAAAAAAGTTTTCCGTAACTATAATGAACACTGTACGGTACTGCTTTTTCGAAAAGTAAATACTATCTTATTCTCTTGTAGGCTACTTTTCTGAAATTTCACTTCTGCTGTGTGTGGATTACATACAAACGTTTTTTTTTTCTAGCTCTAACATATTAAACAGTATTATTTGATGATTCTAAATATAGTTAAAACTCTCGTCCACACTAGTCTCGTAATGTGTACGAGCAGACATAGCGACTGACCTGCGGCGGCATCTGCGTCTCGTTCTGCTTGACGCACTTGGGCAGGTCCTCGAACAAAGAGTCCCAGATGTTGGTGTCGTTCAGGTTGTGGCACATGTACATGATGGACACCTTGCGCAGCGAATTTATCACGTTGAACACTTCGTCCGCGTCTGGCGTCTCACCCTGAAAATAAGCCAGCATGATTATTACGACCCTCATTTTTGCACATAGCGAAGGTTTTTAAGTATTATTAATTAATTTTAAAATAACTATATCGAATTAGTCAGTAAACAATACGAAAGGTAGAGATGTGGCAATGTTGGCATTAGGATAATTAATTCTTACAGTTTGTCTTATCTACCCAGCTATGATCAGGCTGTTATATCCCATACCATTAATTAATACTCTTTCAAATGTATAGCAATGAATGAATGAATAATATAAATTTTTGTAATTGACTCTCGATATATTAACTCGATATATTACTGGTGGTAGGTCTCTCATATGTGAGCGGCCATCTGGGTAGGTACCACCGCAATGTCTATTTCTCCCGTGAAACAACACTGCGTAAATGCACTGTTGTGTTTCGGATTGAAGGACATTGTAGCCAGAACTACTGGACATATTGAGACTTACACCCGTATTCACAAACAATACTATGAGGACGCATAGTGTAGCCAAACGCACAGAATTGTCAATTTTGATTCATAAACAATACTTGAGTGATGAGTGTCACTATGCGTTCACTTAAGGAGGCCCTCAGGTAAAGAAACTCAACAGCTATTTTACGCAACGCATAGTGTCGATTGAAAACGTAAAAGTGACAGCTGTGAATGTATATATGCCATTTCATTTTATGTATTTTGCACTAAGGTTTTGTATTAAGTTTTTTCCATTTTCAATAGAATGGATTACAGCATCGAGGAGAAGTTCGACAATTATATTGATGATACTTATCGTCCTGCGTACGGCAAGGACACCGAACGCAGGACGATAAGTGCAAGAAATATTATTCGAAATTTACAAAATCCTTTTGATTTTTACAATGACAAACAATTAGGAGACGCTATCGATTTACTAGGGATATTGTTCTTCATGCACTTTTGCCACTAGTCTGAAAGAGACCTTTCAATACCGCCTATTTACCCATTACTTGTGGCCTTAAGATTTTATCCATCTGGGAGTTTTCTGTTGGTAAACGGACTAGATGCGACTGCCAACATTTTCACGGTGGTCACGGGTTCGAATCCCAGTGCACACCTCTGACTATTTGGAGTCATGTGTGTATTGATTCTTTGATAGTCAATCACCACGCACTAAAACGCTAAACGAAGACATCGTTACGAAACCTGTATACCATACCAATGTATAAAAATGTTTATGGTACGTTAGTCCGCCAACCCGCATTAGGCCAGCGTGGGGGACTATATGGCCTAACCACTCTCAATCAATCTCTCGATAGTAGAGGAGGCCGTGCTCTGCAGTGGGACGTATATGGGCTGATACAGATACGGGAGTTTTTAGGTTAGTAATCATCTACGTATTTGGATGCAGGCTGCCTCCAACAGGTCACTGTTGAAATCATTGGGGAGGGGGGAGGCCTATGTATGTTAACACCCACAATTGACCGCTCAAAAATGTGGGAAATAAATTTTATTAAATATTTGGAACGTAAATATTTGAAGTTGTCAAAGACGTCACTCACGAGTAATTCGCGGGACATGCGCGGACACCAATAATTGTCAAACACCAGAGAGAAATTAGCAACAGTAATTGACCAATCACTGATCTGCATTAGACACTGTGCGTTCCCATAGTAAAAGGGTGACTCAAGTATTGTTTGTGAATAAAAAGGCTGAGCGGAACGATCACTATGAGAAATGTCTTACTTAGCATAGGGTTACTTCAACACTGAGTAAAGTATTGTTTGTGAATACGGGCCTTAACATCTTATGTCTCAGGATGGCGAGCGCAGTGGAATGTTGCTACCGTTTATGAGCGGTCGTATCGCTTACCATCAGGCGAACGGCTTGCTCGTCTCGCCATTCATTGCAATAAAAAAAAAAAAAAACTGAAATGTACGATACAAACCCCTGATGCCTATAACACAAGTGAAATATTTATTTGGGCATCAGAGTTCAATCGAACACTATTGCTTCACCTTTATTTTTGCTTGTACGTTAATTTCATTGTTTTGTTTATTTATCTTTTGTAGAATAAAGTGTAATGTTAGTCATTATCGGCAACTAACATCTACGAGAGATGATTAAATAGCGGCTAATGGAGATGTTATGATGAGAATGTAAACCTAAGCTGGTGACTGATTAGACCGCTATGTCAGTATAAGTAGAGCTATACCCCCTCGATGAGGCTGCGGTACTCGTCGATGGCCTCCTTGTATCGGTTGACGCATGCGTCGGTGATGGTGGCGCGCGCCACGTTGCACTTGGTGTACACGGAGCAGGAGTCGCTGCACAGGAACTCCAGCGTGCGGCCGCACGTCTCCAGCACCTCCGCCTCCGTCTGCACGCTCACCATGTCGCGCAGCTTGTTCAGCAGCAGCGCCAGGTTCTGTCGACAATACAATATCATACATATTCATCCCACTTTACATACATACATACATAAACTCACTATATCCCAGAAGGGATAGGCAGAGATGCCAGGGCACCCACATTTCGCCTTTTATGTTCCGTCCCATAATGTGATAGGTGGCGAGCCTATCGCCATATCGGGCACAAATTCCTGACTCTGGGCTGATTATGAATAGAAAAATCCAATATCACTTTGCCTAACCCGGGATTCGAACCCAAGACCTCAGCTTTGTAACCGTGTAGTACCTTAGTACAACTACGCCACCGAGGCAGTAAGGCTTATCAGGCTTATCCCATTTTATACTGAATAAAGTGAGTTTGTAGCAAATTCACTTGCTATATTTATTATTTTTCTATTTGTAATATATATATTTTTTATTTAACTTTATATACAAATATGTACATAGGCGGACTTAATGCCAGAGGCATTCTCTACCAGTCTAACTTGAGATGGTGCTGAGATTACAGAGGTAGGGGTACATATATTTATTTGATTATTGATGTGGTTTTATTCCTATATAAATACATAATATTTATAAACAAATATATGAATAAGTATATACTTACATACTATGTAAAACTATATGTTCAAATATACATAATTACTATAATATATATACACATAAATAAATATACCGGGTATCTCAAGACTGCTACCGAAAACGAAGCCGGGTGGTAGTTTTAGTGGCTACAAACACAATGCATTTAAAAATTTCGCCTAGAAACGCGACAATTTTTTTTTATGATTTTTTAAATATCGTCATTTTTGGGTGGTAAATCCATAGTTTTTGCTAAAATTATAATTTAAACTCTTTTATACCTTAGAGTATTTATAAATAAAAGGGTATATACTATTATTTTAGGAAAAAATGTATTTACCACCCAAATATGGCCATAGGAAAAAAATAACAAAAAAAAAATTGTCGCTTTTTTTTGCAACTTTTTCTGTTGCATTGTGTCTGAAGTCGCTTAAACTACCACCCGGCTTCGTTTTCGGTAGCAGTCTTGATATACCCTGTATAACAATACATACGATGACACACTACTGTGATGATTCAGCCACTCTATCCAGCAACAAATCCCGAACCTTCTTTTTAAACACGAAACGGTTCATGGACGTCCTGATTTCGAGAGGGAGCGCATTCCAAAGAAGAATAGATTGTATGAAGAAGGAAGAATGTAGGAAATTAGAATGATGGGGGGACACTTTAAAAGAAGGTTATTTGAGGAGCGAAGATTACGCTCATGACTTGCGCCAAGAAACTGGAAGTGGGTAATGAAATAAGAAGGTGGTGTAGGAAACGTTACAATACTGGAAAGAGTTGTAAGGGCACGCAAATTCTTCATGATCCACCAACAGATTATACAATAATTAACATAAGTGAATTACAGATCAAATTACATTAAACTAATAGTATAGGATCCCGCCATACATCGACCTTCACCGAGATGTTTATTTGATGAAACCTATTTTATATGCAATGTAATATGTCAATAAATATATTGTATATGGGTTGCCTTGCAAATTTCAGTCCAGAATACGATTAATTAATTATTTAAAAAAAAATTTTTACACATTTCACCTGTTTGATTATTATTAAACAAAGTCTATACCAATCGAAAGTATGAAGCCCATAGAATATGTAAACGTTAGGTTGCCTATTTTTTTCCGGTCACAACCCTCAGGTTGCCAGGTATAAACAGGTAAATCGCTACTAGCATTTTGCACCGATCTGATTATTGAATGAAAATTAAATGAAAATAAAGATCATTTTATTACGAACACGGTGGTATAGGGTTGCCTGCGAAAAATCAGTCCCGATTTGCGGTTGTCGAATTTAGAAAAGTGAAATATTGCTCCGAGTGACCATCCCATGCGATAGAAGAGGACACAGCATAGAAGCTGTTCGAAGTCCGCCCATTTAAAGAAAGAGGGTGCGCATGCTATTTATTGTTGAGAATGAAAAGGACAGCGATAGACTCGTATATGCTGTGCATCATTTTGGAGTAGATTGTGGTTATAGTTGCAATTGAAAAAACGTGCTACTATTTATTGTTAAAAAAATGGCGAAAAAGTGTTTTTTGTGTGATTCGGATGTTGATTTAATTAATTTTAATGATGACATTTTTAAAAGCTGTTGGCTCTGGTGCGGTTTCTGGTTGATTATTGGGAAAACGACCATTTGGTAACAATAATCCAAAAGAAATGACTCGGAATCTGACTATTTTTTTTTTGTTTTTACAATTTTTTACAATAAACAGAAGTATTTTTTAATTGTTGTTTTTTATTTTGTCTTCTAATAATAAAGATACAATTTGCAAGATTAGTATTATATATGTAATAATATAACCTTCTTTTTTGCTAAAAATGTATATATACTTTAGTACATACATACATACATAAACTCACGCCTTTTTCCCAGAAGGAGTAGGCAGAGGTGCCAGGACACCCACATTTCGCCTTGTATGTTCCGTCCCACGATGTGATAGGTGGCGAGCCTATCGCCATATCGGGCACAAATTCCTGACTCTGGGCTGATAATGAATAGAAAAATCCAATATCACTTTGCCCAACCCGGGATTCGAACCCGAGACCTCAGCTTTGTTACCGTACCTTAGTACAACTACGCCACCGAGGCAGTATATACTTTGGTGTCACATAAAATATATACACACATAAATAATTAATTGATTAACCAAAATTAAATAACTTTTCCTCTATTTTACTAATAAACTACTCCAAAACACAGCATATACGAGTCTATCGCTGTCCTTTTCATTCTCCAGAATAAATAGCATGCGCACCCTCTTTCTTTATGAGCGGACTTCGAACAGCTTCTATGCTGTGTCCTCTTCTATCGCATGGGATGGTCACTCGGAGCAATATTTCACTTTTCTAAATTCGACAACCGCAATTCGGGACTGATTTTTCGCAGGCAACCCTATACCACCGTGTTCGTAATAAAATGATCTTTATTTTCATTTAATTTCCATTCAATAATCAGACCGGTGCAAAATGCTAGTAGCGATTTACCTGTTTATACCTGGCAACCTGAGGGTTGTGACCGGAAAAAAATAGGCAACCTAACGTTTACATATTCTATGGGCTTCATATTTTCGATTGGTATAGAATTTGTTTAACAATCAAACAGGTGAAATTTTAAAAAAAAAATTTTTTTTATTTTTAATTAATCGTATTCTGGACTGAAATTTGCTAGGCAACCCCTATTAGTATAGGATCCCGCCATACATCGACCTTCACCGAGATGTTTATTTGATGAAACCTATTTTATATGCAACTAGCGGCCCGACCCAGCTTCGCCTGGGTGCATATATTTTTTGATTCCACTCCACACCAAATACATGTTATTTTTCGTATTAATCTCTTGTATACCTAAACTTGACATAGCTATCCTACTGTCTGGCTCAATCCCGTCTCATCCGTCTGTTCAGTCTCTTCCCGATCCGTCCCGTCCTTTTTCTTTTATTATCCATCCCGTCTTATAACGTGCATTTACATTTCGTCCTATCAAATCTGTCAGCTATCCCAGCCCTCTCCCGTACCTTCCACTCTATTATATCCCGTCTCTCCATATACATGTACATATAAAGATTGCCTTATGAAATTTTGACATTAAAAACTTTAGCGTTTTTTATTGTCCATCCAATATTCCGTCCCTTATTTCAGCACCAAAATGCTGTTTTTCCTAATAATATTGCACGCCATTACTTTTTGTTAGTAATAAAGTAATAATAACAATTTCAAAAAAGAATTGGCCAAATTGGTCCAGGCGTTGTTGAGTTATGCGCTTACCAACACATTTTGCGATTCATTTTTATATTATAGAAGAAGATATTATAGTCCACCCTGCTGGCTTAGTGCGGGTTGGCGGATTTTATTTCACGTAGAATTTAATCCGAAAAGTCAGAGGTGTGCCCTGGGATTTGAACCCGTGACCATCGTTAACTTGTTGGCAGTCGCGTCTAGTACGTTACCATATAAAAATTAATAAAACCTTCATACTGCCTTACCAGGTGACGTAAGTAATAGAACAAATATTTAAAAATATAAAACTGCATATCGTTTCGTTATAATGTCTAGATACGGCATCAACGTACCAATATTCTTTTTATTCTTTAGTCTAAAAACAATATTAATGCGAAATTTAAATATGTCCCCCAGCGCATCTAAAAGTATCAATTCAAAAACAATGTCGTTTATGAAAACGAAAAATTATAATTAGATATATTTTGGTGTTCTTTTGTGGACTTCCTTTGTCATCTGGTCCCTGAACGATATAATTTGTCCCAAGTATACATATTCCTCGACGTACTCTAAAGATTCTCCTTGAACTGTTATTGGCATTTGCTCGCTATTTGACATGACCTTAGTTTTAGTGCTGTTCATGACTAGACCAAATTCAGCACTTACTTGAGCTAGATCTGTTATCATTTGTTGTAGAGCGCTAGGCGATTCTTCAAACAGCACCAAGTCATCAGCAAATCTGAGGTGATTCAGTCGCTTGCCGTTTATGCAAATACCCAATGTATCCCATTTCAGATTTCTAAAAATAGCTAATCTAAATTTAGCAAATGGCTGGAAAAAATACTGGGCACTAAAGTATATTTTTAAAAACAAGGACTTCTGTATGGCTATTAAACGTAAACTGTTCAACTCGTGTATCCTTCCTTGTATGACCTACGGATGCGAGACTTGGGCTCTCACCCAAGCGCATAGAACAAAACTATCATCATGTCAGCATGCCATGGAAAGAAGCATTCTCGACTTAAGAAGAAGTAATAAAGTTGGACTGTCAGTTATTAGAGATCAAACCAAGTTAACGGATATCTTACACAGGATAGATCAATCAAAATGGAGATGGACTGGCCACATGATGCGCTCTAAAGAAGAGAAATGGAGCAAAGAGATTACAAACTGGTATCCTAGGGATTCAAAACGAAGTAGGGGCAGACCACATTGCAAATGGGAAGACGAACTCAAGAAAACGGCGGGACCAAACTGGAGACGAGTCACAAGAGATAGGACTCAGTGGAAAGAGTTAGAGGAGGCCTTTGCCAAGAGGCAGACTGAGATGCGTGATATTTTGTAGCATTTAAGTGTTAATTATTGTTTTATTTTTATAACTCTCAGTATTAAAGGCTATTTTTATTTTTATTTTATTTTATTTTTTTTATATTTTGGTGTACTCCGGCAAAACGCTTCGATAGAGTATACCTTGTTTAAAACTGTTGCAATAATCTCAAAAAACAATGGGCGATTTTGGTAGATATGGACATGATTTCAATTTACATTTCACAAAATTATGCGCAAGACGCCGTATCTAGATTATATTATATACACGATATACACGATGTACACATTTTTTGAATTTTGTTCTAATTCGTCAGCCGTCAATGAAAGACAATGGAAAGATAGATCATTTTACGTTGGATGGTAGTTGAAGCTGGACCGTCTTTTACGTCTCCCGTCAAATAAACAAAGATCATCCTATATTGGCTGGACGCATCACGCTTAAACGATACCCAAAAAAAAGGTTTTTAGTATCTTACTCAGAAATTTTCCTATTTTTCTCACCCCTAAAACCTTCCCAGGATTTCCACGAATATTTCAAGACCAAAATCAGCCAAATTGGTCCAGGCGTTGTTGAATTATGCGGTTACCAACACATTTTGCGATTCATTTTTATATATAAGATGTAATATGTCAATAAATATATTGTATATGGGTTGCCTTGCAAATTTCAGTCCAGAATACGATTAATTAATTATTAAAAAAAAAATTTTTACACATTTCACCTGTTTGATTATTAAACAAAGTCTATACCAATCGAAAGTATGAAACCCATAGAATATGTAAACGTTAGGTTGCCTATTTTTTTCCGGTCACAACCCTCAGGTTGCCAGGTATAAACAGGTAAATCGCTTCTAGCATTTTGCACCGATCTGATTATTGAATGAAAATTAAATGAAAATAAAGATCATTTTATTACGAACACGGTGGTATAGGGTTGCCTGCGAAAAATCAGTCCCGAATTGCGGTTGTCGAATTTAGAAAAGTGAAATATTGCTCCGAGTGACCATCCCATGCGATAGAAGAGGACACAGAATAGAAGCTGTTCGAAGTCCGCCCATTTAAAGAAAGAGGGTGCGCATGCTATTTATTGTTGAGAATGAAAAGGACAGCGATAGACTCGTATATGCTGTGCATCATTTTGGAGTAGATTGTGGTTAAAGTTGCAATTGAAAAAACGTGCTACTATTTACTATTAAAAAAATGGCGAAAAAGTGTTTTTTTGTGTGATTCGGATGTTGATTTAATTAATTTTAATGATGACATTTTTAAAAGCTGTTGGCTCTGGTGCGGTTTCTGGTTGATTATTGGGAAAACGACCATTTGGTAACAATAATCCAAAAGAAATGACTCGGAATCTGACTAATTTTTTTTTTGTTTTTACAATTTTTTACAATAAACAGAAGTATTTTTTAATTGTTGTTTTTATTTTGTCTTCTAATAATAAAGATACAATTTGCAAGATTAGTATTATATATGTAATAATATAACCTTCTTTTTTGCTAAAAATGTATATATACTTTAGTACATACATACATACATAAATAAATAATACACACATAAATAATTAATTGATTAACCAAAATTAAATAACTTTTCCTCTATTTTACTAATAAACTACTCCAAAACACAGCATATACGAGTCTATCGCTGTCCTTTTCATTCTCAAGAATAAATAGCATGCGCACCCTCTTTCTTTATGAGCGGACTTCGAACAGCTTCTATGCTGTGTCCTCTTCTATCGCATGGGATGGTCACTCGGAGCAATATTTCACTTTTCTAAATTCGACAACCGCAAATCGGGACTGATTTTTCGCAGGCAACCCTATACCACCGTGTTCGTAATAAAATGATCTTTATTTTCATTTAATTTCCATTCAATAATCAGACCGGTGCAAAATGCTAGTAGCGATTTACCTGTTTATACCTGGCAACCTGAGGGTTGTGACCGGAAAAAAATAGGCAACCTAACGTTTGCATATTCTATGGGCTTCATACTTTCGATTGGTATAGAATTTGTTTAATAATCAAACAGGTGAAATGTTTAAAAAAAATTTTTTTTTATTTATTAATTAATCGTATTCTGGACTGAAATTTGCTAGGCAACCCCTATACAATATATTTATTGACATATTAAATTGAATATAAAATACGTTTCATCAAATAAACATCTCGGTGAAGGTCGATGTATGGCGGGATCTTAGACTATAAAAGGCAGACAAGAAAGAGAATGACAAATTAAGTAAATAATGCAGTGAAATTACATTTATTTCATTGAAGTTTTTTAGTGACATATTTTATACAAATTACATTTTGGGTTTTTTGCCTCTATTTTAAAGCATCTGGCATAGTGGTAAATGGCCCGAAGACTGGACAAAATCTGCCATAATCCCTCTTCACAAAAAAGGATCCACCAAAAAGTGTGATAATTACAGGACATTATCTTTAATATCGCACGCCAGTAAGATACTATTGCATATTGTAAACCGTCGCGTGAGAGCCTTTATTGACTGGCAGATACCGGAAGAACAGGCAGGTTTTGTGAAAGGTAGAGGCACTCGCGAGCATTTGCTCAATGTAAGGCAAATCATTGAGAAAGCGTACGAATTTAATACACCTATTGTCCTTTGCTTCGTCGATTATAGCAAGGCGTTCGACTGTGTCAATTGGACGCAGTTATGGAGAGTGCTAGCAGAGCTTGGAGTACCGAGACATCTTATCTCCCTAATTGAAACCCTATATCATGGAAGCATGGGCGTTGCTAGGATTGACACAGCGACGTCAAGACCGTTCAAGTTCCAGAAGGGTGTGAGACAAGGCTGCATATTATCCCCCATACTATATAATGCCTATGGGGAATATATCATAAGACGCACGATGGATGGCTGGGATGGAGGAATACGCGTCGGCGGAGTCAAATTGACAAACCTACGATATGCTGACGACACCATACTCCTAGCCACATCAGAAACAGAAATGGTCACTCTCTTGGAACGTATGGAAAAAACGAGCGGTGAACTGGGTCTTCAGATTAATAGGGCAAAAACCAAAGTAATGATTGTAGATC
The DNA here is from genome assembly GCA_009982885.2 of Hyles vespertilio. Classification (NCBI taxonomy): domain Eukaryota; kingdom Metazoa; phylum Arthropoda; class Insecta; order Lepidoptera; family Sphingidae; genus Hyles; species Hyles vespertilio. Next base: position 556,627 of record CM042814.1, on the reverse strand, counting down.
GCACTTGCAAACTGGAACTCAATGGCACACTAAACTTAGAAATTGTCACGGATTTCATATATCTGGGTTCCAACATTTCTAACACCGGCTCCTGTGAAACTGAGGTGAGAAGAAGGATAGGTATGGCCAAAAGCGCCATGAGTCAGCTGTCGGGGGTGTGGAGAGACAGGAACATTAAAAAATCGACTAAGATAAGATTGGTCCATAGTCTTATCTTTTCCATTTTCCTGTACGGCGCCGAGACCTGGACCCTCAGAGTAGGTGACCGTAAGCGCATCGACGCATTTGAGATGTGGTGCTGGAGAAGAATGTTGCGTATTCCCTGGACAGCTAGAAGAACAAACGTGTCAACAAACAAACTCAATGAACTCAATTTAACAACAAGGCTCTCGACCATCTGCCTTCAGCGAGTTCTTGAGTACTTCGGACACATAGCCCGAAAGAAGGATGATAATCTTGAGAAGGTCGTCATCACCGGTAAGATCGAAGGGAAGAGACCACGTGGCCGGAACCCGTTACGATGGTCCGATCAAATCCGTGCCGCCCTGAACACAGGCATACACGAAGCCTTACACACCGCAAAAAACAGATCCAGATGGCGCAATATTATCATCAAAGTAAAAAATGCCCATGGTGGGGGTCACGACCCTCAGCAATGAGGAAATCGACTCGAGGAGGAGGAGGCCTCTATTTTGGTAGTCTCAGAGTTCATGATGGAATGGCTGTGTCTCTGTTTAATATAATGAGTTCAAGATAGGTGCACCTATAAAGAGACAGAGCTGGGCAACTTCTTAGCACTTGATGCAATAGCTTGTATTTTACTAAGTCAATGTTAATGGTTTCTTAGATTTACGCGAATGTTACACATTGAAATAAAATTATTATTTACGGATTTTATCGCGGATTTGGTTTAATTTTACATTTTTTGAGTTCTAGACGTTTCGATTACTTTACAGCTTTCAGTCCGCCCCGTGACCACGAAAGCTGTAAAGTAATCGAAACGTCGGGAAGTCAAAAAAAATAATGTAAAATTAAACCAAATCCGCGATAAAATCCGTAAATAATAGTTTTATTTCAAAGTCAGTGTCTGGGGGCGCGGCCGAGCCCCCTCCAAGTCGAGCTAAAAAGTGGCATGGCCGTAACATCCTTTTCTCGAAGCAATTCAGACCATTTTCAACCCCCTATAACTTCGTTGTGGCTAAAGCATGAAACCTGAATTTTCAGTTACTAAGCAGGCATTGTGTAAACACGGTATATTTAAAATTTCATTCAATTTGAACCAGTAGTTTAAGAATTATAACTTATCAAACATTCGTAATTTTGTCACTCACTGACTGACTGACCGATCATCAAAAGTCGAAGGCACTTCTAGCAGACATAGAACCTTCAAATTTAGCATATAATTAGTGTTTAGTGTCTAAAGTAAGGGAAAATTCAAACATTTCATAATTTCTGTCTAGTTTTCTAGATACACCAACTGCGTGAATAACTTTGTAATCCCATATAAATGTATAGGATTACAAAGTTACATTTGCAGTTAATGAATCATTGTACCCGTATATAATGGAATAATAGTTGTAGATAGATATCTATATATATGAGGCATAACAGGAGGGGATATAGAGAGGGAAATGGTGTATTCAGCCCATGAAACTGTACAACATTCCTCTAGAAAAACATGACGAAGAAATACTTGCAAATGAATAGACTAAATAGCTCGAAAATATCAATTACAATGAAAGAAAGAACATTAATAATCAAATCCGCTATATTTGTGATAAATTGATACCTACAAAAATAAGAAAAATCCATAAGACAGAGGCTTTAAGAAAAATCGTTAGTGATATTCTAGAAGTAAGAAGTACCGAAAAGGAAAAAAGTAGGACTCTACAAAAAGACGTGAGATCCCATCAAAAACTCAAAAATAGATCGACTTGGCCAGCAGCATTATGTATAAATTGTACGATACATTATGTTTTCATGCGAAGGCCAAGTCGATCCATTTATTTAAAACGTAAAGAATTTTTAATATTGATATGGTAATAACTAACGTAATAACTTTATACAGAAGGTCCCTTAAGGACTAAATAAATTAATCGACTTGGTATTACATGCATCTCACAACTTTTTGCGGTAGAAAACCTGAGCTGCGAGACTTGGATTTTTTTTACAGGATGTTTTTGATGGGATTAATTTTAAACTTAACAAATATATATTTAATTGGTTATTACATTGGAATTACGTTTAGTTAACAAGATGTACTGACCGCTTCCTGCCGCTGCGTGGTGTAGAGCTCGAGGTCGAAGTACTGCGGGATGGAGACGAGGTTGGTGAGTTTCTCAGGGTCTGCGCCGAACTTGTCCAGTAGCGCGGGCAGCGTCACGATGAAGTGCGCCGTCATCTTGGCGCGGTCGTCGCTAACCACCTGAACACACACACACACACACATCACTAGGTGTTTCAAATTTCAGGGTTACTTGGAGTTTTTCAAAGAACTAATGTTCGGCAATTGCGGAAATGTGAGTAAAAACACATTTTTACGTACGTTTTCTTCTTTTTTTGTAACATTCCCCAAACCCGGGTTCGTTTATCGTTAATCCCGAAATCCCAGGATTCGAATTGAATCCCATGATAAAAATCCCTATACACTACTCATCACGCTGTTTCTTTCTGAATCAGCCCACATACATACATCCTACTGCAGGGCACGGGCCTCCTCTACAATCGAGAGCGGTTAGCCCATAATACGGTCCACTACGCTGGCCTGATGCCGGTTGACTGACGGCCGAGTCGATTCTCTTGTGGTTCGTTAGAGCGTGGGCTGGCAGTAGTGCGTGTAGTACCTTGGCCTGCTCCTTGGACAGCATGTGGTGGTGCTTGCGCGAGGCGCCGCGCCCCACCGGCGGCTCGCCCGAGCTGGCCTGCCGCACGCAGCACACCATCAGCTCGATCAGCGACGACTCCTGCACCGCGACCACACGTCACACACTGCGACACTAACACGGTGGTAACTCTCATGCACTACATTACAATCAACTACTTCTTGATGCTTATACCGGGCATATCGAATGCTACCGAAAACGAAGCCGAGTAGCAGTTTTAGTGACTTCAGACACAATGCAACTAAATTTTGTGCAAAAATTCGTGACGAATTTTTTTGCTATTTTTGTTTTCTATCTTCATATTACAATGGTAAATATTTTTTTTTTCTTAAATAAAAGTATACACCCTTTTATTTGTAAAGACACTGTGGTATTTGAGGATTAAAATTATTATTTTAGCAAAAACTATGGATTTACCAGCCAAACTCAACGAAATTTAAAATTATATAAAATAATTGTCACTTTTCTTTGCGAAAATTTTAGTTGCATTGTGTCTGAAGTCACTAAAACTACCATTCAACTTCGTTTTCGGTAGCACTCTTGATATACCCGGTATACATTCAACAACTAATATTGCATTCAATTATTAATTTAAGTTATTAACACTGACAATAAAATATTATAATGTCTTTAATAGTATCAACTATTTCAAGATTCTAAATTAGATAACCAAACAAGCATAACATGACACAGACCTGTCTGTTGTCTAGCGCTTCCTCCCCGGGCCCCGCCTCCTCCAGCAGCAGGTCGGTCATGCACTCCCAGTCCTTCATCATGGGGTTGGACTCGATCAGCGAGTCCACCAGGTACGCGCCGTGCTCGTGCAGCTGCACAACACAAACATCAATGTTATTGAGAAATGAGTCTGTATTCTTATTGTCTATAATAATAATATTTTATTTATTGGAACATTTTTACATTTAACATTTGTGTACGTTAATGGCTGCATTAGTTAAAAACTGAGTCGCAGTCATTAGCGCCCACCTCCAAATACTACTAGAGGTAACAGCGTCCAAAAACATTTCTAAAAGTAGATATTAAAAAATAACTTAAAATGCTATACAAATCTAAATACCATTTTTTTTATATAATCAACAAAAATAATAACAAGAAAAACATTCCAAAATGAAAAAAACAATATCCGGGGAGTAGTGCAAGTGTGTGTGTGTGTGTGTGTGTGTGTGTGTGTGTGTGTGTGTGTGTGTGTGTGTGTGTGTGTGTGCGTGCGTGCGTGCGTGCGTGCGTGCGTGCGTGCGTGCGTGCGTGCGTGCGTGCGTGCGAGCGTGCGTGCGTGCGTGCGTGCGTGCGTGCGTGCGTGTGTGTGTGTGTGTGTGTGTGAGAGAGAGTGTGATTATGTGTGATTATTATGCTTTGATAATACTTTCTAATTCCGCATACGTAAGTGTAAAAAGCCAATTATTGACACTTTTGCGGCACTCTTTTAATGACATTTATTAAGAAGCCTATTCACCTTATTATATACTATAGGACTCATAAAATGAAATTGTCGCCTCACAGCTACAACTCTTGCATATTAAACACGGCAGACTCTGTTTGATTTGCGTTTATTTTGGACTATATTGGGATTATAAGTTAAATTTTTGTGTTTCCGTAAGACTTTTTTATTTCATACTTTCCCGCCCTCACACCCGCCACTGCAACTCCTGTCAGCCAGGATCAACAGTGGCACACAAAGATTTGACACCGAGCTCCGGAGGTCGGCGAGTCTCTCAGGGACACTAGTTTGTCTTTAACCCGCATCGAAATTAATCAGAAAGAAAAACAAAAGGAGTTGGAAACAAATAGTTGTCCACTTCCCTCCGCAGCAAAGCGGGTGACAAAAAGTATTGAGTCGAGAGGTATGTATCCTCTGATATAAAGATATACAACTGGAGAAGCCAGATGTATTAAGCACCACGGGATAAACAAATTACATAGTTTCCGTAAGACTGTGTTAGCCAGAAACACGTGTCTGACTGTAGGAACCTTCCACATGAAGTAAAGTTCTACCGTGGGGAAAAGCATTGGTTTGTGTCCCATGACCTTTAGTACTGCTCTTTGTGCTCTTTCCAGACGTAGCAATTCAGACTTACTGGATCCACCCCAGGCAACGATACAGTATGTTATAACCGAATGTGCTAGTGCGTAGTAAACCGTTCGTAAAGTACAGGAGTCAGCAGAGGATCGCAAGTGTTTAAAAACAAATATTATTTCTTTATTTATTTATTTATACACTTTATTGCACACAAAAAAAATACAAATAAAACGAAAATCACAATCATAAAAGTACAATTGGCGGTCTTATCGCTCAAAGGCAATGTCTTCCAGACAACCATGGGATGGATTTTATAAACGGATAAATAGAGGGCAGTCTTAGTGTAAAGAATAGGAGTTAAGAAGGAAAAATATAAGAAATACAAATAATTAGTTTTCTAACTCGGGAAACCAGCTGGTCAATATGTTCGTGCCAATTTATTTTACTATCCAGGACAACCCCGAGGTATTTAATACTTTGCGTCCTTGTAATATGAACACAATTATTACAATTTTCGGACAAACCACATTTGTGGGCCGTCAAAGTGTAGGGCGACGCTGGCTGAGAAGTGACCCTGAGACCGAATGTTATGAATTTCGTTTTATCCAAATTGAGAGTAAGTTGTTGTTCAACCAATTCATCACTATATTTAGGCTACGCTCTGCGCGCAAACGTGATTCAGTCCAGTCCTTGCCATGGGTGAGAATGACGGTATCGTCCACATAAGTTATTACATTCGAGTTAGGTAAAGACAGATTACACAGATCATTGATATATACTAGGAAGAGGGTGGGACCCAGGACGCTTCCCTGAGGAACTCCGTAACTTATTAACTGTTCCTTACTAATATAATTGCTTACCTTGGTGAGTTGGCTACGTTCGCTTAAATAGCTTTTGAAAAGAGTCAGACACAATCCTCTAATTCCTATTCGTTCTAATTTATCGAGCAAGATTGGAACAGAGACAGTGTCAAACGCCTGAGAGAGATCAAGGAAAATGGCAATAGTTTTAAGATTATTATTTATGTTTTTTGCTATGATATCTGTTACTGCTACGACTGCATCCTTGGTACTTTTGTTTGGCCGAAAACCGTACTGATTATGCGACAGTATATAGTTTGTATTTAGATAATGGAGTAAACGTGAGTTAATAATTTTTTCAATAATTTTTGATAAAGTTGTAAGAACCGATATTGGTCTATAGTTGTTGACACTGCCTCTGCACCCACTCTTGTAGATAGGATGAACAACAGCTCGTTTCAGTGCTGACGGAAACACTCCTGATGTTAAAATAAGATTAAACACATGCAGGATAACCGGGATAAGTATGCGCCTAGCAGTTTTTATTAAAATAGCAGAAATGCCATCCCAACCCACTGCACAGGTTACCTTCAGACTGAGAATGATTCGTTCGATCTCATCATAATCGGTGCAGAAAAGAGCCATAGAGTGAGGATACATATTTATACGAGATGTTGTTCTGGGACAATCATTGATGGGACAAAATTTAGCCGCAAGGGTTTTACCCACATTTGCAAAAAATATATTTATGATGTCTACAGAGTGTGAGGGATTTGTTGACATTGATAAAAGCTCATTGGCATCAGGGTGGGTTTTTTTAAGATTGGATATGCTTTTTATGAGCTTCCACGTCGCTTTTGGGTTATTGCGGTGTTTTGCAAAGTCAGTGCGCTCGTACTCATTTTTTATTTTCTTGAGCAAATTGTTGCAAAAGTTCTTGTAGCGATTCGTGGTGACCTTAAGAATACTGTTGTTGGGGTCTTTTTTCAATCTAAGACACAGTTTGTCTCTATTTCGAATGCATCGCAAAAGACCTGGTGTAATCCAGGGTTTCATAATCCTTTTCCTACTCGGAACAGCCTGTTTGTGAGTGTTTTTTTTAACAACAGTGAAGATAGTTTTAACAAGAGCTGCAGCTGCCTGTTCAGCGTCATTGGACAAAGTTACTGGGGAAAAATCGATAGATTGTAAGTCCAATACGCAGGCATTTATATCTACACGACTGGACTGGGAAAAAGTTCTCCTATTATTTATTACAAGCTTACAAAACGCTAACACTGGAGCATGATCCGTTATGAAAGAGTCTAGCATAATTGTATTTGCTGGTTTATTTGATTTGATTATGACATGGTCAAGACATGCCTTATTGCGAGTAGGAAACGTATGAGCAGGTAACATGCCATGCGCGGCTACTGTGTCTTGTGTTATGTTAATATTAATATCGCCCATTAGTTCAATATGTTTATAGGATCTCAGTGAATGTAAGACTCGATCTAATGATACTATGAAATCTTGGATACTACCGTGATAGCATGGGGATCGGTAAATTGTGACGAGAGCAACGTCCGACCCAAATTTAGTCACCAGACAGTTTGCAACAGTAAAGGAGATCAGTCGATTTGGTCCAACTACGGACAAGAAATTAAGTGGACGTAGATAAGCAATAACGTTCCAACCCACAACAACTCCATTTTGAGATAAATGCAAATTTATAGTTTTGCTTGAATTCTTTTTTGTCCTAATTAGTATAGACGTATACTATAGGTTTTATTGAAGAAATATAACGTAATTTATTATTCGTATAACAATTGCTTGATATATTTGGTAAAATAAGCAAGTATTTAGTCAAAATGGGATTGGAACGTTTTTGCAAAAATGTAAAATGTATGGGCATTCATTTTAGATAATTATGCAATAATGTTCCAACAAGTAATTGACTTACATTTACTAACTTAAGAGGATTTTTTTCGTGAACAAGCAAATAAACAAAAGAAAAATATAAATGATCAAAACTGTATTTTAAAAAGAATCAGTTTTTAACATTTAAGGATGCCTCAATTATTTTAAAACATCACATTAGTTTATTGCTTTTCAAAATCTGGCTCTCCCCCAAACCCGTCGACGTCTATGATTTCCTCTGAACTTTTCAAATTTCTATAAAATTCGAGACAATTTTCAGGAATATATGGATATAACGACTGTAAATCTTCTAATTTTAGCGATGATATCCCGGACATCAGCCTGTGTGAGATTGAGATGGCCCTCAAACAACTTAAAAACAACAAGGCGCCGGGTGAGGACGGAATCACTTCAGAGCTTCTGAAAGCGGGTGGAACGCCGATACTGAAAGTCCTTCAGAGGCTATTCAATTCCGTTCTCCTCGAGGGCTCAACGCCAGAGGCATGGAGCAGGAGCGTGGTGGTACTGTTCTTCAAAAAAGGTGATAACACCTTGCTGAAGAACTACAGGCCCATCTCGCTCCTGAGGCATGTCTATAAGTTGTTTTCGAGGGTCATCACAAATCGTCTCGAACGCAGGTTTGATGACTTCCAGCCTCCGGAACAAGCCGGTTTCCGAAAAGGCTTTAGTACCATAGACCATATTCATATGCTACGGCAGGTTATACAAAAAACCGAGGAATATAACTTGCCGCTTTGTTTAGCGTTTGTGGACTATGAAAAAGCCTTTGATTTGATCGAGACCTGGGCTGCGCTACAGTCTCTTCAGCGGTGCCATATAGACTATCGGTACATCGAAGTGTTGAAGTGTATATACAACAACGCCACCATGTCGGTCCGAGTACAAAATCAGAGTACGAAGGCTATTTCACTACAGAGAGGCGTGAGACAGGGAGATGTCATATCTCCAAAACTGTTCACTGCCGCGCTGGAAAACGCCTTCAAGCTCTTGCAGTGGAAAGGATTCGGCATCAACATCAACGGCGAGTATATTACTCACCTTCGATTTTCCGACGATATTGTAGTCTTGGCAGAATCGCTGGAAGACCTTAGCACTATGCTCGAAGACCTTAATCGAGTCTCCCAACAGATGGGTCTTAAAATGAACATGGATAAAACGAAGATCATGTCGAATATTCATGTTGTGCGGTGGGCCCATTGGAGTTGGGGGCTCGACTCTCGAAGTTGTAGACGAATATGTCTATTTAGGACAAGTGGTCCGGTTAGGCAGGTCCAACTTCGAGAGAGAGGTCAATCGTCGAATCCAACTCGGTTGGACAGCGTTCGGGAAACTTCGCGACGTCTTCTCGTCCAAAATACCTCAGTGCCTAAAATCGAAAGTCTTCGATAGTTGTGTGTTACCAGTGATGACATACGGCACCGAGACGTGGCCTCTCACTGTGGGCCTCATTAAAAGGCTCAAAGTCACTCAACGAGCCATGGAGCGGGCTATGCTCGGAGTTTCCCTACGAGATCGAATCAGAAATGAGGAGATCCGTAGGAGAACCAAGGTTACCGACATAGCCCATAGGATTGGCAAAATGAAGTGGCAGTGGGCCGGGCACATAGCTCGTAGAACCGATGGCCGTTGGGGCCGAAAGGTTCTCGAGTGGAGGCCACGTACAGGCAAGCGAAATGTCGGACGCCCGCCTACAAGGTGGACGGACGATCTGACTAAGGTCGCAGGAAGTCGCTGGATGCAGGCCGCTTCCAACAGGTCATTGTGGAGATCCTTGGGAGAGGCCTATGTTCAGCAGTGGACTTCCTGTGGCATATGATGATGATGATGCTAAAATCTTCCAACCGACATGTAACATTGCATTGAACTAAACAAAGATAAGATGAAATGAATAATAATAAGATGAATGAAAGAGAATATGTTTTGTTAAAACGTTTCAACTTACATGGAACATTTTTTTCAAGATAAAAATACCTAAATTAGTTTTACTAAAACGTTCCAAGATCATTGGATCATTCTAAAAACATTTTATGTATGAATTATATTTATTAAAATGGTTCAGTCCACATGTATCATTTTTTGGTTTTATGAAAGCTCCATTTTTTTTAAATTGTGGATTGGAACATATCGCATTAAATGGATTTACCTAGAAAGAAGGCCTAAAGCTGGAAATATTTTTGCTCAAATGATGGAAGGCGTCGAAAAAGGTATGCCAGTATTGTTATCTCAATTTTGAATGAGTTGTGGGTTGGAACGTTATTGCTTATTGACGTCCAAGTATGACTAAAAAATCAGACGTATTTTTGTAGATTCATTTCTCTATTTATTTTTATCCTACACTGTGGGGATCAGATTTTTTTTAAAAAAAGTTTATCATAAAATATTCTACTACTTTTTGCATTGTTTGCAATATTATCAGAATTGACATCTGTCTTATAATTAGTGTTTGTCAAATTACCTTCTTTTGAAACGGATATTTCTACCCCCAGAAACGATTTCTTTATCAGCTTTATATTGAAAAGTATTTAACGTGTTTATAATTATATAATACATTTTACAATATTATTAAACGAAATTATTCACATAGTTACAGAAAATATAAAATATTGTCCAAATAAGATATATGTGAAGATAGTAGAATATGGTAGTTTTTGTAAAACTTTAAGAGGATATATCTTATATACCCCATATCGTAGCTCAAAAAGACTATATTATATTTAAAGGATATTGAACCTTTATTATTTAATTCTAGGTCTCATTTGTGTCCGTCAAGTTTTCGCTACTAGGCCCAATTTCCTTAGGAAATCGACCGATCTCCTTTCGGAATTTCAATAGCAACACGTAAATCTTGTTTTATAAAAACAACAACGCCGTCATTTTGGTTCATACTGTCAGAGTGAAAAACTTCGTATCTCGGAATGTCTGGGATTATTTGACATTTTTGAAGCAAACAATGGCTTCAAAGTTAATCTTAGTTCTATTTAACAGAGCTAGGAGATTATTGAAGTTAGCAGTATTCCCTATACTCCTTATGTTAAGGTGAAAAAACTTTAAACCATCTGTAGCGTTTTTCAAATATGAACTACATTGTTCTGGAGAACATTGATAGGACTCTGACACCGAGAGAAGCTCAACGTTGTTGTCAACGTTGTTGTCATCCATTGGGGAAATACAAAGAAAACTGTATGTTTCGGTTTAGTAATAAAGTGGTATTATATATAATAGAGTCTACTCGGAGAATATTAGCTATTACACTATGACGATAATTAACTTTGAAAATCAATACATCCACGCATGAAAAACGGATATGCCTTCTCCGCTCTGTGGGTGCACGTGGATCTAGGTTCCTTGAGCCGCAACTACGTGTGCCTTTACAGGTCTCACAACGGGAACGATGAGACGACTCGGCTGTTCAGGTATCTTAGCCAGGCGGCTGATGACGCGCAGGCGCAGTTCCCGTCGGCCGAAATGGTGGTCTTGGGGGATTTCAATGCTGATCACGAACTGTGGCTGGGCTCCTCCAAGACTGATCATGCTGGCAGAGCTGCCCATGCATTCGCTCTGACTCATGACTTGACACAACCCACCACCATAACCCAGCCGGGTATCGTGTGACCGTTAGTGCGCCTCAGAGCACTTCCGATCACTGCCTGGTTGGGTCGTCAGTACCGATCGCATCACCTCCACGTCCTGTGCAGGTTAGGCGAAGGGTCTGGCATTACTCGTCGGCAGATTGAGATGGTATGCGGGAATATTTCGCATCCATCTCTTGGAGGCAGCGCTGCTTTGAGGGTAAAGATCCCTCAGCGAGTGCCAACGCTATTGCTGACGAGATCAGACTTGGAATAGAATATTACATTCCTTCCTCTGAGATCGCCAGTAAGGGCCGTGGACGCTTCTGGTTCAATCGTGCATGCGCCGATGCTGTCGGTGACAAACAGGCGGCGTATCGCGCGTGGATCAGGGGTCACGCCATGAAGGATCCCAATATCAGTTCCCTCAAAGAAGCCGACAACCGTGCCACCAAGGCCTGCAAGAAGGCCTACGTTAGGGCGGATGTCCAGCGCGTTGGCAGGATTGGGCGTGCGTTGGCTGATCACCCAACTAGCAGTCGTGCTTATTGGAGGTTGGCCAGGGCCGTTCAATCTAACTTCTGCCATCCAGCGTTGCCGCCGCTGAGGTACCCAGAAGGGTCGCTGGCCCACAAGCCGCAAGAGAAGGCTGCCTTGCTGGCAAATCTCTTTGCGGCTAATTCCCGCCTCGAAGACCGAGTCGAAACTGTGAAGGGACGCGAAGATCTTGTCATTGAGCTCAACCGGACCTTGGATCTCATTTCTACATGGGGTTCCAGGAATATGGTTGAGTTCAATGCCAAGAAAACCCAGGTGTGTGCGTTCACGTGCAAAAAATCCCCGTTCTCTCCCCTCCCCATTCTTCAGGGTGCTCCCCTCTCAATGCGGAATGACCTAAGTATCCTTGGTGTGGATATCCGCTGTGATCTCAATCCAAGGAATCACATCGAGGGCGTAATAACTGCCACATCACGCAGGATTGGAGTCCTGAACAGGGTGCGTCGGTTTTTCACGCCCGGTCAGCTTTGTCGTTTATATAAAGCGCAGGTCCGGCCGGGTATGGAGTACTGCACCTCTGGGATGGATCCGCCCAGTACCTGCTCGATGCCTTGGATGGATTGCAGCGGCGGGCCATCCGCATTGTGAATGATGCAGACGTTACGAGCAACTTGGAGTCGCTACAACGCTCTGAAGAATTGTTCAACTTGCTCCCCTCCTCTCCATTCCTAACCAGAACCACGCGTGCTGGCTTGCGAAGCCATAGCTTGACGGTCCACACCATCCCGGCGCGAACAAAACGGTTCTCGAATTCGTTTTTGTGCCGCACCGTCAGGCTGTGGAATTGTTTGCCGTCTCACGTGTTCCCTCCTTCCTACAATCCTGGGTCCTTCCACCGTGGTGTGAAGAGGCACCTTAGCAGGCCGGCATAATTGTTTCCATTGGCACGGGACTGCCGTCCGATGCCAATGGATACTCTGCCTGGGCGGCATTGGCACTTACCATCAGGTGCAAATGCCGCCACTATGCCAGGCGAATATTAAAAAAAAAATGTGAAATGATGTATTTTGTGCGTTTTGTGTATAAAGTATTATATGTACTGATTTGTGCGTGTCGAGTGTTTAAGTGAAAAAAACCTATGATAACATTTTACAAACATTAAAATGATACAAATCACAAACCAAACAATACAAACGAAACGGCGGGAAATTTGTTTGGGTAAATGAAAGCAATATATAGTTAAAAAGTTTAGGCTAGGTAACAGTGGCAAAATTTCATTCTTGTAATCAGCCACTGTAGGATAGTCCGCTAGTCATACTGTATCCGGTGCCTTCGGGAAGTCTGATTCGGATTCAATAATCATGTGCGGGTCATCGTCCAATTTTCTGATATAGACTTTACCATTTTTTACCCAACAGTATTTGTAGTTATTAGTTGTGGCAAAGTCTCGAGCTAAGAAAAATAATCTTTTTATTCTAGATGTATTGTTTTCTGAGATATAAATGAGCTTCTTTGGTCCATCAATAGTTAAATCTTCCGTCGATAAAATGATAAATAGTCCAAAAAATATAATAAAGAGAAGCACCTTTATTATATTTTTTGGACATTCTAATAAATTTTTCCTTTATTAAATTAGAGGTAAAGTCGACAATAATTGGTCTATTTTGTTTGTCCTTTGTGCCTATACGGAAGATGTCCTTCACTTCATGTCGTAGTATCGGAATATTCATTAAAGATGCAGCTTTCATAACGATATTAAGTAAGTTATCTTTTGACTCTGTCTTATTGCAGGGAATATTTCTTATTTCTACGCAGGATGATCTAGCGCCAGACTACATTTTTTCTATTTTTTCTTCCATATTCTGAAGACATATCAAATGATTTTTGCGTTCCGTTTCGACCTGTTGTTCGAGATGATTGATCTTCAATTTCATGTCATCGTATTCTTTGGATAAAAATGTTATGGTCGATTGAAATTGTGAATTTTGAAGTTTTATCTCCTCCACAGTCTCAAATATCTTTTCCATTTTTTTATTTTGGTCTTCCTTAAGTTCTTGGATCAATGTTTTTAATTCAGATACATAAATGGCCAGTTGGTTTTCAGAATCTGATCTTGACTCCGAGCATTTTCGTTTAGTACGGTGCGCCACCTTAGTAATATCACTTTCGCTGAGGGTAGTCTGTTCCGTGTCCATAATATTTGGCTCGGAAGAGCCGTGCGATCGCACTAAACTATGCGCACCTTTTAGCGAGGTAGTTTTAGGTTGAGGTGATCTGTTTAAAGGCATGATAGTACCGTTGAAATAACAACACAAGCACCAGGGCTTCAGATTCTTAAAGAGGCCTGATCGATTGCGGGGAGGTCAAATATAATTGACGGTATCGACGATTTGGTACAATTTTGCTAGCGACCACTTTAATTGGACCCTTCAGACGCAAAAATTGACAACCTAGTGCTGTCTTTGTTCTTCTCAATGGTTAGCTTGCGGGTGTGAAGCGACGTCAATAGAACACCAGTTTAGAAACAGATTTATATATCTGTTTCGTTTGTGATGAATGAACAAAAAGACAGCCACTCACAGAGTTACGTAGCGTCGCCGTCGTCGTCGTCACAGCCACGCATCAATGCATGTCTGTTGCAAAAGTAATATGTCCAGCAAAACGTTAATGCTTCCACTCATAAACATCTTTACTACTTGAATAATGAATGACTTGAAGAATGAGAGGAGAAAAAAGTGATGGAAAGAGATATTATCTGCCTGCTGAAGTTCAGTAATCATTTTTACCGAATGTGTGCGTGCGTGCGAACGTGCGTGTGTGTGTGTGTGTGTGTGTACCTCAGACTATGAAGAACTGCATGAGGTCTCGCATGAGCGGCGTGTTGGGCAGTGTGTGTGTGTGTGTGTGTGTGTGTGTGTGTGTGTGTGTGTGTGTGTGTGTGTGTGTGTGTGTGTGTGTGTGTGTGTGTGTGTGTGTGTGTGTGTGTGTGTGTGTGTGTGAGTGTGTGAGTGTGTGTGTGTGTGTGTGTGTGTGTGTGTGAGAGTGTGTGTGTGTGCGTGCGTGCGTGCGTGCGTGAGTGCGTGAGTGCGTGCGTGCGTGCGTGCGTGCGTGCGTGCGTGCGTGCGTGCGTGCGTGCGTGTGTGTGTGTGTGTGTGTGTGTGTGAGCGTGTACCTCAGACTCTATGAAGAACTGCACGAGGTCTCGTATGAGCGGCGTGTTGGGCAGGCGTCGCTTGCCGCGACGCGAGCGCACGTCAGCGGCGTCGTCGGCGCGGAACAGGCGCACGTTAAGGAACTCGCCCGCCGCCGCCGCCACCGCGCGCCACGACGAGTACACCAGCTCGTACACGTTCTCGCAGTCCTTGTCCGTCAGCACGTCCGGGTGCATCCTGAACAGTACGTCAACTCAATTATTCTCCATTTTATCATCATTTATATTGTTTACTAGCTGTGCCCGCGACTTCGTCTGCGTGGAATTTAACAAAATGTTAATTACTTTATTTAGTTTTTTTTTTGGTTTTTGCATTTTTATATTAATTATCAACCTTCCTAACGAAACCATACCGCGATCTAATTCTACGATGGCGCCATCTCTTAGCGAGCGGCGGTAAACTCCCGTTACACATTTATTTTCCGTTTTTTGTATTAACTTTATTGAAAAATTTCTTTATATACAATATTTTGTAAATGTGATGTTGATTCGTTGGTGAGAGAACTGGTGGGAGACGCCTGACGTGACGGCCCAGTGATGGCATGCGCGTGAGCTGCGCGCGGGCATTGAAATATTATTTTATTTTTCTAAAATAAATGTAGCCTAAGTTACTCCTTGTTATATCAGCTACCTGACAAAAAAAGTCCCGTCAAAATCGGTCCAGCCATTTCAGAGATTAGCCGGAACAAACAGAAAGACAGACAGACAGACAAAAAATAATTTAAATATCATATTCGGCACAGGTATCGTGTATATAACGATATGGAGTTGGACATTTTTTTTTATTTTCACTTTTAAAACAGACACTTCAATTTTAATTATATGTATAGATTTGGCACAGTTAGTCTTCCTTCATTCTATGTCTACACACACATATGGATTAATCACCGACCGTGATTCACACAGATACATACAGGGTATCTCAAGACTGCTACCGAAAACGAAGCCAGGTCGTAGTTTTAATGACTTCAGACACATTGCAATAGAAAATGTTGAAAAAAAAGCGACGATTTTTTTTTGTTATTTTTTTTTCCTATTATCGTATTTAGATGGTAAATTCATATATTTTTCCTAAAATAATAGTGTTTATTTATAAGGACTAAGGTTTAAAAGAGTTTAAATTTTTATTTTAGCAAAAACTATGGATTTACCACCCAAAAATAACGATATTTAAAAAATAAAAATAAAAAATTGTCGCGTCTTTTCGTGAAAATTTTAGTTTCATTGTGTTTGTAGTCACTAAAACTACCACCCGGCTCCGTTATAATGTTATATCTTTATTATGTAATTTATACACATTGTATTTGGTTTTCAATTGAAGGACAAATAACTTTGCACCAATACTAAGTATCGTAGTAAAATGGGCATTCTCCTTTAAGCTTGAACCTATAAACAGTACAACATTAACACTCACTTGAGTATCGCGATGACTAGCCTGACGGCGTGTACTGCCACCTCCGTCTCCTTGTCGAGCGACATGGACACGATGCGGTCCTTGAACTTTGATGTGAAGAGCTCCAGCTTGCCCTTCAGCTCCTCGCACTCGTACAGCGGCTGCAGCGCCTGCAGGCAGCGCAGTCGCACCTCGCCCACCTGCCGAAGCATTACCATATGAGCACATGACACTTCGTCCAGTTACTAACACGGATAAATGTGTCCACTTACTTTGTCGTGCAACGTCCAGCCTATGTACTTGAGATAGAGATCGTCGAGGAAGTGCGCCGGGAACTTCTCCATCCAGATGCCGATTTCCGCCATGGTGATGGCTCGTATGTCGGGCAGCGTGTCCCTGTAGCGGTGCACGAACACGGACTTGAACATGTAGGAGAGCATGTTCTTGATCTCCTCCATGTTCTCCTCGAGCTCCTGGCGCTTGGCGACGAGCACCTCGAGGCGCTCGGTGGCGCGCTTGTCCCGCGCCTTGAGCCGCTCCGCCTCGTACTGGCGCAGGCAGTTGTCGCAGTTCACACTCGTCAGCAGCGCCACGTCCACCAGCGCCGTCATCAGCTTCATCACTGCCGACACCATCAATAGTTACATACAGAGTTGGGCATTATTCGAATGAATCGTTATCTAGATAATTCGAATGAATTCGAATGAAAATTTATTCGCACCAACATTATTCACGAATGATTTATTCGCGAATAATTTATTCGTGAATAATACCCTCACGAATTATTTATTTATGATTTATTCGTTATTCTGAATAATATTTTTAGCTCGGTACTTCATATAGGTTGTGGGTCAGTAAGGCCCTTGATTCGAACCCAGGGCGAGTACTTACTCCAAATTGTGGTTTTATATTGGGTAATAGTTACCTGGGACTGAACTTTTTCTTAGTATGTTGTGGAAACCACAAATTGCCAATTACAGTAGTGACCGAGAAATGATTAGAGGCGGTGAGATAAGGTATGTAGGGAATTTGGGTTTACTGGTTGGTTCTAGAGATACTAAACTTGGTGAGGTGGGTGAGGAAAGAACCATGGCACAGTTATCCTATTTACTTCTCTATCAAGGGGAATGCCCATTTTTCATAGTTTCTTGGTCTAAGAATGAACACTTAAACTGGGGTTCTTTGGGACTTATTTCAGAATAAGGGTGTCTATTATCAGAAAATACATTAAAAATTATGCCATTGTCTTTTTAAGGGAAGAAAAAATAAGAAATCCATAACATTTTGACCTTATCTTTTTAACAAATTGACAATGAAACATTTTTTTTATTACTTTGTATTGCAAAACGAACATGCCGTTCGCCTGGTGGTAAGCGATAAGACCGCTCATGAACAGTGCCAAAACCAAACAATACCTTGAATTACAAAGCAATGCTTGGCATTTCACTGCGCTTACCATCCAGAGACATAAGATGTTAAATCGCAATTTGTCCAGTAGTTACTCCGCAAATGTATTTGGCTGCTTTATACTTATTTTAGTTCAGGATTTTATTATTCCCATATTTCTCCGCCACAGTGTGGAATCAGCTGAGTCCATTTATTAACGTTACCAGAAATAAATAAATTCAATCCAATAAAACAAATCATTCCCGAAGGTACCAAAAATGTTCAATGAAACGTCAACTGTGTCATTTTGTCATGTACCTAGCCTATATGTATAAAAATATTGTAAACTTACCATTGATTAGTCGATTTAATGACACTCAAATGAAAAATATCATGAAAATATAATGTTATTGTTTATCTGTTTTTATTTAAAAAGCCTTTTTACGAATGATTAGTCAAAAACTATGTCATATTATTAACGAAATATACAGGGTGAATTTTTCAAGTAGGCCTGGATGTTGGTTTGATTGATTCGTTTTTCTGTTAGTCATTGTCCGTTTAGCCCACGATGGGCATTACCCATTGTATAGTTGCATCACACACTTTCAATGGCAAATATAAATTTGTGACGAAAACATTTTAATATTTCACGATAAACAATTTCCCACCAACAATAACAGAAAAAAACTAGTGTATGCAGTCTGTGTATACATGTCCAGTTGCGATTATTCGTTTTTTTCAAGTCGTTTTCAAATAAAATATGTAATGAGTTTAATACCAATTGTTCGCTCGTTTATTTTATTCTTATTCGAATAACGAATAAAAAAAGTTATTCGTTATTCGAATAACTTTGGTTCGAATAACCTATACTCGGAAATGGAATCCGAGATCAAAAATGTAAACAAAAGTGTTACCGCTACAATAAAATAATTTGTCATGGTAGTTTGTTCACAACCGTTAAAAAAACAGGCTGGAATTATTTTCATTCGTTAAATAAGTATAAAACAAAGCCAAATAAAAATTATTTGGTATAATATTTACATAAACTACAATTTCAACTTCTTTTTTAAGTATGTGAAAAAAATGGTACGAAAATATTTTATGCTACAGGTATTATGCAGAAATTCGTAACCTTAGGCCACTGAAATAAAACTTTTTTTAAATTTCGTCTCCTTAACTACCAATACGTCGCTTTGACGCCCGCGACACCTCCCTTTAGTTCATTTAGTTGCTTAACTTGATGAATGTGCATCATGTGATAAAGTTAAAACGCCGTGAAGCTGGTTTCACGTTTTCTGTTAAGTTTTTGTTCTATTTTGTTCCTAAGATTTCTGGCGCTCTTGTTCCTAGCCGAACGCACTATGGTCTTTGAAAATCACTGTGAGTTAGAATTTGTTTGGGCCCAAGTCAAGGGTCACGTCGAAAGGCATAATAAAACATTCAAAATGTTCAAAATTCAAAATTAATATAAATAAATAAAACATAGTAATGTTGCGAACATTTGAATCTATTCACTAATCAAATTATACCCAATATATTTTTGAGAAAATGTTTCATAACCCTGAAATGTCACTTTTACAATGACATTTGTTTGTTTACATTTTTGATCTCGAATTCGATTTCCGAGTATATGTTATTCTTTATTCGAATAACGAATAAAAAAAATTATTTATTCGTTATTCGTCATTAGAATAAATTTTGCCCAACTCTGGTTACATATACCGGGTATCTCAAGACTGCTACCGAAAACGAAGCCGGGTGGTAGTTTTAGTGGCTACAAACACAATGCTATTAAAAATTTCGCATAGAAACGCGACAATTATTTTTTATGATTTTTTAAATATCGTCATTTTTGGGTGGTAAATCCATAGTTTTTGCTAAAATAATAATTTAAACTCTCTTATATCTTAGAGTATTTATAAATTAAAGGGTATACACTATTATTTTAGGAAAAAATGTATTTACCACCAAAATATGGCAATAGGAAAAAAATTACAAAAAAAAAATTGTCGTTTTTTTTTGCAACTTTTTCTGTTGCATTGTGTCTGAAGTCGCTTAAACTACCACCCGGCTTCGTTTTCGGTAGCAGTCTTGATATACCCTGTATATTACACTGGCATCAAAGCTACAAATCAACTAACTTCAAACAACTGACACTATGACACAGGACTGTTATGAAACCAAAACAGACTAATTTACACTGGACCGCAAAGAAAAAGGATTGGTTAGAAAGCTTATGCTTGTCTTTGGTCCCGTAAAAAATGGTGATGATCTGATTAATATCTTCGGATCTGGAGAGTAGAACTCCTCAAAATTAAGTAGGATTCCAATGGTTCTTTTTTAATTAGGTTCAGTATAATAACTAAACTACCGTGGGGAAGGGAACCCAGCCAGGGAGAAGGGAACCAGCCCCCCGCGTCCCTAATCCCGGGCTGAGTGGGGCTGAGGGTGAAAAAAATAATTTATATGTGAATGCTCAATATCTTTGGCAGTTTGTAACTGATATAATTGTATTATTTTTCACCATCTCGTCGAGTAACTGAGCCTCCTAATGAGACCCATAGTTAGAGGCCATGTCTCGGTGCCATATGTCATCACTGGCAACACACCACTTTCAAACTTTCGATCAAAGGCACTGATGTGTTTTGGGATTGTTTTTTTTTAAGCATTAAGAATTCTTTAATTCAGTCTTTATTTCATAAAGCCAGGTCATTTACTTTTTAATTATTGAAGAATTTCTAACTAAAGCTTTTTCTAAGTGGTCCAGTGTATTAATAGATTTACCTGCAAGTGTGGCGGTGTGCCTGAATGCTCTCACTTGTGAGTCGGACAACCCAGTAAGCAGTGATATGATGTTGTCCATGAGGTACTGGTCGTAGATGATGGAATACTGGCACATCTTCACCAGGGTTTGTATAAACTCACAGAAGTTGGATCGGAATTTCTTCCATGTCTGCCCTGTCATTATCAGTGGGTATTCACCACTTTCCTGTTGTAATAAAATAAATAGCAATTTAAAGATTTTTCATAATGTAGGTTAACTAAAATATCCACAGAAATGACAATGGGTTAATAAACTCTAATTTTTCCTTGGCCTGACTTTCACCTTTTTTAACCACATCCCATGGTTGGTTAAGGTATGTGAAAGTTGAAGAGTGAGTTTGTTTAGAGATGACTTAGTTTTTTTTTATTGTTAAGATTTGTTAACAGCTATAATGTTTGACAAGAAATAAATTACCTCATCAAACTCTTGTGTCATTTTTTTAATAATGAGTGTGTGATCCATCTGCGCCATGTCGGGTGTGACTTTCCCTCGACATCCCGAAGCATTGATGAAGAACTGCATCAGTTGCACCAGCGCCACCTCACGGTTGGTCTTGTACTCCTCTATCCACATGTCCACCACTTGCTGCAATAATAAACAAACATATAGTGTATATACATTTCAATAATAACACATGCATTTGAAGCATATTCCCATTAGGTACTGGGGCATAAGAAACTTGGGTTTTAACTGTTGGGTGTATTTATTTATTTATTTATTTTATAAAGGTACAGGGTTAAAATAGTAACATTTGCAGCAGTCCCCACACTAGGCGAACTTGAATCACAGAAATACAAAACAATTTACACTTAGTAGTGGTAATCTGATCGATTACCTTAAGATTAATGACAAAAACTAAATAAAGATGTATCCAAGGTTTACATTTTGAGTATTAGGTGTGAATTGATTGAGTTGTTAAAAATAACTGAAAGATTTAGCAACTCAATCAATATGGAGTTTGGTGTAGATAAATGTGCAGTTATCCATGTGAAGCGAGGGGAGGTTGCGGTCTCTGATGGCATACAAGTCTCAGAGACTGTAAATCTCAGGACCCTCTCTGTAACGGAAACCTACAAGTATTTGGGTATGCCAGAAGCTTTAGGTATCGTGGGTGCAGATGTAAAACAATCGATGAAAGAGCGTTTCTTTGGCCGCCTGACAAAAGTACTTAACAGTTTTTTGTCAGGTGGAAACAAGATTCGCGCTTTCAACAGTTGGGTTATGCCTGTACTCATGTACTCTTTTGGCATACTCAAATGGACTCAGACCGAATTGGATGCCCTGGATCGTAAAGTCCGAACTCTCCTGACTGCACATCGTATGCATCATCCACGTTCGGCAGTGATGAGATTGTACATCCCGGGGAGATGTGGGGGCCGAGGCATTCTTAATGCTAAGGACTTGCATAATCGCGAGGTGTGCAATCTCAGGGATTATTTCATTCACAGTGATGTGGATATGCATAGGATTGTAGTTATGGTAGATAAAGGATTTACCCCGCTCTCTTTGGCGATCGAGAACTGGCGGAAACCTCTGGTGGTAGGTATTAAGGATCGCGAGGGCATATGGAAGAGCAAAGAGCTGCACGGTCGGTTCTATCGAGCCCTTCATGGGCCTGATGTGGACCGACTAGCGTCTGTATCTTGGCTGCGCTTCGGTAACCTCTTTGGGGAAACTGAGGGTTTTGTCTTTGCAATTATGGACGAAGTTATTAAGACTGTCATATATTTGTTAAAATTATTAATGCTAATGTGGGTAATTGCTAATAGTTGGTTAATAAATCAGTCTGTAGCTTATGAGTTAACATGTTGTTTCTTTTATTGGCGACTGCGGAAAATTAATGTAATTGTTTGGAAAATGGCGTCAAAAACTGCGAACATAGTATTTCCTGGAGAATTTAACCCTAAAACTGATAAGTGGAGTGATTACAAAGAACAATTATTGTGTGCTCTCGATGCCGCCGGTTATAACAAAGACAACATCGACAAAGCACGTTCTGTATTTTTGTCTCAATGCGGAAAACAGACATTTTCATTGATTGCATCGCTTCTGATTCCAAACCGGCCAAGCGATGTGGAATTTAAAGAAATTCTACGTATTTTAGATCAGTTTTATGAGCCTAAGGTTAACGAAATACTGCAAGCAGGAAAATTCCATAAACGTCAACAATTACATGGCGAAAGCGTGCAAGATTTTGTTTCGGCGATACATACCCTGGGTGTTACATGCAATTTTAATGATTTAAAACGTCAGTTGAGAGACCGTTTGGTATTAGGATTATGTGATGATCGCTTAAAAAGAGAATTATTAAAAACTCAAAACCTCACTTATGAGTCAGCATTGCAGATGTGCCTTAATTTCCAAGCTACAATCCCTGATCTATATCCTAATACTGATATCATCAAACCAACCCCAGATCACATGAATGAACCTATGGAGATTGGTAAAATACGAGCAAATGAGTGCCAACATTGTGCACGTTTACATAAAGCCGGAGAAAAATGTCAGTTTATGAAAGCGCGATGTTACTACTGTAAGAAATTTGGACACATTGTAGCTGCTTGTACTAAAAGATCTGGAAAATTGAATGAGATATCTAAGCTGGAGAACTGTAGTCAGAAGACAACATGGAATAATGAAGCTATGATGGGAATATATGCCTGCTCTGAAACTTATCAACCACCGATAACAGCAGACATTATCATAGATGGTGCTAAATTAGTCATGGAAATTGATTCCGGAGCATCAAGAAGTATTATATCTGAAAGTGTTTATAGGAAACTATGGTCCATTCCTCCCCCATTAAGGTCCACCAATATAAAACTTGTGACATGGACCCGGGAGGCATTAAAAGCAGGGATCGAAACCGGTTGCAAATAACGGTACCGGTATCGACCAATTTCGGTTACCTTTAAGATTTGGGGACCCGTTATGACGGTAACCAATGCAAATTATAAAGGTTACCCTTATATACGGGAACCGATTTAATACCGATAACCTAAAAAAGACCTTGACGGCAAAAGAGAGCGCATTGGAGAATAGTTACTCATTTCCATATCAAGTGAAACATATACTTGGCGTGTTGTTTACCCAATATCCCTGGAATCGGTTCATTTTACTTGCGATGTAATAGTGTTGAAAATAAAAGGAAATGAGTAAAGGCAAGGATTTGATGTAATGTACTGTATAGTAGACATTTTTATATCTCAGTATATTTAATTCAATAAATAAATAGATAGATACCTAAATTCACATAAATAATATTATTTAGTACAAAAACCCTATATTTTTAAATTATAAAACATTAAAATAAGATAAGCCACGTCCCGAGCAAATGACCTTGAGCATTTATGTCTTTCTAATGCCTACTATACACGACGTCGTATTCAGTTGCGTCCGCCGACGTATAAAGGAGGTGATTTGTGCGTCTGTTATACAGGGTATATCAAGACTGCTACCGAAAACGAAGCCGGGTGGTAGTTTAAACGACTTCAGACACAATGCAACAGAAAATGTTGAAAAAAAAACGCGACATTTTTTTTTGTTATTTCTTTTCTATGGTCGTATTTGGGTGGTAAATACATTTTTTTTCCTAAAATAATAGTGTATACCCTTTTATTTATAAATACTCTAAGGTATAAAAGAGTTTAAATTATTATTTTAGCAAAAACTATTGATTTACCACCCAAAAATGATCATATTTAAAAAATCATTAAAAATAATTGGTACATATCTTTGTGAAATTTTTAGTTGCATTGTGTTTGTAGTCCCTAAAACTACCTCCCGGCTTCGTTTTCGGTAGCAGTCTTGATATACCCAGTAGGTATTTAACGACCACAGATGCGTCCGCCTCGAATCCGATTGTTGTCGGTTTTTGTGGCACGGATCAAAGGGTTTTATTGCGAACGTCCGACTTCTGTCCACAAGTCTTCGCTTTTTTTACCATCGCACCACACTTTACCGCAGTAGAGTTCATTCGAGGGGGTTAACGTCACTCGCGTCCGTAGGTTTTGACCCTAGATTCCCTACACTTGACCCTTGGGTAGTGCCAAATGAGTGATACAGTTCGTGGTGGTAGGACTTGAGTGTCCGCCCGGGTAGCGACCACCGTCCACAAAGGCGTAAAGGCCGTCATAGTGATCTCCATAAGGGTATCGCGTTCCGGGATCAGCTCATGGTTTTTCGTTTTTTTTTTCGAGGGGCTTGAGTCCAGGCATGAGGTTGTACGGTGTGGGTATTTTCGGTCGTTTGTCGAAAGGAGGAATGTTGATCCGCCGGCCAGGGAGACCCGTAGAAACGGTTGACCGCTGGCCGCCCGCGGTATAGTACAGGGGCTAACCACCTCAAGAGGCTGCCTCACCATGCGGCGCATAATCTTGGGTGGGTCCATCATGCCGGTTGGTGACCGGAAGTGGGGTCTCGGCGGCCCATCCCGGGAGGGTACGGGGGCCCTTCCGTCCGGCGGATCAATTCGCTTCCTGCTGACCCTTTCGTGCCGGTGCCCATTCGGCCTTCTTAGTGCCCGAACTTAAGCCCTTCGTTGCCTCTGCACCAATCCCATCCTTTCAACCATGACAGTGCAATTAAACAGAGCAGGTCCTACAGCGGTGCATAACCCCACCACTGCGTTCACTATGGAGTTAACTAATATCCGCGGACCCCATACGAACCTCAATGCCGTCCATCACCATCTCGAGACGGCCCAGCCTTTTTTTTTTTTTTTTTTTTTTTTGTAGCCGTGAATGGCGAGACGAGCATGCCGTTCGCCTGATGGTAAGCGATGCGACCGCTCATGAACAGTAGCAAAACCAAACAATACCTTGAAATACAAAGCAATGCTTGGCATTCCACTGCGCTCGCCATCCTGAGACATAAGATGTTAAGTCTCAATATGTCCAGTAGTTACTCTGGCTACAATGTCCTTCAATCCGAAACACAACAGTGCATTTAAACTGCTGTTTGACGGGAGAAATAGACATTGCGGTGGTACCCACCCAGACAGCCTGCTTTGTTCTTCCTAACGGAGACGCAGATTCGTTGTCCGGCCTATGATTCTTACCTGTTGTATCCCGGTTATTCGCTTGAAGTAAACTTCAAGCCTAAAGCCGGGGTATGCTTGTGTGTTCGGTCGGACATCTGCTGTCGCCATTTGCACTGCATGGAGGACCCCTCGTTCTCCGCTCTGTGGGTGCACGTGGATCTAGGTTCCCTGAGCCGCATCTACGTGTGGCTTTACAGCTCTCACCACGGGAACGATGAGGCGACTCGACTGTTCAGGTATCTTAGCCAGGCAGCTAATGACGCGCAGGCGCAGTTCCCGTTAGCCGAAATGGTGGTCTTGGGGGATTTCAATGCTCATCATGAACTGTGGCTGGGATTCTCCAAGACTGATCATGCTGACAGAGCTGCCCATGCATTCGCTCTGACTCATGACGTGACACAACTGCTGAATCAGCTCACCAGGATCCCGGATGTGGCGAGTCATGCGCCTTCTCTGCTGGAACTTCTGCTGGCAGGTCACCCCGCCGGGTATCGTGTGACCGTTAGTGCGCCTCTGGGCACTTTTGATAACTGCCTGGTTGGGTTGTCATTACCGTTCGCACCACCACCACGTTCCGTGCAGGTTAAGCGGAGGGTCTGGCATTACTCGTGGCAGATTGGGATGGTATGCGGGAATATTTCGCATTCATCTCTTGGAGGCGGCGCTGCTTTGAGGGTAAAGATCCCTCAGCAAGTGTCAACGCTATTGCTGACGAGATCAGACTTGGAATGGAATATTACATTCCTTCCTTTGAGATCGCCAGTAAGGGCCGTGGACGCTCCTGGTTCGATCGTGCATGCGCCGATGATGTCGGTGACAAATTAGCCGCAAAGAGATTTGCCAGCAAGGCAGCCTTCTCTTGCGCCTTGTGGGCCAGCGACCCTTCTGGGTACCTCAGCGGTGGCAACGCTGGACGGCAGAAGTTAGATTGAACGGCCCCGGCCAAACTCCAATAAGCACGACTGCTAGTTGGGTGATTGGCCAACGCACGCCCAATCCTGCTTACGCGCTGGGCATCCGCCCTAACGTAGGCCTTCTTGCAAGCCATGGTTGTAGGCTTCTTTGAGGGAACTGATATTGGGATCCTTCATGGCGCGACTCCTGATCCAAGCGCGGTACGCCGCCTGTTTGTCACCGACATCATCGGCGCATGCACGATCGAACCAGGAGCGTCCACGGCCCTTACTGGCGATCTCAAAGGAAGGAATGTAATATTCCATTCCAAGTCTGATCTCGTCAGCAATAGCGTTGACACTTGCTGAGGGATCTTTACCCTCAAAGCAGCGCCGCCTCCAAGAGATGAATGCGAAATATTCCCGCATACCATCCCAATCTGCCACGAGTAATGCCAGACCCTCCGCTTAACCTGCACGGAACGTGGTGGTGATGCGAACGGCAATGACGACCCAACCAGGCAGTTATCAAAAGTGCCCAGAGGCGCACTAACGGTCACACGATACCCGGCGGGGTGACCTGCCAGCAGAAGTTCCAGCAGATAAGGCGCATGACTCGCCACATCCGGGATCCTGGTGAGCTGATTCAGCAGTTGTGTCACGTCATGAGTCAGAGCGAATGCATGGGCAGCTCTGTCAGCATGATCAGTCTTGGAGAATCCCAGCCACAGTTCATGATGAGCATTGAAATCCCCCAAGACCACCATTTCGGCTAACGGGAACTGCGCCTGCGCGTCATTAGCTGCCTGGCTAAGATACCTGAACAGTCGAGTCGCCTCATCGTCCCCGTGGTAAGAGCTGTAAAGCCACACGTAGATGCGGCTCAGGGAACCTAGATCCACGTGCACCCACAGAGCGGAGAATGAGGGGTCCTCCATGGAGTGCAAACGGCGACAGCAGATGTCCGACCGAACACACAAGCATACCCCGGCTTTAGGCTTGAAGTTTACTTCAAGCGAATAACCGGGATACAACAGGTAAGAATCATCGGCCGGAAAACGAATCTGCGTCTCCGTTAGGAAGAACAAAGCAGGCTGGGCCGTCTCGAGATGGTGATGGACGGCATTGAGGTTCGTATGGGGTCCGCGGATATTAGTTAACTCCATAGTGAACGCAGTGGTGGGGTTATGCACCGCTGAAGGACCTGCTCTGTTTATTTGCACTGTCATGGTTGAAAGGATGGGATTGGTGCAGAGGCAACGAAGGGAGTTCGGGCACTAAGAAGGCCGAATGGGCACCGGCACGAAAGGGTCGGCAGGAAGCGAATTGATCCGCCGGACGGAAGGTCCCCCGTACCCTCCCGGGATGGGCCGCCGAGACCCCACTTCCGGTCACCAACCGGCATGATGGACCCACCCAAGATTATGCGCGGCCTGGTGAGGCAGCCTCTTGAGGTGGTTAGCCCCTGTACTATACCGCGGGCGGCCAGCGGTCAACCGTTTCTACGGGTCTCCCTGGCCGGCGGATCAACATTCCTCCTTTCGACAAACGACCGAAAATACCCACACGGTACAACCTCATGCCTGGACTCAAGCCCCTCGAAAAAAAAAAACGAAAAACCATGAGCTGATCCCGGAACGCGATCCCCTTATGGAGATCACTATGACGGCCTTTACGCCTTTGTGGACGGTGGTCGCTACCCGGGCGGACACTCAAGTCCTACCACCACGAACTGTATCACTCATTTGGCACTACCCAGGGGTCAAGTGTAGGGAATCTAGGGTCAAAGCCTACGGACGCGAGTGACGTTAACCCCCTCGAATGAACTCTACTGCGGTAAAGTGTGGTGCGATGGTAAAAAAAGCGAAGACTTGTGGACAGAAGTCACAACAAAACCCTTTGATCCGTGCCACAAAAACCGACAACAATCGGATTCCAGGCGGACGCATGTGTGAACGTTAAATACCTATAACAGACGCACAAATCACCCCTTTTATCCGTCGGCGGACGCAACCGAATACGACGTCGTGTATAGTAGGCATTAGAAAGACATAAATGCTCAAGGTCATTTGCTCGGGACGTGGCTTATCTTATTTTTTTCAAAGTATATAGGTAATCCGATTCCAAACCAAACAAATGATTCAACACTCTCGTGCGACGTGCGTACTGAATGAAATATCAATTAAGAGTCTCAAAATTCAAACATCGCAAAGAACGCGTTTGCGTCGAATTAGTGCAAGTTACAATATGCACCAACCGGGGCGACGGCCTTGAGGTCGTGTTTGGTCGATACACGGCGCATCGACGCTTTGACTTTTGCCGACGACGCTTGAAACATAGAGGTAATCCTTATTTCGGTTACCGGTATGATACCGGTTAAATTCTAGGAATCTAATAAAATCGGCGTATAGGGGTTACCTTTAAAAATACCTGTATTATTTTTTTCGGTTGATACCAAAAAATACCGGTATTTCCGGAACCGTTTTCGGTCCCTGATTAAAAGTACTTGGTCTAATAAATGTACATGTAAAATTGGGTGGAAAAGAAGCCCAATGTGATTTGATAGTGGTATCGGGCAATGGGCCAAGTCTTTTGGGACGTAATTGGTTTCACATGCTGAATATTGAGATTGCGGGTCTCAATTGGTCTGAAGATCGGATATCGAAATTAGTCTCTGACTTTCCTGGCTTGTTTGCTGATGGCCTTGGAGAGTATAAAGGTCCACAAGTGTCCTTACATGTACGTGCTGATGCGGTACCAAGATTCATGAAAGCGCGACCCATACCATTCCCAATGAAACAATTAGTTAATGAAGAGTTGCATAAGATGGTCAATCAGGGTATCCTCACTCCAGTGAATTATTCGAATTGGGCGACCCCATTGCGAATTGTTAAGAAAGAAGATGGTACTCTGCGTATATGTGGTGACTATAGAGCAACAGTTAATGCAGCAATCAATGTTGATTCATTTCCACTGCCTAAATCCATTGAAGCTTTCGCTAAATTAAGTGGTGGTTGTATTTTTAGTAAGCTGGATTTGAAACAGGCTTATACCCAGTTGAAAGTAGATGATAAGACAGCTATGCTTTTAACACTAAATACGCCAATTGGATTAATGAAAATGAATCGACTAGCATTTGGTGTAAATGCAGCACCAGCAATTTTTCAGCGGGTAATGTCTACAGCTTTTGCAGATATGGAGGGTGTTGCCTGTCTTTTGGATGATATTGCAATTATGGGACGGAATAAAGCCGAGCATGAAAAACGTCTCTATGAAGTTCTGCATAAATTAAATAATATGGGATTTCGCCTGAATGTTTCAAAATGTATTTTTGCTACTGAATGTATTACTTTTCTTGGTCATATGATTGATGCAAACGGTTTACATCCTGCACCAGCGAAAGTCAAGGAGATTCGTGAAAAGCCAGCTCCAACAAATAGAGAAACATTAAGAGTATTTCTGGGTTTATATAACTTCTATGAAAAGTTTTTGCCAGACAGACCCACATTATTAGAACCACTATATCGGTTGCTGGATACTAAAGCACCTTGGAGATGGGGCAAATCAGAACAGGTGGCTTTTGATACAGCCAAGAACTTGCTGTCTTCAAATTTGACATTAGTGGGATATGAACTTGAGAGAGAATTGCTTCTCATATGTGACTCCTCAGATTATGGCTTGGGAGCAATTATAACTCATGTTATGGACGATGGTTCTGAGAAACCAATAATGATGGCATCAAGGACATTACAAAAGCATGAAAGACGTTATGGCCAAATAGATAAAGAGGCTTTAGCTATTATGTTTGGCCTATCAAAATTTCACGAGTATTTAGCAGGACGTCGCTTTTGTATTATTACAGACCATAAGCCGTTAATTGGATTATTCCATCCAGCTAAACCTATTCCAGATCAAATATCTCCAAGAATGTTACGTTGGTCTTTGAAATTAAGTTGCTACCAGTACTCTATTAAGTATAGGGCAGGAAAATTAATTGGCAATGCAGATGCTTTGAGCAGATGGACGGCCCCCACAGGAACTACATTGGAAAAACCTCTCAAAGATGTATTGTTATTGGATGAGGCACCACCGGGTTGGACCTTGGATGCTAATAAAGTGGCTTCGGAGACGAAATCAGACCCAACTCTACAGAAGGTGATGTTCCACCTGCTTCATGGATGGCCTCGTATGAATACTGATCCAATCTTAAAACCATTTTATCTGCGTAAAGAGGCTCTTTCACACAGTAAAGATTGTTTATTGTGGTGCAATAGAGTCATAATTCCAGCATCGCTACAAAAGGAAGTGCTAAAATTATTACATGCTCCGCATGCTGGAATAGAGCAAACGAAAGCATACGCGAGGGGATATGTCTGGTGGGTTGGAATGGATAAACAGATAGAGAATGTTGTATCGGAATGTGAACGCTGCCAAATGGTGAGGAATAATCCACCTAAAACTCCACAGTCATGGATTGTGTCTGATAAGCCATGGAAAAGACTGCATATTGATTTTGCTGGCCCTTTTCAGAGCAAAACCTTCCTGTTGCTAATAGACAGCTATAGTAAATGGCTTGAAGCAGAGATAATTCCGTCACTGAACAGTACCATAGTGATAAATGTTCTCAGAAGAATTTTTGCATCTCAGGGATTACCAGATACATTAGTTTCTGACAGTGGGAAAACTTTTATTTCAAGTGAATTTAATATGTTTTTAAAAAAGAATGGAATCCAGCATTTGTATTCTCCACCATACCATCCTGCTACAAATGGTCAGATTGAAAGAGCTGTACAATCATTTAAGAATAAATTAAAGAAGATGTCAGATTCTAATTTGCCTTGGAATGAGAAACTTTCTAAAGTGTTATATTATCTTCGCACAGTGCCGTGTTCTAGTACTGGTAAAAGTTCTGCAGAATTGTTGAATGGTCGTAAATTCAGGACAGCTATATCTATTTTACATCCAGATGCTGTACCAAGTCGCTCTGACATTCAATTGGATAGTGAAGCGCAAGGCTCACCGAAGAGATCATTTAAAGTTGATCAACCAGTACTGATTCGAGTGTATGGGCCAGGTGAGAAATGGAAAAAGGCTGTAGTAGAGGTGGTAGAAGGTCCCAGTTCATATATGGTGAGGACGGAAGATGGTGAGTTGCAACGCAGGCATGTGGACCAGATGTTGTCACGAAGAGAGAATCAACCTGTGGAACTAAATACTGCACCAAGTCGCAGATCACCAGAAATAGATTTAGATTCAGAACCACTGATAGATATTCCTCCTCCTGAAATGTGGCCTGAAATCATTGGCATACCAAATGAATCTTGATTATATGATTGTTAGATTGTTATGATGTATAATTGTAATTAACTAACCTAAGGTTAAGAAAGAAAGATATGTCATATATTTGTTAAAATTATTAATGCTAATGTGGGTAATTGCTAATAGTTGGTTAATAAATCAGTCTGTAGCTTATGAGTTAACATGTTGTTTCTTTT
The DNA here is from genome assembly GCA_009982885.2 of Hyles vespertilio. Classification (NCBI taxonomy): domain Eukaryota; kingdom Metazoa; phylum Arthropoda; class Insecta; order Lepidoptera; family Sphingidae; genus Hyles; species Hyles vespertilio. The sequence continues at coordinate 524,680 of CM042814.1, read as the reverse complement.
AAAGACGAACAACTATAGGAAATACATCCTGAAGGATGGTACGGTCGACATCTGTCGGGCATGCCACCGTCCTGGCGAGTCCATCAGGCATGTTATCTCCGGTTGTTCGTATCTTGCTAACGGCGAGTATTTGTATAGACACAACCTAGTAGCCAAGATCATACATCAGCAAATTGCACTTCGGTATGAACTTGTGACTTCTGAAGTGCCATATTACCAGTACGTTCCCCAACCAGTTCTTGAGAATGGTCATGCAACGCTGTACTGGGATCGATCTGTTATGACAGACAGGACTATTGTCGCCAATAAGCCGGATATTGTGATAATAGATCGATTGGACCGCCGGGCTATACTTGTTGACGTCACCATTCCGCATGACGATAACCTCATCAAAGCTGAAAAAGACAAAATGTCTAAATATTTAGATTTGGCTCACGAGGTTACCGACATGTGGAATATTGATTCAACAATTATTGTGCCGATTGTCGTTTCTGCTCATGGGTTGATACCAAAGAGCCTCGACCAACACCTACAGAGGCTCTCAATTGGCTGTTGGGTCAAGGGTCAAATACAGAAGGCAGTATTACTGGACACGGCACGCATTGTGAGGCGGTTCCTCACTTTGTCTCCCTAACCGCTGGCTTGGGTCTTGAGCTTCACCACCGGAGGGTAAATAAATTATTTTTTATATTTTTATATGTATATTTTTTGTAATTTATATATGTAAAAATAGAAAAAATATGTTAAAAAAAAATAAAGAGAATAATAACAATTGGGAAAAGCGACAAAATAACCAAATTAAAGAACACGAAAAACTTAAACAAAACACAAATATAAAATTAAATAGTACTCAATTTCAGGTATGTATGTGTGTATTATAAATGTACCCATGTAAATGTATTTGCGTAGTTAGATATTATTTTCTATGCATGTAAGTAGCGCGAAGTTATCTGATATTCAATAAAATAAATAAATAAATAATTCCAACACTTTGTGGGAATGTAGTGAGCCTCGCTCGCACAGGCGCAACAAACATTGATAAACATCATACTCATGAATGAATGAATCTTGTTAAATTTGGTAGAGAAATAAGCATCTCCGCAAAGTATGCTGGTGTCTATGTAAATGATAATATGTATACATCTGGGTCAACCAAATATGATTGAGTAAACAATCATGCTAGACAGAAAAAAAATATTATCTTAATTTAATCAAAAGAATAGAAATGAGAATAGCTTACATTGATAGCAGTCTTGTTAAATCTCAGAATGTTGTAGAGACTGTTCTCATCGTCCCCAGGCAGAAGCACCGGTGGCGGAGAGTAGGCCGGCGGCGGCGCCGCACCCCGGCCCCGACCGCGACCGCGCCCGCCTCGCCCGCGCCGGCGCAACGGCGGTGGTGGTGGAGACTCCGCCAGCCGACCCACGTACCCGCCATCACCACGCCGACCGCGGCTGCGGGTAACGCGCTTGGTGGGCGTTGGAGACGGAGACCTAGCCTCTTCCTCTTCGTGGTGGGACTCGTCGACCTCTTCCCGTGGAGCCTCCGCTGCTGTGGAGTTCACCGCCGCACCCGCATTGAATCCACTGTAGCTAGGAGTCTCCGGCTCGTGCACAGACTGGCCGCCATAGTCCGTCATAGGAGTCGCCGGAGTCATGGGGTTCACGTACTCCGGTGGCGGGTCATCCATTCGGATGCGTTTCCCGCCGCGACGATGCATCTTGTTGGTAAACTAAAGTAACTTAAAACACACAAAAATCAAACATTTTACATGTTTCACGATGGCCGTCTACGACGGGCGTAGTAACAGGTATAGATATTAGATTTACCACATAAACATACACGTACTATATAATTAATCAACGCGAAAGGAAAATCAATAGACGCGCGCTGGCAGCCATTTACAACATTAGAGTAGGCGTGAGGCGTATTTATTGTCACAGTTAAAAGTCACAGGTATAACACTTTATCATATAACAACTGTTATTTAAATTGGAAGATTCTGTTATCAAATAACAGTCACAGGACACAGTGTGAGTCACAGTCAGTCAGTAAGTATATACCAAACGAACATAATCATCTCTCTCTGTATCATCACAGCTTTGTCTCTTTCGTACTAACATGATATAAACGAGGCAAAACAAGATAGACCTATTATTTTGTAGCAAAAGCGAGATAGACTTATTATTTCTTATGATGTAAAAATAAAATGGTAAGCTGTAGTACGATATTTTGAAAAATATACGTATAATTTTATTTGGTCGCGTAATAATCTATGTATCGTTCAGTTTGGATACAAACAACAAAAAAAGAACGGAAATTAAAAATGTAATAAAATAATATGAATATTGACAATAAATTTGGAACGTGTTTAAATAACTCAAATATTGTTCAGTATATTGTTAAAAAAAATTTACGACTTCGTGTAGGTCTATAAAAGGGTACATTATACTTCGATCAATTATACACTAGATTATATGTAACAGTCCAAAAAACGAAGAGAAATAAGAGCACAAATGAGCATGTGCTCTTATTTGAATTTAGTATAGTCCAGAAACATAATAAACTTATAATGATGGGAAAAGTAGCTGGTAAAAGGAAAGTCGGTCGGAGGAAAAAGTCATGGCTACGAAACATTAGAGTGGACAGGGATTGCGAGCGCCGCAAAACTATTTTGCCTAGCACGAAACAAGCGACAGTATGCTGAGCTGATTTGAGTATGAAGAAGAAAAAAAACGTAATACATCTTAATTTAAAGGTAGCTATAGGGTTTATTGTTACCTGAAGTTAATTATAATAATTAAAGAGTTTTTTGCAACATTTCGTTGTTTTAAATTCAAATGTATAAGTATAAGCAACCTTGGCCACTATTGGCGTGTGATTTTGTTCCAAATTCGTATATATTTGATCGAAGACATAATATGAAGTCGCTTGTTTTTTTTTGTAATCTCAAATGTATTAAAATTTGTGCGCGTATCCAATCGACATTTACTGCGTCCCAGAGATTGGTCGAGACGATTGGTAATAATATTAAACCTTAACTCTTCGAGAATAAGGATGACATTTGAATGTAAATATATTACGTATGTATGTATAATGTAAATATAAATTGTAAATAGAACGAAAATGTATAATAATATAAATGTACATAAAATGAATTGAAAACTTTTAAATGCGCCAGTACGCCAAATAAAAATTATTTAAAGTTAATTTTACTGTCAAACTGACAGTCCTAAGCCTGCATAAAAGCATGAAGGAAAGTTTTCATTCATTAATCATTTTAACGCAACAAATAACATGCTGTTATTTAGTAACAGATATCTGGCACTGTTATTTTTGTGTCACAGTAACAGTAGTAACAGATACCGCATTGAGCCTGTTACGACTCATCTCTACATTAGAGTTGCGCCTCGTTCAAAGCCTCGTTTAATTACAAAATCATTATCTGTCAAATGTTTTATTTTGCGGTGTGTACAAAGTCGATTATTACGAACTTCAGAGTATAGATTATTGATTATGATCTAAGACCAATAAGAAAAATAGTAAGTACCTAGTGTATCCGAACAGATTATTGACCGCAATGACATGTTTCCTTTCTTTATTTTTTACACTAGTAGCCCCAACATTGACTGTCAAATTCTACATTGAATGATTTTAGATTCATAGTTTTACTTTTATTCATTGTAAAAAATATTAAAATGGCTAAAAAGACCTACGATTTGCTGTTTAAATTGCTTCTCATCGGTGATTCCGGCGTGGGAAAGACTTGTATCTTATTCAGATTTTCAGATAATCACTTCACAACGACATTTATATCAACCATCGGTAGGAACCACCTTTGTATTTTTGTGAATTCATATCTTCCAGAGGATTTCTCAGTATAACCAACGAATCCTATTTCATTGATATTTTAATTAAAGAGTCGGTTTGTGTGGTCCAGCTGATATTTACGATAAAATGTGGCAAAATTAATATTTCTAGGGATCGATTTCAAAATAAAAACAGTAGAACTACGCGGTAAGAAGATCAAGCTGCAGATATGGGACACTGCTGGGCAGGAGCGATTCCACACCATCACGACATCGTACTACCGCGGCGCGATGGGCATCATGCTCGTGTACGACATAACCAACGAGAAAACATTTGATGACATCGTCAAGTGGTTACGAAATATAGACGAGGTATGTATGATGTATCCTATACCATCCTACACCTACACGACCGTCATACTGTGCACATTACATCCAGATAGGGTTACTCACTTTCCTGCAAATATCTATTCACTGATAGCGTTTATCTTGGCACACAAGTCACAAGTGACACTATGAATAATTTATTTAAATGATTGCCATTTAATTTAAAGTTTTTCAACAACATTTACCAAACTTAAATGATATGAACCAAGCAATACTGAACTCAAAACATATTTTAACAAAGTTGGAATGAACTATTTGTTTTTATTTTTAAATTGTGACTAAGATTTTGGACTTGGGAATAAATGTATTTGTGAGAGATCTTAGCTGGGGCATTAGAACCTGTTTGACAACATCAGTCTGTCTTAATTGTACACAAACTATATGCTAATGACAAAGATTTTTAGTTTATGTGATTTTGTGTTATAGTTTCATTTATTTATTTGATTATGTTTTAAATCAAGCTTATCATGAGAATTTTTAAGTAGTATTTGTAAAAAAAAGTTCATGGTACTTAGATTAATGGTCAATATTTTTAATCAAACTTGTATTTTTCTTTGTTACTGAATTCTGACCAAGTTTATTGACCAAACTGTCAGGGAAATATTAATCATAAGAGTTTTATTATATTATGTTCTTTAGTTTATCAAATTGACCGTCCGTGATTTATGTCAGGCTATTTAAAGTACTGAGAGTACTCAAATACATTTTGTGAAAGTTTGAATTAATAACTATAGATTAAGAAATAAATAGTATCAAAACTATTTTCATACTTCTAGCATGCTAATGAAGATGTGGAAAAAATGATCCTGGGCAACAAGTGTGACATGGAGGAAAAACGAGTTGTCAGCAAGGAGCGCGGAGAGGCAGTGAGTATCCAAACATATTATGATAAATTATAGTTATTATCACTCTGTCATTATTGTTTGGAGTATAATCTGGCAATTAACTTTACCATTACTTTGAACGCTTGTCAAACTCTTATTTCTTTTTGTTGTCTTTAAGTTTAATAAATTATTGAGTATCATTTTGTACTAAGGAATTTACAACAACAATGATAGTGTTGGCAACATGTAATTGTATGAATTTGCGAACACGCGTGGTAGTCGCGCGCTATGCGCTCCCAGCTCGTACATATGTATGTGTTAATATCCAGTGAAAACAGCGCATTAATTATCGTCCATCCACACGTAGCGAGCTTCTGACTCATGCGCGACGGACGCGTGTGCGTGCCTCCAACAGATACACAGAGAACGAAGTGTTTGTGTGCCGCCGTTAATGTTATACATTTTCAATATTTTTATAGCCTATCCTTATAATCAATAAGTAATGGCATAAGTAGTGGATTACGTTAAGGATCACTCTCGTGATGTATTGCTAAAACCAACGATTTCACTATGATTTGAAGTGTAGATTTTGTAATGCTATGCAGACCAGCACCCAATAAGCAAGTGTAGTATTACGGACCTTGCCTCTATTAAAACTGAATAGATCATTAGTTGCATGTTTCTGCGCGTCTCGCAAGAAACGGTCTGGCACGCTCGTGACTGAGGACAATGCAATTCCTACTTTCAATTAGTCAAACTTCACACTTATTTTATTTATGATTCGAAATTTATCATTCGTTGACCTGGAAACGTCATGTTCAGTCCATATTTCGATTATTTTATGGACACTCCGTTATGCATCACTTGGTTAGTGTGTTCGATATTCCTAATAGGTGGAAATTACAGTTTCACTTCACTGACAATCGAGTGAAAAGACAGAACGAATTCTATTCTGATTTAATAAAAATTACACTATGATGATTGATTTTCCCGGCATTGTACCGTGGCGGGTCGTTAAATGAGTGTGCGGTGCAGATCGCGCGCGAGCACGGCATCCGGTTCATGGAGACGTCCGCCAAGGCCAACATCAACATCGACCGCGCCTTCTCCGAGCTGGCCGAGGCCATCCTGGACAAGACGGCGGGCCGCGAGGCCGACGCGGACCACTCGCGCATCGCCGTGGAGCGCCGCCCCTCCCGCGCGCCCCCCGCCCGCGCCTGCTGCACGTAAGCGCGCCGCCCCGTCGCCGCTGCCCATCGCGCTTGTCGACGTAGCCGAGTCGCCGAACACGCATCTTTCGGATCGAATCTTAATATTTTCTACCAGATGACATAACATTTGATATCGCGTTTTGTAATTTATTTTAAGCATGAGTCATTTAGGTTAAGAGTAAAGTTGCTGCGCTTCTAACTTGCACTGACGTCGTGTGACGCCACCGAGGACCGCCAGCCTCGCCGTCGTATTGTTAGTGCGTGAGCTGTGAGCGTCGGCCGGCGAGGCAGCAGCGCCGCGCGACTCACACCACGTGATCGTCGGCGCGTGTGCATAATGACTGTTGGCAGAGGAAACAATCTGAGACGCGAAGTAACATTACTCAATGATCCGGCGACCGGCCGCGTGGCGCGCGCGGTCACTGCGGGCGACCGAGGACCTCGTAGGCTAAGCGGCTATGTACCCTGTAACCTTAGAGTATTTATATATAGAGGGAGCGCTGTCATACATTCGCGTTCTGAAAAACGTAGATATTTTCTTGTTCGTAATGTTGGTAGCGCTCCAAATTAGTGAAAATTGAATTATTTGGCAATAAATTGCTATAAATTCCTTTGATGGCCGAAATTATATTTAGCTATTATCCTTTTAAAACGACTTTAAATGAAATTAAATATACCTAAACTATTTATTTTTAATTATTTTTTCACGTAATTTATGTATGTTGCACAACCTGTTTAAATATTAGCCAATAGGAAGGCAGAAAAAGGTGGCCCGGCACCACCATTTTTATCTACGTTTTTGAAGTACCAGCGCTCCCTCTATATACTCTAAGCCTGTAACCTTAGCAAGTCTCAAAGTTTCTTATACGAGTTGTATAAACGCTTCGTCGTCGTTGTAAATGTTTAGATTATGAAGTGTCTTTAGAAATTATTGTGAAGTCAATGTGAGAGGCGACGGGTGGAATGCAGTTTTTCTATGTTAATGTAAGCCCAAATGTCTCAAGTTTAATCATTATATAATTTCGATATGAACGCACACCACGGTGACGCCTTGGTACTTACCCTATACGAGTATAATATTGACAATAGGCGAGCCATGGATTCACTCCAGAGCTCCTCATACAGCTTATATTTAAAGAAATACACACGTAATGGCATAATTAGAATTTAATACAATATATTATGTCGATATCAATAGTTTATAAAAACTTTTTCAATTTTTATATACACGGACAATCATCATCACGCCGATATCCGCAATATCCTACATTATATCAGAATGGGGAAAGCATTGAAACATTTTTTGTGAAGACGCAATGTGCGATTATAATATTGAATTAAGCAATATAGACTTGGTGGCATCCGATCGCATGTGGTGATGAATGTTCGTCGTCCATAGATTTATTAGTAAAGAATTATTGACTTTATACTGTTCACAGGCAATAATAGAGCGTTTATAATCAACGTGCAATAAACTTTTTTGGTATAAAGTAAATACGAGTTTTTGAGAAAATATTTGTTGCGGAGTGCAGGTGGTGAATATTTGTCCTTCATATATTATTCAATGTAACTAAAATTTTAAAATTCAACTACTAGTTTTTATAGATCAGATTATCGTTGTAGTATTGAAGCGAACGCAGTCAAAGCAGGGCCCTCCTAATGATAGATTATAAGAATATTTTGCCTATCCCTTGAACTTGTCTCAAAATTTGCAACAGGTTCTTAAAGGTTTCATCAAACTCTTGTGCATGGGCTTAAGACAATTTTGCAACATGGCCTTAAATTCTCGCAACGCCGTGCAACACCTATTGATTTAAGTGTGAGATGGTAATCAGCTAGACGAGCGCCGCCAATGACCGGACGTATGGTATTCGCTTGCTCGCCAGTGGATTGGCGTCGCACTCAACAACTAATGATATTCAAAATCGAAACAAAGATTGATATGTAGATGTTATGGGCCAAGTGATTAATCGGGCATTATTCATACTGCCCGGGCAATATGAATAATGCCCAATAAGAGCGGGCAATGTGATTATAACCAATACATTTATCACATTGCCCGGGCATTATGAATAATGCCTAGTACCTATTGGGCAGAGTGATATAAAGCGAATCGAAATCAAAACAATGAGCCGAAGTGGCATCGTGCGGCTATTGCAAGGTCACGCACCTACCCTGGAATCTCTCCCATGAAAAGGTAACGCAAAATTCCTGAGAAATATCAATTATACTAACCTAACCTTAAAACACTTGTTGTCAATACAAATTTGCTTCTGCAACGTCTCCGGCGCTACGGGAAGTTCAGCCCCTTCACCCTTGCGTAACAAAAGATAGGCAACCATGCTTACCACCGCAGCTTCGGCTTGCTGGCCTCCGGCGACCAGCCTCAGCCACTACGGCTCGCACGGTTGCCTATCCTTCGTTACAGCGGGCGGGGGCTGCTCTCCCTCCGCGCCACCGGCTTTTTATATACACTCTAGGGTCAGTAGCCAAAAGACTACGTAAAGTCGGGGTGTTCCGAGTCGGTTTTGGGGCACAGTTGACCTAACTGATGCATAAAGTGGGTACACTAATTTTCTTCTGAAGATAATGTTTCGGACGTTAAAAAACAACTAAACATAAACAGATCAATTCAACGTTTCTAATTTATGGGTCTATCGCAGATGCGACAATGCGGCAGCGCACCACGTAAAAATTCACCTGTTAATCACATTGCCCGATCATCATGTAGCCATATTCATAATGCCCTGGCAATGTGATAAATGGGTGAGTTTAGTTTGTAATTAATCACTTGGCCCGATATGGCTCGGCAATATTCATACTGCCCGGGCATTATGAATACTGCCCGCATTAATCACTTGGCCCATAACATAGACACTACGTGGCATTCGGCTGATTAAGGCTAGTACGAACTTGTTCAGTGCGTGCCGTCATCAACCATGAAGTGGTATCTGTAAGTATAGCAAACGGTGACATTAGTTGAGGTGCTTTTGCTTGCCAAGTGTCGAAGCGGTCACCGAGTTGCATTGTGCACTGTTTATTTCATATTAATCACTTGTAATGTGTTTTCGCTTACCGTATAGTTTGTGAAATTTATTATGATGACCGTTTATTTGGACATCTGTCGCTTGATCAATACGTTGCGTCGTCTCGTAAATTTTTGCACGTTCCATTCGAATAAGTTCATATACACGCCCTGGTGTCAGCTTATTAGTTGGTGTAAGCTATATTTTACCAAGTTGCGATAGGACAGTGTGCCCTCAAATGTGTCGGCCGCCCAGTGCTGGATTGTGATATCGTTTACACTGTGGGAGCCTGCTTGTAAGGCTGCGTGCTCGTAGCACTCGAGGCAGCTCAGTGCGTGCACTACATATCCGCGCAAGCAATACACGCGCCACGGACGCATTTATGTTTCACTTACATTATTTCTATATTTTTATAAGAAGAGTAGTGAATCATTTTAATAAACTAGGTAGCCACGCTCTACCGGACCACAAGGGCTACAAAATTTGCCACGCCATACGAATGCGCAAGTCATGTTAATTTTAATAGTGGTGTCATGTTTTATTACTCAAATGTGTTTTGCATGTGACATCGCTGTTAGCAAAAATATTGAATAAAATCAAAAAGAAGTTAAGTTGCGGAGTGGCTGTGGGCTCAGTGGCGTGTTGGACGGCCGCTCAGCTCTTGTTCCGGTAGCGCGGGTCGTCAATGATATAGATAATTATTTAACTAATTTACTCGTACTGTATTGTAATGCAACGTGTGTTGGTCGATAAATGAATTACTACTGTAATTACTATTGTACGGTGTACTCGTATGTGTCTCGTCGGTTTTTACCCGCTTTTATAAATAAATAAAAATCGGCATTGTATATTATGTTCATATTAAAATACCTATCGGAAATTGTTGGTTTCATTGAAAAAAAAAAAATACCCAAGATTTTGAAGTACAATATAATGTGTACACTGTACAGTGTGCATACATATTGTGGCTGTTTACGAGGAAAAATTCAAGGTCGCGACACAAGTGACTAGTTTTACCACATTAGACAATATATATAATGGCGAATGCGGGCCCTGATAGCAATAGATTAACGTTGTGTAGACAACTCCTTAGGCACGACATGACTTCATTCTCTGGCGGGTTACTCTATACTGCGACACGACGACGAATGTACGAACATCGTACGCGAAGTGAATGACAACTTACATAGAGAATAGTATTGACTTTTAGAAGTGGAAAACTTATTTTATATGTGGATGGAAGTTCGTATCGGAGTATAGAGTAACCTTCCTGGTTGTAGTCGATCCAAGCGCCTGATTATGACCGTGTTGTTCCTGTGATAAGAACATGATCCGGACTTTGAGTGACACTTAACAATTGATGTTGCTTGTGCCAATATTCGTTCTATTCATCAAAAAGGAACTTGAACAACATTACACACACAACACAATTTAATACCTTTTTTTGTTTAAATGAATGGGCATGCCGTTCGCCTAATGGTAAAGGATACGATCGCTCATGAACAGAAGCAAAACCAAACACCTCGACTTACAAAGCAATGCTAGGCATACTACTGCGCTCGTCATCCTGAGATATGTAGTAGTTACTCTGTCTATGGTCTATAATGCCCTTCAATCCGAAACACAACAGTGCATTTAAACTGCTGTTTGGCGGGAGAAATTAACATTGCGGTGGTACCTACCCAGGCGGCCTCTCACACATGAGAGACCTGCCATCAGTAGATTTTTATTTTCTAATGATAAACATTTAGACAAAAAAAGAGATTTGTAAGGTTGGAGAAGAGAGGAAGATTTAAGGAGGAAATGCTTGTAATAGTTGCGCTGGACTTCATCATTGCAGCAATCTTCTTAACGCGTTAGATATATTAAATAATTGGGTATTGTAATTAATGTTGCACCAGCTCGCATTGAGCCACTGTCCCGCAAAGGCTGCCTCTCATTCTGTGGACGTTTACACAGAGATGTATACCGCCATGTATTGCCACAATTTGTATTATACCAATAACTATGCCTATAACTGACTATGCACTTGTACCCAATAGCTTATTTAAGTATCACTTAGTTTTTACGTAGAAATCACTGGTAAATAAGTGGTCCATGTATTATCAAATTTGTTGTGTTTATTAGGTCGGAAGAAAATGTTAAATTTCTATGAAATATATTGCTATATTGTTATTTAATAGCAACGGATTTACGGTCGGGCATTTGTTTCCGGCTGCAGGTAGCGTGGTATTTTTAAGCAGATTTGTCTAAGCACGTCATAAATGGCATTGTTTTATATCTCTAAACTAATTGTAAGCGATAGGGCTATAAAACAAGCTCACAGTTGTTTGTAAGCACAAGGCGGTGTTATCTTCACGCCTCGGTGTCAAAAGTGCAAGTTATCTACGTCGGCCAGTCGTCTGCCCGGCGTCGCGCGGGAACATCGTGCCATGGCGTGTCTCCAGCGTGTCGCTCTGTTTGCGTTCTGCTTCCAGCTGGCGCATCTTACAGATCGTAAGTTTTTTTATTGTATTAAATGATATGACCGCTCATGGACAATAGCAAATGTTAGAGACTTTCCCGCCCTCACACCCACCACTGCAACTCCTGCCAGGATCAACAGTGGCACACAAAGATTTGACACGGAGCTCCGGAGCTCGGCGAGTCTCTCAGGGACACTAGCTTGTCTTACATAAGATGTTAGTCTCAATATGTGCAGTCGTTACTCTGGTTACAAAGTCCTTCAAACCGTAACACAACAGTGCATTTACATTGCTGTTTGGCTTGAGAAATACATCGCGGTGGTACCTACCCCGACGGTTTCGCACATATGAGAGACTTACCATCAGTAAGCAGAGTTGGGCAAAATTTATTCGAATGACGAATAACGAATAAATAATTTTTTTTATTCGTTATTCGAATAAAGAATAACATAGGTTATTCGAACCAAAATTATTCGAATAACGAATAACTTTTTTTATTCGTTATTCGAATAAGAATAAAATAAACGAGCGAATAATTGGTGTTAAACTCGGTACATATTTTATTTGAAAACGACTTTAAAAAACGAATTCTAGCAACTGGACATGTATACACAGACTGCATACACAATTTTTTTCTGTTATTGTCGGTGGGGAATTGTTTATCTTGAAATATTAAATTGTTTTCGTCACTAATTTATATTTGCCATTGACAGTGTGTGATGCAACTATACAATGGGTAATGCCCATCGTGGGGTAAGCGGACAATGACAAACAGAAAAACGAATCAATCAAATCATCATCCACGCCCACTTGAAAAACTCATGTATATTTGTTTATTTCATTATACAGGGTATATCAAGACTGCTACCGAAAACGAAGCCGGGTGGTAGTTTAAGCGACTTCAGACACAATGCAACAGAAAAAGTTGCAAAAAAAAGCGTCAATTTTTTTTTTGTTATTTTTTTCCTATGGCCATTTTTGGGTGGTAAATACATTTTTTCCTAAAATAATAGTATATACCCTTTTATTTATAAATACTCTAAGGTATAAAAGAGTTTAAATTATTATTTTAGCAAAAAATATGGATTTACCACCCAAAAATGACGATATTTAAAAAATCATAAAAAAAAATTGTCGCGTTTCTAGGCGAAATTTTTAATTGCATTGTGTTTGTAGTCACTAAAACTACCACCCGGCTTCGTTTTCGGTAGCAGTCTTGAGATACCCGGTATTTCGTTAATAATATAACATCGTTTTTGACTAATCATTCGTAAAAGACTTTTTAAATAAAAACAAATAAACAATAACATTATATTTTCATAATATCTATCATTTGAGTGTCATTAAATCGACTAATCAATCGTAAGTTTACAATATTTTTATACATATAGGCTAGGTACATGACAAAATGACACAGTTGACGTTTCATTGAACATTTTTGGTACCTTCGAGAATGATATGTTTTATTGGATTGAATTTATTTATTTCTGGTAATGTTAATAAATGGACTCTGCTGATTTCACACTGTGGCGGAGGAATATGGGAATAGTATAATCCTGAACTAAAATAAGTATAAAGCAGGCAAATACATTAGCGGAATAACTACTGGACATATTGCGATTTAACATCTTATGTCTCAGGATGGCGAGCGCAGTGAAATGCCAACCATAGCTTTGTAATTCAAGGTATTGTTTGGTTTTGGCACTGTTCATGAGCGGTCTTATTGCTTACCACCAGGCGAACGGCATGTTCGTTTTGCAATACAAAGCAATAAAAAAATGTTTCATTGTCAAATTGTTAAAAAGATAAGGTCAAAATGTTATGGATTTCTTATTTTTTCTTCCCTTAAAAAGACTATGGCATAATTTTTAATGTATTTTCTGATAATAGATACCCTTATTCTGAAATAAGTCCCAAAGAACCCCATTATAAGTGCTCGTTCTTAGACCAAGACCACTTTGACCACTATGAAAAATGGGCATTCCCCTTGATAGAGCAGTAAATAGGATAGCTGCGCCATGGTTCTTTCCTCACCCACCTCACCAAGTTTAGTATCTCTAGAACAAACCAGTAAACCCAAATTCCCTCCATACCTTACCTCACCGCCTCTAATCATTTCTCGGTCACTACCGTAATTGGCAATTTACGGTTTCTACAACATACTAAGAACAAATTCAGTCCCAGTTAACTATTACCCAATACAGAAACCACAATTTAGAGTAAGTACTCGCCCTGGGTTCGAATCAAGGCCCTTACTGACCCACAACCTATGTGTTGTGGGTCAGTAAGGTACCTGTACCGAGTAAAAATATTATTCAGAATAACGAATAAATCATAAATAAATAATTCGTGAGAATATTATTCACGAATAAATTATTCGCGAATGAATCATTCGTGAATAATTTTGGTGCGAATAAATTTTCATTCGAATAATTATCTAGATAACGATTCATTCGAATAATGCCCAACTCTGTCAGTAAGTAAGTAAGTAAATATCGAGTCACAATCACTATTATGTACTTGGTATATCAGCGTATTATTGGTCGATGCTCACGAGTTGTTTTGATGTTGCAGCGCCCTGCGTGGTGCAGCTGGCGTGCGCGGAGTGCGTGCCGGACAACATGCCCGTGGTGACGTCACACAGCGCCGTCAACGGCACCGTGACCGCGCGCTCCGGCGACGAGCTGCTGCTGGCGTGCGCGCCCGGACACTTCCTCGCGTACCCGCTGCACCACACGCTGCGGGCCACCTGCCTCGCCGGCCGGTACCGCCTGCACCACGACCAGCAGCTGCGACACCTGCTCGACCTCGGCTGCCAGGAGAGCTTGTTCAAAGACGTCTTGCATCAGGTCACCCCACGACTCTCATGTATCATACTTCATGATGCGACGTGCAATGACAATCTTTTAACTTCTGTATGTGTCATAGGTGGACCACTGTGGATCACCTTACCAGGGCCGCGCGTATCAGATGCAGGAGCCGAACGCGCACAGTGTGCGGCACTTGGCGACCGTGTGCTACGACGAGGACCGCGCGGTGGCGCTGCGCCTGCACGCCACCAACACCGCCGGGAACCGGTTGCTCTTGCCGCCGCACGAGGAGCGCGCCGGCCCGCTCAGCATCCTCGGCAATTTCAACCACATGTTCGACGCCAACACGCGCCACGACGCCGAGAGACTCTACTCCGACGACGTCAGGATGAACCGCAGGCTGCGCGAGCTCTTCAAGCACGACCAGTACTCGTTCGCCGGACAGCAGCTCACGTCCGCGAAGCTGCTCAGCGAGCAGTACTTCGAAGACCAGAACATGCGCGTGACGGACTTCGTGTCCAACAAGGTGGCGGTGTGGCAGAGCGTGGCGGCCGGCAACCTGCGGCACCTGCAGCGCGACGTGGCGCGGCTGCTGCGGGCGGCGCGCGGCGAGCTGCACGTGCTGGCGGGCACGCACGGAGTGCTGGAGCTGCGCACCGACCCCGCGCGCACGCCCGTGTTCCTCAAGGCGGGGCGGCGCTTCCCCGTGCCGCGCTACATCTGGAGCGTGGTGCACGCGCCGCGCACGCGCCGGGCCCTGGCGCTGGTGCTGCTCAACGACCCCTTCGTGGCGGTGAGCGAGATCAAGGACGCGGTGTTCTGCGACAGCGCGTGCGGCGGCGTGGCGTGGCTGCAGCACCTGCGCCGCCACCGCAACTACGAGTGTCCGCTGCTGGGGCTCGTGTTCTGCTGCCACCTGCACAACTTCACCGGCGTTGTCACAGAGATGCCGGCGGACCTCGTGCAGGTCGACGCGGGCGTCGCCGGCATGCTCAACGACCTTTTCGACTAATGTATAATCCATCTCATGTGTATTGTGTTTCTAATGTAGTTTAATTTAATTTCACAACTGAATGATATTTAAATATTGAAATAAAATAAAAGACATATTTATAAGAGCATTTATTTTAAAAATTATCGTGGACAATATGCGTAATTTAATTACCAAACCCTTACATTTCAATCCTTCTCGGCGATGGCCGTCAAATGTCTGTCTATTTCTGTTTCGGGCAAAACTCTGAAAAAATCACAATCAGGTTAGATATGAAAATAAGTTTTTTTATTTTACACTATGACCACAGTGTTTATGAAATGAAATGAAATGAAATGAAATGAAATGAAATGTATTTATTGATCACGTAGGCAATTAAGGAGCTCTTATGACAAGTCAATACACATAGAACTTAATCTCTATTTACAATATATTTCCTATGCTTATTATTACTTATTTTAATTTCTTGCTTTTATCAATTTATTTATTAATTTTATTTATTTTTAAATTAATTTTATTTTTATTTATAATTTATGATTAGTTTTTTAATTTATTTAGTTTTTATTCATATTTTATTTAAAGTATTAGTTTTTACTTTATAGTAATTTATTTGTCAAAGAAATACATTATTTACGTTAGTCAAATTAAATTATATTATTTGTGGACCATAAATATTACAACGGTGCGTAGCGGTTTATAGTTACCACCGGATCCAACGCGGCCCTTCCTGAGAAGACCCGGCGAAACAAACTCAGTGGGCTTACACTACCACTGGAACTACGCGACGCGACCCAGTCCTGAGTATATCCAGCGACTAAGACTCAGTGGGCTTGTTTTGGGTCCAACTTAAGACAACGACCATAAGTATTTCCGATACGTCCCGTATGTTTAGGCTTACTGCCGGATCCAACGCGGCCCTGACTGAGAAGACCCGGCGAACAAACTCAGCGGGCTTTACTTTACCACTGGATACTACGCGGCGCGACCCATTTCTGAGTAGATCCAGCGAGTCAAACTCAGTGGGCTTGGTTTTGGTCAATTTACTAAAATAAGTATTTGTGACTTGTCTTACAAGGATTTGCCATATTAATTATTATTTTTATATGATTTTTTCGATCGGTCGTCATATAATTTAATTGATTTATTTGATTGTATATAGCTTAATTTTTGAGTTCACAATTTTAGATATTTTTAATTATTTAAATTAGGTGGTGTAATAAGCGAATAGTTCAGGGCCCCAGGAGGTCGCAATGTGCAAGAGAACACCTAATCCCAGGCTTTTTTATCCTCAATATATTCCTTAATATTATAATAACCCCTAGTCATAAGTTTGTTTTTAATATGGACCCTAAATAGTTTGTCCGGTAGCTGCGTTATCCTATTGGGAAGTTTATTATAAAATTTAATACAACTACCCAAGAAAGATTTTTTTGACTTTTCTAGTCTAAACGAGGGTATTGCTAGTTTATTTTTATTCCGCGTATTAATGGTGTGGGTGTCACTGACCTTATAAAACTTATTAATATTTTTACGAACGTGCATTATATTCACATGGAAAAAAGTCATACCTAAACTGTGGGTTGTCTTTGCTGACGACGCCGACCTCTATCTCAGAAGACTTGAAATCTACGGAGAGCACTTGCGAGAGGCACGAGATGGCGAGCTGCACGGCCTCGTCGCTGGTGAGTTCGGCGCGCTTCTTCAGCTTCTTCTCGAGGTAGGCGTTGGCGTCCGTGGCCTTGGCGCCCGCCGCCACCGCCTTGTACGAGCAGTAGTAACCCGACGGATCGGTCTTGTACACCGACGGACCCGTCTCCTCGTCGTAAGCGACCAACATCATGCCTGGAACGAACACGCAACACAATGCACCGACATTTAACTAGCAGTTTCACCAGCATTATAATCATGCTATTGGCATGAAGTTGAGAAGAGTGCGTGGTATTGTTGTGTTTGACTGTTATTTTTTTAATAAAATGTGAATCTAGTCGCTAGTAATACATATAGATATTAATATTATAAGTTCAAAAACAGTTCAATAGTTGAGCAATAAGTAGTAATGTTTATAATGGTGTATGATGTGCAATGAGTATACTGACTGCAGCCGAGCGGGCGCATCTCCGCGTTCTGCGTGTACACCTGCGAGATGTCTGCGATGCGGCGGCACAGGATGTGCACGGGGATCTCGCAGCCGTACTTGTACTGCCAGTTGGCCGCCTCGTAGCGAGCACGCTGCACTTGCGACCGACTGTCCGCTGCCAAATAAACGCTTGTTACTTACAGTCAATACACCACCCAAACATTTACGGTCTTATTACAAAAGCGAAATAAACCTTGGTTTAAACCTAGTCTAGCAAAACCAGTCTAATCTGCAGAACCATGGTTTAAATTTACTTGTATTACAAAACATAAATAAACCATGGTTCCCTTGGTTCATTCTTTTGAACCGTATTTTATACACCAACCACAGATTAATACAAATAATATTCGTTCATCATTCCATCGCAACGTTCCATATCCACAGAAAAGAATACGTTTTCATAAAATTTTAATGAATAAATAATGTTTAGGCGTATTGAACCTATTGAGGGTTGGACATTTTGCTATGTCAATATTGGCTGGTATATCGATTATAATTTAATTTTTTTTTCATTTGGTTCATGTTATATTAGCTAGTCACACATCCAAACACGTGTGATGGAACGTAACATTCTGGCGCGTTACAAGAAACCATAACAATAAACAAAACTATCGCGAGTTAAAATAAGTTTATTTAGCATTGGAATGCATTTACTATTTAGTCAACGAAGTATGTGAAGTGAAGTGATATAAAATAATTGTCGCTTAGGTAATTACATAGTAATCTAATTTAATAATATCGTGTTGTGGTGGACCTACAAAATGAAAAATGGTCTATGAATTTGAGTAGTGAGAAAAAAGTGAGTAAACCATCATTATTATATGGATGATTACATTGCAAAATGTTTGGTAAACCTATCCTTATGCGTATATTTTTATCGGAAAAAATTAAAACAGGGTTTGACGCGTAGACGTATTTTGTTGGGCCGACATGACGTTTTTAATCGCTCAAAGGCTTCAAAATCCTTAATATATTCTGTCTAATGAAAGCTGAGAGTGCAAAATAGCGGGAAATTTAAAAAATATAGCGCTTACAACCCCGAGTGTACTAGGAAATACATAGTTGATACTTGATGATTTTTAATTTTAAATATTGTATATACAAAGATTTTTTTTATGCAACGTATTTTTAATTTATGATTTATTTATATTGAGTAAGGACCCCTAAAAATAAGTGTTTAAAATTGATCCTAAAAAGAGAGATATTTTCTTAGGGGCCACTTAAAATAGCTTAATAATTAATATCACAAATATGAGTCAGACTCATGCGTAGAAGGTCTTGTGCTTCACACTATCGTGTTATACTATATACATAAAACTACAAGTGTAACTTTATAATTGCAAAAAAATACATTATAATCGCAATCATTTCATTTAGGTTTATGGTTCTGACAGAAATATACATGTATTATGAAACCTTGCTTCAAATTCATCATTATCATCGTCAACGAGAATTACCTTGCAAGATTTCTCAACAGATATAAGGACAAGGAATTAGGAAGTGATCCTGTAAGAGTGACTTATTTTTGTTTTCAGTACGGAACCCTCAAAATTAATACAGCGGAACTGCTAAAAAGTACATATATTCAAAGTAAATTAATCATCATAATCAAAATCAGATTCTAAAAATTCTACTCCATCTAATGAGTCCCTACTAGTGTCACTTGTATTGTCATCATTCACATTAATAATAAATGATTCTAAATTAGAATCTGTTATTCTATCTTTTTCTTTGTACATATTTTCGATATTTATTACGTGATTTACGCATTTTCGCCAGTCATCAGGAGTAACATGTGAAAATGAATCAATTATCAATTTTTCCATATCTGCCGATTGTAGTCCAACATTTTTGCTAGATATATTGCGTTTCACTAAACTCCATATCATTTCAATTGGGTTTAAGTCACAGTGATATGGCGGCAAATTCAATACTTCATGGCCATGTTTTCTTAAGAGCTCTTCCACTTCATACAGAGGTGCAGGCTTATTTTTGTCGACAAGGCAAAGAAGTTCAGCTTTTGTAAAAAAATCTTCAAATGGAACTTCATTAGCAGTAAGCCAGTTCTGGATATCCATTTTTAAATTTTGTGCCGTGGGAGATTTGTTTATTTGTTTTACATGATAACTAGCATTATCCATCACAACAACACTGTTTTTTGGCAAATTGGGAATTAGTTTTTGTTCCAACCACTTCATGAAATTACATGAATTCATGTCGTGGTGGTAATCCGCTAATTTCGATTTCGTACTGAATGTCAGTAGAGCGCCGGGTATGAAACCTTTTTCATAACCTGCATGCACAATTATATACCTTTTGCCTAAGGATAATTTATCGCTGACACCACTTACAGAGGGGCCCTGCCAGGATTTTTTAACTTTATAATTTTGATGAACATATGTCTCATCTACAAATATTATGGGTTTATTTTCAGTCCTTTTTTGGGCAATAGTTCGAAGATAGCGATGTCTCCAAGCAGCTATGTCATAGCGTTCTATGAGTGTGGATCTCTCACTAGAATTTTTCTTGAATTCGAATCCATTACGCAGTAATATTTGTCGAAGTGTTTCCACACATCCAGTGAAATTAATTGATTCTCGGAGTTCTGCAACTAAAGATCTCAGAGTTGGTACACATCTTCTTACTATGTAGTATTCATTAATTTTATTCCGTATAGCATTTGTGTCGAAGCTATCTAATTCAGAAATAGTTTGTTTGTGCGGACGTTTCTTGCCTGGTGTATCCCACTGTCCATTGTTGACAGAACCTTCTTTTTTTATTCGCCACAGTGTACTTAAACTGAAACCTGAAATAACAAATAATAATATGATTAAATAACAAATTATAGAAAATAAATTATTTTTGCACCTGCATACATAATATGTGTGTAATTATAAATTAATAATATAATTAATTAATTTAATTTACCAGTCAACGATGATATTTTCTTTATGTATTGCGTTTCGGAGGACATTTCATCGGATTGTTCCAAGATTTTTAGACTCTCAATAGAGTTATGAAACACCTGCAACTTCTCTTGGTCGTCGCTAATAATTTCGGCTAAAAAATATTGCAATAAATTAAAAACTGAAATGAACAGACAAATTTTATTTTATTTAAACTTAAATAATTTCATTTGAATTATTAAATAAAAAGTATCAAAATGACTACAAGCACTTACATGCAATTTCGGAAATCGTTGACAACAATCGTGATTTTTCACATAAAACGGTCTCTTTTTCGCGTTTCACTTCTTCATACTTATTAATCATGTCGTAAAGTAACTTTCTCACTCCGCTTTTAATTGTTTTAGGCATGGTTTAATGTCGAAAACTACGAAAGTATTCACAAACTGATATTAGAGAGGTTATGTAAACAATCACTAATGTCAATGGCGTTAAATTGTTGAGTGTAAGAAAAAAATAAATCACTCATCTTTCGTTAGACAGAATATAACGAACAAATTCATCATATTAATATCAATTTTCTAAATCCAAAATAAATAGTTGGAAGTTTACGATTTAGACCACCGTTAAACTAGGGGGCGGTCAAGTTTAGCGATAAGCCATAAAAAAGGCCATGGTTTATCGTTAAACCACTTTTTGTAATATGAATTTCATATAAACCATAGTTTATTGCGATTTAAACTAAAGTTTTTAGATAAACCACGTTTTGTAATAAGGCGGTTATTGTTTGCCTTGGAATATTTATAATTTAGATTGTAGAGGAAGTGTAGATTTTTTTTTGTTCGGAACTCTAGTAACATTCCTATAATAATGAAAATCTAACTATAATCATTCCACAAAAAAAAAGACATGATAAGTTCCGTCAGTATAAACCAAAAGTATATTCAGTTATTATCTTTCTTCAGGATTTTGAGGAATCGAATAAGCTTCATCATCATCATCATCATCATCATCATCATATCAGCCACAGGAAGTCCACTGCTGGACATAGGCCTCCCCCAATGATCTCCACAATGACCTGTTGGAAGCGGCCTGCATCCAGGGACTTCCTGCGACCTTAGTCAGATCGTCCGTCCACCTTGTAGGCGGGCGTCCGACACTTCGCTTGCCTGTACGTGGCCTCCACTCGAGAACCTTTCGGCCCCAACGGCCATCGGTTCTACGAGCTATGTGCCCGGCCCACTGCCACTTCAACTTGCCAATCCTATGGGCTATGTCGGTGGTTCTCCTACGGATCTCCTCATTTCTGATTCGATCTTGTAGGGAAACACCGAGCATAGCTCGCTCCATGGCTCGTTGAGTGACTTTGAGCCTTTTAATGAGGCCCACAGTGAGAGGCCACGTCTCGGTGCCGTATGTCATCACTGGTAACACACAACTATGGAAGACTTTCGATTTTAGGCACTGAGGTATTTTGGACGAGAAGACGTCGCGCGCGTTTTTTGTTTCCTTATAATTTGTGCATGTTAGACAAATTGCAGCAAATGTTATCCAATAGGAAGGGAGAAAAAGGTGGACCGGCAACACCATCTTTACTTATGTTTTTAATAACACCAATCCCTGTATATTATTAATACTCTAAGATTTTTGCATACATTCATGACTCATAACATTGGATGGGAGTTTCATTGGTAACCTCTTCAAATGGGACGGTAAGGAAAGAATATATGCCACTGCAGGAAAATACTTTGTGACATGCTGTGGTCAAACCTACATAGTCGTTTTATACATATGTATGATGAACTATATTTTAACAGCAATATCTAGCCTAAATAAATATAAATTAACATGTATAATATTCAATATAATTCACTGTGGGTAATGCATAGTTATGAATTATAGGAACGTGTTACCAATCATGCCAGTCATGACACAGCCGATGTTATTGGTGAGGTGGAAGAGATGTGTGACGGAGGCGGGGTCGAGCAGGCGGTCGGGCACCTTGCGCTGCGCCGCCACCACCGCTGTGTCTGTACCACGCAGCGCCACCGACGTCAGACCACCCTGGTTTATTGCTTTCAGAGCATACTCTGAAATAAACATCATTTAAATAATTACACCAGCTCTGTGGACCATAAATCAAGAATACAGCTGACTAATGAGAGGCCGAAGGTTCAATATGTGCATGACAAATGATAGTGAGGCCCAATTTGTCTCTAGTCTGAGTGTTGTAAGGATAATATAATCTTGAAAATTACAAGCCCAAGCTTGTATCTAATTGTGGGACCAAACCTATGAGTGTGACTAGGGCCATGGTTCCTAACCTGGGGGTAATTACCCCCTCAGGGGTAAAGCTTATATTATGCGGGGGTAACAATGAGCTGGTTTTCGTCTTAAGTGAAACAAAACCTAATTTTATCAAACTTGTAAAACCTATGCAGTACTTCATGGTACTGTGGTGGTATAAAAATTTTAAATTAATAAAAAATACAAAAGCATAATAAGTTAAATAAGTATTAACATGTGTTGTTTGAGATCATCCTTGGGAGGAGGGGTAAAATCAGTCACCCTAAAGGGGAGGGAGGGGTAAAACCAGTCACCCTTAGATCATAGGGGTAACGGACTTAAAAAGGTTAGGAACCAGAGGACTAGGGTGTATTTATTAGTTACTATAATATTACACCTCAGACAATGTGCCGTTTTCACACATGGCAAATTAATAAGAATAATTGTTAAGTATTCAGAAAAAAAATTGGTGCAGAATATTGGCATGTGGGTTTACACTATTAGTACTAGTATGTAAAACCATTCTAACAGTTCACAGGCGACAACGCCACATTTTAACAAAAATTAGTTAACATTGTAGCATAACTAATTTATTCTGGTTTACAGTTTCTACACTATAACCAACTATGCATTTACTTGTTGGTGGAGCTCACAAACAAATCAAGCTGCAACAAATATCAGGCATTGTACATGCATGACTACACACTTTTGACTTAAGCAGATACGAAAATCATTTCTTAAAAGCAGTGTACTCAAATAACTTTCACAAAAATAAAGCTAAGGCTAACTACAACTACGTGGAATGATTACCGTAAAATGTTTATAAAAATGTATCATTTTCTCGTCATTTATTGCCGCTACCATACACCGCTCAAGGAAAGCCTTGCAATTATTGAA
This sequence comes from Hyles vespertilio, assembly GCA_009982885.2. Lineage (NCBI taxonomy): Eukaryota > Metazoa > Arthropoda > Insecta > Lepidoptera > Sphingidae > Hyles > Hyles vespertilio. Next base: position 500,931 of record CM042814.1, on the reverse strand, counting down.
TTACTCACCAACTTGATAAAGCCTTCCTTCTGGAGAAAATATAGTAATGTGTCTGTCAAATCCAGCGCTGCTTTCTCGTGCCATTCTGTATAATATTTTTACCAAATTACTTTAAATTAAATTAAATTCCAACACACAATACTGCGATTTGACAGCCGCGTATATAAGTATATGCCATAGACAACTATATCTTTCAATTTTCAAATATCATCAGTGCGTTTTCATTTACGTAATATTTTTTTCATGCATAATAAATTGTTTAATGTCTGAAAAACTAATTTGGAAATAATAGTTTGTTTTTAGTTTGTATCCTGACTATTTACCAAGTTTAATGTTTTTAAATTAATAGTTTTAGTAAAAAAGCTTTATAAAAGGTCTACTTTGGCCTCTACCATCTTATCATTTTAAGAGTAAATTGAATTAATAAAAAAAAGCGTAGGATATTATTTTTTATTATTCCAATTTCTACAAAACTTGATCTTTCACTTTGTCCTAAAATTAAATAATTTTATTAGGCAACGAGAACTGGATTTTACTAACTGGCTGTTTAGTCTATGGTCCGAATTTGACTTTTGTTATCATTTTGTCTATGAACAGTTGTTGATAGGAAGGCGCGCGTGGAGGCTGTGTGATTTTGAATTTGAGTTCGGTTTATTTTATGATCTCGTTTCTTTAACGTTTTTAATTTTGAAATAAATCATTCGTATTTTACAAACCTATTGCCAATACAAAGAAGTCTGTTTAGTTTTAATTATATAACGCGAAGATTTGTGTTATCAAAATGCAGGAAACCGTTACAAACACTAACGAAAGAAAATCACTGTTTTCATCGTTCCTCGAGGTCCTGGAGGTCCGAGAGAAGCAGGCACAGGTTGACAGACAAATTCAAGAGGAGAAGTATCTCAGGAGAACGCAAAGAATATACGACTTTCACGGTAAATACAATTATCGAATACCGCCAAACTTCTTTCGAAATGATTAACGTATACTTTGTTCAAAACACATTTAAAATCATAATTATTTCAATTTGAACATCGTTAATTGTACCGAATATTAGTTTCCTTATTTACTTTCTAATAATATATTCGTTTATTTGCAACATGCCCAAAATGGTAGTCATCAGCTTTTATTAAATCCAGTCAACATAAGTCATATTATGAACTACTTTTGTCATTCAGTGCGACGTATTTAAAGAGGTAACTGCAGTTACATTTTCACATATTATATGAAGCAAAGAATAAAATTTAATTTTTCTTAATTACTATCGCATGTTTGTTTGAGATGATATCACTGTCTCGGGTCTCCTTGTTGTCATTGCACCAACCGTCACCACAGTAGAGTTTATTTCTACCACCTGTAAGCGTACCATAAAAATAGTACATTTCCATCATTATTTTATTGCAAGTTCTGGTATGAACTTTCCTGCTTCAGTGTTTTCTAAGCCCTATGGTCCGTCCTTCTTCAAATGAGGCTTAAGGAGTATTTACCTCATTGCAGGTCCCGGCTTGGCTTTGACCCTGCCATTGTAGAGTCCATGAGCAGCAGTAGCCACTTACCATTATGCATGTAGCACTAGCTTGTCTGCCTATAATGGTAATATAATAAAAATAATAAGTAATGGATAATTTTATAAATTACCAGTGTATGGTATTCATATAATTTAATTGGGTTTCTCAGAATTGATGTAATTATCTAAACTTTATGTTTCCTGATAGAATTTTTGCATTTGCATAACTTTTATAAGTAAAGACTATTATTTGTTAAAATAAAAAGTAAATAAAAGAAAAGTGAGGATTGAATATGACATAAAATAAATATTTTAAATATTGCAATACATGTTTCTTAGATTTGATAATGTTTAATCCCAAATAACAGTACCATGTAAGCTATTTTGATAATAGCAGTCTTTTCAAATTAAATGAAGCTGTTGTTGAATATGTGAAAATGATAAAAAAGAGTGAACATCTAATAACAAATTAAGGAATGTTTACAAATTGGTAGTTGAAGAAATAGTATTATTGTTATAAAAATGTTATGATTCCATTGTGTTTGTCCCCTAATTGTTATCTATTTTTTATAATCATGTCCAATTTAATAGGATTATATATCAATATATTCCACTTACAAGGCACTTGAATGAAACTCATTAATCTATCATTAAGTAGATAATTACAAGCAACACTCATTGTTTCATAAACACAAAATACCCAAATAAGATAATTATTGTTCACTTAAACAATGGTAATTAAGGCTAATCTGATGATTTGCAACATGTTTCTACATTTGATTTCAGAACAAATTTCTTATTTTTTTAGCTGTTTTGTCCAGTGGGTGGCTTCAGCTTGACATGCATAATTGTTGCAAGTAACACACATAATTAAATTAATTCAACATTGTCAAATCTAAGGACAATAACTATATGACATGAGGCACAATTGCCAGCATGCTTGTGACCTGCTCATTTTTTCTCTAAGCTTATGAGAATTTTATGGGTCCTGGCAGGAATAAATATATTTAGTTCATCACTGTATCAGCTAATATACGTCCCACTGCAGGGCACAGGCCTCCTCTAGAATCGAGAGTATGATTAAGAGTGCTTAGGCCATATAGTCCACCACACTGGCCTAGTATGTTAACTAGTTTCTTAACGATGTTTTTCTTCACCGTTTTAGTGAGTGGTGATTGACTATCAATACACACATGACTCCGAAAAGTCAGAGGTGTGGATTCGAACCCGCGACCACCGTCAACATGTTGGCAGCCGCGTCTCGTCCGTTTACCAACAGGCCAACACACACTTTTCTTTTCACTTTTCTTTTTAGTTCATAATTATAATCAATCACTATTCAGCAAGGCCTATGTTTATGCAGGGGACTTATTTTAGTAGTAAATGATGATGATGACACCATAGCGACGACAAGTGCTTTATTATATGCCTAGCTGAGAATATGAGTATGTTCATCAAAATTAGGTATTAGTGTATAGTAAATTTAGTTAACCAATTGTGGGATGTCCATGGTAGTGTGGTAATAGTGATGTGAGTTGATCGGCGTGCGTTGTGTGCAGAGCGGCAGCGGCGCGAGGCGGTGGAGCTGCGGCGCTGCCTGGACTACGTGTCGCAGCACGCGCACGTGCTGGAGACAGTGCTGCGCGGCGCGGGCGGTGCGGGGGGCGGGGCTGCTGGGGCGGCCGAGGTGCCGCTGAGCGCGTCGCTGGTGCGGCAGGCGGCGGCGCTGCAACGCTGCATGACGCAGTGCGTCGCCAACGCCTCGCGCATCCGACACCTGCTCGCCGCCACGCACCGCCCGCAGATGGACACCATGCTCGCCAAGATGGTGAGTACAGCCTAGAGTTCAATTGACTACATATTTCAGGAAAATGTTCTGGTAATAGCAAGTTTATCAAATGCGGTTATAATCCACATTTTACATGTTACAGTATATGCGTATTGTTTAAGAGCGTTTATACCTTCCGCGCGCTTTTTGGCTTAAAAACAGGACTTTTCAAACGAGTTAATAGCCACTAATAAACAATTTAAAGGAAAAATAATTAGTATTAATTTTAGAAAAGGTTGTCATCTAGGGATTTTGGTGAAAAACATTATAGATTGATGGATAATTTTTGAGTACTATAAGGATTACTAAACACAAGTTTCGTTATTTAGGGTTTAAATGGCAATTTAGAAGCTTAAGATATCCGAAATCACTAAATATAAGATAAAAATAAAAATATTATCAGACTAATAAGACCCTTATGGAGGGATTTTGCTGAGAAAAATAATCATTTTTTTATAGCAATTGCATATTATAATAGAAGAACATCTTATCAATAAATTACCATTTTTATATTTCAACAAAATTAGTTTTCATGTTAACTACAAATATTTTAAAAACCACTATAAAACACGCTGTCCGACATGCATCAAATCAGACCGCCGCAAGGCCTTCTAGAGGGAGGACGTATCGCTCGTCGCTCCGGCCTGGTTGCAGTCGATTTTTGCCGTGCGTAGTAAAAATAGCCACGCGATTGCCACATCTTAGTACTTTTGTAGTAAAATATATATATTTTTTATTACCTACAATGATTTTGTAGTGAGTATAAATTATGTTTCAGGTAATATAATGGGATGTAATTCCGAGGCTAAATTATGTTATGTATTGTAATATAAAATTAAATATATTTCGTAATTGTAAGGGGTTGTAAGGCCCCTAACTATATTTATAACACATACGAACACGAAATGATAAATAAAACGTCCGTAGTGTCTACTGATGGCACACTGATTTGAATGCAACTTAACAATGTAATAATAACGAAAATATGATTAGTATCTAAATTTGTATTGTTCATTACTTGCACAGTAATATTTGTCTACTTATAATGCAAATAAAATATTTTTATGATATAATATCAGTTGTTTCAACTGCTTGCCTTATATAATACTACATAATAATATTACCAATATATAAATCATAAGTTACATTTCAATTGAATATTAGAATTTTGAAGCGCACGGATCAAAGTTTTTTGAGCTGACTGTATAGCGAGCCGACGCGGCAGCTCTACGCACACAGCTTTGGTCGCTTATGTGTGCGTGAAATTAACCAAGAAATACCTATAGTTGACTTTGCGCGCAAGGTGTAAACGCTCTTAATATGTAGAATGGTCATAGTATGATGTATTCCACCTTCGCAATAACCCTACACTCGGTGTGAATGCACAAGTAGCTACGTATTAGAAGTGTACAACAAGAGCTCAGAGTATGGTGCGCACGTTTCAAATCAATTCACAAACATTGTCAAAACTCGGACGTAACATCGCGTAGTGTCGCGTAAGCTGAGTTCACGCACGTTCGGCGCGGTGCTTACAACCGTCGTAAAACGATACGGCACGACGCGACACCACTCGGCCGCGGCGCCTTTCATCCTGTCAGCTCACCGAAACTATGAGGGTCTTGACCCTGCGCTTTAAAAATATTACTAAATAGTTAACAAAGTAGTCCTGACCCTATATGGCACACTGTTACATTGACACGCTATACCTGCGAGTCCTGGTGTGTACCAAGAAACCCTCGAAAGAATCGATCCAATGCCTGTCATGGAGTTGGAATGATTTATATTAATGAGCCGTCATTACTAATCATTAGCAGTCATGGGTGCCACCGTGATGATTTATAGCTTAGTACAAACACCGACGATCGTTTATGGTATCCGAGGGAAAAAGTTGAAGGCGAAAGTGTTGGGTGATGCAGTTTATGGAGCGGAAACTCTGACTAACCACGCGATGCAAGGAAACGCGCCGAGTGATGTTAAACAACAGACATTTAGATCTATTTCAATTCAAATAGTTAAGCTCGGAACGGTTACGAGATTTGCACGGGAAATTTATACTAAAAGTAAAAAAAATATAACCTTAGCCATGTTTTCCCACATTGTATAATAATTATTCGGAAATTAAAAAGGTTGATAATATTAAGAATATTTTTATTTGAGCGATGTATCGTAATGAAATGGAAATGCGAAGGAGTTCAATGCAAAAAGAGCTCTCCTGTCGGATTCATAATGTACGGTAATAAAGAGCTAATATTAAATATGGATGCTGCGATAGATAGATACAGAGCTGTGCTCTGTTTGACCATCTTACGCATTCACATCGCGCATAAAGTGATGTCGGTGTGCAGTGTGCGCAGCTGTGGGCTGACGGGGTGCATGCGGCGAGCCCCGCGCAGACAAATACTTGGTTAGTCGGCGTAGAGAGGTGTTGCCGAGGTCCTTCGTGGCCACGTTACTCCTACAGGCTCGTGCACCTGTTTTCCTGTTTCAGCGCTAATCCGGTGACTCACACTGCATCCACGTTTCGGAGAAGTTTGCAGTTTGCCGCCGCTCGCCACTCATTAGCCGAATTACGTTTAGATAAGGTGCGCGAGCGGATTTCGCGCTATATGTTTATTTACGATACTCTTTATCCGATGCATTTGCTCATTAAAATTCATATGAAAGGTGACGTATGCTCCATATTCAAACCATTGTTTATGATAGATATGTGTATTGGCACATAGGTTATAGTATTAAATTGAGGCACTTAAATTTGTTTGAAAGTATATAATATGATGTAGTTGTATCTAATAAAGACCTAACAACTGATATAGGATTGCAATCAGTCGATAACAATTCACGTGTGTTGTCGGCAGTTGGTGACTGGTGTGTAATCGCGTGTGAAGGTGTCGCATTGTGATCTGTGGCGCGTGTGTTGTAACTTGTATCGTGTGCATCGCCGCGTCGGCTACAGACTAGTCTTCGCCGCCGGCGTGTCTCTTGCCTTTTGTCCTGTCGCATAATCATGTGAAATACATGTGCGTCTGTTTGCCTCGCAATTAACGCGCTCTGTGTCCGCCGCGCTGTTCACCTGTGTTTCATAACAATGTATTATTGTGTCATGTCTCGAAGTTCACACCATGTGTCACAGTATGTAGATAGCTGGATACATGTTTGCCTACTTAACTGTGTAATAGTTAGTGAAATTGGGGTTTCGAAACATTTAGACTTCAATCAACCATATCAATTAAAATGCTAATAATTTCTGCGTAATATTATTTTATTTTTGTCTAAGGGCAAGGGTCGTGGTTGGTACTTGGTAGGCAGGTGAAACTAAGCTGACACAGATAGCGGGCATGAATTTTCAATGAGTAGTCGTTAGTCGAAAACGGCGGCGCGGCGTGTTTTCGCGCGCACCGCTCTCCTCGCCTCTGAATAATGAACACAAAGCGCCGACACGCGTCCCAACCACTGACTATTAGCTGGCTTCATCTACTACTTGCTGTTGAACCCCAAATACCATACTCAATCTTTACCCTGCAAAGATTTCTGAAGGACCATATTATGCTCCAATAATTCTTTCTTATTGTAGCAGTAACATTGTATTGTATTATAGCACACGCCACACGTAGTCATCAATAACATAGCACGTCAATCTAAACCCCTGTTTGACCTGATTCGACAGCAATCTGACACACGAAGATCACGTGCCAATATTTGACGGCCGAAAACATTGCGTCCCGATAACAACTGATAAGATACTCCGATAAGTGGACAATCAGTACAAAACCATATTGCAGCTATTGTTTGGAGCTCGCGTCTACCTACAAAGAACACAAAATATATCTAATCCAATTAAAGCATTATTTTTCATCAACGTGAAAAGGTTCAAAGCACTCTTAGCGAGATAACTAAGGATAATACGGTTAGCCTAAGATTGATAGCATGGCGTCTCCCCAATGAGACCTGCCATCGTGGGACGGAAACTAAAACTGCGAACCTTTCACTTAAAGGCGAGAAGTTATTTATAATTTTGTGTTCATAATACATGGTTGTTCATATCTTGTTAGCTGTGACATTCATCTACTATCCAAACATATCGAATTCGCCAAAATGTCTAGTGTTAATTAAAAGTACAAACATTCAGTCGTGTGATTTGGTATTTTCACACATGTCTAGCGATTCTTTATATTTAGTTTTATTGACAATACTCGTGCCGTCGCATACATCAATTATAAGGCTGCGGGCACGAAACTAGCGATGGCGGAGCGGTGGCGGGGCGATGCGGCGGCGGAGCGGGGCGATGAAGAGTAGTATTTCGCGTGGGCACGAAACATGACGGTCGATCAGTCGCTTATATACCAAGAGCCCGTGGCCGCCAGACCTTCGTTATTTTATAAAAGCTGAAAGTTTGTCTGCGCATGCCTCTAACATAGGCATCACACGATCACCTATTATGAAGTTCCGATCGTGGTTGCTTTGGAATTTATGAGCTTTAATGTTTATGGCAAGATGAAAGAACCATCAAAAGTGTCTGAATACCAAGGAAATATTTGTTTGTAGTTGCCTTAATAACATATATAAAATTCGGCTTCTATAATATAACTTCGGCAAAATTACATGTTATTAAATATTACGCTATTTTCAAACTTTAACATAATGCAATTTTGTCAGCGTTGTAGTATAAAAGCTGAAAGTACAAAAGCATGGACAGTATAGGTGACGCGCACGAAACACGCGACAGCGGGGCGGGGCGATCGAGCGTTGCACAGGCGGCAGGAGGGCGACAGCGGCGCGGGTGTGACGAATAAGATTAATGTTACGGACAAATAGGTAAAAATCGAAGTTTTCGTTTATTTACATACATTGGGAATTGTAAATATATGTTTAAATTAACCATATTTTTTTAACAAAAGTATAATCTAATAGCGTGGTGGATTATACTTATAGCCTAACCACTCTCAATCGTACTGTCCAACAGCCCGTACCCTGCAGTGGGACGTATATGGACTGATGCAGATATTCTAGTAGAATACATCAATTATAGGTACTGTTGTTTTTAAAATCTATCTAATATTGTAGCCTTAGAAATAATTAAAAATTTATAAGTTGTTAAACATACATTATCATATTTTGTTTTTATATTTTATTTTACATTATTCTGAAACAGTAGGTAGAAATGTAACAAATATATGATGTGTAGTATCTGCAGCAATGCCGACTTGATCTATATTTCCCTGTCATAACTAATAGACCAAGAGCCCGTGGCCGCCAGACCTTCGTTATTTTATAAAAGCTGAAAATTTGTGGGCGCATGCCTCGGACATAAGCATCACACGATCAGCTATTATGAAGTGCCGATCGTGGTTGCTTTGGAAGTTATGAGCTTTAATGTTTCTGGCAAGATGAAAGAACCATCAAAAGTATCTGAATACTAAGGAAATATTTTTTTATAGTTGTTTTAACAACATATATAAAATTCAGCTTTTATACTACAACGCTGACAAAATTGCATTATGTTACAGTTTGAAAATAGCGTAATATTTAATAACATGTAATTTTGCCGAAGTTATATTATAAAAGCCGAATTTTATATATGTTATTAAGGCAACTATAAACAAATATTTCCTTGGTATTCAGACACTTTTGATGGTTCTTTCATCTTGCCAGAAAAATTAAAGCTCATAACTTCCAAAGCAACCACGATCGGAACTTCATAATAGGTGATCGTGTGATGCCTATGTTAGAGGCATGCGCAGACAAACTTTCAGCTTTTATAAAATAACGAAGGTCTGGCGGCCACGGGCTCTTGGTATATAAGCGACTGATCGACCGTCATGTTTCGTGCCCACGCGAAATACTACTCTTCATCGCCCCGCTCCGCCGCCGCATCGCCCCGCCACCGCTCCGCCATCGCTAGTTTCGTGCCCGCAGCCTGAGAGTTATATATGGGAGGCGGGCAATTCATGGAAGGGAAGTTAATCCCCAGACGCTCATTGCTTGCACAATGAAATTTGTTGACAATTCCCCTCATTTAGGAAATAATCACACGAACTATCTGCTCCTGTAATTAAAAAACTTGTGTTACAACAGAAAAACTGATTATAGTTTACCTTAGTTTTTCGTTAATTTTATTTGTTGTTCTGGTCGGTATTGTCAAATACTTATGAAGAAGTCAGAGAGGCAGTAATGAAGTTGATTGGTGATCTGTATATAGCAACCACTAAACATTATGTAGAAAACCCTAGTGACCGAGGCAAGATACAGTGTAGTTACTCTGTAAACAATAATATTTAGAATGCAAAGTAAATGAGCGATGGTTAACACGGTGGAATCAGGTCGCGTACGTGGTGGACACGGACGGGTTTCTGAATTTAGTGTCTAATTATATTTCAATGTGTTTTGTTGTGATTCATAAGATTATTGTAATTATTGTTTCTTTCTCACGTTCTGTCTTCACACCGAAGGACAACATCCGGACCCAAAGGTTATATTGAGGTTTGTTTGCGAATCGCATTAACACAAACACGACACTTGTAATGTGAGATTTAAATAATAACATTGGCAATTGGTACCCTAACTTTAAAAATTACCTACAGTTTTCGCGTATATGAGTAGAGTCTGTTTTCCACCACGTTTTCCTATCTATACTAATATTATAAAGCTGCAGAGTTTGTTTGAACGCGCTAATCTCTGGAACTACTGGTCCGATTTGAATGATTCTTTCAGTGTTGGGTAGTCCATTTATCGAGGAAGGCTATAGGCTATATATCATCACGCTATGACCTATAGGAGGAAAGCAGTAGTGATATTTCTAGCAAATACGAGGAAATTTTGTTCGTTTTTCGTGGTCCGGTTGGTCGATATTCTAAACTGATAGTCAGAATTAAACATTTTGACCGCCATTTTAAAACGTGTATGCTCCCGGGCGGAGCCGGGCCCAACCGCTAGTCGAACGATATAAATGTTGCGAATGTTTCAGTACATTATTACTTAATTGTAATAGTCGAACCTCGGACCGCCAAATATTGTAATGTGTACACCAAGTATAAATGAATACAAATGGTAGTAGCCTAGTAGGTATGATATACAGTAAAAGCTCCTTATATACGGTTTCCGTATACCCGTTTTCAGTATTCGCAGGTCAAAAACTTGTGACCCTTTTTCTCTATTCGCTGTCAAAATATTTCTTTATTCGCGGATGTGATCGGTAATCGGTTTTTTTTTCTGTACTTCGTAATTTTTTTCCGACAATATCCGGACATCACCATAAACTACTTGCCGACCACTGGCGTAGAGTGTAGTTGCAGTAGGTGCGCTTGTTTCGAGTGACCGCGGGCACTTCCTATCCTTGTGAGAAGTTCCCACACTGCACATTGTGTCGCGTACGTCGCGCCGGATGCGATGGATGAGTGCATCTCTTTGTATTGTTTGTGTGTTAATGAAGCGTCATTGTGTGTCATTTTTGTTAGTAACAAAGAGTCTTAAACTAACGTATATACAGCTCATCTGAGGGATAACGATACCTCAAGGTAGCCGGAGATAAGAAGATGGAGACGGTCCCGCCCTCACACCCACCACTGTAACTCCTGTAAGCCAGGATCAACAGTGGCACGCAAAGCAATGTGACAACTTGTCTTTAAACCGCAACGAAATTAATCAGAAAGTTAAATTAATAGGAGGAGTCGGAAATAAATTATTGTCCACTTCCCTCCGTGCAAAGCGGGTGACAAAACAATGAACGAGGATAAGTAGATATGGAATATTGGGTATGGGGGACCGGGTGCAATGTGCAATTATTCCTTATAGGATATGATGTACAAACGACATGTCACTGATGTAAAACGCCACCCGCCTCAACTATTTCTTTGTGTCTGTTTAGTTTAAGACAATGATCCGTTCTCAAAAAAGCTGGCAAATTAAAACGTTTATCTGGCAATTATTTATATTGACAGTGATTTTCGAATGCCTTCACTTTGTTGTGGAATAACTGTATGCAGAAGAATAATTTGAGAGTGTTTAATAATTGTCCGTGAAGGTAAGGGTGCCTACGGTTATAATTGTCGTGACCTTATGAATCGCGTGTGTTTATTTTTGTTGCCCTTATTTATGACACGTTTTCCTGTTGAACAAGCAAAGTCTTAATTACTTGTGACAATTATGAACAAGACTTTGAAGTAAATAACATCGACCTCTTATACCGCGGACACGAAAATTAACCAAATAAGGGTTTCAGCAACTTGTGTGTATGAAGTCATATGACTCGTATGTTGACTGACTTCAGTAATGCTTCGTTCAGTGTCGGAGACTTCCACAGGAGGTGGTCGGCTCTCTTCTGGCCTCGTCGTTCAGACCTAGACCCCGATTCGACTTTTGTATTATTTAGTAGCGTGAGAATAACAAGTTTAAAGCTCACGAATTCGTTTTAATTGCTACTCCTCTATTACATTTCGTTAAGGTGATTTTGTTTGAAAGTCAAATTCAATGGATACTAACTATTAATTGAAGTTATAACAATAGAGAATCAGTTTCAGAACTCTACATTAAATTAATAGATTTTCAGATTAACAAAAATATTTTATAAACATACATCGAATAATATTTGGAAGTAAATACTTAAAATTGTTAACAGATACTTCCCTGTATGCGAACTATACAGTTGTAATTTGGTAGCGTGCTATAATTACATAATTAAATAGTAGACGCAGTAGTATGTGTAATGTGTATGCGCTTTTTGCACATTATATTATAGTTGTGGGGTGTCGGCATTCGGCAAGGAGCCCGCAAATTGCTTCCGCGAGCGCGACTCAAGGGCCCTCGCAATTACCGAGCACACAAAAACATGGACATTATCTCTTTGTACGAGTCTGTCGCGACTCGCGACTCGCGACTCGTGGCATCGTGAATGACGAGTGCCTCCCGCCGCCCACGAGCGCGCCGCGGAAGCGCCCACTACATCGCGATAGGGACTCGCGTAGGACTCCGCTATTGTCCTTTAGGTTGCCTGTATATCATTATCTAAATATATAGACGTGTATTATAACTCTAGAAAAAATAAAATTTAGGTTCATATTCTCGGCAGCGGGCACCAATTTCGACCCTTTTTTCAGCCACCCAATTGATCTAACATATGGCTGATACACTCAGTAGTCGACACCGTCACCTACAACCAGATAATTGTGAGTCACCAACAATAAGAGCGTTACGGAAGGCGGTTAGCAGTATTTCGGTAAAAATCATCTCGCTTGCAACATGATTTAATGATGTCATAAAAATAATTTTAATTCGTTTCATCGCGTTTATGATTAACGCCGTCGAGTGGTACTAGAGGGGGCGCCGAGGAAATATAAAACATTCGCGATAGGATGTTGCCGAGCTGATGTCACAACGTGCATAATTCATTCACGATGACCGCCACATCAAAGAATTAATATCAAATTATCTGTGCCGTTATTAATTTTCTACAAGAAAAAATATTATTTTGTAACTTTCTGGAAATGTTCTATACGAGGTCTTTAATTAGCGTAACGGAGTTCTGAGAAGTATAACTTTGCTAAGTCTCTATGGCTCAATGTTAATTAGCTTCGCGTTTACATTATCTCTACTAGTAAAAGTTAAATGCAAATATCTACACATAATATAAATTATGAAGATTCAATGTTCTAAATATGCTAATAGATAATAGTGATACTATGGCCTCCTTCTCTCTCCCTAAATTTAATTGCCACATTGTACATATTATGTACCTATAAAATTGTAACATCTTTATGACATGTGTTGTGCAATAAAGATATTTAGTATTCAGTATAGTAAAATCTACTACACTTTTTTTTTTAAATGTTGTGTTATGGCGAATGCCATAATACATCATTTCAATAACGATCTAGCCTTATGACTAATAAGTTATTTAAATTTAACCTAAACTTCTAACGAGACTACTACTAAGAATATGTCCAATAACACGTTTCTTATTGTCTCTATTAAGGGGAAGACACAATGTTCGCGTGTGCTTTTTCACTAGCACTCACTGCACTATGTTTCGCTAACTGTTCATCACTAACTCGAAAGGTTTTGTCCTTTTCAGTCTTCTCACTAAGTCCGTGTTATCAAGGAGCTGGATAGCCTCGACGTTCACGTGATGGTGAAGCCTATGTTCATGAGCTTCAGCATACTTTTTTACAATATTTCTAACGAAGTCTACCTTGAGGTCCAGATGAAGATCTTCATTTCTTACGTACCATGGGGCGTTTGCTATGTTCCGCAGTACTTTGTTTTGAAAACGCTGTATTATTTGCATATTGCTTGGTTTGGTCCCCACAACATTGCATCCCCACAACTGTATACCATAAGTCCATACAGGCATAAGGACTTGTTTGTATAAAAGTATTTTGTTGTGTACTGACAACGAAGAGTGTTTACCAAGTAGCCAATACATGTTCCTGTAGCGAATTTCTAGCTCGTCGCGTTTCTTTTTGACGTGTGCCTTCCAGCGTAGCTTTGCGTCCAGAGTCATGCCAAGGTATTTAGCCGTATTTTCATATGATATAGTTTTACCTTTAATAAACACAGGCTCATACTTTGGCTTTTTGTTGGTGAAGTCAATATGAACTGATTTTGATTCATTTATTTTTAAACGCCATTTTTCAGTCCAATTGGAGATGGCATTGACAGCTGTTTGCACTTTATCCACTGCTTCTTCGTGAGTCGATCCTGTGGCTAAAATTGCCGTATCGTCTGCGAAAGTTGCAATGGCATTGTTTTCTATTTTAGGAATATCACAGGTGTATAATAAGTACAGGACCGGACCTAGTACACTTCCCTGTGGTACTCCAGCTTCTATATGCTTAATTTCTGAATAAGAATCTTCATGTTTGATACGAAACATTCTATCAGAAATGTAAGATTCCAGTATGTCTGAGAATTGCTTACTTTTTTCTCTTCTAAAGCCTTTTCTATTAAATTAGTTATCCGGTGGACTTGGTCTATTGTTGAATGTTTTTCTCTAAATCCGAATTGGTAGTCTGGGATTAATTTCCGCTCTTCTATAATAGACTTAAGCCTTTTCAAAAGTATTTTTTCATATAGCTTAGCCATTACTGGTAACAAGGAAATCGACCTATAGGATTTCACGTCATGAGGAGGCTTACCAGGCTTGGGTATCATAATTACTTCAGCAAATTTCCAAATGTCAGGTACATATTTCAGTCTGAACGAGGCATTTATCAAAATAGTCAGTTTGACAACTGCTTTGCGCGGTAGGTTTATCAGTACTCCTGTAATCAGATCGTATCCCGGAGATTTCTTTTGATTTATTTTTTTAATTTCATTTGTTACCTCCCTAGGTGTAACGAATTTTATTGGATGGTTGTCTTGTGAAACGAAGTCAAGGGTGAAGTCCAGTACAGTACATTCATTTGGTTTAAATATGTGCTTTAGATGTTCAGCAAATATATTTGCTTTTTGTTCATTGTTTATGGCCCAGTTTCCATTTATTGTTTTGATAGGAGGGACTTGCATAATTGGTCTTTTAATATTTCTGGTAGCTTTCCACAGAGAATAATCTGACATACGGTCGCTAGGTAACCCACGAAGATAGGTATTCATCGATTCGTCTTTGAAGTGTTTTATTTCTCTTGTGAGCTTTTTTGCCAGTGTGTTATAAATTTGTTTGTCCTTAGGAAATCTGTTTGTTTGCCATTGTTTTCTTTGTTTCCTTTTTTCAGCTATAAGGTCCCTGATTTCTTCTGGGTAAGCGTTGCCTCTAGCTCTTAACCTAGCCACAGGTGTGTAACGCCAGGCACATTGTTGTATGTTCACTATAAACTGTCTCAAGTCTTGTTCGAGTTGCTCAACATTTTTAAGCGGAACTTTTAGATCAATTATAGATTCTAGATCTAATTTGAAGCTTTTCCAGTCAGTGTATCTATTTGATAACGAGGGATGGCTTTCCTTTTGAATTTTTCCAGCGGATAGAGTTAAGATGATCGGCGAATGATCTGAACTCATGTCGTAGCCCTCCTCAATATGTAGAGTATCGAGGGGGAGATTTTTAAGACAAAAAAGTCTATTAGGTCTGGGATCTTTGAGGTATTCGTAGGCCAGTAAGTAGGCTTTCCTGTAGATATCACATCACATTTGAGTTCTCTAGCGGCTGATAATAATTCTCTACCTTTGGTTGTCGTGAGTCTAGATCCCCAGAAGGTATTTTTTGCATTGAAGTCACCACCGAGTATGTACCTGGAGCCAAGTTGTTTAAACATATGTATATACCGCTCAGCCTTTAGTGAATACCTAGGTGGGGAGTATATAGCAGATATAGTAACAGGATAGCGTTTTGTCTGTATACAGACCGCCACAGCTTGTATGTCTTCATCCTCTATCTTGGATTGTTCGTAGTGACAAATGTTGTCTTTTATTATGAGAGAACTGCCTCCCCTTGGTGTGTTGTAAGGATGCAAGGCATGGTAAACTTTGTATCCTTTTATTTTTATTATTGTTTCTTTCGTACAGTGCGACTCTGATATGAGGCAGACATCGAAGTTTTCAGTGGTTAGGACGAATTCTATTTCATTTAGGTGTTGATGTAGTCCATTGGCATTCCAAGCTATGATTTTAAGCGTCATTGTTTGGTATTTGGTAAGATAGCAGTTTTGGTGCTATGCTCCAGCTTTTTCAGGCGATTATCGAATGAAGTCATAAAGTTAAGAATTTTGTTGATTTTGTCTACTACACTTGGCAATGTTTTTATTAATTTTCATTCATAAAATACAGTTTCCATTGAATACATTGAGCTGCTTATCCTGTAGAGCTGATATTATGAGCGTGTAGCATAGTAGTACTGCCGGTTCAGAGCACCGTTATTATTCATTCCAAGGGCGAAATATCCCGCTGGGTATTTTTCATTTATATTCGGGCTGTTTCCATAATCCGACGGCTCTGTACTCTGTAGCCCGTCGCATCGCACCTGCTCGCCTCTATATATTTTGGGTAAAAAATGGATATGAAGAGGACCTTTAGAGACAGTTGGACGAAACGAGTTTCCTAGCTTTAAGTCCCTTCTGTATTTCGTACGAATACGAAGATTTTTTACTTGTGAGTGTCGACAAACGTTATATTTTACGAGTTTCGTTTTGGACTACATTAGACCTTTTCGATATTTCGCAATGATTAGAAATTTACAAAAATAAGCTGCTCTATAAGCAAAATCAGTTTACTCAGTAAACTTGACTTGTCCTTGCTTGTATAAGTACTCCCCAGCCTCTATCTAAACAGGACAGTATGTTCCTGTGGCCAAGTGTGAATGAACTGGTTGCACTTTGCATTCTTCTACCCTGATACGGATGATATGACTACTGTCAACTGACAGTGCTCAATCACCAATCCAAAAATTACACTTGTGTCATGAATATGTCATTTCCATGATTGTTTGAAATAGGGACATGTAATTACAACTGGTCACAATAGGTCTGGTTACAATAGGTCCTAACGGATTCACCCTTTTATGGGACGTATCGAATTGCTCGGTACAAAGTAATCAGAATATTTAATGTTAATCATATTTGGCAACTAACAACTTTTTTTTTCTGAATACTTTTTCTGTGTAGGATTTCCTGTGTTTAAGGATGATGATGTAAATTCATATCTAAGTACGTCAACCACGCAGTTTGTAATTGACAGGTGAATTGATTTTGTCATAATCACATGCTAAATAAAGTAGATATCCTGTAAAAAGTAACAACACTTATTTCACAATGATTAATAAGCTTAATAATTGGGTTACTTTTAAGTTGTTTATGCGTTGTATGTGTACAGCAGTGTACAGAGTACAGGTTATGTACTCCCGTGGTGGTGTTTATAGAGTGTTGTAAATGCGTGGTGCCGCGAAAGTTCTCGAGAGAGCAGTATCAGGAAGCGCGCGGTGAAAGCGGCGCCCGATAAGCGATGGAAAACGTTCCATTACTGCACTCCTCACTCCACACTCCGCGGCGGAAGGAAACCACGGGCGCGCGCTGAGATTGCTGTGTGCGTGCGCTCGCGTTTTTACCAAATCGCGTATTATATATTAATATTCAATTAATACTATTGTATACATACATAAACTTAGGCCTTTTTCCCAGAGGGGGTAATAAACGTGGCCCACGACGTGATAGAAGGCGAGCCTGTCGGGTTTTTCTTTAATAATAATTAATATGTCATCAGATTTTCCCTGTGTTTGGCTTTGTAACGAGGTTGTTTTTATGTTTTTGTGTTTGTGACGGGGTGTCAACCCGTCGCACAAACCCCTAAATGATAGGGGACTACACCCATCTTTGGTGAGCAAGTCCAACGGATAGGCCGGTTGCTAGCTAGGCTGGACTACCGACGGTACATCTACAACCCGTGGGACGTTTCTCTACGCATTTAGGACCAGCACGAGGATGCTATGACTCACTTTGGGTCGCTGAGCCAGCCGAGTTAGAGTTAGTTAATTAATTTTTCATGGAATATCACTGTCTTTCTATTGATGTAACGGTGTCTGAATAACAACTCCTAGGTTTGTTGCCAAACCCAAACAATTTTCTTTGTATGAATTTTTAATGTCTGTCGCATGTCATTTGTATTATTCTAAAAAGTTTTTCTCTTTGGGTCGCATGGCCAGTGAATTTAAAAGAGCAGTAGATGCAGGAAATTGAGTGCTACGCACCATTATGAGAAGTGGCAAGGTCCCCAGACACGCACGGATGGCCGGACGTGGAAGACTGTTCACGCCGAAACTTATTTGTGGTAGCGAATATTGGGCATCTGACATGGCAGAATAAGCATGATATTAAGATAGACCAATGGAAATACGTCGACTATAGGTCATTTAGTATTTGTATGTATGCTATAGGGGCTGTCCTCTATAGTTTTATGGTAATCGTGTAGTGCTGGAAATGGAAAAAAATAATCGTCTGTCGTTACATTACCAAGAAAGATTAAGCTTAGAGAGGATGAATAATAGGAGTATGTAAGTAGAGTTGCCTAATGGAATCACAAGAAAAATGGCATTAGTATCTACTGCGTTCTACGTTTTACATCAACCGCAAATAAAACAACTTGGACTCGGAATTGAATAAAATGACTGAAAAGTTTGTAAATTAAAAGAGTGTAAATGTTTCATTATAGACCAAGATTTAGAAAAGAGGACTTTCTTTATCTTTTGAGATACAAGCGTTTCATGTGCAACCCCAGGCATATGAATTAATTGATTCATTGAAGTGCCAAATTCTTTACAAGAAACATGACATACTAAGCAAGGTGTAATTACAGAAGTGATTGAACTCTCGAGTCCAATAAGTGAATGTGGCTCACGAGCAACAGAGCACCCTCTTTTACCCCGATCCAAAACAAATACGCTCGCATCATGACCGGCGCGCGGCGAGCGGCGGCCGCCCAAATCTATGCCACCGCGGCTCACTTACAGCCACGCTTTTATTGCTTATCCATTAGCGCAATAGGTCACGGCTCTCCTACCCCGCTCATTATGTATGTACGTGTGGACTTTTAAGGTCAAGCTGCTCACTGACACGTCAGAAGATCATGCGCTGCGGATATGCGTGCGGGTCGATGCAATCTTTAGCAAGATTTCCATTATCACGCTAAATCTTTCTTTACAACATATATACGCCGCATAAATGTTAAAAATCAGAATCCCATCGCATATTCAATATAGTATATTGTTATACATATATACTTTTCATATTAAAATATAATTTTCCGGTTCACTTGACGGTGTCACTTACTAATAAATTACTAAGCCTACTTGTTACTAATTAGTAATCTGATCACGCAGGTAATGTGATCGTAGTAAAACATAGTAATGTAATAGTTAACATAGTAGATCGTAGTTAGGTCCGTAAAACACATTTTCACGGTAACACTGCTTTATGGTGCAACAGCATGAGCTAGAAAGTTTGTAATAAAAATTTCAGAATCACTCCGCGCCTCGAAGAGCCCGTGAAACACTTGATTTCAGTTATGTGTCATAAAATTAACTACGCTACCAGTATTCTGAAACTCTAGCTGTAGTGAAGGTACTAACTAGCTACTAATTTATTAATATATACCCATTCTTTAACTTATATTGAACTTGAGTTAGTACCGGACTAAACGTATGTTTAGGTTCTTATACTACAAGAGCTGTCGTGTTTTATCATCGTCATCAATCCACAGCTGCAGTCCACTGTTCGAAATAGGCCTCACTCAAAATTTGGCACACCTTCATATAAACTAACTACTAATTAATTCTGACGTATTCAATATGTGAACATCATAAGTGCGTGGTGGCCTGTACCCCAAGCAGGAACATTTTGAAGTATCGTATAGTAATAGTATCGTGACAACGATTACTATACTATAACTACTCCATATCGGTAGCATGAATCGATTAACCATACTCTCGTGAACTCGATACTATTACGTTACGATAGTGACAGATAACCTAGGGTAATGAACGAATGTTATTGAATGATTCGTGCGGAATTGTCATTCACTACGTGGGTACATTAATTTATTATTATTATAAAATACCAAAAAAATATAAAACATGCATTAATGTCGCGTAGAAAGTTTATGGAAATAAATTAATAAGCAAATACATATTTCTTGCTTTTATTCCGCAATATACAAAAATGACTCCAATTAATTATGCGTTTAGATTTCCAAACGTAGCAATTTTTTTTTATTAGTTGTCAAACAATTAATGCAAATTATTAAATAATAACTCTCATACATGCTCTCATATTATTTAAGTTATAGATAAAGATATGTACATGTGTTTTATAAAATCCCTCTACATTTTTAAGGAGGAGAGCTTTATGAAAGTATTCTCTATATTTTTGCTCGTTAAGTTCCTCGGCAATTATTTTCACATATTATATGCTCACACTTCTCTGCTCTAAGAGCTTGCTCGACTATACATTGACTTATAAGCTTATAAGTATAACATAAAATGATTAAGTAGGTACGCAAAACGAAAATCAAAGTTCCATGTAAATATTTTATTTATAAGTTTTTTACAGTTTTAGGTTAGGTATGTTTTTAACTACAATAAATTCCAGACTTTCTATATCCTCATACTTGTTCGCAAGATTCCCAAGTTCGTTGCTCCGATTCCAAACAGTCCATAGTCTAAGAAATAACCTTCATATTTGAGTTAGGTATCACAATAATTATAACTTCATATCGCAGCATTGAATTTCATATAACTAGCGAAATACGGAGTAGATAATTACACACAATAACACTAAGGCATCGGGAAACACTAAGCATGACCGTAATTAACACATTTTTCCTTAATTCGATGTGTAGAAATGCAAAAATATACTCTCGATAATGTTCTCACGGTAAAAATGTCGGTGGACGGTGACAAAACAATCGTATTTCTCGATAGTAAATCGGCGATACTATACGTCAAATAATTATTCCTGCTACCACTTTTCATACATTTGTATAGTAAAACTATCGTTATTACCATACTATAGTATCGTAAATGTTTCCCGCTGCCATAATTTAGTTCTAAATACGCTCACAATGGCGCTGTTCAAATTCCCATACAAAATTTTACTATTACGATTACTATACTATAGAGCCAAATGTTCCTGCTTGGGGCACTGTTGGTAAACGGACTAGACGCGGCTGACAACATGTTCACGGTGGTCGCGGGTTCAAATCCAAGGGCACACCTCTGACTTTTCGGAGTCATGTGTGTATTGAGAGTCAATCACCACGCACGAAAACGGTGAAGGAAAACATCGTGAGGAAACCTGCATACCATAGCGATTTATAAGAATTTCTATGGTATGTAAGTCCGCCAACCCGCACTAGGCCAGCGCGGTGGACTATATGGCCTAACCACTCTCAATCGTACTTTCCATTGTAGAGTAGGCCCGTGCCCTGCAGTGGGACGTATATGGGCTGATACAATACAATACAATATATGAACATAATCTAGAAACAAAAGTCAATAAACTTCTATACTAGAGTCGAGTAAAATAGTAAATCATAATAAAAGTATTCGTGGTTGCATCGTAATTTGAGCGTGAAGACTTATGTTTCCCTTAATCAGGCAGTGCGGAGTGCGTGTCTGTGCCAATAACTCTGTAAACAATAGCTATTTGTACATTTTATATCATCGTGTTAGTTAAGAAACTACGAGTTAAATGACAATTGGAAGCGTGGATATGTGCTTTCTTGAACAATGAACCCATCATTGTCTGTTTTTGACGTGACAACGTCTTAAATTAGGTTGCGGCTGGGAGTCACTTATGAAAAAGTGTAACGCCCGGTAACGTAACGGTGCGCGCGCAGCACTAGAGAATTATTTTTCAGTTTCACCCACTTTTTCCAAAATTGTCCCATAGCCCCCCCTGCCCCTGCCTTCCCCCACCCTTATTCCGAAATAGTGCCTATTACCCTCCCCACGAAACCTACCCCCCCCCCCTCCCCTACCCCCACCCCGAAAATTTACCTCACCCCCCAATCCTATCTCGGCCAACATAGGTCGTAGACCCACCGAGTTTGGTATCCTCGGAACCGTCTTGGTGAGGGCTACAAATTGACCCCGCCAGAAATCCCAAATTACGCAAAAAATTACCCCCCCAAAAAAAAATATTTTACCTCCAAAAAATTAATTTAATTTAGCCTCCCCACGAAACCTTCCTCCCCCCCCCCCTCCCTTACCCCCACCCCGAAAATTACCTCACCCCCCCCCCCCAATCCTATCTCGGCCAATATAGATCGTAGACCCACCGAGTTTGGTATCTTTGGAACCGGCTCGGTGAGCTCTACAGATTGGCCCCAACCAAATCCCCAAATTCCTCCCTCTCTCCCCTAAAATATTTGTCCAGGCATAACTCCGTCATTTCTTAAAGTAAACCCCCCGTGTTTGGAGTCAGAGGAATCGTCTTGACGAGCTCGACAATCGAGAGCAGGCAAAATACGATTTTTCTTATTGACGTGACAACGTCTTAAATTAGGTTGCGGCTGGGAGTCACTTATGAAAAAGTGTAACGCCCGGTAACGTAACGGTGCGCGCGCAGCACTAGAGAATTAGGCGCATTGAATCGGCGCATGCTTGTGTCTCTGTCTTTGTCTTTCTCGAACGTTCTTGGCGTTGGAAAAACAAGAAAGCGTCACAATACAAGTTCACACGTGTGGTTAAAGTATCGTCAGCTGTGTCTGTAGTGAAAATATGGAGTGCTTAGATTCGTCATTACATGTACAATGTTTTAGTAAACAAAATATATTTCTATAGTTAAAATTTGTGCAATTCTTATTTTCATTCAATTCCTTGTTCCTATTGTGCAATTTAATTATATTCATATCAATAAATATTCTACCGAGAAAAAGACGTTGTCACGTAAAATCTTCGCCCGTAAAACCGACTTTACAGGCAACCATTTTTTTTTATGTCTTAAGCCTGGCGATAGACCATGTCATTGGCCTGATGGTAAGCGATACGACCGCCTGCATGCCGCATGGACTATAGCAAAACCAAACAACATGAATTACAAAGCATTGCTTGGCATTCCACTGCGCTAGTCAACCTGGTACACGGTTGTCACTTTGGGTACAATGTCTTTCAAATCGGAACACACTAGATTTACACTGCTGTTCTGCGGGAGATACCTAACCACGCTGCCTCTCACATATGGGTGACCTATCGCCAGTAAAGTTTTTTTTGCTTTTGTCAGCCAGCATAGAATTATCTTCAAGGTTTATAGTGCATTGGCCACGTTTCTATAGAACCGATCTGACTTGAATCCGGCAGTCTAGCATAATAGTAATTTTTTGACGATATTGTCCTTAATTCCTTGGAGAGCTGTTATAATTCAATAAAAAATCTTAGAGCTGACGAGTGTAGACATCGGTATGTGTGTGATGGTATCGGTGTGGCGAACTATAATGATATATTATGTATTCCGTAAGTAGGTGCACGCGTTGTATTTACTTTATGAAATCTGCTGAGGGTGGTTGCCGTGCGGCAGCGGTCGCTAAGTCTGAAGCCCCATAATGCGCATTACTCATAGTAAATTAAATATATATTCTATCCCATAATATGCGTATAATCGTCACGTCCGCATCGTAAACGATGATTATTTTGAACTGTTTACCTGAATGTTAATTTAAAACGTATACTCGTTAGCGGCTAAACGAGTGATGGCTAAGCAGGCGGTAATGACGGCTGTTTGGGTTGATTTATACTCGTACGTGTACTGTGTAGTACGTGTAATCAGTAATGTAATATGAGCGGCGCGGGCGGCGGCGGATCGGCGCGGGGTCGCCGCTCGCAGTCTAATCACTAATGCGCTTACACCACACAACTGACCTGACCGCCTCCGACGACGCGCTGCCTTCACTGTACACTGCTTACTTAAACGAGTAAATAAATACAAGCCACTGAATCTATACCGGGTATATCAAGACTGCTACCGAAAACGAAGCCGGGTGGTAGTTTTAGTCACTACAAACACAATGCAACTAAAAATCGTGCTGAGAAACGCGACCATGATTTTTAATGATTTTTTTAATTTCATCATTTTTGGGTGGTAAATCCATAGTTTTTGCTAAATTAATAATTTTAACTCTTTTATCCCTTAGAGTATTTATAAATAAAAGG
Organism: Hyles vespertilio; assembly: GCA_009982885.2. Lineage (NCBI taxonomy): Eukaryota > Metazoa > Arthropoda > Insecta > Lepidoptera > Sphingidae > Hyles > Hyles vespertilio. Next base: position 476,979 of record CM042814.1, on the reverse strand, counting down.
GTACACACTATTATTTTAGGACAAAATGGATTTACCACCCAAATAGGAGCAAAGAAAAAAAAAATAAAAAAAAATTGACACTTTTTTTGCAACATTTTCTATTGCATTATGTCTGAAGTCGCTTAAACTACCACCCGGCTTCGTTTTCGGTAGCAGTCTTGATAAACCCTGTATATGTATATCGTGAAATTAACTTAATATCGAATATGTTTTTTATTGTAATACTGTAAATTTAAATAAATATAATAAATAAATAACACCCAACAGTCACATACATAGTCCTGAACCCACACTAAGATCGAGTCTTGTGTCGTGGGTATCAGGAACTACGAGAGACTTTTCGGTCTCACAAATACCCAGACCCGAAAGAAATATTTGTGGGCTGCACAAATGCGGGGATCGAACCCGCGGCCTCTCGTTTCACAGGCAGCGTCTAATCGACTGCGCCACGGAGGCTGTCAAAATTAATTAGCATTTTCTAAATATCAACAAAAAATGTGGAAAGATTTGCTCAAAATACTTTAAAAAAATACGTGAAGGGCAGTACAATGAAGATGCTCTTACAATTATAATGTAAAATCAAGGACTATTTGGGAATGTATTAGTGTAGAGTGGAAACGAACGGCACCCGTGCAAATTGGTAAAATACAGTTTAATTACGACAATTAAGTATAGCGCGGCTATTAGCAAGCTCGGCACGTGCAGAGCCCTTGGCCATGTGCAATGGAGTGGGCGCCGCACAACGTAGTAGGTACGTACACTCCGCAGTCGGTGCTAAAGGGCAGCTAATTATATTAATGTGTTAATTGACATTAGCGTGTTATGACGCCGCGCGCGGAGGTCTCATTACACAGCACACACGCCTCCGCTCGGCACGCGCCGGCCTACACACCTCACAATAACACGTGGAAACACATTTTTACAATACTACGACTCACAAGAATGTAAAATCGCCTTTTTATAAGAAGAAGCCGGTGCCATAAAGATCGTTACTTATTTTGTCAATAGTGATTATAATATCACTAAGTGGTGTAAAATTGCGATTAATGTACGCATTATAATAATAGCTCATTTAATCAGATCTGGCGTAACAAATGTGTAACAAACGAGCGGCAGCGGCGACGCGTTCTATCAGCAGATTGATCTGCGACGCTGCACGCGCTGCCAGCCGCGCTATGGGGCAACGACTTGTGCCATTACTTACGAATTTCCTTTCAAAATACATCACATTATGATAGCGTACCATCATAAAGAGCCTAGATTGCGTTGGACGTGCGGTGCAGTCCAGATAGGGTATCCATCAGCAAGAGAAGGCTACTCGTATTCGGAATGTATCCTCTATACGACGCGACGGTGCGACGTCCGAATTCAAGGTACGACAAGCTTGCTAGAGTGGTTAGAACGCGTCTTGCAACTTTGTGCACGGTAGTCGATATCCGGATAAATACAGGGTATATCAAGACTGCTACCGAAAACGAAGCCGGGTGGTAGTTAAAGCGACTTCAGACACAATGCAACAGAAAAAGTTGCAAAAAAAGCGACCATTTTTTTGGTTATTTTTTTCCTATGACCATATTTGGGTGGTAAATACATTTTTTCCTAAAATAACAGTGTATATCCTTTTATTTATAAAAAAATAATCTAAGATATAAAAGTGTTTAAATTATTATTTTAGCAAAAACTATGGATTTACCACCCAAAAATGACGATATTTAAAAAATCATAAAAAATCATTGTCGCGTTTCTTTGCGAAATTTTTAGTTGCATTGTGTTTGTAGTCAGTCTTGAGATACCCGGTATGTACTACATCCTACAAACAGTAAATTCTTTCGACTTCCTCATTGTTGTAGTAATGCCTGTGAAAATAGTACGCTACTTGTACGCGTACGTTTCCACGGCGACTGCGTAACGTATTTCTAGTAAGTACAAAGCATAGTTATCGATGCATATACGCATACAATATAGATTTGTATTCGATGCACGTATCGCACAGTTTGACAGTACCTCATATGCACCCGGTTGTTGTACACAGTCAGGTCATAAGTATTGTCACACAGTAAAAACTTTTCTTTTAGAATGCTGGCCACAAAAAAGTTAATTGAATTCGAATTTCGAATTGTTCATGAAAATAAAAATGTATACTTTTTAGAATTTAACTCATTTTTAAATATGGAGTGGACGCTTAAAGAAGACCTTGTTGCAGTTATTGCGTTGCATCCTTAGATTATATACTCGTCTAGATTGAGCAATGTCAACAAACGATGCGCTAAAATTGTCCTCACTTTCGTTGATATGTGTGAGTACCGGTCGTGTAATTATTGTAATCCAACTGTCAAGGTGTGTGTGTTTAGGGATGCCTACTCCAGATTAATTACTTAACTTTTCCCCATTATTTGATATACAAAATAGGTTAAATAAAATATTTTTTCTTTATTTAAAGTAATCATACTGTTAATTATATTTATAACGCATTTTAGTAAAAACAATAAAGATCTAAACCCATCTCCTAGTGTTTGTTTCCGAATAGAATTAACTCTTTGGATTTATTGCCTGGGCTGTTATCTGATTTCTGTATTTATGTAAAATATAAATCATCATAAGTAAAATGTTCGGAACACACAACTGAAGTCATGTGAGGCTACGAATGGTCTTCTTTTCGTTTCCGCTGTGTAATGTCTCTCCAGCAATTTGCTAGTACGGAATCCGTAGGAAGTCTAAAAATATTATTAGGACCTTGAATAAGTTCTCGCTGTTTCTTTAAAGATGACAAGTACCCCGTTTGTGAAATTTTGAATGGTAATACACATGCAAGGCAAATAATTAATAAAATTACTATGAAGTGCATGTCGTCGTGGGTTTCATTAATATCGTGTAGGTAAGTATTATTTACTCATTAAATAAATAATGCCATTCTTCTTGTTGTTATTCTGATCGAAATATTATGTAATGATATTTGTGTTTTATAGTTTCTCCCATAGTTTCAACAAATCTTCCTAGTAATAAATTGACAACACTGGCCAATGAAACTCATCTTCAAATTAATGAATTAAAAGTTCATGTTTTCTTCAAATAATAGTGGTTTAACAATAATGTTACCGATAGAAAGTGATATTGGTATTATTATACAGTTTTACCACACAATTGCGATACAATTCGACAGCACAAACCGGCATAATTAATTATTTTTTGGGAACACGTTATCCATATGTAGTTCAAATAACACTGACGTACGTGAGAAGCGAGTCTACCAAATTTGGTAGACTTTATTTGAGCCGCGCGGTGAGGTGTGATGTGTCATCTAGACGAGTATATAATCTAAGGTTGCATCGTTGCGGTTACGCGTCAATTCAAATTTTTACATACTAAAAAATTTGAATATAACCAAAAGATTCGTTTATCGTACCATCAAACGATACAATGAAGACTCTAGTGTAGATGACAGGTCAAGAAGTGGTCGCCCTCGATCTATTAGGACTCCAGCAATGATAAAAGCTGTGAAGGCGCGAATTCAAAGAAATCCCAGACGTAAGCAGAAACTGTTGGCCCTTCAGATGGGGTTAAGCAGAACCACGGTGAAAAGGGTGTTAAATGAAGACTTAGGGCTTCGGGCATATCGAAGAAAAAAGGACATCGTTTGAATGCTCGTCTAATGGACCTGAGACTGAAGAGATGCCGCGCTTTGTTGAAGCGGTACGCGAGAAAAAAATATACGGAAATTCTTTTTTCAGATGAAAAAAATTTTACCCTAGAAGAGAGCTACAACAAACAAAATGATAAGGTGTACGCACACAGTAGTGAAGAAGCGAGAAACCGTATTCCGCGTGTCCAACGAGGTCATTTTCCATCCTCGCTCATGGTATGGTTGGGACTTTCTTATTGGGACTTAACAGAGGTACATTTTTGTGAGAAAGGTGTAAAAACGAATGCAGTTTGTATCAAAATACAGTCCTGACGAACCTTGTGGAACCTGTTTCTCATACCATGTTCAATAACAGGCACTGGGTATTCCAACATTCCGTTAGATTACAAGGTATGGCAACACTTGGAGGAAAAGGCGTGCTCAAAGCTTCATCCCAACTTGGAGTCACTCAAGACATCCTTGATTAAGGCAGCCTCCGATATTGACATGGACCTCGCTCGTGCTGCGATAGACAACTGGCCGCGCAGATTGAAGGCCTGTATTCAAAATCACGGAGGTCATTTTGAATAAATAATAATTTTAAAAATATATATATTAAAAATAATAATGCCATAAGAATCTATGTTTTGTTAAGTTCATTTTGGTATACTGGGTATATCAAGACTGCTACCGAAAACGAAGCCGGGTGGTAGTTTTATTGAGTACAAACACAATGCAACTAAAATTTTCGAAAAAAAACGCGATATTATATTTTTTAAATATCGTCATTTTTGGGTGGTAAATCCATAGTTTTTGCTAAAATAATAATTTAAACTCTTTTATACCTTAAAGTCCTTATAAATAAAAGGGTATAGGTACACTATTATTTTAGGAAAAAAATGAATTTACCATCCAAATAGGACCTTTGGAAAAAAATACAAAAAAAAAATCGTCGCTTTTTTTCTATATTTTCATTTTTCTGTTGCAATGTGTCTGAAGTCACTAAAACTACTACCCGGCTTCGTTTTCGGTAGCAGTCTTGAGATACCCTATATAAATGGTTACATAATGAATAAACTTGTTTCAATTATTGTATATTAAACACGTGACAGAATTTATGACCTGACTAGGTATAGTTCAAAACTAAATCACGTTAAACATTATTGATATAACGTGGAACTCCATATGGAACTACAAATCTGCAGTTGGTAGGAAGTTTCAGCAATGAACAAGAACATTAGTCGCCGAGTATTTACAAAACCAAACGTTGGTTGGTAACGTCCCACACAAGTTACTCGGAAGGAATTTACCATATTTGGTGATGGACTCGTCCGAGCCACGTGTTGAGAAGGAAACAAATTAGCAAACTGTGATAGTGGTATAGTCGGCCTTGACAGTGTTCTTTGTCGTGGCGTTAGTACAGGCAACGAAGCAACGGGTTACTCTTGTCCGCAATGCATAATTTGCCAGGAGTTTTTTTTTCATGAAGAGGTGGCATATGACCCCACTAAGTTAAAAACCCAAAATACTTACAAAAATGGCGTCCGCTAGAGCCGCCATTTTGGAAAACGCGTTTGAAGCCATATCTCCGGAACCGTCCACTTTAGGCCCATCATGCTAAGGACCTTTCTTGTAGATAATTAAATTTCCCATCATTTTTGTTCAATAAATTTTTTTGTACCATTAACCGTTCGCGATTTACAATGTTATTAATTTTCATTTTATACCTTTTTTACAATAAATTTTACATGGATTTTTAACAAAATTTACTATTTCCTCATTGCTTTGTTCCCTTATGCCATTAGTATTTAATTAATTACGTGATAATCATGGAGAAATCATTGTATTTCATAATTACGCTATGCACCCTTCGTTTCCATTGACCTTGATTCGGTATTACACCATTCAACGCGCGATAACTTCTAAAATATTGATTTTAGAGAAAAAAAGTATGGGTGAAAAGTTGTTAAGAATTTATTGATTTAAAAGTTTAGTCATTAACATTTTTTTGTTTAAACAATTATTAACAAAGATATCGGCAAAATGGCATGAAACGAATATTAATAACATTGTAAATCGCGATCGGTTAATGGTACAAAAAAAAATATTGAACAAAAAAGATGGGAAATTTAATTATCTACAAGAAAGGTCCTTAGCATGATGGGCCTAAAGTGGACGGTTCCGGAGATATGGCTTCAAACGCGTTTTCCAAAATGGCGGCTCTAGCGGACGCCATTTTTGTAAGTATTTTGGGTTTTTAACTTAGTGGGGTCATATGCCACCTCTTCATGAAAACAAAAAACTCCTGGCAAATTATGCAGGAAAAAATGCTTCGTTGCCTGTACTACGTAGCGGCGCGCGCGGACCTGGTCGGCGTCGATAACATCTGTCAATACATTAATTGGTGTCATTGTGAGGTGGCCAGCGTAAGGTCGCGCTATGGTTTGTTGACCCGCTTGTTATACAAGTGCCGAGCGGCCGACGACCCTCTGCATGAGCCTCCCTGAGCGCGGGCCTCTCGAGGGTACCTCCAAAGAGGCCGTTAGGTAGAGCTAAATACAGAACGATAACGAGTTAAAGCTTGTGTAAACGTTAAAATTTTTGGACAATTAAGAACTATTTGTTTATAGTTTTTAATCTCATTGGCCCAAACAAAAAGTGGGGCATGTGCATGACAATCGATAGCAGTCGATACTCGTTCGAAATACTCAAGACGCCGCAGCGAGCGCCTCGCGGGTGCTGTATCGTGAGACGTGAAGTAGTTGGTGCATGTTCCGCGCTCGGCAACCGTGATGTGATTTGTCGGTGGAGACGAGATTGAATTTTTTGCCGCCCGTGGCATCCGCGCCGCCGCACTAAACTAGTTAACCATTCTTGTCAGGCGGCGTGCAATCTGCAACGCGCGCCCATCTAACAGAGTTTTTATATGGAGCTACTAGATCACATCTCACGTTCCAGCCTCCATAGATGAAAAGCATCGACCTTTTATAATACCCGACCGACTATCTTTGTGCGTATAAAAAACTATTGAAAGCAGCACGTGTAATAACAATTAGCGTGGTGACGCGGTCCATCACGCTTAGAGCGCGGGCCGCGTTTGCTGGGGCCAGTGCCTCACGCGCCGATATAAAGACCCGCCGCGCCGCCGTGACAACACATGCTCACATCCATTTAAGAGACCACTTTTATTAAGTGCTCACACCATATCTGGGGGCGAACTTATTAATAACTCTTTATTATTCGAACTTTTCTGTTATGTAAATCGGCATTAGCTGATCTGTATATATTAAAGAGTTGTTTTCCGAGCTCTTGCTGCATTTTACAGATATTAAAGAGATGTATGCAAGTTTAGAAAAGCTTTGTGTGGTTGAAAAGAAACGACTTTTTAAGCACCACTCAAGTAAATTACACAACGAGTAAACCAATTTTCACCAAGTATCCTTACTCTAAAGGAATACGAAATAAAATTCAGAAGGGTCATCCAAATGCTTCTATTTATTCCTCCCACCAATAAACTAAGTTTTTTATGCGCGGCCCTTTAGGGCTGCCCTTATCATTATTTTGTGTGTTGTTGTGATAATTTCGCACGGCTCGAGGTTGACGTACGACATAATTTCATATGTATGACGTAGGTAGGTAACCGATTGCGTATCGTAAGTATACAATTGAGCGGCCACACCTCTACTGGTGCTTGTTTCACGAGTTATCGGCAGTGCCGCCTCGTCTCGAGTGGCGTGTAGTGGCGCTGTGGCGAGACAATGTAATCTGCACAAGAGCGGTTCGTCGGCACCACTCGTCGGCAGTCGGGAGGAGGACGCAAGAATACCTCCACCGCACTATCTAAAATAAGCGTTGAAATAAAACTATTATTTACAGATTTTTTCGCGGCTTTGGTTTAATTTTTCATTTTTGACTTCCAGACGTTTCGATTACGTGGTCACGAGACGGACTGAGGTATTAGTCATCCGCTCTGGGACTGTTACAATGTATTGCCATAAAAGGAGTCACAGACAAGATTGGCTATATCCTGAAGCGTGCTTCTATTAAAAAATACTTCAGGTCGCCCAAGAAGATTAGTCAGTTTCTACCACCTGTCAAGTGTCGTATACCTTTGCAAGAACCGGGCGTATACAGCATAGATTGCGCCTGTGGCCTCTCCTACATAGGTCACACCAAGCGAAGCATAGGGACCCGCGTAAAAGAACACATAGCTGACGTGAAACATCGATGCTCAACGAAGTCTGCAGTTGCTGAACATATAGAAGAAGGCTCCAAGCATTACCTTCGCTTTGACCAGCCCCAAGTCCTCGCTAAAGAACACCGTTTCCTGCCCAGGATGTTTCGCGAGGCTATTGAAATTCAAAAACATCCAAATTTCAATAGAGACGATGGCTTGAAGCTTGCACAAGCATGGGATCCAATTCTACATTTAATTAAATCGAAACCCAAAAGAGCATAGCTTTGTAATTCATAGTGTTGTTTGGTTTGCTGTCCATGCATGTCATCATGCAAATGGCATGCTCGTCTCGCCATTTCTTGCAAAGAAAAGGCATCATTGCAATTTATATACAGCATGCTGCTATTAGCATCAGCCATGGTTACGGTGGGGCAGGGGGTGCTAAGAATCCCCGGGTTGGCCCCGGCTACCACCCCCGACGACGACTGGCCCTGGTAACACACAACATACGCACTTTGAGGACAGACGAGAAGATTGTCGAACTGGAAGAAGAATTGAGCGGGTTACACTGGGATATTCTGGGGTTATCGGAAGTCCGAAGAATCGGGGAGGATACGATAACCCTAAAGTCTGGTAACCTGCTCTTCTACCGGGGGGACGACCAACAGTCCCGAGGAGGTGTCGGATTTCTCGTCCACAGGTCTCTCATCAACAACATCGTATCCATCGCAAGTGTGTCGAGCAGGGTAGTATACCTTATACTCAGAATATCAAAAAGATATTCGTTGAAGGTCATACAGGTATACGCGCCGACCTCGACACACCCAGATGAAGAAGTAGAGGAGATGTATGAAGACACAAGTCGGGCCATACATACTTACAAAACCTACTTCAATGTTGTTATGGGGGACTTCAACGCAAAGTTGGGCAAGAGAAGCGATGCAGAGTTGAAAGTGGGGCAATTTGGACATAGGCAACAGAACCTCAGGGGTCAGAGGCTGGCCGACTTTCTGGAAAAAGAGGGACTCTTCGCGATGAACTCTTTTTTCCAGAAGCCGCCTCACAGGAAATGGACCTGGTTGAGTCCTGACGGTTCTACGAGAAATGAGATAGATTTCATCTTGACGACGAATAGACGGATGTTCAGTGATGTCTCTGTGATCAACAGGGTGAAAACCGGTAGTGATCACCGAATGGTTAGGGGCACATTGAATATCAACGTCCAATTAGAAAGGCGCCGCTTGATGAAGTCTACGCTCCGACCTACTCGCGCCCATATCCAAAACCCCGAGAGCTTTCAACTCGAGTTGACAAATCGCTTTGATTGTCTAAAAGAAAACCTTGCAGTGGACGAGTTAAACAGCGGTTTGGTAGAAGCTGTCCATACGGTGGGATCTAAGTATTTTAGACCTCGCCGTAGAGATAGACCACAAAAACTCTCGATCCACACTCTTGACCTCATGGCCGAACGTCGATCTTTGACGCTGCAGTCTTCCGTTGACGCCGAAGCATATCGGCGGCTCAATCGACGAATCTGGAAGTCCTTGCGACACGATGTCCGTGCTCACAATACTGTGAGTATTAAGGAGACAATTGAGCGGAACGGAGGCTCCAAAGTGTTTGCAAGAGACTTGTCTATTGGGCAAAGCCAGTTGTCTAGGCTGAAAACGGATGATGGCCGCGTGGTATCGACTAGGGCAGAGGTATTAAGAGAGATCGAGAGGTTCTACGGACAGCTTTATACCTCGGTTGCCGAACCTACTGTTAGCTCGGCCGAAGACCCGAGAGCCGAGTTAATCCGACACTTTAGCGATGATATCTGATGAGATGGCCCTCAAACAACTTAATAACAACAAGGCGCCGGGTGAGGACGGAATCACTTCAGAGCTTCTGAAAGCGGGCGGAACGCCGATACTGAAAGTCCTTCAGAGGCTTTTCAATTCCGTTCTCCTCGAGGGCTCAACGCCGGAGGCAGGAGCGTGGTGGTACTGTTGTTCAAAAAAGGTGATAACACTTTGCTGAAGAACTACAGGCCCATCTCGCTCCTGAGCCATGTCTATAAGTTGTTTTCAAGGGTCATCACAAATCGTCTCGAAGGCAAGTTTGATGACTTCCAGCCTCCCGAACAAGCCGGTTTCCGAAAAGGCTTTAGTACCATAGACCATATTCATACGCTACGGCAGGTTATACAAAAAACCGAGGAATATAACTTGCCGCTTTGTTTAGCGTTTGTGGACTATGAGAAAGCCTTTGATTCGATCGAGACCTGGTCTTGTGCTACAGTCTCTTCAGCGGTGCCACATAGACTATCGGTACATCGAAGTGTTGAGGTGTATATACAACAACGCCACCATGTCGGTCCGAGTACAGGATCAGAGCACGAAGGCTATTCCACTACAGAGAGGCGTGAGACAGGGAGATGTCATATCTCCGAAACTGTTCACTGCCGCGCTGGAAAATGCCTTCAAGCTCTTGCAGTGGAAAGGATTCGGCATCAACATCAATGGCGAGTATATCACTCACCTTCGATTTGCCGACGATATTGTAGTCTTGGCAGAACCGCTGGAAGACCTTAGCACTATGCTCGAAGACCTTAATCGAGTTTCCCAACAGGTGGGTCTTAAAATGAACATGGATAAAACGAAGATCATGTCGAATATCCATGTTGTGCCCACCCCCATAGGAGTTGGGGGCTCGACTCTCGAAGTTGTATAATATTTAGGACAAGTGGTCCGGTTAGGCAGGTCCAACTTCGAGAGAGAGGTCAATCGGCGAATCCAACTCGGTTGGGCAGCGTTCGGGAAACTTCGCGACGTCTTCTCGTCCAAAATACCTCAGTGCCTAAAATCGAAAGTCTTCGATAGTTGTGTGTTACCAGTGATGACATACGGCACCGAGACGTGGCCTCTCACTGTGGGCCTCATTAAAAGGCTCAGAGTCACTCAACGAGCCATGGAGCGGGCTATGCTCGGTGTTTCCCTACGAGATCGAATCAGAAATGAGGAGATCTGTAGGAGAACCAAGGTTATCGACATAGCCCATAGGATTGGCAAGTTGAAGTGGCAGTGGGCCGGGCACATAGCTCGTAGAACCGATGGCCGTTGGGGCCGAAAGGTTCTCGAGTGGAGGCCACGTACAGGCAAGCGAAGTGTCGGACGCCCGCCTACAAGGTGGGCGGACGATCTGACTAAGGTCGCAGAAAGTCGCTGGATGCAGGCCGCTTCCAACAGGTCATTGTGGAGATCATTGGGGGCTGATATGATGATGATGATGATACAATTATTGCTATCCTTGACTGACGAAGGAGAGATACAAATATTGTGTCGTTTCAGCTATAGTATTTGCCAATTCGGAAAACGCGTCAGGTTTTTATTACTTGATGTGTCAATTTTGAAAAATGAGTACATTGAATTAAAAACTCCGTATCAACTTCGAAAAGTTTGTTGCTATTAAGTCAAAGCGCAATGTCCGCAAAATGCACTAAATAAGAGTTCCTCTCTATTCTTCACCTTGTCGTGGGTGTCGGGTGCCTAGTCGTGAAATCATACATAGCTGAATGCTGTTTAAAGCTCCTCATCGTATAGAAAGAGTAGGTCATGCAAATTTATATAAAAAGGCTGCAGCGTAGACAATAAGGCCTTAAAGTTTCTGTCGAAGCTAACGCCACGTCCAGTCGCGGCACAAGCACGCGCTGTGTTCGTGTTGGTATTGTGCTGTACGGCGCGCGGCGCAACACACGCTACAATCGTTGTGTTTTTGTTTGGACGGCAAAAGTTTTTTCTGTAGCTAAAAAAAACGATGCTCTAGAGAATACAATGGAACGTGTGAAGTTACCACGCAGTTTCATCGCAATCACTTAGCCGACACATTGAAGGGCTATGCGTTTCGTCGCATCGATGTCTCTACTTGATAATAGAAAGTAAATATTGTCCGAATCTGTCATGCGATCATCGAGCGCTTGAGTCACGAGATAATGCATCCAAATACACGCTCCAAATGTGGCTCCGGGTAAAGTGAAAGAGTGGTAATGAGGCGGCATGGCGGCGTGGCGCGGCGCGGTCAGCCGCATTAGCGCATTAAGGTCGTAATTGTTGAATGCTCAATTGTTCGATGTGGGCTAATTGGCGGCGGCGCGGTGGCGGCGGCGACTGACTCCGCGCGAGAGGTGACCCGCGCCAGGCAACACCACACGCGCCGCTCATTACCTCGCCATCGTCGGGTTAAGTGCTTAATTAAATATTGTGTCACCTGCCGCCGTGACCACAGTGAGCTCATCATGCCTTCCCACTGCGAAACACAACACAGCCTCTACACACTTCCCGTTACCACAACTCGCAATCTATATATATAAAAGAAAGTCGTGTTAGTTACTCCACTTATAACTCAAGAACGGCTGAACTGACTTGGCTGAAAATTGGTGGGGAGGTAGCTTAGAACCAGGAGAAGGACAGGATACTTTTTATCACGTTCCCGGTTTCCCGAGTTTCTATTAGCTTATTAACATTTTCTTATACAAAATGTTCTTGGGTTTGTAACTGTCAAACATTTAATGTTCATCCCGTCGATACGGTAAACTCTTCCCTCAAATTAAAAAACTTATTTAAATAAAGGTTTCGAATCGACAACATATATCCACAATATTCGATCAAAGGCGTATTTTAGATTTAAAAGGTTTAAATTAATGACATTAATTAAACGGATTGACGTTTAAATTGGTTGTCAAATAATGCGTTCAGAAATGTATTTTGTGTGAACTAAGGAGAATATATCAAGCTACATAAATAGAGACAATTAAATAAATAATTTGCACATGTAAAAAGTTATATTTACTTCTTTTCAAGATCGAATGTCACTTTTATCCAGAATTTTTACAGTAGCCTTTCCTTCGCTATTATTCACTGATAGAAATTAATGTAATATATCGTCTCTGAGTGAGATAGGTTATATTTAACCTAAATATTGCTTGCAATATTTTTGGAAAAGCAGCATTGTGGGTGTGAAATAAGGCAAATATATTGCATGGATAATCAGAATCACTAAAGTTATTAATGTCAAAAATTCATAAGGCACACTTGACTTTAATACAAATTTGTTAGATGTAGGAAATAGCAAAACAAGACGTCTCTTAGACTTTGTAGACTACTGCGGTCTTACTCAAATAGTAACTACACCAACGCATTTTGTGAAAGATTTCGCTCACTTATCGACATCATTTGTACCGATGCACGGTACAAGGACGTTTCTGCCATATTGGTGAGTTAGGAAATCATTCATTTATCACGTGTCAATTGATGTTTAAAAGGGATAAGCCAATCAGGAGGTTAGTGGTATATCGTCCTTTTCAAAATATAGTTTTTGACCATTTTGAACGACGTCTAGAGTCTATTCCATGGGACTACTTGGGCAGCCTAAAGGAAGTAAATAGCATGGTATCATTATTTAATGCATATATTATTGAACTATTTGATACTCATGCCCCAATCAAATGTAAGACTTTTCGTGACCAACCTACACCCTGGATAACTTCTACTATTAAGCTAATGTGTAAGTTGCGCAATGAGGCTCGTGAGCGCTATCATAAAACTAAACAGGAAACGCACAAAAAGTATTATTTACAATTAAAAGCACAAGTAGTTCAATCTTTGCATTCTGAGAAGAAGGCTTACTTCACTAAGCATATAAATCAAAACTTAAATAATTCTAAGTCCCTGTGGAGAAACTTAAAATCCCAAGTTTATTCGTCCAACAAAAGTGAACTACCCGACCACCTTTGTGACCCAGACAGAATAAACTTTGCTTTTTTGGATGTGCCCGGAAACAAAGAAGTGCCTATCTCCACCTTAACTTTCTTCGAGTTCAATAGATATGGACCGGCAACATTTTCGCTCAAACCAATAAATGAGAAAGTTGTTCTTGCGATCATCAAAAATATCTCAACTAACGCTCAGGGAGTTGACGGTTTAACAAAGGATATGATTGGACTTACACTTCCTCAAACTTTGACAGCAATCACACATATCATTAATACGTCTATCACAACAAATACATTTTCCAGTATGTGGCGTTGCGCTATCGTTAATCCGATACCCAAAAACAACTACCCTCAAACATTTAAGGAACTACGTCCTATTAGTATCCTTCCCTGTATGTCCAAGATACTGGAGCGGGTCGTCTACTTGCAAGTCATAGAATACCTTGAAACCAATAATATTCTTCCCGGCTTCCAATCAGGTTTTAGACAGGGTCGTGGAACCACTACTGCTCTGTTGGATGTAGTGGGTAATGTACTTGAGGCGCGAGATCGTGGTGAAGTGACCATCTTAACGTTGTTGGATTTCTCGCGTGCATTTGACACCATTAATATAAACTTACTTTTAAGTAAACTCAGCTACTATGGATTTGACATCAACACAGTAAAATGGTTTCACAGTTATCTCACTAACCGCTCACAGTATGTACAAATACAGCAGAAAAATGGGTCTTCAATGGTTTCCTCCTCCCAACCGGTGACTAGGGGCGTTCCTCAAGGGTCTATTTTAGGGCCTTTACTGTTTATAATATATACCGCAGATATTTCCCATTGCTTACCAGACTGTAAACATCATATGTACGCCGACGACACTCAGCTATACACGTCGTTCAAATCGGATAATCTGGTGTCTTCCATCCATAAAATAAATACCGACCTGAGTAGGGTAGTGGCCTGGTCAGAGCGTAACACCTTGACTCTGAATCCTGAAAAGTCAAAGTACATTGTTTTGGGTAGTAAGGCACAGATACGAAAACTACCGATTATTCCACAAATAAAAATTATGGGACGTAATATAGAAAGGGTGGAAACAGTCCGTAACCTGGGACTTATCATCGACTCCGAACTTCATTTTGAATCGCACATTAAGAGTGTTGTAAAGAACTGCTTTTATAGATTAAAAATACTGTATCGGTTTAGAAAATACTTTAGTACGGAAATAAGGAAGAGGCTCGTAGGCAGTCTGGTTTTATCACGACTGAATTACTGTGATACGGCCCTGTACCCTACCCCTACCCCTGTACTATACTGTGTTATGGCCCTTGCTTATTGTCGAGAACAGAAAAACTTGTCCAACGGGTGCAGAACGCGTGCGCTAGATTCTGTTTCGATATTCCCAGTCGTAGCCATGTTACACCATTCTTAAACGAGGCTAATTTTCTTAAAATGGTAGCAAGGCGGAATCTACATATGGCCACTTTACTATTTGGCATAATAAAAACAAAAAGGCCTAAATACCTTTATGAAAAGTTAACATGGAGGTCGGAACATCTTGCATATGGCGCTCGAACAACGACGAATCCGCTTTCAATACCCAAACACAGGACTGCTGCATTTAGGGGTTCTTTCAGGTATGCCGCCACTCACTGCTGGAACAACATTCCGCCGCCATGCCGGTCAAACAGTATATATAGCTTGAAACAAAATCTTAAAAAACATTTATTGCTTCTTCAAAAGCGATAAAAAACAACATGACATTATTACTTACCTACACGTTTTTAACCGGAAATTTTGTGCGGAGAACAGTATTCACGTCCTATTTGTTTTACGCAGGAGTGGCGGTTACCACACAAAATTAAGGCTTACGTAGTTACCTGCTTACCCGTTCCGCAATCTCATTTTTAATTTACACTATAAATATGTATTATTTTCACACTTTATCGTATTTGTAAAAACAAAGGTTGAGCGAAGGTATGACACGTGCGCTCGGCGCAGCATGTCTGATCGCGTTGGTGTGCTGACAGCTGTATGCGTACATGTACTTTATGCCTCGTACCTCGGACCTTAACAAGTATTTATAATTATACCAATAATATTATTGTTTTTTTTTTTTCTCCTCGTTCAGCGCCACGCGGCACTACGATACACATACACATTCACAACCACAGCCACACACCCACACATAATACACAAAGTTGTTGTTCTTTGTTTACTTACTCGTAATATTTATCGTTGTCTAAGTTTGAATATATATATATATTATTTTTGATTCTATTCAATCTGAATACTATAGTCATATATATATTTTTTCTTTGTTTAGTCCTCGTTAAGGTTATTGTGTCATTTGTTTAGTATTAGTATTCATTGTAGTTTTAGTATTAATTGTATTATTAACGACTGAACGTCCGCACGTCATGAAGGTCTCTCATCGAAAATCAGCGTTGCAGTGCTGCTTAAGTGGTGCTGCAGCATACTAGCTGAATGAGAGCTACCTTTGCTGGCGCAATATTTATTTGTTCTTATTTTACCTTAACTGTTTTTTGTCAACTCCACTGTTTTTACTGTGCCAGCAATAAATATTCTTTCTTTCTTTCTTTCTATTTGGATATGGAGGAGAGACGGGATTTAATAGAGTGGGAGGTAAGGGAGAGAATTGGGATAGCTGGCAGATTTGATAGGACGAAGTATAAATGCACGGTATAAGACGGAATGGATAATGAAGAGAAAGGACGGGACGGATCGAGAAGTGACTGAACAGAGGGGTTAAGACGGGATTTAGCAGGACAGTAGGATAGCTACGTCAAGTGTAGGCATACAAGTTGTTAAGTTATTATGCTCAACAATTGAATATAATATGAATCCTATGATAACCAAGGCAAAGCGAAGCGTGGCCGGGTCAGCTAGTAAGGAAATAAAGGACCACCACGCTATTACATTAGTTATGTAGATGAGAAAAATAATTAAAAAGGATTTTATAGAATGCATAAATGAATTAGTCGCATAATACTGGTGGTAGGTTTCTCATATGTGAGAGGCCACCGCATTGTCTATTTCTCACTCACTCTCACTGTTATGTTTCGGATTGAAGGACATTGTAGCCAGAGTAACTACTGGACATATTGAGACTTAATATCCTATCTCTCAGGATGGCGAGCGCAGTGGAATGTCAAGCATCACTTTGTGATTCGAGGTGTTGTTTGGTTCTCCTACTGTTTATGAGCTTTCGTATCGCTTACCATCAGGCGAACGGCATGCTTGTCTCACCATTCATTGGAATTAAAAAATAATAATAATGGTAAATGTGTTACCAAAACCAATGCTGGAGTTAATCACCGCATCTGCGCCGGTACCCGCGCGAGTGGCCGCAGCCCGCACATAACCGATGTCTGTGCGCGTAATGTACTGCGGTGGTGTGGCGGGTCAGCGAGCCAGTGGATACGTGCCGCACGGGCTGCATTTCAGCGGTTGTGTAGTGGTTTTAGACGGACGGAAATCAATGCAGATAAGTACGCGTTAACCAATATAAACACACTCCGGCCACATGCACTAAATTGTCCTCTCTAACATATTGTAATGTTGTACACAGTATAAACTAAGACCAGATTTCTTACAGTTCACTTTTTTATAACTGATCATTATTTTTATATTTCTCGTATTCATGCACGTCTACAGCTTTCCTTTCAATAATAAATTTATGGAAGCTTTAAAAGCTAACTAGCAAGTATCACTTAAGAGCTTAATATGGCTAGCCCAAGACAGCTGCACAAACCGGCTCTTCGAGAATTTCTAGCAAGGTTCAAGTGCTATCATTACAAGTTTAACTTAATTAGAATCTAGGTACGCGGTAGAAAGTACCCGTGTCAAGGACTCTGACTAATTGAATCCCTCCACCCCTGCCGGCACCTAGAGCCCACTGCGTCTGACTCCAGCGGGTACGGATACCAAACCTGAAAACATGTAAAATTAATTTAACTAAAGGCTTTGGCCCTTGTCTAGTAGAAAGTTACATGATACTAGTGAAACATTTGACTATTCGGAATGGTTTCATTTGCAGAGTTGATGTAAACTTAAAGGTGTTATAATATGAAGGCGTCGTTTCAAACGGGATGGAATGACATTAGCGAGGGTGAACCCTGAGCATGTTTACATGTTAATGCATTCCCTTTGTGCATGTGGCCCGGCTGAGCTCGATGCATGTACAGTGTCGACGTGGTGGCGTGCCGCGAGTCCAGACGTCGCGCCACTCAAATTACACGAGACGTTTCATTTCGATGCTCGTTTAAAAATGCCATAACAGCTTGTTTACGACGTCCCGGCGCGGCGCGGCGTGTCGACGACCCGCACCGCTACTGGCGCCCCTCGGGACGCGCCGCCGTGAAGGCTAATTAGTCCCTGAAGGCCCACACGTATCACGTGAACGTGGCGCTTACAACGTCGGCGCTAATATATTATTACTCACTGTCATGACAATGATTTGTACTACTTTTTACTTTTTGTTTAAGTCAAGATGTCTATTCCATTGTATCAGCTACCCAAACACCGCGTATCTGATTTCGCTTCGTATATTTGACAACGGATACGTTGATGTAAATTTAACGTGATGCGATCGCTCGTGCGTCTCGATCTCTCCTAGTATTGAGGAAAGTTTCGCTGCACTTCACACTTGCAATGATCTGTACACGTGCAGTGCTGAGTTTATAGGGCGGCCCGTAGTAAACAACTCTATAAAAAATCTCCAATCAGCACTGCGTGTATCGAACACTATCATGTAATCGGTGTCGTATGGCTTTGCACTCCTAGGAGTAAAATTCCAAAGATGCAGTAATATGAGTATATTATTCTTATAAGACACTTCATTTAAAATGCTGTTGAAGCTTAAAGTGCCGACAGCATATTTGGCAGGCGAAAATTTGGCTCTGAATGTCGGTTGCTAGACCCAGTCGACTACGAGTACCATTGTACTGATGTAGGCCGTCTCTGCGTCGCTTTCAGCAAATGGGGACTTCGTGCTCGTATCGAAAATTAATGTGAAGATAAGCGTATATACGATCTACTATTAACTATTAAGTCATAGTGGACATTGCTTTAACCTAAATTGCGGTCGCGGTCTTTACATACCAAATAAAAATCACTTTTTGCTCTGTATTATAAAAAAACCTTATGAAGTATCCACGAAATGTGTGCGTGTTTTTTTTCTTATGGCGAACTATTTCACAGTTCATTAATAGTGTATGCATTTGGGCCGTTTGTGTATTAGTGTGTTGCAGTACCGTTGAGCACCAACACTTGGAGTGCACCAAATTACCTCGTGTTTATATCAGCACGCGGAAAGTATGCTGCGAGCCGTATTCTGGGCGTCTGTATTTTATTTCAGTTCTTTTGGCTTGTAATTCGAATGTTTTTGAGTGATTGAGTAATGACTACTGCCTACGGCTATAGATTCCGTATTTACTAATTAGAACGATCGTCTTCGTTTCTCCAATACTAATATTTTATCGATATCATTAACGATCTCGATCTGCAAGAATTCTTTTAATCAAAGTAGATTTGTTAAAGTCCAGTTACAAGTATGTCAAGATTGTCAGTCAGTTTACCGATCGGTAAGCAGGCTCGCATAATTCAGCAGAAAATCGATTGATTGTCGCGATGGCCGTGTAACTGTAATGCTGGCACTTCACATTGCTATTTGTATTTGTGTATTTTTTTTTTTATTGCATTGAATGGCGAGACGAGCAAGCCGTTCGCCTGATGGTAAGCGATACGACCGCTCATAAACAGTAGCAATATTCCACTGCGCTCGCCATCCTGAGACATAAGATGTTAAGTCTCAATATGTCCAGTAGTTGCTCTGACTACAATGTCCTTCAATCCGAAACACAACAGTGCATTTAAGCAGTGTTGTTTCACGGGAGAAATAGACATTGCGGTGGTACCTACCCAGATGGCCTCTCACATATGAGAGACCTACCACCAGTAAATTAGTATTTGGCATATTTGGCAAACAATTACCAAGTGTAGTCAGTTTAATTGACAAAGTGTGGCCTTATTTGCCTATTTGACAAACAAGGCCAACAACAAATACGCGTTACCGTGCGCTTGTCGGTTTTTCGAGGCACATCAAAAGGAATAAATAGACAAATACGCAAACAAACAGTCTACACATTGCCCACATTCAGAAGCGCACGTGCCATAGTCCACTACGGACGTCTTGTATTTTTTGTATTTGGTTCGATTTTTATGCACAGTCGGCATCCACCAGCGCCTCGCTCTCCATGGTTTTTTCAATACCTTGTGTTTTCTGACACATAGCATGTGATAGTAGCATGTATTTAAATAATAAAATCCCGCTGCAAGTTGAAACACGTCCATAGTGTCTGAAATCTGATAATAATGTGTGTGTGTTTGTTATTTGTCTGCTAAGTATGGATGGTCATATTTGCCTCTATTTGCATGTTTGCCTAAATGTCATATATTTTCAAAATACGACAAACACCCAATAGCAAATACAAACAGCCATGTGAAGTGCCAGCATAACAATAAATAATTGTTTAAATGTCAGCGCGCTGGTTAATTGCGGTAGCCCCATTAGCAATTGATTCGTGTAGCGCTGCTGGTCACCGCACGTTGCCTCTTGTCTTGTCGCTTTATTGGTTTCCGTTCAGTGGTGACCGATTGGTGCCGCTAGGTCGTCCGTACCTTCGTCATATATTCGCACTAACAGTTATACTGTTGTAAGCCTGCTAGGCTAATCCACTAGCAGAGAAACAAGAAGTCGCGAGTTATATTTGTTTTAGGACTAAGTTGTTGGGAAAACAAAAAGTGATCGAAATTTCAGGTGCCAGCGATACTCGGTCTCTATATAATTTTGGAGTCACTTGTTAACTGATAAATTTGTTGATAAGCGAAGCAATAATATTTTTACTATCCTTATTTGAATATTAAGCAAATCTTTTGCTGGCATGAAGCGCTTGAAAGTAACTGGTACTAAGTGTTACTTTGTTACGTTTTAGTTTGAGATGATCAACACAGTAGGAATGGACACTACTTAAGTGATCACAGCGTACGGTGCTAAAGTGTAACCTGTACACTATCAACGTTTCTTACTACCATGTGTTTCACTTTCGTACATTGTTCATGTTTAAGTTTTTGCTATATTTTTTAACATGACCTCGGAAAATGACTTTTTACTAATGCTCAATGTATGTTGTATAATACAGGATCTACACCTCGACTTCATATTTCGATCTTCATGTGTTTGGTACTGGTGGAAATGTTCTTCCACTTGTGAAATTAGTTTTCAGGTTCATTAGTAAAATAAACAATTATCCGTCGAGTGTATATTTAATAACGGTGCAGCTCGTCAATTATGTTTTCAATTTCGGCAGCCGCGGCTGTTTCTATTTCTGTGTTGAGTATATATATTTCACTCATTTTAATTAATAATTCATCTTGTACGGTTAAGACAATAAAAATACGTAGCATGCCAGAATTACTAGTGCATGACATATAAGTGTTCTGAATATATCAAATTACATAATTTAGGATTATTGGAGAAGGTATTCACATTATTTAGAATCCGGTGCGTTTTGGTGGTATTCATTGCAGGCACACAATAATTTAGACGCAATATTGTAATAGATGTTGAAATTGTGTAGTAATTGCTGCCAGCTAGTGAACTAGTCACCGTTGGAATGGGTTGAATGTGGAGTGATAAATCAAAAAAGTATTCGATGCATTAGTCACTGGTCATTGATCTCGTTAGCGTTTGTTGATATAACTGCAGGCTTCATTCATGAACATCAGGCGCGGGGAGCGGGTGATGTGTTAATTACTGCAAGTTTGCGGGAAAGTAACCGCGGGCTATGTTCATGTAATGTACTTGCATAGTTGGAGCGACTCGCGATGTTCGCTCGTTAACATGAACCGCGCCATTAGTCCCCGCCACATCAATAACCTGCCTGTCTTTTTGCCGAGCTCCCACTCGGACATCTAGGTAGGTATGCTAATAGGAACGGTACTACGTCGAGTACCGCTGCTTCTCATCACCTACTCACTGATTAGTGCCTAATCACTTCACAAACCTTTTTGTCTTGACATTTCTACATCACAAATAGTTACTTTTATAACGGTAAGAAATAAGAAGGGATGTGCAAAACGTGCCTTCGCGTTTTCAACACCTCACTTGTGTAAAAGATTTTAAATGTATGTCTGATTGGTTTTGTTGGTAAGTGAAATATACTTAAATACCGTGCTACAAACAGCCAGTTGACACGACTAAATTCTCCTTGATACTTAGTCTTGAGTAATCAGATGAAAATTTGGAATATTAAAAGTCCCTTAACCTAAATTATAGAATTATGTACAACCTTATCATAGCATGGACAAAATACATCGACAATTAAGGACCCGAGCTCAGCATAGACTAGTCACTAGTATGATGATGTCATTTCATGTCAAGGCTATCTCGAGTCGTGGCAGACGAAGTGACGCCGCGCGGAACAACCACTACCATTCGCAACTACTTGCTTTCCCATTTACACATAATATTATAAGATAAAATTTTGAACTACATAACAATAATATTTGCAATTTGCAAATAATTTATTATTAATTAATTCATATGGAATTTGAAGAACACACTGCCAATTGTATCAGTACTTAGTGTAGATTATACGTAGAGAATCTTTACTAAAGAACAATTTAATTGGCATTCGATGTCTCTGAGAGCAGCCGAAAGAGTTAACTTTAAAGTTACATAAAGTATTATTATTGATCTTTAAGCAAAGAACGTCTTAAAAATATGAATATAGTGCGATTTGTAAATGGTGTTAAGAGTCCCACTTGGTTGCCAGATAAAACTGTTTTGTCGATAGTTGTACGGGTACATTGTAAAGTAACAAAAGTCGCCTAGTATTAACTTATATATAATTTATTTTTAGGCCACAGAATGACTCCATTTCTTGATATACTAATTATTATTAATTGAATTGCAACTTTTTACTCCTTCGGTTTAATGTTCATTAAATAAGCTACGAGGGAAATCCAAAGTATCCTCGATATAAATATGAAAGAAAAGGCACAAAATCTGAAATAATTAGAATATTTGAATTCAATTTCAAAAAGAGATGAAATTTTGAATTTATCGTATCAACGGATAGCCTGGTTATATCCGCTAATGAATTGATTTTTTTCGAGTGTCTTCGAGTACAAGTTTCTTAACCTTTTGGTCGTTTTCATCCGTGGTAGCCGAAACAGGACCATATGATCGAGGATCATTTTCAATGCGTTCTCTGCCCCTTGTAAATTCTTGACCACCTTTGAGTGGTACACAAGGAAGGAGCGGAATCCAGGTAAACGGCCACCATCAGTTTGTAGATATTTTTGAAGTGAAAACTTCTTTAGCGGCGTTGAGCACTTTTTCTGTAATGGGTATAAAATCTTAAACTCGCGTCAGGACACGTGACCTGATCGTAAGACGAAAAGCGTAAGACGGATGGAGAGTAGACAGCTGTCAGTTAGCTGTCAGTTTATAAAGCTTTGATGAATTGCCAATGATTTTGAGTGGAGATTTCAACATAAACTTCGCAGACGATAAAAATCAACTATTAATTGAATTTTTAAATAATGAATTTGGTTTAACTATGTCGAATGATCGCAATCTTAGCACAACGAAATACAAAACTACTATTGATGCGGTCTTTATTAGACATTTAAATAGGTTCGAATCAAAACTGTTCGTTTCTTACTTCAGCTACCATAAACCTATCGTATCAGTTTTAGAGATTGGCGATGATAGTTCTGGTAATGATGATGGTGAAAAAGTCGTTGAAATTATGGATGAAAGTTGATTTTTCGGAGAGATAAACTTTTTAATGTAAAATAATTGTAATAGTTTTAAAGTGTTAAATTTTTAATGTAATATAAATTGTCATGTTTGTGTACGATAGCGCAATAAATGAATATTGTATTCTACCACATAAATGATAGTACTTTTTTTTTGTATTATTCCTTGTTCTGTCAGGAATTTAACAAAAACGCAGTGTTCGATTTCAGTCGACATTTTCGCGTCAGACGTTTTGTTGCACTCGAAGAACGTTTGTGAAAAAACTAATGATGATATACCTACCAATGTTTCGCGTTCACCTTGGATAATGCCATAAAATAACCATATACAAAAAAAACCTCATTACTACCAAAAAAGTTTCAATACCAAGAATATTTTGAACCCCCTTCGTAGTATAGCGAAATCTGAATTTAGAGTCAAAATTATTTTAAAATGGCATTTACACGATCTTAAATCCTAATCCATTTTAGAGTCAAAATTTACACGCCATAACATATTGCGTTTGAGCAACTCCTTTATTCTTCACATGGCTTATCACGCATTGTGGAATTAGCTATCGTATGAAATATTTATATAAATGTGAAAAGCTAGTCATAAATATGCAGTTTTCCGTTGTCGTCATACACAGAGCTGTGCGACTGAAATTATCTACCTCATGAAGCGCATAATCTCCAATATAATCAATTAAGTTATCTGTGCAATATATTGTTTATAATTACATGTGTGTGTTGAAATAAAACTATTATTTACGGATTTTATCGCGAATTTAGTTTAATTTTTTTACATTTTTGACTTCCCTACGTTTCGATTACTTTACAGCTTTCGTGGTCACGGGGCGGACTGAGGTATTAGACGTCCGCTCTGTGACTTACAATTCAACTACCCTTATTTTACAATTATTAATTATTAATTTTGTTCATATCACTTCTTTGCATCTATCCGTATTGGTCTGTATACATATTATGTAGATACATGCCTATGTAATATGTATATGTGGGGGTACACACTGCTCGCTGCCGGTGACTTAATGTCGATTGTCGCCGCCGTTGTTGCCGCATACTGATTCTTTTTACCGATTTGACATTTCCTCGTGCAAAATGTATTCGACAATATTATCTGATGCTCCTGATGAGTGTCGAGAAAATCATAACAGGAAGTGAAAATACATCGCGGGGCCGCTATGTGTTCACTGTGTACGTGTTTAAAATGTCGTTAACAGTTGTAGTCCATTAATAGATATGATCTCGGCGAGGTGACTGGTGGCGAGGGGCGGCGCGGCGCGGGTCCGCGGCAGCGTGGGGCGGCGCGGCGGCGTCACGCTCCGGCCCACACACGTATCCACTTTTTTCTCTGACAATGGATGCGTAATAATAAATTTCACATCTGATCGTTTGCGGTGTTATTGCTCCGCGCTGCGTGTCCACCGTTACACCGTAACAATCGTGATCCGCTCATGAGCAGGGATTTGCATATAAAATGGAAACTCGCTTTCTAATGAGCGGCATTGTGCACGCCCGCGCCCGTCGCAATCAAAGTGAAAGTGAGCTGCGAGCCCGCCCGCCCGGCGCGCCGCGGCCCAGGACCAAGCCTGCACTGCATACTACGCTCCCGGCATATACCGGGTTGTTTATCTCGCACTGTGTTCAGTGTTATTACATATGTAGGTACTCGCGGCTTACGAATAAAGGCACACCTAATAGTAGATGAACGCCGCCTCTCATAAAAATCTATACCGTTAGGACTTCGTTGGAACTACCTCTACAGAATTTTCATTGACCAAACAGTAAATCAGGTTGGTTACTTGTGAGATCGAAATGTTGACCCTTTTAAGCTGTTCCAAAAGCGCTTTGATCTAATTCGGCTATAATGTGACTCTACCTTTTTAATCACAGGGGAAAAGGTTTTTTAAATATCCTAAGATACTCCGTACGTTTATGAGTTCATATCCCTCAGCAGTGGCTGAAAATGATGTAGACTGTAGCAAAAGCGCCGAATCAAATATTTAGTGACACCATTTCTATCTCTTTATGCTCTCAACTGTGCTTTGCATTTGATAAATCTTTGGATGACTTTACAAGACTCACTTGTGATCCCTGCCGCAGTGAATAATATCTGTGCCTGCGTCAACTCCGTTGATATACTTATTATTATTACAACTATAAACTGACACATTAAAAATGTTGTAATGTGCAGTATGTGCAGTATATGAAGTGCGTGGTGGCCTGTTGGTTAACGGACTAGACGCGGCTGCCTACATGTTCACGGTGGTCGCGGGTTCGAATCCCAGGGCACACCTCTGACTTTTCGGAGTCATGTGTGTATTGATAATCAATCACCATGCACTAAAACGGTGAAGGAAAACATCGTGAGGAAACCTGCATACCATAGCGATTTATAAAAATTTCTATGGTATGTAAGTCCGCCAACCCGCACTAGGCCAGCGTGGTGGACTATATGGCCTAACCACTCTCAATCGTACTCTCGATTGTAGAGGAGGCCCGTGCCCTGCAGTGGGACGTATATAAATCGATCGATCTAAATAAATTAATCGACTTGGTATTACATGCATCTCACAACTTTTTGCGGTAGAAAACCTGAGCTGCGAGACTTGGAATTTTTTTACAGGATGTTTTTGATGGGATTACGATTACTATACTATAGAGTCAAATGTTCCTGCTTGGGGCACAGAAAATACAAGTTCTACGAACATGATAATTCCAACAATACAATACCGTGTTGAATGCTTATTGGGATAAAATATTCACAAATAAATTTTATTATTGAGTTATTGGACAATTTCATTAGTTGCTGGAAAAAAAACAACAACATATTTATATACTATGGAGATATCAAAACATTATCAATGTACTTCGCGCAAAAAATTCAATCTCGTGACAATGTCGCGTGACCATGCTTCGACGATGCTATAAGATCAATGGGAGAACGTTGCTCGAGACATTGTTGCTCTGTTTCTGTATTCATTCGCAGTAGCATTATGTAACAACCGGATTGAACAACAGTGATATGCGTGAAGTTTCTGCACGCGCCGAGCGCAGAGCACCATGTGATACCACCAACAGTGCATGGAACAATACTTTTAAAACGTATGCTATGCTTATATTATTTTCGTCAATATGGTCACTTTTGGTTTTAATTATGGAACATTTAGCTATAACATTTCTCGCATCTTCTAAAAAGGGACAAAAAGGGATAAAAAGTATATTCCGATGTGTGATTAGCGGCGACCACATCCTGCGTCCTGGTAGGCGCGAACATCCAGCGTGCCCGCTTGTTTCATACGAAGCCATTAAAACTTTATGAACAACCATATTAGCTGCGAGCGTGACATGATACTCGTTGATTTATCATTATGCGCCTGTCTAAGGACGACTCGATTATATGATTACATTAGCAGTGCGAATATGTCGGCCGACGTCCGCTCCCGAATCCGTGTGCTCTCAAGTAATTCAATGTTGATCGGCGGGGTCATCGCGCCGCGGCGGCCGGCACTCTCCACGCCATCACTAGCCAGATTACTAATGTGTCACGCTGATGATTGCTCTCAATTACTTAATGCTCGGCTAAGTGCTAAAGTGTTGCGGCCGTGTAATCTCATGGTGTGGTCGAGGCCGGACCGTGGGCGGTCGCGGACCTTCAAATTCACGCTCGCTGCGGAAGCCTGCACATTAGCGGATGCCAGACACAAGGGCAACTCCAGCGGCGGCCAGAGTCAATACCCGACCATTGTACTTCATTATTTATTGTTGTTATATTTTGATGCGACGACAAGATTAATTGTGATGGCAATCATAAGGAAGTCAACCTTGCTCAGAGTAATAGGAGCGCATAATAAATCAAACTTGAGATGCGTCTTATTCTTCGAAATGTAATTAGTCATCTAGTTTTTGAATACACGGCATAATAACCTCGATATGTGTCTGCTATGCAACATATGCTTTATTGTTATGTGAATAATTTATGAATGAGCTGCATGCGTAATACATGCAAGAAAATTGTGTGACGTATCACTGACACTTTAAACCATTATTTTCCATACGAATATTATCATTTATATTGTAAGTGTATTGAAATTAAAATAACAATATTTATTATTTAATCTTTGCGTAATTATTTTATTTAATTTCTTGTATACTTACATATTATGTAGGTAGCGTATATGTTATATTTGATAGTCATATATCTATCATGATCATCATACATCTATCATGTCATAGACTATCAAATAGATAGTCTATTTGATAGTCAATCACCACGCACTAAACGGTGAAGGAAAACATCGTGAGGAAACCTGCATACCATAGCGATTCATAAGAATTTCTATGTAAGTCCGCCAACCCGCACTAGGCCAGCGTGGTGGACTATATGGCCTAACCACTCTCAATCGTATTCTCGATTGTAGAGTAGGCCCGTGCCCTGCAGTGGGACGTATATGGGCTGATACAGTACGGTACAGTATACAGGGTATATCAAGACTGCTACCGAAAACGAAGCCGGAGACTTTAGACACAATGCAACAGAAAATGTTGGAAAAAAAAGCGACAATTTTTTTTTGTAATTTTTTTCCTAGGGTCGTATTTGGGCGGTAAATGCTTTTTTCCCTAATATAATAGTGAATACCCTTTTATTTATAAATATTCTAAGGTATAAAAGAGTTTAAATTATTATTTTAGCAATAACCATGGATTTAGCACCCAAAAATCATGATATTTAAAAAATCATTAAAAATAATTGTCGCGTTTCTTTGCGAAATTTTTAGTTGCATTGTATTTGTAATCACTAAAACTACCACCCAGCTTCGTTTTCGGTAGCAGTCTTGATATACCCGGTATGTTATGGGCCAAGTGATTAATGCAGGCAGTATTCATAACGCCCGGGCAGTATGAATATTGCCGAGCCATATCGGGCCAAGTGATTAATTACAATCTAAACTCACCTATTTATTACATTGCCCGGGCATTATGAATATGGCTACATGATGATCAGGCAATGTGATTAATAGGTGATTTTTTACGTGGTGCGCTGCCGCATTGTCGCATCTGCGATAGACCCATAAATTAGAAAGGTTGAATTGATCTGCTTATGTTTAGTTGTTTTTCAACGTCCGAAACATTATCTTCAGAAGAAAATGAGTGTACCCACTTTATGGATCAGTTAGGTCGACTGTGCCCCAAAACCGACTCGGAACACCCCGAATTCACGTAGTCTTTTGGCTACCGACCCTAGAGTGTATATAAAAAGCCGGAGGCGCGGAGGGAGAGCAGCCCCCGCCCGCTGTAACGAAGGATAGGCAACCGTGCGAGCCGTAGCGGCTGAGGCTGGTCGCCAGAGGCGACCAGCAAGCCGAAGCTGCGGAGGTGGCCATGGGTGCCTATCTTTTGTTACGCAAGGGCGAAGGGGCTGAACTTCCCGTAGCGCCGGAGACGATGCATAAGCAAATTTGTATTGACAACAAGTGTTTTAAGGGTTAGGTTGCTATAATAGATATTTCTCAGGAATAGTGCGTTACCTTTTCATGGGAATGGTACCAGGGATGGTGCGACACTCCCCCTCCCCCTCCACTCCTCCCAACCCACACCCTCGTGCTGCCCTATTCAAAATTCTACCACTTCGGCTCATTGTTTTGATTTTTTTCGCTTTACATCACTCTGCCCAATAGGCACTTGGCATTATTCATAATGCCCGGGCAATGTGATAAATTGATTGATTATAATCACATTGCCCGCTCTTATTGGGCATTATTCATATTGCCCGGGCATTATGAATAATGCTCGATTAATCACTTGGCCCATAATATATATATTCCCGCTATATAAAAGAATCCCCTTATTTTCTAATATTAATAATTGTCCAGAAATTTAAAATTTAAAAGTCTGCTAGACACTTCCGGTCACCTCTCTCTCTTGAAATACAAGTCCGATGTAGAACCAATTTTACAACAATTTTTTTCGTTTTCGTACTCCCGAGTGCTCTTGTAATGCGACGGTGGCGCCACGTCGCTAGCGGTATTAAAAGTTACTAATTATTCGTTGTTGGAATCGGTTTCGCATACAAACGCTACTCTTGAAACCATTTTGACAGCTCAAATTGTATTTCATATTGTGTTCTCATCTAATCATTTCCAATAGATTTCCTAAGAGATGGAAAGTTGCACGGATTGTTCCGATTCCGAAGGATGGGAAAAGCGACATAATTTCTAATTATAGACCTATCTCTATTTTGTTAAATTTTGCCAAAGTTTTGTCGAGGGTAGATCCACCACTACGAATTTAGTCACGTATCACAATACTTTAATAGAAGCTGTAGATAGTGGCCTACAAGTAGACGCTATCTACACTGATCTCTCAAAAGTCTTCTACAGAGTGTCATAAAACCCTTATACAAAAACTTGCAAACTATGGTATTTGTGGTTCACTCTTAGATTGGTTCACCTCTTATTTGCAGGAGAGATCGCAATATGTTGTTGTAAAGGGATTTCAATCTGACTCATATATTTCAACCTCCGGTGTTCCCCGAGGATCTCACTTGGGACCTTGGCTATTCAATGTATTTATTCATGACATTGCAGAAAATATTCAGCACAGCAAAGTATTTTTATACGCAGATGACCTTAAATTAGCCAGAGTTATAAAAGACAATTATGACAGTGTACTTCTTCAGCAAAATATAAATCAATTATACCTATGGTGTCTAAACAACAACATGCAATTAAATATTAATAAATGTTTTCACATCAAGTTTACCCGGAACAGGACAATTTTTGGCACGAATTATAATATAAATGGATGTTTACTTCAAAAGGTTGATCAAATCAGAGACTTACGCCCAAATACTGGAACGCAACTTAAATATAAATGGCGCTTAACTACTTTAATCCCGATTAAATGTACTGGCTAATTGGGCCGTGCGCTGTTAAGAGCAACTTATTATTTGAATGGCGTTCCAGTATTCGGGCGTTAGGTGTATACTTTGACTCAAAATTAACATGTCTACCACATATTGATACAATCATATCTAAAGCTTCTAAGATATTGGGTTTCGTTGTAAGAAATTGTAAAGTTTTTAAGAACCCGAACACCAAAATTGTTATTTATAATTCATTTGTTAGAAGCGTACTTGAATAATGCAGCAATGTTTGGTCACCTCACTACAACACCCATCAATTACGTATTGAGAGGATCCAAAAAAGATTCCTTAGACATCTCGTTTATTGTGACAAGTTTGGAAATAAGTTAAAAACATATGATGCCAAATTGTAACATTATAAAATAAAAAAAAAATTGATAAAAGTTAACTTATTTGGTGTTGACTTTTACTTTTTGAAGTTGTATCATGTTCTAAATTTGTTAGAAACTTTATAAAATGGTCTATTTGTAATTGCATAAATATGATTGTGGCAATTTAGGATGTAAAACCAAAAGATTGACAAAATGAACGACTTATTATTAGTGCCGAAAAGGCGTTGTTTATTTTTTTTAGCACACGAAATTAATACTATTGCACGATACATGACAAAACACACAGGAACTCTGTTTAACGCCTTATGATTGTACTTAAATTTGTGCAATTCAATAATTACAGATTCATTCGGACATTATCATGTATCGAAAGCATTATTGATCCAATTGACTTCATAGAATCATAATTTATGGTGATTTTAAAACCAAATTATTTAGTACTACGGACCTAAGACACTCGTTTTACCCAATAATACGTAGCACGTACCTTCATAATATTATTCAATTAATTTCTTTTCAGTCACACACTTAATCAATAATTGTAATATAGGTCTTCCAAAACAACAAGCATAATTAAAGCATACTTTATCATAATATGAACATGCGCAGACTCCACCGTACCACTGTACGCGATGACTGAATTGTTTATTTAATTTGACATGAATTGTATAAACAAGTGTCTCGAACTTCATAGCAGTCGTAGTTTGTTTTATTCGGCTTGAAACAAAGCTTTTTGATCCAAGCGTTATGAAGATTTTATAATATTCTTATTATTTTGGAATATAAACGATCTATTTACTGTTTAATTCAAGGTTTAATTGATACATTTTAAAGCAAATAATAATGATTAAGAACATTTTACCGATTTTTTTCTCTGACAGACATCATCACTATTATATGTCTCGGGCGGCTAACTTCACGTGTAACTTCCGATCCTGAAACAATAACAATATCAATGCAAGGCTTAGGATTTGTATTTCCAGAGTAGCGATATTGTACAAATCGGTTCCGAAATTGGTCTGATATTGTCGTACGACGTACGTCTACTCTTGAAATTAATATCAATCATATTGATATTAATTTCAAGAGTAGACTAGCTGGTCCCACTTCGAGTCCCTTTCGGACAACGAAAAATAAAGTCCAAACTATTATTTTGAGGGACGCTATTGTCGTACTATTTCAGAATATAAGGTGGCAGATTGGATGATGTTGCCCAATATCGCCCAATCTCCATATTGTCATCAATGGGCAAAGTCTTAGAATCCATTGTTAATAAAAAAATAATAGATCACGTGCTGTCTTCAATCGACCCAAATCAGCATGGCTTTTTGCCACATAAATCCACTAATTCCAACTTAGTCGGGTACGTGTGTGACATTGTAGACACAATTGATAAGGGTGGGGAAGTGCACGCGGTATATACAGATTTCAGAAAGGCATTCGACTTGGTCAACCACACATGTTTGCTACAGAAACTAGCTAATGCGGGCATTCATGGATCCTTACTTCGTTGGTGTGAATCTGTCACACCAACGCAATCGGTCACAGCTGGTTCATATACGCGGTTTCAAATCTCATCTATGTGATGTTCCTTCAGGAGTTCCCGAAGGATCCCATGTTGGGCCCCTTTTCTTTATAGTGTACATCGATGACATCAAGCAAGTTATCAAGTCTAGATTCAAATTATACGCCGATGATTTGAAAACATTATCTTGATTGTGTCCATTCGACAATTTCATTGGACGAGCGGAATGGCTACTATTGTTTGACGTCTGATTTCAGTCAGCAATGCTATCGCCCTAGTCCTAGTCAAGTTTGCCAATAGCAGCTATATCCTAAGTTGGTCACAAAATTTTAACCGGTAAATCACTTTAGTTAATGTAATTATTCTATGAAGTATTCCTCAATCCACCCATATATGATTTTGACTCACGTAAAACAGTGTGTCTCGATTAACATTGTAATTCTAATTGATCGCCTGTGTAAGTGCCGCTGATGATTGAGTTGAGTGCGCATGCCCTCGGTCAACCCTATTTATTATGAAGTTGCGATGGCACAGTATCCTTATAAAGCTTTCTCGATAATCGACCCAAATAAAACCGGCATGACCGGTGGGCCGGCGCGGCCGCGCGCATCGAAAGTGTATGGAACATTAACCGCAGCGCCCA
The DNA here is from genome assembly GCA_009982885.2 of Hyles vespertilio. Classification (NCBI taxonomy): domain Eukaryota; kingdom Metazoa; phylum Arthropoda; class Insecta; order Lepidoptera; family Sphingidae; genus Hyles; species Hyles vespertilio. Next base: position 444,166 of record CM042814.1, on the reverse strand, counting down.
AACGGCAAACACGCACACTATCATCTGCAAGTGCCCCTTTACCTTACAACTCAATACATCAGCTCAAGTGATAATATAAATATAAAATATCCTTTTTTTTACAACAGAAATCCGAATGGCCATTCACCTCATTTGATTATTATTGATCGCTGATGTTCATAAATACGAACAAATCCCATTGATCGTTGAGTGGGCTTGGGGACGGTCCTATTGTGAATCTCACAAGAAAATACGCTACGAAATAAATCTATGAATAAAATAATTTAATTAAAAATTAAAAGACCGACTTCAATGTGCACTACAAAGTAATAAATAATATATATTTCATTGTGCTAGCACACATTGATTAATTTTCTTATTGACTAGACTAGCCAATAAATCTTAAATACGTAATATTTTGAAGGCGGGTCGCCAAGTGCCAATCGAGAACAAATTTAAGTAATACTCAATACTCAATACTCAATACTCAATATCTTTATTGCACACCACATGTTATAAAGATGTTAACATTTTATAAAAGGTACAATGTGGACCCTGTTGGGCACGGCAACAATTTAGGAGAGAGGAGGAAGCCATATTATTAATTTTATGTATTAATATGTTTAGTATATCGAATCGTTATAAATTATAATTAGTGAACATATTCGTATTTAACATGCACTTTTATATAATGTAACACAGTTGAATATTACCTACTTGTAGATGTATCGTTGGCGCTCAGTTAGGTCCATATGTATACTAGAAACAAATTAATTTAACATTTTAATATTGATCCTACGTATACATTTGTTGAAATTTTAATAGAATTAATATGTGTCATATGTGTGGTCTAATTTTAATTTATTGCATATGATCAAAGATATAGTGGTCAAGGGTTTCAACTCCAGGGTACACCATTGACTTATTGGAGTCACTTGCATATTTATATGTGTATACAATTACTTTAACAGTGATAGGAATCATAGTGAGGAATGTATAAGAAAGGCAAGGGTTGTTAAGTTTGTATGTTTCGCTCGATTGTAGATAAGTCCGATGCTCAACAATGTTAATTAAGAGCTGATATATTAGGACGGGCGATTTTTCTATTATGTAGTTATCAGGACAGGGATTGGAATTTGCACCAGATATGACTATAGACTCTCGCCCCCAATCACACCGAGGGACAAAACACGCAAGGCGTAACGTGGGTGTCCTGGTTGATACCAGGAGAATCTGCATACCCCTTCTGGGAAAATGGCGTGAGTTTATATAGATTAAGGTAAATTAATATTGCGTGTAAAATTGCGTATTTTTCGTTAGGATGTTTTACACAAATTAAATTTAAGTGTAGGGCGTCGTGTTCGTCATTTGGCGACCCGCCTTCAAAATATTACGTATTTAAGATTTGTTGGCTAGTCTAGTCAATAACAAAATTGATCAATGTGTGCTAGCACAATGAAATATATATTATTTATTACTTTGTAGTGCACATTGAAGTCGGTCTTTTAATTTTTAATTAAATTATTTTATTTATTACTTTTTAGTTTTCATAAGCATTGCAATAATGCCAAAGGTAATCATATAATGAAAAACTGGAATCAATGTATACAAAAAATGAACCAATGTGATCCTTTATAATTTCAAAAACGAAAATTAATATTTTATGATTTTTAAGGAAGCTACACTGTCATTTCGTTTTTATGATAAAGAAAATACTAAAATCGGCTCAACCTGCTAGAGATATTGAGTACACTTATGCGTGGTAATCATTCGTTACCCGTTATAAAACACATATACTTAACCTAATGGACGAAAATCATTGCGTTTCTGCAAAGTTTTGTGGAGGTCTGCTCTCCAGATATGTACCTATTCATCAGATCATCACCATATTTTATGTGACCAACATTATGTTAATTATATAATTCATTTCGATTGTATAATTCGTTCCGAAGAAAAGTTATTTAAAATCATTTATTTATTGTCGCAGATATTTAGTATTTATCTTTGTATATATTCCCCCCCCCCCCTTCCCACGCCCCTTTCCATCCCCTCCCCCCTTGTAGTAGTAATAAACGTATACTGAACCTAATGTAAAAAGAATTATTGTTGTACTGTTCAATTTTGAGGAGTTCTGCCCTTCAGGTCCAAAGATATTCATCAGGTCTTCACAATATTTTTTTGGTCTAAATTATCATATAATACTCTTTGACAAAAAAGTTATTTTTAAGTCGGTTAAGAACTGCCGGAGATATTGAGTATTAACAATTGTACCTATTTTCTACCCCCCCTCACCCCCCACCCCACCCTTTTCCCATTTTTACCCACCCTTTGTAATAATATACTTATACTTAATCTAACGCAAAAAGAATTAATGCTGGACCGTTTAATTTTGAGGAGTTCTGGTCGGTAGATCCTAAGATATTCATCAGGTCTTCACCAATTTTATATGGGACCAACCCTGTATATCATGCTTTCCAACAAAAAAGAAATTTTCAAAATCGGTTCACAATTGCGGGCGTAATCGCGTAACAAACATACAAAAAAAAAATTCAGTCGAATTGATTACCTCCTCTTTTGAAGTCGGTCAAAAAGTGATGACACCTCGGTTGGGAGAAGGTTGGAGAAGACCCGGCCAAACAAACTTATGGGGCTTACATTGCCACTGGAAACTACGCCACGCGACCGAGTTCTGTGTAGAGTCCAGCGAGTCAAACTCAGTGAGCTCGGTTTTGGTTTGTCATGTTTATTTTATTTTTCTCGATCCGTAATAATATATATTGATAGGTAAGATGTGGATGTGCTCGTAGCATTAAACCATCAGTGGTAATATAGATATCCCTCATGACGCAACACAACACGAGTGGCTGCTGGCACTGGTCGTGCGCACGTCGCGGTGCGTCGCGTCGCTGCGCCGCTGCTGGCCTCGTGCCGCCAACCATTCATGGATGCTCTCTATAACGCTACCACTTGATGCTGTTGCTAGCGAAGGAAAACATTGCCACGTGAGAGACTAGTTTACAATATTTTCCCATATAAAAGTTATTAGTATTAGTGTGTCCATAACATAGAAACGAATATCACGGGACTCCGCAATGCATTGCTTTCAAGGACTTGTTAGTACCGTTTAGTTAGTCTTTTTAGCAATTTAGACTTTTCACTATAAGTTTTCTATTAGCATTAGTGACATAATAGTTATACCTATGTATCTGATGTGTTCTCTCTATTGGAAGCTATTAAAAAAATGCATAGCCAGCCTTATTATAATGTAATTAAATAACACGTAATTATTGATTTCTGTGCGTGTGTTTATAATAACTATGACAAGTACGAGAACACGGGCGCGGGGCGACACAGCGCGGAAGTGTAGTCAAAAGGCATGCTGTGTCAGCTGTGCGGTTACAGCGCGCCGGCCCGCGCCCACGCGTCCCCGCTCGTGGGCGGCGCCCCGCGACCATTGTAGCTGCAATTAACCCGACACTCGCCGGGATCAGGGTTTTTGCCACTGATGCTGTAAATGCTCTGGTGAATCCCACTATTACAAAACATATGCAAAGCAACTCAATAATAACATGTATTGAGTTTTTCTATACATTTACGAGCACATGCGTAAAATATAATTACTTTTATTTTTATCGAAATCCGCTTAAGCAATATATCATATACACTTACTCTAAGCATTTAAATAACTAATGCTAATAATCTGTGAAGTGATATAGTGAGTGCGTGTCATGTCGCGGCACAGCAGGCGGCAGCCCTACCGTGGTGGTAGAGAGAGTGTCGATCACTGACTGGTGACGAGGTGACGAGGTGCCGTGACGTCAGGCGTGCGGGCGGCCATCTGAAGCGGTGCAGCGACCGGCCGCGACCCTGACCGCCGCCGCGCGCCGCCCGCCGTCATCTCTATTTATACACGGGACATCGCGCTGTAGCCTGCCGCTACCAACAGGACAACCAACACTTTATAGTGCCCATGGAGTTAACTGACCACTAATCGAAACCTGTCACGCCGAAACACATACACGTACTATACATTCTATTTATAATTTATTGAAGGCTTAAGAATCTAAGATATGATCTTATTAATAGGCTGTGCTGTGATCACAAGTACTTTTTAAGGTGAATTGGCAATAGCTCTGTAACCTTAAAGAACTCTTCCTATTTTTCCTGTAAATGGAATAAGTTAAGAACAATGGCGAATAAGGTAAATAGTCTGGCGGCGTGCGTCACAAAGGCGACGACATCGCCTTGACCCAATTGTCGGGGTAAGCGGCCTGGGGCAACACGACCCAGTTGCGCGGCGCAGGGGACCGCGGGGCGCTGCGGGCAGGGAGGGACGCGGATAACATCTGTAACGCACGGAGAAAACAACGCTGGGCAAGTTTTATTGCTAATCAACCGCAAGCTCCCGAGAGAACCTGCCACGCCTTGTACGTGCTCGTTGCAGAGTTATGTGGTCCGCATTCACTTGTACTCGTAATAAAACAGGCGAAAGCTTACGCTTATAATTTCGTTATTTTAACGGCTGTGAAGTAAAGCAGCAAAATGTTGACAACAATTTATATCGATATTTATATAATGAGAGCTGTGAAAATCGCCGTCGTCGTCGCTCAAAATATGTTTTGTAATATCAGGAAGATGCCGTCATGGTTGCTATTGAAACTGTGATGTCATCCTTATATTATCGGTGTCCAGCTTCGACACTAGTCGACATTCGAACTATTTCAAAGTGTACTGAACATTATTGTAGCCTGATTGTTATTGTGCTCACCAGTATCGCCTAAACCTTTAAATAATGTAAATTCTAATCTTAAACGACCATACGGAAAAATATTAAATCATAACATAAAAATAAAACAGTTAACTCTCATCATATCTCAATTATGTTGATATAATATGACTTATATATTATTTATGATGTCCCTGAAAGGGTTGGCCCGGATGTCGAAGATATGCATTCTAACGGCCGATGCCAATAATCAATCGAAAAAATTAGATTGAAGTCAATCTGGATTGTTTTCTACTTTTAGATTTGTCATTTACCATGTTGCCATAGTTTTTTCACTACTGAGATTGATTATTGGCAATATAGTAATAATAGTAATAATATTTATTTATCCTCTCATACAAAAAAAAAGGGTACAACATGTTAAAATTACAAATTGGATGTGAGACTGGTGTCTGATATAGGCAGGGCCTGTGTTTCAGATCACCAGGATCTTCACGCAATGTGGTTACATTTTGCTTGCAGCTCGTTAAATACATTAGAAGTAGATAAATAAATCTATCTATAATATAATATATATATTATATATTAAATATGGGTAGTCCTTTTATTTTAAACTAACATAATCAATAACAAGTAGGAAACAAAACAATTGAGATTTTTTAAGAACTAAAAATGAATGTAACAAATAAATTGACACTCTATCTAAAACAATGTTAACAAATAAGAAATTAAAAGAAATAAAATAAATTCGACAGTAAAAATATTAATGCAGTTCACTATTTTCATTTATTATTGGCAATAATAAAGTAAATAGCTTAGTTATCTTAAAACGTTAACAGATTAGAATTTAAAAGAATCAAGATTAATGTAACAATAAAAATAACAAATGAAATATACTATTTTAAAATTTTATGGGCAGGCAGCTTCTAATTTTATTATTAAATTAAATTAATTTATTTAATTTAAAGTTATTGCTATAAGACAAAATGTAGGAATAAAAAACAAGCAGTGCGTGTGTGTGCGTGTGTGTGCGTGTGTGTGCGTGCGCGTGTGTGTGTGTGTGTGTGTGTGTGTGTGTGTGTGTGTGTGTGTGTGAGTGTGTGTGTGTGTGTGTGTGTGTGTGTGTGTGTGTGTGTGTGTGTGTGTGTGTGCGTGTGTGTGTGCGTGTGCGTGTGCGTGTGCGTGTGCGTGTGCGTGTGCGTGTGCGTGTGCGTGTGCGTGTGCGTGTGCGTGTGCGTGTGCGTGTGCGTGTGCGCGTGCGCGTGTGCGTGTGCGTGTGCGTGTGTGTGTGTGTGTGTGTGTGTGTAAAACATTTTACTCATTTATGTGCGCCTAATCATATGTTAAGCTAAGGGGGTTAGGAGACGTTCAGTATCATCATAGCTGTGATCTTGTAACCATTCCGTTACTTTCTTTTTACAACTTATCTTAATCAGTAAATATAGTTTCAGTTTTTTATTTATTGTGTTGTAAAGGTACGGTCCAAGAAAGCAGAAAAACCTGTGAGAGAAACTTGTATTTAATCTTGATATTGTGCAAACAATATTAGTTCCACTCCTCTTTTGTATATCGATTGAATCATATAACAACAATGAATGTTGTCTCAATAATACAGCACGGATAAAAAGCTGACGAATTGTCAACACCTTGCATAGTTCAAATAATCCAGCTGTTGAGAGAAGCTTGGGTAAGAAGTAGCTGACTTTTAGTATTGTTCTTTGTGCTCGCTCCAAGTAAATTAAATTTGTTTTATTAGTACCTCCCCAAACAGAAATACAATACGTGAATATAGATTGACATAATGCGAAATAGACTGATTTGATAATATTTTCATTAGCAACATGCCGAAGTGTTTTAAATATATAAATAAGTTTTCGAGTTCTGTCTGCTAAAGAATTAATATGTTCCCGAAAGTTGAGTTTATCAATTTAGAGCAAAAACATGAAAGTGTGCGGACTGCTGTATTACATGTGTGGGCATAAATATCTAGGTCTGGTATGGACTGTTTCTTGATAGAATATGTCATATATTTGGTCTTTTCGACATTGAGAGTAAGGCTATTGTTATACAACCATTTTGTGATTAGGTCGAATCCTTTTTGAGCGGTATCGTATACATCTTCCCAAGTTTCACCACTAAATAATAGGACCGTGTCATCTGCAAATGTGATAATTTTACCACAAGATAGTTTAGTTTTACACAAATCATTTATATAGGCAAGAAACAGCGTCGGACCCAGAATACTACCCTGTGGCACACCATACTCAATAGGAAGCTCAGCGCTAATCCAATTATCAATTTTTACAACTTGAGTCCTGCTAGTAAGGTAGTTTGTGATTAGCTGGTGAGGTAGTCCTCTTATACCAAGCTTTTCGAGTTTCCTTAACAGAATTGGAATAGAGACCGTGTCAAAAGCCTTAGCTAGGTCAATATAGTATCAGAAAAAAGATTGAGCTGTCAATCTAAAACGGCAAATTTTAGATTGGGATTGTTTATTGGCAGCGGCTGTAAGACGTGATAGTCTGAGCTTATCCCCATGGCTGGCACAAATGTAACGACCTACATAAATATTGAAATGTAATTAAAGTATTGAACTAAATTTTGTGTGAAAGCTTAGAAAAGCTTTTGTACAAGCTTAGGTTGACTGTCCCGATGGCAGTGCTATTATAGTACGTTAACAACGCTCCGATGAGAATCCCGTGTCGGGCAAAGGAATATTGGCATTTTCTTTTCATTATCAGCCCGGAGTCCGGAATAGGCTATTTGACTAATTTCTGGAAACCATACCTCATTATGAAGTTGGGTCTATAGGCCTTACAAATATGGGTTATTTTTAATTATGATATCTATATAATTTAAAAATAAATTTACAAAATACACTGAATAATTACACTGTCAAAACGCTTTGTCGGACAATATGGCGTCAGTTCGTAAACATCCGTTCCACAGATTCATTCGCATATGTCACTCATTCTCAAATCAACCATAGATCAATTAATCAATCAATCATCCGAATGTGTTTTTGTCAAAAAATATATAATTATTTTTCTTTCTTCACGTTTTATTACATTGGACATGTTAATATTATTATGTCACGAGTATAAATGTCAATTAAGAGCGTTTATACCCTTTGCGCGCTTTTTGGCTAAAAAACAGGACTTTTAAACGAGTTAATAGCCACCAATAAACAATTTAAAGGAAAAATAATTAGTACTCATTTTAGAAAAGGTTGTCATCTAGGGATTTTGGTGGAAACATTATAGATTGATGGATAATTTGTGAGCACTATAAGGATTACTGAACACAAGTTTCGTTATTCAGGCTTTAAATGGCAATTTAGAAGCTTAAGATATCCGAAATCACTAAATATAAGATGAAAATAAAAATATTATCTGACTAATAAGACCCTTATGGAGGGATTTTGCTGAGAAAAATAATCTTTTTATGTTTAGTTCCTGAAAAATAAAAATTTAAACAAGGGGAAATTATTCAGAAACTCTCGTCAAGAACATATTTTTTTCACCAACTTATCGTACATAAGTTTTCATAGCAATTCCATATTATAATAGAAGAACATCTTATCAATAAATTGCCATTTTTATATTTCAACAAAATTAGTTTTCATGTTTTGTACAAATATTTTAAAAACCACTATAAAACACGCTGTCCGACCGGTGTCAAATCAGACCGCCGCAAGGCCTTCTAGAGGGAGGACGTATCGCTCGTCGCTCCGGCTTGGCTGCAGTTGATTTTTGCCGTGCGTAGTAAAAATAGCCACTGCGATTGCCACATCTTAGTACTTTGGTAGTAAAACATATTTTTTCTTTTTATTACCTACAATGATTTTGTAGTGAGTATAAATTATGTTTCAGATAATATAATAGGATGTAATTCCGAGGCTAAATTATGTTATGTATTGTAATATAAAATTAAGTATATTTCGTAATTGTAAGGGGTTGTAGGGCCCCTAACTCTTTTCATGTGTTCGAACACGAAATGATTAATAAACGTCCGTAGTGTCTACTGATTGAACACTGATTTGAATGCAACTTAACAATGTAATAATAACGAAAATATGATTAGTATCTAAATTTGTATTGTTCATTGCTTGCACAGTAATATTTGTCTACTTATAATGCAAATAAAATATTTTTATGATATAATATTACCAATATATAAATCATAAGTTACATTTCAATTGAATATTAGAATTTTGAAGCGCACGGATCAAAGTTGGTTGCGCTGACTGTATAGCGAGCCGACGCGGCAGCTCTACGCACACAGCTTTGGTCGCTTATGTGTGCGTGAAATTAACGAAGAAATACCTTTAGTTGACTTTGCGTGCAAGGTGTAAACGCTCTTAACGCGTTTTAAAGGTATTTTTAATATTTAACTAGTTTCTCTGCCGTTATCAATCCCATTCATTTCCTGTACGTGAGTAGTTCATACTAATACATGACGTCATAGCCAATCAAAATCGTTTACGATCACGTGGCGCGAACTCAAAATTAATTAAATTGTAATTCTAGTTTTTAGCCAAAATATACAATATTTTTAATGTATGATAATGAAATTTGTTTTAAAATTAAATTATCTACACGGATGGAAACAAATAAGTCAATATTTTTTATACAGTCAAATAGCCTATTCGTGCCCGATATGGTTATAGGGTCGCTCTCTTATTGCATCGTGTGAGCGCACACAAGGCGGAACGTAGGTGTTCCGGTAGATACCAAGTAAATCTGCCTACTCCTTCTGAGAAAAAGGTGTCACTATATGTAGTAATGGTTGTATGGATGTAAAGGTTGTGTACTTGTTTTGAGTTTTATAGATTTTCATATCATGCCGTTTAGTTTCCGTACAATGCAGAAAAATACGTATTAACGCTTATAGTGGCCCACGCGTGGCAATACCTCACTACTACGATGTCAACTGGCAACGAGCAGTTGTATCTACTTCGCCAGTAGATACAACTGCTCGTTAGTCCTGTATAACAAAGTAACTATAATATGTAAGTCGGTCCTTGTGGTAGCGGATAGAATGGAGCCGCTTGGAGCATGAATCGGGACGCGCGCGTGTGGGGCTTCTTTCCCGCTGCCCACTGTGGAGGCTCGCTTGTACGTTATCCCGAGTTATATTACACTATCCGTTACACCGCCACCAATTACCCAGCAGAGCGTAATGTTACATGCACACGCGGGTCATGAGAGGTTTCGTTTAGAATTTAAAAAATAATATTTTACCTGACGGATTGTTTTACAAATCAAAACGAATCTTTTAATTTTAAAAGATACCTTGGTAAAATAATGTTATTATATCATTACTACGTATATTTATGCTGTACTCGAGGATTGTACTATAATCGTCAATGTAAAACCTTATTAAGGTATAACATTTATTAGTCAATTATAAATTAGGAGGTGATTTAGCACAAAAATCGACTGTGATGAAGATCGAATGAAACTGCCTAAAATATTGAAAATTCACGAAGATTTTTATACCATGGTCTGAGAAGCGAGATAACATCATGATGCGTACTGTGTGTTGAGTGCAGAACGTGTAGTGCGGTGTGCGCCGCCCGACGGATGCGAGGGAAATTGAATTAGCATCCCCCTCGCGAGGCGCGACGCTACACTTGACCCACTTGCACATCTCCTCGCGTAATGTTTGTATGTGCCGCCGCCAACAACCACCCGCCATCACACTACACTTACACACATCCGATTCAAAATACCCGTCACATGCTACTTGCTTAGGCTAGAAAACAAAATGTATCAGGATTTGTGTTTCTTTTTAAATGCAAAGGTAAACTATTGAAACTGTACTGTACTGTATCAGCCCATATACGTCCCACTGCAGGGCACGGGCCTACTCTACAATCGAGAGTACGATTGAGAGTGGTTAGGCCATATAGTCCACCACGCTGACTTAGTGCGGGTTGGCGGACTTACATACCATAGAAATTCTTATAAATCGCTATGGTATGCAGGTTTCCTCACGATGTTTTCCTTCACCGTTTTAGTGCGTGGTGATTGACTATCAATACACACATTATTGATAGTCAATCACCACGGACTAAAACGACTTATTATTAACTATTGGAACATTTCCCCAATAATCAATAAATATGTACCTATTTCATATAACGGGTTTTTTATATAATTAAACCTAAGCAATTTAATATTTTGCTATTATCATCACACAAATAGACAAAATTGCAGCAATTCATATAGGACGTATGATAAGTCCCTGACAAGGCCGACAGAAACGTGTGTAAACTATACAAACTCGCAATATTTTTTAGAAATAGGAATATGTTTACAGGATCTTTAATATCTGCACTCGTAGAATGGTATGTTCGGTGGCGATATGTGTGAATTAGTTGTTAGTGTAACTAGTACTGCGAGCACAGAACAGATGAATATGGTTAGAAGGGAAATAGAAGCGTTTGACGCGTCGCAAGGTGGTGCATAAAAAGCATCACTGCCGCGGAACGGATGATTTGTCAAATCAGTCGTTGTCGAAATACCTTGGAGTGTGGTGCTCCGGCAAAATAGAGTAAAAATGCAGATTTGTGCTATTTTATCTTGCAGTTGCAATACTAAAGCGTCGAATATCAATAGAGGAAGAATTTTATACCACCATTAAACCTGATTTTATTGTTTTTCACCTTTATTTCCAAAAATTGCGGCTTATTATTATAGACTACAAGCCCGTGGCAAAAAGCGATGGGTCAAATGAACCACCAGGAGACCTATTTGGTAGGATACAGGGGCATAAAATAATAATATTTAGCACTATGCCGTCACCTGTAAGCTGTCCGTCTCAGTGCAGATGAGACTTCAAAATCATCAAGGAGAGGGGTTTATTTTGGTCATTTATTTTTGTACGGCATTTCTACCATCGATAGGTCCATGAAAAATAATAGAAAGAATTTTTGCATTAAAATGTACGGCATAATTTTTTCTTCATATGTTTACCTGAGAACTATTTAAAACAACAATAATATTTAGAAAGTTGATATATTTCACTAATCTACGATAATTTAAACTTTTGAAATGATTTGAGAAAACTCATATTTTATTTTCCTCTAAATTTCTTTTCAAACATTTTTATTGAATGGCAATACTAAATAACAATTGTATTTAGCAATATCATGTTAAAAAAACAGGTTATCGTACACGATCAAATGACCTTTCAGCTTTAACAGTCAAATTTATAAGGAATTTATGTATACATTAAAATTAACAATAATTTAGTGACGGCTTTTTTTAAAATAGTAATTTTGAGTGCTACTTAATGTTATGAAACCGATGCCGTACTTTTTCAAATCACCCCCCGGACCACTGAAAGGGAGTGGGTTACAACCGCTGATTTTTCTTCCTTGTCGCATAGTTTTTGTACGGCGTTGCGGAATAATGGTTTAGAAGAGGTATTGCGACTGTATGGAACCGATGCCGTTTAAAATCAAATGACCAAATTTAGCTACAAATTTGCCGGAATATCTAACGTTCTTCCGACTTTGTGACGCACTATTTTTGTACGGCACTACGTGTTCTTTCTATTATTTTTCATGGACCTATCGATGGTAGAAATGCCGTACAAAAATAAATGACCAAAATGAACCCCTCTCCTTGATGATTTTGAAGTCTCATCTGCACTGAGACGGACAGCTTACAGGTGACGGCATAGTGCTAAATATTATTATTTTATGCCCCTGTATCCTACCAAATAGGTCTCCTGGTGGTTCATTTGACCCATCGCTTTTTGCCACGGGCTTGTAGTCTATTACGACATTTTGAAGAATTCGATAATATGATAGACGAAAAATCAAAAATATACATTGCTGATTACGCGGACACACAATGTACGCGAATTCCATGTTCCTACGCAATGCATACGACTCATTTTTGTTATGTCAACTTCGAAATTTGTCACATGTCACATAGTGTTGTAGTCATGTACATAGTAACTATATCGATGTAGTTATAGATTTCGTATACTCCTAAAACAGTTTTCATTAAATAATGAAAATGAAATCAAATCCTTTAGTAATTTTAAATTGTAGTACTCTTAACGTTTGATAACATTGACGACCTATCCTTATGTTCTAATGTCATAACTTCGCCTACTTGAGAACAACATATATTTGTGTCTGAATATACTTTATAATATTAATTCATTCGTTTGTAGGTTTCCGAGAGTGAGTCGATAAAGGCAACACGTAGAGACAACTGAATTCTTACAAAATCCAGTACGATTTGTTCTAAGTATTTATTTTCGTAAAACAGAAGACGATAAAAAATCTGTATCATAAGTAATATCATCCATCCATCAGCCAAAGGAAGTCCACTGCTGAACATAGGCTTCCCCCAATGATTTCCACAGAGACCTGTTGGAGGCAGCCTGCATCCAGCGACGTCCCGCGACCTTTACCAGGTCGTCGGACCATCTTGTGGGTGGACGTCCTACGCTGCGCTTTCCGCTACGTGGCCTCCATTCGAGCACATTCCGACCCCATCGGTCATCAGATCTCCGCGCTATGTGCCCTGCCCATTGCCACTTCAACTTGCTAATCCGGTGGGCTGTCGGTTATTTTAGTTCTCCTGCGGATCTCCTCATTTCTGATTCGATCTCGTAGGGAAACCCCGAGCATAGCCCTCTCCATAGCTCGTTGAGTGACTTTGAGCTTCCTAATAAGGCCCATAGTGAGAGGCCATGTCTCGGTGCCGTAAGTCATCACTGGCAACACACAACTATCGAAGACTTTCGATTTAAGGCACTGAGGTATTTTGGACGAGAAGACGTCGTGTAGTTTCCCGAACGCTGCCCAACCGCGTTGGATTCGACGATTGACCTCTCTCGAAGTTGGACCTGCCTAACCGGACCACTTGTCCTAAATAGACATATTCGTCAACAACTTCAAGAGTCAAGTCCCCAACACCGATGGGTGTGGGTACAACATGGACATTCGACATAATCTTCGTTTTGTCCATGTTCATTTTAAGACCCACCTGTTGGGAGACTCGATTGAGGTCTTCAAGCATAGTGCTAAGGTCTTCCAGCGATTCTGCCAAGACTACAATATCGTCGGCAAACCGAAGGTGAGATATATACTCGCCGTTGATGTTGATGCCGAATCCTTTCCACTGCCAGAGCTTGAAGGCATTTTCCAGCGCGGCAGTGAACAGTTTCGGAGATATGACATCTCCCTGTCTCACGCCTCTCTGTAGTGGAATAGCCTTCGTACTCTGATCTTGTACTCGGACCGACATGGTGGCGTTGTTGTATATATACTTCAACACTTCGATGTACCGATAGTCTATATGGCACCGCTGGAGAGACTGTAGCACAGCCCAAGTCTCGATCGAATCAAAGGCTTTCTCATAGTCCACAAACGCTAAACAAAGCGGCAAGTTATATTCCTCGGTTTTTTGTATAACTTGCCGAAGCGTATGGATATGGTATATGGTACTAAAGCCTTTTCGGAAACCGGCTTGTTCGGGAGGCTGGAAGTCATCAAACCTGCGTTCGAGACGATTTGTGATGACCCTCGAAAACAGCTTATAGACATGGCTCAGGAGCGAGATGGGCCTGTAGTTCTTCAGCAAAGTGTTATCACCTTTTTTGAAGAACAGTACCACCACGCTCCTGCTCCATGCCTCTGGCGTTGAGCCCTCAAGGAGAACGGAATTGAAGAGCCTCTGAAGGACTTAAGGACTTACATAAGTAATATACAAACCCAAAAATAATTACGGGCAACGCTTATGGAAAAACTGTATCATGGGGGTGAAATAATGAATTATTGTATGAAAAGTCAAAACCACTGAAGCTATTGACGTAAAGAAATCATAATTTTATCACAGAATACTAAACTAACAGAAGTCAAGCTCCATACAAAGCGCGCTAAATCAACGCACACATTGACAGCGTTCACCGACACGATATTTCAAACCAGTCGAGACCACTGCGAGCGCGAGTGTCACCCGCTTCGGGCATACGAATAGTAAGATGTTTTGTGCAAAGATGGAGCAAATGAATAAAAGTTATTACACTTGTATATAAAACATAATAATTGAATATAAATTTCATAAAAAAAATCATATATTATACAAAAACAATTAAAAGAAACTTAGAATAATGACATACACATTCTCAGAGAGTTCATAAATAAAATTAAAATTTATTTCTTTTATTATTGTGTTTTATACATTTTATTTAAAAATTCAATCAAACGATACGAGTGCTATTAACACGATACGTGTTTTCGCATAAGCCAGAGTTAACAACCCTTGCGCGAACGCTGAGCGTAGTGTGAGTGTGGCAACAAAAGTGAAGTACATTATGTTATGGGCCAAGTGATTAATGCGAGCAATATTCATAATGCCCGGGCAGTATGAATATTGCCGAGCCATATCGGGCCAAGTGAATAATTACAATCAAAACTCACCTATTTATCACATTGACAGGGCATTATGAATATGGCTACATGATGATCGGGCATTGTGATTAATAGGTGATTTTTTACGTGGTGCGCTGCCGCATTGTCGCATCTGCGATAGACCCATAAATTAGAAAGGTTGAATTGATCTGCTTATGTTTAGTTGTTTTTTAACGTCCGAAACATTATCTTCAGAAGAAAATTAGTGTACCCACTTTATGGATCAGTTAGGTCGACTGTGCCCAAAAACCGACTCGGAACACCCCGACTTACGTAGTCTTTTGAATACCGACCCTAGAGTGTATATAAAAAGCCGGCGGCGCGGAGGGAGAGCAGCCCCCGCCCGCTGTAACGAAGGATGGGCAACCGTGCGAGCCTATCTTTTGTTACGTAAGGGCGAAGGGGCTGAACTTCCCGTAGCGCCGGAGACGATGCAGAAGCTAATTTGTATTGACAACAAGTGTTTTAAGGGTTAGGTTGCTATAATAGATATTTCTCAGGAATAGTGCGTTAACTTTCATGGTAGTAGTACCAGGGGAGGTGCGACACTCCCCCTCCCCCTCCACTCCTCCCAACCCACCCCCTCGTGCTGCCCTATTCTAACTTCTACCACTTCGGCTCATTGTTTTGATTTTGATTCGCTTTACATCACTCTGCCCAATAGGCACTTGGCATTATTCATAATGCCCGGGCAATGTGATAAATTGATTGGTTATAATCACGTTGCCCGCTCTTATTGGGCATTATTCATATTGCCCGGGCATTATAAGTAATGCCCGATTAATCACTTGGCCCATAACACATACACAAGCTTGACTTCTGTTAGTATTCTGTGATTTTATTGTAATAAAAATGTTAATATCTCACACACAGGCCACAGCTGAAAATCGTGAAAATCCTGTATATATCGATTTGTAAAATAGTATACAAATTAAAATTAACTTTCAATGTTAGATATTGTAGTGCCATTTATTTTCCGTTTATCAACATAATACTAATTAAATAACCGTATCAGGAAAAAACATTAAGCATATCGATAAAATAAATTCCGGTACAAAAACATATTTCCATAATTTTATCTAACTTCAAATCGACTATTGCAAGCTTTCTATATTAGACTAGCTGACCCGGCCACGCTCCGCCGTGGCAACACCCATATTCTAAAACATTCCTCGAAAATATCTCATTATTTACATGACAAATTTTGACTGTCACTTCTCAAGTGAGCATAATATTGAAATGTCAAATAGTTTTTGTTAAATCTGTACCTTATTAACACATCAATGACGTATTTGATGACGTATTTCCTCGACTCAACCTCACTTGAGGATCCTCGAGGAAATAGATATATTTTTAACTAAGCATACCATTTTCGAGAATTCCTCGAATTCATTTTAAACGTCACCTCGACAGAGATAAAGTTAAGGAAGATTCGAGGAAACGTCTTAGAATACGGGTGTAGTTAAGAGCGTTTATACTCTGCACGCGCTTTTTGGCTTAAAAACAGGACTTTTAAAATGAGTTAATAGCCACCAATAAACAATTTCAAGGAAAAATAATTATTACTAATTTTAGAAAAGGTTGTCATCTAGGGATTTTGGTGGAAAACATTATAGATTGATGGATAATTTGTGAGTACTATACGGATTACTGAACACAAGTTTCGTTATTTAGGCTTTAAATGGCAATTTAGAAGCTTAAGATATCCTTAACCACTAAATATAAGATAAAAATAAAAATATTATCAGACTAATAAGACCCTTATGGAGGGATTTTGCTGAGATAAATAATCTTTTTGTGTTTAGTTCCTGAAAAATAAAAATTTTAACAATGCGAAATTATTCAGAAACTCTCGTCAAGAACATATTTTTTTTCACCAACTTATCGTACATAATTTTTTATAACAATTGCATATTATAATAGAAGAACATCTTATCAATAAATTACCATTTTTATATTTCAACAAAATTAGTTTTCATATTTTCTACAAATATTTTAAAAACCACTATAAAACACGCTGTCCGACGTGGATCAAATCAGACCGCCGCAAGGCCTTCTAGAGGGAGGACGTATCGCTCGTCGCTCCGGCTTGGCTGCAGTTGATTTTTGCCGTGCGTAGTAAAAATAGCCACGTGCGGACTGCGATTGCCACATCTTAGTACTTTGGTAGTAAAACATATTTTTTCTTTTTATTACCTACAATGATTTTGTAGTGAGTATAAATTATGTTTCAGATAATATAATGGGACGTAATTCCGAGGCTAAATTATGTTATGTATTGTAATATAAAATTAAATATATTTCGTAATTGTAAGGTGTTGTAAGTACCAATATTTTTTTGAAGTGAAAACTTCTTTACCGGCGTTGAGCACTTTTTCTGTAATGGGTATAAAATCTTAAACTCGCGTCAGGACACGTGACCTGATCGTAAGACGAAAAGCGTAAGACGGATGGAGAGTAGACAGCTGTCAGTTAGCTGTCAGTTTATAAAGCTTTGATGAATTGCCAATGATTTTGAGTGGAGATTTCAACATAAACTTCGCAGACGATAAAAATCAACTATTAATTGAATTTTTAAATAATGAATTTGGTTTAACTATGTCGAATGATCGCAATCTTAGCACAACGGAATACAAAACTACTATTGATGCGGTCTTTATTAGACATTTAAATAGGTTCGAATCAAAACTGTTCGTTTCTTACTTCAGCTACCATAAACCTATCGTATCAGTTTTAGAGATTGGCGATGATAGTTCTGGTAATGATGATGGTGAAAAAGTCGTTGAAATTATGGATGAAAGTTGATTTTTCGGAGAGATAAACTTTTTAATGTAAAATAATTGTAATAGTTTTAAAGTGTTAAATTTTTAATGTAATATAAATTGTCATGTTTGTGTACGATAGCGCAATAAATGAATATTGTATTCTACCACATAAATGATAGTACTTTTATACTGATAAAGCAATTGGTGCAAAATTATTCCCTAACCATTCCAAAATATCAAACATGCTCAACGTTAATAATCAAGTTTTTTTTATTCTTGAGTCTGAAAACAATCATCATCATCAGCCCATATACGTCCCACTGCTGGGCACGGGCCTACTCTACAATCGACAGTACGATTCAGAGTGGTACTGAAAACAATACTAATGCGGAATTTAAATTTGTCCCCCAGCGCATCTAAAAGTATCAATTCAAAAAACAATGTCCGTAATGAAAACGAAAAATTACACTTATATGTAATTAGATATATTTTGGTGTACTCTGGCAAAACGCTTCGATAGAGTATACCTTGTTTAAAATGCAATAATCTAAAAAAAACAATGGGCTATTTTGGTAGATATGGACATCGTTTTATATTACACTAGCGGCCCGACCCAGCTTCACCTGGGTGCATATATTTTTGATTCCACTCCACGCCAAATATATGTTGTTTTTGGTATAAACTCTTGTATACCTAAACTTGACGTAGATATCCTACTGTCCGGCTCAATCCCGTTTCATCCGCCTGTTCAGTCTCTTCCCAATCCATCCCGTCCCTTCTCTTTATTATCCATCTGGTTTTATAACGTGCATTTACATTTCGTCCTAACAAATCTGTCAGCTATCCCACCCCTCTCCGGTACCTATTTTACTTTATGTCCCTTCTACCCATATGTATCCATATACATAAACATATAAAGGTTGCCTTATGAATTTTTAACATTAAAAACTTTAGCGTTTTTTATCGTCCATCCAATATTCCTTCTCTTATTTCAGCACCAAAATGCTGTTTTTCCATAAAAATATTGCACGCCATTACATTTTGTTAGTAATAAAGAGTCAAAATATAAAATTTCATAGACATAACTTCAGTGGTTTCGATTTTTTATGTTTAGAAAAAATAAAAAAAATGAATACAAAAAAAGTTTGCCCAATTTTAATAAAAAATAAATTCTATCGAATCTTTTGACCGTTTCCAGCAACATTTTCGATATTAATTAAAAAACGTATACTTACAACACAAAAGCCGTTGTTGGTGAAAGCTCGTGCCACGTGTTGAGTACTTTTGAGGTTATGAAAATCACTTGATTAACTAATCGTGCAAAATACACTCAAAATTGATAATCACCTGTAGACATCTGGCGGGGATAACTAATTAAATGACGATTGATCAGTTTTCGACCGGAGAGGAAAAATGATTAAATTACTAAAATGGCTATTAAAAAATAAGGGTTGATCGTAGAAGGGTGAAAATTGAGGATTGTATGTATTTTTGTATGTTGTATCATAAAAAAATAGAAATTAAAAATTTTGTCTAAAAAAATATAAAAAAAATTTAGGGGTGGACTACCCCTAACATTTAGGGGGATGAAAAATAGATGTTGGCCGATTCTCATAGATACCGGATAAGCACAAAAAATTTCATCAAAATCGGTCAAGCCGTTTCGGAGGAGTATGGCAACGAAAACTGTGACACGATAATTTTATATATTAGAAAAATAAGGGTTGATCGTAGAAGGGTGAAAATTGAGGATTGTATGTATTTTAGTATGTTGTATCATAAAAAAATAGGAATTAAAAATTTTGTCGAAAAAATAAAAAAAAAATTACGGGTGGACTACCCCTAACATTCAGGGGGATGAAAAATAGATGTTGGCCGATTCTCAGACCTACTCAATATGCTCACAAAATTTCATGAGAATCGGTCAAGCCGTTTCGGAGGAGTATGGCAACGAAAACTGTGACACGAGAATTTTATATATTAGATTTAACAAAATTACGCGCAAGACGCCGTATCTAGATTTCTAATTTTGTTAATATTCCAATTTGTTTAATTTTAATTTTATGATTGTAGATTTCATTATGTTTTTTATTTTTTATTTTAATTTGATTTCAGTATTACTTAGCAGTTATTTGTTATTCAATGCATATTGTGACGCCTGCAGGTAGTGCATTTAACATGTTACCAAATTGTGTGTGTATTAAATATAAGAAACAATGTAATTACCATTGGATGTCCTTAAATAAATAAAATAAAATAGATAATATTATATACACGACTAGCGGCCCGGCCCGGCTTCGCCTGGGTGCAAATACAGATTCCAGTCCATATTTTATTTAAAATCAATATGACAGCCGTTGTCTAAACTGTTTATCCAATTTCAATCCCTTTGCCTGGATGAAGATATTGTTTTATTCTACTCCACACCAGATACATGTTGTTTTTCGTATAAGCTCTTGTATACGTAAACATGAATTAGCTATCCTACTGTCCTGCTCAATTCCGTCCCATCCCGTCTGTTCAGTCACTTCCCGATACGTCCCGTCCTTTCTCTTCATTAACCATCCCATTTTATACCGTGCATTTACATTTCGTCCTATCAAATCTGTCAGCTATCCCAGTACTTTCCCCTCTATTATATCTGTGCCTTATAAACTTTTGACATTAAACACTTTAGCGATTTTGATTATTTATCCATGCAATATTCCATTCCTTATTTCACCCCCACTATGCTTCATGTTTTCCAAAAATATTACGCCGTTACTTTTTGTTAGTAATAAAGAGATGAAATATAAATTTTCATAGAAATACACTCACACACACAATTCATGTAGTAACAATTATATTAAACTGGTTTCTCAAGACACAGGCAATGCCTAATTTGAGAATTCCTCCAATATTCTCCATAATTATAGAAATTTTGTTTTTTTTATTCAGTTCAGTTCAGTAAAAGAAGTAAAACTTCTTACATGTGAATATTATTTATTTAATTGTCCTATATTTATGTAGCTTCATAATATACTCTTTAAGTTACACAAAATAAAATTTCTGAACGCATGCATAAATATTTGACAACCAATTTAAATGTCAACCACTTTTCATTATTGTCATTAATTTACACATATAAAATCTAAAATACGCCATTAATCGAATATTGTAGATATATGTTGTCGATTCGAAACCTTTATTTAAATACGTTATTTAATTTGAGGGAAGAGTTAACTGTATCGACAGTATGAACATTAAATGTTTGACAGTTACAAACCCATGATCATTTTGTATGGCAAAATGTTTTTTCCTTTATTTTATACTTTCGTCAATTTAGTCGAGATAAAAACTATCTCACCCTTTAAGTCGGAACAAATAACACATATCTACAAAATTTCATTATAATCACTTGAGTGGTTTAGGAGTCCATCGCGGACAAACAACGTGACACGTGAATTATATATTTAAGATGTACACATTTTTTGAATTTTGTTCTATTTCGTCAGCCGTCAATGAAAGACAAAGGAAAGATAGATCATTTTACGTTAGATGGTAGTTGAAGCTTGACCGTCTTTTGCGTCTCCCGTCAAATAAACAAAGATCATCATCACATCACGCTTGAACGATACCCAAAAAAAAGGTTTTTTGTATCTTCCTTAGAAATTTTCCAATTTTTCTCACTCCTTAAACCTTCCCAGTACTTTTACGAATATTTCAATACCAAAATCAGCCAAATCGGTTCGTGCGTTCTGGAGTTATAGCGTCAGGAAGGAAAACCCGACTTATTTTTATATTATACGACGACGCTGGTTTTCATACAATTTGACGGTTATTGCCTTTCTAACCGTATTCAACGGTTCTGTGACTGCGAGTGAAGGCGTTATATATGTGTTGCAGGAGGCGGAGCTGAGCACGTGGACGTCGTTCCTGCAGCGCGCCGTGGACGCCACCTACAACACCGAGGTGGTCATCGACAACCTGCACAACATGATCGGTGAGCACTGACCACTTGCCACACGTCGACCACCGCGCTGGGCTCGGATTTTGTAAATCACGTCTCTTTCCCCCAGGGGGTACGCACTAGGCAGAGATGCTACCGAAGGTCACCTACGTTACCCCTTGTGTTTTGTCCCACGATGTGATAGAGATAGAGAGTGTATCGCCATATCGGAGACAAATTCCTGACTCCGAGCTGATAATGAATAGGAAAATCCAATATCAATTTGCCCGTCCCGGGATTCGAACGCAAGATCTCAGCGTTGTAATCGTAATGTAGCAGGCAGGCCGGATATTTCAACAAAACCTTTATTGCTTATTATTATTATTTATTTATTTATTCTTTACTGACTACTGACTGCAATAAACTTGATGGTTAGTGCAGGCCAGTTCAGATAAGTACTGCGTGTGTCGCCGTGAGATAGAAACGTATCGCCCGTTGACACCATTATGTCTGCCTGACGATCCGGATGTATAGTTGTGTAGCTGAAACGCGACACACTTGCGGGAGGCACGCTGGTGGCTTCTTGACTACTATGTACTGTAGTCGCTACTTCGGCGGATGCATGTAAACGTACTACTATCAGCTGGCAGCTAAAGGAGTTTTACAGCAGAGCTTTACCACGACATCACTTAAGTAGTGACCAGCATTAATTCAACTTAGTGGTAGACTTATAGAGTTTTGCTATAAGGTAGTACAAATTAATTTAATATTACTATCGATATCATATCACCAGTTCATTGCTGTTGAGTCGGACGGTTCCCTCAACGCCACCACTGAGATCTGGCAGAAAATATTCCAGATTCGTCACTGTGATCACACTGAGTGTCGTCACGCAGCACGCACCCGCCTCGAATTTATCGCCGGTTGAGATTTATCGTACCACGTTACATCACACTATCGAGATATTTTCGCTCAGAACATTATGGGCTCGTATATAGTTTGATTCCGCATTTAAAAATATCGTCGATTATATAACTGCCCAATATGCGATCACCAATAATATTACATCTCGACAGAGCGTTCCGCGCTCCTCGATACTGTCACGATACTCGATCAGCATCGATGCGATTTTTTTCCAATACGGATCGTCAATAACTTATAATATAATAACGATTAGACGATATAATTATGAAATGGCAAGCGGTTGCGTTCTCGTCCACACCGGGCTTTCCGTGTGTCAATGGAGGGATAACAGTGTGCGTGTGTCGTGTTGCAGCGGAGCAGAGGCGCTGCGTGCGCGAGGTGTCTGAGAGCACGGTGTTCGCGTCCATGTGCGGCGCCGACGCGGGCGACGCCGCCGAGCCGCGCGACGACGCCGAGCTCGCCGACACGGCCGCGCCCGCCCCCGCCGCCCCCGCCTCCCCGCTGGAGCGCCGCGCGCCCTCCGCCGCGTGCAGCACGCCCATCGCGCGGGACTAGCCCCCGCCGCGCACCCCGCGCACCCCGCGCACCCCGCGCACCCCGCGCACGCTGTGCGGCCTGCTGCGGCGCGGGCTGGCGCGCTGCTTCCCCGACGCCTAGCCGCGCGGTGCCGCCGGCGGCGCTCGTCAACCGGTATAAATAGCGGTGGCGCGACCGCACCGCGACCTTCTCGGGGCCAAATTATATTTTTATTTTATGAATGTGTAATGAACGAGCAGGATGTGGCGGACCGGCGGACGCCGCTGATGCCGCCGTTATTTATGACTCAACGGCGCGGCCGCGGGTGCCACTAAGGGCTCTGTGGCAGATGCAGCGAGTGCATATGGACTTGAGCCACCGACGACACTGCCTTAACGCGTGTGTTCAATGAGCGCAAACTGCCAATATTATTAATATACGTCTGTTGTTCACAACGACATCCACAATTTCATGTTTTCTGTAGAGTTATAAGGTTTCGCCTCTTCAAGATGTTTATACGAGTACCTGCTGTTGTGAGACATCTACAAGGTGTGAGGTTGACCGAGGAACATTTATTGTTTAAATTGTCAATAATTAATAACATACATACAAAATCTTACAAATATTTAAACAAAATATTCCACGACGTGAGTACCCATGACCTACCAAATGTCCTATCTTATTTTACTCTAGTGCGCATGTCAATGAGCTCTCAGCTCATTCGTCACGTTTTGCTTGCGTTAGCCGGCGCGGCGTGGTGAGCTACAGCTGAACAAAGAAAGAATTTGACATTAATTCACCTTTTAATATTGTGTTTTAATATATTTTGTTTAAAAAAAATGCGCTAGACCCATCTTCAATAACGCCCTCGATCTACCTCACACCTAGTATATTCACTGTTTGTTCGAAACACTACGGATACTAACGATTTTGGATAAATTGGACGCATTATATAGTATATTGTTATGTATTTGACTCAAGTATAGCCGATAGCGTAGTGTCGCGTAGAATAATTTTATTTTAATGGCGCTGTGTTGTACTATTATATAACATAACCGGTAGGATAAGGGTTCGGTTGGTGTTTCGATGTCATTCATATTGTGAGTAGTGATGGCGAGCGGTTGTACGCAGCGCCGCTCGCGGTGAGCGGAGCTATCCGTCGCTCACCTTTAGCGATAGGTTTTTGATCTTTTTACATTTGATATCTCTATACTATCTCGATTTTGCGTGATCTGATTCGTGTTGTTTGTGGAGGTGTTCGGTGCGGCGTCACAGCGTGTGGCGCAGTGTAACGCGATTTACGGCCGATGCCAATAATCAATCGAGAAAATTAGATTGAAGTCAATCTGGATTGTTTCCTACTTTTCGATTAGTCGCTTGTCATGTTGCCATAGTTTTTGCACTACTGAGATTGATTATTGTGCGTGGTGGCCTGTTGGTAAACGGACTAGATGCGACTGCCAACATGTTCACGGTGGTCGCGGGTTCGAATCCCAGGGCACACCTCTGACTTTTCGGAGTCATGTGTGTATTGATAATCAATCACCACGCACTAAAACGGTGAAGGAAAACATCGTGAGGAAACCTGCATACCATAGCCGATTTTATAAAAATTTCTATGGTATGTAAGTCCGCCAACCCGCACTAGGCCAGCGTGGTGGACTATATGGCCTAACCACTCTCAATCGTACTGTCGATTGTAGAGGAGGCCCGTGCCCTGCAGTGGGACGTATATGGGCTGATACAGAGAGATTGATTATTGGCAATCTAGTATCAGAAAAAAGATTGAGCTGTCAATATAAAACGGGAACTTTTGGATTGGGATTGTTTATTGGCAGCGGCTTACTAGTGAAGGTTCCCGTGCGCCGCACACATGCAGCATGCGGTATGTAGCCGGCAGCGAGCCGCGCCGCACACTGCGCCGCCTGCCGTGCCTCATTGCTTGTGCCGCAATCGTATTCAACTAAATGTATTGTATGGATAAACGTTCACGTTACTGTTTAATAATATTTACGAGCGCATTAATGTATTGTTATGTCATGTTGTTGAGCGCGACTCGCGACTGTCGATGCATGTGAGCGACGTCGCGGCGCCTCGTGTGGCTTCCGCAGTCGCGTTTGATTCGCGCTACATTTATATTTATTGTACGTAAACGGAGTAGGATAATTGTATTTTTATAAAGCGTTGTTAATATGAATTATATTGTACTGTTAGCGACGTGGCCGATCGCGGCTCGTCCCTTGTGATGTTTATGTATTATCCTGTTGTATCGTTACATTGCGTGTGGCACGACGCGCGCACACTCGTCCCGCGTGGGCTGCTTGGCTGGCGCACTGGCGATGTCAGCGCGCATGCGCGAGTGCAGCGCGTCACGCTGGCGGCAGGGCGCGCGCGGGGGCGGTGCGTCCCCGACACCGACCTGTGGCGCTCCTTGCCGATGTAACTAAATGAGAGAATTACTGTACGTAGTCGAATAATTATAAATTTTATATGTTTACCTGTGCAAATGTAATTAAATTAATATTGTATTGATGTTTAGTAAGTGTATGAGAGTGAGGCACGCGCTCGTCCGCACGAGATGGGGGCACTTGATGTGTGTTGGAGTTGGCCTTTGTGGAAGTGTTGTGGTACAGCTCGAGTGATGGTGCGGCTGTAGT
Source organism: Hyles vespertilio (assembly GCA_009982885.2). Taxonomy (NCBI): domain Eukaryota; kingdom Metazoa; phylum Arthropoda; class Insecta; order Lepidoptera; family Sphingidae; genus Hyles; species Hyles vespertilio. The sequence goes on along the minus strand of CM042814.1, from coordinate 418,230 downwards.
GTGAGCGGCGTGCCTCACCACATTGCTCTATGTATACATGGTGGCTATTAATAAATTCATATATGTAGGTACTAGCTGGTTTTATTCAATGCTTCAACTATCCCGCATTGCTCATAGAGAATGTTGCTTGAATAAAATTCACCTTCCATACATATGTTTGCTATCTGACTTTGCTCGGGTGCAGATATTTTTTAACTCTTTTCCACACCAGAAACATTTTCATACTCGGTACACTCTTTGTATATTTAATGTTAACCCAGCGTCCCTGCTATCCTATCGTGCCCTTCCCGTCCTCTCCCGCCCCTACCAGATGTGACAGGATCATGCGGTGGGGTAATGTGAACACCACTAAAAATCCATTATAATCCTCACGGCACTTAGTAGTACAAATAATATTTCATTTTGCATGGAATTTTGCATCATTTGATGGGGCGGAGGCAGCGTGTTAATTCAGCGGGCAACAACCATGCACCGTGCCCGATAGATAAGTCTCGTCACATTAAGGCACTTGTCTCACCGGCAACGATTAACGAGTAACGAGTAGAGCTAGAACTAGAAACGAGTTAGCGAGACGCGGGGAGCGAGTGCGTAGTTCCGATATTTGTGTAGCTCGGCTATAAGCGAGTGTGCGAGTAAGGCGGCCGATTACTCGAATCACTCGCTCGCGGCAGTCAAAAAAAACGCGTACTTTCAGATACGCACTGTAGAGAAATGACGACTGGTTGCTCTCTCGGCGTGAGTTCTAATCGCTTGGCGAGTATCGCCGAGCGAGTGTTATCTTTCATAGCTCTTGTCGCTCAGCGCCAAACTAGTGAAGCGAGTGCTCGCCGGCAGTGTGAACAGTCAGCGATCAACTGTTTGTATATGCATCTCTTTTGTTCACACGGAAAGTATATCTATTGTACGTTTCTTGAGCGAGAAAATAGCCGATAGTTAGTCGTTTTCTCGTCGTTGGTGGGACAACTGCCTATAGCAGGCATTACCTTGATCAATAAATGAAACAAATGAAAATACTTATATAGTTTTATTCTCTTTTTGTACCCTTACAATATTTTCAAAAGATAAAATTTAAAGAATAATCAGACTCATATTGGCAAGCTTTGTGTGTACAATAATACCGTGTGCGGTGACGCAGTGTCGCGTGACGTCACCCGCTCTCCCGACACCGTGACACCGGCTGCATCGACGCGTAGATGCAACAACCCGTTATGAACAGTAAGGACCAACATAATTGCAATTTTAATTCATTTTATTTATGTGAGCGTTTAAACTAACAGTGTTTGGAGTTTATAAAAATATTCCAAGAGCACACGAATATTTTTAAGAGAAACATTTATGTATTATCTTGTGACTTGTCTTTAGTACAGTCCATTGTATCTACAGTAACATTAGTTAAATTCTGATGATGTGTACATTTTACAGTTTTCATAAAACCAAACATATCTTATTAACGAATAGATTCCATAATTACATGTTTTAAAATATGTGATATTGTATATTTGTGCTAGTACCTTTCATATGTAATTTAAATAAATAAATAAATAAAATAGGGGGTTTTTACTACATGTACATGGCTGTCATTATAAGTCTTTATAGAAATATGTGTGTACATGCATTCAACGAATATTTTGGGTTAGTGCCGACAAACCTTTTTTAAAAAATATACCAAGGTTTCTTTATGTGCTTTAGGGATTACGGCCTCAGCAAAGAAGAAAACTGTACGAGGAAGAAAGCCAAATAAATCCAAGTAGATATTATAATTCAAGTACGTATAAAATAAAGTGGACACAGCACACTGGTGATAGTCTCGTTATCTGAAATGCTTGACGTTCGTCCTCCCTGCACCTGATTTCAATACATCAGGGGTGGCGAACCAATGGCACGCGTAGGTACCATTGGTGGCACACGACATTAAATTTTAGGCACGTTATCAATCATAAAGTTCATTAAGCGGTGAGAAAAAAATCAATTATTTTTACAATTTCTCAAATCAAGAAACATATTCAGCGCGCGTTTGTTTTGCAGTGTAGCTAACTTCCTAATAATATTGAAATTAAAACTATTTGACGGCACGTCTATGGCTTTATTAAACATTTTTTATAAAAAAATGATATGACGTCTATAGATAAAGGTTCGCCATCCCTGCCATACATATTTTAAGTGCAAGTATAACTATAATGCATTTCGATATTTAACATTTAATTCTAGTAGGCACCTACACATCTATATCTAGGTATACATTAAATCTGTTAAGTTTGTCCTTACATCATAACGAGTCACTTATACATACACGAATGTGAAAATTGTCAAACTAATGATTTTTTGTCTAATATCCAGTTGCAACAATTCACATATATTTTACAATAATAACAATATTGATACTGGTTATTTCGACAAGAATGGAAGCACACTCTATTCATAATATTAATGGTAGTCAAAAAAATGAGCAGATTGAAAGCTGCCGGCTTGTAAGTATACTGAATATGAAATATGAACTAAACTAAGATCTAGTCTTGTGACACAGAACAGTATCGCGTGATCGCGTAGTAGCACCGTTGCACAACACTTGCGGCCCACGCCGCGTCTACTATGCTATACTATACAAGTATCAAGTACTCTCATACAAATGTCTACTGGTATCATCAAACGCACATCTTTAATCTTGCAATGTTCCTGAAAGATCCCTGTAGGGTCAGATGTATCGTAATCGCCTCTAATACCTACCATTAGATCCTACATTTATATCCACTCGTTGTCAAGCCATTTGTTTTACAACCATTATAACTATCCGTATAGTTTTCATATGTGTTCATGTGTATGTACAAACATATTTATTTATCTAATTGAACAAATATTCGTAGTGGTAAATTATGACCGATTTAATATAATACTGCGAAGTCAACGGTGTAGGTACTTGAATTATTTCCAGACGAAAGTCTGAGACTGAGCGCGCCACCGCGTGTCACCCGTCTCCGTATTAAAGCCAGTCTTGCGCGCGCGCATACAAAGTAACGAGACAGGTGAGTCGCAGTCAACTTGCGCCGCCAGCCGCAGCCTCCACACGAGCGCCAACATAAATACGTAGTTACACTAATATTTACACCACACCACAGCGACTAAACATAAGGCACTTTAGACAAATGAAGCGTTCTTCCACAAATTAGTCAATCGATCCCTCCGCCGCGGAGTCGTCGAACCGACACTTCCGATGTCGCGTCGATTTTCAGTCAACTCCAGTTCTCGACGAACGGTGTAAGTGAGGAGAGCACGTGGACGCGCAGCGGTCAGGCGAGTGGCGCGGGCGGGGCGGGCGGCGCGGGCGGCGGCGGGTGGCGGCGCGCGGCCACCGCGGCGCGCGGCGGCGACAGCACCGCGTGCGGCACCTGCACCGTGCGCCCGCACAGCTGCAACACGCACTAGTCCACGCGCCACTCACAAGCACACACACACCCACACTCGCACACCACTCACCTGCACGGCGAGGTGTCCGGAGCCGGAGCGCGCGGCGCCCAGCACGAGCACGGCGTCGCCGGCCCGCAGGCGCGCCCCCGCCTCGTCGGCCCAGTCCGCGCGCGCCGTGCGCTGCTGCGGGTAGCGCACCTTCACGCCGCCGGACACCACGTACGCGCGCGGCGCCGGCAGCGGCGGCGGCCGCTCCTGCAACACCACGCACACCCTTCATCTATTGTACTAGAGCGGACATCGGGAACGACATCTCTGCGCATTGTGCCGGTACAGAACCCAGTGAAGAGAAAGCGAAGATTATATTACTTAGGCGTGACTGAGACAGAAACGGAAGGAGTGGTACGGCGGGTACCGTTAAATTTTGTTTCTAATATTTAGTTTGCAGTGATTCCTTTAGTATTACTCACTATTTATATTATACAGGGTATATCAAGACTGCTACCGAAAACGAAGCCGAGTGGTAGTTTTAGTGATTACAAACTCAATGCAACTAAAAATTTCGCAAAGAAACGCGACAATTATTTTTTATAATTTTTTAAATATCGTAATTTTTGGGTGGTAAATCCATAGTTTTTGCTAATATAATAATTTTAACTCTTTTATACCTTAGAGTATTAATAAATAAAAGGGTATACACTATTATTTTAAGAAAAAAATGTATTTATCACCCAAATATGGCCATAGGAAAAAAATAACAAAAAAAAATTGTTTTTTTTTTGCAACTTTTTCTGTTGCATTGTGTCTGAAGTCGCTTAAACTACCACCCGGCTTCGTTTTCGGTAGCAGTCTTGATATACCCTGTATATATATATACTTATCACTGCATAGTATAAAACAAAGTCGCTTTTTCTGTCCCTATTTCCCCTTGTTTGCTTAAATCTTTAAAACTACGCAACGGATTTTGATGCGTTTTTTTTTTAATAGATAGAGTGATTCAATAGAAAGGTTTACATGTATAATAACATCCATTAAATAGTGGAGAAATATTGTTATTTTTGAGGTTTCTATTGTGATGTCGTTAATTATCAATATTTTTCCGCTTACATTGCAAACGCAGGCTGAACCCTACGAGATTTATCAAAATAATGTACTACATATTTGTACACATTGAAAAGGTCTACAGAAAACTCCGCGATGGTATATGTCTATCTCTTATGGATATCCCATAATAACATTTTTTTGTCATTTACTTTTTACGACAAATAAAGGCTAATTTTCGAAGCGATTTTAACCAATACAGCATTAATCCTTATCCAATTCATCATCATCATCATATCAGCCACAGGAAGTCCACTGCTGAACATAGGCCTCCCCCAAGGATCCCCACAATGACCTGTTGGAAGCGGCCTGCATCCAGCGACTTCTTGCAACCTTAGTCGTCCACCTTGTAGGCGGGCGTCCGACATTTCGCTTGCCTGTACGTGGCCTCCACTCGATAACCTTTCGGCCCCAACGGCCATCGGTTCTACGAGCTATGTGCCCGGCCCACTGCCACTTCAACTTGCCAATCCTATGGGCTATGTCGGTAACCTTGGTTCTCCTACGGATCTCCTCATTTCTGATTCGATCTTGTAGGGAAACACCGAGCATAGCCCGCTCCATGGCTCGTTGAGTGACTTTGAGCCTTTTAATGAGGCCCACAGTGAGAGGCCACGTCTCGGTGCCGTATGTCATCACTGGTAACACACAACTATCGAAGACTTTCGATTTTAGACACTGAGGTATTTTGGACGAGAAGACGTCGCGAAGTTTCCCGAACGCTGCCCAACCGAGTTGGATTCGACGATTGACCTCTCTCTCGAAGTTGGACCTGCCTAACCGGACCACTTGTCCTAAATAGACATATTCGTCTACAACTTCGAGAGCCGAGCCCCCAACTCCAATGGGGGTGGGCACAACATGGATATTCGACATGATCTTCGTTTTATCCATGTTCATTTTAAGACCCACCTGTTGGGAGACTCGATTGAGGTCTTCGAGCATAGTGCTAAGGTCTTCCAGCGATTCTGCCAAGACTACAATGTCGTCGGCAAATCGAAGCCTTTTCGGAAACCGGCTTGTTCGGGAGGCTGGAAGTCATCAAACCTGCCTTCTAGACGATTTGTGATGACCCTCGAAAACAACTTATAGACATGGCTCAGGAGCGAGATAGGCCTGTAGTTCTTCAGCAAGGTGTTATCACCTTTTTGAAGAACAGTACCACCACGCTCCTGCTCCATGCCTCTGGCGTTGAGCCCTCGAGGAGAACGGAATTGAAGAGCCTCTGAAGGACTTTCAGTATCGGCGTTCCGCCCGCTTTCAGAAGCTCTGAAGTGATTCCATCCTCACCCGGCGCCTTGTTGTTTTTGTGTGCGTGTGTGAGGCGGATGAGGCGCTGGTGCCCGTGGACGCGTACCACCCGCCGCTCGCGGTGAGCGCGTGCGTCACCGTGAGCGCGCAGCCGCCGCCCCGCCGCGAGCCCGGCCCCCGCGCCGCCGGTCACTCGGGCATCGGCGCGAGCGGCATTGGACTAAAGTGGAACTTTTATAAAGCTAATTTCCAGCTGTTGTATTCTATATTATCTACCATTGATTGGAGTGTAATTTTCGAAACGCAACATATAACGGAGATGTTGACTATTTTTTACGATAAGCTAAACCATACACTAGATAAATGTGTACCAAGAAAAAGGCTTGTTCGTGATGATGCGCGGTACGTATATCCCGTATGGTACAATGCGAATATAATTAAAAATATTCAAATTAAAGCTCGCCTTCATAAAACTTATAAAAAATCTAAACTAATTGGTGATTACCTTAAATTTGCTGAATATAGAACCCGGGTTAAAACTCAAAACACATAAATAATATTCAATGTCAGTTTGCAAAAGACCCAAAATCCTTTTGGCACTACATTAAATCAAACAGAAATAGTGTACCTAAATAAACAGCGTATAGTAAAAAATGGTCGTTATTTACCGGATGAAGAGTGTGCTAGGGAATTTGCGCATTTCTTTGAGTCGGTGTATTCAAAGATGCCACCAAGGTTGCATGTTACGGAGGCGATGGCTGGCGAGGCTGATGCATCCGGCGCGTACGTTCATCTGATGGCTCTGAGCGACCAGGACGTGAAGAAAGCTCTTGAGAATTTAAAACCGAAACGGTCAGCTGGCCCTGATGGTATACCTGCATTTTTATTTAAGGACTGTGCAAGGGTGTTTATAGACCCACTCTGCTACATCTTTAACGCCTGCTTAAGACAAGCGAAGTTCCCTGCCGAGTGGAAGATCACTCGTGTCATTCCGGTTCCAAAGGGTTCGTCGGGAGCAGATGTCAGTGGCTATAGACCAGTGGCTGTACTCTCGACACCGGCTAAGGTGTTCGAAGCTGCCATTCAGCGCCGCGTGCAGGAGCAGGTGCGAGGGCAGCTGTCTGACGCGCAGCACGGGTTCCGGCCGGGGCGCAGCACTGCCAATAACCTACTCAATTTTATGACACAAGTTGTACCCGCGGTCGATGCTGGATTACAGGTAGACGCTGCCTATTTTGATTTTAAAAAGGCATTTGATACCGTCGATAATGACGTCTTATTAAAAAAACTGGCAAAAATCGGATGTACCCCACACCTACTATGCTTTTTTGCTAATTACATGAGAGACCGGCAACAATACGTTGATTACAATGGATACAAGTCTACCGTAAGTAAGAACCGTACTACACCAGGTCTGGAGTAAGCCAAGGGAGCAATCTGGGACCTCTGGAATTCGTCATAATGGTAAATGATTTACCGGGAGTAGTCAGACATGGATCATGTTTTCGAAGATATTACAGATTTAAAATTGCGGGACGTAGCGCTTGCGGCGGTACTGGCTGGCCGAGGCGGCGGCAGCGTGCCTATATAGGGATGTTTATATGTATAATAATAATACGTACATATTATTGTACAAAAATCTATTTGCACCCGGGCCCAGCTGGGCCGGGCCGCTAGTATATTTATATTTTATTTATTTATTTCTCACTCGCATTTTCCGCGCTGCGCGACGCCTCATACGATTCGTCGATTGTTGAAAGAAATCATAATATATAATATTATGTAGTGATCGGTAGAGAATTACCAAGTCGAGTCCGAAAAGTGAGCAGGTGCGTTTGACGAGCGCCGTGTCGCACTTGTCGGGCGGCTCCGGCGGCGGCGTGCCGGCGATGGGCGCAGGGCGTGGCCTCGCGGGCGCGGCGGGCGCGAGCGCGGGCGGCGCGGCCGGCGGGCGCGGGCGCGCTCGGTGTCGGCGCCACGCGGCCTGGATGCACTCGGCCGCCGCCTGGCGTCGCGCGCGCCGCATGCGCTCCAACACCTGTAACGTGATCGACTGCAGTCAGGCGAAACGTTCATTCGAGACGACGCGATTGGTGTGTGCCGGTTCAGTGCGGACCTGTCGCATGCCCTCGCTGAGGAACACGTGTCGCTTGCCGAGCGCCCAGCGCACGGCGGCGGGCGAGGCGGGCGCGGGCGGCGCGGCGGCGGCCTGCACGGAGCGCAGCACGCGCGCGCACTCGGCGCCGCCCTCGCGCTCCCCCCGCTCGCCCCGCTCCCCGCGCGCGCCCCGCCCCCACAACGCGCGGTAGCGAGCGCTGAACGCGCGGAACCTCATGCGGTGGGGGTATCCGCTCGCCATCAGCTGTGTCGTTTCCAAGATTTGAAGTGCGCGCACCTGGAAGTCATATCAAAAACGGCTCAGCCAGCAGTCGAAATGGAACACTGGAGCCGGGAACCCGGCGAGGTGCAATGGCAGTGTGCGGTACCTGTCTGGCGACGGTGGCGCGCTCAAAGAGCATGGGCGTCTCGGTGGCGTTGGCGCGCAGGCAGCGTACGAAGTGCGGGCGCGCGTGCACCAGCGTGCGCAGCAGGTTGTCAAGGCGCGTGTGGAAGTCCTGCGTGAGCGTGGAGGCGCCCTCGGCGGCCACGGTGGGCGACGCGCGGAAGAACCCGCCGCCCGCGTTCGCCGCTCCACCCTGCGCCGCTAGCGCCTGCCAGTCGCGATGATCGGTTTAACTATGTGCACTAATGCTATAGCGTGCATCTTATTTGAGGATGTATAAACAAATTAAGAAGCCACGTCCGACCGTCGCGGCGCGTAAGTATACACAAAGTGGATTTTTATAATTTTATGTTGGTATAAAAATTATTAGTAAAAACATTAATCAAGAGAGATTCGGGCCCGTGCAGTTTATCGCACCTTCAATTCGGCTCCGAAGAGATGCGTCGCGAAGCCGAACTCGCAAGTGGCAGAGTCGAAGGCGGCGAGCAGGTCGTCGGGCACGGCGTCGCGGTTGGCGTCAAGGAAGTCGGCCGCGTCGTAGGTGACCTCCTGCGCGTAGTGGCGCACGGAGAAGCGGCGCGCGTGCGGCGGGCGCGCGTCTGCCAGGCGCGGGTGGTGGCGGTGCGCGGCCCGCACGCGCGCCACGTACTGCTCCGCGCTGCCGCCCGCCGCGCACTCCGCGTCCAGCGCCGCCAGCAGCCCGCCGCGCAGTGACGACACCAGGTCGATGCACGGCACGTTGTCCACGTACTCCACCTCCAGCGGACACGCCACGCCCTCCTCGCGGCACGACTCCGCCGCCGACTTGAACACGTGCGTGTTGTAGAAGTGCTGCATCGTCTCGGCGCACAGGTTGGCGCACAGGTGCTCCAGCCGGCTCGGCGCCGCGTCCTCGAACCCGAACATGTCCAGGATGCCCACGAAACCGTCGGTGGCGTGCCGCACGGCGTCGTTGAGCGCCGCCATTGAGCGCGCGCCCGCCCGCGCCGCGCCCGCCGCCCGCCGCGCGCCCGACACCGACTCGTTCGAGTCCGACGACAGCGTGCCCAGCGTCGAGCCGAGCCGCTTCAGTGAGTTGGCGCGGCGCACGATCGTCGCCACCGTGCGGCAATACAGCGCCTTCGCTAGGGCGTCGCGCGCGCCGCTCGCGGCCGCCGGCGTGGCGGGGGCGCGCGGGCCCCGAGCCCCCCCGGCGGCGGGGCGGCGCGGCGGCGCGCGCGTGGCGAGTCCGCGCAGCAGGGCGGGCGCGGCGACGCCCAGCAGCGCGGCGGCGGCGGCCAGCTCGGCCTCGCCACCCGGTTCGGCGCCGCCGTCCGCGTTCTCGATGAACTGCACGTTGCCGAGCAGCAGCACGGCGGCCAGCACGCGTACTACGTCCAGGAAGGGAATGCCGAGGATCACGAGACACGTTTTCCACGCGTGGAACCGCGCCGCGTCCTCCGGCTCCGCGCGGCGCTGCTGCGGTGACGCGAGGTAGCTGCCCACACGTCACGTCAAATTTAAATAACAATTACAGCCAACAGTCACATAGTCATGACAACAGATAGGATATCAACAATTACGTGCGAGGTGTAAGATAATATATATATAAGAGGGTGTGAGTGCAGCGCGTACCGCAGGTCCTGCGGGCCGTAGCCCTCGAGGTGCAGCTGCGCGCGCTCGTCGGGCGCGAGGCCGGCCAGCAGCTGGTAGAAGATGTGGTAGTTGCGCTCGCCGGCGGGCGGCCGCACCACGCGCGTCTGGTCCAGGAAGTAGCAATGGATCTTGGTGCGGTACAGCGCGCCGTCGGTCACTTGCACCTCGATGAAATGACCCTGACGACACACACACACACACCACATTGTAATTCACCTCAAGTATTTCAATATTTGGATTGATAATCCCGAGATCAACAAGATTTCAATGAGTCGATAAACGTTCACAAGCCTTCGTCTGACACAACAACCTAGGCTGACGCATGTGATGGCGAAACTATTCAATTCTGATCATAAATTAAAAGTTGAAAATGGCAGTCAAACCGTAGTCAAAATAATTCCATCCATCCATCAGCCAAAGGAAGTCCACAGCTGAACATAGGCCTCCCCCAATGATTTCCACAGAGACCTGTTGGAGGCAGCCTGCATCCAGCGACGTCCCGCGACCTTTACCAGGTCGTCGGACCATGTTGTGGGTGGACTTCCTACGCTGCGCTTTCCGCTACGTGGCCTCCATTCGAGTACTTTCCGACCCCATCGGTCATCAGATCTCCGCGCTATGTGCCCTGCCCATTGCCACTTCAACTTGCTAATCCGGTGGGCTATGTCGGTTATTTTAGTTCTCCTACGGATAGGCCCATAGTGAGAGGCCACGTCGCGGTGCCGTAAGTCATCACTGGCAACACACAACTATCGAAGACTTTCGATTTAAGGCACTGAGGTATTTTGGACGAGAAGACGTCGCGAAGTTTCCCGAACGCTGCCCAACCGAGTTGGATCCGATGATTGACCTCACTCTCGAAGTTGGACATGCCTAACCGGACCACTTGTCCTAAATAGACATATTCGTCTACAACTTCAAGAGTCGACTCCCAACACCGATGGGGGTGGGCACAACATGGACATTCGACATGACCTTCGTTTTGTCCATGTTCATTTTAAGACCCACCTGTTTGGAGACTCGATTGAGGTCTTCGAGCATAGTGCTAAGGTCTTCCAGCGATTCTGCCAAGACTACAATATCGTCGACAATCCGAAGGTGAGTGATATACTCGCCGTTGATGTTGATGCCGAATCCTTTCCACTGCAAGAGCTTGAAGGCATTTCCCAGCGCGGCAGTGAACAGTTTCGGAGATATGACATCTCCCTGTCTCACGCCTCTCTGTAGTGGAATAGCCTTCGTGCTCTGATCTTGTACTCGGACCGACATGGTGGCGTTGTTGTATATATATCACCGTTAAATTGTGAATACCGTTAGATTATAATCTATCTCGCGAGATTGTGAACTGTCGAAAGATTGTGAACCGTAGGTTAGGTTAGGTTAGGTTGAACAGTTTCACTACGATAGATTATAATCTACCGAAAAAATAATACGTTAAATTTCAAGCAGTTGTTCTTGTTCACAATCTTTCGACAGTTCACAATCTCACGAGATATATTATAATCTAACGATATTTACAATTTTACGGTGACATATACACTTCAATACTTCGATGTACCGATAGTCGATATGGCACCGCTGGAGAGACTAGTAGCACAGCCCAAGTCTCGATCGAATCAAAGGCAAAATAATTAATATATTTTAATACTTCAGCTTTAATTCGGAGCTGCTTTTATATCTTAGTTCTGCATTTTCACGAATTCGTACTACTGTCGAGCATCCGTGAAGAAAACAGAGTGTACGTACATAGAGTGCACGAGTGATTACTGACGTGTGCAGTGTGGTGTGTCAGCGGTGGTGGTACTCACGATGCGGCTGGAGTGCGAGTTGGCGGGCGTGGCGGCGGTGCCGAGCGCCCGCAGCACTGTGAAGGCGGCCGCCAGGTGCTTGAAGGCGTCGGTCTCGGGCCCGCCGCCCGCCACGTCGAACAGCCGCCGCAGCAGCACCATCGACGCGTGCGTCTTGCCCGAGCCCGACACGCCCGACAGGATGATGGCTTGCGGGTAGCCCGTGTCGGCCTGGTGCCGCACCGCGTCGTGCACCAGCCGCGACAGCTCCGGCCGGTGCGCGCGCGCCGCAGTCAGCGTCAGCGCGTTGCACGCGTCCGTGTACGCATTCACCGCGATCAGGATCGGCCCCACCATCGTCTGTAACGCGCGGTCACACCGTCATTCTTGCGGTACAAACGCGAATGCACCACGCAGACTTCGCAATATATCCATACACATACGTAGAACTTGTTGTGGTAGAACCTCGTCTGCAGCGTGCGCACCACCGCGTCCTCGGTGAGCGGGCCGCGCAGGTGGATGAGGTCGTCCACGTCGGCGCCGCTGGAGCCTCCGCCCGCGCCCCCCGCACCCACCGCGCCGCCCGCAGCGCCGCCGCTCGGTGGGGCGGGGGGCGGCGCCGCAACCGGAGCGCTGCGCCATCGAGCTTCTGCACCGGCACCGGATTACACGTTTCACTTACAGTAAGGATAATGACGCAATAAAAGTGAAGGGCAAAAGGAACCGGAGTTACCTGGCGGTGGCGGCGCGGGGTGGTGCGGCGCGAGCGCGGCGGGCGGCGGCGGCAGGTGGTGCGCGCGCGGCGGCACGGCGGGCTGCGAGCCGCCGCGCGCGCTGCCGGAGCTGGCCGCACCCGCCGCGCTCGCCGCACCCGCCGCACTCGCCGCACCCGCCGCACCCACGTGCAGGTGGTTGCGGAGCGTCACCAGCTCCGAGCTGAGGCTCAGCAGCCGCCGCTGCAAGTGCACCGCCTCGTTCGACGACGACGCGTCTGCACACACAATACGTCGCTGACACCACATTCTACGTGTACAGGCGCGATCTTTAGCTCATACATTTGGATATCGCAGGTCAGTCAATCAATACAGGATGTCGCAGGTCCGAGGTGCAGCCGGTTAAGACGGTGACGATATCATGTGAGGCTGTAGTCTGCAGATATTTGTTTCAAATGCGTGCGGAAAAGTTTCTCATTATTGCAGCCACGAATTTAGGTACAAAGTCAAATTAACAATTAATACGTTACAGTTCCAATTAAGATCGTTTTAGAAATTTTATTTTTTTTTAAGTCATTAATAATACTGATGGTAGGTCTCTCATATGTGAGAGGCCGCCTGGGTAGGTACCACCGCATTGTCTATTTCTCCCGTCTAACAGCAGTGTAATGATGTGTTTCGGATTGAAGGACATTGTAGCCAGAATAACTACTGGACATATTAAGACTTAACATCTTATGTCTCAGGATGGCAAGTGCAGTGGAATGCCAAGCATTGCTTTGTAATTCAAGATGTTGTGCTACTGTTTATGAGCGTATCGCTTACCATCAGGCGAACGCTATTCATGGTAATGAAAAAAAATAACATTGGAGGGTAGTTTCTCGTCGCTTGCCTCTCGCTGAGAACGTCATTTTGTATGAAGTCTCGCGTGCGCTTCGCAACGCATAGCGCGTGCTCCGTCGCGAATCCGAATGTACGCATAATATTTTGTTGGTGTTGCGTGGACAAAGAGTGCAAGGAGGTGTTTGATGGTTCCACAGCCACCACCGTCGTCGGCGCCGACCATCTAGATCCGGGAACAGGACTTTATTGAGTTGGCTAAAGGTATTTCATCTTCGCCTCTATTATCATTTATTCGATTTCGTATTGCCTCTCTTTGCATATTTCGATTCGCAAACGTACAGATTGCTCGTAGATTATGATACTCACGAGATGGGGCTTGCATCTTACTGTAGGGTCAGTGATTGTTGGATTTATTTATTTCATAATGCCCTAAGTAAAGATAATACCATAAATTGATAATACCATAAATACCATAAACTGCAATTGAGTATTTATTATATTTCTACCGAAGTTGCTATTTTACGGTACTGGCCATTTGAATCATAATTCATATTATTGTTGGCAATCAAGGCTAATTTGCAATAACTTTATTTTTAAAACATGGTATATTATTTCAAATTCAGTCATTTAATTTCTATTCAGTAATTTACATATATGTATGTATATCGGCGCAAGATGCGGGTAGTCTATAAAATTTAATAAAAACAAGTGTCTGAGTCATGTTGTTTGTTCAGTACTATAAAAGGGGTGCAAGCAGCTACTAGGAAGTACTACAACTGTGAACAGCTCCGAAATATTATAATTATTACAAATATTTTTATATAATCAGTGAAACTGAATAATAATAATTGTTAGTAAAGAATATATCAGTTGATTTTTTGATTATCAATTAGAAATTTGGTGTGATTTAAATAAACAAATATGAGTGAAGAGCGTGGTTTTGATCACCGTACCTACCTTCCTCTTACATGTATGTGCTTTTAATCAATTGAACACTATAAAATACAATTGCTCGTCTCCGCAGACCCTGCACGACAACACTCAACCCCATGCGTGACAACATGACATTAAGGTTGGAAAGTTCGCATCATAAGACATTACTTTGCTTGTATAATGCCTTAGTTCGTAGCACTCTAGAATATTCCACTACCGTTTGGATTCCCGAATATCAAATACATATAAGCCGTATTGAACGAGTACAAAAGATATTTTTACAAAATTCCTAGCTTTTAAAGACCCAAGTTGTCCTTATCGTGCAGATTACATGTCCCGACTCAAACATTTCAAACTGGATTCTTTGGAACATCGACGAAAGGTATTCGATGTAGTGTTTTTAAATAAATTAGTTAATGGTTTCATTGATGCTCCAATTTTACTTGCTCAACTTCTGATAGTGGTGCCTAGAAAAATTCCTAGATTTCCATTGCAAGAAACTTTTCTGATAAAGTCCTATAGGACTAAAATAACTTCTCCGTTGAACCGAGATATACCGGGTATCTCAAGACTGCTACCGAAAACGAAGCCGGGTGGTAATTTTAGTGACTACAAACACAATGCAAGTAGAAATTTTGCTAAGAAACGCGACAATTTTTTTTTTATCATTTTTTAAATATCGTCATTTTTGGGTGGTAAATCCATAGTTTTTGCTAAAATAATAATTTAAACTCTTTTATACCTTAGAGTCTTTATAAATAAAAGGGTATACACTATTATTTTACGAAAAAATGTATTTACGACCCAAATACGACCATATAAAAAAATAACAAGATAAAAATTTGTTGCTTTTTTTCCAACATTTTCTGTTGCATTGTGTCTGAAGTCACTTAAACTACCACCCGGCTTCGTTTTCGGTAGCAGTCTTGATATACCCTGTAGATACATATTATAAGCAATATAATGACATTGATGTCTTCAACGTTTCTGTTAAAAAAAAAAACAAGAATTTATTATTGGGAAGTTTAAAATGCCTCGGTGGCGTAGCTGTACTACTGTACGGTTACAAAGCTGAGGTCTCGGGTTCGAATCCCGGGTTGGGCAAAGTGATATTGGATTTTTCTATTCATTATCAGCCCAGAGTCAGGAATTTGTGCCCGATATGGCGATAGGCTCGCCACCTATCACATCGTGGGACGGACCATACAAGGCGAAATGTGGGTGCCCTGGCACCTCTGCCTACCCCTTCTGGGAAAAAGGCGTGAGTTTATGTATGTGTGTAAGTTTAAAATGTAATCTGTATTGATATTTTTTTTTGTTGTGTGTAATTATTATGAATTGATTTCATTACTTTTCTTGTTCTTAATTATTTTTAAGTTATTGCGTACTATTTTTTTAAATTATTTATAATTCTTTTGCAGTATTTTACATTTGTTTTGTATTATTTTAATTTGATTTAATTTGATAATTGAAATTTAATTTAATTTTGTCACTAAATAATTTTCTATTAATATTTCTTTTTGTGTAATTTTCTATGAATGCTGTACGCACCTGAAGAGACGGTAACGCCTTGTCCAAGACTTTTATTGTTATAAATCTGTGTTTATTTTAGTGTTATTGTCAATGGTGTGTCCAAAATAAATAATAATAATCATCCATCGACCTCTCCAAACCTCGCGCCAACATACTTCTTTTACTTTTTCCGAAGACTTTAGACAATTTCTTGGCAGAGAAAATCAATACCCGAAAGGCAGCACAAAATGGTTTGAAGAATTCTGTGGCTTCTGTACACCTGACTTTTATAAGAATCACATTGAAAAAACCCACCGCGCTAACAGAGATGCATCGAAATAAAATATTTTACATATGGCTTCGTATTTTGATTGATTTAAATGACAATGTATAAATGTATAAAAATACAATTCTATTTGTGACGAATGAACGTGTGAAGATATGACTGCAGATGTTTAACCATAAAACATCTGCGAGTCGTTTTACTAAAATAAGAATTTTTGTGTACCCTATTGTATAATATTAGTTAAAAAGATGCTGTTCTAAATTATTGTTTCCTAATTGTAATGACCCGTTCATGCCGGGGCAATAAAACTGTATTATTATAGTTAAGTTCTTTAGTGGCGGTAATCCTTTGCAACAAATTTATGTTTTTTAGACAATAGTACACATGTTTGGGTAAACCTTTCTCTTTGGACAATAGCCCAGATGTTTGGGCCGACCTTAATTTTTAGTTGAAAGGATAGACCCTATTTTATGGCTTAAATATATTTTCTGGAAGATTTATCCCCACCGATCCTCATTCGGGTAGTCCTATAAAAGGGTCGGTTTATTTGGATGAAGAAGACAGTCTGCCATCTCTCGTCACGAGCACATCTCGCTCCGAGTCGCATAGTTATAATTTTACTCTGTCTGTGAATGTATTAAGTGTTAATTTACAAAATATACAATAGTTAGTTCCTGGAAGTGAGTGCTCATTCTAATACCTACACTTATAACCACCAAATATTGATAATTGTTGCTTTGTTTGTTCTAAGTATCTCTTTATATTATGAAGAGATGTTCCTCGAACGGGTAAATATAGTGAATCACCGCGAAACGGTCGGCAGCGACAGTATCTTGAAACGAAGTATCATATAGCTAAATATTGACGTATAACCAAATGCTCCACCTGATTATTTGATAATGTTGTTGTGTGCGGGTCGCGGGGTGCGGGTTGCGAGCGCGGGGAGGACATGCAACCGGTCGTCGCGCGGCGCGGCGCGGCGGTGGCCCGGCCGGCCCTTTCACAGCGCGCGCACACAGCCGCCGAGACTCACGTCAAAAACCTTTTTATTAGTGCGAGATCGAAGGACACCTCCCCGCGTGCCTCCCGCCGCGCACGCTCCCAGCACCGCGCACATCCGTATATATTTTGAGAGCTTTCGTTAATGTGAGTGAAACTCCCTCTGATTCTGTGAAAGTTATAATGCATTTGGCGGCGAGCAGTGACACCGCGACACTCTGTATTGTACCGAGCACAGCACACCAGGCTACCGAGCCACTGCACAGTCTGAGGTGTCAATGTTCTGCACAAAACATGCTAAACCAGAACGATACAGCACTCTGTGTTATCACAAGAAATCGGGAGCGGAATGTGCAACGACTTCATTGATGACGCACATGTTGGACTGTTAGCTACAAAAATTTGTAACTGCGCAGAGAATAAAAGCTTAGTTTAATAGCTAGGTCGCAAGCTACGTTGTTACGGAATCAATTTAGTAATTAACATCAGCCCGGGTCGTAACTACGACCATCCCAAGATATTGATAATACGACTCCACGTCGTATTATCAATATCTTGGGATGGTCGTATTTATTTTTGTTTATATTATTATTACAGAAGCCTAAATAAATAAGCGTCCACGTTAACCGCAACCTTTCACGCAATGTGTCGCTGCAGCGAGGGCGGGCCACGTGTCACTCGCACAACAACACCGCGCTACGACCAATGCCCCTAATGCTAACAACACTTTAGACGCGTTGGGAAGCAACTAGAACAAGGTCGAATAACGTCGCCACACGTCAACCACAAAAATATCACTCGACAAACCGGTCGACGCACACCCGATAGCGGCGAGGGGCGGGGAGGAGTTGAGATGAGGGGGGGGGGTGTCCGGTCGCTGCCATACACGCTTCATTTGCTGGAGGCGATGAGCTTCAGCATGTCTCAGTGAAAGGGCTGCTGTTGGCGTGCCGATGATTGATTCCTTGCATCTCCACAAGCCATACACGTCATTTACATTCTTGAAAATAAACTATACTCGAGGTGTGCTGATGTCATTCATTAAGATAGGCGGAGTCTTTACGTCCTTCTATAACAAGATATACAAAAATATGAAGAATCGGAAGTTCCCATGTTGTACGCAGAGTAATGGTAACGATTCCATGACAAAAATAAAAATAGGAAAAACTGTAAAAAAGCTAGATCCACGTGAAACTGAGTTGAACGTAAATACTGGCATTTGGTTGGGTGAGTAAGAGCACATCAATCAGTCGCCTAGCCCCGTGCGACACCCGCGGATAAAAAGTGCGCACGCGCTAGCGTCCCGCTCCGCTTTTACTTTCTGCAGCGAGCAGCCCCCGTGGCCACAATGTTGAGCCGAATTGCCAACCACTACTCACCTCCTTGTAATAAAATCGGCTTATTAACCTACTAGTACGGAAGTCATGAAGCAGACACATATTACGAAATAGCATCTCTCATTTCATGTATTTGAGCAATTATTATTTATAATATTTAAATAAAATTGAAATAAACAGCACGAATGTCGAAACATACAATATAATTGTACAATTTCCGCCACAGCAAAGCCGGAAATATAATATTGGGCCAAAGGTAATTATTGTCATCATAGAGACATACGACGAGCGAAATCAGACATATTAAGCCGTCGTGGCTCTATGCTGCTACACGAGCGATATTTAAAGTGCGAGCTGGAGTCCTGTAATACTCGTACCAGCAGCGCCGCCATATGGGTATTTCACGATAGTGCTCTCCACTAGTGCACGTCGTCCTGTGTGCACATTGGGCGCACCACGAGCAACGTGAGGCGCGAGCTGAACCAAGCAGGTCGTGGTGCGCCGGCGAGCAGCCAGCAGTACCAAAACAAGCACTTCGCTGCCGCTCCCACCGAGCCGGCACTTGTCCCGAGGTGGCATTCCCATAAGTGAGCGTCACACGACGCGCAAAATCCGCCGCACGCGCCGCCGCGCAGGGCCGCACGCGACGCCACCGCACTGCACTTGGAGCCTACATTATGTACAGGCATTCATCAATAAAATGTGTGAAAAGCATCAATTACTATGTCATTTCTTTAACACATACAATCCACCTTGTATGGTCTCTTTGTGGATGCACGTTGTAAACATTTTATAGTTTACTATAGTGGGTAAGATCAGCGTGTGAGCATGAGCGGCAGCCCTGGCGCGGCACCCGGCGCGTGACAATTAGTCTCGCTCGCGTGTGATGAACAGCACAGGTTGGGAATGTCGGTGAGCCCACTGCACCCCGCACCCCGCACCGCGCGTCACCCGCCGCATGCTTGCCGCGAGTTTTCGCCGTGGAGTCATCTCATAAGTTCTGCTGTCACCATATCATTTTAGAACTAAACTCGGACTTAATAAATAAACCATAGTAACGTGTCAGCAGGGCATTGGAGTGGACTGTCGCAAAAAACCTGCCGCCTCGCATATAATGTAATCAACTCGCGAGACCTCGAGCCCGAGCCCTACTATACTATATGAACTTACTATACCTGCGTTGAAATCGCGCAACATCACATTTCTGTGTTAAAATTTAAATCATACAATACTTATGCACGCGCATTAACAATAATTAAGTAGAGTGTCTACCAACAACACGATGCGTGAAGTGTGAGGTCGGAGTGAGCCGACAGCCGAGAGAGCTCGCGCCGGTGACGTTCAGTGATGATGTTCAGTGTAACTGCCTTGCAGCGAGAACAAATGTACTCAATCCGTTAGAATACTGGCACTTATCTCTCGCACTGTCCGCAATGGAGCTGCTCAAAATAATCACTTTTATATGTTCTCAGATGCGAGATTCTCAATTAAAAATTGATGAAATGTCAGCACAACAAGCAGAAAAATTAAAATGTTAGAAACATTAATCTTTAGAACATATTGTATACGCATGTACACTCAAATTCACGCTTCTGAATAGTTGCCATTATTGTAAAACGGAATCAATAATTAAATATGAGTCATGATACTGATAATAGTTCACTGACTTCAATGCTGGTGATGTTTGCATGTTCTGTTGAATATACACATTTACTATGTAATTATATTCAGCCATGCGCTACACCGTTATAAAATATAAATAACCAGTGATTTGGTGATGCAGTGGTTTTGTTTCCCTGTGCAACCACATGCACGGGCAGGTGCGAGTCCGCCGCCACTCTGCTCACACGCGCCTCATTTATGCTCACTCCGCGTTTCTCATCTCACCAACAATATTTCATATAATTTTTAATATTTTATTATCTGTATCTGTATCAGCCCATATACGTCCCACTGCAGGGCACGGGCCTACTCTACAATCGAGAATACGATTGAGAGTGGTTAGGCCATATAGTCCACCACGCTGGCCTAGTGCGGGTTGGCGGACTTACATACCATAGAAATTCTTATGAATCCCTATGGTATGCAGGTTTCCTCACGATGTTTTCCTTCACCGTTTTAGTGCGTGGTGATTGACTATCAATACACACATGACTCCGAAAAGTCAGAGGTGTGCCCTGGGATTCGAACCCGCGACCACCGTGAATATGTTGGCAGTCGCGTCTAGTCTGTTTACCAACAGGCCACCACGCACTTTTCAATTTTCGCAATATTTTATTATAACATACATTAATATAAAGTGACATGAAAATTGTAGATGAAGTTAAAATCACGGTTATTTTAGAAATAATAAAATTATTCAATAAAAAAGTATTTTGAATTTCCGACAACTATCTAAATCGCGCGTTGAAGTCTTTTGCTGGACGGCGGGCGCTCGGCCGCGGGCACCTGCGTCCGGTCATCATTCGAGTTTCGTGCGGCTCTCCGCGCCAATACTAGTTATCATTGGCACGCAGACCAACATTATGACGCCCTTCCTCTATGTGAATATTTGAACCGAATACTTCTACAATATTTTAGTCGATTGTCAAGAACTAAGGGGTTCAAGAATCAAGACATAGTGTTTAAAAAACTTCATGTGAAAAAATATATGCAATGAAGACAAGTATTTTTAATTATCATGTAAGAGCGGACATTCCAATTACCTACTGTCTCTTTTATCAGACGATAGATGATTTGATTTCAAACACACAATATCCACAATAAAATAGGATCTCCTCCGACTCGCAGAAATCAAAAAGTTAGAATACAATTCAGAACATTACAGAAGATAACGAGCATATGTTGTGCTATAATGGCAAAAGTACAGCTCAATAGGGGGTCCGTGTTCTTATCAAAAGAGAAATATAAGTTATGTATATACAGAAAGCTTTAAAGGAATATCAGAACGCATAATGCATATTAAATGTCAAATTTCATGACATCTTACTAAAAATCTACCAAGTATAGGCGCACCAGAATCTCATGGCATAAAATTAAAAACAAACATAATGATTTTTATGTGGCAATACCAGCGGTCAACAGCTGGTTCAAAACTTCGAGTTAAGTCATTCAATGTGAATATTCTAAAATTTCTATACTTCCTTAGCGAAAATATACAAATTCGTTCTACGATTACATGTGTGACACATTGTTTACAACGTTTATCGCAAGATCCGTTAATAATTTGGTAAAATTTAAACAAAATTGACGATTTTAAGATCGACGCAGTTTTATCAAATAAGTCGGAATGAATAGTTTTGATACTTAACTTTTTTTGGTTAGTGTTAGATATGTGCATGTGTTTTACCGTACATTCTTTAATATAATTTTTTGAAACAAAACAGTAATGCATTAAATACCTATTTACAGGAGTTTCCAGATATTTTAGATAAGGATACATCAAATATTTTTTTATTGCTTTTAATGGCGAGACGAGCATGCCGTTCGCCTGATGGTAAGCGATGCGACCACTCATGACCAGTAGCAAAACCAAACAACACCTTGAATTACAGAGCAATGCTTGGCATTCCACTGCGCTCGCAATCCTGAGACATAAGATGTTAAGCCTCAATATGTCCAGTAGTTACTCTGGCTACAATATCCTTCAATCCGAAACACAACAGTGCATTTAAACTGCTGTTTGACGGGAGAAATAGACATTGCGGTGGTACCCACCCAGACAGTCTCTCACATATCAGAGACCTACCACCAGTTCCATCCATCAAATAATGATATATTTTGCACTTCTAGTGAACAGTTGTAATCCCAGAAGAGCGCTTCATTATAAATAATTATCATCAACATCTTCGTTTGATGATGTGCTGCCAGGATCTTTAGAAATAAGCCTTGACTAATTCGTTCACGATAAATATTAAAGAGACTGCAAATATTTTTTTTGTTTTTTAATTAACCTATTTCATCCCACTGCTGGGCAAAGGTCTCCCCCATGTCTCAAATAAATTACTTAGTTCTTTTTGTTTCACTCTTATACCGGGTATATCAAGACTGCTACCGAAAACGAAGCTGGGTGGTAGTTTTAGTGGCTACAAACACAATGCAATTATAAATTTCGCATAGAAACGCGACAATTATTTTTTATGATTTTTTAAATATCGTCGTTTTTGGGTGGTAAATCCATAGTTTTTGCTAAAATAATAATTTAAACTCTTTTATACCTTAGAGTATTTATAAATAAAAGGGCATACACTATTATTTTAGGAAAAAATGTATTTACCACCCAAATATAGCCATAGGAAAAAAAATAACAAAAAAAAGTTGTCGCTTTTTTTGCAACTTTTTCTGTTGCATTGTGTCTGAAGTCGTTTAAACTACCACCCGGCTTCGTTTTCGGTAGCAGTCTTGATATACCCTGTATATCATTGTAATAACATATAATTGCAATTAAGACATTTAACTAAAAAAAGTATTTCGTTAATATGAATTAATGGTATGTTGTATAAAAAGTATCAACATATTTCAATCCAATTACCCTGGTGTTGCTATGCACAATTTTCAATTACCCCAATTGCCATGAGATTCTGGTACGCCTATACATGCACGTAGTATTGATGCAAGCCACCAACATGTGAATCACTCCAACAGGCGCTGAACCAATTCAATAAGATACAAATTATTATGAGTGGTTTTAATGTCCGAAGAAAGAATGTGAATAAAGAATATTGGGCAACTACTGCTATTGAAACAGAATAAACACGAGATTGGCTATTGCAATTATGCTGGGAAAACAACATATTATGTATTAGGAACAACATCTTAAAAAGAAAACAAAAAACATGTGGAGATGTCACAAAGAATACAAAGAGTCATACATACATACATAAACTCACGGCTTTTTATATTATACTTAATTAATAGAAAAATCAAATATCACTGCCCGACCCGGGATTCGAACCTGAGACCTCAGCGTTGTAGCCGTTACCGTAGTACGACGGCGTCACCGAGACCATGAAATAGTTTATATTTTAACAAACAGAAAAACTAATAAATAATGTTGAACTATCAAACATAGCGTTCCCAAACAATCAAAAACTTATAAGATGTTCCATTAATTTGCATAAAATAAGAATTACCAGCAGAATATATTTTTCTAATATTACCTCAACGCCGAATATAATCGCTAGAAAATAGCCACGCATACAAGTGAAGTGTATTTATTTTATTTTATTTGTTCAAAACTTAAGAACAAAAATTAGCACGTTGATGTTAGAAAAAAAAAAAAAGCATAGTGCAATGTTGTAACCCCAAAATTTAAGAATCACTAAACAGTGAAAACTAAAAGAAATAACAATACGCAACAACATTTCAGACTTTAATAAATGACAAATAGTCAATAATACCTATGAAGTTTAAATAAATTGCTTTAGAATACGTACATACATACATATAATTATCCGACAATACGTTTTGAATCTGATGACCAGATATTTTTTTAATAAATCCAGATACCATGAGAAATTGAATAGCCGAATTCGGTAATTTAATGACACTATGCAAATTATAACAATTTCGCAAAAAAGCGACGGTTTTTTTAATTACCGTCGTATTTGGGCGGTCAATACGTAGTTTTTATTAAAATAGTAATAACAGAACAAAATAACACATAATAAGGAAACTACATACATAAAGTCAAAGATGCTTTGAAACATTGTAGAAAACTTTAGTGGACTATGGACTGATGAACTAAAAGTGGATTGGCTACATCGTACGCCTGAATATAGAAAAAACTTTATTCAATCGTATGATATCGTACGAATACTCACTAAACAATACTACTTGACCTGAGCCTTAAAGTAAACAAAAGAGAAGTAGACAAGGGAAAGACGAATGTATGAAATTAATAGATAACCCGAGAAGACTGGATTGTGAAGACATAGAATAGAGAGACTTGGAGTAACATGGAGTAGGTCTTTGCTCATTGAAGAGGTCCTTAATATTAAATGCATGCTTTTGTCCCTTATTTTATTACATATTTTGAGATTGTTGTTTTTTTAAATAATATATGTAATATATTTATAAAATAATAGATTTAAATATAACTTATGTATTTCAAATGAATAAAGAGGCTTAAATAGAATAAAAAATAAATGGTGACCTGCCACAAGTGCGGTGTAGACGTTATGAGTGTGTACGAAGAAGGATCGGGCGCCATGTCTTCTATTTTCTATTGTCTTCTATTTACATCTCGCTTGCAAGTGACATGCGGCGACACCGAGGTTTTCTTGCGACACCGCAGAGATGATTTCTGCGACAGCGTGAATGTCAGCGCTCTAGGCACAGGCGGCGGCTCAGGTGCGCGGCGAGCTCGCGGCAAAAACCCCGCTCCGCCTTATATGCTGCACTATCGACGTCGGGAAAACCAATAGAATGCCAAACTTGCATTATTGGATTTTAATTGCTGGTGAGTGATGTCCGCGCCGTGACTTCATGGCAACGCCGACCACTAATTCAAAGTTGTCTGCTGCACGCCGCACGTGGCGCGACCCGCGCCTCCGAGCTGCCGCGGCCAGAGCAACGCTCTGGCACGTATTTTAGGACAGCTGTATTTGTTGCATTAACGTGACGCTAAAGTGAGTACAACACATGTGGGTGGAGTGCTGCGCGGTCCAGTTTGAATGTTCACAGGCGAGAGGTAATCATGTCTCGGCGGTCGCGACAACTACGCTGGCTTATTTACTAATATAGATAGATACACACTTGCGTGGGCCTCTATGACAGATTTCCCGACATGGTGGCCGCGATCTCATACATACATACATAAACTCATGCCTGTTTCCCATTGGGGTAGGCAGAGACTATTGAGCGCCAAGTGCTACGGTTCCTACATATCTCTTTCGCTTCTTCAACTGTCATTAATCTCTTCATACACGCTCATCGGTTTCGAGGACTCCGTATTTTTCTTTTCTTCAAAAGGTCTCCTATTTGATTTTTATAGGACCGCCTCGGACATCCTCGACCGACTCCACCATCCATTCTCGCATTATAAATCTCTTTCGTCAGTCTCCTTTCATCCATCCTTTCAATATGGCCAAGCCATCGAAGCATCCCTTTCTCAATCTTAGTCACTACATCTTCTTTTAAACCACATTACTCCCTAATCACACTATTTTTCACTCTATCAACCAGTTTGACCCCACACATACTCCTCAATGCTCACATCTCTACAGCATTGATCCTAATTTCGTGCTTACATCACATACACATAAATCATCCCTCACCACTCGATCGTAAGCCTTTTCTAGGTCAATAAAGGCGCAGAAAACCTTTTGATGCTTTTCTAAAGCCTTCGCGGTGGTCGCGATCTCACTCATACGAATTACGGATATTCTGTCATCAACATAGTGAATGTTTGTTAGGGCAATGTAGTGCGCGGTGACCTGTCGGCAACGGACCACACGCGACTGCCAACATGTTCACAGTGGTCGCGAACACAAATCCCAGGGTACGTCTCTGACTGTTGAGTGTCGTGTATATTGATAGTCAAAACTTAATATATCGGTAAAGGGAAACGTCATGGGGAAATCTGCATAATTGTTAAAAGTTCTATGGTATGTAAAGCCCGCCAACCCGCACTAGGCCATCGTGGTGGATTACATTGCCCAACCCCTCTCTATCTTACTCTGGATTATACAGGAGGCCCATGTCCTGAAGTGGGGCAAAACAGTGTAAAAGAAAACATGCGATAGTGAAACAGAGTGTCGTAATGCTGTAAGCGATGCTAGTGGGTGAGAGCGGCGCGCGGTGCCGGCGGGGTGGCGCGGGAGAGCGCGGATAATGCGAGTAGGCGCGGGACATTCCGCCGCACAGATTACGTTTTTGCAGCGAGCGGCGCGTGTGCCGCGCGTGCCGCGTGCGCTGATCACTGCCAGAACAATGTTCTGTAACTACTAACTACTGTACTCGGTACGTAGTCCAACACGAATATCTACAAAACATATTTGTTTACTACATTAAATATTAATAAATTTCGCTAAATTGTTGCATAACTAATTGAATCTGACCGCATCGTCAATGTAATGGTATAGCGTATCCTTAGTGTTGGCGGCATAGCATTACAGCAGGTAAAGTTGGGTCTCGGTAAAACGAACTGACAGCAGTGCTACAAGTGCATCTTAGCAGCATATACTTTGGTGTGTCATGAAATCATCATCTCTTTGTTCTGACCACCATGTATGCATACGAGATACCTTTTAAGCTACAAACATTGTCACTTGAAACAAGCCGCGACTCGGGCGGGGCGCGTCACACGGCCAACAACAACCTTCGCGACCCGCGCTACCCAACCCGTTCAATCGATATTTCTCTCTCTCTCTCTGTATCAGCCCATATACGTCCCACTGCAGGGCATGGGCCTCCTCTACAATCGACTACCGAATCAGAGTGGTTAGGCCATATAGTCCACCACGCTGGCCTAGTGCGGGTTGGTGGACTTACATACCATAGAATTTTTATAATTCGCTATGGTATGCAGGTTTCCTCACGATGTTTTCCTTCACCGTTTTAGTGCGTGGTGATTGACTATCAATACACATATGACTCCGAAAAGTCAGAGGTGTGCCCTGGGATTCGAACCCGCGACCACCGTGAACATGTTGGCAGTCGCGTCTAGTCCGTTTACCAACAAGCCACCACGCACTTTTATCGATCGATATTTAATCGATATTTCTATAGCAGTGGAAACTTGTAACGCATTGCACCTCAACTACAATATTTGTCAGGAACCGTGCTCGCGATTGTGCGAGAGAGCTTCTTCTTAGCGTACCAACAACGTAGCGTACCCTTGGTTAACAACCGAAAGTTTACAATTCACATTATTTCAACAAATTTCCTATAAATGCAAAACCTGTGGGTAAATACGAGAAACCATGCTGCGTGCCAGACATCGCTGCAGGTAGCTCGGAGCGACTGCCGCCGCGCTCCAAGAGGAAAACTCAACCAAAATGTATGACACATGCACACACACAGACAACCATATCACAGATTAATGTACGCAGAGACTGAAGTGAGATGGGCTGACTGATGCGACACACGTTGCTGGAGGCGGTGCTCCAGGACTTCCATTACATTTCAGTGCGCTAATGGACATACACACTGAGCGCGCTATCATTTCTGCTAGCGCTGATACGAGTAGCTCATTGACGCGGCGGCGAGGCGAGGAGCTCGCCCGTCTCTACTGTGCTCGGTATAGAACTACGACTACACCACCACATGGAGAGGTTGTTATATGCATTCTCCAGTCCGACTCCTTATATAAATATAACATATGTTGAAAACAAAGAGCTAGAAGTGAGTGGCGGCGCGGTGTTCCTGCCGAGCGTGTTCAGCGGCGGACCTGTGGCTCACCAATCTATTACGTGCCGTTAGCCCACTCGCCCCGCGTCGCACCCCGCCGCCCCCCGTCGCTGGCGCCCAGCGCGCAGCCTCCCACATTCAAATGCAGTTTTGCATAACACCAGCAAACTACGCGCGCGCCCCACAGGCCACAGGTGATCCTTACCACTCCTGTATATTGCAAATTGTACCGTAAATTTGTCAAAATACAAATCATTTTCTGACTATAGGACCGAACTAAACCGATTAAGAAACCAACGCAAGAGAGTCGGCTCTGAGCCAAACGCAGCACACGACGGCGCCGAGAGACTGACACGATACTATCTGTAAGAGTCGCCGGAGCACAGCGGAACTATCTGCTACTAGGAGAGAGCGACTTCAGTGCAGATATAAACACAATAACAGGTTACTACTACCGTAAACATTCCGTAAATATATAAACCCAGCAATCACACACATAGCCCACGCCGCACGCTACGTACAAGTGTTACGTGCTATCGGAAACTATACACAGTTTATACTACACCCGGACCCGAACCACATATTGTGAATCACACAAACTCCGATCGAACCAACGGCATCTAGTGTCACGGCCGCCGCCTCACCAATGCCATAAGCTCGGAACTCACAAGTATATATACGAGTAGTTCTATTTGATTATATTCCAATTATTGTAAAACAATTTAGTATCGAATAGTAATGAGATAATGGTAGTGATATAATGGTAGTGTGAGTAAAATAGTTTAGTGTGGAGCCGTTGGTACTTGGTAAACAATTTACCAACAGTTTTGTATAGTGTAGTGCAGTTCGAGCAGTGTATATGCAGTTGGTGATGTTCGTACGCCGACGAATGGAGATAATGCAGAGCGTCTGTATGGATTTAGTGTTGTACAGCCGTGCCGCGGGCACAGGTACCCGGGCCGGCCCCGCGCCGCGCCGCCGCGCCGCCAGGTACCCCGAACCACCGCCGCGCACACGCACGGGACTTATCGTGTCAATACTTCTAATTAGTTTATTATTGTAGATATAGTGGCTAGGGCCGAGTCAACGCCGCCGTGCTACTGTGCCGTGTTTACAAACATTGCGGCGACGTGTGGCGTGTGCCGCGGTGCGTGACCACACGCGCTCACACGCTGCATTCGACAAACATCGAACACTGCGCGAGCACATCACGCGGCTCTCACGCACTGAGCACCGGCAGCGCCGGGGCCGCCCGCCCGCTTGCATGAAACGCCGTTTAATGCATACCAACACATACACACACACACACACACACACACACATTGACACACACAGAAGCGCGAGCGCTTCGTGCACGACTCGGAGCTTTCGAGCGCCGAACACCACACAAAAAGTAATAATCATCACAGAACGGGCGGGGGGCAGCGGCGCGGGGCGGGGGAGGGCTCGCTCACCTTGCAACTTCTTCTCAGTCTCCCAAAACTTCTGCAACTCGGTGAAATACTTGTCGAGGATGAACACCTTGGAGAGGCCGAGCGTGGCCATGGCGGGCGGCGCGCTCGCATCACACTCCGCGGCCGCGCCGCTCCTAACGCACAGAGCGACCACTCGCGCGCACTTCCACACGAGCACTGCCGCTGTCGCCCGCCACCCCCCGCCGCGCCCCGCACACCCGCCCCGCGCCCGCGCACCTCCGCACGCCGCGCCACCCCCGCGCTCCTCCGCGCAGCACGAGCGACGCCTACTTTTAGAATAGAAATGGTATTTCCTGAATGTGGCCTCGCCGCCTCGTCATTGCACCCGAAACAGAGTCGAAGACCGCGGAGTCGCCGCACTCTTATCGTGTAAACCTAGTAGAACAATAAGGAGAAGATCAGGCGGCGCCGCGGTGCGACGCCGCAGTAGCACGAGGTCCGCGGTGATGGCGCCGCGATGACCACGCGGGTGCCATGAAAAACTTGAGTCGCAGCATTAAACGGGCATTACGTGAGGTCACAGATGCGGGGTGGCGTGGGGGTTGGCGGGGGTTGTGGGGTAGCGGGGGTGGCGGGGGCGGCGGGAACAGCGCAACAGATAACGCGCAGTGCCGCGGGGCCGGGGCGCGCGAGGCGGCGGAGAGGTCGCGGCCAAACTGGTTTATTTGTAAGCTCAAGCACGCCGAAAGCTATTCACTCCTCCCGCACCCCACACGCGAGCGTACCGACAACACCACTGCACACTGCTCAGGGATCGTTGCTGTGTGTCTGCGACGAAATCGCCGCATCCCCGGGCCTCGACGCCATCATTATCTTCTCAGTGCTACACAGTAGTAGAGCTCACAACACTCACAGTGAAGTGGCAGAGTTTGCGTTTCTACAAGACTGCTAGAGCTATCTAAGCCCTATAACAATAAATAGCGAAGTGCACCGCTGTCTAGTGTCATGCACACACACACACACACGCACGCCGGAAGCGCAGCGTCGCGCAAGCACGTGCAGCGTGCCGCGTGCAGTGTCGCAACTCGCAAGGGCTCGCCGAGTTTGGAGCGCGTTGATGTCTAATGTTGGGAGATGCAATAACCGCGCGCTTGTTGCAACAATAACTTCACATACAACGCTCCAAAATTAATCATATATCATGTCGAGGCAGCTAACGCTACCTTTTCTTTATAGAACTGGCCTGATTAATACGTTTATTTTAATAGTTACCTATTTATTTTTGCATTTAAAAAATCTAACATTCCGATAGAATCGCTGTCCAGTAAATATTTTTAAAAAGTTGTCCAGTGTGTTTAGGTATTTTGGAGTTCATTCTTATAAAAGTAATAACTCTTTGTTCATGAAATCTGACATGAGATCTGGCAACTTACTTTCCGTGAAATGTTTTGGTGAGATTTCGTTGGTTGTTGCAAGTCACCTAGTTGTTTTTGTTAGTGGAGATGCAGGTATTCAATTCACGTCGGAGGTTTTTTTGCTTTTCCTTCTCTCTCTTGTCTTCTATGTGTGCGATCGAGCTTCTCTATCAAAGGAGAGATGATTTCAGATTTCCACATGCTCTTTAATTTGGGTGGCATTTCTAATCGCCTCGCCAAATGTATGTTATCTGTAACTTCAGAAAGTGAAGTAACAGAGTTAATTAGGAATGATGAAAAGTATTATACTACCCAATACAACCGCTCCTGTCATATTTTTGCCGTTTAAGAGAAACTAGATTTTTACCAAACTTTAGTGCCGCAACCATTGAATTTTTGAAAAAGAATTGAATTGCTCCGGTAGGGCTTGACGATCTGTTAAGGGTTGGCCCTTGACAATCGCCGGCGCTCAAAAAGTAGTCGATTGATATCAGAGTAACAGGCCTTAAATAAAATTTGATATAGATGGAAGGTATATTCGAAGTCGCGGCATCTACACCAATATTGTTCTTGCGTACGTGATAGTTTAACACAGACTTGGCTAAATGTCGATTATTGCGTATCACAGTTCCTTGCGGGCCATGGTCACTTAAACTCTAACTTATACTTACTTAAGCTTGCTGACTAGCCTGTTTATTGAAATAAAACTATTATTTACGGATTTTATCGCGAATTTAGTTTCATTTTTACATTTTTAACTTCCCGACGTTTCGATTACTTTACAGCTTTCGTGGTCACGGGGCGGACCTAAGAAACCATTAGACTAGCCTGTTCGCCCATATCCAACATCGAATTGCGAATATGAGCAGTCTGCGCATCATATACTTTGGGAGTGTAGTCTTTGGCAGAATGAGCGTAAATCCATGCTGGATAATGTACGAATATCATCTGGAGTTGTATACTACATGGACCTTGTAGAGACTAGAAAGAATTTCCGTGATTTCCGGCGTTTTTCCATACTTATTACAGGAATTTATTATAAAGGGTCACATAATAGGTCCCATTTAAATATAATAATGGTTTTTGGCTTCTCCAGTTGTAATCTCCTCCTTGTAATCTTCTCCAGTTGTTGTTGTATTGTTTTGTCACCCGCTTTGTCAAGTAGAAAAGTGGATAGTAATTTATTTTCAACTACTCCTATTAATTGGACTTTGGTATTGATTTCGTTGCGGCTTAAAGACAAGTTAGACATTCCCGGATACTCGCCGAGCTTCAATGCTCGGTGTCATTACAATGGGTGCCACCTTTGATCCTGACTTACAAGAATTCCAGTAGGTGTGAGGACGGGACAATCTCCATAATATCTAGAAAATATATTATTTTTATTTAAATGTGGTATTTTTTAACCCAAATAGAGAGTAAATCCAGCGCAACAACACGAGTAACAACGTAAAATAATAATTGAAAGCGTCGCCATTCAATCCATTCAACACATATTCCAGTAAACGATTGAGTAGAGCGCTCCTCGCATTGAACACCTCAGCACTAGCGCCACCTGCCGGCCGCGCGCCGACGCACCTCGCTCTACCGGGTGCTGAGCAACCACACAGAAAATGTATTGAATGGAGATGCGTCGCCGTGCGGAGGCTGCGGCGCGCGCGCTGCGAGCCACCGCGCACAGATGGCGCCACTACACCGCCACCACAAAGTACACACTCGCCCTACTTATGTTAGAAGGATCTTAACTAAACATTTTGATATGTTTTTTTCAAGTTAATGTTTGTACGTAACCGCTTTAAACCAGATCGCAAAACGCATCGTTATTCAGAAGTTCGCAACCAAGATGGGGAGCGACCATTTTTGGTGAAATAAATAGCATATCCTTTTGTGACTCGGAGCGGACGTTAATTCGGTCTCGAGTGGAGGCCTCACTCGCATATTTAGTCGGGAAATAGTAGGCTGCCTTGTGTCCACGTCGATCGCCGAAATTACAGGGCACATTACTACAAAAGTGGCTTCGGTAACAGAGGCATCTTGGGTTGTAGGATTGTCATCATCGTCATTATCATTTCAGCCACAATAAGTCCATTGTTGAACATTGGTCTTCTTCAGCCAGGTCCTCCGTCCATCTTGTAGGCGGACGTCCGACACTTCACTTGTCTTTACGTCGGATAATTAATTAATTATAAGGTAATTTTACGCAATACTAAAGACATTAAAATCGAAGAGAATCAAAATGAAGCTATCGGTGGCGATCAAACACGCTTCTGAACGACACAGGAAAAGAGATGGTATCGTGTTAAGTATCAATTTATAATCAATAATGTTATGTATATAGAGTTTTAAAGTTTGTTTCCTGCCTCGCTAGCGCATACCTACAACGGACGATTATAACGCTGCGGTCCCGGGTTTGATTTACGGGTCGGGTAAAGTTATATTGCATCTTTCTATTCATTATCAGCCCGGAATTATTAATTTGTGCCCGATATGGCGACAGGCTCACCACCTATAATACACAAGTCGAAACGTGGGAGTCCTAGTAGCCAACCTGCTGTAACCTCTAACCTCTGCCTACCCTTCTGAGAAGCAGGCATGAGTTTATGTGTGTACACATGTATGTTAAAGTTTGTACATTCGCCGCGAGCGATACTGTAGTAACTCATAATTTGTTAATCATAACAACCAGGCGACACTACAGTTGCGCTGAATGTATAAGGTTCCATCCCACAATGCTACTCGTATGTTGAGTATTAAAAATAAAAAGATATTGTAAAAAAATCTTTGATACGATTTATACTTTTAGGGATATTGTTTTTTTAAAGTAGCTATGCGCGCGAGGACTCCGCCAGCCGCGGTGACGTCATTTTATATCAGCGACTCAGTACGCACAGCGCTACCTGCTCCGTGTGTGAATACCTACTCTTGAGGAACTAATCTGAATGGCAGCAGTATTGTTATTTGTATCCCTTTTTCCTACGTTATAATTATTTTTGTTTTGTTTGTTATATAGAATTCAACACATTTCGTTTGTATTTTATTAAATAGTTAGTTTAATAGGTACCACCATTGCTCACACATTAACAGCCGCTGCCAATAAACAATCCCAATCCAAAGGAGACGGGCGAAACTTCATAGAACCTTGGGCTTAGCCTTACAGAGTTGGTTTATGCATTATTTTATAGGGATAAGATAAGTACATACAGAAGCAAAATACAGTGTCATGTTGGAGCGGGTTCAAAATAAATTTACACGATACCTATACTATAAGATATACGGAGTATACCCGTTCTACCCTTTAATGTATCCCACATTATGTGTATTGGGTATGGTGGGATACAACGAGCTTAGGGTACGACGGGACTTCACACTTGCGGCGTATATAATAAAATTACTCCGTGGGGTAGCACATAACCCAGGGGTGCTGCGGCATCTGAACCTGTGCGTCCCAGACCGATACGTGTGGAAGCGACGGCTCCCGCAACTACTCGCGGTACCAGTTGCCAGAACCAATTTACTGGCGAAAACACCCGTCATGCGGATAATTAAAATCATTAATGAAACTCATGACAGAGTAGACATATTCTAAGGCGCGTTGAGTGAAATCACAAAGGTTCTATTATGCATAATTAGCTACAAGTGATTAGTTAATAATTGTAAAATATAAGCTTATTATTATTTTTGATATATTATATTGATACTTAGGATTAAATAGCAAAATAAGTTAAAGCGTCAATGTCGCATTAGGTTTTAACCTGTAAGATATTGTACTGTGTGTTGAAATAAATAAATAAAACATCGAAATTAAAATTAAAAATCTTTGCGCCAAATGGGAGTAAAGTGATAATCGGTATTTATTACAAAACAAAATTACTGTAACTGACATTTTTTTCATGTGCACCCTTTTTAAAGTATATCGAAGGTGCTGGCAGTAAGAAGAAAAACGTAAAGTCAAATGTGAACGGCTGATGACAATTGTGACTGAGTGACTGTACGATATGGCGTATTTTACTCTTTAGATGTTTTTTTATATTTATATTTTATTTATTGGGACAACAAACAGTTCCATGTACATATCTTATTAAAACTAGTCTTAATCTAAGAAGTTATGAAACACATATAACCCACACCATTGTCCACGGGTTGACATAATGTGGTATAGTAATTTTTGCAAACAGAAAGACTACTACTAACTATTATAACGTCGCTTCAGACAACTTTAGTATAACATGTATTTTTAAATTCCGTGTTTGCAAGGTAGAAGATATCAATATCAATGAAATGCACATTATAAGTATCCAAAAGACGTCGGAGTGGTACCCGCGCACCAGCGTTACTCCTACATGGTGCAATGTGGAACAACTGAGGCAGACGCACCCCTCGTCTTATTATTGTTCTGGGTACCCGATAACATATTTTATCAGTGAGCGTCTCAGCTCTAGGCTTAAAATATTGTAACCTTAGATTATATACTCGTCTAGATGACACATCACACCTCACCGCGCGGCTCAATTAAAGTCTACCAAATTTGGTAGACTCGCTTCTCACGTACGTCAGTGTCATTTGAACTACATATGGATAACGTGCTCCCGAAAAATAATTAATTATGCCGGTTTGTGCTGTCGAATTGTATTGCAATTGTGTGGGAAAACTGTATAATAATACCAATATCACTTTCTATCGGTAACATTATTGTTAAACCACTATTATTTGAAGAAAACATGAACTTTTAATTCATTATTTTGAAGATGAGTTTCATTGGCCAGTGTTGTCAATTTATTACTAGGAAGATTTGTTGACACTATGGGAGAAACTATAAAACACAAATATCATTACATAATATTTCGATCAGAATAACAACAAGAAGAATGGCATTATTTATTTAATGAGTAAATAAAACTTACCTACACGATATTAATAAAACCTACGACGACATGCACTTCATACTAATTTTATTAATTCTTTGCCTTGCATGTGTATTACCATTCAAAATTTCACAAACGGGGTACTGCTATTGTCATCTTTGAAGAAACAGCGAGAACTTATTCAAGGTCCTAATAATATTTTTAGACTTCCTAC
The DNA here is from genome assembly GCA_009982885.2 of Hyles vespertilio. NCBI lineage: Eukaryota > Metazoa > Arthropoda > Insecta > Lepidoptera > Sphingidae > Hyles > Hyles vespertilio. Next base: position 382,671 of record CM042814.1, on the reverse strand, counting down.
GGATTCCGTACTAGCAAATTGATGGAGAGACATTACACAGCGGAAACGAAAAGAAGACCATTCGTAGCCTCACATGACTTCAGTTGTGTGTTCCGAACATTTTACTTATGATGATTTATATTTTACATAAATACAGAAATCAGATAACAGCCCAGGCAATAAATCCAAAGAGTTAATTCTATTCGGAAACAAACACTAGGAGATGGGTTTAGATCTTTATTGTTTTTACTAAAATGCGTTATAAATATAATTAATAGTATGATTATTTTAAATAAAGAAAAAATATTTTATTTAACCTATTTTTTATATCAAATAATGGGGAAAAGTTAAGTTAATAATCTGGAGTAGGCATCCCTAAACACACACACCTTGACAGTTGGATTACAATAATTACAAGACCGGTACTCACACATATCAACGAAAGTGAGGACACTTTTAGCGCATCATTTGTTGACATTGCTCAGTATAGACGAGTATATAATCTAAGATTGTAACGCTCTAATAACTGAGTATAGGAAGCTTTTGGGTTGTGACATCTGTAATTCATGGCACGTAAGAACTTCTTTTGAACGATCTCAAGCTGATTGCTGTATTTCTTATAGAAAGGGTCCATATCTGCACTGCATATTCAAGTTGGGATCGTATTAAATTTCTATATAGAAGAATGTAAGTGTGAGGTCGCACAAACTCGGATGTAGATCTCATGACGAAGCCATACAAACTGAAAGCTTTATTGGTTATGTACTCAATATGCGCATCAAAGTGTAACCTTGCATCTAATAATACACCTAATTATTGTTTGATATTATTAAAGGCACATAATATTTTTAGTATGCCCTTCAATAACCTGGCTCTATTTTATTATTGTATTCGCAAATATTCGGTACACGGTAAAACATGAGTCGGAAAACGTGATTCGTTCGACAAAATATTTTCAAATAAGCAAAGTTAAAATAGGAAGTCACAATATCGAAATCCAACCAATGCGTCCAACAGAATTCACACCGTACACACAGCAATTAAGTGCATTCGAGACATATGACATTTATGTCAGTAATTAGAAGATGGCGTGATGACAGGCCGCTATGAAAATCTATTATATACTTATTGAATTATTAATTTATTATTCCCATTGTAAAACATCTTATTATGTTTCGAGGAGAAACAAAAAAATAAAATAAAAAAGAATATTAGTGAATCTTTCATAAGTGTAAGGTCAGGCCCAATTTCGCCCGTCTCCTTTGCCGTTTGAGATTGACAGCTCAATCTTTTTTCTGATACTATATTGCTATGTATATTGCCAATAATAATCAATCTCAGTAGTGAAAAAACTATGGCAACATGGTAAATGACGTAGAGTGAAAACCTATTGTGTGGGTGCTGGCGATGGAGCGACCGACTGGGATGTGACGCGAACATCGCGCGCCGCGCAACATAATTCAATAATGACATACCGAAATGATCGTAACTTCAAACTAATAGCAAGATTTAATTTAAATACAACATTTCTAGACACACAGGCTACCTATACGAACAAACGTACGAGTCAGGGGCGTATTTACTCCAGGGCCAAAACAAGCATGGCTAGCCATGTGCGTCCCACTGCAGTGCACGGGCCTCTTCTACTTTTGATAGTACGATTGAAAGGGGTGCGCTGACCTGGTTGGTGGACTTTACATACCACAGATTTTTGTTACAAATCGCTATCGCGGTGTGCATGATTCTTAACGATGTTTTTTTTTCATCTTGCTGATTGACTATATACACACACATGACCCCGAAAAGTCAGAGATGAGCCCCGGGATTAGAATCAGAATCAGGATGTACTACCTGAAGAAATTATAAGAAACTGTCTGTATCAGCCCATATACGTCCCACTGCAGGGCACGGGCCTCCTCTACAATCGAGAGTACGATTGAGATTATTATTATTATAAGAAACGCCTATCTGCAATTGTATTGGTGACGCGATTTTGAATTTTTATTTTATTTTATACGATATACCAACTTTACTCCCGTCACGTCCCATAAAAAATGGTGAAGACTAATTTACTTTCAAAAAATGTAATAGAATAAAAATAGTAATAAGATAGAATGCAACTTAGATAATTGTTAATAAAGGCTATTATTATTATATTATATTATTGTTGAACCTAGAGAGTAGAACTGGAGGAATTATGCCTTATATTAATTTAAAGTTCTACATGTTTGGTACTCGCGTCACTATGTAACTCATATATTTTGATTTGTTGGCTGGTAAAGTCAATCAGAAGAAATTAATCAACCTGTACAAGTACAATGAAATAAATATTATTTTTTGCTTTGCAACGGATTTTTTTTATTTTGTGGTGGGTTTTTATACATATCTAAAACACACGTTTATCAATTTATCGTGTAATTGCGATGATAATGACCGAAAAAGAAAATTGTGCAATATTGTGATGCTGTAACGTTATACTCGATGGTGTGTGCGTGTGCTAATTGTGCGTGAAAACAGCGTCGAAGAAGAAAAGGCGTCAGAGCGAGGCAGACTCACCGCTGTGGTGGGCGCAGGGGGCAAGCTGCGTGTGCGGCTCCAGAGGGCGCGCGGCGTCGGCGCTGTCCATGTCGGCGCGGGCCGCGCGGCGTTCCGGCCCGGACTGCCGCGCCGCGAGCGCGCCTCGAGCGTGCGGGCACCGCCGCCACGGCGCATTCGCCACGCGACACGCGCACCGCCGTGTACCGTACACCGAACACCTCGGGTACAATACCACAAGCGAACATAACATCCATCCAGATGATGATTTTACTGGTGGTAGGTCTCCCATATGTGAAGGCCGCTTGGGTAGCTACCACCGCATTGTCTATTTCTCCCGTCAAACAGCAGTGTAAAAGCACTGCTGTGTTTCGGATTGAAGGACACTGTAGCTAGATAACTACTTTACATATTGAGACTTAACATATTATGTCTCGGGATGGCGAGCGCAGTGGAATGCCAACCATTGCTTTGTAACTCAAGGTGCTGTTTGGTTTTGCCACTAATCATGAGCGGTCGTATCACTTACCATCAGGCGAACGGCAGGCTGGTCTTGCCATTGCAATAAAAAAAATGAGTATAACAGCCTGCTCCCAAACACATGCGTCCACGCAACACAGTCGTCTCAATGTACTCAGTTTAGGCCTTACTGGTAAGTAAGGAAGGAACAGATAGGTTCTATATGTGATTCTGGTGTGATGAAATCACAATAGGTACATATAATATTCTTCACTTCACCGATATCGCATATTTTACCTACTTACTTCGTAAATATAACAATGAGACAGGCGCAAGAGTGCAGCCGTGTTTGTAGGTAGTCTCTGGCGCCGCGCCGTGCCCCCTGGCGGCGTGCGGGGTCGACCGATGCGAGAAGCACCGCGCGCGCATGGACACCGCGCAACAGATTGAATGGCAGCACGAGTGCCGCGAGCCCGGCTCGAGCCGCTTTGCATTTTAAATAATAGTTCACACGCTATAATAACATATGCGTGTATGCGAACGAGCAAAGACCGCGCTCCGCTCGCTCTATATTCTTCTAACTAACCGGCGCACGCGAGCCGCGACACGCGAGTCCGCCTCCCCGCGCTGCACGCCGCGCCACATCCACGCCACTTTCAAGGGCGCGTTTCCTATTATTAGGTATTCACTTTCCCATTATATTGAAAATAAGAGCAAGACTAGTGCCTTTATTACTGCATATCGTTGCGCATCCACTTATAACTATTGTAGTTCGAAACGTGCTAAGGCCGGCAACGTGAGCACTAAGCAGCGTGAGATGCGTCCCGCGGGAGCGAGGTGGCGCGGGACAATGGCGCTCGCCTGCAGATAACGACGCGCGCTTGTTTATGTGCACGCGCCTCTCTGCGCGCTCTCGCCGGCTCCAATAAATTTGACTGACGCGACAGAATATCATTTAATTTGACGAGCTGTTGGAGAACAAACAGCGGCGGCGGCCGCGCTCTCTGACGCGAGTTTATTTTGTAAACGGACGAGGACGAGCTTTCAATGCGTGATTAGAGAGAACTCGGCGCGAGCATGCAGCGCGCCGCGGCCCCACTCACTACACAGTACACATCACACGTACTACAACATCACACCTTATATTATCATTTGTGTTTACATTACAAATGATTCCGACGAATTGAGAATCTACTCCTTTTTTTGAAGCCGTTTAAAAACAATCTAAATATATTTGAAATTTGAAAACCACTGGACGGATCGGGCTGAAATTTGGCATACAGGTAGATGTTATGACGTAGGGATCCGCTAAGAAAGGATTTTGATGAATTCTACCCCTAAGGGGATAAAATAAGGGATGAAAGTTTGTATGAAACTTTGTCAATTTTAAACCGATCAGGCCGAGACTTTGCATGCATAAAGCTACTATGACGTAGGCATTCCCTAATAAAGAATTTTGATAAATTCCACCCCTAAGGGGATAAAATAGGGGATGAAAGTTTGTATAAATCTTCTTAGATTTTCGACTGATTGAACTGAAATTAAAGATTAGCTACTATGACGAAGACGTTCGCTTAAATAGGATTTTGATAAATTCAATTTAGCATTTCAGTTTAATGTTGCTTGCTCACGAGTAAGTTCACCCAATAGCTTGATAGTTTTAACGCCTAATGACAGATTATTTAAGAATATAGTGATCAATGAAGTTTTGTAGGCCTTAATTTTTTACACACGCTAAACAAAAGTAAAGCCGCAAAAATTATACCTAATTAGTAATAATGCTTCTTAAAGCGAGCGAAGCCTCGAGCAGAAGCTAGTGAACCATAAAACTCTAGGTATGATTTCTAGAACTAATAATCCGCTTCGTATGAGTTTATCGGTTTGAAACATATCATAGTATGGGACCTCGGACCTGAATCTAGACCTGGGACTTAAAGTCAACAGGCCAGCTCCTGGAGAGTCTCGAGAAGAAATCAATTCGGTGAAAATTGGGTGGCACTAATGATCTCAGCGTGGCCTACCTGGGCGTTTGTAAGTATATACATATACTCGTAGATTAAAGTATTGTAGTGAGCGAGGTGTTTTGTAGTGTCGAGTGCAGTGTGGTGCAGTGTGGTGCAGTGTGGTGGTGCAGCGAGCTCACCGTTGCGGCGGCGCTGCGGGCGGGCGCGGCGGCGCGCGGGGGCGGCCGGCGCCGGCGCTGTGCTCGCGCTGCCACAACACAAGCCCGGTTAGTCTCCCCTTCCCGATCATTTCTAAAGTTCTACTCTCTCTACTCTACTTTTGTAGTCGACATAGAAAATATTTTTACTTCATGTTTGTATTTTGTATTACAGGAAGTCGAATGAAGGTCACGTCCAAAAAGGCTTTAGTGAGTAGTACTGTGTGTGCATTATTCATGATGCTGCAAGTCCAGACAGAATGCTCGAGTAGTGAGTGTCGTGTCTACATTTTATGATTCCTAATTTCCCCATTCCGCCTCCATTTCAGCTACAATGTGGACGGACGACCTGGCTAAGGTTGCAGGAAGACGCTGGATGCAGGCCGCTTCCAACAGTTCGATGTGGAGATCGTTGGGAGAGGCCTATGTCAGCAGTGGACTTCTTGTGGCCGAGATGATGATGATGATGATGATGAATTTCCCCATACAAATAGAAGACAAAAATGTTTGGATAAAATTCGCGTTAGTTTGTCGTGATGAGGCTACCTGTGTCTGCGTCGCGTTCTGTTCGCGCAGAAGAAGTCCGGCGGCACGTGGTGCGCGCGCAGCAGCGCGTGCAGCGGCGCCGCGCCCCCCTCGCGCCCCGCACCCCGCCGCGCCCCCCGCCACGCACGCCTCGTACGTCTGGTCGGGCAGCAGCATGCCGCGCGCATCGCGCCCGCCGCGCCGCCCGCGAACTCCTGCTGCAACATCGCCACCTCACATCATCACGGAGGCCACTGCACATTACCTACTGCACTTATATACCAATCAATACAAAAATTAAACGTAAAAGGTGAGAGTCACCACAACAACAAATATGTGATAGGTATCAAAAAATATGATAAAGTCCAGTGAAGACGTGAGCGACCGTGTCGGCGTCCGTGTGTAGAGGCGGCGCAGCTCGTTAGCGGCGGTGACTCGACGCGCCGCCGCGACACTCGCCCTGCTCAATGCTCACACTCTTACATGTAGGTAAGTGTCGGCAGTGGAAGCAACCGCGATGCCTCGCAGCTTACTCTACAAACCACGTCACTGCGAGTCCCCACAGTTTTGTTAATACTTTACTTTATTGTAACAGCCCATATACGTCTCACTGCAGGACAAGGGCCTCCTCTACAATCGAGAGTACGATTGAGAGTGGTTAGGCCATATAGTCCATATATGCGGGTTGGCGGACTTTACATACTATATAAGTTCTTATAAATCGTTACGTATAGGTGTCCTCACGATGTTTTCCTCCACCGTGGTGATTGACTATCAATACACATGACTCCGAAAAGTCAGAGGTGTGCCCTTGGATTCGAACCCGTTACCACTGTGAACATGTTGGAAGCCGCGTCTGGTCCGTTTACCAACAGGCCATCACGCACTTCATTATGTGAATCATATGATGTTTATAATAGAGGTTAAATACGAGACAGGCAGAGAGCCGGCCGACACACGAGCCTGCCGGCGCGGAATGTGCCGCTTTTTGTGCGCGTGCAGCCGCCCTGCCCTCCAACTCACCAATAAATTAACTGCACAATCATGTTCCTTCGAGTGGCACAACACCGCAGTGCAATATTTTGATAACTGTTCGCTCGAGACATCGGTCGCTCGTGGATCACAAGAATACGTGCGAGTTACAGATTCGTATGACTGAAACTTATAAATTAACTAATTACCTAATTATCAGGTTCCGCTAATAATAAAAAAGGAGCGCATTGGTTCCGTAGATCGCCAACACTGGTAAAGATTATGGTGTTGCCGTCGCGTCGGCGCGGCGCGTCGGTGTCGGCGTCGCGGTGCAGCCGCACGAGCCCACCTAGCGTTTTCGACTTATAGCTCACAACAAATGTGTGCCATGTAGTTATAAACCCCAAAAGTCGTCTTTGCTACTAATATATTTTTAACGGCTCCAATTCAGTGTCTCCAGAAATCAGAAAAAATACGGTTGTGTCGTCGCAACGAACTGCGCCAGCAGTGACGTCGCACGCTTCTCGGAAATGAACCGCGAGCAGATGCACACACACGCGCGCTTTCACTTCAGCATACATCCTGCTAAGTACAGAGTGGACGCGTGGCGCGTCGTCATTGTTTATGTGAAGAGTGAGCAACATGAGTGCAGTGCGGCGGCGCCCGTGCATGCGACGCCGCTGCTGGACGCTCCCCCTCGCTCTCTCAGTTGAGCACAACTCTACTACACAATACGTACATATACACATCGTAAATGAAATCTACCACGTCTTAAACAGTAGTGTGCGCTGTAAAGCTGTGCCGCCGCGCCAGAGGAAAGTGTCGTCCGCCGCCGACTCCAGCCGCGCTTTACGTCATATTTTCTCGCAATGTAACAAAGCTATTTTCTCACCCTGTAAGTGGAATAATGTATATTGCAAGGCATGCAGCGTCTTTTTCAGCATAAATGTACATGTCACACATGTGTGTATAGTGAAGCGCCGAGTTGGAGTTATGTTGAAAACAGTGGTGAAGCGGCGGCGCGTCTGGCGCACGTGTAACTGTCTCCGCTGGGCTGGTTCACCCGCTGCTCTAGATTTTTTGCGCGACGAGCCGGCGTAGTGCCGCGGCCCCGGCGCTCCGCCAGCGCCACGTGCCCACACACATCTCTACTACACTCACCGCCGTACGACTCTAATTTTCTAACTTGTAAACTGTGTAACTTTAATTGATGAACGAGTTCTCACGGGTCTGGCGGCGGGTGTGATCCCGCAGGTCGGAGCTGAGGCCGTGCCGTCGGCGGGGAGGCGCCGGTCACGCCGCGCCGAAACGTCGAGCCCTAATTATATTATCAAGTATAAACTGGACGTTCGCGCCGGCCCTGAACCCGTGCTCGCCTCGCGTGTGAAATCCTCCAGCATCTCCCACTTACATCAGACAGCTCACCTTGTGCAATATGTCCAACGTTTGAAATAGTTTCAAGACGCAAATGAAATCCTAATTTTACACTCAGCTTCCCACAAGAATGGTGGCGAATTTCCCGCGTCGCAATAAATATCCCGCGCTGGGTATTTAATGGCAACAGTTGTAGCGCACGGTGTCGCGTTACCGCTGCCACGGAGCCGCGCGACGCCGCACCGCCGCCGCACCGCCGCCGCACCGCCGCGCCTGGCGCAGTACTACAGGGTATGTGGACGGGCAGCCCGAGACTACGTGACAGGGCACACACGCCGCAAGTGACGAGTGCCATAGTGCCACGTAATTAAATGCAGTTTTCCTAACTCGTTGGATCGCTTGATGTATAGAGCGAAATTACGGAACATGTAATCCGCGGAATTATCTAAAGGTGGATGAGGGGCAATGAGCGCGATCGTAAAACGATACATTTAATTGTGCAGCGGAGCGGGCGCGGAGCAGAACGAGCGCGCCGGCCGCGACTCTATCTGGCTCCACGGAACACCACTCGCTGCACTTTGCGATTCTTTTCCGGTTTACCTGTTGAACGTGGGTAAGAGCTCGTGGCGCGGCGCACTCCTGCGAAGCGCCGGAGTGGTTCGCGCGGCGGCGTCGTCGACTCGCCCGCGCTCGGCCCGAGCATGCGACAGGGCGCGCACTTTTTATTTAATTTGCAAGTTTGCTACGCAATTAGTGATGCTGCGACACACTATAAAGCACTCGCAAGCCGGAACCTGCAGTCGCGAAGATAAGTGATAACACATCGCGTGCACTGTCACAATTCCACCGAGCGCCCCGTATTCCCGCGAGGCTCACAGTCGGCGCATGATGCACGAAGTGCGCGCCGCGCGACGCGTGTTGGCGGCGCTGCGCGGGGCCGGCGGTGCTCGCGCGCTCCCGCCGCACACTGCGCCCTGCGGCCGCCGCGCGCCGCGCTCCTCGTGCCACAATACCCCGGGCCGCCCGACACCGCCCGGCACCGCCAAGCACCAGCCCCGCATCTAGCGCCCACTGCCCTGCCAAACTGTTCGGTATAATATAACCGAACACCTTAGCAAATACCATGATGCGTTTACTTAAATTGGTATTAAGCTATGATATCGAGCCGCAATAGTTTGGTACCGCGACCGTCGTGTCCAGTTCTCGTTACCGTACCATTTCACCATTAGGATCAGTTTCTCATTTATCATTTTAACAAGAGCATCAGTTTGTGGAAGACCTTGAATAAGTGTAAAACAATTCCAACTCTACATCCAATGCCCCTCTCTCTATACTGGTACATATTTTGGTCCTTCAAGCCGGATTTTAACCAACGACCTATGGATCGATGGATAGACAAACAAACCATGTTCTCCTATACCGACTACCGTGAGAACGTTTTTAATATAGGATTCTAATTTAAGCCTACCATTTCCATCATTATGTTAGAAGCTAAGTTTTATCTGTAGAGCACTATTTCATCTTGTATCTTTTGGTGCCCGGAATATGTTCGGTGTTATATGACCGAACACCTTTGTAAGCATTTTTTATCAAACTTTGTATACCTTGTATACAAGTGAACCTAATGCCGGAGGCATTATCTACTAGTCTATGTTTGGGTGAAGCAGAAATGAGCTGAAGAGGACGTATAAATATTTTCTGAAACAATATATATGATAAGGCAGAAAAAAATGTAAATATAAACATAGAAATACTTATATTTGTACTTTGTATAACCTATTATTTCATGTTATAATACAGTAGATATAAATATGTATATGAGTAGGTCCACGGATAATTAAGTATTACATAAATATATTTTATTATAATTAAACGGGTAAATATATTATATATGCTTATTTTTATCATCATCATATCATGCTTATTTACTGGTGGTAGGTCTCTCATATGTGAGAAGCCATCTGGGTAGGTACCACCGCAATGTCTATTTCTCCCGTGAAACAACACTGCTTAAATGCACTGTTGTGTTTCGGATTGAAGGACATTGTAGCCAGAGCAACTACTGGACATATTGAGACTTAACATCTTATGTTTCAGGATGGCGAGCGCAGTGGAATATTGCTACTGTTCATGAGCGGTCGTATCGCTTACCATCAGGCGAACGGCTTGCTCGTCTCGCCATTCAATGCAATAAAATAAAAAAAAAAAAATCATCATCATCATCTCAGCCCTTATTTATACATTTAATAAAATTGGAGTGTCTGTTTATCGGTGTTTACACAACAACTATACCGAAAACGTCCTTTAATTATTTTTTTATCTGTCTAATCGCTCATCTCGAGAACGGTTGAACCGATATTGACGGCACTTTCACTAACAGATAGCTAATTTGCTGCGGGAATAACTTAGGCTACTTTAATGTTGAAAAACTAATTAGGGCTGCGCACAAAAATCGTATTTACGTGGTTGAAGGGTTTTAAATGTTACATTGGGGAGGGGGGGCGTTGGAGCTGAGCTATGACATTTTGTACCGGAGTGCCAAGTTTTAATGAGGTAGGAACGTACCTAAATAATAAATATTATTTTTGGCTTTGCAGTATTTTTTTATTACATTTTAAGTTATTTGTATCTTGTCGATAGGCATTTAAATGACGAATATAAAAAAATATGAATGGAAAGGCTGCTGTACTATTCCTCTGATGGTAGGGTATTCAGTGACCTTTTCAACGCACACTTTAGGTCAGCTTTTGATGATAAACATGTGTCTGTATTCTGTAACTAGTGATTTGGTTGACTGTCGCAATATCTTAAACCTTGGTTTTGTATATATCTCACAAGACACCATCTCCAATATTTGAAGTCTTTGGATATAAAAAAGGGTGCTGGCCCGGATGGAATTCCATCAGTGTTCTTTAACAGATGTTGTAAGTGTTTATCGTTGCTTCTATATAAACTTTTCAATTCGCCTTTACACCTGGGCATGATTTCAGTTAAGTGGAAACGTTCATATATTGTTCCCGTTTTAAAAACGGCGATAAACATAACATTAAAAATTATCGCCCTATATCTAAAATTAGTGTCATACCGAAGGTGTTTGAACGGATAATCTGCGATATCGTTTCTCCTATTGTAAGGTCTATAATAGCACCCTAACAACATGAATTTGTCTGTGGAAAATCAACTGAGTCAAACTTGTGTGAATTTGTCGATTTTATTACCACGGCAATGGACAAAGGTTTACAAGTTGATGCAGTCTATACCGATTACAGCAAGGCTTTCGAAAATATCTCTCACAATATTTTATTACGCAAACTTGCAGGAATTGGTACACACGGTTATCTGCTTCGATGGCTTGAGTCATACCTAAGAGAACGTAGCCAAGCTGTGACTGTCAAAGGGTTTTGTTCTTCTTTTGAGCCGGTAACATCTAGGGTTCCGCAGGGGTCGCATCTCGGACCTCTTCTATTTAATATAATTATATATAAATGATGTCCTTACAACGTTTAATTCATCTAATGTCCTTTTGTATGCAGATGATAAAAACATATACAAAATAATCTCAAATACTGCTTTGAACTTCAAAATGACCTTAATATTTTTGCAGTTATTGTAAACGGAACTTGTTATACTTAAACGTAAAAAAATGCAACGTGATATCTTTCACCAGAAAGAGAAAATTAATTGAATATAATTATATATCCTAAACGATGAAAAATCACAAGAGTGTCCGAGGTGCGCGATCTGGGTATTGTCCACGAAAGCAAACTTATTTTCGATACTCATATACTTGGTACAACTCAGAAAGCCTTTCGTATGTTGGGATTTGTCTTAAGAACTAGCAAGGAATTCAAAAATTTGACGATTCTGACACTTTTATACAAGTCACTTGTGAGGCCTTTACTTGAATATGCGTCAGTGGTTTGGAATCCTCAATATGATACGTATATTGACGGTTTAGAACGCATCCAAGATAAATTTATTAAACATCTCGTTAGGCGGAGTCGACATGGTGCTCAGTTTAAGCATGGTTTATTAAGCCTGAAGGACCAACGAGCCGAACGTGATCTTATGTTCCTGTATAAAATAATTAGGAATCAAATTGACTCCCCTTATTTCGTCAGCAAGATATCGTAGGTCTGTCCTCGTCTGTCTGCGCGTAAAAAGGTACTTTTTCACACTGGTGCTTCCAGAACAAACTATGGCATGAATGTGTTTGTGGCGGTAGCAATACGCCAACTTAGATTTAGCTTATAAAATAACACGCTTATTATTTGTAATTTGAACATTATTTAAACACGCATTTCATTTTAAGATATGACTGCAGATGTTTAACCATAAAACATCTGCGAGTCGTTTTATTAAAGTAAGAATTTTTGTGTACCGTATTGTGTAATATTAGTTAAAAAGATGCTGTGCTAAATTATTGTTTCCTAATTGTAATGGCCCGTTCATGCCGGGGCAATAAAACTGTATTATTATAGTTAAGTTCTTTATTGGCGGAAATCTTTAGCAACAAATTTATGTTTTTTAGACAATAGTACACATGTTTGGGTAAACCTTTCGGTTTGGACAATAGCCCAGATGTTTGGGCAGACCTTAATTTTTAGTTTAAAGGATGGACCCTATTTTATGGCTTAAATATATTTTCTGTAAGATTTATCCACACCGATCCTCATTCGGGTAGTCCTATAAAAGGGATCGGTTTATTTGGATGAGAGGACAGTCTGCCATCTCTCGTCACGAGCACATCTCGCTCCGAATCGCATAGTTATAATCTTACTCTGTCTGTGAATGTATTAAGTGTTAATTTATAAAATATACGATAGTTAATTCCTGAAAGTTAGTGTCATTCTAATACCTACACTTATAACCAACAATGTTTATCAAAAGAACTTGTCGCTCATATAACAGCATTACAGCTAATGATTGTAATTGTATAGATATATTCCATCTTTCTCCATCTCAATACAAGCAAAAATTGCACTCAATTTATATTGAACGTAGTAAATAATTTGTGATCTTATATTTAAACTCCTATCTCATGTAACCTGGGTCTGGGTGTGTATCATTGTATAGGTACGCACCCGCTCTTTCTTTATGTTATTGCTATCTGTGGAAACTGTTGTGGATTATGTATTTCTAGTTGTTGTTAATTCTATGTTATATTGTATCTGTTGTTTCCCAAATAAATAAAAATAAATAAAATAAATATTTTCTAACCGCAAAAATCAATTAAAAGCTGCCGAAGATATTAGAGTATTCACATGTTTGTCACACAAGCACCAGCTTTCAATCAAAGAAAGAATGATCAAAATCGGTTCACCCAGTAAAGAGATATGAGGTAACAAAAAAAAAAACAGTCGAATTGAGAACCTCCTCCTTTTCTTGAGGTCGGTTAAAAATGGAATCTACTTATCGTAGATTAAAAATGACAATTTATAAGGGTTTTATATACCTATGTAAGATATTTATTTATTTATTCTATAGATAAGTAGTAAGAAAGTAAATAAGATTTCAGGTAAGTTTTATATTTAAGTGGATAATAGGGGGGCGGGGGGTAATGGTGGTTGATCAAGTAGGTAATAGACTTAATATAATTTCGCCAACGAAATAATCACAAACAAACAATGACGGTCGGTTTTCAATAACAGTACTAAACTGAAGCTGTATCATATCATCATAAAAAACAGATACAGAATAATTGTTGCATCCAACTCATCAGTTGTTGCCTTCCCGCAATTATGGCTTGACACTTTCTAGGGTTAACTGTGGTGCCAAAATGATGAGATCAACTTCGATTCTTGACTACCGTGGACACACTTATGATACTCGCCTGAGCGTAAAACTGTAAATCAACGACATACAGATGGCACGCACATCTTCACATCATCACAACATCATCACATGAGTTTAAAAAAAAAACAGATAACAGTGAAGTAGATAGAACGCCGCCTTAACGAATGCCTGAATCAAGTTCACCAGTTTGATTAGGTCTCGCCAATGCGCACCGACCGCTGCTGTCTTCAAAGATAAGAAGAGAACTAACTCAGTGCTTCGGAAGAAACCATAAGATTGGAGATTATGGATAGTACGATGTCATGACTGATGGCATTTAAGGCATTCGAGAAATACTCCAAAGCCAACACAGTGACCTTAGTTTCTTCCATGCCAGCTCTAATGTCGGCAGCCACTTTGGGGAGTGTGGAAACGGTGCTATGACCAGATCTAAAGCTAGACTGCAGCGGGCCCAATAGTTTATTATACATAGTGCACAAACTTAGAAGGCTGCTAAGAAGACGGAGAAGAACCGATGCTGAAGGGAATTATATGGAAAAGTGCTGGGAGGAGATTCTCTAGAGTCAGCACTGCCATGCTACGGGCGATATTGTCACATCCGATACCATTACACCTGATGGATAGGACTTTTTGATGTAATTCCGACTAACCGGAGAAAAATTAAAATAATCCATGTCGAGGCGGGGTAGGTTAGCTATTATATAGCCATATAGCCATTATATAACAGAAATGACAAAATAATTTTAATTGCAATAGTTTTATAATAATACTAGCTGTGCCCGCGACTTCGCGGGCACAGTGTGGAATTTAACAAACCCATTATTTTTCTAAAATAAAAGATTTTTTTCTAAAATAAATGTAGCCTAAGTTACTCCTTATTATATAAGCTACCTGACAATAAAAGTCCCGTCAAAATCGGTTCAGCCGTTTCAGAGATTAGCCGGAACAAACAGACAGACAGACAAAAAACATTCTAAGGTTATTTTCGTTATAGGTATCGTGTATATAACGATATCTAGTAGGACATTTTTTTGAATTTTCACTTTAAAAACAGACACTTCAATTTTATTTATATGTATAGATTATGATAATGTTAGTTTATATTAATATTTTTATCACAAAAAACATTTGCATTGTAATACAACTTATGTTGGAGTATGTGTCTCAATTTATTTTAAAAATTATTTAATTTGTTTTCCTTTATACAGGGTGGACAAGAAAACGGCGCACCTGCTAATATACATTATATAGTATAGGGTGAAGGAATCTTAATTAAGACGGATTTGTATGGCGCTAGCGAATATTAAGAAAGATGCCGAGAAAAAAAAACTAACGTTACATATGCTACCATAGCGATTTATAAAATTTCTATGGTATGTAAGTCCGCCAACCCGCACTAGGCTAGCGTGGTGGACTATATGGCCTAACCACTCTCAATCGTACTCTCGATTGTAGAGGAGGCCCGTGCCCTGCAGTGGGACGTATAAGGGCTGATACATACATATGCTACCCCTTAACACATTACGCTAAAGTGATTGAACCTTACAACTGAACGGTAGACACTCAACAATAAATAAGCAGAGCTCATTATTTACTTATAAGTCGTGCGATTGTTTGCATAACGCTCAGGGTACATAAAAAAGATATTAAATTAATACTGTCAACAGTCACATACATGGGTATTAACCCCACACTAAGATACAAATCTTGTGTCGCGGGTATTAGAAAAATAATTATGGTTCACGGAAAGTATTTGTCTCGGGGCAGGAACCGATCCCGCGGTCTCTCATTTCACAGGCGGTTCTTACCAACTGCGCCATGGAGGCCGTCGGTGACTCATATGGGCTGGTTAGTTGTCATTAATGACCACTAAAATAGTTAACTGACCTTGTAATGTAAACCGTAATGACCTTGATAGGCAAGGATGGAAGCGCAGGATCCGCCAAAACCCACACGAAAACACTGTCACAGTTTGGTAGCACAAATCACTTTTTCTTTTACATTTAACATAACACAAGTTACATCAAAAGCTATCGAATTGAGTAATGTTCAAAGCATAGTGAAATTAATAAAATTTACTTAAAATCTCTCCTTTCCTATAACATCCTCTACCCACAAATCCTATTTCCTTTCCCCGGTTAATGGCGGGCAGCAGCGTCATTAACGCCAGTCCCCTACTGCGCTCGCCAACCCGCCTGCCAAGCGTGGCGAGTATTGGCAAAGACCCACTTAATGGCGACACAAATTGAGACCAGGCCCCCAGGCACGCTGGTTATCAGTACATGCAGCAGTGAAAAGAATATTGGAACAACTCTCTGCTCTAAAACTATTTTTTATAGATCAAATCTCTAACAATGATCATCTTTTAGCTGCAGAACATATAATACTGAAGCTCCAAGATCCAACTACGATATTGTTTTTGGAATTTTTAAATTTTGTATTACCATTATTTACCGATTTAAATAAAGAAATGCAAGCAACACCCGAAAATTCATAATTTATATGAAAAAATAACTGGAACATTAAAAACAATTTTTGATTGTTTTTTAAAAAGAGAATATTTAAGTAGCACTCCAATCGAAAATGTTGATTTTAAGAATCCCAGAAATTTTATGGATATTGACGCCGTATACTATGGTGCTGCTGCATCTAATACACTACTAAGTAGTTCAGAAAATCTAAATTCAGATCAAGTAAATTTATTTAAATGCAGATGCCTAGATTTTTATATCGAAGCTTGTAAACAAATAACCACGCGTTTTCCATTAAAAAACAACCCAATAAAAGGTTTAGACATTATTGGTCCAAAAAATGTTAAAATTGGCAAAACTACTTCGATAGTTCCTGTGAGTAGGCTCTTTACCAATATTATTCACAGCAATGATTTACAGGAAATTGATACAGAGTGGCGCATATTAAGAAATTGTGAACGAATCAAAACATTTCCTGATGATGTAGAACTATTTTGGAATGAAGTTAGTTTATTAAAGCGTGGTGATGAAACTCAAATGTTTCCATTGTTATCTAATTTCATTTTAATATTTTATCACTTCCCCATTCATCCGCTAACGTTGAACGCATATTTTCACATATTAATCTTTTAAAAACAAAACAGCGGAATAGACTGTCTACTGAAACAATCACTAGCCTATTACATTCAAAACGACACTTTAATACAGCTAATTGTTATGATTTGAAATTAATTCCAAGATGACCTCGGCTATGGCCAAAGAATATTGGTACCATAATAAATAATTATACATAAGCGTGATTGTTATAAATTAGTATGTAAGTTTTTTAAAAAATAAACGAACTAGATTGAATATTGTGTTTTTTTTTTCAAATACCGATTTTGGGTACAAATATACCGATTTTAGCTGGCTACTCTACCGATCTCGCTCTATGATGTTCGAGACCACTGCGTCAGTGTCATTTACTCTTTGGTGTCATTTGAACTTTGAACTACATATGGATAACGTGCTCCCGAAAAATAATTAATTATGCCGGTTTGTGCTGTCGAATTGTATCGCAATTATGTGGGAAAACTGTATAATAACACCAATATCACTTTTCATCGGTAACCTTTGTTGTTAAACCACTATTATTTGAAGAAAACACGAACTCTTAATTCGTTATTTTGAGGATGAGTTTCATTCGCCAGTGTTGTCATTTTATTACTAGGGAGATTTGGTGAAACTATGGGAGATAAAATACAAATATCATTATATCATATTTCGATTAGAAGAATAATAAGAAGAATGGTATTAATTATTTGATGAGCAAATAATAACTTATCTTCACAATATGAATGAAACGCATGACGTCATGCACTTTATAGGAATTTTGTTAGTTCTTTCTAATATGTATTTTTTGGCTTCCTACGGATTCCTTGCTGGCAAATTGCTGGAGAGACATTATACATCGGAAACGAAATGAAGACCATTCGTAGCCGTGTGTTCCGAACATTTTCTTATGATGATTTATATTTTACATTAATACAGAAATCATATAACGCAGCCCAGGCAATAAATCCTAAGAATTAATTATATTCCGAAACAAACAACAGGAGATGGGTTTTGATTTAAAAATTACTGTATACTTTTACCATTGTATTTATTCTGTATCAGCCCATATACGTCCCACTGCAGGGCACGGGCCTCCTCTACAATCGAGAGTACGATTGAGAGTGGTTAGGCCATATAGTCCACCACGCTGGCCTAGTGCGGGTTGGCGGACTTACATACCATAGATTTTTTTATAAATCGCTATGGTATGCAGGTTTCCTCACGATGTTTCCTTCACCGTTTTAGTGCGTGGTGATTGACTATCATTATATCATTGTATTTATTGCTTTTACTAAAATGCGTAATAAATATAATTAACAGTATAATTACTTTAAATGAAGAAATTATTTTATTTTACCTACTTTGTTTATCAAATAATGGAGAAAAGTTCAGTTAATAATCTGGAGTAGGCATCCCTAAACACACACACCTTGTCAGTTGGATTACAATAAGTACACGACCGGTACTCACACATATCAACAAAAATGGGGACTTTTTGGCGCGTCGTTTGTTGGCATTTCTCAATCTAGATATGTATATGTTACTGTAAAAGCTCGAACTACGGTTAATCTTAAGATTTAAGTGTAAGTCTTAGGATTTACCGACATGAGTTGGTAAATGTAAGTATTTCTGAAAATACGACAATTTTTTCGAGCTTTTACCATTCGAATTCAGTATATGCTAGGTTTTACCACTGTCAGCTGGTAGATGTTGGTTATAGGAATAAAACAATGAGTAATTCTTAATTATTTACTTTAATGAACTATTAGACAAAACAGGTACACAGTATTATATGATAGTAATAAGTACAAACTAATACCAACTTATTTAAATTATTTTGAAAAAACACATAACGTATATATCTGAATATCTCAATCTCTATCATATCTATCTAGTTAGATAACTAAATCAGTACTTCTCTATTTGGAATTTAACAACGAAATACAAACATAATGCTTGCATAAGCTAGTCTAACTTAATAATTATTTTGGGTAAAATTTAGAATAGGGTAGCACGATGTGGTGGGGTGCGGGGTGTGGAGAGGGGGGAGAGGGAGTGTCCCATCTCACTCGGTACCACTCCCATGAAAAGGTAAACCTAACCTAACCTAACCTACAAAAACACTGTTGTCAATACAAATTTGCTTCTGCAACGTCTCCGGCGCTGCGGGAAGTGCAGCCCCTTCGCCCTTGCGTAACAAAGGATAGGCACCCAAGCTCACCTCTGCAGCTTCGGCTTGCTGGTCGCCTCCGGCAACCAGCCTCAGCCGCTCCGGCTCGCACGGGTGCCTATCCATTGTTACAGCGGGCGGGGGCTGCTCTACCTCCGCGCCTCCGGCTTTTTATGTATACTCTAGGGTTGGTAGCCAAAAGACTACGTGAAGTCGGGGTGCCCTAAGTCGGTTTTGGAGCACATTCGACCCAACTGATTCATAAAGTGAGTGCACTAACTTCCTTCTAAACATAATTTCTAAGGCGTTATAAAACATATTATAACACAACAAAACACAAATCAATATTGGTATAACGCAGATACGAAATCCGCCAAAAAACCATCAACAAAACATTCTTATTTTTTGTTGACATTGACACCTGAATCGACTTATTTTACATTTTTTGAATCCTTGTCCTCCAGTTAACGACAATTTTCCGAAAACTTCTCGGAGACTCACTCCTTTATCCGTAACAACTTCTTCTATCTTTATAAAATCTTCAGAGCATGCGGCGAACTGATTCTTGATGTTAAGCTGTTTTAGTATTTCCATTTTGGTACCTAGTTGATAAAACTCATTGTTCTTTACATCTATCACAACTGCAATAATGCTTTTTGGGTCAGTTTTAGCTCTGTCAATATCACAACATAACATTTACCGTGCCATTAATGTAAATCCTAAGATTTACCAACGGAATGGTGGTAAGAGTTCGAATCGCAAACCTTTTTGGACATTTACCATTAGGAATTGGTAGATCTTAGATTTTACTGGAATATCTTAGGATTTACTGCAGTTCGAGCTTTTACAGTAACATATATAATCTAAGCACATGTGTAAATAAAGCTGAAAACACATTGTAGGTTTTTGTCTTACGCATAGAGTAAAGAGTACAAAACTATGGTAAAGAGCGCGACTGATATGGTTCGTACTCTTGTTTAATAGTCTGTGGTTCGTACGGGTCGTCAGAGGGCCCGCGTACGTTTTTATTTCTTTTAATTTCATTGACAAAGGACGGTTTTCCTCGTCTGCCAATGACTAGGTTTTTAGGGATGGAAGAGCAATGACGTTTTACAAATAGACACGTCATACACTAACATAATGGCACAAAAAAATGGCGCGATGCGTATTGTAATTTCAAATTGGTTCGAAGAAAGAGTAAAAAAACAAGATACATAAGTTAGAAGAAGAGGAATAGACATCGCTAGTTACGTAACAATAAGTGCCGCACGGTTATTGGCCAAAGCGCGTGTGACGTAGCACCAAGCATGAAGTACGGGGTGACGTGGCGAGAGCTGTCAAACGTCGCCAAGAGAGCGAATTTAATAATTTTATTTAATAAAAAATTACATTAGTGTGTACTTGCGCACTAAATAAAATATTTTTTTTGTTTCACAGTTTCAGGATCATTTGTACAATATTTTAAATCACTCTAATCTATTTTTCCGCATTGGTTTTGAGAATACAAATAGTCAGAGAAACGTGTATCCGCGACACTGGTTGAAGCGTGACTAATTGCATGGGAGACAATTACCTTCCAAACGTCTTGCCATTATAAAGCTCGGACAACGCATCTATGCTTTATAAACATCTTTGTGGAAGAGTCGATTTTTATGTACTCTTTATCTCATCTCTATATAAACAAATAAATAATATATTTTTTAAATGAAATCAATCATAGTTGGCGCTTATTATAAACAGTTCTAAGTCTGTGATAGCCTGTGGTACTATCACATTCGAGTTTGCAACGGTTTTATTGTCAAAATCAATGATTCAATCAATATTAAATCACACATCAATCAATTATATAATACTATGATTGATTTAATTCTGTACGCAAACATAGTTTGGTGGTTATAAGTGTAGGTATTAGAATAAGCACTCACTTCCAGGAACTAACTATTGTATATTTTGTAAATTAACACTTAATACATTCACAAACAGAGTAAGATTATAACTAAGCGATTCGGAGCGAGATGTACTCGTGACGAGAGATGGCAGACTGTCTCTTTTCATCCAAATAAACCGACCCTTTTATAGGACTACCCGAATGAGGATCGGTGGGGATAAATCTTCCAGAAAATATATTTAAGCCATAAAATGGGTCTATCCTTTCAACTAAAAATTAAGGTCGGCCCAAACATCTGGGCTATTGTCCAAAGAGAAAGGTTTACAATTAGGTCATTACAATTAGGAAACAATAATTTAGAACAGCATCTTTTTAACTAATATAAATACAATAAGGTACACAAAAATTCTTACTTAAATAAAACGACTCGCAGATGTTTTATGGTTAAACATCTGCAGTCATATTTTAAAATGAAATGCGTGTTTAAATAATGTTCCAATTACAACTAATAAGCGTGTTATTTTAAAAGCTAAATATAAGTTGGCGTATTGCAACCGCTTTAAAAGCTATATCTAAGTTGGCGTATTGCAACCGCCACAGCACCCCCCTACCAGTGAATGACAGTTCACGAAAATCCACTTTGGAAATAGTCCGGGAAGCGGACGCGCCTTCCGGACCTTGTTCGCTGGTGTGCATCTGTTTCGTGATGTACATCTTCAGTGTCTTGAGTTGTCCGTTGCCTTGGTGCTTGATGTTCGTCGTCAGCTGAAGTGTTTTCAGGGTCAGCTAACACATAGGCTGGTTTAAGACGGTCAATGGAAATTGTAACGTCACGACCGCGGACGTTAACAACAAACGTCTTCTCCCCGCGCATGACAACCTTGAAAGGGCCCTCGTAAGGACTCTGCAGGGGCACTTTTGGACCCTCACGGCGCACGAAGACTTGGTCAGTGGTGCTGAGTTCTTTAAAAATGAAAGTTCTTTTCTCGCCATGCCGAGATACTGAAGTCGGTCGCAGCTCTTGAAAGTGTTGCCGTAGCTGTTTCACAAAGTCCGTTGCACTATTGCTGTTGGTGATTGTCGTCTGTTGCACCAAAAACTCTCCTGGAATCCGCAGTTGACCATATACCATCTCGGCGACCGTAGCCTCTAAATCTTCCTTCCAAGCAGCTCGGATGCCCAGCAGCACGGTAGGGAGAATTTCAGTCCACCGTGTATCCTGATGACATTTTATAGCCGCCTTCAGCTGACGATGAAAACGTTCCACCATACCGTTGGACGCCGGATGATAAGCCGTAGTCTTGAAATGCGTCGTGCCTGCCAGTTGATTGAGGTGCCTGAACAGGTGCGACTCGAACTGTCTACCACGGTCAGATGTGATCCTTAATGGTGTGCCAAAGCGTGAGATCCAATGGTTGTAGAATGCTTTAGCCACCGTTGTTGCTTCCTGGTCTTGGAGTGGTATTGCTTCTGGCCAACGAGTGAAACGATCTATCATTGTGAGACAGTACCTGTAACCTTCAGATATAGACATTACGATTATGTCTATATGGATATGCTCAAATCTGGATGTCGGTGGAGAAAATGATCCAACAGGGGCAGATACATGTCTTGAGATCTTCGCACGTTGACAATCGATGCAGCTGCGAGCCCATTTTCTGCAATCGGAGTTTATTGACGGCCAAATATAACGCTGGGTCATAAATTTGACCGTAGCATTGATTCCGGGATGCGAAAGTCGATGGACGGTGTTAAATGCAATTCTCCTAAACGGCGTGGTGATGAATGGTCGAACAGCTTGTGTAGATACGTCACAGGTTACGGGGATATCCGTGCCTGGAATCAGTATACGTTTCAATTGCAAAGACGTATTTTCTTTTAGCAATTTTCGAAGTTCTTCGTCGTCCGCCTGCGAGTCAGCGAGTGCCTTGAAGTCTAGAATTGTTTCGAGCTCTTCTACGCGAGACAATGCATCAGCGACAGGGTTATCTTTCCAGCAATGTGACGAATATCCGTTGAAAACTGGGTGATGAAATCTAAGTGTCGAAATTGGCGTGGTGAGCATTGGTCTGATTTCTTCCGAAATGCGAAGGTAATGAAAGTGAAAATGAAAATGAAAATGAAAATGAAAATGAAAATGAAAATGAAAATGAAATGAAAATGAAAATGAAAATGAAAATGAAAATGAAAATGAAAATGAAAATGAAAATGAAAATGAAATGAAAATGAAATGAAAATGAAAATGAAAATGAAAATGAAAATGAAAATGAAAATGAAAATGAAATGAAAATGAAAATGAAAATGAAAATGAAAATGAAAATGAAAATGAAAATGAAAATGAAAATGAAAATGAAAATGAAAATGAAAATGAAAATGAAAATGAAAATGAAAATGAAAATGAAAAATGAAAATGAAATGAAAATGAAAATGAAAATGAAAATGAAAATGAAAATGAAAATGAAAATGAAAATGAAAATGAAAATGAAAATGAAAATGAAATGAAAATGAAAATGAAAATGAAAATGAAAATGAAATAATTTATTGAATCCATTAAAATGTTCAACATCATTTAGATTCAGTCATTTTTTTTATCTACCACCCGGTTCGGAAAGCGGTTTTCACTAGAGAAGAACGGGCAAGAAACTCTAGTGTTGCTCTTTTCAAAACCAGTTTACAATGTAGTGAATTATTACAAAATTTACAAGTTGGTTTAAACCAGAGCAGTTTAATAATAATATGTTGTAAATTTACAATAAATATTTTTGATATGAATATTATTACATCTATTCCCAAGCCTTGTTATCGTCTAAATATTCCGAAATTTTATAGTTTGCCTTATTGCATAATTTTTGCTTGATAGTAGCTTTGAATTTTGTAATAGATAAGGCTTTAATATGACTGGGAACTTTGTTATAAAAGTGTATACAGTAACCCTTAAAAGATTTGCTGATCTTGTGGAGTCTGGTCTTAAGAGTAGCTAGATTATTCTTATTCCTAGTATTTTTGTTGTGAATATCGCTAATCTTAGGAAAACTTTCTTTATTTCTATGGACATAAATTAAAGAACATCGGCGAAAATGGACCATGAACGGGACCAGTTATGAATGGTACATCAAAAATTTTCATAATTTATTAGAGTCAAAATGCATATTTCAATTTATTTTAAAAAACCCGGATAAAAAAGAAAAACTTAAAGTGTTTTTAATAATATTGAACGCATATGAATGCGTTCCATCAGTCATACTTTGTTTTAAAATAAGGTTTTAACTACAACGTTGAAGGTAGTACTAAATTAAAAAAAAGTGTAGGTATTTTCTATGACACATGACTTTTCTTTGCGCTGTCATTTTGCTTTCTTTTGATTTCCGATTTACGACTACTGTTAATTCTCTGTTTATATTTGTGACTTGGCTTTAATCACGGACTCCATATACCCTTGTATTTCTGACCACTTTGTAAGATTAACCATTGTATAACGATAACGCTTTGTGATTTCGTTTAAAGTGTGAATGAAGTATTACCATATTACCAAAATGAACTCCAACAATGCGCTCCTCAACAATTTGTGCATTGTGTTCAATGCAATACCCGTCTTATTATACTAATTTCTGTAATCAGTGAGTGGGTCTATCAACTAATCGAAGTTTTTTTAGCCATGAATCTACAAGGTATCCTATTTACCATTTAGTCAATATGGTTTAGTATCCTGGAGTTCCCACAGAAAAAGTGTGTGTGTTTTGATGAAAAACAATGATGCCAAACTTTCAAATCAAGGAGAGACGGAATAACTAAGTATTGTTACTACCTATGTTTGAACCTATGTATTTACCTCTGTACCACAATAAAACATTTTGAATTTGAATTTGAATTTGTTGTAATTGTGTAGTAGGACGTCGCACAGTACTGTTGCTGTGCCCACGTCATGACTTTGATGTTGCTGCCCCTGCAGAGTTCTTAGATTCTATTGTAAAAAGAGAAGATGAGAAATAATACATTTAAAAAATATTTTCTGTGTTTTATTTTATTTTGTGTTTTATTTTTGTGACCACTGCTTATTATATTCCTATACACACATATAGGGGGATTTTTCAAGTGTGTGTGGATGGCCAAATACTATGAAGAATAGCGAAAAATACTCAAAACAATCTAATAAATTCTGATAAAATTCAGCGAAATAATGACAGCAAAATACTACATTTTCTCTCATTGCCTTAAGGTAACACAGGTATGGTGTATACCAACAGCTAATTAGTTTTATGACAAGGGAAATTATAGAGCATAGTAATTACTAAGCCATCATTATGATTTAGTACACTTTTCTTCCTAGGTACCTGATAACCATAAGACCACCCTACATTAGGTATATTTGACAATGACAATGACATTATAATGTGCAATTTTTTATGAATAATTCTAAAATCTCCGGCTTTGCAGAAATCTTTTTGTAACTGGACATCACTCCCCATGCACTATACAACACAATAAACTATATCTCAGCTGTGTACAATATATTTCTTTGTCAGGTCCCAAAATGTATGGACGTGACCGATGTTCTTTCAAAAATGTACTGTGATGCTACTGTCATTATATTTATATCTTTAAACTTTTCTCTAAGAGAATATCTGGACCCCAGCGAATAAATTGACCTTATAGCTCGCTTTTGGAGAACAAAGATGGTATTAATGTCAGCAGCACCACCCCACAGTAAAATTCCATAACTCATCAGACTATGAAAGTAGGCAAAATATACCAATCGAGCTGTATCAACATCAGTCAATTGGCGAATCTTACCCACCGCAAAGACTGCGGCGCTCAGCTTTTTAGCTAGAGCTACTATGTGAGAACCCCATTGAAGTTTGGGATCTAATGTAATTCCTAAAAACTTTGTTGTATCCACAAGGCTCAACTCATCCCCATTCAAATTAATGTTAGCATTAACTTTTTTGACATTAGGTGTCACAAACCTTATACATTTCGTTTTTTGGCTATTTAATAACAAATTGTTAATGCTAAACCAATGTATTATTTTTGAGAGGGTGTTGTTTACGTCGTCAATATCAGGATTACGTCGATTTACTTTAAATATTAATGAAGTATCGTCAGCAAACAACACTACCTCACAGTTGTCCCTTATAAAATGGGCTTATGATCAGTATAAATAGTGAACTTTTTCGCTTCTATCATGTGTCTGAAGTGTTTAACAGCAAGATATATAGCTAGGAGTTCGCGGTCATAAGCTGCATATTTCTGCTCGGTGGGGCTCAATTTCTTTGAGAAGAAGCCCAGCGGTTGCCAATGATTATCCACAAACTGCTGCAGCGCTGCGCCGACGGCGTAGTCCGATGCATCACACATTAATGCTAACTGTGCGTCGGGCTGAGGATGAGCAAGCAAGGTAGCCTCCGCGAGACTCTCCTTGCACGCGTCGAAAGCCTTTGTAGTAGCTGGTGTCCAGGGCACAGGAGCATTTCCTTTAAGGTTCCCCTGGAGTAGGTCGTTAAGCGGTGCTTGAGTTGCGGCTGCACCTGGTATGAACCTACGGTAGAAATTAATCATACCGAGAAATCCACGTAGCTTTTTGACTGTATCTGGTAATTTAAACTGTTGTATATCGACAACTCTGTCTGGAAATGGTCGAGTACCAGTTGCAGTTACCATATATCCCAGGAAACGAACTTCTTTTTGACCAAAGATGCACTTGCTGGGGTTGATGACGACGCCATATTTCTTAAGACGATTGAAAACAATTTTCAAATGCTTGAGGTGCTCTTCATGTGATGATGATGCAATTAAAATATCATCAATGTACACGTAACAAAAGTCCAATCCCAGTAGCACTTCGTCCATGAAGCGCTGGAAGGTTTGGGCTGCGTTACGAAATCCAAAAGTCATGTACATAAACTCGAAGAGTCCGAATGGAGTAATGATGGCTGTCTTAAGTATGTCTTCCTCTGCGACTGGTATTTGATGGAATGCTCTTACTAAGTCAAGAGCGGAGAAAATGTTCTTCCCGTGCAGTCCTTGTGCAAAGTCCTGGATGTGTCGTACAGGGTATTTATCGGGTTCTGTCCGGCTGTTGAGTGCCCGATAGTCTCCACATGGTCTCCACTCTTCTCCTTTCTTGGGAACCATGTATAGTGGAGAAGCCCATGAACTTTTTGATGGTCGACACAATCCTAGTCGCAACATCGCCTCGAATTCTCTTTTAGCGGCGGCCAACTTGTCTGGAGCAAGACGACGGGGTTTGTGCGCAACTGGTGGGCCTGGAGTCGTAATGATATGGTGTTTTGTGCTGTGGCTTACTGTTTTGGGTGCGCCATCCGGACGAATAATATCTGGGAACTCCTGCAGAAGCTCATGGTATGGTGATGAGCCATTAATGACTTTGATGCTTGGTTCCTGACACTCTGTTATCTCCGCCTTGTAGGTAAGCAGGGTGGAGGAGTCTATCAAACGTCTACGTTGCAGATCTGGTAGGAGTCCATAATATGCCAAAAAATCAGCACCTAAGATTGGCTTGGAGACATCAGCTATTATGAACCTCCAAGTAAAATCTCGTCTTAGGCCAAGGTCCAACGTCAAGTAAGCAATTCCGTATGTAGCGATCACTGTCCCGTTGGCCGCAGAAAGCTCGTAGTTGGACTTTTTTTGCGGGCCTTGGATACAATGACGAGGAAACACGCAGATGTCAGCTCCGGTGTCCACGAGGAATTGGATTTTGCTGGCTCGGTCACAGACGAATAAACGGCGTGATTTCTTAGGGCAGGAGTCGTTAGCCGTCATTAACGACTGCCCGGAGCGTTTCCCGTAGCCTTGCTGCATGGTGGAACACATTTTGTTGCCTTCGTATCAAACCGCCAGTGATACCAACACAAATCACGTGGACGTGGACCACCGCTTCTGGAACGTGAGCGAGATCGTGATCTGTTTCTATCTCGCACTCGCACACGTGAAGTGGGATCGTTGATTTCTCGACGTAGCAAAGCAATCTCGTCTTTTAAACAGACGTACATCTTTTTCATGTCTTCCGATACCGATTCCTCTTGTTTGGTGGAAGTAGGACAAATTCCGGCCTCTGCAATAGCTGAACGCATTGGCAAGTATTCTAAAGCTGCATCTGCAACTTCCGCAGCTTTCTCCAACGGTTGGTCCTTAACAGTTGCTAGGATGGGCTGTAAGACCGTTGGCAATCGTCCTTGCCAAAGTGTACGGACAGTAGATTCCGACATATTCTCACCAGCTAGGTTTCGTAGACGTCGAAGAAACTGTGACGGCTTATCATCTCCAAGTTCCTCGCGTTCCAGCAACTGACGTGTTCGCTGACTTTCCGATGTACCACAACACTTTATCAAAATCGCCTTGAACGTTGTATACGCAGCGTCGTCGGGCGGGCTTAAGATGACATCACGCATTGTGTCTATGATGCTAGTTGGTATCTTCTGTATTATCAGTGCGTATTTTGATTTCTCCGAGTTGATGCGGGCGGCAGCAAACGCAGCTTCTACCATAGCGAACCAAACTTCTAAATCATTCGATTTGCACTCTGGTATATGTGGAGAACACGACGCAACCTCCGGGGCAGATTGTTCGCTAACGCTTCCGGTGTTCATTATACTGCTCACTTTTTCTATGTTTTACTCAAAAACAATGTCTCTTCCACGGAAAACTCGCGTACTACTATTAAACTTTAACACACTACACTCAAATCACTCTTATCACGTCGGGGTCACCACTTTGGTGGTTATAAGTGTAGGTATTAGAATAAGCACTCACTTCCAGGAACTAACTATTGTATATTTTGTAAATTAACACTTAATACATTCACAAACAGAGTAAGATTATAACTAAGCGATTCGGAGCGAGATGTACTCGTGACGAGAGATGGCGGACTGTCTCTTTTCATCCAAATAAACCGACCCTTTTATAGGACTACCCGAATGAGGATCGGTGGAGATAAATCTTCCAGAAATATATTTAAGCCATAAAATGGGTCTATCCTTTCAACTAAAAATTAAGGTCGGCCCAAACATCTGGGCTATTGTCCAAAGAGAAAGGTTTACCCAAACATGTGTACTATTGTCTAAAAAACATAAATTTGTTGCAAAGGATTACCGCCACTAAAGAACTTAACTATAATAATACAGTTTTATTGCCCCGGCATGAACGGGTCATTACAATTAGGAAACAATAATTTAGAACAGCATCTTTTTAACTAATATAAATACAATAAGGTACACAAAAATTCTTACTTAAATAAAACGACTCGCAGATGTTTTATGGTTAAACATCTGCAGTCATATTTTAAAATGAAATGCGTGTTTAAATAATGTTCCAATTACAACTAATAAGCGTGTTATTTTAAAAGCTAAATATAAGTTGGCGTATTGCAACCGCTTTAAAAGCTATATCTAAGTTGGCGTATTGCAACCGCCACAATAGATTACACATTGAGAATAAATTTACTGTGGAAAAATGTTTTGCAACAATGCCGTGTACACATATTAGAAATACTTATGTATAAAATGTGTGAATTCCAAAGTAGGCAAGATCGTGTTTCGAGCACACGTCTTGATATTACTACTAACAGTGTCAGTTTTAAAGAAAACAAAAAAGTCGGTTTTACGGGCGAAGATTTTACGTGACAACGTCTTTTTCTCGGTAGAATATTTATTGATATGAATATAATTAAATTGCACAATAGGAACAAGGAATTGAATGAAAATAAGAATTGCACAAATTTTAACTATAGAAATATATTTTGTTTACTAAAACATTGTACATGTAATGACGAATCTAAGCACTCCATATTTTCACTACAGACACAGCTGACGATACTTTAACCACACGTGTGAACTTGTATTGTGACGCTTTCTTGTTTTTCCAACGCCAAGAACGTTCGAGAAAGACAAAGACAGAGACACAAGCATGCGCCGATTCAATGCGCCTAATTCTCTAGTGCTGCGCGCGCACCGTTACGTTACCGGGCGTTACACTTTTTCATAAGTGACTCCCAGCCGCAACCTAATTTAAGACGTTGTCACGTCAATAAGAAAAATCGTATTTTGCCTGCTCTCGATTGTCGAGCTCGTCAAGACGATTCCTCTGACTCCAAACACGGGGGGTTTACTTTAAGAAATGACGGAGTTATGCCTGGACAAATATTTTAGGGGAGAGAGGGAGGAATTTGGGGATTTGGTTGGGGCCAATCTGTAGAGCTCACCGAGCCGGTTCCAAAGATACCAAACTCGGTGGGTCTACGATCTATATTGGCCGAGATAGGATTGGGGGGGGGTGAGGTAAATTTTCGGGGTGGGGGTAAGGGAGGGGGGGGGGAGGAAGGTTTCGTGGGGAGGCTAACTTAAATTAATTTTTTGGAGGTAAAATATTTTTTTTTGGGGGGTAATTTTTTGCGTAATTTGGGATTTCTGGCGGGGTCAATTTGTAGCCCTCACCAAGACGGTTCCGAGGATACCAAACTCGGTGGGTCTACGACCTATGTTGGCCGAGATAGGATTGGGGGGGGTGAGGTAAATTTTCGGGGTGGGGGTAGGGGAGGGGGGGGGGTAGGTTTCGTGGGGAGGCTAATAGGCACTATTTCGGAATAAGGGTGGGGGAAGGCAGGGGGGGGGGCTATGGGACAATTTTGGAAAAAGTGGGTGAAACTGAAAAATAATTCTCTAGTGCTGCGCGCGCACCGTTACGTTACCGGGCGTTACACTTTTTCATAAGTGACTCCCAGCCGCAACCTAATTTAAGACGTTGTCACGTCAAAAAGAGACTACCTGAAGACAAATAACAAGATAACGTTTTTTCCTATTATAATTCCTAAAACAGAGCGTGTACTTTGAAATTTTAACATCAATAACTTAATATTTGATTGTATAAAAAATTACTCGGTTATCTTCAGTTCAGTACCTATTTGTTCCCATACTTCTTACTTTGAGTGAGCATATTTGTATTCTTTATATTTAACATTATAAATAATTTCTATTTTACGCACATACTCTAATCGTTATACTTCCATTTTTAAAGGAATGCATAGATGAACTTTTGGCTAATTACTGATAATTAAATAAATAAATACACCCTACAGTCACATACATAGTCCTGACCCCACATTAAGATCAATTAAGTGTTGTGTCGTGGGTATCGGGAACTACGAGAGACTTTTCGGTCTCACAAACACCCAGACCCGAGACAAATACTTGTTTTTTTTTTTTTTTTTTATTGCATTGAATGGCGAGACGAGCAAGCCGTTCGCCTGATGGTAAGCGATACGACCGCTCATAAACAGTAGAAACATTCCACTGCGCTCGCCATCCTGAGACATAAGATGTTAAGTCTCAATATGTCCAGTAGTTGCTCTGGCTACAATGTCCTTCAATCCGAAACACAACAGTGCATTTAAGCAATGTTGTTTCACGGGAGAAATAGACATTGCGGTGGTACCTACCCAGATGGCCTCGCACATATGAGAGACCTACCACCAGTAAATAACTACTTGTGGGCATCACAAACATTTCTCTCGGCGCGGGGATCGAACCCGCGGCCCCTCGTTTCACAGGCGGCGTCTAACCAAATGCGCCACGGAGGCTGTCAATTACGTCCAGTCTAGTATTTACAAATAACTGGTCAAAGAATTGCGGTGTTTATTTCTATCAAGTTAAGTTAGATTCCCAGCAACACCTCATGTAAATAATTAAAAATGTCCAAATTGTATTCAACAATTTTAATTTGTATGCAGATTGAATGAAGAAAATTATACCTTGTATGTTTTATAAATTCTAATTTAATTGTAAGTTTTAAGAAATGTTCTATTAGTTTGGCTTAAAAAGCTGATAGCTATATTTACAAAACCTATTTTTGTGTAAACTCAAGATTGTCCACGATCGCAAATCGCCCAAAAGCGCTGTGGTGCACGGATATTTTTTTTTTCTCTCTTCAAATTTCATTACATTGAACATTATTATCATTACTACTATTGGACTACTAGTATAAATGTACTTTGTATAAATTATGAAAGAATATTTTTAATGAAAGCGTTGAAGATATTTTTTACTTTCATTTCTAGTTCCTAATTTCACCACTTGTCAATTTATGTTAGTTGCGCTGTATGTCTCAGACGTTTTTGTTTTTGAAGGTCATGCCCTCGAATTTCGACCGACAGTGTGCACACAACAAAAGAATCCATTGTTCAGATCGCTGTAAGACGCGTTGATCTAGTATTTATGGCCGCTTCTTTACTCTATGCGTAAGACGAAAACCTACAATGTGTTTTCAACTTTAATTTCATTGACCTGTAGATACGAATAGATAACAAATTGGCAACGTCGCGGCGCGTGTTATTGTCGTGTACTTATTATTGTGTGACTTGTGTAAGAGCGGCAACAACGCGCAGATTTTAGTACGATCTATCGTTTTAAGGTGAGTGACCATGCGTTAAGCGTAATCAGCTG
This sequence comes from Hyles vespertilio, assembly GCA_009982885.2. NCBI lineage: Eukaryota > Metazoa > Arthropoda > Insecta > Lepidoptera > Sphingidae > Hyles > Hyles vespertilio. The sequence continues at coordinate 350,291 of CM042814.1, read as the reverse complement.
TTAGAAAAGCTACATCGTGTTCAAATGGGGCAAAAACTAAAAAAATCATTTATGACTAAACTACTGCTCCTATTTAATTGATTTTTAGTACAGAGCTTCAAAATGGTACCTAGTATTTGCAGTTTAAAGAAACGCCCATCGGTCGCATCAACGTTGTATATACACACGCCGGCACAATTAGAGGAACACGCACAAAAAATAGTTTTTTTTTTAAATTTTGTTTGCTGTTTGTTTAAATGGTCTTTGTTTTTTTGGATATTTAGAGTTTTATCGTTAATTATACGCTCTCAAGTGTTTTTAAGATTTTTTTTCACTTTCAAGTGGTTTTACAAAATTTTGTTTAATTTCATTTTATGTGACTTAAGATATTTTTATTGTTATTGTTTTTAGAGTACCTGTCTTGTAGGATATAAAATGAGTGGCTTACCTTCCACTGAAGTTGCCAGAGCGGTAACAATGATTGAAAATGGTCAAGGGGGTAGGATTCAGTAAGTCGCGCATTGGGTGTGTCGGTATCTGTCGTCTTTCTCAACGTTAAACGTTAGAGGCACATAGGCCCTTATGTGCGGATGCCAGGATAAGGCAGAAAACGGTGGACCAGTACCCAGGATGGTAATTTTATACGGCTGAAACTTTGAGAAATCGTCGTCAAACGGCTATTCAGACCCGAAACATGTCACAAGAAGTCCGTGTCATATCAGTGAGCGTACAGTGAGAAAACGTTTAAATGAAGTTGGACTGAAGTTTTACGTTCCGTCAAAAGCTCCAAAACTCGAGGTGGTACATTAAGTAGCCAGATAAGCTTTTGCTCATCAACACCGCGACTGGACAAATGAGTGGAGCCGAGTTTTGTTTAGTGATGAAAGCAGTTTTGTTGTGAATTGCATAGAAGGAAGGGAGAGGATCTGGAGGTATCGAGGAGAACGCTAATCGAGGAAAGTTTACTGAAAGAGGTGTGTTATGGCGGAGGGTCAATTTTCGTATGGGGTGGTATATGTTTGGAAGCACGCGTGGAGTTAATACTTATAGAAAATGGGTCTTTAGCTGCACAAAGATACGTCGCAGAGATCTTAGAGTCCCATGTATTGTCTTTTGCACCATCCATAGGTGAATATTTTTTATTTATGCATGATAATGCGCGGCCCCACACAGCGCAAATGGTTCGCGACTACTTAAATCAGGCCCAAATCGCGCAAATGGATTGCCCAGCAAGATCACCAGACATGAATCCCATAGAGAACGAATGGGACGTTATCGGAAGAAAGATAAATGGAATAAACTAAGCCCCTAAGATCGTCCAAGGATTAAAATTGTTGTTATATGTATAAAAATCAAAATATCTATTCATGTAACTTGTAGCGTTATTCATCTATTGTCATTTGTAGAACAACAATGTCTATGGTCGTTTTGTTTCTTCTTTCAAATAAATTAGTCGCTTTTGTTTTCCCATTGAAACACGTTGTTTTATTTGAGGTTATGGGCCCAGACCCATATTCCTCCAGTTATTCGCGAAGTATCATAATTATTGTCAGCATTATCAGTTTTGATGGACAATAGAATAATTGTGAATCGTGATTGGACAGTATTACAGTGAAGTAATAGAACAGAACAATTGTATCATCATGGCGTCTGGCAGTTCGAGCTATTTAGTTAATGTACCTAAATTAAAAGGCCGTGAAAACTACAGTGACTGGTGTTTCGCTGCAGAAAATTTTCTGGTATTAGAAGGCATGGTAAAATGTATAAAACCAGAGTCGGGAACAATACTAGAAGATGCAGATGATGCTAGAACGAAAGCTAAGTTGATTTTAACAATCGATCCATCGATCTATGTTCACATCAAAAACGTCAGAACATCGAAGGAGTTGTGGGAAAAGTTGAGATCATTATTTGATGACTCGGGATTTACATCTTAGTGCAAGAGTGGAAGAATTTGTCGCAAAAAATTATTGAGGACGTTGAATTCGAGCAGAAACTTCTAAATCTAAGTAATAAAATCCTTTGATGAAGCCGCCTTCACCGCCGCGCCGCCGCAAGCGCAAGTACAAAGCGTGCCGCCGCGCCGCGCCGCCCGCTCCCGCGCCGCCGACACCTTCCAGGGATGTTGCCACTTCCTCAGTCGTGCGAAATTCGGTACCGAGTGACGTTGTACGAAATTATTTTGGTTATTGGTTAGTTTCTTGCGGTCAAAATGAGTGATTACACGAACAGTGAGTATGTGACAATAATGACATGCTATGTTCGATCCAATGAAAACTTGGGTCATGCAAGAAGGATGTATGCAGATCCAGAACATCTGCAGTCTTTGCGTAGGAATGGTATCATGAATGATGAATCCACGAGTTCCCAGCACATTTTATTTTAACGACTTATCCGAGGCTACTCGATCATGGTAAGTTCAGTCTTCCTAATCATGCAAGAATCCGTGACCTTCCACAGCGAAGTAGTCTATTCTCGACTTTATTATAAGGTTTAAATAAAAACATGCAGCTTTTTCTAAGATAGTAGGTACATTATGAAAATAATATGTTCAAAATCTTAACAACTTACAACTACATTTACTTAAATGATCCTAACACACTAAGATTCTAAGTAAATCAAAATGTTATATGGTAATATTTAGAGTAATAATACCGATAAATAGGCGCGAAGTAAGTTCAAGGTCGATGCTCGATAGTCAGCTGTGGTGTGGCGTGAATCATACACGCGCGCCTGTTTAATACATGTCGTTGCACTTTAAAGTGTAGGGTGTGTGACGACAGGATTTAGGATGTCTTAATAAACAACGTCCAATGTGCAACTGTCTATATTTTAATAACTGACCACTATATATTGCTTACTCGACGCTACATTTATATAATATGATTATAATTCTTATGTACTACATCACACCTCCCCTTATACAAAATAAAAAAAATAAAGGTTTTTTTTTTACATTAAGTAAAACACCACTTAAATTCTAAATATAACACAACTTAGTTCTGTTTTTATGTACCGTATCTAATTTACCATTTTTTATAATTTCGACATTAGGTGATACATCACGTATTACTATATATGGACCTGAATAAATTGGTGTAAACTTATTACCAGTTTCTTCTTTTACAAGTATATAATCATTGGGTTTATACATTACTGGTTTCATATTTTTGTCGAGATTAGCTTTTCTTTGGACTTTGTCATTTATTAAATGACGTCGCGCCTCTTGTTGCGAAGTTTGTAATCTATATTTCAACTCTAAAGAATAATTATCGTGATTATACAGCGGTTGTACATTTTTTAATAAATTACTAGGTAAATTGCATTTTTTCCCGAAAACTAATTCAAACGGGGTATACTTTGTTGAACTATGTACTGAAGTGTTATATGAGAAACACCAATATGGTAACCATGTGCTCCATGTCTCAGGATGATTGTCCGTCAACATGCGCAAAAATGCACCCAAATGTTTGTGAGTGTTCTCTAAAGCACCCATACTTTGATGATGGTATGCCGTAGAGTTCATTTTATTAATTTTTAATAGATTACATACCTCCTGTAATGTCGCCGATAAAATTCAGTACCTCGATCAGAAGCTATATTCTGAGGAACTCCATACCTAAGGATAAAATTATTCACCAATGCTTTTGCTACTTCTAGTGTGGTTTTAGAAACAAGAGGATACGCTTCTACATACTTAGTTAACTCACATTGTATGGTTAATATATATGAAAAGTTATAATTATCTTTATCTAAAGGTCCCATTAAATCTAAGTAAATTTTTTCGAACGCGGTATGAGCAGTTGTAGTTACTACCATAGGTTCCTTTACAGGAATTGAATGTTTTTGCGTTTGACATTTGTAACATCTTTTTACAAATTCTTGTATATCTCGCTCCATTCCGGGCCAAAAATAATATTTCTTAATATTGTTCATCATTCGTCTCATGCCAGCGTGGCCACTTGTTGGCAGGAGATGAAAATCATTTATTATTACTCGTCTTTCATCCTTGCTATCTATTCTTTCAACATCATTTAAAATACATATTCTAGGTCCAGACCAATTAATATTTTTAGCTATCTCGCTCACTAACTTGTCGACAAATATCTTACTATTCAAATTCTTAATGAAATATATTTCCTCCACTTTGATTATCTTACTAAATTTCTCCAATTCTCTCACAAAAGCGGCTGGCGTCAGTTGCGATTGAGAAGTTGGATTCAAAAAAATAGTCATTTTTTTTGGCACATAACAAAATATATTCGAACTACTTTTATGTATGTTACTATATTTCATACATAGATTCCAATCTTTTCGATTGCAAAATCTCATTTCGATGGATCCATTCGGTTTGCTATCCATTCCAACAACTTTTGGTTGATCAGGCCAATCGTCAGTTGCAATGATATCCTCCGAAGAATCATCGTCATCTTTGCATAACCTCCTTCTTTGTGCACGTGTTAAAACATTAATACTTTCAGTCATCTCTTTCAAATCTCTTATTGTTAAAGGCAATCTAGATAACACATCTGCAGCTGCATTATCTTTTCCTTTCACATATTCAACCGTAAAATCGTACTCTTCCAATATCAATCTAAATTTCATAAGCCTACTAGATGGATCTTTCATGTTAAATAAATATATTAATGGTTTATGGTCTGTACGAATTATAAAACTACGTCCATACAAATAAGGTCGAAAATGTTTTACACTCCAGACTATAGCAAGTAATTCCTTCTCTATAGTTGGGTAATTCTTTTCCTCCTTTATTCAATGTCCTACTTGCATAAGCTATTGGTCTGTAATCTTGATTTGTTAACACTGAGCCTAGCGCATAACCTGACGCGTCTGTTTGTAGAATGAATTTGCTATGATCTGAAAAATCAGGATAGTAAAGAACTGGTGGTGATGTTAAACATTTCTTTAGTGATTCAAAACTTAATTGGCATTGGTCATTCCAGTCAAATGTTACGTTTTTTCTACATAAGTTATTTAAAGGATAAGCTAAATGCGCAAAGTTTTTAATAAATTTTCGATAATAGTTTGCAAAGGCTACAAATTTTTTAACATCATCCACATTTTTTGGTGTAGGATAATATTTTATTACGTCTGTCTTTTTAGGATCCGGAAGTATACCATCTCCAGAAACTACATGACCCAAATAAAGTACTTCTCTCTTTAGAAAATCACATTTGGAGGGATTTAACTTAAGATTAACATTTCTGAGTCTTTCTAATACATCAATTAAATTTTTATTGTGATTATGTAGATCTCTTCCAAAAACCAAAAGATCATCCAAATATACTAAACATTTTTCCTGTGTTAAACCTGTCATAGCTATTGTCATCATTCTAGAGAATGAACTAGGGCTCGTTTTGAGACCCATGGGCATTCTTGTCATTTGATATTGACCAGAATTAAAGGCAGTAAATTTCCTACTCTCGGGCTCTAACGACACATTATAATAACCTTGGTATAAATCTAAATGAGTGAAATATACACAACCAGACAATGAATCTAATATCTCTACTATATTGGGTAGTGGGAATTTATCATTTTGTATACGGTCATTAAGTTTACGGTAGTCAATAACCAATCTAAATTTTTGTTCTCCGGCTGAATTTATCTTCTTAGGTACTAATAAGAGAGGACTAGACCAATCACTTGTAGCTGGTTCAATAATTCCTTCTTCTAACATTTTATTTAACTGGTTTTTATTTCAGCTTGTTGTGCATAAGGCATTCTATAAGGTTTTGAATAGATGGGAGATGTATTCGGTTTTAATTTTATAGTATGTTGATATAGAGGAGTCGTTGTCAATTTGTCTCCTGGCAAATAAAACACATCAGAATATTTTGCGCATATTTGCTTAATCGACATTTGTTCCTTTGTATCTAAATGATTTAAGTTTAATGAAGAAATAATATCTGTACGCGTTCAGCATTTTAACGGTTTTATCAAAATTACATATATGATAATTTGAAACCTTATGTATTGTTGGATTCAAGTTATCGAGAACTATCTCCTCGTCAGTAGTATTCAAAAGTCTAACCGGTATTTTACCATTAATGGGTTTTACTAAGGTATTAGCGATGAATACGCCTTCACATACATCAGATGCACAGACTACACAATCTTCTTCAACATTAGTATCAATATAGTGGATTGACTCTGACCTTGGTGGAATATTGTAAGAGGTAAAATATTTTCTATCATCATTTGTAATCAAAGGCAGTGTCACCAATTTTTTCTCTAAAGTATGTAATTGAAGTGTTTTACTATGGTAATTAATTATGAATCATACTTAAATAAAAAATCATGCCCTATAATACCATCTGCCAAACAAGGTAAAGATTCGAAAACATAAAACTTATGATTAAATATATTGGTATGTGCTGATAACTGTAAATAAACGTATCCTATCGCATCGACGTTACCACCGATACCTCGTATTACCGACTTCTTTAAATGGATAGGAATGTTCCGCTGTTCAACATGTTTATATTTTATAGCCGAAACCGATGCGCCGGTATCAAGTAACCATGAATGTTTATGATTACCTATGTTTAAATTAATAATTACAGAATTACTACACGAAAGTATAAAATTATTATTCACGAAAAAACTGATCTGGAATAATAGTTTCGGTAGATTCAGGCTTCACCTCCGATATTGACCGTATTTGTTTATTATTACAGCCTATCCTCTTATTTCCATTACCAAAATACTTACCACCTCGATACGGACGTTGTGGCCTGGAAAAATTACTTGTCGCTCCTCGCTGACCATGGCCGTAACTGGTACTTGCTTGAATTGGATTATTATAATTATTATTATGCCACTGACCTTGTTTCCATGGTGATGAATGTCCCCTGGTGTTATGACTTCGTCGCTCACTATACTGCAATCCTCTCCGAAAGTAATTATTGTTATGACGATAACTTCCTCGCCGAAACGCCATAATATCGCCCGCCGTCGAAAATGCAGAAGTATCCTCGTCCACAGCTATCTGGATAGCATCCTTTAAAGAATTCAAATTACGCGCGGATATAATCGTACCTAATCTACGATTACGCAAACCGTCGGCAAATACTTAATTGCCTGTTTTTCGTTTATAGGCTTGAGAACTTCGTAATTTTCAGAATTACCTCCAGATTGCGCAATCGTGAGATCAACAAACATCTCCGAAATACATTTACCATATTGATTTATTGACAAGTCATTTTGGCGGAAAGAATGCAATTTATTTTGAATAGCAACTGGCGACTTTTTTGGTAATAGGTGCACCTTCATATCTTTTATTAAGTCGCTAACATTATCATAATTTAAATTAAGTGCCAATTTTGCACTCTGCGATAAACGACTTTTCAAAATAAATGTAATTAAATGTTTCTTAGAATTCGGCTCTAAAATCGAGTCATAGTACTCAATACTGTCAATCAATTGTTTAGTATTTAATTCTTCATCATTCATCACTGGTAATAAATTTAATGCTATTTTCAAGTCAAATTTCTCCATTTTGTAAAAATTTTCTTCACTTTCACTTGATAAACAAGAATGATCAGAACTTTTATGGCTTGCACACAATTTTTCAATTTCAAAATATATTAATTTGATTTTTTCAGACAAGTTACTAATTAATTGCAAATCAGCAGATTTAAATATTTTAGTATTACTCTTAACCTTATCAAGGGAATGATTAAAATTCGTAAAAATGTGAGAAGCTTCATATAATTTCTTTTTACTTACATCAGTTTGTTGTCTTCGAGCGGGCCCTATTTTAATTAAATATTACGAATTTTAACCAGTTCATCATAACTGCTATTAAATTCCTCTATCATATATTATTACTTTATATAAGCCTATCTTACTGTCCTTACACTTTTTTTTTTCTTTTTCACTCACACACTTCACATGATTTTTCTTTTGTTTAACGACACACACATAACTCTGCTTCACTCGCCATGAACCTCGATCCTCGCGTGTGGACTCGTCGTGGATCGTCGTAAATCTCCCGGGACCTCACGAGAACTGCCAGCACCCGGCGGCATCCGTCTTTGCAAAATCGATCGATATAATATATTTCTGCTTATTTCCCGCGATATCCATCGAACATGGCACTTCTTATATATGTGATAGATTCCATAAATGATGGCCAAAATAATCGCAAGCACGATTATTGTTAGTAGAATATTGATCGTGGATAGTTGGAAACGAAATTCTTCAATCTTGGCGTCATTACTTCCAACCGCATTTTGCACAATTATTCCTCCTTAGACTGTTGTTTGCCCATTTTTTAAATAAAACTTGTTCTGAAAAGACGATGGACCACTGTCGTAGCGTAGTTGTAAGTATCCGTCCCATTGTCACTACGATAGCTTCACAAATCTTTAAAATCTTCCATTCCGTATATGGCGATGCGGTGTCCAATTCGCAAGGCACGCGTTAGGCAGGGTCGCCATGTGACGACAGGATTTAGGATGTCTTAATAAAACAACGTCCAATGTGCAACTGTCTATATTTTAATAACTGACCACTATATATTGCTTACTCGACGCTACATTTATATAATATGATTATAATTCTTATGTACTACATCACAGGTGATTTAGATAATATGTGTCTTGGGGATATCTTGTACTGATATTGTTTATGCGATAGTTTGTAGTTTTTAATGATAAATATTGTATACAACGTTAATTTCACATACACTATGAAATTTTCCGGACGATAAGCGATTCCACCCAGTATATACTCTAAGGCTAGAATGAAGATACAGTGAAAATATACCTATAATCATGAAAATGTAACTTTGTTTATTCTTTACATAATCAGTAAAAAATATATTACCATGAATTTTTTGGTCTATCATTCGCCTTCATATACCGGGTATCTCAAGACCGCTACCGAAAACGAAGCCGAGTGGTAGTTTTAGTGACTACAAACACTATGCAACTAAAAAATTTCGCATAGAAACGCGACAATTAATTTTTATGATTTTTTAAATATCGTCATTTTTGGGTGGTAAATCCATAGTTTTTGCTAAAATAATGATTTAAACACTCTTATACCTTAGATTATTTATAAATAAAAGGGTATACACTATTATTTTAGGAAAAAATGTATTTACCACCCAAATATGGTCATAGGAAAAAAATAACAAAAAAAAATTGTCGCTTTTTTTTTTGCAACTTTTTTTTGTTGCATTGTGTTGGAAAATCCTTTAATGTTACAAAAATTAATCATTTATATTTTCTGTACCCCCAACATTTATCTATAAACAAGTATATAAAAAGGCTTGCAATCAGATACTTTTTTTTTATTCCGTCGTGTGCTGTGCTAGGAAACAGACGCAGAACTTCCTCGTGAAGCATTCAATACATGTGAGTTATTTCAAAGTATATTCTTTTTATTTTCACCCGTAACCTATTTCCTATAGGTTATGGGCCCAGTTTGCTAGATATTTAATATTAACGTATATTTAAAAGTAAATTCATTAAATTGTATAAGATATATTACACCCTTTTTCGTTACATTTTTTCCGCTATGGATAATTCTAAAGTAAAGAGAAATATCAAGCCATTCGACGGCGAAAAATATAGTATCTGGAAATTCAGAATAAGGGCTCTGCTGAGCGAATTGGGTGTGCTTAAGGTCATAGATGACGAACCATTAATATCCTGTTCCATATGGAAGAAAAATAATCAAATTGCGAAGGGTATTATTGTCGAGTACTTAGCAGATTCATTCCTTGGTTTTGCAAAAGAGGATTCCTCGGCAAGAGACATTCTAAAAGACCTAGATGCATTATACGAACGAAGAAGCCTTGCAACTCAACTGGCGTTGCGGAAAAGATTGCTTAGTCTGAAACTTCAAGGGGACCTTCCTCTGGTAAGACATTTTACTATGTTCGATGAGTTGATTTCCGAACTGCTGGCTGCAGGTGCGAAATTGGAAGAAACTGACAAGGTATCGCATTTATTGCTCACATTGCCGGCTGCATACGACGGTGTTATAACGGCTATTGAAACCTTATCCGAAGATAACATAACATTAGCTTTTGTAAAAACCAGATTACTTGATCATGAAGTAAAACTACGAAATGAAAGCAATGATATGAGTAGCAAAGTACTACATGCTCAATCCAGGAACTTTGAAAACTCAACATTGAAACGCAATCATCAAAGCCGAAATAATAGTTTCAAGTCGAATAAAAAGTCTTTATAAAATGTTACCACTGTGGACGCAAAGGTCATGTAAAGAATGACTGTTATTATTTTAAGAAGTCAAATAAGCAGAAAAATCTGAAAAATTCATATAGACCCAGAACTGTACAAAATGTTGAATTTACTCCGAATACAACATCTGGTGATACTACAGGATTTGCATTTATGACTGGCAACTATATCGACGGTAGTCTGCAAAACCATTCCATCACATTTTTATTAGACTCTGGAGCATCGGATCACATTATTAATAGAGACGACTTTTATGATAGTTATTGTGAATTACCCGTGCCATTAAAAATATCTGTGGCCAAGAACGGCCAATTTATTTCAGCAATTAAAAGGGGACCCTGCATGTAATTAGCAACACTGGTATCCAAGGCGTATTGGAGGACGTGCTGTTTTGTCCAGAGGTACCACATAACTTGCTATCCGTATCAAAGATGCAGCACGCCGGGATAACCATCACCTTTGATGAGCATTCTACCAGTGTAACAAAAAACGGAAAACTTCTTATGCGAGGTAAGTCAATTAATAATTTAATGACGGTTGATTTTGTAGTTGAAGTGAATCGGTCGGTTTCCCAAGTATGCACTAATGATTTATACGAGTTATGGCATCAACGTTTAGGTCATTTAAGCAAACAAAAATTTCTAGAGATAAAAGAAACATGCTATTTGATGATTTTAAGTTGGTTGAAACAGTTTCTCCTAGTGATAATTTGTGTGAATCTTGCATTTATGGAAAACAGACACGATTACCCTTTAACAGTGCTAAAAATAAGAATTATATTAAACGACCGCTGTATGTTGTACATACAGATGTGTGTGGTCCAATCACTCCTTCTACTGTGGATAATAAGAATTATTTGTGTTATTTGTCGATCAATACACTCATTACTGTGTTGTTTATTTATTGTGCTATAAATCGGATGTGTTTTCGGTATTTAAAGACTACGTTGCAAAGAGTGAAGCTAGATTTAATTTGAAGTTAGTAAACTTATACTGTGATAATGGTAGAGAATATTTATCAACTGAAATGAAAAATTACTGTGTCTCAAAAGGCATTTCTTATCACTTTACGGTACCTAGAACCCCACAGCAAAATGGTGTATCAGAGCGAATGGTCAGGACGGTTACCGAGAAAGCCCGCACTTTGGTACACGGTGCTAAATTACCAAAAGTTTTCTGGGGTGATGCAGTTCTTGCTGCAGTTTATTTAATAAATATAGTGCCAACTCGAGCTTTATCTATATCTAAAACTCCATATGAAATGTGGCATGATAAAAAACCACAGTTAAAATATTTAAAGGTTTTGGGTCTACCGTATACGTTCATGATAAAATCCGTAAAACAAAATTTGATGAAAAGTCGTGGAAAGGAATATTATTAGGCTATGTACCAAATGGCTATAAAGTATGGAATCCAGAATGCGGGAAATATGTAAGTGTTAGGGATGTAATTGTGGATGAGAAATATTTTTTGGTATCTAGACCGGTGGTACGGTTTGAACAGAATGGTGTTGTACATTCTCATGTCAAAACTGATAGCAGTGACGTAAGGTCGGAATCAGTGTCATTAAAGCCTCGTCATGATATAGACGAGACTGATTTCTGGAAAAACAGACCTAATGAAAAGTCTGAAGAGAATGAATGTATAATTCTCCGGACAAAACTGATGAAAGTGACTTACGATCGAAATCAGTGACATTAAAATCTCATCACTTCAATAATTCTAAATCGGATAATAATAAATCCGATGAAGTGAACAGCCCTAGTAAAATCCGTAAATTATGTGGTAAAGATACAAAAGACATATTAAAGACGTGCGGTAGTCAAAACACAAATATTTCTACTTTAAGAAGGAGTGATAGGCTTAAAGGTCGACCTCCGGTTTCCTATAATGAAATCGATACTGAAATTGATCATGATTTACTATTATGTGCTCAATCTATTACGTGTAAAGTACCCACTTCATTTAGTGATATAAAAGGCCGCGATGATAAAATTCAATGGGAAAGTGCGATTAAGGATGAATTGAACTCTCTAATAGAAAATAATACCTGGACGTTAGTGCCAAAACCTAAAGATAAAAATATTGTAGATTGCAAATGGATTTTCAGTATTAAAAATGATGAATTTGGTAAACCTATAAGATACAAAGCGCGACTAGTTGCTCGTGGTTTTAGTCAAGAATATCTTACTGATTACAATGAAACTTTTGCACCTGTGGCTCGTATAACTAGTTTCAGATTTATGATATGTTTTGCAAATCAATTTAATTTATTAGTTCATCATATGGATGTTAAAACTGCCTTTTTAAACGGAAGTCTAAAAGAAGAAATTTACATGAAAGTTCCCGAAGGTATTGTTAATAGTAATAATAATGTCTGTAAATTAAATAAAGCCTTATATGGATTAAAACAGGCAGCTAGATGTTGGTTTCAAGTATTTGAGCAGACTCTCATTGAAAAAGGTTTTCAAAGTTCATCAGTAGATAGATGTATGTATATTTTAGATAATGGTGATATTCGTAAAAATATTTACGTTCTTTTATACGTTGATGATTTGGTTTAGTATGTGCTAATATACAAATAATGAATTCGTTTAAAAATTATCTAATGAGTAAATTTAAAATGAGTGATTTGAATGAAATAAAATTATTTATTGGTATTAGAATAATTAGAAATGATAATAATATAACTTTAGATCAAAGTGAATATATAAAAACGATATTGGAGAAGTTTAATATGTCCAATTGCAATCCTATAAGCACTCCTATAGAAAATAAACTCGATTATGAATTGTTAAACATGCCAAGTGAGTGTGATGTTCCGTGTCGCAATCTTATTGGGTTTAATATATGTCATGTTGTGCACTCGTCCAGATTTAAGCACCTGTGTCAATATAATGAGTAGATACACAAATAAAAATAGCAAAGAATTATGGAAGTGCCTAAAAAGAATATTAAGATATTTGAAAGGCACAATAAACTTAAAACTCATTTACAAAAGGTGTGAATATGAAAATATTTTATGTGGGTATGTAGATTCTGACTGGGGCGGTAGTGATGTCAATGATCGAAAAAGTACAACTGGGTATTTATTTAGAATGTTTGATTGCTGTACAATATCGTGGTGTACTAGGCGGCAGACGTCGGTCGCAGTCTCTTCAACTGAGGCTGAGTATATGGCGTTGTTTGAAGCCGTAAAGGAAGCTTTGTGGCTTAGATCTCTAGCAATAAGTATTAAAATTGGTATTAATAAACCAATAATAATATTTGAAGACAATAATGGTTGTATTAGTATTGCAAACAACCCAAGTAGTCATAAAGGTCTAAACACATTGACATAAAATATCATTTCTCCAGAGAACAGATTGAGAAAAATGTAATAAAATTGCATTATATACCCACAGGTGAACAAATAGCGGATATGCTGACCAAGCCGCTACCAGCTGTTACCTTTCAGAAATTTCGAAGTGATATGAATTTGGAATGATTAATTTTATTTTGTAACTGATTTGTGTGATCTTATTAAATCATAATTATTTGTGTGTATTTTTTTTATGGTCTGATTAGGTTTTTCTGGGTTTTTCCTAATCCTCTGCAACAAATGTTGGACCATTATTAATATAATTTTCCCAGAAGCACTTGGAAGGAATGTGGTCTGTTTTAGATAAAATAGTGATTGAACATTATGTAAAATGAATAGTACAAAATAGATTAATTTTTGAGGGGGCGTGTTGGAAAATCCTTTAATGTTACAAAAATTAATCATTTATATTTTCTGTACCCCCAACATTTATCTATAAACAAGTATATAAAACGGCTTGCAATCAGATACTTTTTTTTTATTCCGTCGTGTGCTGTGCTAGGAAACAGACGCAGAACTTCCTCGTGAAGCATTCAATACATGTGAGTTATTTCAAAGTATATTCTTTTTATTTTCACCCGTAACCTATTTCCTATACATTGTGTCTGAAGTCGCTTATACTACCACCCGGCTTCGTTTTCGGTAGCAGTCTTGATATACCCTGTATACCGGGTATCTCAAGACTGCTACCGAAAACGAAGCCGGATGGTAGTTGTAGTGAATGCAGCCATAAGGTACAGTGACGTTGCTGCGACACGTCAAAAACGTGCATGATTAAACAGTTTGTTACAAGCAAGCAAGCGTTTCATTTGTGTCCGCGTTCGGCTATCTAACAGTGGCGACGAGTATTTCATGTTATAATTTATAAATCGTGCGTTATAAATAATAATAATGTCTTTCTGTGGTATTTTGCCAAGCTTCGATCACAGTATTCAAGATTGGAAATCGTGTAAAAATCGAATCTTACAATGGTTTATAGCCAACGATATAAACAACATGTCGGACCCAACGGGAACGAAGAGACGAGCAGTCTTGCTGACAACACTCACAGACGGCACCTACAAGCTCGCTGCAGACCTGGCGTTGCCTAAAGAATTGCAGGAGGTGCCTTACGATGACATCGTGTCACTCCTAGATGCTCACTTCACGCCTAAACGAAACGGGTTTAGTGAGCGTCATAAGTTCCACACGGCAACCCAGCAACCGGGCGAAAGTCATCAGCAATGGGCGGCGAGGCTTCGGGGACTATCCGCGGACTGTGGATTCAGTAATGTAGAAGAGGCATTACGAGATCGGTTCGTCCTTGGACTGCAAATAGGGCCCGAGAGGGATAAATTATTCGCTCAACCAACGGATTCATTAACATTATCAAAAGCGGTGGAACTCGCAGACAGCGTGCGCTGCGCTCGAGCAGGCGCGAGCGCTTCGGCGACTACGGGTCAGCAAGGCGATCAGCTGTTCAAAATTACGCAACACGCTAACCGCAAGGATTTCACACGTGTGAGCTCGGAAATTTTATATTTTCCCACAACTATTTTCGGACAAATTAGGAAAATTTAGTAAATATGAGGTGAAATTGCAATTAAAAGATAACACAAAACCGGTTTTCTTTAAGGCTCGCCCCATTGCATTCGCGCTGCGTGATAAAATAGACAAGGAAATTGATAGATTAGTCGATCTAGAAGTTCTGAAGCCCGTAGACCACGCGGAGTATGCGTCACCAATTGTCCCCGTGTTAAAGCGAAATGGTTCAGTTAGATTGTGTGTAGATTATTCGTGTTCTATTAACAAACATTTAATTGTAGAACAATACCCGCTGCCAACCATTAATGAATTGTTTACTAAATTGCATGGAGGGTTACAATTTTCTAAGTTAGATCTTTCAATGGCATATAATCAATTTGTGCTAGATGAAGAATCTCAGCGTTATACATGCATTAATACGCACCGCGGATTATTCAAATATACGCGCATGGTGTTCGGGTTGGCGAGCGCGCCGGCTGTATTTCAAAAAGCGATGGACATGGTTTTATCCGGTATGGACGGAGTGTTATGCTTGCTTGACGATATACTTATTACAGCGGATAGTACTGAATTGCACCTAAAAAGGCTGCAGACCGTTTTACAAAGACTGCAAAGCGCGGGTCTAGTGCTACAAAAAGAAAAATGTGTTTTCTTTCAAAATGAAATTAAGTATCTTGGGTATGTGATAGACAAGCACGGTCTCAGGAAATGCTCTGATAAAATTAAAGCCATAGTAGATGCCCAGGCACCAAGCGATGTTCATAAGTTGCAATCATTCTTAGGTCTAGTCAATTATTACAGAAATTTTGTTCCATCTGCTTCTACTATACTTAGTCCTTTATATGACCTGTTAAAAAAAGGAACCAAATGGGCTTGGAATAAATTGCATGATGCTGCTTTTTGCAAGATAAAATCTATTTTAGCGTCGGAACAAGTATTAGCTCATTATAATCCAAACGAGCAACTTATATTAACGGTAGATGCGTCTCCATATGGTTTAGGTGCAATCCTGTCACAAAAAAGTAATAATGGAGTCGAACGACCCATCTCCTTCGCCTCTCGGACATTAAGTGTAGCCGAAAAAAATATTCGCAAATCCAAAAAGAAGCCACGGCAATTATTTTTGGAATAAGACGGTTCCATCAGTATTTATATGGTAGATCAGTCCCATTTGTTCTTAGAACAGATCATAAACCGCTTATCAGCATATTCGGCCCTTATCGGGGCATACCGGAAATATCAGCGAACCGTTTACAAAGGTACGCAATGTTTCTCAGCGCATATAATTATACGATCGAGTATGTGCGTAGCGAACATAATTGTGCTGACTTTTTATCCCGCGCCTGCTTGCCTGTCACAGGTGCGCTATCTCAGGTGACCTCCGCGCGGGAGGACACAAGTCAATTCGATGCCGGAATTGAAGATCGTGCCTCTTACGTCAATTTTGTAATCGACGGAAACGTACCGATTACGGTAAAAAAAATTGCGTGACGAAACTAGAAAAGACGCGATTTTAAATAAAGTAATCCAATATGTTGTAAGGGGTTGGCCAAAAAAAGTAAATAACTTGCAAGTAAAACCCTTCTATTTGTGCCGAACGCAGCTATCTTATGAGAATGGCTGTGTGATGCCATAAAATAGTTATTCCGTTCCGGTGGGGCTTCGCCAAAAAATTTTAACCGAGCTTCATAGGTCACATTTAGGCATTGTAAAAACTAAAGCGGAGGCCCGGTCGCGTTTTTGGTTTCCCGGAATAGACAAAGAATTAGAAAAAATGATTTTTGAATGTGAGATTTGCTGTCAATTGCGGCCGACACCCCCCCCGCGCTCCACTGGCACCCTGGCCATATCCACCTAAACCTTTTTATCGCGTGCACATAGATTTTTTAGGCCCGATAAATAATCGAAACTACTTAGTCATCGTTGACGCATACTCCAAGTGGGTGGAAGTCTACGACATGTGTAACACGACTACTTCTACTGCTGTAGTCGATAAAATATACGAATTTATGTCGCGATTTGGCGTGCCACACTCAATAGTTAGTGACAATGGGTTGGCTTTTGTGTCACAAGAATTCCAAAAATTTTGTCTTTCTAATGGGATCTCACACATTACATCGCCAGCATATTATCCTGCTAGCAACGGTCAAGCCGAGTTACGTAAAAATTGTAAAAAAGGGTATTAAATGCAGTATTTTAGGTACAAATAATATGAGGGATAGTAGACTTATGCTACTAAAATATCTTTTTGATTACCGGAATTCAATACATTCTGTTACCGGGTTTCGCCGGCCCAACTTGTTTTTGGACAAAAACTCAGATCGCATTTAGATTTGATAAGCCCTATAGAAACAGTGTCGCCAACATCTACGTCACTTACTCACACAGTGGAAACTAAACAGTATTTACAGAGTAAAAACTATGGCGGGAAAAACAAACAACAATTCGATATTGGTGATCAAATATTATATAAGAAATTCAAAAGTAAAAACAATTATCATTGGTGTAGAGGTACAATTTTAAAACGACTAGGTAAGGTCATGTATTCAGTGAAAGACAACGAATCACTTTCACATGTAAAGAAACACAAAAACCAATTAGTACTTTACAAAGGTGATATCGAAATAGGCGGCCGCGTTCGCAAACCTAGCTACGATGTCTATGATGATATAGACCTACAAAACGGAAACGTAGAGAAGGGCGAAGATGACCTACGAGACCACCTGGGGGAGGAGACAGGCGACCCGCAACAAACGCGTGATTCATCGATTGTGGTATCAGACCCCGGCAAGGCGAACTCCTCTCAGCAGGTAGCCAATCAGCTCAACGACAACAGCGAAAGTGATTCCCCATCAGGGGACGCTGCCGTTCCGGAAGAACCTCCAATGCCTTCAAGACATACGTCTAGACTTTTGCGTAATATGCCAACAATAGATTATAAGAGATTTTTTTGAGATGTTTATTTAGAATATATATATGTATAGGAATTTAGAGGTTCGTGAATTGTTGGGGAGGGAATGTAGTGAATGCAGCCATAAGGTACAGTGACGTTGCTGCGACACGTCAAAAACGTGCATGATTAAACAGTTTGTTACAAGCAAGCAAGCGTTTCATTTGTGTCCGCGTTCGGCTATCTAACAGTAGTTTTAGTGACTACAAACACAATGCAACTAAAAATTTCGCATAGAAACGCGTCAATTTTTTATTATGATTTTTTAAATATCGACATTTTTTGGTGGTAAATCTATAGTTTTTGCTAAAATAATAATTTAAACTCTTATATACGTTAGAGTATTTATAAATAAAAGGGTATACACTATTATTTTAGGAAAAAAAAATGTATTTACCACCCAAATATGGCCATAGGAAAAAATAAAAAAAAATTGTCGCTTTTTTTTGCAACTTTTTCTGTTGCATTGTGTCTGAAGTCGCTTAAACTACCACCCGGCTTCGTTTTCGGTAGCAGTCTTGATATACCCTGTATTTTCACCATAATTCCCACTTGTTTACCTCGATTTGAGTTATACACCTGTATAACACATTTTCAAAACAAAGCAGTGGTAAATAACACGCCGGGAGTCAGGACTCAGGACTAATAATGTATGAAAATATTATGTTTATTTCGTCAAATTAAAACAACACAATAAAAATAATGCACTTTTAATCACAGAATGCCAAGGTCATGTCAGTAACAAAATAATTTATCACAACAACCGTACACAAAACTAAATCTACTTAGCCTACGTGAGTGTACAGGGCGCGCGCCGCGGCTCCCCTCTCTCTCCCCTGTGCCCCCCCCCCCCCCGCGCCCCCCGCGCGCGCCCGCGTCCTCGTGTCTTAGGAACGTCTCATAATAAACACTACGTATAAAAACATTTAGCCCAACACGTTGCACGTGTCAGCTCCACCGCGATACCTTAATGTACTAAACCAAATTATATTGTTGATCGCTCTACGTCAACGTCTCTCCACTACCAGAGTGTTTGTGTATGTGTGTATCTGTGTGTATGACTGTGTGTGTGTGTGTGTGTGTGTGTGTGTGTATGTGTGTAATAATATATTATAATTAATATAGCGCAGTTATTTCTGACTATAAGAAATGTCCACACCAAATGTTCTGTGAACTTAAAAAATGTGATTATTTATGAATGTCCCGCAACTAGGCCAACATGTAGGTATGTACAATTTAAGGTGTAAATATATATGTGTGAGTGGGTGCAGTGATTCCTATTAGACGACACCGATATACAATACATAATATAATTGTATTAAATAAATACTACGCAATAAATAACAAAAAAAAACCTTTTGGATCATCGTGCAAGAGATAACGAATTGTATACATATAAATGTGCACACATACATAATGTATATACAACTCCGTAATCAGTATACTAAGAGCCGTGTGCATGACTCGTGAAGACCCACGCCCGTGCTGTGCACGTAGCACTTGCCGAATTGCGCCCGACTTTGTATTTTGTCTTTTCACTGCCGCGTCAGTATTGGACGGCTTCGAATAGACTAATTTGGGCGACTACTGGTAGCACATCTTAACAGGTGGGAAATTTCAAGAGTCAGGAAGCAACGTAATTCGCTACTCTCTTACAAATTATCTACATACAATTTGAGATTCAAGCTAGTGTCATGCTCAATAGACATCAAAGCGAGGTCGACTCGGGGGCGAGCGTTCCATTGCAGGAGCAGCATTTATACTACCGCGGCTACTGGAGGGCGACGTCCGGCATTCATCGACTTTAATTCAAATGAATCGCGTTGTCGATATCGACGCAGGCGCTCTCTCCTCGCCACCACGTCGACCCGGCTTCTCACCGATGATAGAAAACCGAAACGAGCGCATCTTTTCGCTCATTTACGGACCCTGGAATGTAGCGTATCACAAGCGCGAGCCCGCGAGAACGTCGGGCCCGTCATCGTTTCTAATAAATAATTAAATGCTAGCGTGTGTGGCGCGCGGGCTAGCGGCGGCGGCGGCGGCGGCGGCGGCGGCCCGCGCGGCGCGCCGGCTACTGCGCCAGCAGCCCGGACAGGTGGTCGGCGATGGCGCGCGCCGCCTCGCCGCGCAGGATGGAGCGGTGCGTGCCGGGCAGCTGGCGCGCCGTCACCTCGCCCGAGCACACCTCGCGCAGCCCATAGTCCTCGCCCAGAGTCACGTAGTTGTCTCGAGCCGTGAACAGTGTCACGGGCGCGCGCAGACGCTTCGCCGGCTTGTACGCGTCGGCGATCACCAGCTTGCGGTAGAAGGATGCGGCGGCGGCCGGCAGCGCGGCGTCTCCGGCTCCCACCAGCTCGGCGACGCGACTCACGCGCGCCTCCCAGCCGGACAGGCGCTCCAGCTCCGTCGCCACCTGCGGCAGAGACGAGACGAACCGTGAACGGCGAGGGGAGGGGGCGCGGCGCGAGGCCGGAGCGGGGGCGGGGCGAGCGCTCACCTTGGCGGCGTCAATGTCCTTGAAGAGCTGCGTGAAGTAGGCGAGCGCGTCGGCCTCGTCGGCGGCGGCGGAGCGCGCGGTGCGCTTGCTCTTGCCGCGCGCGGTGTGCGTGGCCACGTAGGCGGGCGAGCCGTCCACCAGCACTAGGCGCACGGCCACGCCGGCCGCCTCCAGCTGCAGCGCCATCTCGAAAGCGACGGTGGCGCCGAACGAGTAGCCGAGCAGCGTGTAGGGCGCGCGCTGCTGCACGGCGCGCACGTGGCCCACGTAGTGCTGCGCCAGCGCCGCCATGGAGTCCAGCGGAGCGGCCGCCGTGCACTGCAGCCCGTACACCAGCCCGCGCACGCCGCTCGCCACGCCGCGCAGCACCTCCACCACGCCCTCGATGGGGTGCACCTGCGCGCACACGGGTACCGTGTCATTCGATATATCGGAGAGGACTAGGCGTTTGAATATTTTATATCCGTACCTACAGTCCTGAGACTAGATCGTTTCGTAATAATTGATATCCGTTTGGTATCAGGTGAAAACTATTTAATTAATTATCACTACGTAATATCCATTATAAAAAACATTAATTGGCTAACGCCTTATGAAATTATTAAAAATCTTTTTGCTTACGGGTTTGCATAACCGTAACCTTTATGAACACTTATGAAAATGGAGTCAATAGCTACATATATATTACGGGGATTGATACGTTTACAATAAATGAACATACCATGAATACTGGGGGCCCGTCGGTGGAAGCGGGCGCCGCGCTCGGCATTTTCACGAGCGCTTGCTTGGGCATGAGCTCGCTCAGCGTGGCGAACTGCACCAGCGTGTCCTCGGCGGGCGCGTCGGGAGCCGCGGCCACCGCCGCCGCCTCCGCGCCGCCCGCGTCGCCGCCCGACATGGCGCGCAGCTTGCCGAACGTGAGCGCGCGGATCTCCTGCACGCCCAGCACCACGTCGTAGCCGCGCTCCAGCGTCTGCTTGATTTCCGCTCCCATCAGTGAGTCCATTCCGAGTTCCGCGAGGTTCGCCGTCTCGGACACCTTGCTGGGATCTTTCACGCCGAGAATGTTGGCGACCGCGTGCACGAGGTCCTGGCCCGGCTGCCGCGTGGCGCGCCGCTTGTCCGCGAGCACCATGGACGCGGCCACGGCGTGCGGTAGCGCCAGCAGAGTGCCCAGCGCTTCCATGCACGAAGCTATGCGCTGCGGCACCGTGCCTCCCACCACTGTCTCGTCTCCGCCCATAGTGTCCACTATGAGCCCCACCTCGCCTGCAAAGAGAACCGTGATGAGCGTGCGGCCGAGCGTGCGGGCGGCGGGCGCGCGTGCGGGACTCACCGATCGCTCCCCACTGCACGGCGAGGCCGGGCAGTCCGTCGGCCTGGCGGCGCTCCACTATGCGCTCCATGGCAGAGTTGGCGAGCCCGTAGTTGCTCTGTCCGGGGTTTCCGCGGCCGCACGACACAGACGAGAACACCACGAAGTATTCCAGCTCGGGAGCGAGCTCGCGCGTCGCCACGTCCAGTGCCTTGGTGGCTGCAAAGTTACATATAATTTAATTATGGTTTACCAAACTCCTTGGCGTAAGTACTGCACTCAAAAAGCAAAACTATTTGTGCTCACCGTTAATTTTAGGTTTGGCGACGGCCTGGAAGTCTGCGGGTGTCTGTTTCTCGAGGAACGCGTCGCGGAGGACTGCGGCCAGGTTGAACACGCCGCCCACGGGTCCCAGCTTGGCCGCCTCGCGGATAAGCGTTTTCGCCCCATCCTCAGTTGTCGTGTCCACTTTCGACACTGCAACTTGTACGCCGCGCTCCCTCCATCTAAAAAAGCGAAACGGTTTAATGCCTATATTTTTTGTGTATTTTTGGTGTACCAAAGAATTGAATTTTGCTCTCAAAAATGTAATGTTTTTTGTACCCGGATAGCGATTTTTCTTTAATTGATATGTACGAAGTCGACTTGAATATTGCTGCCCAGTCTGGAATCCCACTTATAAGGTCCAATAGGTTAGAAAAACTATAAAAACCACTTTACCATCTCTGTTTACTGGATAACAAATGCATTGAGTTAACATTTTATGCTGATGGACTCAAATATTATAAGATAAGATCCCTAAGGAGAGGCATTTTCTTATATCAAATTGTAAATTGCATAATCGATTGCCCTAATACTTTAAAAATAATCTACTTTTCTGTTCCGTATTAACAACCGTCTCCATAAAAGAAAAACTTTTAGAGGACGGTAGACGCCGATGACCTTGCTTGACCGGGCGGAACCAAATCTCATGCACCGGCGCACGACGTGCGAGCGAGCGCGCTGCGCAATACCGATTCGGCACCATTTTTTCGCTGCGAGCGGAACGATATATTTCATTATTTTGCTCGACGTTCCCATCGAGTACAATTAGGAGCGGTCTAACAATGGTTCAATGGTTTTTAGTTTCCATTTCAGCCCTTAATTCCACCCCTTTAGCCAAATATACAGCCAATGTTACTCCAGGATAATGTTAGATTCGAATATTGAAAAAATGGTTGAATAATTTTTAAATTTATTCATAATACACAAAAATCGTAATATTCAAAAATCTAAATACAAAAATGTAAAATAAAAATGTTAGAAAAATGCAAAAATTCAAATGTTTCCTCTATAAAATATAAAGTTAGATAGATAGATGAATTTATAAACAAAAACAATTGTATCGATGCGGGGATCGAACCCGCGGCCACTCGTTTTTCAGTAGGCGTCCAGCCAGCTGCGCTACGGTAACTGTAATGCATAATTTGTGAATTAATCATTCACTACGGATAGACCGCCCCTAACCGTGCTCAATGAATATGTCGAGCGAAATAGCAATATTCAATTTACTGTGATATTGCGGAGACAAGCAACATAGGTCCGTTTAGCACGGCGCCTCGTCCCTTACTGATTTTTTGGGCGACAACGGGGAAGTGCTCGCGATTTAGAGTATCGAAAATGTGAAAAAATTCGTTAAAAATAAATAAGACAGAAATTAGAAAAAATTAAAGGAAGGCCCCATCCGTCTTGCATTTCTTAATATCCTGATAACAATAAAATAAACCTGGTGCTCATACTTTACGAGAAAAAACGTTGTAAATGTTGAAACAGAGGTCACTTTGCAATTTTATTTCAAGTACTTTTAATACACTTGTAAGAATTCTGAAAAGAAGGGGACATGGTCCATATAGTCTAGATCAACACATATATTTTTTTAAAGACCTAACAGTCATGATCTCCAAGAAAAAACGTTGTGAAAAAGGCCATTTTACACAGACCCTCCTCTTAAGTTGCCATATTATCGTTCCAAACAGTCAATTTTCCTCAATGTAAAATGTCTCTTAAATAACATTATGGAAAAAAAATATATTTTTGGCGCATCGATGAATATTTTTAAAAAACAATATTTTAATTAATATTATGTTAAATTTTATTCTTTTTCTTATGTATCCTTTTTTTTTTTTTTTTCTCTATTAGTTTTTTAAAAGAGGTGTTAATAGTTTCTGTTTTTGTGCATGTTATGTTCACATTTATTTAGCACACAGTAACCTTATATTATACAAAATAATCGTATTGTAACTTTTAGTGTAATAACCAGTATAGTGTGCCAAATAAATAATAAATAATAAAAAATAATGACCTGCGGATGCACCAGGCCTGATATCCAGTACGCACTCCGCTGCGCGAGTTAAGCAAGATCTTGGTGGCGCCGCGCACCGTCAGCCAGTGCGCCAGCTCCAGCCCGAACCCGCCCAGCCCGCCTGCAACACGCAACAGCACGTCAGCACGCACACGCGGCCACACGCAACCGCACGCAAACACACACACCCGTACACACTTTCTCGACCAAAGATAAAGGAAAATGCCCATTCATAGTATCGGTAAAAAATATCGTAGAACCCGATACCGATAATGCTAAAAATTCATTATAGCATTTTTTATGGTTTGTCCTTAAACATATTAGTGTTTTAATCCCGGGCGATTTTTTTTTATAAAATACAGTAATTATCATCACATTTTAAATTTCGTTCACAGAGACGAAGACAAAAAAAAAATTATTGGACTTCAGGTTCATTTCTCCAAGAACTCCCGAGCCTGGGTCGCAATTATGTATATATTTATTGAAAATTTAAAAACATCCCTCCACAAAAAAGGAGGTTTCGTCGAAGGACAAAAATCTTTTCACGGATAATAAGTTCATATTAATATGTCAATTTTCCTTTCGCGAAAATTTCGGCGGCGAGAATCGTCGAGCAGAAGGCCATGCACTCACCGACGAGCACGTAGCAGCGCGCCGGGTGCAGGTAGGTGCGCGGCACCGCCGACACCAGCCGCGCCGGCGCCGCCTGCTCCTCGCGCACGCGCACCAACACCTTGCCGATGTGCTTGCCGGTCGCCATGTACCTGCAACCGCCCGCATCACACATCACACATCACACAACCGTCGCGATCTCCTCTCCGCAGCGACGCTATACTGGACTCTTCGCTTTTACCTGAACGCTTGCTCCAGTTGGTTGTCAGTGAAGACGGTGGCCGGTAAAGGTCGTACCGCTCCAGAGGCGAGACCTTCGTTGAGGCAGCGCACCACGGCCGCTTTGTCGGGGTGCGTGCTGTCCGCGTCGAACAGAGCGTCCAACAAGATGCCGTGGAACGTCGTGTTTTTGAGGAAAATCGCCATTCCCTGCACAGAAAAATTACATCCGTCAGTCTCGCGAGTCGAGGAACTTTAGGGAAGATGGAATAGGAAGACGCGCGCTCACCAGAGACGTGTCGTTAGATAGATCCAGCTTTCCGATTTCTAGGAAGCGGCCGCCTTCGGCGAGGCACCGCACGGAGGCGAGCAGCTTGTCGGCCGCCAGCGAGTTGAGCACGAGGTCGACGCCACGGCCGCGCGTGCGCTTCTGCACCAGCTGCTCGAACGACGTGTCGCGCGAGTTGCCGATGTTCGCGTCCGGCAGGTCCGGGAAGCGCGAGCGCAGGAAGGCGCGCTTGTCCGGCGTGCCCACCGTGGTGTACACCGTGCAGCCCGCGTGCAGCGCGATGGCGATGGCGGCCTGCCCCACGCCGCCCGTGCCCGCGTGGATGAGGACCGACTCGCCGCGCCGCATGCCGCCGCGCACCGCCAGCGCGTAGTACGCCGTCGCGTACGCCACCGGCACCGTCGCCGCCTCCTCCAGCGACCACTTCTTCGGTACTTCCCAAAGGAAACTCTCGTCGGCGAGGACGGTGGTCGCGAGCCCCCGCGCCGCCACCATGCCCATCACTCGCTTGCCTTTCGAAGATCGCCCGCTGAATTCCAATCCGAGGATGCACTCCTGGCCGGCGAGGTTGCCCGGCAACGCGTCCGGAGGCAGCTTGCCGGTCGCCAGCATGATGTCGCGGAAGTTGAGCGGCGCGCAGTACACGCTGCACAGATCAGTGCCGGCGGGCAGCGGCGTCTCCCGCGCGTACCGCAGCGGGCTCTCGATCCAGCGCAGCGAGGACAGATCTCCGCGCGTCAGCGTGTTCACGTACGCGTGCTCCACCTGCAGCTGCGCGTCGGCCGCCGCCGCCAGCGGCAAGTGTCGGTACGTGCCCCACACGCCGGAGCGCAACACGTTCACGGCCAGGTCCTTGCTCACTTGCTGCGCGTAGGCGGGCGCGTCCGGTGCGAAGGGCTCGCGCGCGCCCGGCATGTAGTACACGCGCAGCGCGCGGCCGCCCGGCTCGGCGCGCAGGCACGTGGCCAGGCCCAGGGCGCCGCAGTCGGTGGCGCGCGTCACGGCGTACACTCGCACGTCCTCGGTCTCGGCGCGAGCGAGCGCCGCGCGGATGTCGTCCACCCAGGCGAAGGCGGAGTCGTCGGAGATGTCGACGACGAGGTGCGCGGGCGGCGGCGGCGCGGCGCGGCGCAGCAGCAGGTACTCGCAGGCGGCGGCGGCCTGGCGCGCCAGCACGAGCAGGCCGGCGCGCTGCAGCAGGGCGCGCGCGGCGGGCTCGTCCAGCGCGCCGCGCGGCTCCTCCAGCAGCAGCGCGCCGGCCTCGCCCAGCGCCGCCACCAGCTGCGCCAGCACGCCGGCGCCGTGCCGCGACACCACGTCGGCCGCCATCACCACGTGGCAATCCGCGTCCGGCGGACCGGACCGACCGTCTTTTTGAGTCACCTGCGTCGTAAATTATCTCTCGATAATTGTATTGGTGAGGAAGATTTCCGCAGAACACATAATTACATAGAGCTTGTATTCTTTATACGCGAAAAATTGTTACAATGAAATCATACAAATTTTATAATATGCTTGCCAACTTTTAAATACATGAAACATAACAACATTCTGTTCAATAGCCGAATTGAGACTTTTAATAATCTGCTGTACATGGACGTGATAACATATAACTATGCATTTGTTTTGGACTACAACTTGAATCTGCCAGCTATCGATACGGAACTTTAAATCATAAAGGCTTTAAAATTATCTTATCAGATTTGAAAGATCTCATGGTAAACTTAATCGCTAAAAATAGTAGAACTAAAACCACTTAAAATTACCATCATTTGCATATACAGAATACCAAAGAATAACTATAATTTATTTTATGAACAATTAGATAATATATTAAAAAAGGTCACCTTATTAACTAATAAAAATTTAATCTTATGCGGACATTTTAATAATGATATACTTAAAAGAAATAATATTGCATTGGAATTTAAAAACATCCCTTTAAAGTATAATCTAAAGCTGGCTCTTCATAAACCTACTAGATTGAAGAGTAAAACATGCATTGATAATTTCGCACATAATTATTAAAAAGAATGCAAGGCCGAAATAATCGATTTAGTTATTTCGGACCATACATCTCAACTGCTTAGAGTACCCACTAATAAAACTAGTAAGCTTCAATTTTGGAAAACTAAAAGAACGCATACTTCCAAAGAAAACTTAATAAAATTTTAAAATCATCTGAAACATTTATCTTTCTCACAAGTATACAATGCCAAAAATGCAAACGAAGCCTTAGTAGCGTATAAATTATGCTTTCCCGAAATAATCATAACTATTAAGTGTAATAATAAGACTTAATGGATATCACGTGGAATAAAAAGATGTAGTAGAAAACAAAGGCAACTATTATGGGCGTATAGGTTTAATCCTACTCAAAAAAACAAACTTAATTTGAAACATATACTACAGACTACAGTCTATAAAAAGTCGTTAAATTAACCCAGAAAGCCCAAAATAATCATTTTATTAAAACTTCCATAAGCAAATCAAAAGCTGCATGGCAAATCATTAATAAATCAAAGTCATGTGCACTACAAGACCCAATAATGTGTATAACGCATAACTATTCATCTTTTACAGATCCTAGAGACATTGCAAATGAATTTAATAAATATTTTATTGACATAATAGAAAATAATATCATTGTAGAAAGTTAATAAATGATGTAAGATATGATTAAGGATATTATAGAAGTATTTATTAAATGAACATAAAAGTATAAGGTAAAGGGGCGAGGGAGCACGCGCGGTGATTGCTGCTTACACTCGGTCAATCAACGCAAGGCAATAACCTTGATTTGCTGGGTAAGATATTATCATGTGCGGGTCACCCTACAATCATTAATGATTTAAAATTGACTAATAATAAAAATATAATTCAACAGGACATAGAAAATTCCTTTTTTTTTCAGGACATAGAAAAAATTATTAATAATCTTAAAAACACTAACACTGTTGGCTACGACGGCGTACTTACTAAAGTTATTAAGCATGTAAAGGAAACTATAGCACCAACACTGGCTCATATTATTAATTTATGTATAACAAATGGAATATTCCCAGAGAGACTAAAGAAGGTTAAACCACTATCCATTATTTAAGAATAATGACAAAACCGATATAAAAATTATAGACCAATTGCTAAAATTCCTATATTTTCAAAAATCATAGAAAAAGTAATTTATCAATCCTTGTATTAATATTTAGAAAAACACAAATCGTTCTGTATTGAGCAAAAGGGATTAAGAAAAATAACGCCCAAATACTGGAACGCAACTTAAATATAAATGGCGCTTAACTACGTTAATCCCGATTAAATGTACTGGCTAAGTGGGCCGCGCGCTATTAAGAGCAACTTATTATTTGAATGGCATTCCAGTATTCGGGCGTAAGTCAACTTACATGGCACTATACGACTTATTATCAAACATAATGACATCTGTTGATAACAAAAATCTAGTGTGTTCTATTTACACAGACATGACAAAGGCATTTGACTATGTCGATCATAAAATATTGCTACAAAAACTATACAAGTATGGAATAAGAGGAAACATCCATAAACTACTAGAATCGTACTTAAGTAACAGATGGCAGTGTACAGAAATCTCTAGAATATGTCCTAAAAGTAAACTAGAAATAATATACACGTCTAAACCTAGAAACATTAAATTTGGGGTCCCTCAGGGTAGCATATTGGGTCCACTAATGTTCCTTATATATTAATGATCTTCCTGCATATATAAGACATAAAATGGTCCTCTTCGCTGATGATAGCACAATTATTGTGAAATGTACAGACCATACAAATTATCAGTCACATATTAATTCCGCTCTGTCTGATACTATACTGTGGCTTAAAAATAATAACCTAGTCATTAATCCAATTAAAATTAAGTTATGCACTTCTCCCAACGCCTTCCAAACTCATCAGTCAGTGTTAAATTTCAAAACTATGATATAGAAGAAGTCAGTAGTACTAAGTTTTTAGGTATTATGCTGGACAATAAACTCACTTGGAAGACCCATATCATATAAGAGTTATGCAAACGATTGAGCAAAGCCACCTATTTACTGTTTCAGTTGTCAAGGAAAGTTAATATTGATACACTTCTAACGGCATATCATGGGCTAGTTGCCTTGTGCTAAGGTGCGGTATTATTTTCTAGTGACTATCAACTCATAGGGAGCATATATTTAAATCACAAAAGCGATGTATAAGATCAATGTGCAATCTAAAAACAACAGATAGCTGCTTCCCATACTTCAAGTCTCTTAAGGTACTACTTACCTTTACCAAGTTTATACATATTAGAAACAGCATTATTTGTGAAGAGCAATCCTAACCTATTTGTTAAAGTTTCTGAAGTTAAAAAAAAAAACAATACGCACTACACAAAAAAATCAACTATGTCACGTAAAATGCCAAACAGCTTTGATGAGTAAAAGTTTCTTTGGTATGGCTGCAAAAATTTATAATAAAATACCTGACGATCTGAAAAATATGACTTTAGTTAAATAAAAAAAAACGCTGTTTAAAATGTTAATTGATAAGTGTTATTACAGTATTGAACAGTTCCTAAATGATATGTTAGAATAAGTGTTTTTATTTTTCTTTATTTTGCGTAATTGGATTTTATATGTAAATTATCTTAAATTAATAATTATTAACTATTATCAATGTAATTCGTAGCTGTAAAATTTTAAATATTAATATTTGTACGCCTTTATGGCAAAAATTAGAGTTCATATTTATTTAAGATCATCAATGTACCTATGTTATACAAATAAATTATTCTTATTCTTATGTGTCGAGGTTACGTTTTTGATTAAGTTCGTCACGATCGGGTCGTAACATTGACAACATAGTAACTTACGACATATTTAATGTATTCAGATAGCGCGAACACTGTTGTCCTTCAAAACGATGGTTAAAGAACACGACTTGTCTCTTTAACGGTTATATTAATCTAGTCTATATAAAAAAGTTCAAAGTGACATTCATTAACTATTTCCAACTTCGACTTTATTATTATCGGAATATATAGATTTTTCATATTTTCACTATAGCTCAAATTCCCGAAGAACCCAAAAAATAGGCCAAAGAGTATAAAGAAATAAATAAGAATTCGGACCTTGACGCCGAGTTCGTCCATGGGCGCGGCGTAGGCGGCGGCGTCGGCGCCGGCGGCGAGCGAGGCGTCCAGGCGCACCTGCGGCTCCTCGTCCAGGATGCGCACGGCGAGCGGCGTGAGCAGCGCCTCGGCCGCGCGGCCCAGCGCCGCCTCCGTGCTCTTGAGCTTGAGCGCGCCCGCGTTCTCCAGCACCACTTGCAGGCTCACGGCGAGCGCGTCGCGCTTGGAGCGGGACGTGTCCTCGGTGCCGATGACCGCGTTGTCGTACGGCAGGAAGGTGTACTTCTCGAGTTTGGGCGACGCCTGCGGGTTGGCGCGGCGCGGCGCCAGGCTGGTCTTGACTCCGCGCAGCTCCACGCCGCCGGCCGAGATGACGTCGATGTCGCGGCGCATGGTGACGCGCACGCCGGCCGCGGCGGCGCGCAGGTGCGCCACCGGGTCGACGAGCGCGCGGCGCAGGCGCGTGGGCAGGTACAGCTCGCGCGTGTCCACGCCGATGATGCCGAACTGCAGCATCGTGTCCATGAACGAGATCCAGTTGCCCTCCCATGCGAGCTCGCCCACCGTGCCGCGCGCGTCCGACGAGCGGATGCCGCGGAACACGCCGCCGTAATTGTAGCCTCTGAGTCTCAGTTCCTTGTAGATGTCGTCGGTGGTCAGAGGAGCCGCGGTTTCCGTCGCTTCGGGTTCCACTTCGGCTTGAGGGAGTCTTTCGTCGGCGGACTCGTCTGCGAGGCGGACGACGCCGGTGACGACCACCGCGCCGCCCTCGCACACGTCGAACTGACCCGTGCCGTCGAGCACGTTGATGAGGAAGCGCACGGGACCCTCGCTCGACATGATGGTCGCGCGTCGGAACTGCACGTTTTCCAAAACAATAGCCGTCTCCTCCGGTTTCTTGTTGTGCAGCTTCGCCATGGTCCTCCAAACGAGAGTCTGCGAGAATAAAACGCGTCAAACGAGAACGACGTCACGGCGGAACGGGAGCGACCGCACGGTGGAAGGGTACTCACGAGATATCCGGTGGCGGGGAACAGCACGCGGCCGTCGATGTTGTGTCCCGACAGGAAGGAGTCCTCGTTGCGCGACAGATCGAACTCCAGCACGTTCTCGCCCGAGCGCGAGGCGGAGCCGAAGTGCGCCACGCTCCACTCGATGGAGTGGTCCCACAGCACGCGCGACGCCAGCCCCGGCGTGCCGCGCGCCACGGGCCAGCGCGGCGCGGGGTACAGGCGCCCGGCCTGCGGCTGCCCGCCCGCGCCGTACAGCTTGCCGGCCGCGGCCAGCAGGTGGCGCAGCGCGTCGGAGGCGTCGCGCCGCACCAGCGCCACGTGCGCCGCCTCGGGCAGCGCGCGCTTCAGCACGGCCTGCAGCAGCGCGTGCGGCGCCACCTCCACCACGATGGCGCGCGCCGGGATCTCGCGCACCGCGTCCGCGAACCGCACCGGCGACAGCAAGTTGTTCACGTGGTAGTTCACGTCGCTCAGCTTGGCTGCGCGCGAAACGACAGACGGATCACTGCGTCGTTCCACCTCGACGTCACATTTTGTATATTATGTTTTTATCGAGAATGAGGCGCGTCCACTCACCGAGATCGGAATCCCACTTGTCCTTGGGTAGAGATGAAGAGATCCATCGTGAGGAGCGCGGTTTCGGATCGGGTATGATCCGTTCGAGGCTCTTGCGCAGCAGTGGCGCGGCGGCCGCTATGTACTTGCTGTGGAAGGCGACGCCCGAGCTGTTGACGCGCCGAGCGAAAACGCCCTCCGCCGCCAGCTCCGCCAC
Source organism: Hyles vespertilio (assembly GCA_009982885.2). NCBI lineage: Eukaryota > Metazoa > Arthropoda > Insecta > Lepidoptera > Sphingidae > Hyles > Hyles vespertilio. The sequence goes on along the minus strand of CM042814.1, from coordinate 318,042 downwards.
GAACTTCTCCACGGACGCCACCGGACCCGACACCTGCTCAAACCGACGCGACATTTACGGCCCGCATTCTATAACGAATCGAATCGATAGTCCCCGTAACTGTGCGGGGAGATCGAGTCGTGTACGGACCGTGACGTTGTCGTTGGAATTGTGGCAAGCCGGCGAAACGTCGGCGGGACAGCGCGCCTGGCAGCTCTCCCACGAGAGGCCCACCGCCGCCATCGCGCCGGGCGACAACTTGGCGTCGATGATGCTGCGACCCCGCCAGTACGCCGCCAGCACCGCTTGTTCGGCCGTCAAAGTTTCGTCAGCGTACGCGCAACCTGGGCACGTCACGTTTCCAGTCAATCGAAAACCATTACGAGTGGAAAATCGACGAAAAAAGCACGAGGCGATACGCACCGATCTCGCCGACGGAGTGGCCCACGATGCCGTCGGGGCGGACGTCCATGGCGCGCAACACGTCCACAAGCGCCACCTGCACCGCGGCGATGGACACGAACGAGGTGACGACGTCGTCGAAGGCGGCGTCGGGCGCGTCCGTGAGCACGTGCAGCAGGTCGATGCCGTGCGGCCGCAGCGCCGCCGCCGAGCGCCGCACGCTCGTCGCGAACGCCGGCAGCCGCATCAGCGCGCGAGCCATGCCCGCCCACTGCGAGCCCATGCCCGAGAACACGAACCACACGGGCCGACGATCGCCGCCGTCCATTTCCTGCAAAACGCTCGGTTCAGTGCGCGTCCGAGGGCGCGAGGCGCGCGAGGCTCCGCGGTGCGGTGGCGGCGACGCTCACCATGATCTCCTCTTGCGGCTCGGCGTCCTTGTCGACGAGAGCGTATCCGCGGAAGGAGTGTCCGGGCACGTTGCGCGCGTGCACGGCGTCGAGCAGCGCGTGCAGGTCGTGGTCGCGCGCGTGCGCGGTGGCCAGCGCCAGCAGCTCGTGCACGGCGGGCTCGGTGCGTCCCGACGCCAGCACGAGGCGCGGCACCTCGTAGTCGGCGCGCGCGCGCTTCTCGCTGCGCTCCGACTCCAGGATGATGTGCGCGTTGGCGCCGCCGAAGCCGAACGAGTTCACGGCCACCAACCCGCCGTCCCACTCCATGTTGCGGTCCACCACCTGCGCGCCCACCACAATTTGTACACGTCGCTTCACAAACCAGACCTGACTCATATTGATGTGCTTGGAACTTGTTATCATGTTACAAATGATATTGTTGAGATTTCAATTTAATTATAAATCCGGAAAATAAAACATAATGTCAGTCCTTCTTAATTGAAGGCAGTATTGAATGTCAATTTAAATTTGGTAATGCCACTATTTCTTTTCTTTTTTATACTCTTCACTAACAATTTGAGAGTGATGTCACAAACTATAATGACTAGGAATTACAATTGAAAACTATAGCCGGAATAAAATCTGTACGAAACCCAAAAATCAGGCATGAATACAATAAGAATGAACACTAATGATAAGTTTAAAAAAGTATTTAGACGATTAGTTTAGATACCTTTATTCTTCCGTCATTGAGCGCAGGAATATCGGGGTTTGGTTCTTTGAAGTGTAGGTTGGCAGGGATCTTGCCGTGCTCCATGGCCACCACTACCTTGGCGATGGAGCAGAGCCCCGATGCCGGCTCCGAGTGGCCCATGTTGGACTTCACGGAGCCCAGCAGCAGCGGCGTGGAGCGCCCCGCGCAGAACAATTCCGCGATCGCGTTCACCTCTTGCGGGTCACCCACCTACACACGTACACGCCCTCATCGTTTATATAACGCAAGCACGTTCCATGTACCGGCAACACTTAATGGAATACACAATCGACATGACGGTGTAGAGCGCGGGGCGTACCTTGGTGCCGGTGCCGTGAGCCTCGACGTAGGCGACGTCTTGCGGACGCAGGCCGGCCTCGTCGAAGGTCTCCTGCGCGAGGCGGCGCTGCATGTCTCCGGAAGGGAAGGTGATGCCCTGCACCTTGGAGCCGTCGGTGTTCATGCGGGCGCCGCGCACGGTGGCGTACACGCGGCGCGCGGCCGAGCGGCGCTGCAGCAGGATGGCCACGGCCGCCTCGGAGCGCACGTAGCCGCGCCCGCTCGAGTCGAACGCGGCACAGCGGCCCTCGGGCGACAGCATGCTCAGCCGGTGGAAGTTGAGCGAGTTGGCGGGCTTGAGGCACAGGTTTGTGCCGGCGACCACGGCCGCGTCGCAGTGCCCGGCGCGCATGGCGATCACCGCCTGCGCCAGCGCGAACATGGAGCTGGAGCATGCCGTGTCGATGGCGTACGAGGGCCCGCACAGGTCGAAAGTGTACGAGATGCGGTTGGGGAACATGGCGCGGCAGCAGCCCGTCAGCGCGTAGCCGTTGATCTTGTCGGGGTCGGCGGTCCACATCTCCTCGGTCTCCGAGTTGGACACGCCGATGTAGACGCCGGTGCGCGAGCCGCGCAGCTCGGTCGGGTTGATGCCGGCGTCCACGATGGTCTCGTGCGTGAGCTCCAGCAGCAGCCGCAGCTGCGGGTCCATGAGGTGCGCCTGCTTCGCGTGCACGCCGAAGAACGTCGCGTCGAAGTGCGCCAAATCCTTGAGTTTGCCATTCCGCTCGGGCAATCCGTGCAGTCCTGCGAACAACGAACGAGCCTCGCCTTAGTGCTCACTGTCCGCGATACGTCAAATTTTAGTTTCTTTAATTTTTCCATTCATATCAGAACTAGGTTATTGCAAATATTGACATACAATGACGTCATCGCATTATCGCCTGTGTATGAATTGTACATTGTTGGTGTTTGTTAATTAGTTAAGAGCGTTTACACGTTGCGCGCAAAGTCAACTATAGGTATTTCTTCGATAATTTCACGCACACATAAGCGACCAAAGCTGTGTGCGTAGAGCTGCCGCGTCGGCTCCCTGTAAAGTCAGATCAACCAACTTTAATCCGTGCGCTTCAAATATTCAATTGAAATGTAACTGTAATATAATATAATAAAAATATTTTATTTGCGTTATAAGTAGACAAATATTACTGTACAAGTAATTAACAATACAAATTTAGGTACTAATCATATTTTCAGTTGTTAAGTTGCATTCCAATCAGTGTTCAATCAGTAGACACTACGGACGTTTTATTAATCATTTAGTGTTCGAACAAACACGCACTTGTTCGAACACATGAATAGAGTTAGGGACCATACAACCCCTTACCATTACGAAATATATTTAATTTTATATTACAGTACATAACATAATCTAGCCTCGGAATTACATTTATCGCAATGTATTATTATTATTATACTCACTACAAAATCATTGTAGGTAATAAAAAAAAATGGTTGCCTGTAAAGTCGGTTTTACGGGCGAAGATTTTACGTGACAACGTCTTTTTCTCGGTAGAATATTTATTGATATGAATATAATTAAATTGCACAATAGGAACAAGGAATTGAATGAAAATAAGAATTGCACAAATTTTAACTATAGAAATATATTTTGTTTACTAAAACATTGTACATGTAATGACGAATCTAAGCACTCCATATTTTCACTACAGACACAGCTGACGATACTTTAACCACACGTGTGAACTTGTATTGTGACGCTTTCTTGTTTTTCCAACGCCAAGAACGTTCGAGAAAGACAAAGACAGAGACACAAGCATGCGCCGATTCAATGCGCCTAATTCTCTAGTGCTGCGCGCGCACCGTTACGTTACCGAGCGTTACACTTTTTCATAAGTGACTCCCAGCCGCAACCTAATTTAAGACGTTGTCACGTCAATAAGAAAAATCGTATTTTGCCTGCTCTCGATTGTCGAGCTCGTCAAGACGATTCCTCTGACTCCAAACACGGGGGGTTTACTTTAAGAAATGACGGAGTTATGCCTGGACAAATATTTTAGGGGAGAGAGGGAGGAATTTGGGGATTTGGTTGGGGCCAATCTGTAGAGCTCACCGAGCCGGTTCCAAAGATACCAAACTCGGTGGGTCTACGATCTATATTGGCCGAGATAGGATTGGGGGGGGGTGAGGTAAATTTTCGGGGTGGGGGTAAGGGAGGGGGGGGGGGGAGGAAGGTTTCGTGGGGAGGCTAACTTAAATTAATTTTTTGGAGGTAAAATATTTTTTTTTGGGGGGGTAATTTTTTGCGTAATTTGGGATTTCTGGCGGGGTCAATTTGTAGCCCTCACCAAGACGGTTCCGAGGATACCAAACTCGGTGGGTCTACGACCTATGTTGGCCGAGATAGGATTGGGGGGTGAGGTAAATTTTCGGGGTGGGGGTAGGGGAGGGGGGGGGGGGGTAGGTTTCGTGGGGAGGCTAATAGGCACTATTTCGGAATAAGGGTGGGGGAAGGCAGGGGGCTATGGGACAATTTTGGAAAAAGTGGGTGAAACTGAAAAATAATTCTCTAGTGCTGCGCGCGCACCGTTACGTACGTGGCGTTACACTTTTTCATAAGTGACTCCCAGCCGCAACCTAATTTAAGACGTTGTCACGTCAAAAATAAAATAAAATATTTTACTACCAACGTACTAAGATGTGGCAATCGCAGTACACTGCAGCCAGGCCGGAGCGACGAGCGATACGTCCTCCCTTTAGAAAACCTTGCGGCGCGGCGGCGCGGCGGTCTGATTTGAGGCTGTTCGGACAGCGTGTTTTATAGTGGTTTTTAAAATATTTGTAGAAAACATAAAAATAAATTTTGTTGAAATATAAAAATGGTAATTTATTGATAAAGTGTTCTTCTATTATAGTATGCAATTACTATATAAAATTATGTACGATAAGTTGGTGAAAAGAAATATGTTCCTGACGAAAGTTTTTGAATAATTTCGCATTGTTTAAAGTTTTATTTTTCAGGAACTAAACACAAAAAGATTATTTTTCTCAGCAAAATCCCTCCATAAGGGTCTTATTAGTCTGATCATATTTTTATTTTTATCTTATATTTATTGATTTCGGATATCTTAAGCTTCTAAATTGCCATTCGAAGCCTAAATAACGAAACCTGTATTCAGTAATCCTTTTAGTATTCACAAATTATCTATCAATCTATAATGTTCTCCACCAAAATCCCTAGATGACAACCTTTTCTAAAATTGGTACTAATTATTTTACGTTTAAATTATTTATTGGTGGCTATTAACTCGTTTGAAAACTCCTGTTTTTAAGCCAATAAGCACGCGGAAGGTATAAACGCTCTTAAAGGCGCACATTGCGTGTGAGGCGGCATCGCGAATCACGCCACCGCCACGCGTGCGCCGCTCACGCGCCGGTGACGTCAGTGCGGCGCGTCGATGGCGCGATACGTCGCCTCATCGTATTCGTGAAAGTCTATCGCGCCGTTTTTTGTATTTCACAGAAGTACGACAAGGTCTGGCAGATAGCGATGTAGGAAGTGTGTGTCAATCAGGCAAACAAAAGTAATGACGCACGCGACGACACTCGACAAACACCTCAGAATAATAAGTTCGTAATGTTCAAAGTGCGGACGATTTAGCGATATGATCGTCATCAGCAGAGCAACAAAGCATGTCCGGCGGAGAATCGCGCCGCAAATTGCGCAGTTGCCGCACACGATCATCTCATTATGTGCGCGCCGGCCGCGCCGACACCACACGCCGCGCCGGCTGCGTGCAGCTCACACCACGCATCGACACCTCAGCTCGAGCATAATAAGTAAAACGATTAATCAGATAGATTACAGACAATATGTTGCCATCAATGTTTAGACATGAAATAACGCAGAGCCTAGCCATGAGGGACTTCACACCCGGAAATAACGCCACTCATAATTTATTCAATACATTATTATGACATTGTGAATGTAAACACAATATTTTGCGCGTGGCGTTAAGGAAAACAGCACAGTAATGAGGGAGTTATCGCGTAGAGTAGAGTGAGCGCGAGTGGCGGCACGACCTCTTCTGGCTCGCTTCTACCATCCATAACAGAATGTGCAGTGACGCGAGCGCGAGCGCTGCCATCTGCCCGCGCCGGGCCGAGCCCGCATCACCAGTATTATAAATTAACACAAGCAACACTTCGACCGAGTCCTTTGTCGTGATCATCAGGATTCAGCAATTACGTGAGATTTTTCGGTAGCTAATAACTAGCAGTTTACCGCGACACGACTCCCGAGGAACCTATTTTTTACAATCACGTTCAGATTTCGCGTTTGAACACATTCGAACACATTGTTTTCAAGAGCCGTTTTCTCATTTATGTGTAATTCAAATTCATTAAATCATTTGAACCACAAAGCATGTTAACATGTGAATTACAAATGGTGTACCCGAGCCAACTATGAGAAGTAATGCTGAACTTAAAGTAATTTCGGCCAGTAGTTGCGTTTTATTCCACACAATATGTATAACTTTTTGTTGATTACGGGATGTCATTTTACAGCTGGTTTGGATATCGCCTATGATATTATCAACTTGCTAAGCGACTACTACTACAACCACGTGAACACAGGCCTGTAAGCAGGACGCTCCAAGCCATGAGATGTATACGCGTCCTTACCTGATATCTCACATTCTGTGAGTAGCATCGCACTTGCATGACGTTGCAAACATTATCAGCCCACACGGTAGAGGCGCGCCGGACTCCTCACATACTCCAAATTAATGCTTTTAATATATGTAACACATGTAATTTATTAATTTCATATAATAAATTCATAATATGTATCTTGCCCTTGGGTCTTGCCCCTATACGAGGTCAGCGCGACAGACTGTTTATACTTATATACATAACGACTTGGCTTCTTATTTTATGACGAAACAACCGACACCTATTCTTCCAACAAATAAACCAATATTGGGAAAATTATGATTACTTACAAATGAAAACGCCAAAGAAGAGGTAACCTAGGCTGGTTATTGAATTCAGCATGTCTCGAACCGCAGCCCATTGATTTCGCCACACCAGACACCAGTGAGTACCCAGTACTCACTAGAGCGATGAGATGTTACTTACGTCTCGCGTATTGTTTTTGTTAATAACACATGACGGAGGACAAATACGCCGCACATTACCACATTTATCTATACATTTAAATAAAATTGAAGTGTCTGTTTTAAAAGTGAAAATAAAAAAAATGTCCTACTACATATCGTTATATACACGATAACTGTGCCGAAAATGATATTTAAAAAATTTTTGTCTGTATGTTTGTTCCGGCTAATCTCTGAAATAGCTGGACCGATTTTGGCGGGACTTTTTTTGTCAGGTAGCTGATATAACAAGGAGTAACTTAGGCTACATTTATTTTAGAAAAAATCTTTTATTTTAGAAAAATAATTAGTACTGTCCAGTACCGTGCGCAGCTCACGCGCACCACTGGGCCGTCACGTCAGGCGCCTCCCACCACTTCTCCCACCAACGAATCAGTATCACATTTACAAAATATTGTATATAAAGAAATTTTTCAATAAAGCTAATACAAAAATTTGAAAATAAATGTGCAACGGGATTTTACCGCCGCTCGCTAAGAGATGGCGCCACCGTAGAATTAGATCGCGTATTTTATATACAATTTAATATTTCGTTACAAAAGTTCATAAATAAAAAAAAATGCAAAAACCAAAAAAAAAACTAAATATACTAATTAACTTTTGTGTTAAATTCCACGCAGACGAAGTCGCGGGCACAGCTAGTTCTCAATATCTTTAATAAACAAACTTTTCGAGATTATAACTTTTAACGTCCGTCTTTTTATAGAAACATGACAAACCGGTTATTAGCGCGCGTCATTGGCGAGGGAACAACACCGCAGCCTTCGATCAATAAATAATGGCTTTGTTCTTGTAGGGGAAGGACGGACAGCTTGGAAAACTTCATGTTCACTGTGTTCAAACTGGTTGACACAATATGCCTCAAAAACAAGAACTATGTGCACATGTCCCTAGCTGGCCCCAGCGAGGCTGAGTCTCCGCTTAAATATTAAATATGTTTGTGTCTACATATGCTTAGAGACACGGGTATTCGTCCTGCGGAGTGCGATTTGAGAGACATAGATAGTTTCAATCTTACCTAGTCCATCCATCCAAGCTCCAAGCGGTGACAAGAGTCATTTGTGCACTGTAGCTCCCTGTATGAGGAATCCCTCAGCAGGGTTAGGGACCTTGAACTTAATTTAATTGATGCAAATAGTCATATTTCCAATTTAGAAGGACAAATTGAACTAACTCAAACAGCGGCCAATAAAAGTCTTTTTAGTGAGTTAATTGATTTGGGTTCAGAGACTACTCCTGTTAAGATTACTGATACAATAGACCTAACAGGAGAGAACTCAATAAACCATATACCAAAAACAAATATTTTAAGCGGTAGAAAAATAAAGAAATATGTTAAAATTAATAAATTAATAAAAAAATTAAAATCCAAAAAAATTAACCATTCAAAAATTTTAGAACTAAGGAGAGAACGCGTGTCCCTAGTAACAAAATTACAAAATTATGAGATAAAACTAGAGGACAGCAAAAACATCTATGAAATTGATACACAACGGTTACTGTCTGAAATTAGCACTTTGGAGGAGCAATTAAGTTTGACATACAGCAACTATTTAAAAACACAAGCTGATATTCAAACCTTGCTCAAAGCTGGTGAACAAAGTAATAATAATAAAATAACTAATAATCCTAATAAGTTCTCAGATAAGTCCGTCATACAAACTTCTAATAGTGCAAAAACCAATAAAACCCAAATTATTAATAAAAATCTAATATATAAACCTCAAATTAAAAAATCTCTAATTAACTCCACAATGTACTCAGACAACATAGGAAAGGGTATTGGAGTTATAATAAATAAAATATGAGTCATCCCCTGTTAAATTATTCTATGCCAGGGGTACCTTATAAACATATTATTAAACATATCTCACAAAAAGACTACACTGATTATACTTGCCTAACAATATCAGTTGGAAATTGTCATAATTTAAAGAAAAAGGACATTACTGAGAGTTTTGAACTATTAATGAAACTTAAATGTCCTAAAATCATATTGTGTGCCTTCCCATATCTGAACAATGTGTCTGACAATATTAATAAGAACATACATGTGCTAAATAGGCACATGCAATTTTTAACTAGTCACTATAGTGACAAATTTTATTTTCTTGACACCAATTTATTTATTGGTAAAGCTTGTATACAGACTGGGGATACTGTGTATCTGCCAAATAAATATTTACATTTACTTGCTACACCTGTAGCTAATATATTGAACACAGTCATAAGTAATATGACAAAGTCCTTATGCACTACCACTTTTAGTAATGTTACTAAAATAAATGTGGTAAATAATTTAAACTTTTAAATTTGACAAAAGAGAACGGTAGAAACTTTTTAGTCTTATCTCATCAAAATATAAACCGCTTCTCTGGCAAAATTTTAGAAATCGAACTTTTCAATGACACATTTAATATTAGTATACTATGTTTCACAGAGACCTGGTTGAAGGCGCACCTTATGAATTTCAATGTGAATGGCTTCAGGGTCGCCAGCTCGTTTAACAGAATTTCGGCGGAAGGTGGAGGCTCGTTAATTCTAGTACGTGATCATATCACATTTAGGGAAAGAAAGGATATCTCTTGCCTCTCTGTTGAACGAGTGTGTGAGGTCGCATGTGCGGAAACAAATTTTTATGTCATATTGTGTGTCTATAGACCTCCTTCATCAAATATTTCACTATTTTTATCAACAATGGAGGATATTTTAAATAAAATTAAAAGTAATAAAAAAGTTCTAGTCTGTGGGGATTTTAATATTAATTTACTAGTTGATTCGGTTGATAAGTGTAGGTTTGTGTCTTTATTCGGCTCATTTAATCTTACATGTTTGTTCTCGGAGCCTACTAGAATTACGCCTGAAACTTCGAGTTGCATTGACAATATCATTACCAACTTCGAAGTACTTGAAAAAGGTGTAAAAATAGGGGTTAGATCTGACCATAAATGTCAATTAGTGAAATTAGAACATGCTGTAGACAAAACCAGTAGATTAATAACTTTTAGGCCGTTATCTAAGAACATCCTAGGTCAATTTAACAGTAAAGTACAATCAAAAATAAATAATATTACACTTGATGGCAGTCCAAATGACATGTACTCGTCATTATTTAAAATTATACGAAAAGAGTATGACCAAGTATGTACAACTAAAACAATTAAAATTAACTCTAAAATAAAATTTTGTGCTTGGGCCACTAAAGGCATTAGACATAGTAGGGAAATTTTGTATGAGCTATATGACAAAAGGTCCTATACACCTGATGTCAACTTTAAAAAATATGTCAGTTTATATTCAAAATTATTTAAAAAAGTATGTATGCAGGCTAAATCTAATTATATAAGTGAAAAGCTTAGATTGTCAGATAATAAAATAAAAACAACCTGGCAAATTATTAATACTGAAACTGGGAGTAATAAAAAAAATGACAACAAAATTGCTCTCCGCATAAATGACGATCTTATTTCAGATAAATCTATTATTGCCAATTATCTTGATAATTTTTTCACTAACATACCATTAGACTTAACTAAACATTTAGATTCATCAGTAGATTTAGCGGAATCTTTTCTAAAGGAAAATGTTCCTGGAAATATGCCTCAGTTTAACTTTCAAAAGGTAACCATTTGTCAAATAATAAAGGCTTTCAAGCAAATTAAAATAAAAACTACGGAAGATATATGGGGACTATCTGTTAAAGCTATAGAAGCTATTATTGTTAACATTGCACCGTTATTAGCTACTATTTTTAATTCCTGCCTAAGTGACGGTATCTTTCCCGACTTAATGAAAATTAGTAAAGTTGTACCCATTGTTAAGTCAGGATGTTCGAACAATCCGTCGAATTATAGACCCATTTCTATACTACCGGCTCTTAGCAAAATCTTCGAAAAGCTTTTGCTTAATCAAATGCTAGCACATTTTGATGAAAATAAGTTAATACATAGGAATCAATTTGGTTTCACAAAGGGTCGCTCAACTCAAGATGCCGGGATATCACTAATCACGTCGGTTTTAGAAGCCTGGGAGGCATCTCAAGATGCTCTAGGAGTTTTTTGTGATCTCTCCAAGGCTTTCGACTGTGTTGACCACCAAACACTTATTATGAAGCTAAGGTACTACGGAATCAGTGATACATCACTGGATCTCGTGATGTCTTACTTGTCGGGTCGTGAACAAAAGGTTTCTTTGGACGGGCTCACTTCGGTAGGATCAAAAGTTAAAATTGGGGTTCCGCAGGGTTCCATTCTGGGCCCCTTTTTATTCCTAGTCTACATAAATGATCTTCCTTGCATGGTTCAGAAGTGGTCAGACATAGTTTTATTCGCTGACGACACCTCTATAATATTTAAAGTTAATCGGAAAGACGATAATCTTGATACACCTAACAATATTCTTAATTTAATTTCGGATTGGTTTTCTGCTAATAATTTACTATTAAATGCTAGTAAGACTAAATGCGTCCGTTTTGCTTTACCGAATGTGGCAAGCGTAAACACGCGTATCGAATTAAATGCGGAAATTCTAAATTTAGCTAATTTCACAATTTTTTTAGGTATCACTCTAGATAAAAAATTACAATGGGGTCCACAAATTGAGAGATTATCAGCTAAACTTAGCAGCGCAGCGTTCGCGGTCCGAAAAATAAGACAACTAACTGACGTTGCAACGGCTAGATTGGTATATTTTGCTTACTTTCATAGTATAATGTCATACGGCATTATTTTATGAGGATCAGCGGCTGATATCGAATCCATATTCATCTTACAAAAAAGAGCAGTCCGTGCTATTTATAATCTAGGGAGCCGCGATTCTTTGCGATCTGTTTTTAAGGAAAGCAATATACTAACCGTGTCATCTGAATATATCTTTCAGAATATAATGCACGTTCATAAAAATATTAACAAGTTTTATAAGGTCAGTGACACCCACACTATTAATACGCGGAATAAAAATAAACTTGCAATACCCTCGTTTAGACTAGAAAAGTCAAAAAAATCTTTCTTTGGTAGTTGTATTAAATTTTATAATAAACTTCCCAATAGGATAACGCAGCTACCGGATAAACTATTTAGGGCACATATTAAAAACAAACTTATGACTAGGGGTTATTATAATATTAAGGAATATATTGAGGATAAAAAAGCCTGGGATTAGGTGTTCTCTTGCACATTGCGACCTCCTGGGGCCCTGCACTATTCACTCATTACATCCCCTAATTTAAATAATAAAAAATTTTAAACTTAAAAATTGATCAATATACAATTAAATTATAACTAAATATATAATGATTAATTAATGCCAATTAAAATCATATGACGACCGATCGAGAAAACAAATAAAAATAATAATATGGCAAATCTTTGTAAGACAAGTCACAAATATTTATTTTAGTAAATTGACCAAAACCAAGCCCACTGAGTTTGACTCGCTGGATCTACTCAGAAATGGGTCGCGCCGCGTAGTATCCAGTAGTAAAGTAAAGCCCGCTGAGTTTGTTCGCCGGGTCTTCTCAGTCAGGGCCGCGTTGGATCCGGCAGTAAGCCTAAACATACGGGACGTTTCGGAAATACTTATGGTCGTTGTCTTAAATTGGACCCAAAACAAGCCCACTGAGTCTTATTCGCTGGATATACTCAGGATTGGGTCGCGTCGCGTAGTTCCAGTGGTAGTGTAAGCCCACTGAGTTTGTTTCGCCGGGTCTTCTCAGGAAGGGCCGCGTTGGATCCGGTGGTAACAATAAACCGCTACGCACCGTTGTAATAATATTCATGGTCCATTAATTAATTAATTTAATTTAGTTTAATTTGACCAACGTACATATTGTATTTCTTTGAAAAATAAATTACCATAAAGTCATAACTAATGCTTTAAATAAAATAAGAATAAAAAGGAAACAAATGAATAAAACTAATGCTAAATAAAAATAAAATTAATTTAAAATAAATAAATTACATAAATTAATTAATTAAACCAAGAAATTAAAATAAGTAATACTAAGTATAGGAAATATATTGTTTATAGAGATTAAGTTCTATGTGTATTGACTTGTCATAAGAGCTTTTAAATTGCCTACGTGACCAATAAATACATTTCATTTCATTTCATTTCATCTACCCCTCCATCACCCTAACAATATAAGAGTTTAAGTAGTACCCGCCCGGGCTCGGCGGTGGATGCAAAGCCGCTGGCCTCGTCGCATGGACGCAATGCTCGTCTGCTACAGCCACGCTGCTAGTCGTCCTTATAAGCGGTAGCAGTCAGAGTCTCGATGCCTCGTTGGTTGTTAAAAGTATAGTACTTATACCTATTACAGTTGGCCGTAAGTCTCACTTAAACCGTAGAGAAATAACATCTGATGCATTTTGTTCTGTGGGTGAGAACACACACACACACACAATTGTGTCGCGTTTGTGTTTTCGTCTGTGTATATCCGATTTCGGCCAGGCTGGCATGTTTGTTTATGCTCGCGGGGAAACATGATTTATCGCTGCCCACCTTGCGCTCACCGGTCTTACGACTCTACGTTGAGCCACGCGGGAAAAATATAACGAGTAGTCTCTACGAACGTATTGGAACGGCTTCGGTATCTTGACGCAAAACGCCATAGCTTCATTAGAACCGCTCCTGCGCGATGCCGCACTACGGCTCGTTTCAGGATGAGCAGCTCGGCTAAGGCTTCCTCTGCTAGCATGAGAGTATCGATGAATACTCTAATTGAACTCTACTGCACTTACTACTGACGCATCGATACTTCGGCGTGCCAGTATACAAACAACTACAAGGGCAGAACGACGCGACGTGTGTAGCGCGCGGTGCGGGACCAACACTCGTGCATCATGATAGTGTTATTGTTGACATAAACAAAAGCAGCTTTTATTTGGATTTCTTTCGAATAAAATGAAGTGTAATGTCTACATTAGTTACTTTAATTCTATGTGTTTCAATGAACAGACGTGGTAAGAGTACGAGACGGTTGTTGTCCCACTGCCAGGACTCAGGAGCTCAAATCTCGACGACAATCGGAATTATCTTATTTCCATGTATCGTTGATCCTAAAGATTTAGAAGAAAAATATGTTTTTGTTTCATGTGTCCGATAATAATACCGAAGTGTGTGCAGACGCGTTGCGCAGACCCACTGCTTCATCGACCAGCACACGCAAGGGAACGGGAACGCGTTTGTCAACAATCCACTGTTTGAATCGTCACAATGATAAAATATTAATTGTTAACATGAGTCCGCACTCCGCAGCAAATTCAAATCAACACTGTGCCTGCTATTGGAAGTGGCGTGGAGTAATGCGCTTTGCAACATGTCGGCCCACTAGGTACTAGTCTAGTTGAAGGGATTAGGCGCGGGCGCGGCGGCGCGCTGGCACACGCACCGCGCGCCTCTACCTTATTGTTGTTTGCTATTTCTTATTCAACAAGGTTATTCCATTTTGATAACAGCCTGGCCGCGTAAACTAGACACCGTGACACACAAACACGTTATGTAAGGATAATAATAAATATATTATTTATGCAAAAATACTCCGCTTTATATGTGCGAGTGATACCAACACCCGAGCACTCGCGGGCCGCGTGCCTTCCGTGTCTCTTATTACTTTATATTTAGTCATCCGAATATTTATCTAAGTGATAAACTTTCGAGTGTAATATTGCAAGTTGCGCCACGCGTCACGTTGCGATCTGATGGAGTGTAGGCTGCTCTCGCTCACACGTTGGCTCTCGGAGGCGCGCGCTCATCACTGCCGACTTCCTTTTCATGACGAAATCGTAAGATTCTCACAGCATTGTTTTATTTTTCTTAGGTATTAACTGAATGAATAAATAATTATTACAACACAACACTGTTACAAAAAATAAACACATTACCGTTTACCAGAGTATTCTTAGAAAAATCAACGTAATGGTACATTACTTGGTAATTAAATTTCAATGTTATAATTATCAACTATTCACAATATATGAGTGATGTGTGTAGGTAATGTTAGGTTTAGTACGATTAGCTATTTGTTGGCAGTTGCTGACGTACTGTTGTACCAGCAGGGACGTAGCAGCCAACCATGCACACATCGTCAATGTCCTGCACTGCGCTGTGAGCTAAGGCCTAAGAGCACACTCCGCCTGCCTCACGATACAGACCTCCAGACGCGATGTGATTGCAGTGGTGTAACTAAAACATATAACAAGCCAACTTGTCGAAATAACGATAACCCTAATAGAGTAAATTACTTAATCAAAAGTTTTCTCCGTTTTCCGCCTCTACTGTGTATATGGTTATATCCCGGCTGGTTATCGATGCACCGTAAATCTTACACCACTAATGTTCTTTTTAGCATTAACGCCCACCTCGAATACACCGCGATATTAGTTCCCAAATGTGTTTCGATAATAATGAGAGGCGGCTGCAGTACAATCCCTTACAACGACCCGCCGCACACCGGCAGAAAGAAACCTCGCCTCAGTGTTGTTAGTGTCGCCGATTACCATATCTATTGTGGCGATACGAGTCATTTGAGGACAACACACTCGAGACCACGGATTTAACGGAAGGGAGTCATTTACAGCGCGCTCTCGGGGACGCTTTGTAGTGTATCGAGCGCGCTTCTTGTATTGTAAGCAGGGAGGCACGCTGCCTGCCCGGCGCTCGTCGCAACACCGCCACACTACCGCTGCCCCGCTCATCACTACATCTGAACTAAACGCTCCTTGCCTTCGAATATGGACATCACTCATTACTCTCGATTGTAGAAGAGGCCCGTGCCTTGCAGTGAGACGTATAGTAGCTAGATTATTGTCAATAAATTATCATTTGAATGGATTTGGTAATTGAAAAATAATATTTTTTATTACATTGACTTAAGTTCGTTAGTTTGTTCGACTTGTCTCAAATGTCTAAGTACATAGTGTCGCAATGTGCGTGTCAGAGCCGGTCTCCTGGCACGACGAGCGACAGAGTCTCACCTGGGGTCCAGCGCCTGTCGTCAGCGGTGACGAGGTCCACTCCCTCGAACAGCTGGCGCGCGAACTCTTCGATGTTGTCCGACTCGGGCAGGCGGCCCGACAGTCCCGTCACCACGATGTCATCGGGCGAGTGCGAGCCTCGGCTCCCGTTCACCACCGCGCTCGGCATCTCTGCAGCTCTCTACAACAAACACCAGTAGCGTGAGTGCAAGTGCTCGCGCCCACCCGCGCCCTGCGCCGCACTCTCTTCAGTGCCCTCACCTTCACAAGGGTGGGCGTTGTCAACATCGAAACGAAAGGAATGCACACAAAATGAACGCGAACGCGCAATCGACCGAGCGTGCTGAGCGCGCCGAGCGTGGCGACCGAGTGATCCGCTAGCTACGACGCTCGCAGTTAAAAAGGTGCGATAGCGGGGTCGCGACCCTCGGCACCAAGATTCCACTACTCCCGGGGCAAAGCTTATCGCCCTGCAAGGACGCCCAAGGTCGTCGCGTTCTTCCTCGAGAGCGCAGTGGACACGACGAGAGCGTCGGCCGAGCCCAGAGCGGCCTCTTGCGGAACGAGATGGCTGCGACCGCTCCGCGAGAGTGGACAGCATGAAGGTTGGCGCGCGCGGCTCTCGTCCGCTTTGACCTTCCGGCCGTTCGCGCCGGTTGTTTATCAGCAGATGGTCGGTATCGACATCGCTTGACCCGCTGATTACGTCCACAATCACAACAAGTTACGTGTTCGTATCACGCGCGCTCCGACCCGCGGTGTCACCCGCGCCCGTCGCCGCCGCCGCGTGCATGCACCAGCCTCACCAGCTGCCCTCCACTGTTCACCAACAACACGCTCCTCTTGCACATTTACACAAACCTCTAAAACTAATTTATCCGTATGTAAATACAAATGACACGGTATACAAAAATAATGCTTATTCGGATATATAATAACTACGACTAAGTGGCGACTATTTATAGTTTATAGATACCGGAAATTATAAATATTGTAAACACTAATTATTACCAGTAATTCATTATAAGGAAGGCGACGCACATCATATAACTCTAGAGAACAGATTATAACGCAGAGTGACACAGAGTAACACAGAGTAACACAGAGTGAGACAGTGGGCCGCCGAGATAGGTGCAAGTTGGGGAAAGTTCACCCAGGATTTAATTTGTACGCGCTTTAGGCTACAGCAGTACCCTCACCGCAGTCACAAGTGAGCCCTGAAGAGAAAGATGATGTATGTGCAGTAGCGGCGGAGGTCAAAGGATGAAATTTTCGGAAAGGGAAACCAAATTCTCGATCCATTTAAGACTCAAGTGAATAATATTATGTTCGAACCACGTACACGGTGGAAGCCGATATGCATAGGCCATAGAGCCATGTGTGATGTGGGCGCTTGGGCACAGCTCTGAACTATGTATCTAAATGATGACTATAGAGTCTAAATGATGAAGATTGTATGAGTAAAAGAATACATATACATTCTGCCTAATTAACCAATAAAGCATTTAGAAATAGAGTTTAATGGTGTGTTGTTACTATCAGCTCATTTTCTGCTAAACTGTACTTGAATGGCTAATTTCTCTCAATATGTCGGGTCACCAGCCAGGGTCGCCCTGGCTCGCAGGAGTGAGTCTTATGTTCCTTCTCATGGTGTGATAGCGAGCTATCACCAAATCGGGCACAAAGTCCTGACTCCAGGCTGATGATGAATAGAAACGTCCTATATCTCGGGCCGACCCGGGATTCGAACCCGAGAACTCAGAGTTTTATTCGTCAAGTAGTTTAACTGGTTAGGTTAGGCATTCAGGCAGAGAAATTTAGTGAGTGCTTAACTGTCTGTCGAGGGTGTGAAGTGCGCAGTGCGCCTGGGCGGCACACGCGAGCATGAGCTGCCGACGCGCCAGCGGCGACGATTACACTCCGCGCTCAGCTCCGCCCATTGCCCCAAAATATCGTTGTGGATGAAGCGTGTACGTTAAAATTGTTAAGGCAAACACACTATGCCGGTGGCAGTACTGGCAGTTTTTACGTATGCCAGCGGAAATACCAGGCTGGCGGCATTTGCCGCAAAACCTGGCACAACGCCGCATAGCATCATTTCAGTTGTGACGGCTATTAGAATAGTAGTAATTGTAGGTACGATTTGTATTTCTAATTAACTATAGTGAACAATGGAGCCATCAACAAAGCCATTGCGACCGTGATAATAATTTTAATTAGGAAAAGAATCAAAGGAAATAAGGAGATTTTAAGTACGCCCAGTTTCGTATAACCTGCCTGCACATACCTTCGCGGCGGCTCGTTTGTGCGACATTACCAGTGGCTCAAGCACCTGCCGGCATTGCCACCGAGCTAGTTTGCCTCATACCCGTAAGCTAGACCGTCGGCAGTGCGTATGAGCTATAACAACCGCACTGTTCTCAGAGGTTAGCATGGTCTATTATGGGAATGGGACGACTAGACCAAGGGATTATTACCATTTCTCTCGGAGATTTCTATCACACATCGTGTTTGTCATATAATACAAATATTATTAGTGCGTTTGGCGAATTAACATAAAGACACCGACGCCGATCGGTTATTCGCGTAATAGCCAATAGAGAATATCCGAACATTCGAAGATCGTATCGTTTGTTATAAAGTAAACCCCCAGGTCCGCGCCCGGCCACGCGCCGCGTGAAGCGCGAGCCGCCTACGCCGTAGCGGTACTCCGCACGGGGCTACGACTCTCGCCGCGCCCTTCTACATGCAATCTAACGATTAGTGGAATGTTCCTACTCGCTGTTTGTTGTTGTTCAATGAATACGAGCAGCTGATCACTGACACTGACGTCATCAAAACTTTACGCGTATAATTATCAAGTACTGAATTTCAACAGAGCACACTTAAATATTTTAATATATATATATATATATATATATATATATATATATATATATATATATATATAGTATATTATAAAACTGCGAAATAATACGCAACGTTTACAGATTGTTGTATTTGTATGTCGACGGCGCTACCTACTAAATAATGTCTGAATTTTGTCGCAGTGAAGCGCAGTCGAGCCCTACGCGTAACTGTTTCATTCTATATTGTTGATTTTCAATATTATTACCGAGCTATGCATGGTGTGTGTGTTGTTGTGTAATGTAATAGTAGAGTGAGGTTGTAGCTAAATATTGCGTATGCCTTGGTGAGTCGACGCCGACTGGAGGCTGTCACCGGCGATACATCATCAACTACCCAGTGACGATACGCGAGCGCGCGACGGTGACGTCACCCTCACACACGACACCCGACAGCCGGCGGTGCGCGACCAGTGTGGCGACCAGCCCCCGCGGCCCTGCACCGTGCGCGTGCAGCGTGCACACTGCATGCGCGCCGCACGCCGCCTGCCGCCCGCCTCACTACATTTGAACGGGTTCACCGCTCACGGCTATTGTGCGAACGACGATACACTAATGAAGCCGTTTTATTGTACTTGATGACTTACTGCGGCGGAGTATCGAAACCCGTGCACTGTCGCTGCACACACAAAGCGCCCGCTGTGCCGTTTCCAAATGTGTACATGGTAATTTATGCACCGACACAATTTTACACTGCGTGCTTATATACATGTATAGCACACAAATTTGTGAAATATACTGTTTTCACTTATATTTCAGTTTTCATATTTCATAATGATTGAAATTCATTTTAAATCCCGCGTGCGCTAATGATGTCGAATACAGTACAGTTGAAAGTTCAGGCCGGCGCAGCGCGACGGCTGAGTGTCACGCGACGTGCATGTTAACCAGCTGGCGAGCTCGCCTCACAAGAAGCCGGTGCGATCCAGCGCGTCGGGGGGACGCGCCGTAGTCTGCACACGTCGCGCCACAGAACAAAGCGAACCACAGTCCCGAGCCGCGGAGCCGGCCCCTGCGCCCTCGCACCAGCCGCCAGCCTCGCGCGCCTCCTCCGCCGCACCACCGCCGCCGGTCACGCCCGCAGCTCACAGCCACACATCCAACATAGGTACCATTTCATACTATAGTATAATGATCACTGGTCAGAAACTTACAACGCGCTAACAAAAACAAACGGCGTTTCAGTCTTCAGCAGGAGTGAGCGTGGGGGCGCTCGGCGATGGCGTCCGAGGAAACTCAAAGGGAAGCAGTCGCCGAAGTGATGCGTATCGAGCGACGCGCCTTGTTCACGAAACACGAACTAACGAGCGGCAAATGACAAGTACGAACATAAAGCGCGACGCGGTCCGTGCGCGGCACGGCTCTCACTGCAAAATGCGACTGAGCGACCGATCGCGGCTCGCGCGATATCTAATTGCGGCGCGCGGCGGGAGAGGTGCGGGGCGAGGCGCGTTGCCATGGGGCGAGATCAGGCCACGTGCACGCGGCCAATGGCGCGCCGGCCGCGGCGCGGGCACGCTGCGCCGAGTGCCGGCACTGCGCCGCCGCCCGCCACGCGCCTTCGCGCCCTCGCCCGCCGCGTACCGCCTGGGCCAGCGCCACCGACCCACCACACAAATGTCGCACGCGGCTCGCGGACATCCGACATTCCCGACTAGAGTTGTGTTATAACAGGTCAAACTCAATATCTGTTCCTCCTGTTACTGTTCCTTCCAAATCACAGTTCCTAATAACTGTTCTTAAATAACAGCCTGTTATTTTTATATCATTTTGTATGTATGATTTCTTCTAGCGCTGCATATTGTATTTGTCAAATAAAATACTAGGTGCTTCTCGTTCTAGCAAAGGCCTATTCAGATGGTGTGAGGGAGACGGAACGTTATAACAAGTAACACGACCTAATTCAAGAAGTATTTTTTAAAGACGATTTGTTCGTACATGACTGCCAACTGCTTTTTTTTCGCATAAATACTAGGTGTGTCTCGTTTTAACAAGTGACATTCGTGTGTACATTTAAAAGAGACGGGTGATGAGAACAGTTTTGTTAATACCAACTGTTATATTTTTAAGAACAGATTAGGCCTGAGGAACAGATATTTGTTAACAGTGAGAACAACTGTTATCTGTGATTTGCTTCTACCTGTTCTTTTGAACTGTTACGATAAATACGCATCACCCCTATTCCCGACCGCGACGTTGCACCTATTACATGTCTTGGTACACTATTTTTGTTTAATACACTATGACAATTCATAGTTAATGCAATTCACAAGTTCAAATTAGCACACCGTGTACTTCAAAATATTTACGAAATATGTATTGAGCATTAGATCCAGGACGACGGAAATAGGGTTTCTTACCCAGTGAGTTGCGCGCAGCGCAGCGCTTCTCACAAGGGACTCTCGGTTTCAACAACAGCCGCTCATGATTGACACGGAACAGTAATAGAGATATAACATCACAAGCGTGTGGTCACAAGGTGTATCGCCCTACAGTCAATATATGTATAGTGACAGCGGATATGGTGTGAATAACAGCACCTAAATCAAATACTAATAATCGAACTGGGTATAAACTATTATCGAGCAGTTTTTAGCAACATGGGTTCGCACCCGTGTTGTTTAAACTAGTCCTAGTCCTGCATACATGCAAACTGACATAGTTAATATGTACGTAAAAAAATGTGTTTCTTTTTATAAACTAAAAAGGACCACAGTCCACAACCTACCTAATATTATAACCTCACAACAGACTCGATGATAAGCGATCTGTGTTAGGTCATTACTAACGTGACCATACGTCCCGCTTTGGGCGGGACAGTCCCGCTTTCAGGAAGTCTGTCCCGGTGTCCCCAGCAAGGCCGACATAGTCCCGCTCTTGCAAACAGACCAAACGATAATTTAAAATGTATGTTCCGCTCGAAATGCTTTATCGAACTATTGCTAAACACCGTGGGATCTAATTATTCCAGCTCTTTCGTAAATATAATCTTGATTTATAAAACTTTTCAATAATTATTGAGTACGTTATGTGCCTGCCTGGAAGTAACGCATCTATCGAACGAGATTTTCTTACATTAACAAAATATGGACAAGTGATAAAAATCAGTTGAGTGCCGCAGTAATAAAAGCTATTTTGATTATGAAAATTCTGTTTTTCAGAAAATTCAGAGTTTCACACTTAGGTATATAAAAAAATTTGTAAAAACTTTATTATTATTATTATGTCATCCGCAATATCCTACTCTGGCACAAAAAATAAATGGTCACGTTAGTCATTACCCATCTAATTACATAATACACTAGTTTACTTTCTATCAAATCATTTTAATTAAGGATAGGTACCTGACAATCATATATTCGATGCCTTAAATAGTCATAGGTAAAAAAACATTGAAAATAGCAGAGTTTCCGCAGATAATTTATCAGATGTTATTGTAATTTAAGTCTATCCGCCTTTGTATAACAAGTATTGTCAGGCGATAACAACGGCTGTATGACATGGAGGTCGACGAACTCGACTGCTGTCCACATTGAACTACATGTTGACAGAGTTGCACTGCACAGTGGATCATGAAGCAAAAGATATTACTATGAGCATTGACGTAAAATATATGGACGGGGCGGAGAGTACGAAAAGTGTTGTCACGAAAGTGGTCCGCGGACCAATGCAACGGTTGTGACGTCACAGCGCACCGGTGTGGCACCGGTCTGTAAGTCATCGACAAATGCCTAATTGTATCGTGCGTGGGTGCAATAAAGATGACCGAAAGCTCACAAAAAAAAGGTAACATTTCTTATCACCGCTAAGTAAAAATTATATAACTTTAACTCTGTATAACATTTATTTTAGCATTATTGAAAAACGATTTCATGGCCGCCATTGACGTAAAAATCCAACAGATAGCGCGATTTTCACAGGCATCTTTTTGACGTACCCAATGTACTGAAGGGCCTATCCTTAGTTTTTATATCAATGACTATGAGCGACTTGTTTTCCAAGGCGATGGATAGTGTGAAATGTGAATCATAATATTTTCCGAGAGGTATACACCTCAACTAAGTTTCAGATTGGAACGTTGAATTTGGTTGACCTGTCGGGCGTACAAGGTGATTTGTAAAACGAGAAAATTTATTGATGGCATGAAAATGAATCCGCTGTAAATATTTTACAGGATAAGTATTATAGATTTTCCATTCTAACTCGAAAGCTATGTTTGACTCTAAAATTACGCTCATCTATACTAGTATTATTATTACAAAGCTGAAGAGTTTGCTTGTTTGTTGAAGAGCTTACCGCCGGAACTACTCGTCCGGATTTTGTTTATTAGTGTTTTTTTTTTCAAGACGACCTGAAACAAAGAAATGCTTGACATTGCACTGCGCTCACCATCCTGAGACATAAGATGTGAAGTCTCAACATGTCCAGTAGTTACTCTGGCTGCAATGTCCTTCAATCCAAACACAACAGTGCGGTGGTACCCGAGCGGCCAGACCCACCACTAGTAAAAAGGATAGTTGGATAGTCCATTTATCAAGGAAGGCATTGATTGTTAAGTGTGGATATTAGATATATTAGATGCTTCTACGGAGAGATTCCCCTATGATAAGCTTATCGTACTTGAACGAACTAAATACACGATTTATATACACAGGTTGTATTTTTATTTCGCTATGTGAAAATTGAAAAAAAACATATTAAGTACATACTTATAGTGGCATATGCGTCATGGTACTAACATTTTTGATCATGAATAATTCTATTTAATTGAATTAATTAATTGAAAGCGTGAACACCACTTACATTATTTACTTAAAATGAAGGTACTCAGTGAAGTATCTCGCTCGCAGAACATGCATCACTAAAACAAATTCATCCATCCATCCATCCATCCATCAGCCAAAGGAAGTCGACTAACGAACATGGACTCCGCCAATGATTTCCAGAGTGACCTGGTGGAGGCAGCTTGCATCCAGCGACGTCCCGCGACCTTTACCAGGTCGTCTGACCATCGTGTGGACGTCCTACGCTGCGCTAAAAAAACAGACTACGACAAAATTAAAAAATAAGTAACGTTTACGGCTACGCATTGTTGTACCTAAAGGGTAGATGTTTCTTGGGTTTCGATGTTTCGTCATCCTCAATCAGCTTTGCTATAAAGCCAATGCTGTGATTCCAGTAAGCTAGATATTCTTATAAATTGTACTAACGGTCGGGCCCGGTTCCGCCCGGGTGCATACACGTTTTAAAATGGCGGTCAAAGTGTTTAATTCTGACTATCAGTTTAGAATATCGACCAATCGGACCACGTAAAACGAACAAAATTTCCTCGTATTTGCTAGAAATATCACTACTGCTTTCCTCCTATAGGTCATAGCGTGATGATATATAGCCTATAGTCTTCCTCGATAAATGGACAACACAACACTGAAAGAAACATTCAATTCGGACCAGTAGTTCCAGAGATTAGCGCGTTCAAACAAACGAACAAACTCTGCAGCTTTATAATATTAGTATAGATGAAATACGTTGTTGTTAAAAAATCCTGGGCAATGTATGATGATTTTTATAATATCAACATTTGCAAGAAAAATACATTTCCTAAAAAGCGCTAGGAAATGTATTACATTTGAGATGTCAGTGAGTACAGCAGTATGTGGTACATTCTTAGGTTAGATTAGGTTTGTAATGAGAAAAAATGAGAATTAACAGACTTCAAAAAAAGATGATTATCAATGTATGTATGAAATTTAGTTAGTACATATTGCACAGTTTTTGGATATGTCAGTCCATACCAGCGTCTGAATACGTGAGCGAAGTTTCATTAATCTTTCTAAAAGGGTTGAAATCAGGATTGGAATGTATCAAAGGCTTAAGTAGTTTCTGGTTTTGACTTTTGATTTTGCTATTTGTATGAAAAAATATATTTCAGCTCTTTAGTACACGGATAAATATTACCTACTAGATTTGTATATTCAGTGTATGTTTTTATGTTTTATTAAGCTGTATTTTTCAACTGCTTTATGTGCCAATAAATTAAAAAAAAACAACATAGAGGACGGGACGGATCTGGAAGCGACTGGACAGATGGGACCAAGATGGGACGGGATGTGATTGAACGGGACAGTTTACAGTAGGAATAACAAGGGACAATAAAATGCTACGTCAAGTTTCGGTATACAAGAGTACAAGTGACGTCTAGTGCGTGGAGTGGTATAAAAAAACATCTGCACCCAGGCGAAGCTGGGATGGGCCGATAGTATTATGATAGAGCTAAAAATTAATAATTATGGGAAGGACAATTTGGATTTTGTAGGTTTATTTAAATGCAGAATATAATAGTTTGGATAATAATTGTTTCTTAGAACTACTAATTTGGTTAAATTTTCATATACATATTTTAACTTCCCGACTTTCGATTACTTTGCAGCTTTCGTGGTCATCGGGTGGACGGGGTGATTATTAAATCAAATTCACAATAAAGTCAGTAAAAAAGAGTTTTATTCCAAATATGGATAATAGTTGGTTTGTATTATGTTACTCTTGTGTTACACTCTACAACTTAGTTATACTCCTCGACAGCTACCGTGCCGCAGTTGGTTGAACGCCGGCTGCGAAACGAAAGACAGCAGGTTCGATCCCCGATGATCCCAGATGATTATTTAAGCCACAAGTATTTATTTAGGATCTGGATGTTTGTGAAATAGTTTAATAATTGTTTGCGAGAGAGGCTCTGGTCCTATCATCATATAGTGGCTACAGGAATTTCAAAAATATTTTATATTTTCAATGAAACAGATTGACTTCACCATCGCGCTAAACAATCTTATTGAATAAAATATGTAAGTATTACTTATCAGATACATTGTGTTTTCATGCGATGGCCAAGTGAATCAATTTTAATTAAAACTAATATTTTTAATATTAATGTGGTCACTATATGATGTTTTTCGGTTAGATGATTAGGTTATAACTTAAGAAAACTCACAAGATACAATCTCTTAAGTCGAGACTGAATTAATAAATCGACTTGGTATTACATCTCACAAACTTTGTACAGTAGAAGAACTGACTTGGTTGACTTGGTATTTTTTACAAGATTTGTTTTAATGTTTTTGTAGATATATAATATACAGGTACAATGAATGAATGATTCATTAACTGCAAATGTATATTTATATTAGATTACAAAAATATTTATGCAGTTAGTATGCCTAAAAAACTTGACAGAATATGCAAAATATTTTATATTTTTCTTGATTTATGCACCAAACACTAATAGCATTCTAAATTTCAAGGTTCAATGTCTGCTAGAAGAACATTAGAGTTTTTATGATCGGTCAGTCAGTGAGTGAAATTTAAAGCAAATCGTGTTTATACAATGCCTGCTTCATCAACATCATCATCATCATATCAGCCACAGGAAGTCCACTGCTGGACATAGGCCTCCCCCAAGGATCTCCACAATGACCTGTTGGAAGCGGCCTGCATCCAGCGACTTCCTGCGACCTTAGTCAGATCGTCCGGCCACCTTGTAGGCGGGCGTCCGACATTTCGCTTGCCTGTACGTGGCCTCCACTCGAGAACCTTTTGGCCCCAAATAATGCCTGTTTGGTTACTGAAAATTCAGACTTCTAGTTTCATCCATAATGACGTTATAAGGGGTCGAAAATGGCCTGATCTGCTTTGGGCAAAGGATGTAACGGCCGTGCAACTTTTTTGCTCGACTTGGTGCCAGATGCAAAATTTCAGGATGGTCGGGTGAGTAGGGAGTGAGGCATGGCGGAAAAAAACTAACTCACATGCGCATAATATCATGTAATAAATCACAATGGTGAGTTTATTATTAATAAATATACTCCAAAACGGAAAGCAATTCTTGTTCATAACAACAGAAATAAAAATATTGCGTACTGAGTACTTACTATAAGAACAGTGTGGCATTGTGTGGTGATTAGACCTTGTGTGTAAATATAACTTTATTATGTCGTCATTCTAAAATGTGAATTTCA
Source organism: Hyles vespertilio (assembly GCA_009982885.2). Lineage (NCBI taxonomy): Eukaryota > Metazoa > Arthropoda > Insecta > Lepidoptera > Sphingidae > Hyles > Hyles vespertilio. The sequence goes on along the minus strand of CM042814.1, from coordinate 291,142 downwards.
TTGTAATCATATTACGTATCGCGCTTCTTGTAAAAATAATACATAGATAGGTACTTAAATAATATTTACAAGTCTAGTCACTGAATTTATAAAACAACTAAAACACGGTTCCAGTTTTTATTATGCATTAAGAGCGTATATACCTTGCGCGCAAAGTCAACTATAGGTATTTCTTCGTTAATTTCACGCACACATAAGCGACCAAAACTGTGTGCGTAGAGCTGCTGCGTCGGCTCGCTATACAATCGGCTCAAACAACTTTGATCCGTGCGCTTCAAATATTCAATTGAAATGTAACTGTAATATAATATCATAAAAATATTTTATTTGCATTATAAGTAGACAAATATTACTGTGCAAGCAAAGAATAATACAAATTTTGGATACTAATCATATTTTCGTTATTATTACATTGTTAAGTTGCATTCAAATCAGTGTTCAATCAGTATATACTACGGACGTTTTATTAATTATTTCGTGTTCGAACACATAAATAGTGTTAGGGGCCTTACAACCCCTTACAATTACGAAATATATTTAATTTTATATTACAACTAGCGGCCCGGCCCAGCTTCGTCTGGGTGCATATATTTTTTGATTCCACTCCACACCAAATACATGTTATTTTTCGTATAAACTCTTGTATACCTAAACTTGACGTAGCTGTCCTACTGTCCGGCTCAATCCCGTCTCATCCGTCTGTTCAGTCTCTTCCCAATCCATCCCGTCCTTTCTCTTTATTATCCATCCCGTCTTATAACGTGCATTTATATTTCGTCCTATCAAATCTGTCAGCTATCCCAGCCTTCTCCCGTACCTTCCACTCTATTATATCCCTACTCTCCATATACATGTACATATAAAGATTGCCTTATGAAATTGTTGTGCAGCAGAAATCGTAATATTTTAATTTCACCACAACTTCAAAACCAAACGTCCAATTTTAATCATTCAAAGACCAAATATTATCAACATAAACTGTACTTATTGATGAAATAATTTATTTTGATAAGGATTAATAGCATGAGTAAAACAAACGCGTTTAAATGTAGTCCAAAAAAAATCCAGATTTTTAAATAAAAATGTGGTTGTTGTGCCTCACTCGACATAGATAGGTATAGTGTGTCGCGGACTTTTTTGTAGATATTTATAAGATCTACAATTAATTATAACATTTTATGGTTCTATCTTTTGTAGTTTAGGCAGCGTACGCAAAATAAGTAACTTCTTTGGTTGTTTTTTTTTCAGTTTGTGTCCGATAAATCCAAATATCTTACGGAACCCTATTTTTTTCCAAAATAAAATATAGTCTATGTTACTCGTGGATAATGTAGCTTTCGAATGGTGAATGAACTTTTAAAATCGGTCCAGTAGTTTTTGAGCCTATTCATTACAACCAAACAAACAAACAAAGTTTTCCTCTTTATAATATTAGTGTAGATACATAACATAATTTAGCCTCGGAATTACATCCCATTATATTACCTGAAACATAATTTATACTCACTACAAAATCATTGTAGGTAATAAAAATAATTAAATATTTTACTACCAAAGTACTAAGATGTAGTAATCGCATTCCGCGCGTGGCTATTTTTACTACGCACGGCATAATCGACTGCAGCCAGGTCGGAGCGACCAGCGATACGTCCTCCCTCTAGAAGGCCTTGCGGCGGTCTGATTTGATCCACGTCGGACAGCGTGTTTTATAGTGGTTTTTAAAATATTTGTAGAAAACATGAAAACCAATTTTGTTGAAATATAAAAATGGTAATTTATTGATAAGATGTTCTTCTATTGTAATATGCAATTGCTATAAAAATTATGTACGATAAGTTGGTGAAAAAAAATATGTTCTTGACGAGAGTTTCTGAAAAATTTCGCATTGTTTAAATTTTTATTTTTCAGGAACTAAACATAAAAAGATTATTTTTCTCAGCAAAATCCCTCCATAAGGGTCTTATTAGTCTGATAATATTTTTATTTTCATCTTATATTTAGTGGTTTCGGATATCTTAAGCTTCTAAATTGCCATTTAAAGCCTAAATAACGAAACTTGTGTTCAGTAATCCGTATAGTACTCACAAATTATCCATCAATCTATAATGTTTTCCACCAAAATCCCTAGATGACAACCTTTTCTAAAATTAGTAATAATTATTTTTCCTTTAAATTGTTTATTGGTGGCTATTAACTCATTTTAAAAGTCCTGTTTTTAAGCCAAAAAGCGCGTGCAGGGTATAAACGCTCTTAAATGTTTTTGAAGTAAATATTCAAATATTTTCATAAGTCTGCTTCCAATGTTTGGATGATATGTTGACACACGCACAACACCTGGGAGAATGGTTACTCTATGAAAGCTAATGTGTCTAGACACTCCACAAAAAGTTGGAATCCATCATCGTACGTCGTCACTATAGACAAGTTCTGGGAGAAAGTGATAACTATAATCCATCCATCCATCCTTCAGCCAAAGGAAGTCCACTGCTGAACATAGGCCTCCCCCAATGATTTCCACAGACACCTGTTGGAGGCAGCCTGCATCCAGCGACGTCCCGCGACCTTTACCAGGTCGTCTGACCACCTTGTGGGTGGACGTCCCACGCTGCGCTTTCCGCTACGTGGCCTCCATTCGAGCACTTTCCGACCCCATCGGTCATCAGATCTCCGCGCTATGTGCCCTGCCCATTGCCACTTCAACTTGCTAATCCGGTGAGCTATGTCGGTTATTTTAGTTCTCCTACGGACCTCCTCATTTATGATTCGATCTCGTAGGGATACCCCGAGCATAGCCCTCTCCATAGCTCGTTGAGTGACTTCCTAATAAGGCCCATAGTGAGAGGCCACGTCTCGGTGCCGTAAGTCATCACTGGCAACACACAACTATTGAAGACTTGCGATTTAAGAGCGTTTATACCCTGCACGCGCTTTTTGGCTTAAAAACAGGACTTTTCAAATGAGTTAATAGCCACCAATAAACAATTTAAAGGAAAAATAATTATTACTAATTTTAGAAAAGGTTGTCATCTAGGGATTTTGGTGGAAAACATTATAGATTGATGGATAATTTGTGAGTACTATACGGATTACTGAACACAAGTTTCGTTATTTAGGCTTTAAATGGCAATTTAGAAGCTTAAGATATCCGAAACCACTAAATATAAGATGAAAATAAAAATATTATCAGACTAATAAGACCCTTATGGAGGGATTTTGCTGAGAAAATCTTTTTGTGTTTACTTCCTGAAAAATAAAAATTTAAACAATGCGAAATTATTCAGAAACTCTCGTCAAGAACATATTTTTTTTCACCAACTTATCGTACATAATTTTTTACAGCAATTGCATATTACAATAGAAGAACATCTTATCAATAAATTACCATTTTTATATTTCAACAAAATTAGTTTTCATGTTTTCTACAAATATTTTAAAAACCACTATAAAACACGCTGTCCGACGTGGATCAAATCAGACCGCCGCAAGGCCTTCTAGAGGGAGGATGTATCGCTCGTCGCTCCGGCCTGGCTGCAGTCGATTATGCCGCGCGTAGTAAAAATAGCCACGCGCGAAATGCGATTACCACATCTTAGTACTTTGGTAGTAAAATATTTAATTATTTTTATTACCTACAATGATTTTGTAGTGAGTATAAATTATGTTTCAGGTAATATAATGGGATGTAATTCCGAGGCTAAATTATGTTATGTATTGTAATATAAAATTAAATATATTTCGTAATTGTAAGGAGTTGTAAGGCCCCTAACACTATTTATGTGTTCGAGCACGAAATGATTAATAAAACGTCCGTAGTGTATACTGATTGAACACTGATTTGAATGCAACTTAACAATGTAATAATAACGAAAATATGATTAGTATCCAAAATTTGTATTATTCTTTGCTTGCACAGTAATATTTGTCTACTTATAATGCAAATAAAATATTTTTATGATATCATGGTACAGTTACATTTCAATTGAATATTTGAAGCGCACGGATCAAAGTTGTTTGAGCCGATTGTATAGCGAGCCGACGCGGCAGCTCTACGCACACAGCTTTGGTCGCTTATGTGTGCGTGAAATTAACGAAGAAATACCTATAGTTGACTTTGCGCGCAAGGTGTATACGCTCTTAAGGTTTGGTGGTTATAAGTGTAGGTATTAGAACGAGCACTAACTTTCAGGAATTAACTATCGTATATTTTATAAATTAACACTTAATACATTCACAGACAGAGTAAGATTATAACTATGTGACTCGGAGCGAGATGTACTCGAGACGAGAGATGGCAGACTGTCCTTTCATCCAAATAAACCGACCCTTTTATAGGACTACCCGAATGAGGATCGGTGGGGATAAATCTTACAGAAAATATATTTAAGCTATAAAATAGGGTCTATCCTTTTAACTAAAAATTAAGGTCTGCCCAAACATCTGGGCTATTGTCCAAACCGAAAGGTTTACCCAAACATGTGTACTATTGTCTAAAAAACATAAATTTGTTGCAAAGGATTGCCGCCACTAAAGAACTTAGCTATAATAATACAGTTTTATTGCCCCGGCATGAACGGGCCATTACAATTAGGAAAAAATAATTTAGAACAGCATCTTTTTAACTAATATTATACAATAGGATAAGTACACAAAAATTCTTATTTTAATAAAACGACTCGCAGATGTTTTATGGTTAAACATCTGCAGTCATATTTTAAAATGAAATGCGTGTTTAAATAATGTTCAAATTACAAATAATAAGCGTGTTATTTTAAAAGCTAAATATAAGTTGGCGTATTGCAACCGCTTTAAAAGCTAAATCTAAGTTGGCGTATTGCAACCGCCACAAAGGCACTGAGGTATTTTGGAGCCGAAGACGTCACGTAGTTTAGTAGTTAGTACTAACTACTAGTAGATAACTATAATAGAGAATAGTATTGATTTTTCGAAGTGGAAAACTTATATCTTACTCCAGAGGTTGAACATCCGAACATTCGAAGTTCGTATCGTTTCATAGAGTAATCCACCTTCTTGTGGTGGAACATCAGCGGCTAGTCAGTAGCCAGGAGCCACGCACAAGGTGCAAGACACAAGGTACGAGAATGCAGCCCGTCGAACAGAAAGCGGTCAACACCACTCATGGATCTTCGCAGTGCCAGGGGTCTACCACAACTCGGTCACTGCTTGCCGTGAGTTCTCTTTTTAAGCCTTACTTAAAGGATAACAGATCATGCTCAGGGGAAGGCGAAGCAGGGAGTTCATTCCAGAGCTTGCATGTGCTTGCTAAAAAAGAACGCTGAAACGTATCGTTCGAGAACGGTACCCATCCAGGTGGTACAATGGTGAAAATATACGGTAGTAGATACCATCTCAACCAATCCTTAAAGTACTTGAAACAGAAACGTGAAAACCGTGAAACAGACGATAGAACACACAGAACGACTCGAAATCTCTCCGTAGCCCTAACTATTCTAGTTGACGTTGAGATCGGGGTCATCGACCTTCAGGAAAACTCCTTTTATCATGTGAAAATTCTGTTTCTTCGTGGTCAATGCTTATGAGATGGTGTGGATCGTAATTCTCGCATTGTCTCAAGTGAGCGAGATAATCATAATTATCTTTACTTATATGAACTTTAAAACGGAAACCACCTTGAACGACCTTTAATCCGTTTTTTACTACGTTAGATAGAGGTGTGTTCAAACAGTGTGGGCACTGCGCTTTGCAGAGATGCTTCGTGGTCTCGTGCTGACCTCCATTCGTAATTTGCACGGCAGTTTCATCATGTTATGTAAGTGTGCGTTATCAGTGGACAGTGTACAAGGTCCCGCCGATAACCGACCAGATGAGAGCAAACACGCGGCGCATCTGCGAGCACACGCAGCCCGCATGCACGACCCCAGCCGCCGGCAACGGTCAGCCGCAGCCCTCGTATGGCATGCTCACTCACCACTCACCACACTGTCTGCACGCCGGGCACGCCGGGCTCGCTGCACGGCACAGCGCTGTACTGTCGCCGGACGGCGGACGCCGATCTCAAACAGCTCAACATCGGCGGAAGTGACTCATTAATAACGTACAATTTGTGGATCATTTTACCTTCTTTGTGTGACTAATAAAAAACTAATAGAAAACAGTCATGACTGCCGACAATGTAGTGTCGTCGTTTGAATGTTGAATCTGTCTGTGTAGTCGATGTGAGTTAGGTAGGTATTGTGCGTGGAGCGTGTACACTGTACGCTGTGCAACTAGACGGCCACGGATTGTCCACTGCTCCGAGCTTGATGTAATCAGATCAGAAATTATTTTGATGTCGATATCGTTTGTCCAGGAAATAGGTAGATATGTCGAGTATTTTTGTTTTGGTCCTATATGTGCTATCCAAAAATGGAGTAAAGAGTTTTTTGAGAAAACCGCAAACCAAGTGCCCTCTACGAATTACTATCCATTTTTTATAGATGAGATGCTCATAGATGGTTGACAACAGTAGGTAGGTATATAGGTACCTACTTACTAAAAATAATGTAAACTCAGAACTGTTGGCATGATTGCTGGATAAAACGCAATAAAAAAATGGCACTTCACCTCTGATGCAGATTGCAGATAAATTTATTTTCCCGTCGCAGTAGCGCCTTTCTTTCCTACCTGTCCTATTGTTATAACAAAATGTTAAGGGGATACCTCGAAAAATTTGGCTTTTTTAAAAGCCTACATATCATAAATTACTAAGATTAGGTAGTCCATTTTCAGATATGTTTTAATTGATGATATAATTAACAATTTTATGAATCGAAATACATGATTACGCCACTTTGCCTTAACAAAAATACAGTCCAAAGTAGCAGCTGTTAAGTTTTTTAAGAACTCAGAACTCCTAACTTACCCCGTGTAGAAACTCAAGATTAATTTGACATAAACATATTTTTAAATATTATTTTTTCGCGAGAAAAAAACAAGAAAAAAGTAAATAGTACGATGACAATAAAATAAAATATGGTTTGGCGCTTATGTTGTTTTATTTTGAGAAGCGCATGGGCCATCCTATCCCATTCTTGTACGTTACGGCCATATAAGCTATCTCATTGGGGGCGTTCCCGTCAGACGGCCGCGGGCCTTGGTGGACGACGGATTTGCGCTCGACGTTTCGAAATTCTAGCCCGCCGATTATTTTTTTACGTAATTTCAAATTTACGTAATTCTTATTATTTTAGGTGGTACTCTTTTTTGTTTGTACATTTTAATTTTTTTACATATATTTAAAAAATAAAGAGCAATATATATTAATTTTAAAGTTCATTTTTAACTAGCTAAGTTACCAAAATAAAAGAGAAAGGTCATTGACTTACGTATAAGCGCTCAACGAAATTAGTCGAAGGGAGCGTAACATTTTATACATTTTTGCCTCGTAATATAATTACGACGCTGAAGTCTCGGGTTCGAAACCGGGTCATTTTACTTTTTGTTTTTTTTTATTTATCCGAATGGTTCTAAATCGATATTTGAAAGAACCATCGTTCCGAAAAAATTAAAATATTCTCAGAAAAAAAACATGTGGTCCGCATTTTGATTGATTTTTTTGTTATTGTTCGCGTGAAATTTTATTCATTTTGCCTCATAATATGATTACGACGCTGAAGTCTCGGGTTCAAGTCCCGGTCATTTTAATTTCTGTTTTTTGTTATTTATCCGAAATGTTCCTAATCGATATTTGAAAGAACCATCGCGTCGTTCCGAAAAAAATGTAAATATTCTCAGAAAAAAGAATATGTGATCCGCATTTTCATTGATTTTTTTGTTATTATTCCCGTGAAATTTTATACATTTTTGCCTCATAATATGATTACGACGCTGAAGTCTCGGGTTCGAGTCCGGGTCATTTTAATTTTTGTTTTTTTGTTATTTATCCGAATGATTCCAAATCGATATTTGAAAGAACCTTCGTTCATGAAAACATGAAAATATTCTCAGAAAAAAAATGTGGTCAGCATTTTTATTGATTTTTTTGTTATTGTTCTGATTGGTTTCTAATTCGATATCTGAGAGACTCTTCATTTCCATAAACTAAATTCAAGGTCAGAATTGGTAATTCTGTGTCAGCCCATATATGTCCCACTGCAGGGCACGGGCCTCCTCTACAATCGAGAGTACAATTGAGAGTAGTTAGGCCACCACGCACTTGAATTGACAATTGGCCGATTAATTTCAACTTTCAACTATTACCTGAGCTTGTAGATCCACGACTTGTAGACTGCCTCAGTGGCGTAGTTGTACTAAGGTACGGTTACAAAGGTGAGGCCTCGGGTTCGAATCTCGGGTAGGGCAAAGTGATATTGGATTTTTCTATTCATTATCAGCCCAGAGTCAGGAATTTGTGCCCGATATGGCGATAGGCTCGCCACCTATCACATCGTGGGACGGAACATACATGGCGAAATGTGGGTCTTGGCACCTCTGCCTACCCCTTCTGGGAAAAAGGCGTGAGTTTATGTATGTATGTATGTAGATCCACGACATACGAGAAATATGAAAATAAGGGATCCAACGTAATCTCTATGATATGGACATTGCGATCATTGTCATCGAATTAATTCGGTTAAAATAAATTCATTTCTCGTTGTATTGTTCTTTCAGTATATATTATCATTATTTTTCATCAAAAATATTTTCATCTGATATTACAATATTTCTTGTTGCTAGCTCCTATAATATGAAGGCTACGCGATATTCCCACCAAGGTCGCACCAACTTTTATTATCAATTGAATTTACTTATAACTTTTAATCGGGTTTTGCCCAATAAATATATTAATAGTGAATTAAATAGAAAAACCTTTTTACCATATTATTCCGTTTCACTAAATTCAAAGTCAGAATTGAAAATTATGGTCGCCATTTTGAACTTTTTTGCTTTTGATTCGATTGATATCTAAATCGATATCTAATGGTTCCTTCATTTGAATGAGTAAGTCAGAATTGATAGTTGAGGCCGCCATTTTGAACTGTTTTGTGTCTGGTCATGAACTGGCCATCATAATATTGTGATATTTTTCAAAACCATCCAGTATAATACCATTAGAAAAATAGTACCTTTCGGGAGCACCTCTATCAATAGACAGATGAAGACACAATCCCATCAAAAACATCCTGTAAAAAAATTCCAAGTCTCGCAGCTCAGGGTTTCTACCTAAAAAAATTGTGAGATGCTACATGCATATACCGATACCAAGTCGATTAATTTATTTAGTCCTTGCGTAAGGGACCTTCTGTATAAAGTTATTACGTAAGCTATTATCATATACATATTAAAAATTCTTTACGTTATAAATAAATGGATCGCCTTGGCCATCGCATGAAACCATAATGTATCGTACAATTCATACATAATGCTGCTGGATGGCTGAATTTTTTTACAGGATGTTTTTGATGGGATCTCACGTCTTTTTTAGAGTCCTACTTTTTTTTCTTTTCGGTACTTTTTACTTCTAGAATATCACCAACAATTTTTCATAAAGGCTCTGTCTTATGGTTTTTTCTTATTTTTGTAGGTGTCAATTTATCACAAATATCACGGATTTGATTATTAATATTCTTTCTTTCATGGTAATTGATATTTTGGAGCTATTTAGTCTATTTATTTGCAAGTTTTTCTTCGTTATGTCTTTCTAGAGGAATTTTGTACAGTTTCATGGGCTGAATACACTCTTTCCCTCTCAATACCCTCTCCTGTTATGCCTTTTATATACTAGGTATCTCAAGACTGCTACCGAAAACAAAGTCGGGTGGTAGTTTTAGTGAGTACAAACACAATGCAACTAAAAATTTCGCAAAGAAATGCGACAATTATGTTTTATGATTTTTTAAATATCGTCATTTTTGGGTGGTAAATCCATAGCTTTTGCTAAAATATTAATTTAAACGCTTTTATACCTTAGATTACTTATAAATAAAAGGGTATACACTATTATTTTAGGAAAAAATGCATTTACCACAAAAATATTTATTTATTTATTTATTTAATTCTTTATTGTACACAATAAAAAGGAATAACAGTTTAGAGATAATACAAAACAACAAAGTACAAATGGTGGTCTTATCGCTCTAAGGCAATTTCTACCAGACAACCATGGGATGGATATATGAGCAGGAAAAAAGATAGGGCAGTGTAAAATAAAGATAACGAAAGCATGGAGACAAATAAAATCATAAAAAACATATAAATACATTATATATATACATACCACATATACATACATATTATATACACATACATAAGTATTTTACATATACATACTTATATACATTTATATAAGTATATATACCACAAATATGGTCATAGGAAAAAAATTTAAAAAAAAATTGACGCTTTTTTTTGCAACTTTTTTTGTTGCATTGTGTCTGAAATCGCTTAAATTACCACCCGGCTTAGTTTTCGGTAGCAGTCTTGATATACCCTTTATAGACTAGCGACCCGGCCCAGCTTCGCCCGGGTACAAATAGATTTCTGTACAAAAATATGTACGTATTATTATTATACATATAAACCTCAGGCACGCTACTGCCGCCCTGGCCGGCCGGTACCGCCGCAAGCGCTACGTCCCGCAATTTTAAATCTGTAATATCTTCGAAAATATTCATTGAAATCTCGTGCTGTAAAGGACCATATAGATCTATATTAAACCAACAATGTATTTAAGCTTTTTAATTGGAGAAGGATTAATGCTGTATTTTTCGTAAAAAGTAAATGACAAAAAACTGTTATTGTGGGATATCCATAAGAGATGGACATATACCATCGCGGAGTTTTCTGTAGACCTTTTCAATGTGTACAAATAATTACTACATTATTTTGATAAATCTCGTAGGGTTCAGCCTGCGTTTGCAATGTAAGCGGAAAAAATTGATAATTAACGACATCACATTAGAAACCTCAAATATAACAGTATTTCTCCACTATTTAATGGATGTTATTATACACGTAAACCTTTCTATTGAATCACTCTATCTACTAAAAAAAACCGCATCAAAATCCGTTGCGTTGTTTTAAAGATTTAAGCACACAAGGGGACAGAGAAAGCGACTTTGTTTTATACTATGTAGTGATACCTATCTAGAACTATTATTCCCTTAGATTATATACTCGTCTAGATGACACATCACACCTCACCGCGCGGCTCAAAAAAAGTCTACCAAATTTGGTAGACTCGCTTCTCACGTACGTCAGTGTCATTTGAACTACATATGGATAACGTGCTCCCGAAAAATAATTAATTATGCCGGTTTGTGCTGTCGAATTGTATCGCAATTGTGTGGGAAAACTGTATAATAATACCAATATCACTTTCTATCGGTAACATTATTGTTAAACCACTATTATTTGAAGAAAACATGAACTTTTAATTCATTATTTTGAAGATGAGTTTCATTGGCCAGTGTTGTCAATTTATTACTAGGAAAATTTGTTGAAACTATGGGAGAAACTATAAAACACAAATATCATTACATAACATTTCGATCAGAATAACAACAAGAAGAATGGCATTATTTATTGAATGAGTAAATAAAACTTACCTACACGATATTAATGAAACCCACGACGACATGCACTTCATAGTAATTTTATTAATTCTTTGCCTTGCATGTACCATTCAAAACTTCATAAACGGGGTACTGCTATTGTCATCTTTGAAGAAACAGCGAGAACTTATTCAAGGTCCTAATAATATTTTTAGACTTCCTACGGATTCCGTACTAGCAAATTGCTGGAGAGACATTACACAGCGGAAACGAAAAGAAGACCATTCGTAGCCTCACATGACTTCAGTTGTGTGTTCCGAACATTTTACTTATGATGATTTATATTTTACATAAATACAGAAATCAGATAACAGCCCAGGCAATAAATCTAAAGAGTTAATTCTATTCGGAAACAAACACTAGGAGATGGGTTTAGATCTTTATTGTTTTTACTAAAATGCGTTATAATTATAATTAATAGTATGATTACTTTAAATAAAGAAAAATATTTTATTTAACCTATTTTGTATATCAAATAATGGGGAAAAGTTAAGTTAATAATCTGGAGTAGGCATCCCTAAACACACACACCTTGACAGTTGGATTACAATAATTACACGACCCGTACTCACACATATCAACGAAAGTGAGGACACTTTTAGCGCATCGTTTGTTGACATTGCTCAATCTAGACGAGTATATAATCTAAGTATTATTCCATTATATACGGGAACAATTATTCATCAACTGCAAATGTAACTTTGTAATCCTATACATTTATATGGGATTACAAAGTTATTCACGCAGTTGGTGTATCTAGAACACTAGGCAGAAATTACGAAATGTTTAAATTTTTCCCTACTTAAGACACTAAACACTAATCTATACATATAAATTAAATTGAAGTGTCTGTTTTAAGAGTGAAAATATAAAAAAATGTCCTACTACATATCGTTATATACACGATACCTGTGCCGAAAATGATATTTAAAATTTTTTTGTCTGTCTGTCTGTTTGTTCCGGCTAATCTCTGAAATGGCTGGACCGATTTTGACGGGACTTTTTTTTTCAGGTAGCTGATATAAGAAGGAGTAACTTAGGCTACATTTATTTTAGAAAAGTTATTTTCTGTCTGTTTGTTCCGGCTAATCTCTGAAATGGCTGGACCGATTTGGCGGGACTTTTTTTGTCAGGTAGCTGATATAATAAGGAGTAACTTAGGCTACATTTATTTTAAAAAAGTTCTTTTATTTTAGAAAAATAAAGTTTTTGTTAAATTCCACGCGGACGAAGTCGCGGGCACAGCTAGTTACATTCTAAATTTAAAGGTTCTATGTCTGCTAGAAGTGCCTTAGACTTTTGATGATCGGTCAGTCAGTTAGTGAGTGACAAAATTAAGAAAGTTTGACTAGTTACAATTCTTAAACTAGTGGTTCAAATTGAATGAAATTTTAAACATACCGTGTTTACACAATGCCTGCTTAGTAACTGAAAATTCAGGTTTCTTGCTTCGTTTAACCACAACGAAGTTATGGGGGGTTTAAAATGATCTGAATTGCTTCTAGAAAAGGATGGTACGACAGTGCCACTTTTTAGCTCGACTTGGTGGGGGCATTGCCGTGCCCCCAGATTTAGAATATTTTTTATACGAATCTATTTTATATGTCACTGAAAGTCTATATCTATACTAATATTATAAAGCTGCAGAGTTTGTTTGTTTGTTTGAACGCGCTACTCTCGGGAACTACTGGTCCGATTTGAATGATTCTTTCAGTTTTGGGTAGTTCATTTATCGAGGAAGGCTATAGGCTATATATCATCACGCTATGACCTATAGGAGGAAAGCAGTAGTGATATTTCTAGCAAATACGAGGATATTTTGTTCGTTTTTCTTGGTCCGATTGGTCGATATTCTAAACTGATAGTCAGAATTAAACATTTTGACCGCCATTTTTAAACGTGTATGCACCCGGGCGGACCCGGGCCCGATCGCTAGTATTACTATAAAATTAATATTTACAATGCTTTTCATATAACAAAAGCAAAATAATTGTAATTGATATCAAATAATTGCGCCGAAAAATTTGTCTAGCGTAAATAAAAGAAACATTGTTAAACAAAAATTATCCCTATTTGGTTGTAAAGAAGGTTCAAACTGGAACGGGCGGGTGTGATCGCCGTCATTCTCGCGCCAAGCGCATAGCAGTAATAATAAGAGCGTGAGCGCCGGTGTGACCGCACAGTTCGAAAATCAATAATCATTATTTTATGTGGAATTTAAACAATAATCTAATGTAATTACTTATCGTTTCCGCTCTGTGTACATACTTCAGGAATACCTAGTCAGTTTAGTTTGGTTGTTATTACAAAATTCAAATTTATTTCACACATTTTTGTTAAATTTACAGTTGTATCGTAAGTCAAAAATCACAAAACAGCAGAACTAAGAATGACATTCTTTTATAGGCGAAAGTCAGTGGTCAAATCACAGGTCAAATGAAGTAGAAACAAATAAATCATCGCTAGGCGCAATGCCTTTGGCGGCATTTATCAAAGGGCGCCTAGGCGATTAGCGCTTCACACTAGTAGAGTGAGTGACCGGCAAAACAATTGGTACCTATCTTGTATTTATACAGATATTATTGTAAATGTTTTTGAGGTTTTCGTAAAGTAATAGTTTAAAGTTCGTGTTTTAACACTTAGATTATAATAGATTTTTTATCAATACAAAAGTATGATAAACAATATATAGGCACATTGTCAGAATCATACGGATTATAAATATACATAGGTCTACATTAATTTGTTATTACTAATGTTAATAATACCAGTAGATAATATTTAATCGGGGAATGTGCGCCAGTAGCGCAGTGCTGCGGCGTGATGCGGCAACTTTCGTTAACCACGCCCCAAAATGCTGCGAATATTTTTCGAGGTAGGCTCTTAATACTCACGTTCAATACAAAGAGACAAGAGTACCTTATTACAGACTGTATTACTCAGAAAAAAATACATTTAAAGTACTTTGATTTCAATGCAAGCCTAATAGGAAACAATGTTTAATTAAATTATATTAAACAAAAAAAAAACCGGGCAACCGTCAACATCGGCTCTGTGTTTTTCTTGTGAAATTAAATATAATAAACGCAAAAATATAATAAACCTTTGGTTCCCAATTCCCAGACGGCGGGTCGCCCCATGTAATACCAAAAGCTCCGTCATATCAAATGGCATGGAAAAAGGGAACAGTGTTGGTACGGCTAGGGCGTCGCCGCAAAACGACGCGCAGGCCCATCGCCCTAAGCCTGTGACAAGTGGGCGGTACGGGCGCAGCCAAAGACACGAGTACCAACCAAGCTCCATTTCGCCACATGGAACATTGGCTCTCTCACCGGTAAATGCCGAGAGCTTGCATATGTTCTCGAGAGACGTCGGGTGCAAGTCGCGTTTCTTCAAGAGACGCGATGGAAGGGTGGCAAGTCTCGGGATATCGGGCAGGGTTACAAACTGATTTACAGTGGATCTCCCACTGGCCGGAACGGGGTTGCCGTAGTGTTGTCTTCGAGCGTTCGGGAGAGTATTCTTGAAGTCGACAGACGGAATGTCCGGCTTGTGCGGGTTAAAGTAATGATTGAGGGGGTTGTTACCAACTTGATCAGTGCTTACGCCCCGCAAGCGGGTTGTTCGGAGTCGGAGAAAGAAGCCTTCTGGACCCTTGTTGATGATACTATGCGTAATCTGCCCCAATCCGAGAGCATTGTGGTGGGTGGGGACCTGAATGGGCATATAGGTGAGGACCGTCGGGAGAATGAGCGTGTTCATGGCGGCTATGGTTTTGGCGCACGTAACGCAGAGGGGGACTCTGTTCTCAGAGCCTGCCTTGTGTCAGACCTGGCCGTTGTGAATACGTTCATCCAAAAGAAACCCGAACATCTCATCACATACCAAAGTGGCCCCACTCAACACAAATTGACTACCTGCTCATAAGGAGATGCCACATCAGCAAAGTGACCAACTGCAAGGTTATCCCGGGAGAATCGGAATCAGTATCGTCTCCTTATTATGGATGTGAAGGTAACACCGAAACCCAAAGTGACCGAGTATCGAGCACCAAGGATAAACTGGTGGTTGCTGGATGGACCTGCTGGGCATGGTTTCCGCGAAGCTTTGATCCCCTTATTAGAAAATAGTATGGGGATCGAAGATGTGGGGGAATTGTGGGGCGGCATTCAGTCAGCAATCACCACCCTTGCGAAATCGAAGCTCGGAACAACTAAGGGCGGTCGCACCCTTAACAGGGAGACTTGGTGGTGGAGTGGGACAGTCCGGGAGGCAATTCTTAGGAAGAAGACACTCTTCAAAAAGTGGCAGGCGACTAACTCTCCTGAAGACCGCGCTGCGTACAACCTCGCCAAATGCGCTGCAAAGCGAGCTATGGCCAAGGCCCGACACGAGTCTCTGACTCCTCTGTATGAGAAGTTGGAGACTGTGGAGGGTCAAAAGCTCATCTATCGGATCGCAAAGACTCGGGAAAAGGCGACACTCGACATTACCAAATGTCGATGTTTCAAGGATTCCCGAGGCGTCTTGGTATGTGAGGCTAGCGCGGTGAAGGAGAGGTGGCGCTCTTACTTCCACGGTTTATTTAACACCATACCTTTGGGAGTGTCCTACCCTGAATTGCCCCCGAACCAAGGTCTTGTTGCACCTGTTGCACCTGAAGAAGTTCTCTGTAGTCTTCGTCGCATGAAGAACCGGAAAGCGGTAGGGCCTGACCATATTCCGATAGAGGCGTGGTGGAAGTCGTTCGGGCTTCATGGTGTGGAGCTTCTTGTTGCCTTATTTAACCGCATCCTGAATACCAAAAACATGCCTGACTCATGGCGGTTGAGTGTAATAACTCCCCTGTACAAGGGTAAAGGCTGTGTTCAGGAATGCGGTAATTATCGTGGCATTAAGGTCATGAGTCATACCATGAAGCTCTTCGAACGCGTCATCGAGTCCAGGCTCCGGCAAGAGTGTACTGTCTCTGAGTGTCAATACGGCTTCCGTCCTGGCAGTGGTACTACCGACCTGATATTTGCACTCAGGATGCTTGGCGAGGCATACAGAGCGAAGAAGACGCCACTGCACATGGCTTTCTTGGACCTGCAGAAGGCCTTCTTCTGTGTGCCGCGACAGGCAATCTGGTGGGCGATGAGGGTGAAAGGGATACCGGAAGCCTATGCAATATGAAGCAATAGTATTGCGTCACATCTCGATTCTGGTCTAAGCTGTTACGGAATTTTCCTCGACCTTGCCAAAGCCTTCGACACAGTATCAGTTCCTATCCTTTTACGGAAGCTAGAAAGATTCGGTATTCGAGGCACCGCATTAAGCTGGTTTCGCAGCTATCTTTTTGACAGAACCCAACTCGTGAAAGTTAATTCTCTAAAAAGTACTACGCTCCCTATTAATTACGGTGTGCCACAGGGCAGCATTTTGGGCCCATTACTATTTATCATGTATATGAATGATATCCACGATCTAGGTGTAGAATCAGCAGAAATTGTGTGTTATGCAGACGACACTGCTATTGTATTCTATGGACAAAACTGGGAAAATGCTCGTAGAGCCGCTGAAAGCGGAATGTGGTTAGTAAGCAAATGGTTACAGAATAATTTATTAACTCTTAACACCGATAAAACAAAATTTCTGTGCTTTCATAAAACCTCGCGTACCAAACCTCCAGAAGCAGTCGATATCAAAAACCACTCTTGCGATTCCGGTTGAGTTTTGAGCCTCATATTACTAAATTAACAAGTAGAATCCGCAAAGTGATTGGAATCATGAAGATTGTACGCAACTCTGCCAATATAAATACTCGTAGACTAATTTATTATTAACTAATTGACTAATTTATTATACTCAAAACTTGCATCCAAACACATAAAACAACAATAAATTCCGATGATTATGATACATTATAAAGTAAACGGATTTTTAAATTAGATCAACCTACAGTTAACTCCACTTTTGCCAAAAGATTTCCATTCTATTTACATTCAGTCCTTTATAATAAAGTAAGTAAGCAGTGTGACATAAAAAGAGCTACAATCAATGAAGCCAAAAAGAAAATCACAAGGTGGTTAAGCAGTCTTGACTATGATACAACAGAGACTCTTTTCACTTCATACTCATAGTTTGCCTTATTTAAATATGTACATATATTTTTTCTCGTATATATTATGTATTTTCCTTTTTTCTATAATTATCATATTTTCTTTCGGTGCAAAGTTATGTGAATTTTATAACTTTAATTATTATTTTTACATAATTAAACTAAGGGTTCATGTATTCAATTAGGAACTATATTGCAATTACTGTTTCGCCATTATAAAATATAACTAGGTAATTACTATGACTCCATGGCATCCCAAGAAGACAGGCTAGGCCTAGTTTGGGAGCCCCTGGCAATGTTATTAGTTTAGAAATTATGTATGTTTTAATTAGTTTTTAAGAAATTGTAACGCAATTTGGTTAATGAATATATGATTTATTATTTTATTATTTATTAATGTACCTACTGAAGGGCCTATCCTTAGTTTTTAAATCAATGCTAGCCAGTGACTTTATTGTTTAAACATCGAAAATATAGGAGTTTGTGCAGTTTTGAGCATCGTTAAACAACCAGTGACTGTGAAATTATTATTTATTGACTGAAAAACTCTATAGAGTAGAGATGTGTAACACTGCGCTACGCCGCGCAATTGCGCCAACTCAGTTCACTGCGCCGGATGTGTTAACTCACTTGTTCAAAATGTGTTGGCGCAAAAAGGAGGTATACCCACGTTATCTTTATTTTCTATAATTCATTTTACTTAATAACAATATAAGTGAACAATGATCATAATGAGCTTGAGCCAAGAAGTGTCAACTCGACTTATTAACTCGAATTAATTTCTTTCTAACTCGAGTTTGAAAATTGCGGTAGGTGAACGCAAGTTGGTACGAAAGAGTAGCAAATATGCATAATTATGGAAACATTACATTTTCGGGATACATAGTATCCTATGCAATATCAGGGTATCAGCTACGTACGAAATTTCATCAAAATTGCTTTAAATTTTAAAGTAACAGACTCATCGCGACTTCTTACATATGAGACACATATAACAGTACAGTCTCATACCAGTAAAAACTATAAAAACCTATCTAATTCAATCCTATCTACAAAGTTCAAAACTCAGTTTCTTCCTTCCAAGTCGAATTCTGTAACTCGAGTCGGGTTTATCCCGAGTTGGCACATCACTGCCACTAACTAATAAACAGACTTGTGAGCGTGGCATGCCCCGTGCGCCGCGCAGATGACGCGCATAACGCATTTCGTTGCTCACTCGGCGACAAGCGTTTTCATTTTGTTGCGCCATGGCGCAATTTTGAGTTAACTCAGTGAGCCAGCGCAGTTAACTGCGCCTGAGTACAACTGGAGCGAACACGTAGAAGAAAAATTGTGCTCATTTCAATATGACAGCGAAGTATATATTAAGTCGACATTGTTCCAGATGCGACACTTCAGAAATTTCTACCTACTTCTATACTGGGTGGAATCGCTTATCGTCACGAAAAAAATTGTGCATGGCAAGTATATGATTTAGAACACTTTGGCATACTTATTTTAATTTTTTTATGTTTTTGTTTATGTAGTGTAAAATTAATTTACCACTACTAGTTACTAATTTAGAATAAGTTATTTATAAAACAACGTTGTTTAGAGAAAGATGACATCCATCCATCCATCCATCAGCCAAAGGAAGTCCACTGCTGAACATAGGCCTCCCCCAATGATTTCCACAGAGACCTGTTGGAGGCAGCCTGCATCCAGCGACGTCCCGCGACCTTTACCAGGTCGTCGGACCATCGTGTGGGTGGACGTCCTACGCTGCGCTTTCCGATACGCGGCCTCCATTCGAGCACTTTCCGACCCCATCGGTCATCAGATCTCCGCGCTATGTGCCCTGCCCATTGCCACTTCAACTTGCTAATCCGGTGGGCTATGTCGGTTATTTTAGTTCTCCTACGGATCTCCTCATTTCTGATTCGATCTCGTAGGGAAACCCCGAGCATAGCCCTCTCCATAGCTCGTTGAGTGACTTTGAGCTTCCTAATAAGGCCCATAGTGAGAGGCCACGTCTCGGTGCCGTAAGTCATCACTGGCAACACACAACTATCGAAGACTTTCGATTTAAGGCACTGAGGTATTTTTGACGAGAAGACGTCGCGTAGTTTCCCGAACGCTGCCCAACCGAGTTGGATTCGACGATTGACCTCTCTCTCGAAGTTGGACCTGCCTAACCGGACCACTTGTCCTAAATAGACATATTCGTCAACAACTTCAAGAGTCGAGCCCCCAACACCGATGGGGGTGGGCACAACATGGACATTCGACATGATCTTCGTTTTGTCCATGTTCATTTTAAGACCCACCTGTTGGGAGACTCGATTGAGGTCTTCGAGCATAGTGCTAAGGTCTTCCAGCGATTCTGCCAAGACTACAATATCGTCGGCAAACCGAAGATGAGTGATATACTCGCCGTTGATGTTGATGCCGAATCCTTTCCATCGCAAGAGCTTGAAGGCGTTTTCCAGCGCGGCAGTGAACAGTTTCGGAGATATGACATCTCCCTGTCTCACGCCTCTCTGTAGTGGAATAGCCTTCGTACTCTGATCTTGTACTCGGACCGACATGGTGGCGTTGTTGTATATACACTTCAACACTTCGATGTACTGATAGTCTATATGGCACCGCTGGAGAGACTGTAGCACAGCCCAAGTCTCGATCGAATCAAAGGCTTTCTCATAGTCCACAAACGCTAAACAAAGCGGCAAGTTATATTCCTCGGTTTTTTGTATAACTTGCCGAAGCGTATGGATGTGGTCTATGGTACTAAAGCCTTTTCGGAAACCGGCTTGTTCGGGAGGCTGGAAGTCATCAAACCTGCGTTCGAGACGATTTGTGATGACCCTCGAAAACAACTTATAGACATGGCTCAGAAGCGAGATGGGCCTGTAATTCTTCAGCAAAGTGTTATCACCTTTTTTGAAGAACAGTACCACCACGCTCCTGCTCCATGCCTCTGGCGTTGAGCCCTCGAGGAGAACGGAATTGAAGAGCCTCTGAAGGACTTTCAGTATCGGCGTTCCGCCCGCTTTCAGAAGCTCTGAAGTTATTCCGTCCTCGCCCGGCGCCTTGTTGTTTTTAAGTTGCTTCAGGGCCATCTCAATCTCACACAGGCTGATGTCCGGGATATCATCGCTAAAGTGTCGGATCAACTCGGCTCTCGGGTCTTTGGCCGAGCTAACAGCAGGTTTGGCAACCGAGGTGTAAAGCTGTCCGTAGAACCTCTCGATCTCCCTTAATACCTCTGCCCTCGTCGATACTACGCGGCCGTCTTCCGTCTTCAGCCTAGACAACTGGCTTTGCCCAATAGACAAGTCTCTTGCAAACACTTTGGAGCCTCCGTTCCGCTCGATTGTCTCCTTAATGCTCACAGTATTGTGAGCACGGACATCGTGTCGCAAGGACTTCCAGATCTGTCTATTGAGCCGCCGATATGCTTCGGCGTCAACGGAAGACTGCAGCGCTAAAGATCGACGTCCGGCCATGAGGTCAAGAGTGTGGATCGAGAGTTTTTGTGGTCTATCTCTACGGCGAGGTCTAAAATACTTAGATCCCACCGTATGGACAGCTTCTACCAAACCGCTGTTTAGCTCGTCCACTGCAAGGTTTTCTCCTAGACAATCAAAGCGATTTGTCAGCTCGAGTTGAAAGCTCTCGGGGTTTTGGATATGGGCGCGAGTAGGTCGGAGCGTAGATTTCATCAAGCGACGCCTTTCCGATTGGACATTGATATTCAGTGTGCCCCTAACCATTCGGTGATCACTGCCGGTTTTCACCCTGTTGATCACAGAGACATCTCTGAATATCCGTCTATTCGTCGTCAAGATGAAATCTATCTCGTTTCTCGTGGAACCGTCAGGACTCAGCCAGGTCCATTTCCTGTGAGGCGGCTTCTGGAAAAAAGAGTTCATCGCAAAGAGTCCCTCTTTCTCCAGAAAGTCGGCCAGCCTCTGACCCCTGGGGTTCCGTTGCTCATGTCCAAATTGCCCCACTTTCAACTCTGCATCGCTTCCCTTGCCAAACTTTGCGTTGAAGTCTCCCATAACAACATTGAAGTAGGTTTTGGAAGTATGTATGGCCCGACTTATGTCCTCATACATTTCCTCTAGTTCTTCATCTAGGTGTGTCGAGGTCGGCGCGTATACCTGTATGACCTTCAACGAATATCTTTTAGATATTCTGAGTATAAGGTATACTACCCTGCTCGACACACTTTCGATGGATACGATGTTGTTGATGAGAGACTTGTGGACGAGAAATCCGACACCTCCTCGGGACTGTTGGTCGTCCCCCCGGTAGAAGAGCAGGTTACCAGACTTCAGGGTTATCGTATCCTCCCCGATTCTTCGGACTTCCGATAACCCCAAAATGTCCCAGTGTAACCTGCTCAATTCTTCTTCCAGTTCGACAATCTTCTCGTCTGTCCTCAATGTGCGTACGTTGTGTGTTACCAGGGCCAGTCGTCGTCGGGGGTGGTAGTCGGGGCCAACCCGGGGATTCTTAGCACCCCCTGCCCCACCGTAACCATGACTGCTACCATAGCCAGGAATAGTGGGGCTGCCGGGGACTGGGGGCCTGGTCTCTATTTGTGTCGCCATTGTGGGGGTATTTGCCGTTACTCGCCACGCTTGGCAGGCGGGTTGGCGAGCGCAGTAGGGGACTGGCGTTAATGACGCTGCTGCCCGCCATTAACCGGGGAAAGGAAATAGGATTTGTAGGTAGAGGATGTTATAGGAAAGGAGATTATGGCCTGAGGGAGTGGATACTGCAGTCACGGACGGGAAGTTAAGGTGACTGCAGTAGCTCGGGGGCCGAGGTCGCGTACTCGTAGCACCTATACTAGGACAGGCCATGACCACTAGATAGGAGCATCCCTGACCTTAGTAGAAAGATGACATAAATGAAAAAATCTTCATAAATACACATTATTGTTACCCTACTTTATACAATATGAATTCGAGTAGAAACTTCTAAATCTAAGTAATAAAATCCTTTGATCGCGGCGCCCTCACCGCCGCGCCGCGCCGCCGCAAGCGCAAGTACAAAGCGTGCCGCCGCGCAACGCCGCCCGCTCCCGCGCCGCCGACACCTTCTAGGGATCTTGCCACTTCCTCAGTCGTGCGAAATTCGGTACCGAGTGACGTTGTACGAAATTATTTTGGTTATTGGTTAGTTTCTTGCGGTCAAAATGAGTGATTACACGAACAGTGAGTATGTGACAATAATGAC
Organism: Hyles vespertilio; assembly: GCA_009982885.2. Taxonomy (NCBI): domain Eukaryota; kingdom Metazoa; phylum Arthropoda; class Insecta; order Lepidoptera; family Sphingidae; genus Hyles; species Hyles vespertilio. The sequence goes on along the minus strand of CM042814.1, from coordinate 268,243 downwards.
ATGCTATGTTCGATCCAATGAAAACTTGGGTCATGCAAGAAGGATGTATGCAGATCCAGAACATCTGCAGTCTTTGCGTAGGAATGGTATCATGAATGATGAATCCACGAGTTCCCAGCACATTTTATTTTAACGACTTATCCGAGGCTACTCGATCATGGTAAGTTCAGACTTCCTAATCATGCAAGAATCCGTGACCTTCGACAGCGAAGTCGTCTATTCTCGACATTATTAAAACGTTTAAATAAAAACATATGCAGCTTTTTCTAAGATAGTAGGTACGTTATGAAAATAATAATGTAAATCTTAACAACTTACCAACAACTACATTTACTTAAATGATCCTAACACACTAAAATTCTAAACAAATCAAAATGTCATATGGTAATATTTAGAGTAATAATACCGATAAATAGGCGCAAAGTAAGTTCAAGGTCGCTGCGCGACAGTCAGCTGTTGTGTGGCGTGACCCATACAAGCGCGCGCCTGAGTATTGACATGTCGTTGTACTTTTAAGTGTAGGGTGATTTAGATAATATGTGTTTTGGAGATATCTTGTACTGATGTTGTTTATGGGGTTGTTTGTAGTTTTAAATGATAAATCTCGTATATAACGTTAATTTCACATACACAATACACTATTACATTTTCCGGACGATAAGCGATTCCACCCAGTATATACCGGGTATCTCAAGACTGCTACCGAAAACGAAGACGGGTGGTAGTTTTAGTGACTACAAACACATTGCAACTAAAAATTTCGCAAAGAAACGCGACAATTATTTTTTATGATTTTTTAAATATCGTCATTTTTGGGTGGTAAATTCATAGTTTTTGCTAAAATAATAAACACTTTTATACCTTAGATTATTTATAAATAAAAGGGTATACACTATTATTTTAGGAAAAAATGTATTTACCACCCAAATATGGTCATAGGAAAAAATAACAAAAAAAAATTGACGCTTTTTTATGCAATTTTTTCTGTTGCATTGTGTCTGAAGTAGCTTAAACTACCACCCGGCTTCGTTTTCGGTAGCAGTCTTGATATACCCTGTATGATGTCAAATAAAAAAGCATAATTCAATCAAATCATTTATGCGAATGTTACACATCTATATATTACAGGCCCGGATCTAGGGGGGGCGCAACACGGGGTGTGTGCCCCGGGCGGCAAGTTTAGGAGGCGGCATATTGAATCTTGGGAGACAACTACACAACTGTCCAATAATGTAACACCACTTACACCGGCACAGCAGAACTTTTTTTCTTTCGCGGTGCGCGAATATTGATGAATGTGCGATAAGGACGTGTGAAAAAGAGATGAAGCTATATTTGAAAACTCCTTCATCAATCTCAACGACTACGTTTGGTTTCAAATATTCAATTTGTGTTTACTAGTTAGTTTTGTTGATTAATCGAACGAAGAAACATATTTTATTTGGTACAGGAGGTTGTCCGCGACTTCGTCTACGTTTATATTATGATAATATATACGGTTGTAAAAGCAAACCAACGTTATACCGCTACAACTACATTACATTGTAAACTCTACTAAAGATTTTTGAAATGAAATGAAATGAAAACATGAACAACAACAACATAAAACATTCTCTTGGGTCCTTCCCATCTTCTATTCAGCTATGAAATTATCCTTTATTTCAACCCCTTATAGCTAATATTCAAAAATGCTTATGCTTTGCATAATATAATTTTTTTTGGAATTCAAGACAAATTGGATTTGTATATAAACAAATCAAGGTACTGAACAGTGCTCCAAGAACGGGTCTGTCATCTGCATAGCAATGAATGTTGCCTTGCGACAACATAATTGATATGGAGAATAAACAGCGTGAGCGGCAGCACCGAGCCCTGAGGTACTCCGGCATTAAGGCGACCCTCTCTTGCGGCTTATGAGCCAGCGACCCTTCCGGATACCTCAGCGGTGGCAACGCTGGATGGCAGAAGTTAGAATGAACGGCCCTGGCCAAACACCAATAAGCACGACTGCTAGTTGGGTGATTGGCCAACGCACGCCCAATCCTGCTAACGCGCTGGACATCCGCTCTAACGTGGCCTACGTTTCTTGCAGGTCTTGGTGGCTTCTTTGAGGAAACTAATATTGGCATCCTTCATGGCGCGAACCCTGATCTAAGCGTGATACGCCGCCTGTTTGTCACCGAGAGCATCGTCACATGCACGATTGAACTAGGAGTGTCCACGGCCTTTACTGGCGATCTCAGAGGAAGGAATCTAGTATTCCATTCCAAGCCTGATCGCGTCAGCAATAGCGTTGGCACTCGCTGAGGGATCTTTACCCTCAAAGCAGTGCTCCAAGGAATGGATGAGAAATAATCTTACACACCTTTCCAATCTGCCGATGAGTAATGCCAGCCCCTCCCATTAACCTGCACGGGACGTGGAGGTGGAGCGATAGGTGCTGGCGACTCAAACAGACATTGATCGGAATTGCCCAGAGGCTAGAGGAACCAGCATTATCAGTCTTGGAGGAGCCCAGCCATAGTTCGTGATGTGTATTGAAAGAATACCAAGAAGACCCCCATTTCGGCCGACGGGAACTGTGACTGCGCGTCATCAGCCACGTGGCTAAGATACCTGCACAGCCGAGTCGTCTCATCTTCCCCGTTGTGAGACCTGTAAAGGCACACGTAGATGCGGCTCAGGGAACCTAGATCCACGTGCACCCACAGAGCGGAGAAGGAAGGGTACTCTATGCAGCGCAAACGGCGACAGCAAATTTCCGACTGAACATACAAGTATACCCCGGCTTTCGGCTTGAAGTTTTCTTTAAGCGAATAACCGGGGTACAGCAGATAAGAATTTTTGGCCGGACGAAAAACAAACGAATCTGCGTCTCCGTCAAGAAGAGCAAAGCAGGCCGGGCCGTCTCGAGATCACGGTGGACGGCATTGAGGTTCGTATGGAGTCAAAGTGAACGCGGTGGAGGAGTTATGCATTGCTGAAGGACCTGCTCTGTTTAATTGCTCTGTCCTCATGACATGGCCGACTCGAGATCATGGTGGACGGCTTTGAGGTTCGTATAGAGTCCGCGGATGTTGGTGAATTCCAAAGTGATCGCGGTGGTGGAGTTATGCACCGCTGAAGGACCTGCTCTGTTTAATTGCACCGTAATGAAGTTGAGGGGATGGGTTTGATGAAGAGGCATCGAGGAGCCTAAGTCCGGACATTAAGAAGGCCGAATGGGCACCGGCACGAAAGGGTCAGCAGGTGGTGGATTGATCCGCCGGATGAAAGGGCCCCGTACCTTCACGGGATGAGCCGCCGGGACCCCACATCCGGTCACCAATCGGCACGACGCCGACGGACCCACCCAAGGTGAGGCAGCCTCTCGTGGTGATTAGCAACGATTGGGCCCCTGTACTGTACCGCGGGCAGCCAGCGGACAACCGTTTCTATGGGTCTCCCTGACCGGCGGGTCAACACTCTTCCCTTCGACAGCGACCGGAAATACAACACCACACAGTACAACCTCTAGTAGTAGGGGGTCACTATGGCGGTTTTTACGCCCCGTGGACGGTGGTCGCTACCCAGGCGGACACTTAAGTCCTGCCACCACGAACTGTATCATTTATTTGGCACCACCAAGAGGTCACGTGTAGTGAAACTAGAGTTAAAGCCTACGGACGCGAGTGACGTTAATCCTCTAAAGTGAAGCTAATATAAAGTGTGTAAAAAATGCGTAATCTGGTGGTAAAATTGGTGTTTTCTTGTGGTGTTCTTTCCCGAAGTCCTGTGACTTGTGTCATATGGTTGCTAAAAATGATGATGATTAAGATAAAAATATAGGGAGGGGGGGCGGCATTTTTCAGTTCTTGCCCCGCCTCGAAAAATACCTAGATCCGGCGCTGATATATTAATACGTGATGCAAAAACTTTGGACCCCTTTTTACGAAAATTGCGCGGACGCCGGAGCATAAAATTTGGCACACTTATAGTTTATGTGTAGGAGAAGTGCAGAACGTTAATATTTTTCGATAATAATGCTTATAAAGTACATTAAATAAAAAAATAAAACATTACACACACTACCATGTATTTCACATACACAAGTATTTGTACACGCATACATACTCTGGTGTCAAATTGTATCTTTTCTTTTTCATTTTGTTCTTCTGACATAGACATATCAAAAAAAAGGTTTTATTTGCCTCATTTAATATAAAAAAGATTTTAATAATAATGCATAAAAAGTACATTAAATCAATAAATAAAACATTACACAAACCAGCATGCATTTGACACACGCATTTGTACACGTATACATACTCTTTGATCAAATTGTTTCTTTTGTTTATTATAGACATAGTTGAATGTCAAACAGAAAAGTTTGTTTACTGCGGTTTTATTCAATGTCAAACAGAAAAGTTTTATTTGGCGAATACTACGTGAAATACTGAGCGCTTATACAAATTGTGTAGCAGTAAGATACATTGAAATGGATACGGGCTATCATTATATGCACAAAGAAAGTTAAAGAGTTTCTTCCTTTCTGCCATATTATTAGTGATATTTACAAAAAAGAAAAAATATTTTATGTATAATATTTCATCCCTTATTTCGACCCCATAATACTATTTTTCTAATATTATTCACGCCATTATTTTTCATTTGGAATAAGGTTTCCATAACTGTAACGGCTTAAATTTTTATGTAACATTTCAACCCCTTTATGGTTAACTTTAAGAACATAAAGTGTGTAGTTACACGTTACAGTTAAAGCGTTGTCTATATAATAAAAGGTAACCTTTTGCCCTTACCCAAGGTCTAATCTATCTCTGTATCAAATTCTATCAAAATCGGTTCAGTGGCTTAGGCGTGAAAATGTAGCAGACAGTGGACCGGTTAGTGTAATACGTTCGTGCCGAAATCTTACATCACGCAGTAAATAAAAACTATCGCAAGAAATAAATATTTTTTAATCATACTTAATTCATGATCAATTGTATTAGAAAAACTTTTATCGTGTTTATTTTCACTTAAAACATAGTAGGATGCAAATTAACGTGTATAAATTAAACATTACTTTAATAATAAAATTGTAAAGAAAAAAGAACTGCTTTTAATATTCAAGCAGATTAAAAGTTATTCAATAATTCATCTGAACTTTGAATTGTCGATCATAAAAGTTCTAAGGCGGGTTCTATCCGTCGCGAATGTTTATTTAACACTTTATTGTACACCATATACATAACAAAGACTAAAACTAAATGAATGTTTGTAAACAAAAATGGTAAATCTCATGAAACCACTCACCTTTGAATCGATATAAAACAACCACTATATTATTTATTTTTATTTTATTTTATTTATATATACTTTATTGGACACCATGAAATAGGAAAAATAACAGATAAATACTTAAAACTAAAGACATGGTAACAATAGGCGGCCTTATCGCTAGCTGCGATCTCTTCCAGGCAACCTTTGGATGGACTGGATTAATATAATAAAGATCTAATGGGGCAGTACAGAGGACGAGATAAAAGAAAATTATACTAGATATACATGTTATATAATATTATGTTTTAAATATAACACACTTATATACCTAAATTATAAATACATAAATACATACATATATATATATATATATATATATTAATATACTATATATTAAGTAAACAGTGAAGATGACAATACACATACATATATATTTATTTATTTATATATATATATATATATATATATATATATATACACACATACATACATATATACAATTATGACAGGAATAAAGATTACTGTAGTGATAAGTAATGTTCCATAACAAGTCTTTTAAAACTTGGCAGCGTCTTGGCTTGTCTAATTGACAGTGGTAATACGTTCCACAAGCGAGCAGCATGGATGGTAAAGGACTTGTCAAGAAATGATGTGCTGTGCTTGGGAATCTCTAGCGTTAAATTCTCTGTTGATCTAAGAGATCGCGCATGAGTGTGACTAAGGAAATTAAAGCGGTTCTTAAGGTAAAGGGGGGTGTAGGGATGGAACAAGATACCATATAAGAGTGAGAGATTATTCACTTATACAAATCATTTTGCAACACTTTTTAACCAATTTCCGTTAATAAATATCGAAAATAATTTGAAATTGTACACCTGTGACATTTCGTATAAGCCATGACATATTTTATTTTTATTATCAAGTGGCCAGAGTAATAATTACAAATTCTCCTATCATACATTTAACCTTCCATTGTAATGCCATGAATTCGTTTATGGACCCATAAATAAAGTTAAATAATAATATTTTTCTATATGTTACTATAGATATTCTGTGTTTATTTTTTTATCGAACTAATTACCTTTTCGCGAATGTAAAATAATCTACTAGATAAAATATATTTTTTGGTCTGGCTTGCAAATGAAAAGGGATAAAACCCCCTCATACTATCTCACTCAGTTTCGGCCTTCCTCCATGTCATTTACCATAGTAAATTAAACCTTATGCTACATGCACATGTCTTATTTCAGGATGACACCATTTTCTTCGTGCGCAATCCTGTTTATATACTGCATCCATGGCTGTTCCCGGCGGCGCCCGCGCGACCTCACGCGATACGGTACGAGCCGGGACAGCCAATGGGAGCGCGCGGGGTTGTTCGGGAGCGCGCCCCGTTCCCGAGTCGCCGCAGTCGAGCGACGACAGTCGATCAAAGTTGACCACAGGTTCGCGATGCATGCGCTCACCTCGTGTCCTTAAAGCTCCCGCGCACCTCGCGGATTATCATCTACAAACTGGCTGCCCAACGAGCGGGCGAAGCACCCGTGTGTATATTGTGTGTTTGTGTGTGATCATGCCACGTGCCACGACACGTCAAGTGCGTCAAGCGGAGCTCTTGGAGGAGGATGCTCCAGAATATGACGAACAAACGGCCACGCCAAGGTCAGCGGAGCGCCGCGCGCCCGCGACCGAAGCTTCAACATACATCACTGCGAGTGACATCGCGTCTATGATGGCGTCCATCCAGCAAGCTCAGGCTGCGAGGTGCTACTCGCAAGAGTATTGGATTCACGATCGCCGCATTGTTCTCCCGCACAGGAATGTGCGCCGGCTATGCCATCCGTTCAACCTACGCCTGGCAACTTCGCCTCGTGTAAGGCTCGATTCAGCGGAGCACCTACTGAGTCACTCGAATGATACGAAAAAGGCTTCGCCGAGAAGAATTCGTGGACTTTGACGATCTTCTGTATAAAATTCGAAGTATTGAAGAAACGACGGCGGGGTCACACATTACGCATTTCGGAGCATCGAAGGACGCCGCCGCTGCAGTCATCTGCTCTCCCAAGAAATCGCCGCCGCCGCCGCCACCGACGACGGCGCCTTTAACGTCACGAGCAGCGAGCGTAGACCAATGAATTCTATAATCATTGGCGTAGACCAATCTTCGACACCAGGCACTGCTCCGCGACGACTTCGGCCGAGTGTCGACTCCAGCACCACGCCCGTTAACATTAAAAGACAATATTGCGTGTATTGTAAAAATCACGGTCATAATCAGTCAGCGGAAACAGTGTAGAAAATTATTACATAGCGTGAATAACATAAATGTTGTAAATAAGAATAATGTATCATGATACGGTTGTGGCGAAAGTGGAGTAATACGGGCGAATTGTTCTAAGTGTAATTCAAATTTTAGCGCAATAGATTTTACATCTGTCTGTATCGAAATCGGTAAGGTCAACGACTTCGGGTATATCATATGCGACCAAGACGTCCGCTCACGTAAGTAGTTTTAAAGATTTTTCTGTGGCATGTACTGGGGCTGTACCTAACTTGTGTTCTCAAAATCGTAGTATAAAGTCAAAGAGCTCGATCTGTGCAAATAAAAACACAACGCTCATTACTAAAGAACCTAGATACATTTTTACAAATGCAAGTACACCCCGTGCTATTAATTGTTTACCTAAACGTAACAATAATAGTTTAGTTTCACGTAATAAACAGTCACGTCATTATAAAAGCATTAGTGATGTATATTCGGACATTAAACGAGATACATCTCGTCCCGTTATTAAGGGGGAGTATTATAAGCAATTTAAGTCAGTGTCTTCTAGGGAACCTAGTCAGTGTGCCCTAAATGTAAGTCCGTATGCTAAGCATGGTTTTTCAAAATTAAATCGTAAACATTCTAATTCCCAGTGTCCATCACGAACTAGGGTTTACCCTGAATTTTCAGGACAAATTCGGGAAAACAGGATACCAAGTAGGGTGACCATGACTTTTTCAGGACAAGATCAGGACACTAATAACGTGAGTTTGTTAAATTTAAAATCCTACAATGAGAGGTCAGTAACCTTTTCCTCAATAAGTTCCCATAATGTAGATACGCCGCGACGACCTGTATTAAATATTGAAGTTCTAGGAATCCGAGGAAGGTATTATAGACACCGCAGCCAAGGGAACTATCGCCGGATATTCGCTCTTCGCTTTGTTGAAAAAGCGAAATCATGCATTCAAGCCTAGCTGTATGCGTGTTAAGCTTGCTGATGGTTCAGCACCAACACGCCGAATGCTTTCAACGACACTGGAAGTCAAGATAGAAGATAAGGTTGTAGAAGTTGTTTTTTATGTTTTTCCGGATGCAACGGATAATGAAACCTTACTAGATATAGATTTTATAAAAGCAGCTGGAATAGAAATTAACTTTGCGAATTCGACATGGCGTTTCCATGGTTCAAAAACAATACTTCAATTGGAGTACGAGTACCCCAGGAACATTGCGTCTTATTCTGCTGCTGACTTCCTCAGGGAAGACGAGGGTACGATGCTAAGCTCTTCTGAACATGAGAGCCTAGCTGGTCTTCTACAAAGCAATGAAGACATATTTAGATCAGGGGGAGATTCAACCCCATATGCGGAACATCATATTGATACTGGAGAACATCCGCCTATATCTGTTCCACCGTATCGCCTCACGCCGGCAAAGAAACAACTAATGAAAGCTGAACTTGACAAAATGTTAAAAGACGGAGTTATTGAGGAATGCGAGTCTGCTTGGACCTCTCCGGCAGTTTTAGTCCCCAAGAAAGACAATAGCGTCCGATTTTGCATAGACTACCGTAGATTGAACGCGATCACGAAGACTGATAGTTATCCTCTACCACTAATGGATGAACTGACGAAGCGTCATTGTTTTATGTCTTCTATAGATTTGAAGGCGGGCTATTGGCAAGTGCAAGTACGCCCAGCTGACCGGGATAAAACCGCTTTACGCGTATGCCTTTTGGATTGAAGAATGCGCCATCTACCTTTAGAGATGGTGAAGCTGCCTGCCGTATTAGCTGCGAGGCTGATATTCAGCGCATATTTGGCTGTTAGGGTGACAATGTTTAAAGATCTTTTTACTGTTTCACCTAATTGTATTAAATTGTTTAGATATAATTATTATTATACAACTACATTTAACTATATTTGGAAACCATGTAAATTTTTTTGTATCTTAAGACTCATTTATCTGCAATATACATATTATTACTTTACACTTATGCAACGGATATCTTTAATTGGTATCTTCGGATTATCGCTATGTGTTACTGGTCAGTGTCTTAATAGTAAATATTTATGTGTACCATCACGAAATACGTTATACGTTCCTTTACATGCGCCTACAATTTACCAAACATTAATTATTACTCATAACATAGCACAATCGTTTTTAATTCTCAATATCTACAAAATATATTTGATCCTCTATGAATATCATTACAAAATATTACCTTTATATTATAACCTAATCAGCTTCCAGATTCAACAGACAATCTTTTTGAATTCTGATAACCTATGGCTAAAAACAGATTACTTAAATTAGGATTGTTCAACGCAGGCTCACTATCCACCGGTCACGATGAGCTCTTGGTCGCCATGAGCAATCACTTGGTTGATATTCTGGCAATTAATGAGACGTGGCTACGACCTGGCGAGGAAGGGCGGGCTCCTGCTGTCCCGGGTTACCTTTTAAGGCATACTCCTCGACCGACGTCCGTATGTGGCGGACGTGGTGGGGGTGTGGGCTTCTTCATTAGGGTAGGCCTCAAGGTGCGAGTCAGGCCGCATCCCATACATCCACAGGTCGAACAAATGTGGTTGAGCCTGAATATACATAAAAAGACACTGCTAATTGGTACTGCATATCGTCCACCGTGGTTTGACCTTAATGAATTTCTGGATACACTGACACAAAGTGTTACAGCACTTGCTCCTTACGATCAAGTGGTGTTGCTCGGCGATTTCAATGTAAATATGCTCGATATGGATAATATAAAATATAAACGTGTTATGCAGTTCCTGCATCACTGTGGACTTGATCAAATTGTAACGAAGCCTACTCACTTTGTGGGTGACGGCTCATCTCTTATTGATATTATCTGTACAGATGCTAAATATCGAGATGTTTCTGTTAACCACATAAGTGAGCTGGGGCACCACGCATTTGTTACATGCTACTTAGTACTTATAAAGGAAAAGTTAACTGCTAGACAGGTCGTGTATCGCCCCTATAAGGACATAGTTTATGTTTTGTTCTCAAATGATTTGCAACTGATCCCTTGGGACTCAATAGACACGTTGCAGGATGTTGATGTCATGGTCTCCACTTTTAATAATTATGTTACATCCTTGTTTGATATTCATGCCCCCATTAAGCGTAAATTTTTTAAAGGGCAGCCTACACCATGGATAACGCCTACTATTAAACTGATGTGTAGACTGCGCGATAAAGCAAGGGATAGATATAGATGCACTAAGTCGCAAACCCATAAAGATTATTATCTCCAACTTAAAAATCAAGTGGCGCAATCTCTGCATAATGAAAAAGCAGCATACTTTAATAAACATATTAATGATAATATAAATAACTCCAAATCTTTATGGAAAAACCTTAAAAATCAAGTGTACCCCTCTAATACGTGCTATTTGCTTCCCAACCATCTACTTAATCCAGACGGAATAAATAATGCGTTCCTGGACGTGCCGGGAAATAGAAATGTCACTATTACGCAACTGGTTTATTTTAATAATAATAAATGGGGATCTACACGTTTTTCGCTGCAACCGGTGGGAGAGAGCACTATTCACAACATTTTAAAGAGCATCACGACTAATGCGCAAGGAACTGATGGCATATCTAGAGAAATGATTTGGCTCACGATACCTCAAACATTACGTGCTATTACTACTATTATTAACAAATCAATTTGCTCGCATACGTTTCCTAGTCTCTGGCGTTGCGCAATAGTTAAACCTTTTCCTAAAAACAACAATCCCTTAAATTACAATGACCTGCGCCCAATTAGCATACTGCCGTTTTTGTCTAAAATACTGGAAAGGGTGGTTTATGTTCAGGTAGCTAAGTACCTTGAAGATAATAATATTCTTCCAGATCTGCAGTCTGGGTTTCGGAAGGGCCTCGGTACTGCAACCGCTTTATGTGATGTTGTTAGTAACATCCTAGAGGCGCGGGATCGGGGGGAGGGGACTATCCTTACTCTGCTTGACTACTCGCGAGCGTTTGACACTATCAATATTGACTTGCTATTATCAAAACTCCACTATTATGGGTTTGATAATGACACTGTTAACTGGTTCAATAGTTACTTGACCAACCGCTCGCAATTCGTGGAAATTCAGAGAGACGACGGGTCCACCTTGTCCTCTTCCCTCCGAACAGTGACCAGCGGTGTACCACAGGGGTCAATTCTGGGCCCATTACTATATATTCTATATAGTGCGGACATCGTCAATTGTATACAAGATTGCAACTACCATATGTATGCCGATGACACCCAACTGTATATGTCATTTAGGGCTGAAGATACACTTGCTGCTGTAGATAAAATTAATAAGGATTTAGCTAGGTTGATTTCCTGGTCAGAGAGTAATTGCCTGCTCCTTAACCCCACCAAGACGAAGTTCATGATCCTAGGCAGTAGAGCGCAGGTGAGTTCTATCCTTTCTGCTAAGCCGGTTATAAGAATTAAAGGGATTGATATTGAAAGGGTGGACTCGGCACGTAACCTGGGCCTTATTTTTGATCCTGAACTTCGTTTTGAAGCGCACATGAGCAATGTGGTCAGGAACTGCTTCTACAGGCTTAAACTTTTATATAGGTTTCGAAAATATCTCAGTGTTCCTATAAGAAAGAGGCTAGTGGACAGTCTGGTTCTTTCTAGACTTAACTACTGTGACACTGTCTACGGCCCCTGCTTACTTTCGCGAACGAATCACCTTATTCAGCGGGTACAGAATGCTTGTGCCAGGTTTTCCTTTAATATTCCACGCCGTAGCCACGTCACACCATATCTTAACGATGCCAACATTTTGAAAATGGAAGCCAGAAGGAAATTGCATTTAGCCACACTACTGTTTGGTATATTTCATAACAATAGACCTAAGTACCTAGTAGATAAACTAACATTCAGACAGGATAACCTCAAGTATGGTACACGTTCTATTTCGAATCCACTATCGATACCGCAACACAGGACTGCTGCTTTTAGAGGATCTTTCAAATATGCCGCCACTCACTGCTGGAACAACATTCCACCGCCATGCAGATCTAAAAAGAGTAAACTTAGTTTTAAATATAATTACAAGAACAATTTATTACAAGTACAGAAACAACAAAACATTACGTACATAGTTTAATTATTTGTTTATTTATTTTTTATCTACATATACTATTCATTATTATTTACTATCATACCTGCAAGTTTTCGATCGAACAAGTGAAGTGGGCCGTTTTCCAGTTTCGTTGAAGGTGGCGGCAAAAAAAAAACACACTTCTTCTTTTACAATAATATCACACTCAATATTTGCGAGCAGTTTCTACATAATTAATACTTGTTAACTATCTACTGGTTTATTTTCTTATTTCCACTGACCGGAGCGATATGCGTTTCGACTGCCCGTGTCGAGGAGAATGATGGCGGATACCAGTCCGAGTGCGCATGCGCCTCCGCCTACCCAAGGCCATTGCGGTGTTGTCGAGATTTTTTGTTGTTGTAATAATTTAATAATTATTACTTTATCGGTTTTAAATTATTGTGTATTTGCAGATACTCGGTCTTAGTCGCCCTCTGTCGGCGCCGGCGAATTTTTGCCGATTACTTAATACCTTTCTGAATTTGTAATCTTCGTTATATTTTTATTTTTTGTTTCTAAATGTTTTATGTTTCCTGTTTATATTGTATAAATTATCAATGTTTTTCTAAAATACATGTACAAGTACCTATATCTGCACACCGACGTAGTGCCCGGATGTCACTAAGGTCCCTCATTGAAAATCAGCGCTGTGGTACTGCTTATGCTGTACTGCAGTAATAAGCTGAATGAGGGTTCCTGTTGTTGGCACAAGTAGTAATGGAGAATATTATTGTCTTTTGTTATCTTTATATAACTAACACTTCTTTGTTTTATTGTAAATACTTTATATCTTTTAGTTTCTAGGGTTGGATTATTTTTATTATTAATATTAATTTCTTTGTATTTGTACCAACAATAAACTTTTCTTTCTTTCTTTCTTTCTTTCTTCTTTCTTTCAACGATTAATTGATCGTTTCCGTTCCGGTGCTAGTTTACAAGGCATTATTTTGTTAGCATATCTAGATGATTTGCTCATAGTCTCTAAGGATTTTTCTAGCCATTTAGATGATTTACAAAAGGTATTCGACCGGTTACGTCTCTTCGGTTTACGAGCTAACCGTGTAAAATTTTTCTTTGCTCGACCAACAATAAATTACCTAGGACATGTAATAACAAGCATGTAATAAGAAGGTATCAAGCCGGATCCTTCAAAGATTGACGCAGTCTTGCGGATGCCCAGTCCTAAGAATTTAAAGCATTTAAAGTCCTTCCTCCAAACATGCTCCTGGTTCAGGAAATTTGTTCCGAATTTTTCTCAGGTAGCTCAACCTCTAAATGTAATCACTCGTAAGAATGAGATTTGGAGATGGGATAGTCAGCAACAACAAGCATTTCAGTGTCTGAAGGACAAGCTGACCTCGGCACCAATATTAGTCCAAGCCGACTATACGAAAGTTTTTGTGTTGCGTACAGATGCTAGCAACTATGCTCTAGGGGCAGTTTTATTGCAGGGAGAAGGCGTAGAGGAACGCCCAATAGAGTATGCGAGTCGTTTGTTGACTCAGGCCGAAAGAAATTATACTACGACTGAGAAAGAAGCATTGGCAGTCGTATGGGCAACAGATAAATTCCGCGACTATCTTGATGGCCACCCTGTCGTTGTAAAAAGTGACCATCAACCGTTGAAGTGGCTATTGACCCTTAAAACACCTAGTGGACGATAAATACGTTGGGCTATGAAACTGCAGGCCTTCGACATTCGTTTCGAATATATGCCTGGCAAGTGCAACGTTGTGGCAGACGCCCTAAGCCGACCTCAATGTGATAATGCCACCACTGAAAGTTGTGATGTATGCGGCGTTAGTGTCAATATACCCCGTTTCAACGCTACCGAACTACGTAAAGAACAGCTGGACGATCCGGAGACTGCCAAAATCATCATGATCTCTTCGGACCTTTGCCGGAAGGTCAACATGGAGAGAAATGGGTGCTTTTAGTTGAAGACACAGTTTCAAGGTGGGTTGAATTGTTTGCTTTAAAAGAGGCCACTGCAGAGATATGCGCACCCATACTCATCAATGAGTATTTTCTAAGATATGGTTTCCCTCGCCGCATCATATCAGACAATGGTGTTCAATTCGTTAGCGCTACCATGCAACAGTGCATGTTCATCCTGGGTGTCAAACAAAATCTGATTCCTTTATACCACCCCGAAGCAAATCCAGCTGAACGCAAGAATCGGGATTTACGTACACAACTATCCATGTTAGTTAAAAATGAGCATCGTAGATGGCCAGAATTCTTATCTTCAGTGCGTTTTGCCATGAATAGTGCTACGTGCTATAGGATCTAGTCCCGCACAAGTTATGTTTGCAAGAGAAATGCGTACTCCATTTGACGCGCAACATGACTTAAGGGCTATTTTAGATAAAGAGAATTTCCTCCCTCAAATAACTCCATATCTCAGGAGATTTCTTAGTAATTGGGATACTCTTAGGGATAGAGCTGAGAATCGTCAGGATGAAAGAAAGAAATACGCTGACAGAGCCCGCCAGACTGTTCACTATCAGGTAGGTGATCTAGTTTTCATCACCACTCATTTATTAAGCGATGGCAGCAAAGTAGGACTCGAAAATTCATGCCCTAACGTGATGGACCCTACCGCGTAAGTAAAATCGTTAGCCCAACTACCTACGAAGTCACTGACTTGGATTCTACAGTTTTGGGAAAATTTCACGCTTCTGATTTGAAGCTGCATAACTGTCAGTCTGGCCAGGTCTCAGCTCCAGTACAGCCACAGCGCCTTCGTGGACGGCCACGTCATGGTGTCAATACCGAGCCCCCTACTAAACGTTGTAGTGGCTTGGAGGGGGAGGATATAACGCGACCGTGTTTCCGAACGCACCGCGCTGTTCCCGGCGGCGACATCACGAGATATGGTACGAGCCGGGACAGCCAATGGGAGCGCGCGGGGTTGTTCGGGAGCGGGCCCCGTTCCCGAGTCGCCGCAGTCGAGCGACGACAGTAGGACTGTTGATATTTTTTTAAATATCGGATTTTCGATATATCGATATTTTCAAATATATCAATATCGGAGTTTGATATATCGAAAAAAAATATCGATATTTCGATATATCGATATTTTCTTATTTTATTGGATGTTTTAAAAATATTTTCGTATGTCGCCTCAAAAATAACTTACACAGTCAATTTATTACAATTTACCGATCAAATTGCAACGCGCTACAGTAGAATACACTAAAGCGCTCGCGTGACGCGAGCGTACTACGAGAATACGAAAAGGGATGTTTTGATCGAAACGTAACTGCAACTGCATCGCAACTGAACATATATAATTAAGTATTGCTAATTGCAGACCATAGATTATATACATCATCATCATCATCATCATCATATCAGCCACAGGAAGTCCACTGCTCAACATAGGCCTCCCCCAAGGACCTCCACAATGACCTGTTGGAAGCGGCCTGCATCCAGCGACTTCCTGCGACCTTAGTCAGATCGTCCGTCCACCTTGTAGGCGGGCGTCCGACATTTCGCTTGCCTGTACGTGGCCTCCACTCGAGAACCTTTCGGCCCCAACGGCCATCGGTTCTACGAGCTATGTGCCCAGGCCCACTGCCACTTCAACTTGCCAATCCTATGGGCTATGTCGGTAACCTTGTATACACATATTATCAACATATTATAAAGCAGAGATGCAAAGTAATTGACAACATTAGTGGGTAAATTAAATAAATTGGCCGAAAAAAAGTTATAAAAAAATATCGAGTGTCGATATTTACATTTCAATATCGAACTATCGATATATCGTCCAAAAAAGTATTAGTAATAAATATCGATATTTATTAATAATGATATCGAGATTTTGATATATCGATATTTTATCAACAGTCCTAGACGACAGTCGATCACAGTTGACCACAGGTTCGCGACGCATGCGCTCACCTCGCGTCCATAAAGCTCCCGCGCACCTCGCGGATTATCACCTACAATAACACTCGGCCTTCGCCACGAACCCACTTAAAGGTGTTTTAATAAATAAATACCGTCAAAAACTATTATTTACGGATTTTATCGCGGATTTGGTTTAATTTTTACATTTTTGAGTTTCGATTACTGTACAGCTATCGTGGTCACGGGGCGGAGTCCGCCCCAAATCAAATCATTTATATTTATTTCTTATATATTAATATTATCCCAATTTTGGGTAAAATAAATTTATTTACAAAAATAACTAAGTGACTTTATTTGAACACTATAACCGCAAACTTCTAATATTACTATTGTAGTGTCTAATTATGACCTCATAGCCCTTTCGCACCTGCGATTTTCGTTCGTTTGATTTGAAATAAAAACTATCATATTTTGGCAAAGAAGTAGTAACTTTTATGTAAAAAATAGTTAAAAAAATCCAGCTTATACCAGGACTTTGGAAAGTCTATAGCACGATAGTGAGTTCTAGGGCTGACTTCTACCAACTCACGATCGTGAGTTTATAAGTTTTAGTGATATTTTATTGCAATGATGGTATCAGCTTGCCTGAAAATTATTTGTAATGAAATAAAACTCATCTGGTTATTATAAAAGACTCATTTAATTATTGTCGATATAATAGTTTAGGTACAAAATCACAGTCTTTTGTTTTCATTGTAATACTAATGCTCTTTCAACAGACAACTTAGATATTAAAAG
The DNA here is from genome assembly GCA_009982885.2 of Hyles vespertilio. NCBI lineage: Eukaryota > Metazoa > Arthropoda > Insecta > Lepidoptera > Sphingidae > Hyles > Hyles vespertilio. The sequence goes on along the minus strand of CM042814.1, from coordinate 250,906 downwards.
AAAGGAACCAAAATTCAAATATTTTTACGAAATAAACAACATAAGATAAACTTATGTATCTTAAGAAACAATAACAAAAAAAAACATAGAAATGAACTCAAAAACCTTTCTGGCTATACAAAAATAACAACAAACCCTATACTTAAAATAATGTTTGTAATATATTTCTAAATCACAGTCTTAAGTTATAAAATAAGTAGACTAGCTTCTTTGGTGATACAAAAAAAACAGTCTTTATCGTGATAAAGACTGTTTTAAATGCGATGTTTACTTGTGCTTGAGTCCTGACTCAAGCACAAGTAAACATCGCATATACGGCACCTAACTTTAGATCGAGATGAACAAATCTCTGAGCGACATTTGCGTGGAGCTTTCAATTCGTCAAATACCGGAAAATGTTCATATCCATCAAACCTCTTTCCCACAGACGGCTGATTAGCGGGTTTATATCTGCCCAAATTTTCTGCCCGCGTTTCAAGTAATGGGGATAAGTCGCGCCGATCTCAGTCAGGAGTGCAGATGAGAGTCTCAGCTACTTCAAATCTGAATGAAAGGAGATTTTAAATTCGATTTTTTGGAATGCCTTTAGCTAATGAGTCAGATCTGTAGAGACGCCACGAATTTACGATCGCGAGGTCTATAAAGTGGAGTATGAACTTGAGAGTCCATTTTCGGGTTTTCATGAATGTACGGTAATATTCCATAGATTGATCCAAAACATCCACCCCACCCATGAAAGAGTTGTAGGATGTTACAATTTTTGGAGCATCAACATCAACGTAGCATTTTTCTTGTTTATTGTAACGCTTTACTTTGTCGATTCCTGTGCCCCCAGTACAATTTGACGCTGTCAAAACTGCCTTACTGTCCTTCCATTTGACTAAAACTACGTCGTTTGACACCCTTTGCTCAATTTCTCCTCGTACCATTTTCTTGTCTTCTTTCAACTTAAGCTCCTGTTGATCTGGTACTCGGTTCAGCATAATTGTCCCTGTGCCATGATAGCCCAATTTCGTCAATTTTTCCAACAAGGAAACCGTCGTGAAATATCGGTAAAAAAAAAATGCAGCTACCGCGTGGAACACTTTGAATCAGGCGAAGAACCACAGCCGGCCCAAGCCCCAAAGGATGGGAAAGGGCGGGATTGTTGCCGTAATAAATTTCAAAATCCACCATTAACCCTTCACTGGTAGTAACCACGAAATTCTTGAGACCCACTGGGCGAGGCTTGTTCTTTACTAGCTGGCGAAGATGACACTTACCTGTGAAAGGTATCATTTGTTCATCAATCGAATACCTGCCCGGTGTCCTTTGAATTTTGTTGCAGCCTTCTCTCACAATATCGATCATTGGCTGAACCTTCCAGAGAGGGTTTATCGCTCCCGAGATGGGTGGAGAGTCGGAATCGACGATGTGCAAACTGTTTCTTAAAGTAGTCAGTCTATCTCTTGTCATTGCAGAAACAATCATGTCAACTTTAATACTTTGCGCCAGTACATTGCAATCCTGGGATATGAAAGTATACCCATCAGTAGATGGATGCCAATCAGTTTTTTTATTTCCTGCTTGGTGGTATTTAAAACTCGCCCAGTTTTTCTTAAATAATACAAGTTTGTACACAATGACAAGCGCTCGTAAAAATCATCATTATAATATTCCACCGGCGATCTTATTTCATTGGGTTTTGGATGACCTGGAAAGTGATGTGATTTATCGACGTAATCAGTTTTCTTCCATAATCTTTGGCGCGCAGGCAATTTCACTTTAACTTTTGATTTTTTTTGCTACTTTCGATCTAGACGAGATGGACCTGCTTCACTATCATCCATGTTTTTAGACGTAGACTTCCTTTTAGACACTTTATCTTTGTTATTTTTTGATTGCCCAGCTGCCACAGATGGACGAGGTGGAGAGGAGAGCTGAACTTCAACTTCTTTATCATTTTGCATCTGCGGTGGAATAAATTCTTCGTCGTCGTCTTCGAATTCCAAATCAGAACAGTTACCATCGTTGAGGATGCCCAAGATGAGGTCGTTGTTCAATTGCATGCCTGTAGTAAAGAAATAAATCGAAAAATAACCTAAACACGAATGAACTCACGATAGTGCGTAGGTAAAATTGCAACCCAGGTATCACGACAGTGAGCTTACAATTTTGTCGTAAGTTAAGTCAGTAATTACTAGAAATATAGACGAAACTTGTAATTATTCAGATGTGCCATACACTTAATAATGTTATACAATCAAAATATCAATGTTTCTAAGAAAATTAGCAAAAAATAATAATATTACTTACGACGTCCAGTGACGGGGTCAAGAAACGCAGCCATCTTACCGGTGTGTTTGCGGCTACTGATCGCGCTAGCCACCAAAACCGTTTCCTATTAGCTAGATCAATGAGCGCACGATCAAGCGATGACGGTGTGACGCGGAAAAAACGAATTACGCGCGAACTTATAATTTTTTTCAAAGCAAGAACTCACGATCGTTTCATTCGGGTGCGAAAGGGATAGCAGATCTTTGATAGAAATAAATAAACTAATCAAGAATTCGTGCATTATTAGACAGTTATATACTCGTAAATAATTCTCGTGTAACACAGTTACTTTATGTAACTATCTCAAATTGTGAGCAATACAGCAGCACTGGGACCCTACTCACACCCTACTATATTCATCTATCATCACATACAATATCCATTATCCCTAAACGAAAAATTCAATTTTTACCTATCTGTCACTACATTATTATTAATCTATAATTTCATTCAAAAATGGCGGTTGTCAAAAAGACTCCGGTAATTAATTTCTTAAATTTAATTTCGTGCTTCTTTATTTCAATTATGGTTGATTTACCTATGGAATGAGACTCCATCTTTTCTTCCTATTATTCTGGAATGGTTTTAGCACTTTTTAGCATGCAATACGGCATTTATGGACCAATTATATTTACACCTAATTAGGTCCGTCTTCGCTGAAACGTCAGGGACGACTGACAGCCTAACGGACAACGGTACATGACTCTTGCGAATGTTCCAATTCTCAATGCCTAAAATCGAATAAAATAAAAACTTTGGAGTCACCGTACACTAACGCCATCTATTGACTTAGCCGATATTGCCTTCCTACTAAGTTCAGAAGAGAATCGATAGGGGTCACTATCTGTATGGTAAACAAAGTACCAATACCTTAAAACTTATTGTTCTATTACAATGGAGCAGGTAATGACTGCACTTCTTTCTATTCAAAAAGAACTCGATGAACAGAAAAAGCTTATCCACAAAAAAGGGGAAGAAGTGACAGAGAAGGTAACATTAAATATAAATAAAATACTGGAAGAAAAACTAGACATTTTAGAAGAAAAACATGAAAACCTTAAGTCGAGGGTAGAAAAACAAGCGGAAAGATTATACCATATGGAAAGACAATAAGACAGCGCAATTTAGTCTTTGGGCTGGAGGAACTCGAAAAATCCTACTCAAATTTAGATTTTATACATAAATACTTATCTGTACAATTAGACCACAAAACTTACAAGCGATTAGAAGGATAGGGAAGAAGACTGAAAGGCCACGACCGATAGTTATCACGCTTACAACACTTGGTAAGAAGATAGAAATCTTAAAAGGTAAAGTAGCTCTAGAAGAAACACCGTATTATATAAAAGAAGACTACCCCCAATCAGTCTTACAAAAAAGAAGAGAGTTACAGGATCCAGTTAAAGCCGAAAGAGAGAAGGGTAATTTAGCCATCATTAAATACGATAAGCTTATTATACTAAATAATTCATCCAAAGAGCCGAAACACAATAAAAGAAATCTATCAAACTCTCCAGAGAATAAAACAAACAACCATGCCGAGCAAATATCTCAAGCAAACAAAAAGAACAAAACCTTGGCCCGCCACACAGTAAGTACAAAGGTCCTCAAGCTTTACCGAAGGCGTAGTAAAACCGAGCATACTAAACTATCTAACAAACAAAAATAACAATAATAATAAAACAAACACACAAGTCAACACCACAAATATATAGCAACAAACCGGCCAGCCTCTCCCAAAAAACATCAAACAAACCGAAAAAGCTACATCAACACATAACACACATCTTCCAAGCCGGCTGGTCCCCGTGGAAGAGTACGACCACAACCCTCCAGGGAAACCACAAAAACAAGAAATCACTAAACTGGACAAAGACTCCAAGAATTGTATAAATATTGGAACTTATAATGTCAGGTCTTTGTCATCAATACATCGATATTTAGAACTCAATTATGCACTAAAGAATATAAACTGCGACATACTAAGACTATCAGAAACAAGGAAAATGGGTTGCCACATAGAAGAGTATTCAGACTATGTTTTCTGCTATATAGGAGAAACAAAGGGATTGTATGGTGTCGGATTTATAATAAAAAAGGGATGGAAAAATAATATAACGAACTTTACTGGCATTTCGGAGAGAGTAGCATTATTACAAATGAAATTTGGCAGACTAAACATTTCTATAATTCAGGTATACGTAGCCACGGAAAAATCGGACGATAGAGAATTAGAAAAATTCTACAATGATCTCAAAAAAGCTCTACTATTTCACTAGCCGACGAAAAAATCATAATATTAGGAGACTTCAATGCAAAAATAGGGCAACCCAAAAAAGAAGAAAAACTTATCATGGGGCAGCATGGGCTAGGCCAAAGAAACGAAAGAGGCGAAAGATTAATAGAATATGCATTTGAATATAGACTAGCAATAATCAACACTTATTTCAAAAAAAGACCCAGCAGAAGATGGACTTGGAAGTCACCAGATGAAAGTGTTAAAAAAGAAATCGACTATATCATGACAAATGCCCCAAAAATAGTCCAAAATTATGAAGTTCTCAACAACGTAAAGTTCCGAACAGACCATAGACTAGTTAGAGCAACAGTCCTACTAAGTCAAGCGAAAAAAAGTAGAAGAGGCTTTAAATCACAACCAAAAACCCCGAAAACTGAAGAGGAAACAAAAGACTACATAGACAACCTCAAAAGGAACGGATAGGAAACAAACTAGTAGATCTCAGCAACGTTCAATCTTACTATTATGTGCTAGAAGTATCGATAACAAAAAGTTTGACTAGCCAAAACAATCCTAAAAATGAAAAACGGCACAAAATATTTAGCGAAGGAACAATAGCCTTAATTAACAAACGCAGTGAACTAACTACAAGAAAGAATAAAGATGCTAATATAAAGAAATAACTAAGCAAATAATATAAGGAAACTAGCAAAGCGATTAAAAGAGACTACAGTAGGCACAGACAAAGGATAATAACAGAAAATTTAAGTACATTCCGAAGCACAAAGAAAGCATTTAAAGAATTAAACTTAAGAAAAACTTGGATACAAAAACTAGAAGGCCAACATAAAGAAACTAAAACAAGACAAGAAATCATACAGCAGGCAACCACTTTCTACCAAGAACTATACAAAAACGAAAATAAAACCATCGAGGAAGCCAATGAATCACACAATTGTTATAACACGGATTCAATTAGGCCGATAGATGAAGAAGAGATATACGCAGAGCTGAAACGACTAAAATCACATAAAAGTCCTGGGCCCAATGGAATAACAAATGAAGCATTGAAAATAGGCGCACCAGCCTTACTTGAACCCCTTACAAATTTATTCAACCTTATACTAGAAGGAGACTGTCCCGCCCTCACACCCACCACTGTAACTCCTGTCAGCCAGGATCAACAGTGGCACGCAATGTAATGACACCGAGCATTGAAGCTCGGCGAGTCTCCGGGAATGTCTAACTTGTCTTTAACCCGCAACGAAATTAATCAGAAAGTTAAATTAATAGGAGTTGGAAATAAATTATTGTCCACTTCCCTCCGTGCAAAGCAGGTGACAAAACATTGAACTGAAGAGGTAAATAACCTCGCAAAAAGACTTTCACAGCCGGAGAAGCCAGCTGTGAAGCACCACGGATCAAATTATTATTACATTTAAATGGGACCTATTATGTCAACTGTTATGCTTGATTCCAGTAATAGGTATGGCAAAAACGCCGGAAAGCACGGAAGTTCTTTCTAGTCTCTACAAGGTCCATGTAGTATACAATTGTTTGCCGGCGCACGTGTTCCCTCCTTCCTACAATCCTGGGTCCTTCCGCCGTGGTGTGAAGAGGCACCTAAGCAGGCCGGCATAATTGTTTCCATTGGCATGGGACTACCGTCCGATGCCAATGGATACTCCGCCTGGGCGGCATTGGCATTTTCCATCAGGTGCAATGCCGCCACTATGCCAGGCCATTTAAAAAAAAAAAAAACTCCAGAAGATATTTGCATACTATCTAGCATGGTTTTACGCTCATTATGCCAAAGACTACACTCCCAAAGTATATTTTTTTTTTTTTTTATTTATTGAAAAGGAAAACTTACAGCTAACAGAACATGCTTGAGTACTTAAAATAACTTACTGATGGCTAATGACAAGTTTTCACATATAGTAACTGAATACAGATAGTAGGTGAACAACTTTGGTATAAATCTTTGGTTAGCTCACTCATGTCACGTTACATTATGGCTTAAGAGAAAAAAAAAGTGTTGCTCATTTTCTTTTTTAGTTCGAGAGTACTAGTTTCAAAAAGATCTAAGTTCAATTCGTGTGCTAGTAAGTTGAAAGATCGGCTGGCGCGTGTAAGAAAGGAGTTCTGGTGATATTTAGAGACAACAACAGGGACATGTAATAACTGTGGTTTTCTTAGGTTAAAAGAATGTGTGCGTAGTCCCAACCTACTTAGTAACTCCGGACAGTCAACCGAACCATTCGCGATGCTCAATAGGTAAACTAGATCAGCTATGCGTCTTCTTTCGTGTAATGGAAGCATATGAAATTTCTTACATCTTGCAGTGTAACTTTGAAGATAGGTATTTGATCTAAACTGGACGTACCTTAAAAACTTTCTTTGTATGTTTTCAATTCTTTCTATATAGACACTGTAGACAGGATTCCAAACCTGTGATGTATATTCGAGGTGACTGCGGACATAAGCACAAAATAAAATTTTGAACGTTTTGATATTTCTAAACTCCGAAGAGAGCCTAGTGATAAATCCTAATGCTCTCGAGGCTTTTTTAACCATGTTCGAGATATGTTCGTTAAACAGTAACTTAGAATCAAATACAATACCTAAATCTGTGATGGAATTCACTCTTTTAATTAAGGTACCACTAAAGGAGTAACTAAATAATATTGGGTATCGTTTTCTAGTGTAGGTACAGACATAGCATTTTGATACATTTAAGTCTAGTTTGTTTAGAGAACAATAATCAAAAAACCGATTTAATTCATTTTGTAGCCCAAGATTATCAGCCATAGTGGATACTGGATAGAGAATTTTCATATCGTCTGCATATAAAAGGATTTTTGCGTGTTGGAAACAGTTTGAAATATCATTTATATATACAGTGAACAACAATGGGGCTAATAGGGAACCTTGCGGGACACCAGAGGGTATGTAAGATGTTTTAGAGCTATAGCCGTTGAGGACAACGGTTTGGCATCTATTGTCAACATAAGAACAGAACCATCTGTAGAGGTTCCCTCTGATTCCGGCAATCAGTAATTTTTTCAATAATATTGAGTGATTAATCCTATCAAATGCCTTACTATAATCTGTATATATAATATCGACTTGGGATCCTCGGGACATTTTCTGCGCTATGAAGTCACTGCAGATTATTAAATTAGATGTAGTAGACCGACCCCTGAGGAATCCGTGCTGCTGTTCGCCGAGACTGTGTCTGAGAGAAGCGTACAATTGTCGGTAAACGATTTTTTCTAGAATTTTCGCGAAAATACACAGATCATGATATGATGCACAGATATGATGCGCAGACTGCTCATACTCGCAATTAGGTGTTGATCATGGACACGCAGGCGACGCAACAAGCTTAAAAGAGTATAGTTTAGACTTAAAGTTACCATGGCCCGTGAGAAATTGTGATACGCTATAATCGACATCTAGCAATGTCTTTGTTAAACGATCACGTACGCAAGAAAAAAATTGGTATAGATGCCGGCCCTTCAAAGATACCTCCCATCTATTTTGCCATTCATCTAATAGTTCGCTACCTACCTATTAACCCTATACTAGAAGCTGAAATCGTACCAATCCAGTGGTGCATGTCAGACATCATACTATTATATAAAAAAGGAAACCCTCTCGATATCAACAACTATAGACCAATCAGTTTACTGGCAAACATATACAAAATATTCTCATCTATAATTCTGAAACGCATAACACAAGATATTGAAAATGCACAACCAATAGAACAAGCTGGCTTTCGCTCTGCGTTTAGCACACTAGACCATATTCAAGCACTGGAACAAGTTTTAGAAAGATACGAAGAATTTGTTGTTTTAACAAGCCACTCTATCTGGGTTTTATCGATTACAGCAAAGCATTTGACAGCATAAGTCACAACTCCATATGGAAATCACTAAAAAAATTAAATATAAATTCGAAATAAATAAATATTATAAAATACATATACCACAGCGTAAGTAATGTCATGTTAGAATCTAGGGGGGAAGCTATTAATATTGAGAGAGGAGTCAGACAGGGGGACCCCCTAACACCTAAATTGTTTATTGCGGTTTTAGAAGATGTAATTCGAAACACAGACTGGCAAACTAGAGGCATAAAAATAAACAACAGCTATCTAAGCCATCTCAGATTCGCGGACGATATAGTTATACTGTCTGAAACAGCAAATGAATTACAAGATATGCTTCGCTCTCTTGCCCAAGCAAGCTCACAAGTAGGATTAGAGATGAATGCTACAAAAACCAAAATTACGACAGCATAGAACGGTCCATCAAAGTAAAGCAAAACACTATAGACTATGTCCACAGCTACATATACCTAGGCAAACAAATATCATTTTTGAAAACGCACAATGAAGATGAAATTGAAAGAAGAACAAACATAGCCTGGAAGAAATTTTGGTCACTTAAGGAAATTCTAAAAGGAAACTACCCGATAAACCTGAAGAAAACGGTACTAGACACCTGTATACTGCCTTCTCTATTGTATAGCTACCAAACTTGGGTATACACTACATCGGCAAAACAAAGAATCACAACAACACAAAGAGCAATGGAGAAAAGTATTCTAAACGTAAGAAAAATACAAAAAGTCAGGAGCAAAGTAATCAGACAGAAAACAAAGATTACAGATGCCCTCACACAAGCCCTAAAATTGAAATGGCAGTGGGCAGGCCGCATATCGAGATACACAGACGCCAGATGGACAATCAATACTATAATATGGAAAGGGCCAATTGGCAAAAGAAGGGTAGGAAGACCGAAAAGACGATGGGCTGACGATATAACCGAATTTATAGGGAAGGACTGGCAATCTATCGCCAAGGACAGAGATACATGGAAAAGACTCGAGGAGGCCTTCACCCGAGGAGGGGTCCATATCCAATAGCAAAAACTAATTCTTACTAACAATTAGACAATAACCCCCTTATGCAAAAGAAGTTAACGCAGTGTTTAGTTGCCGTTAATATGAACTGTCACTTAAAATTTATTCATAACGTGTCTAATGATGATTGATCAATTACTAAGAAGCAACGATGAAGGAAACCTGCATACCATAAAGATGTTATCAAAGTTTTCTATGGTCTGTAAAGTCTCCCAACTTACACTCGGCCAGTGTGGGCCAAAGGATTTGCAAGTTGAAGTGGCAATGGGTAGGCACCCAGCGCGAAGACCTGACGGCCATTTGGGGAAAACAAATTTCAAGAGGAGGCCTGTTACAGACAAACGCATTACTGGTGGTAGGTCTCTCATATGTGAGAGGCCGCCTGGTTAGGTACCACCGCAATTTATATTTCCCCGCCGAACAGCAGTGTAAATGCATTGTTGTGTTTCGATTTGAAGGAAATAGTAGTAGTAGTCAGAGTTACTACTGGACATATTGAGACTTAACATCTTATAAGTATGTCTCAAGATGGCGAGCACAGTGGAATGCCAAGCATTGCTTTATAATTCAAGGTGTTGTTTGGTGTTGCCACTGTCCATGAGCGGTCCTATTGCTTACCATCGCCATTTATAACAATAAAAAAAACGCAGCAGCAGATGCGCACCCACGAGGTGGTACGACGCCATAATAAAATCCCAAGTCTCAATATGTTTAGCAGTGTCAGTGATTTAGAAATAATGTATTATTGTGCGACAAATTTCATTTAAAAAAGTGTGCGACATGTAGGTGCTAGATGCCTATGCACCAACACTAGTTACTGCGGTGTTGTGTCGCCATTCGGTATTCGACTACTCGGTGTGGCGCGGTGAGGTCACATGGTGGCTCTCGTCAGCTGGCACAGACTAAGAAATATCAGGTGGTCGCATGCGAGGGAGCGACACGCGGCCGGCGCATGCTCCAAAACCATACACAAACTACATAGATAAAATATTCCGCGATGCGTCATCCCCAAGCGGTAAGCGGTATGCGTGCGAGGCGGCGCGTCGCCTTTGCAATAAAGGCGAAACCCCTCTTTATTAGTTCAGTTCTCAACTGCGACTATCTTTATGTATAACTTGGTGTAACTTGAAGGTGATTTAGGTTATAGGAACCGAACCGCAGCCGTCGCTGTCGACACCGCTACTAATCATGTATGTATCTTGCAGTCTAGCACGCAGGTACACATTTAGACTAACAGCAGTCCTATTTTATTTAACTCCCCATATTCTCATGCGCTACCAGGCTAGGCATATATTAATAATAATTATCAGGGCTTCCATACTCACTCATTTGTACTGGAAACCCTTGAGTATTTTGCATTTTTAAGACACCCTCAGTCCTGAGACCAGGCTTTCCCCCGCCTGCCCTCCTCGGGCCCATAGGGGTGGGACTTCGTACTTATATTTTTAAGAATATTACGTAGTCATAATTTTTTGAACGGTAAATTAAAAGTTGATATTGTGATAGAAGCTGTCCAACTTGTCTATGTCTTGAAATATCATATTTTTATACGATGTCAAAGATTCAAATGTTTTTAATCAAAAGTTGCATTTTTGCAAAAGTGACATTGTTGCACCGGGGGTGCGATGTATGCTTTTCGGAGCATAGCTTCCCAGAACGAGGCTCCAGTTTGGCACACTTGACCGGGTCGCATCGACACACGGCGGCCCTGGGACAATGCTTTGACACCCTGATCACATTTATGGCGCGACGTCGCGAAGCACACTGGGAAGCCTTGGAATATATGATTCACCGAAGACTCGATCTTCAGCCGGCACCTCGGTTCCCCTCTCCAATTAAACGACTAAAGTACCTACTCATGCGATGACCATACACAAGTTATCACTTGTGTATATGGCTCTATCGAGCCACGCTATTGTCAGTCATGACTCATGCATTAATCATCATGCATGGGCTGGACTGGTGTTCTTGTCCCAGCAGCTAGCCACAGTACAGCCACAGGACACGTGTGATAATTCGCAGTACACACCACGCACACAGGTGACTTGTGAGTTGTGACTCATTACTCGTTCTATTCATACTTCATAGACAGCTCATCAGACGATTCACATTTGATAGTGACAGAAATACAGATAGCATATCACACCATCCGTTTTACGACATACTATACAATACAGACATATCGCCGACTATCTGAAGATCAATGTATATCGCGCCATGTCTTAACATACTTGTAGATCGAATAAATAATTATTGGTGGAATGCGACTGTTCAAAGAAATAAGTTTAAGTGATATCGAAAAGGTTCCCGAAAGGTCTCATGTATGTACGCGGAACACAGGCGAACATCACTGGCCTGTAACCACCTATATATGCCAATCCTCCATGTTATAAACAATTATAAAAGCAAATAACTGCTTCGCACATTCACCGAGTACACGCGAATTTGAAAGTCTCTCGAGATAACAACACACTATATTATTATATCTTATCTTTATCGTGTGTCACTCATTTGGCACCGGCGCGGCGAACTGTAAATCATGAGATGTCAGGTTCGAATTAAAACATTGTTCGCCGGCCATAAAATTAAACTAATAGAAAAATGATTTCTTTTTTCATATGCACTTTATTTAACACATTTTAAACTCAACATAATAATAAAAGATTAATTAAAATTCAATTAAAATAAGTGGCGCCAACGTCACTCGCGCCCCTCGACAACCAGTAGGCCGCGTGATATTGAACGTTCCATCAACGGCACCGTGCTCTTCCAATGCTACAACGTGAATAAACCACACGTTTAAAACTCCAATTACAATTTATAAGCCAACAGTGATTAAATGTCACCTCAGAACTTTTGTTCAGGAATCCACCGCTGTAACCGGCGCACGAGCTTTGCTACAATGTGACCGTCCCCGCGCTCCCCCCTCCACCCCCGCCGCCCCCGCCGGCTGCGTGCGCGCTCGCGGCGGGCGCGGAGGCAGGCGGGGTGGCGGGCGGGGTGGCGGGAGGTGTGGCGGTGAAGTCGAGCACCAGCTTGCCGCGCGCCGAGCCCGCCGCCGCGCGCTCGTATGCCTCCCGCGCCTCCCACCACCCGTACACGCGTTCCACCGCCACGCTGAACTGCAACAACCGCGAGCTCGGTCACAACTCACACCGCTCCTCGCCCGCGCCGCCGCACTCGCCGCACCCACCTGGCCCGCGTCCGCCAGCCGGCGCAGCGCCTCGATGTCTCCGGCGCACGGCATGAAGTACGCCCAGCGCACGTGCGACCGCGGCGCGTCTCCCCCCGGCCCGCGCGTCCCCTTCGCACTCAGCGCCCGCGCGTTCTGCGCCAGCAGCGCCAGCGCCGCGCTCGCCAGCCCGGCGCCCAGCCCGCGCGCGTCCGAATCCCGCAGCAGCGGCGTCGTCAGCGTCACATAGCGCGCGTACCGCCAGCGCCGCGCGCTCGCCTCCCACCCGCCCAGCCCCGCGCAGTCCAGGATCGCGTCGTACCTGTTCGCATGCGTCACACCGCGTCACGTGGGCCACACACTGACACCGTTCCATTTTTACACTGACCGCATTTATTACATAAGTACAAAGGATATAGAGCAAACAGTTTGCAGGGAACGACCGCAACGCGCGCGGCAGAGTGTGCACACTGCACCGCAAAAAGCAGGTTCCTCGCGTGTCGTCTTGCGATGTTTGGGCCCATACAATCGTAAGATTGGTTGGGCCATGGGTCGGTGGAGGGTTTGACCGTATTTGGAAAAAAATATTGGATAAGTATCGATCTTTCCACATCGGTGAACCGAAGTGAGATTACAACAGGGAGTTCGATCAACGAAATCACTCCTCATTAACAGAGGCTTTTCTCATTATTTCTAGGTCACGAGCGCAGGGCAGGGCCATGATAATAAATTATAAATAAGAGCTCAATGCTAAATTCTCAGTGGTGGCGCTACCGTTTACGTGCGGTATCAAACTCAGTCGCACGGACGTCTCGCACTCGTTCGTCTCGTTAATGAAGAAAACCGCGGCCACAGCGAGCGCGGTGCACTCACGGGCCGGCGGCGTCGAGGCGCGCCAGGTAGTCGGGCGCGTGGCGGTCGAGCACGTCGTCAGCGCCGAGCCGCCGCGCCAGGCCGGCCTGCTCCCCCGCGCAGGCCACCAGCACGCGCGCGCCCGCCCGCGCCGCCAGCTGCAGCGCCGCCTGCCCCACGCCGCCCAGCCCCAGCAGCAGCACGCGCTCGCCGCGCGCCACGCCCGCCGCGCGCAGCAGCGAGCTCGCCGTCAGCGCCGCGTACAGCGCGCCGCCCGCCGCCATGTCAGACAGCGCGCGCGGCGCCCGCCCCGCCTGCCACCGCCACCGCCCACAGTTAGCATCGTCATCCGGAGATAGAGCTGACACCGCTAATCGGTCATACAAGCGCAAATGAGTGAAATCGTATTAAAAGAAGATAAAACTTTCATTAAGGTTTGCTATTCATAATAGCATTCATAAACTACACAAAATAAAAGTGATTTCATGTATTTGACAGTAATATCAAAGTTAATGTGCGGTCAGCTGACAGACATTCGCCTTTCTTTCGCTTTAAATTTGCTTAAATAAGGGTTTCGGCCATTTTATGATGATGTGCTATTAGATAGCTGATTAGTGATTTTTGACGTCTATGAATAAAATTTTTTAAACAGCTCATATTAATAATGGCATTTGAAAACTGCATTCATATGAATAAGGGGGTCGGAGTGACGTAGCTCGTATAATATATCGCTACTTAATTACTCGGTCTACTTTTTATCAACTAATTTGGCTAACCAAAGGAGAAACTTCATGCAAAGATTGGACAAGGGAGTCGACATCCGGCCGCATAGAGTCGCATTATTGATGAAATGAGCAGAACCACTTGAAATATTCCAGCTGGCGGCTCGCGGGAATCAGTTGAGAATTGAGTTTTACGACCTCTTGCATTGGCTTAACAATTAAATTCGAGCTATTTAGTAACTTTTCTTGGAAACCCGGCGGCTTGTGACGACGGGCTATGTCGCCGGTCCGGCGGCTTTGGTGTGTAGTAAAGATGAGACGTATTTACAATACCAGGTTTTAAAACCAGGTATTCACTTCGAAGTACGGCGCCCTGGTACGAGCAGAAAATACTTACAAGTATGAAAGTATTGCCATACGTCGATATGCACAGAGCCCTGAAAACTGTACATGGAAATACTTGCATAGGAAAACGATTCATAACTTAATACAGATAAGAACCACAATCGTATCTGTCAATAACAAATACTTTGAACTTCAAAGTATTTTTTATTCATACTATTTTGCTCTTTATGTACCATCAAATACGGGTTGAATTCCTATGCAAGTATTTTCAAATTTAGGCGCCGCTATACGTCGGTGCGCGAAGAACTTGGAACACTATACATAAAAATACTTCCATAGAAAAACTATCCTTAACTTCATATAAATAAGAATCACAATCGTATTCGTGAATAGAAAATACTTCAAAGTATTTTTTTCATTTATGCATTGTTGCTCCTTATTCGTTACGGAATACGGATTGAATTCCTATGCAAGTATTTTATAGACGCTGCGCCGCGGCTGGGACGCGAAGGGTTGCCGACTCATACTAACAAAATACTTTTAAGTATTTTAGAACCTGGTTTTGAACCCTAGTATTTTTACGTACTCGTACTTAGAAGCCCTGGTATTTAATTTTGCAAGTATATCTCATCCCTAGTGTGTAG
Organism: Hyles vespertilio; assembly: GCA_009982885.2. Classification (NCBI taxonomy): domain Eukaryota; kingdom Metazoa; phylum Arthropoda; class Insecta; order Lepidoptera; family Sphingidae; genus Hyles; species Hyles vespertilio. Next base: position 235,684 of record CM042814.1, on the reverse strand, counting down.
TGCGCTTAGCAACCACAAACATATCTGAAGTAGAATACTCCTTGCAAATCACGCGTCTTGCGCCCCACTACCGCATCGCATTTCATCTATTCGACAAATATGCAACACAAAACAAATTATTACCACAATGAACTATACGTAAAATATTTTTTAATTTTGAATTATGGTGTGATTGCACCTTAAGTAAAATATGTTTCTTACAGATGGTTTTACATGAAATGATGAATGAAACATTCCTATAAACTATAACTATGGCTGTAGCAAGCCATGGGCTCAGGGTGGGGCAGAACTCTTAAATGATAATATACATACATACTCGTACATACAAAAACACAATGTATCGTAAATTTATACATATTGCTGCTGGCCAAGTAGATCTATTTATTTAAAACGTAGAGGATTTTGAACATTGATATGATAATAACTTACGTATTAACTTTATGCAGAAGGCCCCTTAAGCAGGGACTAAATAAATTAACCGATTGGTATATATACTGGGTGGAATCGCTTATCGTCACGAAAAAAATTGTGCATGGCAAGTACATGATTTAGAACACTTTGGCATACTTATTTTAATTTTTTTATGTTTTTGTTTATGTAGTGTAAAATTAATTTACCACTATTAGTTACTAATTTAGAATAAGTTATTCATAAAACAACGTTGTTTAGAGAAAGATGACATAAATGAAAAAAATCTTCATAAATACACATTATTGTTACCCTACTTTATACAATATGAATTCGAGTAGAAACTTCTAAATCTAAGTAATAAAATCCTTTGATCGCGCCGCCCTAACCGCCGCGCCGCCGCAAGCGCAAGTACAAAGCGTGCCGCCGCGCCGCGCCGCCCGCTCCCGCGCCGCCGACACCTTCCAGGGATCTTGCCACTTCCTCAGTCGTGCGAAATTCGGTGTCGAGTGACGTTGTACGAAATTATTTTGGTTATTGGTTAGTGTCTTGCGGTCAAAATGAGTGATTAAACCTCAGACTAAATACTCTCTAGACGTAGCCATGCCGTGGCCGCACAAGAGACAGATATATAATTCTTCAGTGTGGCCATGTTGGGAAAAATTCCTACTTTTGGTGGGTACTAACACAGGCCAACATAAGCGTTGCCAACCGTACGATTTAAATCGTATTTATTCGTATATCATATTTATTATAAAATGATAATGAGTTTATGATTATTTTTTACTTTTTAGTTCGATCTTATATGAAAGATTGTTTTTTTAGTTTTTAAACTATAATTTAATTGCTTGCACTAAAACATCTATCTTCGGCTGTCTTATCAAAGAAAGACAACTGCGCGCAAATTACCAATTATATAGGTAATATTTTTTCAACAATAATATTTTGTTTATTATTCTGGATAAAATATAAAATAATATCACATACTTTTTAAATTATTGCGTCGTCATCAGTCCTGGATACGTATGCAAAATTTCAAGTCAATCCGACGATTTGAAGTGCTCGAAAATCGACTTCACAGATTCTGTTACAAACATATAGGCGAAGTTAATAAAACGGCGTTAAAAATAATTAATGATCAACTACTTACATGAACATATTTTATTGGGACTGCTTTTGGTTTTACTATAACATTCTTCTTTTTATAATGAAAGGAATAATCTCGAAATGTATTGAGCAAATTTTAAAATTATTTGTTGGTTGCCAATTTTGGTGTCCATTAGCTTCCACCCATTTAATTCTAATTACTGTTAGTAGGAAACCTAAAATAAGAAGTAATTTTACTTTTTTACGTATGAATAACGCTATGTATGCAAGGAATAATATGCAAGTATTATCTAGGGTAAACCAATTTTCATAACAAGGTAACACTAAACTTTTAAGAAATTAAGGTTATTTAATATTATTTGTAGAATTTCTAAATGTAATCGATATTTCTCTAAGTAAAACAATTTGTATTGATATTAAAATACAAAATTATTTACCAATAAACGACAAAATAATTATAATGTAACATAAATGAGTAACTTACGAGTGAAATGTTATTCCACAAATTTTTCGTTCACTGCGGCTTTTACAGCCTAAAATACTACAACCCACCATTGCATATACACTATAGTCACTAATATTTGTATAAATTGCTGCTTTACACTATCCAAAACTATTAAAATATCGGAAAAACTGATTGACGTATATTTGTTTGACAAACTGCGCTTATTGACAAATAAAAAAACCGGCCACGGTGACAAGGACAAAGAAAAAAACTCTCTGTCTCTTTTACGCACACTAATTTTTAACTTGCGGTCTCACTCTTATTTCTCACGTTCCAGTTATGGCTACGTCTAGAGAGTATTTAGTCTGAGGATTAAACGAACAGTGAGTATGTGACAATAATGACATGCTATGTTCGATCCAATGAAAACTTGGGTCATGCAAGAAGGATGTATGCAGATCCAGAACATCTGCAGTCTTTGCGTAGGAATGGTATCATGAATGATGAATCCACGAGTTCCCAGCACAAGAACTATTTTAACGACTTATCCGAGGCTACTCGATCATGGTAAGTTCAGACTTCCTAATCATGCAAGAATCCGTGACCTACGACAGCGAAGTCGTCTATTCTCGACTTTATTAAAACGTTTAAATAAAAACATATGCAGCTTTTTCTAAGATAGTAGGTACGTTATGAAAATAATAATGTAAATCTTAACAACTTACCAACAACTAAATTTACTTAAATGATCCTAACACACTAAAATTCTAAATAAATCAAAATGTTATATGGTAATATTTAGAGTAATAATGCCAATAAATAGGCGCAAAGTAAGTTCAAGGTCGATGCGCGACAGTCAGCTGTTGTGTGGCGTGACTCATACACTCGCGCGCCTGAGTATTGACATTTCGTTGCACTTTTAAATGTAGGGTGATTTAGATAATATGCGTTTTGGGGATATCTTGTACTGATGTTGTTTATGGGGTAGTTTGTAGTTTTTAATGATAAATTTCGTATATAACGTTAATTTCACATACACAATACACTATTAAATTTTCCGGACGATAAGCGATTCCACCCAGTATATTGGTATATTGGTATCACACTTGGCATACATGGATCTCACAACTTTTTACGGTGGAAAAACTGAGCTGAGAATCCAAGTCTCGCACTTGGATTTTTTGACAGGATGTTTTTGATGGGACCTCACTTCTTTTTGTAGAGTACTACTTTTTTTCCTTTTCGGTACCTATAGTGACCTATCTACAACTATTATTCCATTATATACGGGTACAATGATTCATTAACATTAAATATAACTTTGTAATCCTATACATTTTTATGGGAAACTGGGGAGAAGTTATGAAATGTTTAATATTTCCTTTGATTTAGACACTAGACACCAATTATATTCTAAATTTAAAGGTTTCTATGTCTGCTATATTTCTATGTCTATGTACTTTATACTTTTGATGATCGGTCAGTCAGTGACAAAATTAGGAAAGTTTGACAAATTACAATTCTTAAACTACTCGTTCAAATTGAATGATATTTTAAATATACCGTGTTTACACAATGCCTGCTTAGTAACTGAAAATTCAGGCATCTTTTTTATCCACAAACGAAGTTATAAGGGTCGGTAAGTCGAAAAGTGCCTGAATAACTTCGAGAAAAGGATGGTACGGCCGTCCCGCCTTTTTGCTCGACTTGGGGGGGGGGGGCAGGGCCATGCCCCCAGATTACATTTTGCATAAGCATCGCCTTGGTCGTGGATGGGAGGAAGTTGTTTAACCGATAAAGAGCGTTTGCCAGTAACTTTTTGGCAAATGTAAGTCATTGAAATAAAACTATTATTTAGAAAGAAAGAAAAGAAAGAAAGAAAGGCACATTTATTTGTCACACAAGACAACGGACATACTCGATTAACAAAAAAATATACATACAATGAACATACATAACAAAAACAATAAAACACTAAACGAGAATTCACGTCGCATCGCTGTGACAAAGTAGGTGACCACTCAGCGCACATGTTGCACCGAGGCAGAAGCCACAGCGCAACGCTGATTTTCAGTGGTCACCTAGAGTGACATGCGAACGCCGGCCGGCGAATTTACATGTTAAATGTAAGTCACTTAGTTCTCCAACTCAAATTGGAGTCGATGTGAAGACCTAGATTCTTCACGGCGGTGCAGAAGTTGATTGGTGTTGTCTTAAACGTAATTGGTGTAAAAGTAGAGGTACTTACACTAGCCATTAGCCGCCGGCTGCCCACAACAATGACTTGACTTTTAGTGGGATTTAAAATAAGGCCAAAGTACTCCACAATTGTTACGAAAAATCGAGCTATTTGTTTGCTTCAGTGTTCATTGCATGCTCACTTAATAATAATTTGTGTTAGAGTTAAACAAAATATTGAGCAAAAAAAAACCACGATTGAGCAAAAACACGTGTATTGTATCGGGACCCCCGTTAATATACAGGGTATATCAAGACTGCTACCGAAAACGAAGCCGGGTGGTAGTTTAAGCAACTTCAGACACAATGCAACAGAAAAAATTGCAAAAAAAAGCGACAATTTTTTTTTGTTATTTTTTTCCTATGACCATATTTGGGTGGTAAATACATTTTTTCCTAAAATAATAGTGTATACCCTTTTATTTATAAATAATCTAAGGTATAAAAGTGTTTAAATTATTAGTTTAGCAAAAACTATGAATTTACCACCCAAAAATGACGATATTTAAAAAATCATAAAAAATAATTGTCGCGTTTCTTTGCGAAATTTTTAGTTGCAATGTGTTTGTAGTCACTAAAACTACCACCCGTCTTCGTTTTAGATAGCAGTCTTGAGATACCCGGTATATTTTTTTAATTTATATTATTTGTTGTTATAGCGGCAACGGAAATACATAATTTTTGCAACCTTTCAGCTTTCTAGCTATCACGGTTTATGAGCTACAGCCTGGTGGCCAGACAGACAGACAGACGACAACGGTACCCACTGACAGTTGTAAATCGCATTTTATAAAAAATAAAATTTTAACGGTCCCCTCTATATATATTCTAGAAGGTGCAATGTTTGTGAAGACTAATCCTCACCAATTTCTACGAATGGCTGATATTGTCACCCGCAATAGACGCGACAATAGTAGAGTTTGTTTACATAAATCCAAAACCACCTTAATGAACAATAGTATTTTTTGCTTGGCACCAAAAATATTTAATAAACTTCCTGTATCATGGAAAGAACAAAGTAATACAAGATTTAAAAATACTCTAAAACAATTTCTAATAAACAAAGCATACTATAATATTAATGAGTTCTTTAATGATAAAATTGAAAGCTGATATATTATACAGGGTATATCAAGACTGCTACCGAAAACGAAGCCGGGTGGTAGTTTAAGCGACTTCAGACACAATGCAACAGAAAAAGTTGCAAAAAAAAAACGAATTTTTTTTTTTTTTATTTTTTCCTATGACCATATTTGGGTGGTAAATACATTTTTTCCTAAAATATTAGTGTATAACCTTTTATTTATAAATAACCTAAGGTATAAAAGTGTTTAAATTATTATTTAAGCAAAAACTATGAATTTACCACCCAAAAGTAACGATATTTAAAAAATCATAAAAAATAATTGTCGCGTTTCTTTGCGAAATTTTTAGTTGCATTGTGTTTGTAGTCACTAAAACTACCACCCGGCTTCGTTTTCGGTAGCAGTCTTGAGATACCCGGTAATAATATTATTTGATTTTGTTGATTTCGTTTGATTGTTTTGTAAGATACCATAAAGTTAATTTATTATAATAAATATTTTTAAGAAAGTTTTAATCAGATAAGTAAGTGAAGAATTTATTGTTAATGTTTGTATAGATTTAGTTGTTACCCCTGAGATTATATACATGTCTAGATTGAGCAATGCCAACAAACGACGCGCCAAAAATGTCCCCACTTTTGTTGATATGTGTGAGTACCGGTCGTGTACTTATTGTAATCCAACTGACAAGGTGTGTGTGTTTAGGGATGCCTACTCCAGATTATTAACTGAACTTTTCTCCATTATTTGATAAACAAAGTAGGTAAAATAAAATAATTTCTTTATTTAAAGTAATTATACTATTAATTATATTTATTACGCATTTTAGTAAAAGCAATAAATACTTTAAATCAAAACCCATCTCCTGTTGTTTGTTTCGGAATATAATTAATTCTTAGGATTTATTGCCTGGGCTGCGTTATCTGATTTCTGTATTAATGTAAAATATAAATCATCATAAGAAAAATGTTCGGAACACACGGCTACGAATGGTCTTCATTTCGTTTCCGGAGTATAATGTCTCTCCAGCAATTTGCCACCAAGGAATCCGTAGGAAGCCTAAAAAATACATATTAGAAAGAACTAACAAAATTACTATAAAGTGCATGACGTCATGAGTTTCATTCATATTGTGTAGATAAGTTATTATTTGCTCATCAAATAATTAATACCATTCTTCTTATTATTCTTCTAATCGAAATATGATATAATGATATTTGTATTTTATCTCCCATAGTTTCACCAAATCTCCCTAGTAATAAATTGACAACACTGGCCAATGAAACTCATCCTCAAAATAACGAATTAAAAGTTCGTGTTTTCTTCAAATAATAGTGGTTTAACAACAAAGGTTACCGATGAAAAGTGATATTGGTGTTATTATACAGTTTTCCCACATAATTGCGATACAATAATTCGACAGCACAAACCGGCATAATTAATTATTTTTCGGGAGCACGTTATCCATATGTAGTTCAAATGACACTGACGTACGTGAGAAGCGAGTCTACCAAATTTGGTAGACTTTTTTTGGGCCGTGCCATGAGGTGTGATGTGTCATCTAGACATGTATATAATCTAAGTTGTTACCCATTATTTTATATTTGTACGCCTCTGTGGCTAAACATGACTGAATCTATGTTTTGTTATGTAACACCTTGCACGCTTATGTGTGTATGCTCATGTTCATACAAATAAAGCATCTTTATCTTTATCTTTAACGGAGGCTTAGTTATAGGGTTCGGTTTTTCTGTTTTAGATACGGAACGCTAAAAACGTAATGAAGATTTAGATAATAAAAGTTTACGTTTTTCTTTTGATTCTTGGATAATATCGCGTGTAATGATGTTTGAGTACTTACCGATGATATGAAATACCTCCGTTTATTACGTCCATATTGTTACTTGCTTTTCTGCACTTTACAATCGCCATAAAAGGCATATTGATATTTTTATGAGTACTTTTTTGTCGCAAACGTACGGACCGGAGGTCGGAGCGTACGGTACTGAGTGTGCATTTTAACGACTGTGCTATATTTATGAAAAGTTGTGGCACACGTCCCACGCCTCCTCGTCTCTTATATCTCGATATTATATTTGTGTGATAACACCACCACCTACCGCTGACGTCAGCGCCAGGGTTGTAAAGGCTAATAATCGGTATCCTATCGAGTCATACGAGAGTTTCATACAAGTTCAGATTTGGGAATTACCCAAGAGTCGCGCACGACGACGAATTCGGCGTGCGAGCCCTGTCGGTGCGGCGGCACCACGCCCCACACGCGCTCGCCCTCGCGCAGCCGCGCCGCCGCGCCCGCGCGCTCCACCACGCCCGCGAAGTCGCGCCCCCCCACCAGCGGGAACTCCACGCCCTCGCCGCCCTCCAGCGCGCGCAGCGTGTTGAGCACGCGCGCGCCGTAGCCGCCCAGCATGGCCACGTCGATGGGGTTGAGCGAGGCGGCGCGCACGCGCACCAGCACCTCGTCGGGCGCGCGCAGCGGCGGCACGCGCGCCTCCTCCAGACGCAACTCCGCCGCCGCGCCGTACGCGTGCACGCGCCACGCGCGCATGCGCACTGCCGCGCGAGCCGCCGCGCCGGCGCCACTCACCGACCGCCGCAACTGAGGCGCCGACATGCTACAGCTCTACGTCACCACACCTGTAACCGATTTATTAAGTGATCAAAAATGAGTTTTATTTTACGAGACCATATTATAATATACATGGTGGAATCGCTTATCGTCCGGAAAATTTAATAGTGTATTGTGTATGTGAAATTAACGTTATATACGAGATTTATCATTTAAAACTACAAACAACCCCATAAACAACATCAGTACAAGATATTTCCAAAACACATATTATCTAAATCACCCTACACTTAAAAGTGCAACGACATGTCAATACTCAGGCGCGCGCTTGTATGAGTCACGCCACACAACAGCTGACTGTCGCGCAGCGACCTTGAACTTACTTTGCGCCTATTTATCGGTATTATTACTATAAATATTACCATATGACATTTTGATTTATTTAGAATTTTAGTGTGTTAGGATCATTTAAGTAAATGTAGTTGTTGGTAAGTTGTTAAGATTTACATTATTATTTTCATAACGTACCTACTATCTTAGAAAAAGCTGCATATGTTTTTATTTAAACGTTTTAATAATGTCGAGAATAGACGACTTCGCTGTCGAAGGTCACGGTTTCTTGCATGATTAGGAAGTCTGAACTTACCATGATCGAGTAGCCTCGGATAAGTCGTTAAAATAGTTCTTGTGCTAGGAACTCGTGGATTCATCATTCATGATACCATTCCTACGCAAAGACTGCAGATGTTCTGGATCTGCATACATCCTTCTTGCATGACCCAAGTTTTCATTGGATCGAACATAGCATGTCATTATTGTCACATGCTCACTGTTCGTGTAATCACTCATTTTGACCGCAAGAAACTAACCAATAACCAAAATAATTTCGTACAACGTCACTCGGTACCGAATTTCGCACGACTGAGGAAGTGGCAAGATCCCTAGAAGGTGTCGGCGGCGCGGGAGCGGGCGGCGCGGCGCGGCGCGGCGCGGCGGCACGCTTTGTACTTGCGCTTGCGGCGGCGCGGCGGTGAGGGCGGCGCGATCAAAGGATTTTATTACTTAGATTTAGAAGTTTCTACTCGAATTCATATTGTATAAAGTAGGGTAACAATAATGTGTATTTATGAAGATTTTTTTCATTTATGTCATCTTTCTCTAAACAACGTTGTTTTATGAATAACTTATTCTAAATTAGTAACTAGTAGTGGTAAATTAATTTTACACTACATAAACAAAAACATAAAAAAATTAAAATAAGTATGCCAAAGTGTTCTAAATCATGTACTTGCCATGCACAATTTTTTTCGTGACGACAAGCGATTCCACCCAGTATAGTATATGTTGAAAATAAAACCCATTGTTAATTATTTTACATACAACATACGCACTTTGAGGACAGACGAGAAGATTGTCGAACTGAAAGAAGAATTGAGCGGGTTACACTGGGATATTCTGGGGTTATCGGTCCGAAGAATCGGGGAAGATACGATAACCCTGAAGTCTGGTAACCTGCTCTTCTACCGGGAGAACGACCAACAGTCCCGAGGAGGTGTCGGATTTCTCGTCCACAGGTCTCTCATCAACAACATCGTATCCATCGGAAGTGTGTCGAGCAGGGTAGTATACCTTATACTCAGAATATCAAAAAGATATTCGTTGAAGGTCATACAGGTATACGCGCCGACCTCGACACACCCAGATGAAGAAGTAGAGGAGATGTATGAGGACATAAGTCGGGCCATACAAACTTCCAAAACCTACTTCAATGTTGTTATGGGGGACTTCAACGCAAAGTTGGGCAAGAGAAGCGATGCAGAGTTGAAAGTGGGGCAATTAGGACATGGGCAACGGAACCTCAGGGGTCAGAGGCTGGCCGACTTTCTGGTAAAAGAGGAACTCCGTCGAATTATAGACCCATTTCTGTACTACCGGCTCTTAGCAAAATCTTCGAAAAGCTTTTACTTAATCAAATGCTAGCACATTTTGATGAAAATAAGTTAATACATAGGAATCAATTTGGTTTCACAAAGGGTCGCTCAACTCAAGATGCCGGGACATCACTAATCACGTCGGTTTTAGAAGCCTGGGAGGCATCTCAAGATGCTCTAGGAGTTTTTTGTGATCTCTCCAAGGCTTTCGACTGTGTTGACCACCAAACACTTATTATGAAGCTAAGGTACTACGGAATCAGTGATACGTCACTTGATCTCGTAATGTCTTACTTGTCGGGTCGTGAACAAAAGGTTTCTTTGGACGGGCTCACTTCGGTAGGATCAAAAGTTAAAATTGGGGTTCCGCAGGGCTCCATTCTGGGCCCCTTTTTATTCTTAGTCTACATAAATGATCTTCCTTGCATGGTTCAGAAGTGGTCAGACATAGTTTTATTCGCTGACGACACCTCTATAATATTTAAAGTTAATCGGAAAGACGATAATCTAGATACACCTAACAATATTCTTAATTTAATTTCGGATTGGTTTTCTGCTAATAATCTACTATTAAATGCTAGTAAGACTAAATGCGTCCGTTTTGCTTTACCGAACGTGACAAGCGTAAACACGCGTATCGAATTAAATTCAGAAATTCTAAATTTAGCTAATTCCACAATTTTTTTAGGGATCACTCTAGATAAAAAATTACAATGGGGTCCACAAATTGAGAGATTATCAGCTAAACTTAGCAGCGCAGCGTTCGCGGTCCGAAAAATAAGACAACTAACTGACGTTGCAACGGCTAGATTGGTATATTTTGCTTATTTTCATAGTATAATGTCATACGGCATTATTTTATGGGGATCAGCGGCTGATATCGAATCGATATTCATCTTACAAAAAAGAGCAGTCCGTGCTATTTATAATCTAGGAAGCCGCGATTCTTTGCGATCTGTTTTTAAAGAAAGCAATATACTAACCGTGTCATCTGAATACATCTTTCAGAATATAATGCACGTTCGTAAAAATATTAATAAGTTTTATAAGGTCAGTGACACCCACACCATTAATACGCGGAATAAAAATAAACTAGCAATACCCTCGTTTAGACTAGAAAAGTCAAAAAAATCTTTCTTGGGTAGTTGTATTAAATTTTATAATAAACTTCCCAATAGGATAACGCAGCTACCGGACAAACTATTTAGGGTCCATATTAAAAACAAACTTATGACTAGGGGTTATTATAATATTAAGGAATATATTGAGGATAAAAAAGCCTGGGATTAGGTGTTCTCTTGCACATTGCGACCTCCTGGGGCCCTGAACTATTCGCTTATTACACCACCTAATTTAAATAATTAAAAATATCTAAAATTGTGAACTCAAAAATTAAGCTATATACAATCAAATAAATCAATTAAATTATATGACGACCGATCGAAAAAATCATATAAAAATAATAATTAATATGGCAAATCCTTGTAAGACAAGTCACAAATACTTATTTTAGTAAATTGACCAAAACCAAGCCCACTGAGTTTGACTCGCTGGATCTACTCAGAAATGGGTCGCGCCGCGTAGTATCCAGTGGTAAAGTAAAGCCCGCTGAGTTTGTTCGCCGGGTCTTCTCAGTCAGGGCCGCGTTGGATCCGGCAGTAAGCCTAAACATACGGGACGTATCGGAAATACTTATGGTCGTTGTCTTAAGTTGGACCCAAAACAAGCCCACTGAGTCTTAGTCGCTGGATATACTCAGGACTGGGTCGCGTCGCGTAGTTCCAGTGGTAGTGTAAGCCCACTGAGTTTGTTTCGCCGGGTCTTCTCAGGAAGGGCCGCGTTGGATCCGGTGGTAACTATAAACCGCTACGCACCGTTGTAATATTTATGGTCCACAAATAATATAATTTAATTTGACTAACGTAAATAATGTATTTCTTTGACAAATAAATTACTATAAAGTAAAAACTAATACTTTAAATAAAATATGAATAAAAACTAAATAAATTAAAAAACTAATCATAAATTATAAATAAAAATAAAATTAATTTAAAAATAAATAAAATTAATAAATAAATTGATAAAAGCAAGAAATTAAAATAAGTAATAATAAGCATAGGAAATATATTGTAAATAGAGATTAAGTTCTATGTGTATTGACTTGTCATAAGAGCTCCTTAATTGCCTACGTGATCAATAAATACATTTCATTTCATTTCATTTCATTTCATTTCATTTCAAATACATTTCATTTCATTTCATTTCACTCTTCGCGATGAACTCTTTTTTCTAGAAGCTGCCTCACAGGAAATGGACCTGGCTGAGTTCTACGAGAAATGAGATAGATTTCATCTTGTCGACGAATAGACGGATGTTCAGTGATGTCGCTGTGATCAACAGGGTGAAAACCAGTAGTGATCACGGAATGGTTAGGGGCACATTGAATATCAACGTCCAATTAAAAAGGCGTCGCTTGATGAAGTCTAAGTTCCGACCTACTCGCGCCCATATCCAAAACCCCGAGAGCTTTCAACTCGAGTTGACAAATCGCTTTGATTGTCTAAAAGAAAACCTTGCAGTGGACGAGTTAAACAGCGGTTTGGTAGAAGCTGTCCATACGGTGGCATCTAAGTATTTTAGACCTCGCCGTAGAGATAGACCACAAAAACTCTCGATCCAGACTCTTGACCTCATGGCCAAACGTCGATCTTTGACGCTGCAGTCTTCCGTTGACACCGAAGCATATTGGCGGCTCAATAGACGGATCTGGAAGTCCTTGCGACACGATGTCCGTGATCACAATACCGTGAGCATTCAGGAGACAATTGAGCGGAACGGAGGCTCCAAAGTGTTCGCAAGAGACTTGTCTATTGGGCAAAGCCAGTTGTCTAGGCAGAAAACGGACGATAGCCGCGTGGTATCGACAAGGGCAGAGGTATTAAGAGAGATCGAGAGGTTCTACGGACAGCTTTATACCTCGGTTGCCGAACCTACTGTTAGCTCGGCCGAAGACCCGAGAGCCGAGTTAATCCGACACTTTAGCAATGATATCCCGGACATCAGCCTGTTTGAGATTGAGATGGCCCTCAAACAACTTAAAAACAACAAGGCGCCGGTTGAGGATGGAATCACTTCAGAGCTTCTGAAAGCGGGCGGAACGCCGATACTGAAAGTCCTTCAGAGGCTCTTCAATTCCGTTCTCCTCGAGGGCTCAACGCCGGAGGCATGGAGCAAGAGCGTGGTGGTACTGTTCTTCAAAAAAGGTGATAACACTTTGCTGAAGAACTACAGGCCCATCTCGCTTCTGAGCCATGTCTATAAGTTGTTTTCGAGGGTCATTACAAATCGTCTCGAAGGCAGGTTTGATGACTTCCAGCCTCCCGAACAAGCCGGTTTCTGAAAAGGCTTTAGTACCATAGACCATATTCATACGCTACGGCAGGTTATACAAAAAAAATGGTTGCCTGTAAAGTCGGTTTTACGGGCGAAGATTTTACGTGACAACGTCTTTTTCTCGGTAGAATATTTATTGATATGAATATAATTAAATTGCACAATAGGAACAAGGAATTGAATGAAAATAAGAATTGCACAAATTTTAACTATAGAAATATATTTTGTTTACTAAAACATTGTACATGTAATGACGAATCTAAGCACTCCATATTTTCACTACAGACACAGCTGACGATACTTTAACCACACGTGTGAACTTGTATTGTGACGCTTTCTTGTTTTTCCAACGCCAAGAACGTTCGAGAAAGACAAAGACAGAGACACAAGCATGCGCCGATTCAATGCGCCTAATTCTCTAGTGCTGCGCGCGCACCGTTACGTTACCGGGCGTTACACTTTTTCATAAGTGACTCCCAGCCGCAACCTAATTTAAGACGTTGTCACGTCAATAAGAAAAATCGTATTTTGCCTGCTCTCGATTGTCGAGCTCGTCAAGACGATTCCTCTGACTCCAAACACGGGGGGTTTACTTTAAGAAATGACGGAGTTATGCCTGGACAAATATTTTAGGGGAGAGAGGGAGGAATTTGGGGATTTGGTTGGGGCCAATCTGTAGAGCTCACCGAGCCGGTTCCAAAGATACCAAACTCGGTGGGTCTACGATCTATATTGGCCGAGACAGGATTGGGGGGGGGTGAGGTAAATTTTCGGGGTGGGGGTAAGGGAGGGGGGGGGGGGGGGGGAGGAAGGTTTCGTGGGGAGGCTAACTTAAATTAATTTTTTGGAGGTAAAATATTTTTTTTTGGGGTGTAATTTTTTGCGTAATTTGGGATTTCTGGCGGGGTCAATTTGTAGCCCTCACCAAGACGGTTCCGAGGATACCAAACTCGGTGGGTCTACGACCTATGTTGGCCGAGATAGGATTGGGGGGGTGAGGTAAATTTTCGGGGTGGGGGTAGGGGAGGGGGGGGGTAGGTTTCGTGGGGAGGCTAATAGGCACTATTTCGGAATAAGGGTGGGGGAAGGCAGGGGGGGGGGGCTATGGGACAATTTTGGAAAAAGTGGGTGAAACTGAAGAATAATTCTCTAGTGCTGCGCGCGCACCGTTACGTTACCGGGCGTTACACTTTTTCATAAGTGACTCCCAGCCGCAACCTAATTTAAGACGTTGTCACGTCAAAACAGAGGAGTATAACTTGCCGCTTTGTTTAACGTTTGTGGACTATGAGAAAGCCTTTGATTCGATCAAGACCTGGGCTGTGCTACAGTCTCTTCAGCGGTGCCACATAGACTATCTGTACATCGAAGTGTTGAGGTGTATATACAACAACGCCACCATGTCGGTCCGAGTACAGGATCAGAGCACGAAGGCTATTCTACTACAGAGAGGCGTGAGACAGGGAAATGTCATATCTTCGAAACTGTTCACTGCCGCGCTGGAAAATGCCTTCAAGCTCTTGCAGTGGAAAGGATTCGGCATCAACATCAACGGCGAGTCTATTACTCACCTTCGATTTGCCGACGATGTTGTAGTCTTGGCAGAATCGCTGGAAGACCTTAGCACTATGTTCGAAGACCTTAACCCTTTCAATGCGGCAACAAATTTTGCTCCCGCTGCCCAGATGCGGCATACTTCTTAACGTGAACGCCGATCGGCGTGAGCCGCCCCTGACGGACCAAAAATAAAACGCCAATCGGCGTTTTCAGCACTTCGTTATGAATTTCAATTTATTCATTTCGAATTCATTGGATTGCTCCAGTAGTACGCTATAATGATTGCAATAAGGACTGTTTTTAGTAAGTAGCAGAATTAATTTAATTAATTTAGCCAGTTTTATATGACATTCGTGAAGATTCGTTGATAGAAATTTGAGAAAAGGAATTTCTGCAGTTTTTTTTTATAGATTATGGATTTATATAGTGAGTAATTTCTCTTTATTTGATAAGTATTTCCATTGTGCTCTCCCGTGTCACAAACATCCTTTTTTAAAGCATAAAAAATATATTTATTTATTTAATCCTTTTTTGCACACAGAAATACTAAAAAGATATTACACAATAAAAATAATAGTACAAGTGGCGGCCTTATCACACTAGGTAATTTCTTACAGGCAACCATGGGATGGATATATTAACAGGAGATAGAAAGGGCAGTCTAAAGTGTAAATGAAATAATAATAATCTACAATTAATAATTAAAATAAAAATATAACATAATCACACTAATAATACATATATATACCTATCATAAAAATATACCAAAATAAGAATGGACAAATTATCTCAGCTACAATCTTATTGTGAGAGGAAATGTAGTTTGACCTTTCTTTTAAATGACGACAGTGTTTCAGCCCGTCGCAACTCAACTGGAAGTGAATTCCACAGTCGGACAGCTGGGACAGTAAATGATTTGTCCATGAATACTGTGGAGTGCAAGCAGTGGCGTAACTAGCCCATCGGGGGCCCGTGGCAAAATTCATCTAATGGGGCCCTTCGTAAATGTAAAAATACTTGACGTTGTAATTTCGTTTTTATAAGTAATCAAGTAAAGTTTGTTAAGTCTACATAAGTATACGTAGAAACGCGATTATAGTTAGTGTATTAACTTTTGTCGTATTAATATCTTGAGGAAAGGACAAATAAATGTGCGAAAGTATTAAATATCCTTTTTTTGGGCTTTTTGTTTAGCAAAACTGTCAATGATGTCATCAAAGTTTAAATTACGAGTTAAAGAATTTTCCACGGATAGAATTAGCGAGTGGCGTAGCTTTTCTTCTACCATAGGAATTCTAAAATAAGTTTAACGATTAACTTCACTTTCGAAAACGTTCACTCCGTACTAGCCGCAGTCACAGGAATTGTTAGAAATTATTTAAATGAAGTACGCACCTATAGGAAGCTAAAGGCAAAAAAAAAGGCCTAATAACTTTCAGAGCTATGTCTGTCACCTCTTTCCAATTTTTTTGTTTAAGAGAGAGCCCGAGCATTGCATGTTGAGCGACAATACTCAACGTCTACTAGCGTTATAGATTAGCTCCACAGTTAGTGGCCAAGTCTCAGCTCCGGACGTTATTACAGGGAGGCCGTACTGGTAGAACATTTTTGCTTTCATGCTCTGTCATATATCCAACGAAAATATGTGGTACAACTTCCTAAACGCTGTCCAGCCCAAGTCGATTCCCCTGTCGGCTTCCTTTAAAAAGTTGTATCTACCCAACTGCATTAATTTCTCCAGGTAGACATATTCGTTGACAACTTCGAGAGCCATGCCGTGGACGATAACTGGTCCCGGATCGACAAATTCATTAGACATGACTTTCATCTTATCGAGGTTCATACGGAGAACAGCTATTAGTTTATAGGCTTCATTTAGGCTGTGCAGGAAATTTAAAAATCTGTAGGGCTAATCCACAAGTTCAAGTCCCTCAACGTTCTATGGAAAGAGCTATGCTATGAGTGTCTTTAAAGGCCAACATTCGGAATTAAGTGAATTGTCAAAGAATCGTGGTGACCGACATCATAACTCTTATGTCGCAGAAAAGATAAACGCTGGAGTAAGCTAGTTCTGAAGTAGACACCGCTGACCGCGTCTTGGGAAACGTAGCACAGGACGCTGGCTGTGCAGATGGCGGGACAACTTTCACAAGTTGTCAGCAGCGACTGGATACACAAAGCAGTAGACCAGGCTCATTGCCGTACCTTGATAAAGACCTGTTTCCAGCAGTAGACTAAGACTTCATTCTATGCGTGCTCGTCATAATCATCTGCCTATTACAGTCCATTACTGGACATAGGCCTCACCCAAGGTACGCTACAAAGCTTGGTCTGCTGCTTTATGCATCCAGTCGCTGCCGGACCTCTTGTGCAAGTTATCCGTTATCTAGTCACAGTGCGTGACACTACGTTTGCCAAGACGCGGTCTCCAGTCCAGTACACGCTTACTCTAGCGGTTATCCGTTCTGTGACATAATATGTGGCTAGTCCCTTTCGAGTTCAACCTACAACTGTCAGAGTACTTGTACTTCAACAGCCCTAAAACGCGATTTCTTCAAAATTTTGACACCATGTAGTATAATAATAATAATAATAATAATAAGCCCCCTAAATTCCAACCATACGTCCGAGTCGAACACCTGACTCACGTGGGGGGCGGATACGTGATGATAATTACAACTATTACATACTGACTAAATTAGATACTGACACTAAATCTTACTTAACCTGCTTACATCAAAAATTTAAAGAACAGTTTCCCAATGTACAAGTAAGTAAACAGAGGATCGGTGATCAACGCAGAGCAATAATCCGGAATAACCTTCTTCCTAGCGATAAAATAAATCAAATAAGATTAGAAGTAGAAAAATATTTAAACCAATACCCACCTATTACCTCTTCCCAAACAATAACTGGAAAAAGAATGAAATGGGCCACCGAAAATAATGAAACGATAATAAAGCTATATTATAGGATTACAGAATTAGAAACGAATAAAACCGCATACAGAAAACGTTTACACCAACAATTTCCAGGGTGATCTTCTAAGGTGGTTTACTTCTTATATACTCAATAGGAGTCAAGCAGTAGCTGTTAAAAATTATATTTCTTCCTGGGTTCATGTACCAAGTGGTGTTCCGCAAGGTTCTCTACTAGGTCCATTATTGTTCATAATTTATATTAATGATATCCACTTTTGCTTGAAATCATCTTCATTACTATGTTTTGCAGATGACATGAAAATCTACACTTCAGTTTCATCTTTTGAAGACATAGCTGCTCTTCAGAATGATTTAAACCGCCTTGAAGATTACTGCTATCGAAATAAACTTGATCTCAATCCGTCTAAGTGTTCTTTGGTGACTTTCACGAGAAAAAACGCAATAATACCTTCATCTTACTCACTGAACGGTGAAACGCTTCCTAAAGTAACTTCAATTCGAGATCTTGGTGTAATCCATGATTCCAAGCTTACATTTAATGAACATATTGACCAAATAACAATAAAAGCTTTAAAACTACTTGGATTCATTACCCGCCTTTCAAAGTCTTTTAATGACATTAAAACACTAAAAATTTTATATTGTACTTTTGTACGAAGCCAGTTAGAATATGCATCGCATATATGGAATCCATGGTACAACAAGCCTATTGACCGTATTGAGTGTATTCAAAAGAAATTTATCAAGTATCTTTGTTTTCGCACTATGATCCCTTATAGTAACTCCAAGTATTTTGATCTATGTAGGAAATTCCATCTCTTACCATTGATAAAACAACGCGAAATTGCGGACCTTACTTTAATTTTAAAAATATTTTCAACCATTGATTGTCCAGATCTATTAAATAAATTCCGGTTACATGTTCCCTTTAAAACCACTAGGCATCATCAAACATTTTCTACGTTCAATGCATGTACGAAATATAGGCAATATTCTTTTGTTGTGAGAGCAAGTAAAAACTTTAATAAATTAAGTGATCAATTTAATATAGATTTATTTCATACTAGTATAAGTGCGGCAAGAGGGCGGTTGGCTAATAATTTTTTCAACTAGTAGCAGTGTCTTTGTAAATTTTTGTTTTTTTAATGTTCGTTGATATCTTTAGTATTTATCACTCTTCATTAGAACTATCAAGTTTCTAATATCTAATATTGTATTCAGTATCTAGTTTTAATATTACTTAATATTTTGCTACCTTTGTTTGCTTGCGTGGAATGTTGTATATTATATGTATTAGCATATAATATACAATATATATTGTATATTATATTATATCTCCGGGCACATAGCGCGGAGATCTGATGACCGATGGGATCGGAAAGTACTCGAATGGAGGCCGCGTAGCGGAAAGCGCAGCGTAGGACGTCCACCAACAAGATGGTCCGACGACCTGGTAAAGGTCGCGGGACGTCGCTGGACACAGGCTGCCTCCAACAGGTCTCTGTGGAAATCATTGGGGGAGGCCTATGTTCAGCAGTGGACTTCCTTTGGCTGATGGATGGATGATATGTATTAGTCGTGTAGATCCTTAAATGGCTTAAGCTGCTTTTTATAACCATATATTTTATTGTATTGTGTAGCTGTGGATCCTCCTAATGTAAAAATAAAATAAAATAAATAAATAAATAAATTTACTAACATATTTCCAGAACTCTCTCATTTGAGTGAGCAAAGAATTGCAGATCAAAAACGAGCCATAATAGCCAATAATTTAATCAAGCAGGACAGACTAGACGTCATTAAACAAGAAGTTGCCGATGAACTAAGGAATACTCTCGTAAATAAAGATAATTCTTGTTTTGTTGTTTCACTTATTGAAACAGGAAGAGAATCAAATGTAAATGCTTCTATATTACTGACTGAAATACAAGATAACATAAATAACAATTTTATACCGGGCACATTAATTCAAACCACAGAAGCAGAAAATACATTTAAGGAGGTGTTAAATTTTTATGGCAACACCAACCCAGAAAAACGTGCTTACATACCAAAACAGAAAACTTCAAAAAAATTAAGCCTATTAATTAATCACATAGATACCGTTATACTCCCCCAGTATGTTAATGCTGGCACGGATTTTAATACACTTCAAACCGTAATTTATTGTGCAGCATTGACTGTTGCTAAAATAAATGGAACTAAATTAACCATACCCCCATCAGAGAGACGACAGCAACTTAGTCCAAAACCTTCTTGGCAAAAGAGATTAGAAAGAAAAATAGATTTAAGAGCAAAAATAGGCAGATTAACGGAATATAAAAATGGAGCTAGAAGTAAAAAAATTATAAAACATGTTAATAATATATTAAATCAATATAAAATACACACAGCACATGAAGAACCGAACACAAATTTAGCACAATATTTAGATACTCTCAAACAGAAACTTACATTAACAAGTAGCCGCCTCAGACGATACACAGCATGCACACTCAGAAAAACGCAAAATAATCAATTTAATATTAATGAAAAGAAATTTTATAGTAATTTAAGTAAAAATACCACTATTTCTGCAGGGTACAGTAATCATACACAAAATACAATTACGAACACTCATGAATTTAGACAGTTTTGGAGCAACATATGGGAAAAACCAGCTAATTATAATAATGAAGCAGAATGGATAAAATCTGAGGAAAGTAATCATCTATACTCGGAAATGGAATCCGAGATCAAAAATGTAAACAAAAGTGTTACCACTACAATAAAATAATTTGTCATGGTAGTTTGTTCACAACCGTTAAAAAAACAGGTTGGAATTATTCTCATTCGTTAAATAAGTATAAAACAAAGCCAAATAAAAATTATTTGGTATAATATTTACATAAACTACAATTTCAACTACTTTTTTAAGTATGTAAAAAAATTGGTACGAAAATATTTTATGCTACAGGTATTATGCAGAAATTCGTAACCTTAGGCCACTGAAATAAAACTTTTTTTAAATTTCGTCTCCTTAACTACAAATACGTCGCTTTGACGCCCGCGACACCTCCCTTTAGTTGATTTATTTGCTTAACTTGATGAATGTATATCATGTGATAAAGTTAAAACGCCGTGAAGCTGGTTTCACGTTTTCTGTTAAGTTTTTGTTCTATTTTGTTCCTAAGATTTCTGGCGCTCGTGTTCCTAGCCGAACGCACTATGGTCTTTGAAAATCACTGTGAGTTAAACCCATTAGAATTTGTTTGGGCCCAAGTCAAGGGTCACGTCGAAAGGCATAATAAAACATTCAAAATGTTCAAAAATAAATATAAATAAATAAAACATAGTACTCGCAACATTTGAATCTATTCACTCATCAAATTATACCCAATATGTTTTTGAGAAAATGTTTCATAACCCTGAAATGTCACTTTTACAATGACATTTGTTTGTTTACATTTTTGATCTCGAATTCGATTTCCGAGTATAAATAAGGAACCTATGGTGTACAGTTGTATCCCTTCTGAAGTCTTTCATCATGTTTTACGTTCTTCGCATAATTGGAAAGCCCCTGGATCTGACAAAATACATAACTTCTGGTACAATAAATTTGCCCACATCCATCCTTTTTTATACAACCATATTAACAATTTTATTAAAAATCCTGACTCTATGCCTCCTTATATAACTTCAGGAACTACTTATATGCTGCCTAAAGACCCGAAAGATTTAAGTAACCCAAGTAAATATAGACCTATCACGTGCCTACAAACAATTTATAAAATAATAACAGCGTGTATATCACAGCTTATTTACGATCACATAGAAACTAACAGCATACTCACAGAACAACAGAAGGGATGTAGAAAATTCAGCCAGGGGTGTAAAGAACAGCTCACTATAGATGCAATAATTCTTAAACAGGTGCAACAGAAAAAGAAGAATTTGTATAGTACATATATTGATCACAGAAAAGCATATGACTCAGTACCCCATGCATGGCTTACCAAGGTATTACACATTTACAGAATTCACGCTGACATATGCTCTTTTTTAAGTAAAGCAATGAGCAACTGGACAACAAGCCTACGCATACAGGTAGAACCAATGAACACTATTCAATCAGAGCCCATAAAATTACAGCGCGGTATTTTTCAAGGAGACGCACTTAGTCCATTGTGGTTTTGTCTTGCTTTGAACCCCTTATCTAATATGTTAAATTCTACCAAAATGGGATACGCTTTGGGTCAGATACAATGTGAAACGGATACAATAGTAGACTTCAACCTTAATCATTTGTTATATATGGATGACATCAAAATTTACGGTTCCTCCGAAATAGAATTAGATCACTTAGTCAACATTACAGAGACATTTTCACGAGACATTTCTATGGAGTTCGGAGTAGAAAAATGCAAGACAAATTGCGTCAAGGCAGGACAAAACCACCATTATCAGTACCATTTACAAGATGGGGGTACAGTTGATCCAATTTGCCAAACAGATGGCTATAAATATCTCGGGTATCAACAGTCTAAATTAATTCACCACAGAGATACAACCAATATTTCCATAATAAAGCAGAGAAATCTATACTTCACCAGGCGATTAATAGGCAGGATAGAAAACTCACGCCACTTAACCTTCAAGATAATAACCAGCAAAAAAATGAATTGCAAACCGACCAAAAATTACATTATAACTCAGTGGGCCCTGAAGTCTCTACATGGAAGATATTACTACCAAGAACTGAGCCAGTCAAACGTCGATAAACAGGCATCGAACGAATGGCTCAGACGAGGTGAACTCTTCCCAGAGACCGAGGGGTTCATGATAGCCATCCAAGACCAGGTAATTGAAACACGAAATTACAGAAAACACATAATGAAAATAGCTAACCAGGTAGACTTATGCAGAAGATGCAATAGTAGTTCAGAAACTATACAACATATTACTGGTGCCTGTAAATCAATAGCCCAAACTGACTACAAATACAGACACGATCAGGTTGCAAATATTATACACCAAAAACTAGCTGTAAAATATAAATTAGTAGTACCACCTAAAAAACCTATACCCTATTATAAATATACCCCAGAAACATTTCTAGAAAACGCCAATCATAAAGTTTATTTTGACAGAGCAATTTTAACCGATAAAACAGTACACTTTAATAGACCGGACATTACATTAATTGATAAAATAAATAAAACTGCCGCCATAATAGATATTGCCATACCTAACACCCACAATTTGTAAAATACAATATCGGAAAAACTTACAAAATACATAGACCTAAAAGATGAAATCGCGCGCATGTGGCAGTTAAAGAAGGTCACCATAGTACCAGTAGTAGTCTCCACCACGGGAGTAATTCCCAAACAGTTGTTCCAGTCTTTAGGCTTGTTACATATTGACCACCCCTAGATATCGCTGACTTGCAATTATGCTATTTGCCAATATCCAAGTTAGCAACGGAAGGATCGCCGACGCAGCGGAACGTGTATCGACCACGAGCCGCCGACTCAGCGCCTCGTGCCCCGCACCGACGTCATCGGAAGCGGACACCAAAGCCTTCGCCCCTCAGGCCACCGTCACTTCTGGGTCTCGCATCGACCAGTAGACATCTAGATTAATTAGTTATAATTTTGTGATTTTTATATTTTAAATAAATTAATTATATTTTAAAATTGCATTTTTTTGCAACCTCGGGTCGCGCTCGACATAATTGGCGCAGTCGGTAGGATACCCGAAATATCACGTATATCGCAAACCACCGCGCGCGTGCGATCGGGTATTGAAGAATCTTCGCGAGCAGCTTCCTGAGGTTATCAAGAAATCGATCTCGCAGAAACCAAGATGCAAATGTAAGTACTTTAGTTTCTATCTAGAGTTGCTTCCTTTTAATCCTAAGTCATTTCCAAATATCCAAAATTTTCCATCCAAGGCAAAATCGGATTTCTAGGTTAGGTAATAGTAGTCGTAGTTTTTACAAGACGCAAGTAGGAATTTAGATTCGGACACGATGGTAGATCAAATTTATAAAGCGCTCCGCTTGCTTCCCGAATTTGATGGTAACCCTAACGTGCTCACAAGATTTATTCGTCTATGTGATCAGTTAGTGGAGGAATATGCAAGTGAGGAGGCTGGTAAGAAGTTAAGTAATTTAGCATTATTAAATGGCATTTTAAATAAAGTAACAGGGCCCGCCGCGCGCCTTATTAATTCAAACGGTGTACCAGAGACCTGGGATGGCATTCGATCTGCCTTAGTTAATAATTTTGCTGATCAACGAGACGAAACATCTCTGTATAATGATCTTGCGTTACTGAACCAAGGCCCGGCAAGTCCCCAAGAATTTTACGAACAGTGTCAGAACCTATTTAGTACCATTATGACCTATGTCAGTCAGCATGAAACGGTCCCGAGTACCATTGAGTCAAAACGAAATTTGTATAAGAAGCTAACGCTTCAGTCATACTTACGGGGTCTGCGCGACCCTTTGGGATCTCGAATCCGTTGCATGCGCCCTGATACGATTGAAAAAGCTTTAGAGTTTGTGCACGAAGAGGTTAATACTTTATATATGCAGCAACGCAACGAGCACATGCCTGACAAAAGGCATCAGCCCCAGGTTAGTCAACCTCAATTTCAATACGGTGTTAGATCATCCCCTATTGTCAATCCACCCCCGCGACCGTTAGTGACGCAACCACCTAGACCTTTTAATATGCCCAGTCAATTTCGTCAATTTTCCGCGCAGCCGCATAAACCGGTTCCACTATGGAAACCGAATGTTCCTCAACCGAGAGGACCTACACGGACGCAACAAATGTTTGGTGCGCCACCCCCAAACTATAGGCCTGCGAGTAACATCTTTAAATTACCGCCGCGAAACGTAGCGCCCGCCGGTCCTACACCTATGAGTGGTGTGAGTCATTTTGTGACGAAACCATTCCCGCGTCAGCCTCATGACTGGAGTAGATCAGGTAACCCTCCACCTTCGAATTATTTTAAGACTAGGGAGATGAACTTTACAGAATTTTACGAACCGACAAACTATGACGACTATGAATATTATAGTGACTATCAACCAGACTATATTGAATACCCTGATTATGCTTGTGAATTTACATACGACCAACAACCGCACTATTCTGATAGTTGTAGTATTGAAGAAATACCGGTAGACACCCCTAAGGTTGAGAAGGAGGATTTTCAGAAAACCTCCAAATCAGACAAGTCAAAATCGAAATTAATTTACAGACACAACGACAATTACCGTATATAGAGATAATGGATCCCCGATCAGATTACTCATAGATACCGGCGCAAACCAGTCATTTATAAGCCCGGAATGTGTGCAACGTTTTTATTCACACATACCATGCAATTATGAACCTTTTGAAGTCACAAACATTCACGCTACAACACGAAATGAATATTCTATTACTGTACCGTGTTTCCAGGAAATAAATGAGCCAGACGATATTACTTTATTCATTTATAAATTTCACAACTATTTTGATGGCTTAATTGGACTAGATTTACTTGAAAAATGGGAATCCAATATTGACTTAAAGAATAAAATCTTAATTACTAAAAATTCCACTAATCCACTTTTAATGTATGATTCGCGTAACTGTAACTTGTACGAAGATATTATACCGGCCAACTCATGTAAGTTAGTTAAAGTTCCAATAAATTTTCATGACGGTGAGGCATTTATTCCGGAACAATTTATATCCAACTGTGTCATCGGAGACTGTGTTACTACGATTAAGCATAATCGTGGAATCATAGAAATTAAAAATCCAACCCGCCATGACTTAGTATTTTCAATGGATCGTCCTGTCGAAGCGCAACTATTTAATGTTCAGTGCACGCGTACCGAACAAGCATCGGATCGCGTTAGTCAGGTGTTGTCGCGATTGCGCACGGATCATTTAAATCCGGAGGAACGCGCAAACTTAGAAGCGCTTTGTTCTCGATATGCCGATGTATTCTATATAGAGGGCGAACCCTTAACTTTTACCAACCAAGTTAAGCATAGAATCAGAACAACTGACGAGGTTCCAGTTTACACTAAGAGCTATAGGTATCCGCATATTCTTAGGCAAGAGGTACACGATCAAATTCACAAAATGCTTGACCAGGGAATTATTCGACCATCTCATTCCGCGTGGAATTCACCTATTTGGGTCGTTCCTAAAAAGTTAGATGCATCCGGGGAAACGAAATGGCGAATTGTAGTTGACTTTAGGAAGTTGAATGACAAAACCATTGACGATAAATATCCTATTCCTAATATATCTGACGTATTTGACAAATTAGGTAATTGCCATTACTTTACTACATTAGATTTAGCAAGTGGGTTCCATCAAGTTGAGATGAGCCCAGAAGATATCTCAAAGACGGCATTCAATGTAGAGCACGTTCACTACGAGTTCTTACGTATGCCAATGGGCCTTAAAAACGCTCCATCTACGTTTCAGCGCGTAATGGACAACGTCCTTAGAGACCTGCAAAACGTTGTGTGTCTCGTGTATCTAGATGACATAATAGTCTTTAGCGTTTCATTACAAGAGCATATGGTCAATTTAGAAAAAGTTTTTAAAAGATTGAGAGACCCTAATTTTAAAGTACAAATGAATAAATCCGAATTCTTAAAACTAGAAACAGCTTATTTAGGGCACATTATAAGTAAAGATGGTATTAAGCCAAACCCAGATAAAATTAAAGCCATAGAAAAATTTCCAATGCCTAAAACCCCCACTGAAATTAAACGATTTCTCGGACTGTTGGGTTATTATCGTAAATTTATACCCGACTTTGCTCGTGTAACGAAACCCATGACCCAATGTCTCAAAAAGGGATCTAAAATAGTACCCGGTAATAGCGATTACGTCAAATGTTTCGAGAAATGTAAGACTCTACTAACTAATGACCCAATATTACAGTACCCTGACTTTGAAAAGGAATTTATTTTGACTACTGACGCCTCTAACTACGCCATCGGAGCGGTTCTCTCTCAAGGACCAATAGGTAGTGACAGACCCATAGCATACGCGTCGAGAACCCTTAATACTAGTGAAATAAATTATAGCACTATCGAGAAGGAACTCTTAGCGATAGTGTGGGGTACTAAATATTTCCGCCCATATTTGTTTGGAAGGAAATTCAAAGTTCTTACTGATCATAAGCCCCTTCAGTGGGTTATGAACATAAAAGAACCTAATTCACGATTAACGCGATGGAGACTGAAATTGAGCGAGTATAATTTTACACCAATTTATAAACAGGGTAAATTTAATACTAATGCTGACGCCCTGTCTCGCATCGAAATCAATAATGAAGATGTGAGTTCTATCGCTGTTAACGTTCCTGAGTCAGTAAGGCAACCTTCAGTTGCTGGGTCTTCAACCCTTACTGCCCATACAAGTACAGAAAACCCCATATTAGATATCCCGATAACTGATGACCCCTTAAATAAATTTAATAGACAAATATGCTTTGTGGTAGTAGGTGACATAAAAAAACGACCTACTGTAACGAAACCATTTGATACACACACTAAAACGACTATACAAGTTTCCGAATTTAACTTAGAAGATGACATTATTAACGCAGTAAGAGTATGTAAATCCTAAAGTAAAGACAGGTCTTTTAATTAATCCACCCTTGGCCATGTATAAAATCATCCCTATAATACAAAATAAATTTAAAAGTTCAGCCATGAACTTGGTCTTAACTAAGAATGAAGTAGAGAATGTTAAGGAATATTTACGGCAGCAAGAAATCATAAAGAAATATCACGAGGGTAAAACTAACCACCGTGGTATTAATGAATGCTTTTTATCATTATCTCACCGTTATTATTGGCCCAAGATGAAAGAATCAATCGCAAAATACATCAACGAATGTAGTATTTGCGGTCAGGCTAAATACGATCGACATCCTATAAAACAAAAATTTTCTATAGTACCACCACCAAGTAAACCTTTTGAAATTCTTCATCTTGATCTATTTACAACTGAAACTGAAAAATTCCTTACCTTAGTTGATGCCTTCTCGAAATACGCCCAAGCGTATCATCTTAGAGATGGAACAGCTTTAAGTGTCATTCAAGCTCTTCTTGTGTTTTGTACTCATCATGGCATGCCCTTGACTATTGTGTCTGACCAAGGACCCGAATTCACCAACGCACTATTTTCAGAATTCACACGATTACACAATATACAACACCATAAGATCCTTGCACATACACCTAACGATAATGGAATTGTAGAGCGTTTTCATTCCACCATACTCGAACACCTAAGGATCCTGAAACTGGAAAAGAAAAACCAGCCTGCGATCAATTTAATGCCTTATGCAGTTATGGCATATAACAGCTCTATTCATAGCTTTACAAAATGTCGACCAATAGATCTCATCACAGGACACTTTGACCCCCGTGATCCTATACATATAAATATAACGGAACATTTGCTTCAACAATACTTACAAGATCATAAGGAGCGAATGATTCAAGTCTATAATTTAATTAATGAAACTTCTTTACACAATAGAACTGAACTGACTGAAAACCGAAATAAAGACCGCGAACCTGAAAAAACATATACACCCGACCAGCAAGTTTTTGTGCGGAACCCTTTGGCTTCTCGGCAGAAACTCGCCGCTCGTTACACACAAGATAGTTTTAGCCGATTTACCAATTCATATCTACACGAAAAAGAAACGTGGGCCTGTAGCTAAGTCACGCCTTAAGCGTAGCCCCGTATTGTTACAGGATGACTCTACTGCTACTACTGCTGCTACAACTGACCAAAGGACAAGACGTAACGATTGACTCCCTACAAGACGGACCCGGACTACTGCCTTTTAGTTTAGGACCCGCGAAACTTATATCCCATTATCATTCATTTCTCAATTACATTAACCTCAGTGATATTGACTCCCAAGTTGCTATGGTAAAATCACAGTTATCCGATCTTAAGCCTCAATTAAATAATAAAACACTTTCATTATATGATCCCCACAAAACATACCTTAGTGATAAATTAAAAAGAATTTCTGATCAATTGGGCACATTTGAATTGAACCGTAAAAAGAGAGGCCTGATTGACGGACTTGGTTCGGTAATTAAAAGTATATCCGGTAATTTGGATTACACGGATGCTATAAAATATGACAATGCCATCAAAGTTCTCAGAAATAACGAACATAAATTAGAAACTGAAATTACAAGCCACATAAGTTTAAATAAAGAATGGGTATTACAAAATTCACAGGTATTAAAAAATATATCTATAAATCAGGAAAAGATAAGTGAAACTTTAAATCGTATTATGGATAGTGATAGCGCTAGGGAAACTGAATTAATTAAATACGCCCATCTGGCGCAACATCTTATCATTTTGAGTGACAATATCGATAGATTGTCGGAAGAATTGTATAAGTTAGAAATAACTTTAGCTTTTATTAGAATTTCGGGCACTCCTCATTCCATATTAACCGCAAAGGACATGATGGAGATTATAGGAAAACTGTTGGGTGTTATTTATTTATTTATTTAATTAAATTAGGTTATTTTTACAGTAGTAACGAGATAGTTATAGTTTATAAGATACCGATTGTCTATATCCCAACTTATGATTTTTATAAATTATCCACGGTTCCTAATAAGCACCACCAAATCCTTTTACCGTCCTTACCTTACATAGCAATTTCTGGAGAAGAATCTTAGTACATGGAGGCTGAATGCCCGAAGGTGATGGACTACTATCTCTGCGAACGAAAACCCACATACAACACTCAAGATAACCCGAACTGCGTGCACCAGCTGATCGCGTCCCAGGAACTTGACGCATCCTGCCAGCCGACTTCGGTTGTCCTCGTGAGAGAAGCTATGGAAAAACTCGACGAGAAACATTATACTATAAGTCTTCCTAATAAAACCAAGATCAAGACTTTCTGCGGCCAAGAACAATACAGAATCCTTCAAGGGAGCTATTTGGTTATCATCCCTCTGAACTGCTATCTGAAAACTCCTGAATTCACAATTTCCAATACCAACGACCGCGTCAAAGGTCCGTTGAAGATAATTGAATTACCTGCATACAAGGATCAGAAAACCAAAGAAAATGCACCTATTATATTGAATTCGGCGGATCTCAAGAACCTACATACACTTAATGAGAAGATATCTCTGCAGCTACCCGCAAAGCTAGATGAAATTGATACGTCGAGCCTCTATCATACAACTATCCCGGTTTACATCATCTTATTAAGTACAGTAGCACTGGTTATACCTCTCACATACTGGTATTTCCGGACCAAACGAACAATTGAAGATCAAGCTAAAGAAAATACTCTACAAGAAACAAACTCCGAGATACAAGAACCGAGATGTCATCCCTCAGAGATAAATCTCAATTCCAGCATCGTTTCAGCGACTCTATCAAAAATCGTTTCGAAATAGTCGCTGAAGTACGGGGGGAGGTGTTACATATTGACCACCCCTAGATATCGCTGACTTGCAATTATGCTATTTGCCAATATCCAAGTTAGCAACGGAAGGATCGCCGACGCAGCGGAACGTGTATCGACCACGAGCCGCCGACTCAGCGCCTCGTGCCCCGCACCGACGTCATCGGAAGCGGACACCAAAGCCTTCGCCCCTCAGGCCACCGTCACTTCTGGGTCTCGCATCGACCAGTAGACATCTAGATTAATTAGTTATAATTTTGTGATTTTTATATTTTAAATAAATTAATTATATTTTAAAATTGCATTTTTTTGCAACCTCGGGTCGCGCTCGACATAATTGGCTTACTAGATTTACCACAACAAACTTATATACAAATACAAAAATCAGTTATCTTGAATACATGTAGAATAGTAAGGAAATTTTTGCAATCAGAATCATCCCCAGAATTTATCCCTAATGCTGTGTCGAACCTAAACAACTATCATTTGGCTTAGGCCCGTGATTGTTGTTTTAAGCCGGGTAAAAGGACCCAGCAGGTAAATTACTAAAAATAAATAATAATAATAATAACACCCAACAGTCACATACATAGTCCTGACCCCACACTAAGATCGAGTCTTGTGTCGTGGGTATCAGGAACTACGAGAGACTTTTCGGTCTCACAAACACCCAGACCCGGAAGAAATATTTGTGGGCCGCACAAACATTTCTCTCGGTGCGGGGATCGAACACGCGGCCTCTCGTTTCACAGGCGGCGTCTAACCAACTGAGCCACGGAGGCTGTCAAATATTGTGATCCTCCCGTGCCACCATCTGCACCATTTTCGGCTGTTCCTGGTTTTCGAAGATTAGATACAGTTTCGTGGAAACTCCATAGTCCCTACTCGCTGAACTGCAGAGACACACTAAAAGTTCTCGCAGTATTTCGTGTGCTTACTGCGCCCATCTTGTCAGGGTCCTGGTAAATTCTTCAGAGATGTCTTGTTTACATCGATATCAATGTTACACTAGATAAGACGTTCTTTGTAACAAACGTGTCCCACCCAAGTGCGGTGCATGCACCGCACACGAATCAGTCTGCCGCATGACGGCCGCGCAATAGTACGCCTCTTTGTTTATATTTATAAGTAATTTATTTTGACTTTTCCCCGTCAAACCGACAGCGAAATTTTCTGAAGTTACAATATAATTAAAGAATACAACGTAAGTGATATAATATTGCAGAATAATGCCGATAATACAGATCTTTTATTTATTAATGGATTAAATATATTTTAGAGCTCGTTAAAATACAAGGTGAGCTCCTTAATCGTATATCTCATTTCCGCGCATAAAAATTGCCCGTCGAGTGAGAGAGACGAACTATATAAGATATAGATTATTCAAATGACAGTCATATCAGTGGACCAAATAGGCATAAAATATAAGAATACATTACAAATACAAATATGTGGGAAGAATGTAGTTGCAAATTGATTTCAGTATTTTATTTTAATCATATGTTGTTACATGGGCGTAGCCACGGCGGGGCAGGGTGGGGCACTTGCCCCACCCTGGTTCTGGCCTTTAAGGTACCTAACCAAAACCAAAAAAATAAATACTGTATAAAGTATACAGTATTTATTTAGTACAGTATTTAGTAGTAGTGTGTATAAAGCACTATCTATGGGTAGATATAAACTTCTTAATTGACTGTTTAACAATTTCGCATACTCCCAGAGCCCGAGCAGCTGAAGTTAGGGACACATATTTACATGGATGATAGATTTCGTAGTGAAGGAAGGTGAGCAATAAGAAAATGTTTTGGTCTATTCAAATTATACATAACAGGGTATATCAAGATTGCGACCGAAGACGAAACCAGGCGCTAGTTTTAGTGACTATAAACATATCCATCATCCATTAGCCAGAGGAAGTGCACTGCTGACCATAGGCCTCCCTCAATGATTTCCACAGAGACCTGTTGGAGGCAGCCTGCATCCAGCGACGTCCCGCAACCTTTACCAGGTCGTCTGACCTTGTAGGTGGAGGTCCTACGCTGCGATTTCCGCTACGTGGCCTCCATTCGAGAACTTTTTGGCCCCATCGGCCATCAGTTGTATGTGCCGCGCCCATTGCCACTTCATCTTACTAATCTGTTGGGCTATGTCACTTACTTTAGTTCTTCTACGGATCTCCTCATTTGTGATGCGATATCGTAGAGAAACCCCGAGCATAGCCCCATAGCTCGTTGAGTGACTTTGAGCTTCCTAATAAAGTTCATAGTGAGAGGCCACGTCTCAGTGCCATATATAATCACTAGTAACACACAACTATCGAAGACTTCCGATTTAAGGCACTGAGGTATTTTTGACGAGAAGACGTCGCATAGTTTTCTGAATGCTACCCAACCGAGTTGGATTCGACGATTGACCTCTCTCTCGAAGATGGACCTGCTTAACTTGTCCTAAATAGACATATTCGTCTGCAACTTCAAGAGTCGAGCCTCCAATTCCGGTGGGCACAACATGGACATTCGACATGAGTTTCGTTTTGTCCAAGTTCATTTTATTTTCGATTGAGGTCTTCGAGCTTAGTGCTAAAGTATTCCAGCGATTCTGCCAATACTTCAATATCGTCGGCAAATCCAAGGTCGTGCCAACCCGCACTAAGCCAGCGTGGTGGACTATATGGCCTAACCACTCTCAATCGTATTCTCGATTGTAGAGGAGGCCCGTGCTCTGCAGTGGGACGTATATGGGCTGATACAGATATACTCGTAGTAGATGTTAATGCCGAATCCTTTCCACTGCAAGAGCTTAAAGGCGTTTTCCAGCGCGGCACTGAACAGTTTCGGAGATATGACATATCCCTGTTTCACGACTTTCTGTAGTGGAATATCCTTCGTACTCTGATCTTGTACACGGAGGGTCATGGTGGCGTTGTTGTATATACCCTTCAACACTTCGATGTACCGATAGCTGTCAATGTGGGACCGCTGGAGGGACTATAGTAAAGCCCAGGTCTCGATTGAATCAAAGGCTCATCTCGTAGTCCACAAACGCTAAACAAAGCGGCAAGTTATATTCCTCGGTTTTTTGTACAACTTACCGAAGCGTATGGATGTGATCTATGGTAATAAAGCCTTTTCGGAAATCGGCTTGTTCGGGAGGCTGGAACTCATTAAACCTGCGTTCGAGACGATTTGTGATGACCCTCGAAAACAACTTATAGACATGACTCAGGAGCGAGATAGGCCTGTAGTTCTTCAGCAAAATGTTATCACCTTTTGTGAAGAACAGTACCGCCACGCTCCTGCTCCATGCCTCTGGCGTTGAGCCCTCGAGGAGAACGGAATTGAAGAGCCTTTGAAGGACTTTTAGTATCGGCGTTTCGTCCGCTTTCAGAAGTTCTGAAATGATTTCGTCCTCACCCGGCGCCTTGTTGTTTTTAAGTTGCTTCAGGACCGTCTCGATCTCTCATAGGCTGATGTCCGGGATATCATCGCTAAAGTTTCGAATCAATTCAGCCCTCGGGTCTTGGACCGAGCTAACAGCAGGTTCGGCAAACGAGGTGTAAAACTATCTGTAGAATCTCTCGATCTTCCTTAGTACCTCTGCCCTCGTCGACACTACGCGGCCTCTGTCCGTCTTCAAACTAGTCTCTTGCAAACACTTTGGAGCCTCCGTTGCACTTAATTATCTCTTTACTGCTCATAGTATTGTGAGCACGTACATCGTGCCGCAAGGAATTCCAGATCCGCCGAACGGAAGACTACAGCGCCATAGATCGACGTTTGGCCATGAGGTCAAGAGTATGGATCGAGAATTTTTGTGGTCTATCGCTACGGCGAAGTCTAAAATACTTAAATCCCACCATATGGACAGCTTCTACCAAACTACTTCACTTTTGACAATCAAAGCGATTTGTTAGTTCAAGTTGAAAGCTCTCGGGGTTTTGGATATGGGCGCGTAAGGTCGGAGCGTTGACTTCATCAAGCGACGCCTTTCTAATTGGACATTGAAAATCGTCAATTTTTTCGTCAATTTGAAACCGGGTGGTCCAAAATTTCATGACCTACAGTTCGGTTTTACCAAAGGTAAATCTACTGTGGACGCGGCTTTATCGGTTAGAAGAATTGTCGTCAACTCGGATCACAAGTACGTATTGGGAATTTTCTTGGACATCTCCGGCGCATTTGATAATGCCTGGTGGCCAATATTACTATTGAAATTAAAGATCCGAGGTTGCCCTAGGAATATATATTCTATGATATATTCCTATTTTTGTCATGGGTCAACCAAATTACAACTTGGCCACCATGCCGTATCGAAGGCGCTGACTATGGGCTGCCCTCAAGGCTCGGTTATCGGTCCATATCTATGGAATTTGGGGTTCGATGATATTTTCTCAATTCCTTTTCCGCCGGGTTGTTCTTTAACTGGATACGCAGATGACGGACTCCTACTTATACAATCCAATAGTAGAACCGGGCTCGAGAGTTCGGCTGACACGAGTCTGCGTTTAATTTTGAACTGGGGTGAACGAAATCGACTAACATTCGCACCTCAAAAAACTTTTCAAATGTTGTTAAAAGGGATTTTAAAAACACCCCCGCGTATTAAATTTAACAATGTACCAGTTAAAAGAAAGGAATCAGTTTGTTACCTCGGATTAATTTTAGAGAGAAATTTCTCATTTATTGAACACATTAGAACCGTCGGAGAAAAATCGAAAAATAACTTCTATGCTTTAACGAGAATATCAAGGGCAACGTGGGGATTATCATTTAATACTTTGAAAGTTATCTATGGAGCAACTTATTTGGGTTGTATCTGTTACGGTTCTCCAGTTTGGGCCGATAGATCTACTGTTGGCGCTGTTCGTAGGAAGTTGCTCCAGAGTCAACGCCTGGCCTTGATATTCTTGTGTAAGGCTTACAGAACCGTTAGTACAGAGGCTTTGCCGGTTCTCGCGGGTGTGCTTCCGGTCGATCTGGAGGTGCAAAGACGCGCCGCATTATATTATTCAAATAGAGAGACAATAGACACTAACTTTATTGCATCTCGAGACTTTTTAAAGATTTGCAGATTATTTAAACCGTATTCTGCTGCGTACACTGAATTA
The DNA here is from genome assembly GCA_009982885.2 of Hyles vespertilio. Classification (NCBI taxonomy): domain Eukaryota; kingdom Metazoa; phylum Arthropoda; class Insecta; order Lepidoptera; family Sphingidae; genus Hyles; species Hyles vespertilio. Next base: position 200,401 of record CM042814.1, on the reverse strand, counting down.
ATTGACGAATGGCAGAACCGGTGGGATATATCCTCAAAGGGGCGTCACTTATATCAATACTTTCCGTCCGTTCGCGATCGCTTAAGAAAATCGTGGCTAGAAATTGATCACTGTGTATCACAGTTCCTAACTGGACATGGCAACTTTAAGAGCAAACTATTCACTTTTAAGCTGGTTGAATCGCCTGCGTGTCAATGCTCTACATCTGACTGTGAGTACGAACAAACTGCACATCATATACTTTGGGAGTGTGATCGCTGGTCCGATGAACGCGGCATAATGTTGAACAATATGCAAATAACTTCTGGTGTTGCATACTATACGGACCTCGTGGAATCTAGGAGGAACTTCCGTGCTTTCCGGCGCTTTTGCCATACCTATTATTGGACCCAAATTTAGCAGCTCAAACTATAGGACCCATGTAATTTGTTTATCCCGTGGTGCTTAATACATCTGGCTTCTCCAGTTGTATATCTTTATATAAGAGGATACATACCTCTCGACTCAATATTTTTTGTCACCCGCTTTGCTGCGGAGGGAAGTGAACAACTATTTGTTTCCAACTCCTCCTTTTGTTTTTTTTTCTTTCTGATTAATTTCGATGCGGGTTAAAGACAAACTAGTGTCCCTGAGAGACTCGCCGAGCTCCGGAGCTCGGTGTCATATCTTTGTGTGCCACTGTTGATCCTGGCTGACAGGAGTTGCAGTGGCGGGTGTGAGGGCGGGAAAGTCTCTATAATTGGACATTGATATTCAATGTGCCCCTAACCATTCGGTGATCACTGCCAGTTTTCACCCTGTTGGTCACAGAGGCATCATTGCACATCCGTCTATTCCGTCCCGTCCCGAAAAGTGTCGCCATTGAGGGGGTATTTGTCTTTTCTCACCACGCTTGGTAGGCGTGTTGCCAAGCGCAGTATGGGATTCGCGTTAATGACGCTGCTGCCCGTCATTAACCGGGGAAAGGAAAAACGATTTGTGGGTAGAGGATGTTATAGGAAAGGAGAGTATGGCCTGTAGGAGTTGATGCTGCAGTTACCAAAGGGAAGTTTAAGTGACTGCAGTAGCTCGGGGGCCGAGGTCGCGTACTCCTAGTACCTATACTAAGACAGGCCATGGTCAGTAGATAGGGGCATCCCTGACCACGCTATAAATACAAAGCAATTAAATTTTTTGGAAAGAAACGCGAAAACTTTTGGTGTTTTTTAAAGATCGTCTAGTTAGGTGGTAACTATATAGTTTTTGCTAAAATAATATTTTAATCACTTGCGTACCATAGCACCTTCAAAAATAAAAGAGTGTATGTTATTATTTTAGAAATAAAACTATGTTGTTGCCACATAAATAGGTCAATGGAAAAAAAATCGTCGCTTTTCTTGAAAAAATTTTACTTGCATTGTGTATGAAGTCACTTAATACCCTGTAGATCTACATGGTGCTATAGATTATAACCTTTTAGTATGAACAAAAACAACTGGGGTGAGACAACGGGCATAGATTGCTTCTTAAATATTATTTTAGACTTCTGCCCCACCCTGAGCCCATGGCTGGCTACGCCCATGTGTTGTTAATTAATAACTCAAAATATGTATGTGTTGTATACATATGTTTTGAAACAGTAGATAGTACTTAGATCCCATTTCTTAATATGAATTACTTAATGGACTATTCGAACCCATTGTTATTGAAGACTAATATCATTTGAAATTGTTTTATATTCTTCCGCGTCGGTTACGAAAAAAGGAGATCTCTATAATATTTGTCCAGAATTATTGGAATGGATATAAGTGGCTACCATGAGAACATACCTATATTTGTTCAATTCATTTTCGACACGAAGATTTCAGATATTCCAAATGCGGTAGTCATTTTTGTAAACTTCTGGTGTACCATTCCTTTTGTCTATTAGTCTCGAAAAAAGTTTATCAGCTTGTTAAAAATTCATAAATGTTATTATAATCAATGTCAGACTGATTGTACACTGATTGACTGCTTGACAGACTTGTACACTTGTAAGAGTATTTAATTTCATTTACATCATTTCCATGAATTATTCACGTTAATAAAAAAAAACATTACAAATATATTATTGCTATGACAGTATTTATACTTAGGCAGTATCTTAGGCAAAGCTATTATTGACATGAACTGTCTTGTCTGTCTAATAATCTTTGATCATAATTTGTAATATTCAAGTAAACGTACTAGATGTCGCTACTGAGCTTTTGACAAATACGGGACAAATAGTTTCTATGACGCGCCTCGTCTATCGGTAGAATATAAGTCAATGCTTGTTTACGTCTTGCCAATTGCAGTTAAAAATGTAAAAAAAAATACATATTCGCGATAAAATTGGTAAATAGTGGTTTTATTTCAATCTTACGAATTGTTTGTTTCTTACTTTCGTAATTAATGTTAGATTCTCCTCTGCTTACACCCTTTTAACCATGAGCCCGAGGCCCTGTTAGACCAGGGCCCTGCCGGGCCGGGGGCCCCTTAGGTCGGGGGCCCGTGGCATTTTGCGCACTTTGCCACCCTATTGTTACGCCACTGAGTGCAAGGGCATTCTCAGTTTCAAGTTTCCGACGACCTCAAGGATCTTAAATATATTATTGATAACTTCGAATATTATCCGGGGTTGCGAACATTTTTTTTAATTTCATAATACATAATTAAATCTCAATACATAGTTAATGCATAGGTACTTATTATTATTAAAATTATCAAATTAATTATACTAGTGGTCGCCTAGTGGTCGAAATTCGACCAAATCAAGAAGAGAAAAAGTTTTTACCTGTATAATGATGTTGTTAATCTGATAATTCGTGCACATTTAAATGTTCGTATCTCTCAAAATCACTTATTTATCCTGAAGTATATGCAATTACTGAAATCGTAAACTACAATAATTGCTTTGAACCAGCAATAGCAAATTATATATTTTTTGTACCTGAATGTTGTTATTGCAGATTGCTGCTACAGAACTTTCTTTATGCATATAATGATAGCCCGTATCCATTTCAATGTATCTTACTGCTACACAATTTGTATAAGCGCTCAGTATTTCATGTAGTATTCGTCAAATAAAACTTTTCTTATTGACATTGAATAAAACCACAGTAAACAAACTTTTCTGTTTGACATTCAACTATGTCTATAATAAACAAAAGAAACAATTTGACCAAAGAGTATGTATACGTGTACAAATGCGTGTGTCAAATGCATGGTGGTTTGTGTAATGTTTTATTTATTGATTTAATGTACTTTTTATGCATTATTATTAAAATCTTTTGGAACGTAGTTCCTTATTTTTATATTAAATGAGGCAAATAAAACCTTTTTTTTGATATGTCTATGTCAGAAGAACAAAATGAAAAAGAAAAGAAACAATTTGACACCAGAGTATGTATGCGTATACAAATACTTGTGTATGTATAGAAATGCATGGTAGTGTGTGTAATGTTTTATTTTTTGATTTAATGTACTTTATAAGCATTATTATCGAAAAATATTAGCATTCTGCACTTCTCCTACACATAAACTATAATGCTGAAAACAAACTAGGTTTTTGTCTTACGCATAGAGTAAAGAAGCGGCCATAAACAATAGATTCTTTTGTTGTGTGCACACTGTCGGTCGAAATTTGAGGGCATGACCTTCAAAAACAAAAAACGTCTGAGACATACAGCGCAACTAACATAAATTGACAAGTGGTGAAATTAGGAACTAGAAATGAAAGTAAAAAATATCTCCAACGCTTTCATTAAAATATTCTTTCATAATTTATACAATGTACATTTATACTAGTAGTCCAATAGTAGTAATGATAATAATGTCCAATGTAATTAAATTTGAAGAGAGAAAAAAATAATGGTTTCTCCGTGCACCACAGCGCTTTTGAGTGATTTGCGATTGTGGACAAACTTGAATTTACACAACGATAGGTTTTGTAAATATGGCTACCAGCTTTTTAAGCCAAACTAATATAACATTTCTTAAAACTTACAATTAAATTAGAATTTATAATACGTACAAGGTATAATTTTCTTTATTCAATCTGCATACAAATTAAAATTGTTGAATAAAATTTGGACATTTCTAATTATTTACATGAGGTGTGGCTGGGAATCTAACTTGACTTAATAGAAATAAACACCGCAGTTCTTTGACCAGTTGTTTGTAAATACTAGACTCGTAACTAGACTGGACGTAATTGACAGCCTCCGTGACGCAGTTGGTTAGACGCCGCCTGTGAAACGAGAGGCCACGGGTTCGATCCCCGCACCGAGACAAATGTTTGTGAGGCCCACAAGTATTTGTCTCGGGTCTGGATGTTTGTGAGACCGAAAAGTCTCTCGTAGTTCCCGATACCCACGACACAACACTTAATTGATTTTAATGTGGGGTCAAGACTATGTATATGATTGTTGAGTGTATTTATTTATTTAATCATCAGTAATTAGCCAAAAGTACGTCTGGCGTTCATTTAAAAAATGGAAGAAAAACGATTAGAGTATGTGTGTAATAGAGAAATTATTTATAATGTTAAATGTAAAGAATACAAATATGCTCACTTAAAGTAAGAAGTATGGGAACAAATAGTGAGTACCTATTTGTACTTAAGATAATAAAGTATCATACTAAAAATAACGGAGTAATTTTTTATACAATCAAATATTAAGTTATTGATGTTAAAATTTCAAAATACACGCGCTGTTTTAGGAATTATAATAGGAAAAAGTTAACCTTGTTATTTGTCTTCAGGTAGTCTCTTTTTTGTTTTCTTTTAAAATGACACTGGTAGTAGAAATATATAAAAAAAAGACAACAAGAACAAGACGTGTGCTCGAAACACGATCTTGCCTACTTTGGAATTCACACATTTTATACATAAGTATTTCTAATATGTGTACACGGCATTGTTGCTTAACATTTTTCCACAGTAAAGGACCTGGACAGTTTCTGCCTAGTTACTTTTTATCATGTACAAAAACAAGGCAATAATTGAATGAATATAAAAAATCAACTATTAATTTAAGAATACGTCATATTTCTGTAGAAGTTTAGGGAGTAATATAAAGTTTAATAAGATTTTGCATTGATTGATGACCCATTTCCGCCATTGTTGGCCCCGCATTAACGTTTCGTTCGCAGTAAAGCAAGTGTAGGAAAAAAATAATAACTTAGTCTAAAATATTCCTAAAAATAATCTATAAGTAGGTAATAAGTCATAATAATTAACAATACTAAATATATATAAAGCAATGTTTGTAGTATATACTTACACATTTATTCTTCCCATTTTTACACACTTTCATTGCAACAACTAAACGCTGCAGTAAAATACTTGACACTTGACAGTTGCTTGACAAGAACCATGCTTTGTTTATTTGTTTACATTGTGGCACAATTAAAATACGTCTCGGTGTATATTTTGTGTAACTTATAAAATATTAGTTCCTTTAAATTCCAAATTCGATGATAAAGCATTTATGTAAACGTATTTTTATTCGATTCAATAAATTGACAGATGACCTACAAAACCTAACCTCAAAATGAGATATGTTTTTGTAAATATCTAAAAACCCTGAACTTCCTAGGCTTTGTAACTTTTCTGTATTAATCTTGGAACAAACCTTACCCCAACAATGCAAAACTAATTGATGTAGAAGAGATTCGAAGTACTAGGCACAGCGCCATACAAAAACTGGCCATGTCCTTTATTCTCAATATGTAATCTATGTTTGTGTATAGAATTTAATCAATCACAGTATTATACAGGGTATATCAAGACTGCTACCGAAAACGAAGCCGGGTGGTAGTTTAAGCTACTTCAGACACAATGCAATAGAAAAAGTTGCAAAAAAAAGCGACAATTTTTTTTTTGTTATTTTTTTCCTATGACCATATTTGGGTGGTAAATACATTTTTTCCTAAAATAATAGTGTATACCCATTTATTTATAACTAATCTAAGGTACAAAAGTGTTTAAATTATAACTTTAGCAAAAACTATGGATTTACCACCCAAAAATGACGATGTTTAAAAAATCATAAAAAATAATTGTCGCGTTTCTATGCGAAATTTTTAGTTGCATTGTGTTTGTAGTCACTAAAACTACCACCCGGCTTCGTTTTCGGTAGCAGTCTTGAGATACCCGGTATAATTGATTGATGTGTGATTTAATGTTAATTGAATCATTGTTTTTGACAATGAAACAGTTGCAAACTCGAATGTGATAGTACCACAGGTTATCACAGAGTTTATAATAAGCGCCAACTAGGATTGATTTCATTTAATAAAATATATTATGTATTTGTTTATATAGAGATGAGATAAAGAGTACATAAAAATCGACTCTTCCATCCCTAAAAGCTTAGTCATTGGCAGACGAGAAAACCGTCCTTTGTCAATGAAATTAAAAAAATAAAAACGTACGTGGGCCCTCTGACGACCCGTACGAACCATGTAAGATGTGCTCTTTACCATAGTTTTGTACTCTTTACTCTATGCGTAAGACAAAAACCTACAATGTGTTTTCAGCTTAAGTGTGCCAAATTTTATGCTCCTGCGTCCGCGCAATTTTCGTAAAAAGGGGTCCAAAGTTTTTGCATCACGTATTAATATATAGATCTTTTGGAACGTAGTTCCTTATTTTTATATTAAATGAGGCAAATAAAACCTTTTTTTTTATATGTCTATGTCAGAAGAACAAAATGAAAAAGAAAAAAAACAATTTGACACCAGAGTGTGTGAAATGCATGGTAGTGTGTGTAATGTTTTATTTTTTTATTTAATGTACTTTATAAGCATTATTATTGAAAAATATTAGCGTTCTGCACTTCTCCTACACATAAACTATAAGTGTGCCAAATTTTATGCTCCTGCGTCCGCGCAATTTTCGTAAAAAGGGGTCCAAAGTTTTTGCATCATGTATTAATATACAGGGTATATCAAGACTGCTACCGAAAACGAAGCCGGGTGGCAGTTTAAGCGACTTCAGACACAATGCAACAGAAAAAGTTGAAAAAAAAAGCGACAATTTTTTTCTGTTATTTTTTCCTATGGCCATATTTGGGTGGTAAATACATTTTTTCCTAAAATAATAGTTTATACCCTTTTATTTATAAATACTCTAAGGTATAAAAGAGTTTAAATTATTATTTTAGCAAAAACTATGGATTTACCACCCAAAAATGACGATATTTAAAAAATCATAAAAAATAATTGTCGCGTTTCTTTGCGAAATTTTTGATTGCATTGTGTTTGTAGTCACTAAAACTACCACCCGGCTTCGTTTTCGGTAGCAGTCTTGAGATACCCGGTATAGATTATAAAAATAATTTAATAACATTTTTTTACACCCTTCGAATTATTGTTGATTGTGGTTTTTCTCAATCTCGTTTAACTATCTTCATAAATATTTTCTCTCGATTTTCTTGATTGAAAATGTATACATTACTTAAATAGACAGAATTGATTTCAATGTAATGGACAAAATTTGATACTTTGAAATTTACTATTTTTCGCACTTACATGCAATGCATCATGAATATAAATCATATTAAAATACAGCGACAATATCCGGAAAATATAGTTTTATTACGTTATTTTTTTATTATTATACAGTCTAAAACTCATTTGCAAAAAAAACGGGCACCTAAGCAATGAACCTTTTCAAATGTTACTATTGGTTTGCTTGATAATTATAGGTAGTTTTACTTTCACAATTTTGTAAATTAATAAGCAAATAATCGTTTTCGTCAGTATTATCATAAAATTTTGATAAAATTTATGGGGTTTAATGCTAAAGTTCACTAGTAGTGTATGCTCGCTAGTAGTGCATATGCTCGTGAAGTAAAAGTTAACAAAGATTTTTGTTTGTTTTTTCTTTAACAAAGTAAAAGCAGATAAATGTTTAGTATCGAGTGTGACCCCCTCTAGCTGAAATCACAGCTTGAATTCGTCTGGGTATGCTAGCGAGGATATCCCTGATACTTGCTTGCGGAATACGTTCCCACTCCGCGGTAATCACATTCTTCAGCTCTCTGATGGTCTGCGGAGCCGGTTGTACTGATCTCACGCGTCGTTTCAGAACATCCCAGACATGCTCTATAGGATTGAGGTCGGGACTTCGAGCTGGGCAATCCAAACGACGAATGCCGACCTCTTGCATATACGCTTCCACATCGCCAGACCGGTGGGCGCGAGCGTTGTCGTCGATAAAAATTGAGTCTTCGCCTAAAGCGGCCAATGCGGGTTGTGCATGAGGAATTAGAACTTCCGTTATGTATCGATGTCCAGTCAGTGAACCGTTTTCAATGAAGACTAACTCTGTACGATCCATTGAATTTATTCCTGCCCAAAACATAACAGAGCCCCCACCATAAGGTGTGATTTCTTCAAAACAAGCCTCTGCAAAGCATTCTCCTCGTCTTCGTAGCACTCGCCGACGTCGATCTTCACCGAACAGAGATATCCTGGCTTCATCGGAGAACAATACCCTATTCCAGTCTTCTTGAGTCCATGACTCACAATTTCGAGCAAACCTAAGCCTGGCAACTCTGTGCTCACGGAGTAACTTAGGGCCGCGGGCCGGGCGATGACTGCGTATATTGGCCGCGAGAAGCCTCCTCCTGACCGTCCATAGACTAATATGCACATTTCTTACTTCTTAGAGGTTGTTCTTAAGGTCCACATACGAAGACTTGCGATTTCTCAATGCGCGACTCACAAGAAAACGATCATCCCGTGGTTGGGTACATGGTTTTCTTCCAGAACCAGGCTCAATCCTATAGAGCATGTCTGGGACGTTCTGAAACGACGCGTGAGATCAGTACAACCGGCTCCGCAGACCATCAGAGAGCTGAAGAATGTGATTACCGCGGAGTGGGAACGTATTCCGCAAGCAAGTATCAGGGATATCCTCGCTAGCATACCCAGACGAATTCAAGCTGTGATTTCAGCTAGAGGGGGTCACACTCGATACTAAACATTTATCTGCTTTTACTTTGTTAAAGAAAAAACAAACAAAAATCTTTGTTAACTTTTACTTCACGAGCATATGCACTACTAGCGAGCATACACTACTAGTGAACTTTAGCATTAAAACCCATAAATTTTATCAAAATTTTATGATAATACTGACAAAAACGATTATTTGCTTATTAATTTACAAAATTGTGAAAGTAAAACTACCTACAATTATCAAACAAACCAATAGTAACATTTGAAATGGTTCATTGCTTAGGTGCCCGTTTTTTTTGCAAATGAGTTTATAATATTTATGTTTTATAACCAATAGTTGTGAATCCCTGGAAAACGCCGATTGGCGTTTGCCGCACCTGAGTAAGAAAACTCAATTTTTCTAGAACTGAAATATCCAGAAACTATTTGTACCAGGCTTTTCGCTTATAAATTACATACACATTGGTCTATATTTTATAACTAGCGGCCCGGCCCAGCTTCGCACGGGTACAAATAGATTTCTCTACAATAATATGTACTATTATACATTTAAACTTTCCTCTTGAATCACTCTATCTATTTAAAAAAAAACCGCATCAAAATCCGTTGCGTAGTTTTAAAGATTTAAGCATACAAAGGGACATAGGGACAGAGAAAGCGACTTTGTTTTATACTATGTAGTGATGATAGCTGACCCGGCGAACTTCGTATCGTCTCATTTTTTGCCATCAATACTGTCTAAAGTCTAAGATTTTAATACCTAATTAATTTATTGCATTGTAATAAACATTTTTCGTTTTTTCTTCTGGAGAGAAAAAAAATAGTGTTACAATATTAGGTCATATAGTCCACCCCGCTGGCTTAGTGCGGGTTGGCGGATTTTATTTAACGTAGAAATTACTCCGAAAAGTCAGAGGTGTGCCCTGGGATTAAAACCCGTGACCATCGTAAACTTGTTGGCAGTCGCGTCTGGTACGTCACCAACGGGCAACCACGCGCTTCTGGGAATTATTTTTATTTATTTTAGAAGAGTATCTATACATTTATACATATTAATAAAACCTTCATACTGCCTTACCAGGTGACGTAAGTAATAAATCAAATATTTAAAAATATAAAACTGCATATGGTTTCATTATAATGTCTAGATACGGCATCAACGTCCCAATATTTTTTTTATTCTTGGGTCTGAAAACAATACCAATGCGGAATTTAAATTTGTCCCCCAGAACATCTAAAAGTATCAATTAAAAAAACAATGTCCTTTATGAAAACCAGGGACCGAAACCCATTCGACATAACGGTACCGGTATCGACGAATTTCGGTTACCTTTAAGATTTCGGTAACCGCTATGACGCAATATAAAGGTTACCCTTATATACGGGAACCGTTTTAATACCGGTAACCTAAAAAGACCTTGAATGCAAAAGAAAATGCGTTTTTGTTGCATAACAAATAAAAATCATACTTGTCGTGTTGTTTACACAATATCGCTGGATACGGTTCATTTCAATTTTGGTGGGTAATTCTGTTGAAAAATTCATGAAATGAGTAAAGATAATTGTGTGGTATAGTGCCATAATGTTTAGTAAAGACAAACGGCGGTATAACCACACACAGGCACTGCCCCCGCTTTGACTTATAAGGAACTTCGCATGAAACATAAAGGTAACCCTTATTTCGGTTACCGGTATGATACCGGTTAAATTCTAGGAATCGAATAAAATTGGCGGATACCGGTTACCATTAAAAATACCGGTATTATTTTTTTCGGTTGATACCAAAAAATACCGGTATTTTCGATACCGGTTTCGGTCCCTGATGAAAACGAAAAATTATAATTAGATATATTTTGGTGTACTCCGGCAAAACGCTTCGATAGAGTATACCTTGTTTAAAACTGTTGCAATAATCTCAAAAAACTATGGGTTATTTTTGTAGATATGGACACCGTTTTATTTTACATTTAACAAATTACGCGAAAGACGCCGTATCTAGATATTATATACACAATGTACAAATATTTTGAATTCTGTTCTATTTCGTCAGCCGTCAATGAAAGACAATGGAAAGATAGATCATTTTACGTTGGTTGGTAGTTGAAGTCGGACCGTCTTTTATGTCTCCCGTTAACCAAACAAAGATCCTCCTATACTGGCTGGACGCATCACGCTTGAACAATTAAAAAATTGGCTTTTCCTCGCATTTTTTCCATTTTTTCTCACCGTTTAGACCTTCCTTGGACTTCCACGAATATTTGAAGACCAAAATTAGGAAAATCGGTTCCGCCGTTCTCGAGTTTTAGCGAGACTAACGAACAGCAATTCATTTATACCGGGTATCTCAAGACTGCTACCGAAAACGAAGCCGGGTGGTAGTTTTAGTGACTACAAACACAATGCAAATAAAAATTTCGCAAAGAAACGCGACAATGATTTTTTATGATTTTTTAAATATCGTCATTTTTGGGTGGTAAATCCATAGTTTTTGCTAAAATAATAATTTAAACACTTTTATATCTTAGATTATTTATAAATGAAACAATATACACTGTTATTTTAGGAAAAAATTTATTTACCACCCAAATATGGTCATAGGAAAAAAATAACAAAAAAAAAATTGTCGCTTTTTTTTGCAACTTTTTCTGTTGCATTGTGTCTGAAGTCGCTTTAACTACCACCCGGCTTCGTTTTCGGTAGCAGTCTTGATATACCCTGTATACCTATATATACTAGCGGCCCGGCCCGGCTTCGCCTGGGTGCAGATACTTTTTTATTTTACTCCACACCAAATACGTGTTATTTTTCGTATAAGCTCTTGTATACCTAAACCTGAATTAGCTATCCTACTGTCCTGCTCAATTCCGTCCCATCCCGTCTGTTCATTCACTTCCCGATACGTCGCGTCGCGTCCTTTCTCTTAATTAACCATCCCGTCTTATACCGTGCATTTACATTTCGTCCTATTAAATCTGTCAGCTATCCCAGTCTTCTCCCCTACCTCCCACTCTATTATATCCAGTTTCTCTCTACTTTCTAAACACTTTATCGATTTTGATTATCCATGCAATATCCCATCCCTTATTTCACCCCCACTATGCTGTTTTTCCAAAAATATTACGCCATTACTCTTGTTAGTAATAAAGAGATGAAATATTAATTTTCGTAGAAATGCACTCACACACACACAATTTACGTAGAAACAATTATATTTAACTGGTTTTTCAAGACACAGGCAACGCCTAATTTGAGAATCCCTGCAATATTCTCCATAATTATATAAAATTTTTATTTTATTCAGTTCAGTTCAGTTTTTATTTTTATGTGTTATTTTATTAAAGATTTTTCATTTTCAAGTGAAATTCTATCTTGAAAAGAAGTAAAACTTAATACATGTGAATATTATTTATTTAATTGTCCTATATTTATGTAGCATCATAATATACTCTTTAGTTTACAATAAATTCCTGAACGTATGCATAAATATTTGACAATCAATTTAAATGTCAACCACTTTTCATTACTGTCATTAATTTACATCTTTAAAATCTAAAATACGCCATAAATCGAATATTGTGGCTATGTGTTGTTGATTCGAAACCTTTATTTAAATACGTTATTTAATTTTAGGGAAGAGTTTACCGTATCGACGCTATGAACATTAAATCTTTGACAGTTACAAACCCATGAACATTTTGTATGGCAAAATGTTTTTTCCTTTTTTTTTATACTTTCGTCAATTCAATCGAGATAAAAACTATCCCACCTTTAAGTTGGAACAAATAACACATATCTACAAAATTTCATTATAATCAGTTGAGTGGTTTAGGAGTCCATCGCGGACAAACAACGTGACACGTGAATTATATATATTAAGATATATATAGATAGATAGAATAGATAGATTAAAACTTCAAATTTGGGCAAAATATAAACCAACTCTATATTACGCCGATCGGCGTTGTCAGTATCTGAGTATGAAAAAATAATACGCCGATCGGCGTGCGCCGCATTGAATGGGTTAATCGAGTCTCCCAACAGGTGGGTCTTAAAATGAACATGGATAAAACGAAGATCATGTCGAATATCCATGTTGTGCCCACCTCCATTGGAGTTGGGGGCTGGACTCTCGAAGTTGTAGACGAATATGTCTATTTAGAACAAGTGGTCCAGTTAGGTAGGTCCAACTTCGAGAGAGAGGTCAATCGTCGAATCCAACTCGGTTGGGCAGCGTTCCGGAAACTTCGCGACGCCTTCTCGTACAAAATACCTCAGTGCCTAAAATCGAAAGTCTTCGATAGTTGTGTGTTACCAGTGATGACATATGGCACCGAGACGTGGCCTCTCACTGTGGGCCTCATTAAAAGGCTCAAAGTCACTCAACGAGCCATGGAGCGGGCTATGCTCAGTGTTTCCCTACGAGATCGAATCAGAAATGAGGAGATCCATAGGAGAACCAAGGTTACCGACATAGCCCATAGGATTGGCAAGTTGAAGTGGCAGTGGGCCGGGCATATAGCTCATAGAACCGATGGCCGTTGGGGCCGAAAGGTTCTTGAGTGGAGGCCACGTACAGGCAAGCGAAATGTCAGACGCCCGCCTACAAGGTGGACGGACAATCTGACTAAGGTTGCAGGAAGTCGCTGGATGCAGGCCGCTTCCAACAGGTCATTGTGGAGATCATTGGGGGAGGCCTATGTTCAGCAGTGGACTTCCTGTGGCTGAGATGATGATGATGATGATGAATTATTTTGAACCAAACCGGTAATAATGTCACCTGTCTATATTCATTTATTTATTAATTATTGCTATCACAACACGATCTATATTCAAGCAACTAGTACATTATTTTCATTTTATACTTTTAATTTTGTGCATATTTAATTTGTAGTGCAGAATATTATAGCAACAATCTTCAAATGTTGACCAACACATTTAAAATACTGCTGGTTCAATAATCTACATTTAATAATTTTTTATTTACTTATTAACAAACAAGTATATCATATACTAGCAGCCTGCCTTGCCCTGATATCCCTGGCAGATACTTTTTGACTACCATATTGTGTACTAAATTTACACTAATGTGACTACCATCCTTTAATATTTTTCCCATCCCATCTCATTACACCCCGACCTATACTGTAAGATGTTTTCAAGAGTAAAAAATCCTTCACATGTTATTCCAACGTAACAAATGGAATAAAATATCGCTGTTTTCAAAACATTTTTCACAACTGCTCAGCCCCTATTGGTCATAGCATGATGTTATATAAACTATAGCACTCTTCCATAAATTACCTATCCAGCACAAAAATAATGTATCATATTTTTCCTGTAGTCGTTGTGATTAACAGGCACAAACAAACACTCTTCAGCTTCATATATTAGTATAAATTGATTTATAATAATAATTTTAAATTGAAGTGCTTGAAAATTAAGGTAAGGGCATCAAAGACCCAAGAAAATCAGTTCCTATATAATCTTTCACCTTATCTGTCTAAATATATAATGAAAACTTACCATGGGCACAGAAGTGTGAGGCAGCTGGTTGAATCCACACACAGACACAATTGTTTGTGTAGCCCATAATTACATGATCCCGGTCAGTCTAGGTATTGTAGGACCGAAACCCTCTCGTAATTACTTATTCCCACGACATGGGACTCGTGTCTCAATGTGTTTGATGATGTCAATTTTAATGTTTACAAGTCTGACAAGTGATCAACTAAATACAACAGTACTGGGCATAAAGAGCAGTTTTAAAACCTATTCCATTTAATAAGATTATGGTAAATTACATAAATTCTGTAATAATAAAGCAAGTATGTCAATACATTTCTAGATTCTAGCAGACACAAAAAATAAAATGAATAACTGGATGTTACCACAAGTACCGCCAGGATTGGTTTATCGCACGAACACCGGTAACGAACACTATTTGAATAACCATAAGTTACTTCCACTGACAATATAATTATATAAACACAGACCAATAAGAATATAACCACAGAGGAGTAAATAGGAATATAACCAAGAATTTCTTATTTTGGTGGCTATATCTAGTATCTAAGGCACCATTCCCACGGACGCTTAAAAAGCGTCGATTCTGACGGTTTCTTACTATTCCACCGTTAACATCTAACGCTCTACGCCGAAAATCCGACAGCACTTGATAAAAAAACGTCGCAATTCAACATCACCATCATATGAAAAATCTACTGGATTTACAATTATTTCATTACAACGTTTTTTTAACGCGCGTTGAAATAGCGTACGTGCGAATGGGGCCTTATATGCTGTGACGTTTTCGATGCTTTTCATTCTACGTAAAAATATTTCATAATTATCTGCATAAAATTATATTTATACAGCGCCAGAAACTTTGAAATTATCATTTCTAATAACAGAATTATATTTCATCAAAATAATTATACAGAACTTTATCTAATATGGTGTAAACATAGATTTAGTATAAAACATAGATCGGCAATGTGAAAGAGACAGAATAATTTAACTCATATGTTAAAGCGAGATGCATGATGCGACCATACGTTTACACAGAAGTAGCCTGCAGAGTGCAGTGACCCAGAGTCGAAATATGTCAAACTAAGCGAGCAACAAAATTCGCTTATTTTTATAATTTATTTAATTTTACAGTACTTGGTTATATTTATTAAACGTAGTTTATTATAGTGCATTGTGCAGTGCCAAGGTGTGGTTCATGCAGGCGTAAAAATCCGAAATAATTAAAGTTTTCACAAGTACCGGCCACTTTTGCACAATACTATTTTGTGACGATATAATAGAATTAAATGGAAATCTGTGTATACATATCGGTAGAAAAGAATATAGTATTTCATTATATAAATACGCTGAAAGCATCCATTACGTATAAAAAATAATATCAAATACGTGAATCCTTACTAATATTATAAAGGTGAAAGTTTGTATGTATGTATGGATGTTTGTTACTCTTTCATGAAAAAACGGCTCAACAGATTTTGATGAAATTTGGTATAGTGATAGCTGACACCCTGGATTAACACATAGGCTACTTTTTATCCCGAAAAATGTAGTGTTCCCGTGGGATGAGTCAGGAAACCAAATGTACATATTTTCTACTCTTTCAAATTCAAATTGTTGGCACGGGATGTCCTCTCCTACGGAAGGGAAATATAGTCGACGGCACGCGGGAAATATAGTTAGTAGACACGCGAAATAATATGTTCTTGATGTGGATTGGACTCAAAAACTATCTGCACCCGGGCGAAGCCGGGCCCGACAGCTAGTTTACAATAATTTCAACCAAAAGTTGCTAGGGATTGACTAACAGGTTCGATCAATAAAAGGTTGTCGATAAAATAGTCGATGACAACACATGTTTCCCTACATTTTTATGGAGCTATAGTATGTTGTGATATAGTCTGACAAGCGAGTGCTGGCACAAGGCTTATTTTAAATTCTTCATATGGCAACACCAACAACTGTCAAACTAATTTCAATCATAACCACAATCATAACCTCTTCTTACTGTTGTTGGTTGTTGTGCTTTGGTTGTGTACGCTTGTTTTTGTGTTAAAAATGCCAAAACCAATAAAAAGCTGTGTCCGGAGCTTATTATATACTATGATAAACAAATACGAACAGAAGAAAATTGATATAAGTCGGCAAATCGAGGAAAAACATCGACTTTTGGATGCAATTGTTTCTGCGGCAAGTAAGTACAACCAAAGGTTTTGATACTTTGATACTAATTCAAGACTTAAATAAAAATATAGTTTTGTTTCCTGTTATTTTAATAAATTTTGCATGATTACCATATATTGTTATAAAAACATGTTCTTTTTCGTTTCAAGGTATTTCGCATGACGAAAATATTAAACGTGAAATAGAAAACTTAGTGAAACAGCTTAAAGATGTTGAAAATAAAGATTTGGTTACATCTGAATCAAGTTATTTCAACCAGTTATCGTCTATAACAGGTAGAATTTCATTATTTTTATTATATGGTTGATGACACAGGCGGGCCAAATTTGTCTTGCGGGCCTCCTCTCTCCTAATCTAATCTGACTGTATTTTACTTTGCAGACGTTAGTGTCAACACATTGCGGAGAATAAAAAAAGAGGGTTCTTTGAACCAGGGTCAATGGAACACACCAGGAAAGAAACGTCCCCGGCTACCCAGTGTTTCAAATTTAGATGATTTCGACATATCAGCAATTCGTAATAAAATAAATGAATTTTATTGCGTTAAAAAGCAAGTTCCAACTCTAAGAACTTTATTAGCAGAACTGCAAGAGTCTATTAGATTTGCTGGATCTCGTGAAACATTGAGGAAAATATTATTGAAAAATGGTTTTCAATTCAAGACTAATAAAAATGAACGGTCTGTTTTGATAGAAAATTTCGAAATATCTGCTTGGAGACACAGATACTTACGAACTATAAATCAAAAGCGCCAAGAAGGAAAGCCAATAATTTATCTTGATGAAACATATGTTCACCAAAACTATAAACCAAAAAAATCATGGCAAGGACCAAGTACAAGTGGAGTAATTGATAAAATTTCTAAAGGTAATTTTTAACTTAATTTTATATATTATTTGGACTTGTATGTGTGTTTGCTCTTTTATTTATATATATATATTTGTATTTCTATTACAGGGAAAAGGCATATTATAGTTCATGCTGGATCTGAGAAGGGTTTTGTACCTAATGCATTGCTGTTGTTTAGCACTAAATCCAAAATGGCAAACTACTACATGATGACATGAATCGTAACAACTTCATGAAATGGTTGGAAGAAAAAGTTATACCTAATTTAAGTGAACCATCAGTAATAATAATGGACAATGCAAGTTATCATGTCACTCAAATAAACAAGCCACCTACAATTAATAATTTAAAGGCTGATATACAACTCTGGCTAACAAAAATGACATAGCATACGAGGAAAACTTCACAAAAGCCGAGCTTTTATATTTGGTGAAAGAAAATAAAACTGCACCTCTATATGAAGCTGAGGAGCTTCTGAAACAGCATGGACATGAGGTCCTTAAATTGCCTCCATACCATTGTGACCTGAATGCAATAGAATTGATTTGGAGCTTGGTGAAAAGAAAAGTAGCAAGTAAAAATTTAACTATTTCAGGTGCTGATGTAGACAAATTAATAAGGGAATGTTTCGCCAGTGTGACTGCAGCAGACTGGAAAAAATGTACAGATCATGTGATCAATATAGAAAATGAATATAAAGAAAAGGACAGAATAACAGAAGAAGAACTTGAACCATTTCTCATCAATACCCGTGATGATGAGAGTGAGAGTGATGAATCATTATCAGGCTTCGAATTTCTTGAATCAGATTTTGATTATGGATCAGAAAAAATAAAATTTCTTAAAACTTATTTTTATTTTTCATATCAATACAAATATTTATACGAGTTTTATTCCCACTGTAGACAAAACAATTTGTGTAATCATATTTTTTTACTCTTTTTGAATATATACATCATTATTTTGCGATAAAAGTATTCTTGAAGAATGCAACTATTCTTAGTTTAGTATATTTTAGTCTAGAAAGTGCAATGTGAAATGTTCATCAATATAGATTTTTCGTTCCGGTCAGAACATCGTAAAAATAAATTATAATAAAAAAAATTATAATAAATAATAATAAAAGTATCGAAATCATTTTTCCGACTATAGTCGGGGTTAACAGCTGAAAGATTTTTAAATTTGCCGCCAATTTCTTGTGCCAAGACTCGCTTGTCAGACTCTAGTATGCATTCTTCTTCTTCTTCTACCTGGCGTTATCCCGGCCATATTTCCCCGGCCATTATTATCGTATTTATTCTACAATATTAGTTATTACTTTACTTTTTCTTATTTTTTTATATTTGTGGAATAGCTAATATAACGCTTCATGTGTGTGATTAATGAATTAAGAACCTGTTTCAGTCTCTGCCAAGAGGCTGTCAATTTATAATAGTAAAACAAGAACATATTCGATATTATTATAAAATATGCGATACTTCTATGCACAGCATGATCGTCCAAACCTTGAAGCAACATTATTCATTTATCATAACGTTAGGTATAGGTTTAAAATTTATAATTCTCTTAGGAAAAACATTAGTTTAGGTGACGTGATCGAGAAAAGCTTCATAGTTTATTAAACTGTCTCTTTCTTCAGCCACAGGAATGCGACTAATGAACATAGGCCTTCCACAAGAATGTCTACATCAGTTTGTTGTAAGCTGCCTGCATCCAACGACTTCCTACAAGCTCCTCCGTACACCTCCAACGCGGCCTAGCAGGCGTCCAACACTTCCCAATGTGTTACAAGTCAATTAATTGACTTAATTAAACATATTTTTTTTAACTCTAGTATACATATAGTAAAAATGTGTTTCTTAGACTTACGCGAATGTTACTCATTGAAAAAAACTAATAATCACGGATTTTGTTGCAGACTGAGTCCACCCTGTGACTACGAAAGCTGTAAAGTAATCGAAACTTCGCGACGGGAAATTAAAAATGAAAAAAATAAACCGAAAACGCTAAAACTTTGTAAATTATAGTTTTATTTTAATAAAATGTTTTTTTGTTCTCAATTTAATTAGTATATGTACTATGTATACATCACAACGAAAAAAATAATTTTGTTCAGGTGAAAATAAAGACCCATACAAAACATCTCAAACAAAATGTTTTCAAATAATATGACAAAATATCTTTATTTATTTGTGTGTTTATCAATCTGTATTGAAATAAACACATCAATAAGTTTCTGTTAATATACATTGTGAAATGTAATAAAATGTCGCATATATCCATAACATTTTATTTCACAAGTACAGGCCGACAGCTATATCGATATCAATATGATAGTATCGAAAGTGCATGGTACACCACTATATGTCAAGCACACATGTAAACTTCACGCACACAATCGTAAATCAGTTTTGGTCGCGCTCAAAATGACACATTGTCGATCTATGTTCTATACTACATCTTCTTCTTCTTCTTCTACCTGGCGTTATCCCGGCCCGTGCCAGGGTCCGCCTTCCGGCAAATTCTCCTCCATTTCGCCCGATCTTCGGCATCCTCAATAGTAAGGCCATTGACCCTCATATCTTCCTTGACGACATCGAGCCAGCGCTTCTTGGGTCTACCCCGCGGTCGAGGTCCGGGAATATTGAGGCTCAGGCATACATTACCGACGTACTCCTGCGGTTTCCTTAGGACGTGACCATACCATCTCAAGCGGGACTCCTGGAGTTTATCAGCCACATCGCGGACACCAAGACTGCCACGGATGTGCTCGTTACGGATTTTGTCCAAACGCGTAACGTTGCACATCCACCGCAGCATCTTCATCTCCGCGACGTGGACCTCCTGGACGTGCCGCTTGAGGGCAGGCCACGTCTCAGAACCATACAGGAGCACCGGCCGCACGATGCTTTTATAGATGAGACCCTTGAGCCTCATCGGCATCCTGCGGTCGCAGAGTATGCCCGAGACCTCCCTCCACTTAGCCCAAGCAGCGCTTATACGGGCTTTGACGTCAAGGTCGATGTCACCGGACTCATGCAGTACGGACCCAAGGTACTTGAACTTGTCCGTCTTCACGGCAAGTTCGTTCCCTATCACAATGCTTTGGGGGTCCGTACTCCCGCAAGCCATGTACTCGGTCTTCGCCACATTTAACTTTAGACCACCGCTCTCGAGTGTCTCCTTCCACCGGTTGACCTTGCGCTCCAAAAGTAGCCGGTCCTCCTCCACCAGTGCAATGTCATCGGCATACATCAACAACCAGGGCGCAGGGTCCTGGATGTGAGACGTAATGGCGTCGAGCACAACACTGAAGAGGAATGGACTCAGCGCCGAGCCTTGGTGCACACCGACATCAATCGGGAAAGGATTCGTATCGCCAACGGCGGTCCGAACGAAGGACTCGGATCGGAGGTACATGTCTCTGATAATGTCCACATAGGCTTCCGGTATCCCTTTCACCCTCATCGCCCACCAGATTGCCTGTCGCGGCACACAGTCGAAGGCCTTCTGCAGGTCCAAGAAAGCCATGTGCAGTGGCATCTTCTTCGCCCTGTATGCCTCGCCGAGCATCCTGAGTGCAAATATCGGGTCGGTAGTACCACTGCCAGGACGGAAGCCGTATTGACACCCAGAGACTGTACACTCTTGGCGGAGCCTGGACTCGATGACGCGTTCGAAGAGCTTCATGGTATGACTCATGACCTTAATGCCACGATAATTACCGCATTCCTGAACACAGCCTTTACCCTTGTACACGGGAGTTATCACACTCAACCGCCATGAGTCAGGCATGTTTTTGGTATTCAGGATGCGGTTAAATAACGCAGCAAGAAGCTCCACACCATGAAGCCCCAACGACTTCCACGCCTCGATCGGAATATGGTCAGGCCCTACCGCTTTCCGGTTCTTCATGCGACGAAGACTACAGAGAACTTCTTCAGGTGCAATAGGTGCAATAAGACCTTGGTTCGGGGGCAATTCAGGGTAGGACACTCCCAAAGGTATGGTGTTAAATAAACCGTGGAAGTAAGAGCGCCACCTCTCCTTCACCGCGCTAGCCTCACATACCAAGGCGCCTCGGGAATCCTTGACACATCGACATTTGGTAATGTCGAGTGTCGCCTTTTCCCGAGTCTTTGCGAGTCGATAGATGAGCTTTTGACCCTCCACAGTCTCCAACTTCTCATACATAGGAGTCAGAGACTCGTGTCGGGCCTTGGCCACCGCTCGCTTTGCAGCGCATTTGGCGAGGTTGTACGCAGCGCGGTCTTCAGGAGAGTTAGTCGCTTGCCACTTTTTGAAGAGTGTCTTCTTCCTGAGAATTGCCTCCTGGACTGTCCCACTCCACCACCAAGTCTCCCTGTTAAGGGTGCGACCGCCCTTAGTTGTTCCGAGCTTCGACTTCGCAAGGGTGGTGATTGCTGATTGAATGCCGCCCCACAGTTCCCCCACATCTTTGATCCCCATACTATTTTCTAATAAGGGGATCAAAGCTTCGCGGAAACCATGCACAGCAGGTCCATCCAGCAACCACCACTTTATCCTTGGTGCTCGATACTCGGTCACTTTGGGTTTCGGTGTTACCTTCACATCCATAACAAGGAGACGATGCTGTGTCGTGAGACATTCTCCCGGGATAACCTTGCAGTTGGTCACTTTGCTGATGTGGCATCTCCTTATGAGCAGGTAGTCAATTTGTGTTGAGTGGGGCCCACTTTTGTATGTGATGAGATGTTCGGGTTTCTTTTGGAAGAACGTATTCACAACGGCCAGGTCTGCCACAAGGCAGGCTCTGAGAACAGAGTCCCCCTCTGCGTTACGTGCGCCAAAACCATAGCCGCCATGAACACGCTCATTCTCCCGACGGTCCTCACCTACATGCCCATTCAGGTCCCTACCCACCACAATGCTCTCGGATTGGGGCAGATTACGCATAGTATCATCAACAAGGGTCCAGAAGGCTTCTTTCTCCGACTCCGAACAACCAGCTTGCGGGGCGTAAGCACTGATCAAGTTGGTAACAACCCCCTCAATCATTACTTTAACCCGCACAAGCCGGTCACTCCGTCTGTCGACTTCAAGAATACTCTCCCGAACGCTCGAAGACAACACTACGGCAACCCCATTCTGGCCAGTGGGAGATCCACTGTAAATCAGCTTGTAACCCTGCCCGATATCCCGAGACTTGCCACCCTTCCATCGCGTCTCTTGAAGAAACGCGACTTGCACCCGACGTCTCTCGAGAACATCTGCAAGCTCTCGGCATTTACCGTTGAGAGAGCCAATGTTCCATGTGGCGAAACGGAGCTTGGTTGGTAATCGCGTCTTTGGCCGCGCCCGTACCGTGCGCGGTAGCCCTTGCCCACTTGTCACAGGCTTAGGGCGATGGGCCTGCGCGTCGTTTTGCGGCGACGCCCTAGCCGTACCAAGACTGTTCCCTTTTTCCATGTCATTTGATATGACGGAGCTTTTGGTATTACGTGGGGCGACCCGCCGTCTGACCCCCGCAACCCATAAATTGGGAACCAAAGGTTCGCCATTGCCTCGTTCGTAAGGTCAGCAGAGTGCACCGCGAGCAGGTGAGGTTGGCTTTGGTCCTTAGGTGTTGGTGGACCACTTACATCTATGGGTGTAAATCACAGTGGAAATATTTTATCATTGTATCTTATACATATGCTTAAAAACTATGATTGCCATGAGAACGGAACGCAAATGATTGGTGCTGTAGATAGTTTATTTACGATTATTGAATAATCGTATAATAAATTTCACATTCTAAAAGGCCAAATCCAATTTTTTCAACTGCAAATACTTTAAAAGTTAAAATCAAATCTCTCTGAACCTCTAGTTAAACTCATGATTAAAACTAATTCTACTCTTATTTTAAGTTATTTAATCAAAAACATTTGATTCTTACACTTTTTTCTTTATTTACATGTTTACTAGAGAAGCCAGTTTATCGCATTGAGTGGAACCAATTCTTACTCCTAAATATATATGTAATCTATACCATCAGGCGAACGGCTCGCTTGTGGGCTTGCTCGTCTCGCCATTCATTGCAATAATAAAAAAAAAACGTTAAATCTTAAATGGAGAACTCAATCCCTTTGGTCACATTTATGCAACTTCCCTTTTCTATCGATGGCCTTCGAAATTCGCAACCAAGAATGTCATTTCACAAACAATCAAAGAATATTTCAATTGATTCAGCGTTTATCAGTATTTTTGCAAATATATTTTGATTAAAACCTAACCTAAACGCATCAACATCGTTTGCCCCCATAACATAAAAAATATGTACAACAAAATCACAATAAAATTAAATAAACGTGACAGTGTGGTTATTGAATCGACTTTAATGCTTAAATTAGAAATTCTTAATAATATTCGACAGCAAAAATACTTGATTGGTGTAGCTTTTGGAGTGTAAATTGTAGTGATCTTTCGCGATTCTGGTAAGTAACCGAGTAGATTCCACGTATATGATATGTAACACGATTTTTTTTATTAAAACCACGTCTTCAGTATTAAGTTAATATTTTATTCGTTGAGTATTTGTTTCTATTGTAAATAGATTCTAAAAAAATTGGTTTTATTGTAAACCGATAGTTCGTTACTCATCTCTTTCCGATTTCGAATAAACGTCACTCCTCAGTGCTGTAAACTCAGACTAAATACTCTCTAGCCACTCAAACGTCCCGACCCCAAGAAGCTTATACCCAAATGGAGATTGCATTCCGTATATAAAAGTGAAGCACAAAAATTTGACCTCGAATGACGTTGCGACTGATTGCTATCCTTTTCTTTCGAGTGACAATGAATGAAAATGACTTTTTGTTATGAAAATATTACGGAATGCAATCTCCATTTGGGTATAACCTTCTTGTCCCGACCCCCAATTTTGACGTAAGCTGTCATTTTTATTAGGAAAAAATACACTAGTAATGAAAAAGCGTCCTAAATTCAAAATATATTATAAAAAGCGTTATGAAAAAAATATATATAATGCTTGAATAAAGTATCTTTAATGTAACATTGGCCAAAAAGACATTAGCAATAGGCATATTTAAAAAAAAACAGGCAAACTCGTGTATTGTTTGAGAACAACGACGAGTGGTGCGCAGGAGTTTTTAAAAATGTAAATATTGATTTTTAACTCTCTTATTGTTGTTATATAGTTTATTAAAAGATACCTTTACATTAATAATTATCAATTATCTAAAAATAAGCCATATTCGACGCGTGATTCGAAGTTTTTTAGACACGAAAGTAAATCACGGTCGTTGTTTGTCGGTATTCATTAAATATTTCTGTGTTAATTCTATGAAAAAATGATAAATAAAGTGTTAGAGAGAGAAAACATATCATAAAGAATAAATAGGTGCTATTTGATAATTGAAAATATATCAAAACAATTCAATATTTTAATTGATTTCCAGTATTCCGTAGAAAGTCGCGCGCCATTTTTTGTAAGATCAGAGTTTGCGTTCGAAAGTTTTTGTTCAAACTAGAATGTGTGGTATGTTTGATGTTGGATGTGATTGTTATAAATTAAGTATGATGAAGCCAATTATATGGTGATTTAAATTTTCAATATCAAAGAATTAATTTATTAATTCAGTTTAAATATTTCAATATTTCCTCTCCAAATATGCATCCAAACCGTGGAAAGACGAGTTGGATACATTCGAGCCAAAATCACAAGAGCAAGCCGAGGACAGGGTCAAATGGAATGATAAAGGGGAAGCCTTTATATCTATACGATAAAGTATAGATGCGCGACTGCGAATAATCCGAACATTGAAATGATCTACTATTAAGCCAAAAACAAATTATAAGACTGCCGGACGCGGCTGAAGAGTGGTACAATATTCAGGGTCTCTTGGACGTGGCGCGGCAGAATCTTCAATTTTATAAATATCTTCAGTTGCGTTTGTTAGAAAAATAACCAAATATAGGTATATACTGGGTGGAATCGCTTATCGTCACGAAAAAAATTGTGCATGGCAAGTACATGATTTAGAACACTTTGGCATACTTATTTTAATTTTTTTATGTTTTTGTTTATGTAGTGTAAAATTAATTTACCACTATGAGTTACTAATTTAGAATAAGTTATTCATAAAACAACGTTGTTTAGAGAAAGATGACATAAATGAAAAAAATCTTCATAAATACACATTATTGTTACCCTACTTTATACAATATGAATTCGAGTAGAAACTTCTAAATCTAAGTAATAAAATCCTTTGATTGCGCCGCCCTCACCGCCGCGCCGCCGCAAGCGCAAGTACAAAGCGTGCCGCCGCGCCGCGCCGCCCGCTCCCGCGCCGCCGACACCTTCCAGGGATCTTGCCACTTCCTCAGTCGTGCGAAATTCGGTGCCGAGTGACGTTGTACGAAATAATTTTGGTTATTGGTTAGTTTCTTGCGGTCAAAATGAGTGATTAAAGGAACAGTGAGTATGTGACAATAATGACATGCTATGTTCGATCCAATGAAAACTTGGGTCATGCAAGAAGGATCTATGCAGATCCAGAACATCTGCAGTCTTTGCGTAGGAATGGTATCATGAATGATGAATCCACGAGTTCCCAGCACAAGAACTATTTTAACGACTTATCCGAGGCTACTCGATCATGGTAAGTTCAGACTTCCTAATCATGCAAGAATCCGTGACCTACGACAGCGAAGTCGTCTATTCTCGACTTTATTAAAACGTTTAAATAAAAACATATGCAGCTTTTTCTAAGATAGTAGGTACGTTATGAAAATAATAATGTAAATCTTAACAACTTACCAACAACTAAATTTACTTAAATGATCCTAACACACTAAAATTCTAAATAAATCAAAATGTTATATGGTAATATTTAGAGTAATAATAATACCGATAAATAGGCGCAAAGTAAGTTCAAGGTCGATGCGCGACAGTCAGCTGTTGTGTGGCGTGACTCATACACTCGCGCGCCTGAGTATTGACATTTCGTTGCACTTTTAAGTGTAGGGTGATTTAGATAATATGCGTTTTGGGGATATCTTGTACTGATGTTGTTTATGGGGTAGTTTGTAGTTTTTAATGATAAATTTCGTATATAACGTTACTTTCACATACACAATACACTATTAAATTTTCCGGACGATAAGCGATTCCACCCAGTATATATATATATATATATATATATATATATATATATATACCTACCTAGGTTGGTCAATCACTTTCATCATCCAACCGTATATTCTTCTTATATCTATTTTTGCGTCTGGAAATCATTACTCTATAGGTCGGAATTAATGTATATAATTATAACATAAATAAGTGGGCTAAAATAAGCAAATGAAAGGCAGAAACATGTTTTAAATAAATAATTTTAATTAACAGTAACATACTTGACATATTCCATAATTGCATCATAAATGATAAAATAGATATAAAATGTTCTTAAAATACTTATCTCGAACTTATGTTGCTACAGGTGTGGATACGGTCCTTCCTCTGTCGTTCTCACTCGAAAAGTGACGTTCCAAGTGAGACAACGCTTTATATTACCGATTCCCCACTACTTGTGAATCATACGATAGGTAGTTTTAATAAAATTTATAAAAATTGTTGTGGTATTTTGTAACAGTATTCTAACACGGCCATACTGACATGTACTTCGTTCTCGAAGTACAATAAAATATTCTAACACGGTCCAGTCTCGTTTCTCTACTTAATTTTCTGCCTAATATCTTACAAATAACTGAACAATTCATTCAAGTACATTATCTATTATCTGAAAAAATATATTATTGTCGTGACTTTTTTTTTTTTGGTACCCCTTGCTTTCTACAATCAAACACCCGCAGTCAGTGAAGCTTAATCACCCGCAGCCAGTGAATGTTATACAAAAGCCAAGGGATCATCATCATATACTTTTTAAATTATTGCGTCGTCATCGGTCTTGGATAAGTATGCAAAATTTCAAGTCAATCCGACGTTTTGAAGTGCTCGAAAATCGACTTCACAGATTCTGTTACATACATACATATAGGCGAAGTTAATAAAAGCGTGTTAAAAATAATTAATGATCAACTACTTACATGAACATATTTTATTGGGACTGCTTTTGGTTTTACTATAACATTCTTCTTTTTATAATGAAAAGAATCTATCTCGGGATGTATTGAGCAAATTCTAAAATTATTTTTTGGGTGCCAATTTTGGCGTCCAGTAGCTTCCACCCATTTAATTATAATTTCACTGTTAGCAGGAAACCTAAAATAAGAAGTAATTTTATTTTTTTACGCTTGAATAACGCTACGTATTCAGGTATATTAAGCAAGTATTAACCACTCACACGTCCACGTCACTGTCACTTATTTTGACGGAAATCTTCCGATTCCCGCGTTTTCAATATTCATAAACATAAAGCATTATATCCTAGTACCTATTCTAGCTACAGGGAAATAAAAAATACCTTTAAGTATCTAAAACTATGCAGAATTATTAGACGTGACAATTATTTTACAAATATAATTCAAATGTGTTGTAAACAAATAATAATAATTCTATACAGATCGAATTTCAATGGTTTTTCATTTTCAAATCATGTTTTCACCCATTAAATCATATTACATACCAATAAAATCCATTTGTAAATAAAGTATATACTATAAGCTTTCTTTTGATATCCATATTTTAGTACCTAAAGTTATTCTTATCTTATAAAAAACCAAAAAAATATACCCATAATCATATAACCAATTTTTGTTACGTTTGCGTTTTGCCATTATTGCTTAGTGACTCCCGAGTTCCGGGTTACGATTTAATGTTGCCAAGTAAGAACGAGATGTAAGAAAATAACACCTGGATGATCGATGAACTTTGATCGGTATTTTTTTTTTGTTTAATTACGTGTTTTAGAAATCATATTTAAATACAAATTACATACTGGTGAAATGATGAAATATGATTTTATAGACTATGTATGTAAGGGGCGTGCGCTCCTTGTAGGCAGAAATGCAGTGCTTTACTTGCCATACACAGATATTTTAATAAAACATTCGTACGTTTTAGATGACTTTAATTAATAGTAAATAAAATAATAAACAAAATATCATAATATAAAAACGCCTAATATTTTATAAATAGCACGTATTTGCAAGCACACTAACATTATGTTTGCCAGGAATTTAATGACAACGGCGGTGCAAAATAATGTTTCCACAGACCAAGTAGTACTACAGACGGCCGACTCGCTTAACCCCTAGACTAGGGATGAGATATACTTGCAAAATCAAGTACCAGGGCTTCTAAGTACGAGTACGTAAAAATACTAGGGTTCAAAACCAGGGTCTAAAATATTGTAAAAGTATTTTGTAAGTATGAGTCGGCAACCCTTCGCGTCCCAGCCGCGGCGCAGCGTCTATAAAATACTTGCATAGGAATTCAATTCGTATTTCATAACAAATAAAGAGCAAAAACGCATAAATAAAAAAAACTTGATTATTAACGTTGAGCATGTTTGATATTTTGGAATGGTTAGGGAATAATTTTGCACCAATTGCTTTATCAGTATAAAAGTACTATCATTTATGTGGTAGAATACAATATTTATTTATTGCGCTATCGTACACAAACATGACAATTTATATTACATTAAAAATTTAACACTTTAAAACTATTACAATTATTTTACATTAAAAAGTTTATCTCTCCGAAAAATCAACTTTCATCCATAATTTCAACGACTTTTTCACCATCATCATTACCAGAACTATCATCGCCAATCTCTAAAACTGATACGATAGGTTTATGGTAGCTGAAGTAAGAAACGAACAGTTTTGATTCGAACCTATTTAAATGTCTAATAAAGACCGCATCAATAGTAGTTTTGTATTTCGTTGTGCTAAGATTGCGATCATTCGACATAGTTAAACCAAATTCATTATTTAAAAATTCAATTAATAGTTGATTTTTATCGTCTGCGAAGTTTATGTTGAAATCTCCACTCAAAATCATTGGCAATTCATCAAAGCTTTATAAACTGACAGCTAACTGACAGCTGTCTACTCTCCATCCGTCTTACGCTTTTTCGGTCGGGGTCTAGTTTATTATAGCACGATTTGAGGGGTAAAAATTATTAGAGGTGGTAGGGATTGGGTCCCAGATTATATGTTTATCACTCTTATTAAAAGATAATGCATAGTTTTCGAAAAATTAATTATAATAGTTACTAACCTCAAATCACATATTAGGCAAAACGGAACGTTATTATGTGCGATTGACAAACAAATCGTTAGTAATATTTCAAATAAATAGTCTATGGTGTAAAATGTCGAGAGAAATCGGTGAAATAGAACGTAAAAACTACGCGTTTCAGTCATGTGTCAGTGTCAACAAAAAATTTTAGGAATGTTTTGTTGATGTTTTTGTTGTTTTTTTGTGGAGTTGTCGCATGCGATAGACCCATAAATTACGAAGATTGAATTGATTTTGCTTATGTTTTGTTGTTTTATAACGTCCTAGATGATCAGAAGGAAGTTAGTGTACCCACTTTATGGACCAGTTAGGTCGACTGTACCCCAAAACCGACACGGGCCACCCCGACTTCACGTAGACTTTTGGCTACCACCCCTAGAGTGTATATAAAAAGCCGGAGGCGCGGAGGGAGAGCAGCCCCCGCCCGCTGTAACGAAGGATAGGTAACCGTGCGAGCCGTAGCGGCTGAGGCTGGTCGCCGGAGGCGACCAGTAAGCCGAAGCTGCGGAGGCGAGCTTGGGTGCCTATCCTTTGTTACGCAAGGGCGAAGGGGCTGTACTTCCCGCAGCGCCGGAGACGTTGCAAAAGCAACTTTTGTTTTGCATTTTGAGGTTAGGTTACTTTAATTTGGTTCTCAGAATTATGCCTTATCTTTTCATGGGAGTGGTACCAGGGGACAGGGTACACCTCTCCCCCTCCTCCCCCCTACCCCCCAACCCCCATTTCGTGCTATAATATTCTAAACCTGACCCGCTTTTTCGATCAGGTCACGTGTCCTGACGCGAGTTTAAGATTTTATACCCATTACAGAAAAAGTGCTCAACGCCGCTAAAGAAGTTTTCACTTCAAAAATACCGGGGGAAGACCGTGGGTACAGATTGCAAATTACATATAATTTTAGACTGCTGCCCCAGCCTGATCCCACGGCTGGCTACGATCATGCATATGAGAGACCTACCACCGGTATATAGTAAAAATAAGAAAAATCGTATTTTGCCTGCTCTCGATTGTCGAGCTCGTCAAGACGATTCCTCTGACTCCAAACACGGGGGGTTTACTTTAAGAAATGACGGAGTTATGCCTGGACAAATATTTTAGGGGAGAGAGGGAGGAATTTGGGGATTTGGTTTGGGCCAATCTGTAGAGCTCACCGAGACGGTTCCAACGATACCAAACTCGGTGGGTCTACGATCTATATTGGCCGAGATAGGATTGGGGGGGGTGAGGTAAATTTTCGGGGTGGGAGTAAGGGAGGGGGGCGGAGGAAGGTTTCGTGGGGAGGCTAACTTAAATTAATTTTTTGGAGGTAAAATATTTTTTTTTGGGGGGGTAATTTTTTGCGTAATTTGGGATTTCTGGCGGGGTCAATTTGTAGCCCTCACCAAGACGGTTCCGAGGATACCAAACTCGGTGGGTCTATGACCTATGTTGGCCGAGATAGGATTGGGGGGGGTGAGGTAAATTTTCGGGGTGGGGTTAGGGGAGAGGGGGGGTAGGTTTCGTGGGGAGGCTAATAGGCACTATTTCGGAATAATTTTGGAAAAAGTGGGTGAAACTGAAAAAAAAAACGAAACAGTAGGCCCAGGCATACATTTTCGCCGCGCTGTAGAGAGGGGATAGCTGTCTACTCTCCATCCGTCCTACGCTTTTTCGATCAGGTCACGTGTCCTGACGCGAGTTTAAGATTTTATACCCATTACAGAAAAGTGCTCAACGCCGCTAAAGAAGTTTTCACTTCAAAAATACTTTGTAAGTATTTTCTATTCACGAATACGATTATTATTACTTATTTATACTAAGTTAAGGATAGTTTTTCTATAGAAGTATTTTCATGTATAGTGTTCCAAGTTCCTCGCGCACCGACGTATAGCGGCGCCTAAATTTGAAAATACTTGCATAGGAATTCAACCCGTATTTGAAGGCACATAAAGAGCAAAATAGTATGAATAAAAAAATACTTTGAAGTTTAAAGTATGTGTTATTGACTGATACGATTGTGGTTCTTATTAATATTTTATTATGAATCGTTTTCCTATGCAAGTATTTTCATGTGTAGTTTCCAGATCTCTCCGCGCATCGACGTACTTTCATACTTATAAGTATTTTCTGCTCGTACCAGGGCGCCGTAATTCGAAGTGAATACCTGGTTTTAAAACCTGGTATCGTAAATACGTCTCATCTTTACCCTAGACCAGTGATTCTCAACCACTGTGCCGCGGCACTTTTGTGTGCCGCCAAATTTCAAAAGTGTGCCGCCAAAGAACAATGGCGAATTTTTGATTGATCTTAATTTGAGCGTCTTAAAGTGGCATATATACAAAACAATTTCCAATATTTTTGTACATTTTTTCAAATAATCATATGAATTATACAAAGCGGGTGAAAATAAAACCTTTAAAATGGAAAGCTATTTGAGTAATTCCGGATTTATGAACTATTATTGGCTAAGTGTTGCCATTTTATATTTATTTATTCTAGTAAAGTACTGTTATTCGAAATAACTTTGTCATTCAATATAATATTTTGTAAATAATTATACTTCATTGATATTTTATTTAATTAAATAGTAACAATACATAATATTTTTCTGTATTATAGGTCTACCAGAATCTCATGGCATAAAATTAAAAACAAACACAATGATTTTTATATGGCAATACCATCAGTCAACAGCTGTTTCAAAACTTGAGTTATGTCATTTGATGTGAATATTTTAAGATTTCTATCCTTTCTTAGCGAAAATGTACAAATTAGTTCTACAATCACAAGTGCGACACGTTGTTTACAAGGTTTATCGCCAGATCCGTGAATAATTTGGCCAAATTCAAACAAAATCGTCGATTTCAAAATCGACGTCGTTTTACAAGTAAGTCGGAGTGAATAGTTTTGATACTTCATTTCTTTTTAGTTAGTGTTAGATATGTGCATGTGTTTTATTGTATATACTTTGATATCATTTTTTGGAACTAAACAGTAATGCATTAAATACCTATTTACAGGAGTTTCCAGAGATTTTAGATAAGGAACGGTTTATTATTATTTCTTTATCTTCATCGTCTTCATCAGAAGATGTACAGGAAGATTATTTAGAAGTAAGGTCTGACTAAAGTGTTAAAGAAATAAAGAAGACTGAAAATAAAATTATTTGTTTTTATTTTACAATCTTGCATCGTTCGTATAACATTTATCGAATCTAATAATTATTTAAATAAAACCGACTCATAATCAAACTACTTACAATTTGGAAATTGAAAGTTGTTTGATTAAGTGAGAACTAATAAAAAGAGAGAATTAAAATGAAACTGGTGGCTCGGTACCACCATTTTTATCTACGTTTTGAAAGTACCAGCGCTCCAGCGCTAATTTTATAAATACTCGTAAGGCACGTATGTATTTTATAATTTAAAACTGAAAAAAATCTTATTTGCCTATTTTAATTGGCTATTAATCTAAAAGTACAATTTTGAAGTAATTTTAATGTTTAAATAACCTATATATTTTTACTTAAAACATTATTTACTTTATTTACAAAGTTGTACTAAAAAATAATCAATTTGAAATAATAATTAATTACAATTATTGAAAGTATCAAAATATGTTCATCCAATTATGCAATACTGGGGGTATTGCAATGCGTAAATTCAAATTTCCCAAAATGCCATGAGATTCTGGTAGACCTATATTTAATAAGTAAATTCAAAGTATGATATGAGCCTGGCTAGAAGACTCATACTTAAAGCAATTGATTGACGATTGACATAGATAACCCAGCAAAAAAATGATAGACTTTTGATGTTGCCATTGCGTGAATTGTTGATAAATGTTTAATCCAGACTGAGTCAAAAATAATTGAGGAATAAGCATCGGAATAAGGAGCCTGATACTGCGTTGTGTGATCCGTGCATTGTTACGGACTTTTATATTAACTGTGTGTGATATGTTATGTTTGTTATGATCATCGATCTTATTTTAATGCTTGGATTGATTTATAGTAAAGATGTTGAGAATTAAAGGTAACTGTCAACTGAGACTGCGGCAGATCAACTGTAATTATTAATGATACGTGTAAAAATATACTTTTCAGGCTAATTTAAATAAAAACACAAGATACTAATAGAATGGGTGTATTATTATACTTTTTATTTATTATAAAATGATATTCCTGACAACACAATACTTCATAGCACGGTCAGCCATTTTACTCGTAGTGTGACGTAGGCAATGACGTAGGTGTATAAACACAAAAATTCTGATGTGAATATCAATTTTTCCCCTGTTTCTTTAACAACAATTATTACACATGTTGAATTAGAAATTATCCCTCAGGCTAACGTGATTTTTTTCATCTTAAGACATTTAATTTTAATGTCAATAAAAATAATGTATGGATAGTTGCCATTGTTCTTTCGCAAATATATAATAATGTTAATATTATTAAATTATATCATTTAAAAAATATATATTTTGAACATGAATATACATTTAAATCCACAAAAAAATTAATAATTTATTATTTGCTTTGCAAATATAATTTATTTTTTCTTAGTGCCAAATTATGATGAAGCGGCGTGCATAGCAATAGGAATATGTCTCAAGTCGGCGTACTATTTGCATGTAGTGTCAATTTATAAAGTAAACTTATTAACTTTGCAGTACACCTATCCACACAATTTCAGAAAGGTTTAATTTTCAATATTCATAAATTACAAGTGAGTGCATAATTTAAATTATTATAAATTCAAAGGTAATATTTGAACCATGTTTTTTAAATGTTTTGACAATATTATTTTTATTTTATCAGGTCCTTCTGAAAATGGATAAATGATTAAAAAGAAGAAAGTTTAATGATAATAATAGTGATAATGATAACGTTATGGACCAAGTTAATGAGCCAATCCCAGGCACAAGTAAAAATACTTCTTGCTAAAAAAATACGTTGTCCATCGGAAATATAATGATGACTTTTTGAAATTTGGATTTACCTCTACAATGGAAAATGACATAGTTGTTCCCGAGTGTGTGATATGTGGTTTTAAATAATCAAATAGTGCTATGGTTCCTAGCAAACTCTAACGTCAAATATAAATGAAATTATCAAAAAACATCAAGCTCAAATTTCGCATTAAAAATATTTTTATTATTAGATTGTAATTAATCCCTTAATAAACGTTTAGTTATTATTGTAGTATATGTATATTAGTTTATTTCATATATTTAAAATTTTTCTCATAAACTATTTATGCAGTGTGTTGTAGTAAGTAAATGATTTTTATCTTTTTCTTTGTGTGCCGCCAAATTTTCAAATCGTTAAATATGTGCCGCAACAAAAAAAAGGTTGAGAATCACTGCCCTAGACTGTCGTTTGTCATGACTGTAGACGATTAGACAGTCGGAAACGCCAGGCGCGGCTTCAAGCAAAAAGTAACCTACTGTCATTGAAATAGGGTTCATTTTAGTGTGATATAAAAAAAAATAGCAAAATAACTCAATTGATGTAACTTTTTTCAAATTCAAATAGTATTTGTGTAGATTAGAAATAAAACCCTTCAAATGATATAAACAAGTATTTATTTCATTTCATTTATACATTCAAAAGTATTCGTCGAAATATACAAATGTGTTTATTACAAATATGACATTTTAAGTTGAAATAAAGTACACTTTTGCCTTACCCACTCAAACGTCCCGACCTCCAATTTTGACGTAAGCTGTCATTTTTATAGGAAAATACACTAGTAATGAAAAAGCGTCCTAAATTCAAAATATATCATAAAAAGCGTTATGAAAAAAATATATATAATGCTTGAATAAAGTACCTTTAATTGGCCAAAAAGACATTAGCAATAGGCATATTTAAAAAAAAAACAGGCAATCTCGTGTGTTGTTTAAGAACAACGACGAGTGGTTTTTTTAGAAATGTAAATATTGATTTTTAACCCTCTTATTGTTGTTATATAGTTTATTAAAAGATACCTTTACATCAATAATTATCAATTATCTAAAAATAAGCCATATTCGACGCGTGATTCGAAGTTTTTTAGACACGAAAGTAAATCACGGTCGTTGTTTGTCAGTTTTCATTAAATATTTCTGTGTTAATTCTATGAATAAATGATAAATAAAGTGTTAGAGAGAGAAAACATATCATAAAGAATAAATAGGTGCCATTTGATAATTGAAAATATATCAAAACAATTCAATATTTTAATTGATTTCCAGTATTCCGTAGAAAGTCGCGCGCCATTTTTTGTAAGATCAGAGTTTGCGTTCCAAAGTTTTTGTTCAAACTAGAATGTGTGGTATGTTTGATGTTGGATGTGATTGTTATAAATTAAGTATGATGAAGCCAATTATGTGGTGATTTAAATTTTCAATATCAAATAATTAATTTATTAATTCAGTTTAAATATTTCAATATTTCCCCTCCAAATATGCATCCAAACCGTGGAAAGACGAGTTGGATACATTCGAGCCAAAATCACAAGAGCTCGCCGAGGACAGGGTCAAATGGAATGATAAAGGAGAAGCCTTTGCCCAGCAGTGGGACACAATCTAGGCTATTAAAATATATATATATACGGAATGGAAGCCGCCATCAGGGACCGCAAACCGTTACGTACATTACGATAAAGTTTAGATGCGCGACTGCGAATAATCCGAATATTGAAATGATCTATTATTAAGCCAAAAACAAATTATAAGACTGCCGGACGCGGCTGGAGAGTGGTACAATATTCAGGATCTCTTGGACGCGGCGCGGCAGAATCTTCAATTTTCTAAATATCTTCAGCTGCGTTCATCAGCCGCATCTTATAAATTGTACCCGGCTTTACTAACGTAGTTATTCTGATACAAAACTAGTTTTAAAATTGGACAAATTTATTGAAATAAAAAAGAATAATAATAAAATACATTTTCAATTTTAGGTCATCAATGGAAAAGCAAGAATGCTCGTGAGTGTTTTATTTTTTTATTTCAGTGATAGAGTGCATGCATAGTTTGTGTCAATTAAACAAATAAAAAACCATCACTAGTGCTAAGAATTAACTTGAACTTTACATTGAGCGGGCAGTGCGGAAATGGGGGAGACCGAGGCCCGGGCAGAGGTAGAGGCAGAAGCCGAGGCAGAGGCAGAGGCACTGTGCCGGGCTACTATGCCGGGCCAAATAAAAAATAAAAAACTAAATAAATCGTACAAATCTTCAATTATTAGTTTATAGATTTGAAATTGTCAGTATTTATTCCTAAATATTTATTCATTGATTGAAATAATAATAATTGTTTATTTTTATTTTGTTTTAATTTTCAACCAACACTTACCTACCCTTATTCGTAATTTTTAAATATTATTACAATTTTTGATTATAATGGATTACGCTATACCTACCAGTACCTTTACCTATACAAATCTCGTCGTAATTAAGGATATTTTCTTAAAAATCTACCATAAACTATAATTTGGTTTCTAAACCAAACACTATAAAAAAGGATAACAGCTTTGCATGTCTCGATCGCTAAAATTTCATTAATGCAAAATCAATAAATACATTAAAAAACTAGGTATAACAATGTTAACATTTGATAGGACTGAGTCATTTATATTCCATTCATGTTATTATTGTAATTCATGTTATTACACGTAGATAGTAACTTATTTATTGGCCCCCGCCCTGTTTTAAACCGGTTAACATCTGTATCAAATATCGTCTGGACAAGAACTTACATGGGCGGCCATCTTTCAAGCTTTTTTCACCAGTGTTGCCAACTTAGTGGATTTTCCACAAATTCTGGTAGTTTGGTCCTGGTTGGGAAACATTGCTTTTAGTGGATTTTAAATGGTTTGGGGGCTGGCGAAAATTATTGAAAAGCTGCCATTATCAAATCCGACACATCATTGTTTATTGAAAATATGATGTCATATATTGTAATCAAATATCCAAAAATAGACTAGGACGAATTTCCGTGCTTTCCGGCGTTTTTGCCATACCTATTACTGGAATCAAGTATAACAGCTCACACAATAGGTCCCATTTAAATGTAATAATGAATTCCGTGGTGCTTTACAGCTGGCTTCTCCGGCTGTAAAAGTCTTTTTGGGAGGTCATTTACCTCTTTAGTTCAATGTTTTGTCACCCGCTTTGCACGGAGGGAAGTGGACATTATTTATTTCCAACTCCTCCTATTAATTTAATTTTCTAATTCATTTCGTTGCGGGTTAAAGACAAGTTAGACATTCCCGGAGACTCGCCGAGCTTCAATGCTTGGTGTCATTACATTGCGTGCCACTGTTGATCCTGGCTTACAGGAGTTGCAGTGCCGGGTGTGAGGGCGGGACAGTCTCCTAAATATCCAAAAATGTAATAAAATAAATAAATAAATACACCCAACAGTCACATTTATAGTCTCGACCCCACACAAATAACTAGTCTTGTGTCGTGGGTATCAGGAACTGCAACAGACTTTTCGGTCTCACTAATAGCCAGACCCGAAACAAATACCTCTACTTCACACAGATATTTGTTTCGGTGCGGGAATCGAACCCGAACAATATTATGTTAATATATTAATTAGGATATTAATTAGGAAACAGGAATATTAATAATTAGGATAAATGTTTAAAAAATGTTGCAAAAAAATCTGAAAAATAAACTGAAAATATGACTTCCTGACATCTATTGGCGAATAATGATGTGTTAAGCCATTCTATGCATGCCCAGCATTAATTGTGTAACAGCGCCATCTACCGATAAATATAGAGGTACTCAGCGTTAATTGTGTAACAGCGCCTGTCTGCGCCCGCCACCCCGGGCCATAACAGTCATGACCAAAGTCATGACAAACGACAGTCTAGGGTAAAGATGAGACGTATTTACGATACCAGGTTTTAAAACCAGGTATTCACTTCGAATTACGGCGCCCTGGTACGAGCAGAAAATACTTATAAGTATGAAAGTACGTCGCCTATTGTGTGAGCTGTTATACTTGATTCCAGTAATAGGTATGGCAAAAACGGCGAAAAGCACGGAAATTCGTCCTAGTCTATTTTTGGATATTTGATTACAATATATGACATCATATTTTCAATAAACAATGATGTGTCGGATTTGATAATGGCAGCTTTTCAATAATTTTCGCCAGCCCCCAAACCATTTAAAATCCACTAAAAGCAATGTTTCCCAACCAGGACCAAACTACCACATTTTGTGGAAAATCCACTAAGTTGGCAACACTGGTAAAAAAAAGCTTGAAAGATGGCCGCCCATGTAAGTTCTTGTCCAGACGATATTTGATACAGATGTTAACCGGTTTAAAACAGCGCGGGGGGCAATAAATAAGTTACTATCTACGTGTAATAACATGAATGGAATATAAATGACTTAGTCCTATCAAATGTTAACACTGTTATACCTAGTTTTTTAATGTATTTATTGATTTTGCATTAATGAAATTTTAGCGATTGAGACATGCAAAGCTGTTATCCTTTTTTATAGTGTTTGGTTTAGAAACCAAATTATAGTTTATGGTAGATTTTTAAGAAAATATCCTTAATTACGACGAGATTTGTATAGGTAAAGGTACTGGTAGGTATAGCGTAATCCATTACAATCAAAAATTGTAATAGTATTTAAAAATTACGAATAAGGGTAGGTAAGTGGTGGTTGAAAATTAAAACAAAATAAAAATAAACAATTATTATTATTTCAATCAATGAATAAATATTTAGGGATAAATACTGACAATTTCAAATCTTTAAACTAATAATTAAAGATTTGTACGATTTATTAAGTTTTTTTTTTTATTTGGCCCGGCATAGTAGCCCGGCACTGTGCCTCTGCCTCTGCCTCGGCTTCTGCCTCTGCCTCTGCCCGGGCCTCGGTCTCCCCCATTTCCACACTGCCCGCTCAATGTAAAGTTCAAGTTAACTCTTAGCACTAGTGATGGTTTTTTATTTGTTTAATTGACACAAACTATGCATGCACTCTATCACTGAAATAAAAAAATTATTAACGTTGAGCATGTTTGATATTTTGGAATGGTTAGGGAATAATTTTGCACCAATTGCTTTATCAGTATAAAAGTGCTATCATTTATGTGGTAGAATACAATATTCATTTATTGCGCTATCGTACACAAACATGACAATTTATATTACATTATAAATTTAACACTTTAAAACTATTACAATTATTTTACATTAAAAAGTTTATCTCTCCGAAAAATCAACTTTCATCCATAATTTCAACGACTTTTTCACCATCATCATTACCAGAACTATCATCGCCAATCTCTAAAACTGATACGATAGGTTTATGGTAGCTGAAGTAAGAAACGGACAGTTTTGATTCGAACCTATTTAAATGTCTAATAAAGACCGCATCAATAGTAGTTTTGTATTTCGTTGTGCTAGGATTGCGATCATTCGACATAGTTAAACCAAATTCATTATTTAAAAATTCAATTAATAGTTGATTTTTATCGTCTGCGAAGTTTATGTTGAAATCTCCACTCAAAATCATTGGCAATTCATCAAAGCTTTATAAACTGACAGCTAACTGACAGCTGTCTACTCTCCATTCGTCTTACGCTTTTCGTCTTACGATCAGGTCACGTGTCCTGACGCGAGTTTAAGATTACCATTACAGAAAAAATTACCCATTACAGAAAAAGTGCTCAACGCCGCTAAAGAAGTTTTCACTTCAAAAACACTCACGAGCATTCTTGCTTTTACATTGATGACCTAAAATTGAAAATGTATTTTATTATTTTTCTTTTTTATTTCAATTAATTTGTCCAATTGTAATACTTGTTTTGTATCAGAATAACTACGTTAGTAAAGCCAGGTACAATTTATAAGATGCGGCTGATGAACGCAGCTGAAGATATTTAGAAAATTGAAGATTCTGCCGCGCCGCGTCCAAGAGACCCTGAATATTGTACCACTCTTCAGCCGCGTCCGGCAGTCTTATAATTTGTTTTTGGCTTAATAGTAGATCATTTCAATGTTCGGATTATTCGCAGTCGCGCATCTATACTTTATCGTAATGTACGTAACGGTTTGCGGTCCTTGATGGCGGATTCCATTCCGTATATATATATTTTTTTAATAGCCTAGATTGTGTCCCACTGCTGGGCAAAGGCTTCCCCTTTATCATTCCATTTGACCCTGTCCTCGGCTTGCTCTTGTGATTTTGGCTCGAATGTATCCAACTCGTCTTTCCACGGTTTGGATGCATATTTGGAGAGGAAATATTGAAATATTTAAACTGAATTAATAAATTAATTCTTTGATATTGAAAATTTAAATCACCATATAATTGGCTTCATCATACTTAATTTTTAACAATCACATCCAACATCAAACATACCACACATTCTAGTTTGAACAAAAACTTTGGAACGCAAACTCTGATCTTACAAAAAATGGCGCGCGACTTTCTACGGAATACTGGAAATCAATTAAAATATTGAATTGTTTTGATATATTTTCAATTATCAAATGGCACCTATTTATTCTTTATGATATGTTTTCTCTCTCTAACACTTTATTTATCATTTTTTCATAGAATTAACACAGAAATATTTAATGAAAACTGACAAACAACGACCGTGATTTACTTTCGTGTCTAAAAAACTTCGAATCACGCGTCGAATATGGCTTATTTTTAGATAATTGATAATTATTGATGTAAAGGTATCTTTTAATAAACTATATAACAACAATAAGAGGGTAAAAAATCAATATTTACATTTCTAAAAAATCCTGCGCACCACTCGTCGTTGTTCTTAAACAACACACGAGATTGCCTGTGTTTTTTTTAAATATGCCTATTGCTAATGTCTTTTTGGCCAATTAAAGGTACTTTATTCAAGCATTATATATATTTTTTTCATAACGCTTTTTATAATATATTTTGAATTTAGGACGCTTTTTCATTACTAGTGTACACAGACCAATGATTAAAGAATAGAGGGGATAAAGCATAAGGTCACGTGACGCGTACCACTTTGATTCACAAACATGGCGGCGGCTCCGCCCCTAAAAATAGTGATTGAAAAATTAAATCTGATAATAATAGGTCAATGTTTTGATATTTTTTTCGTGCTATGATTTATTTGATGGGTAAGTTTTACCTGATGATTGGATTGGATTTGTCAAATAATACACACGTGAGATAAAATACAACTTTATT
This sequence comes from Hyles vespertilio, assembly GCA_009982885.2. Taxonomy (NCBI): domain Eukaryota; kingdom Metazoa; phylum Arthropoda; class Insecta; order Lepidoptera; family Sphingidae; genus Hyles; species Hyles vespertilio. The sequence goes on along the minus strand of CM042814.1, from coordinate 158,434 downwards.
AATAGCTAGAATTTGGTTGCGACTTCGAATATACACTATACACACTTTTTTCCTTAAGCACCAATTTTCACCATGTCAATATTTCTTTTGCCACATTTAGCAAACAACAATGAAAATATGTACACTAAACTAACAACTTAAATATATAAATAGAAATAAAATATCTACACAAAATTAACAATTAAAATGTAAAAATAGAAATTAAACAATTAACTAAATAAACTGACATTATTGTGTTCTGTGACATGAACCATTGTAATTTTAAATGGCGATATAAAAAAAGAAAAAAGAAGACAGTTCGTGTTGCTGACGAAGTTTCTTGCGCCACTTCTTCTTCACAGCTACAACACGTTCCGAAGCGGTGGTAGCAGAAATGAACAATCCAAAAGATCTTTTGAAAGACTATTTGAATAAATAATAATAATAATAATTAATCTTTATTTCATTACAACATGTTTACAACATAATAACACCCTGACTCCTGAACTAGGAAGCCCTGTATAACAGAAGTCAGTCTCTTTCGACAATTATTTATTTAACAGCTGCTTTATATAAAAAAAATATGAAACTCGAAAAAAATAAAAATAATTAAAAGACTTAATAAACTATGTAAATAACTAAACAACACTAGATCGCCAAATGAAATGAACTTAAATTATAAAGAATATTTTGATTTTGATTTTGAATAAAGGAATTGTAGCGGACATCGCGAGCGAAGGCAGGAAATCAGCACTAGAATAAAAATATTTTTCGAATAATTCAATCAAACAAAAAAAACATAAGGTACATACATACATAAACATACAAGCGGTGAATAATGTGGACTATAGATTTTAATTTATGTATAAATATTGACTGCCTCAGTGGCGTAGTTGTATTATGGTACGGTTACAAAGCTGAGGTCTCAAGTTCGAATCCCGGGTCGCGCAAAGTGATATCGGATTTTTCTATTCATTATCAGCACAGTCACGAATTTGTGCCCGATATTGCGATAGGCTCGCCACCCACAACATCGTAGGACGGAACATACAAGGCGAAATAAATAAATAAATAAATAACACCCAACAGTCACATACATAGTCCTGACCCCACATTAAGATTGAGTCTTGTGTCGTGGGTATCAGGAACTACGAGAGACTTTTCGGTCTCACAAACACACAGACCCGAGAGAAATATTTGTGGGCCGCACAAACATTTCTCTCGGTGCGGGGATCGAACCCGCGGCCTCTCGATTCACAAACGGCGTCTTACCGCCTGCGCCACGGAGGCTGAAATGTGGGTGTCCTGGTTGCACCTCTGCCTACCCATTCTGGGAAAAAGGCGTGAGTTTATGTATGTATAAATATTAATATTATGATAAATAACAAAACTAATAAAAATGCAACTGCTACATAAACAATAGTAATATGATGTATTAAACATTTTGATCTTAGTGTGGGGTCAGACTATGTATGTGACGGTTGGAGGTAATTATTTCTTGATATTCCAAAAAATATACTTATACTTTACAATTATCGTTACTTTTTTAGTCGCCATAATGTAAACATATGACCAACTAATACTAATTTACATGTTACAACCGTTACAAGGTTATACCTGTCGAGACAAACACCCAGTTGCATCTAATACATTTCGTTCATTATTACGTTGCACCATTCTTTGCTAAAATCAAAAATACCTATCAGGATATTTAAAATAAAATAACATAGGTAGATTTTTATTGCTATTATTTGACTGAGGAAAATCATTATGTCTCACTTAGAATTCAATCAATGCATATGAAAGTGTTGGTTAAGATAAACAATTATAATAATTAATAATAAAATATAAAACTATTTCTGTTCATTAAAAGGTTCTCCAGAACATTAGACAATAGACTACCAATTGTCCAAATTATCTTGCATGGCATCTTTGTTATTGATTAACAGTTGTATTATTAATAGGATTATTAGGTAAAATATCATAATTACTACAATTTCACTCACCGGGAATATTGTTGGAAAGCTGTTTTCTTTTTCAAAATGTAATGAACAAATAAATGTATTTATTGCAGGGTTCCAATAGCTTCCAATTTTTTGTATCCATTTTTACCTGGTTTGTATGTTTATAAATCTAAAAAATATTTTTAATTTCACTTTGTTTTTCGGTCTGAATATATATTTAAATATAAACTATTTTTTTCTTTTTTTGAAAAATAAAGATCAAAGTTTTTAAAAATGATAATATCGATATGAATAATTTCGTATCGAATCCACTCATCTCTAAACTTGTGTGTAAACAAACAATGAGGTTGTTATTAGTAAGTAGTGTACTACTTGTATAAATAACGCCTAGAAGAGTCTAAAACTTAATCAACAATATCCAAATACATTTATAAATGATAAAAATAAACCCAAAATGTAAATTTAGCACATATTTGTTAGTATTTCGTAAAAACAGTTACTAACCTATGAAAAGAAATGTTAGGGTCCTTTTTGCTTGAACTCGACTCGAATCCTTTAACACAACACTGAGGCATTTTAAAAACTAAACTAATAAGCAAACTAAACAAACTCAACAAACGAGATTAACCAATGAATAATCCGAAATTCTTTGATTGTGCAGATTTGTTTACTCCGATTGACAGATAACGCCACAGTTTGACATTTCATGCAGTTTTTGGTTTAATAGTCTGTGGTTTCGAAAGCATAACTAAAATGGCGTCATTTTGGTCTATGGGTGGTCCCAGTGTGGTTAGTGAACAAAATATTGCCATATTCGAAACAAAGGAATTATTATTTGTCTCCTTCATTAAGGGACATGTCAGCTTTGTGTAAATGAGACAGATACATAAATGTACATTCCGCGTCGATATTCTTAACATAACTATAACTTGACATATATAGCTACTTTTGTGCGTGATCCTTTATAATTCTTTTATCATTGACACAGACCAATTAAAAACAGATGGATAGCCTATATAATCTTTAGCCATAGCCCTCAGACTAAATACTCTCTAGACGTAGCCATGCCGTGGCCGCACAAGAGACAGATATATAATTCTTCAGTGTGGCCATGTTGGGAAAAATTCCTACTTTTGGTGGGTACTAACACAGGCCAACATAAGCGTTGCCAACCGTACGATTTAAATCGTATTTATTCGTATATCATATTTATTATTAAATGATAATGAGTTTATGATTATTTTTTACTTTTTAGTTCGATCTTATATGAAAGCTTGTTTTTTTAGTTTTTAAACTATAATTTAATTGCTTGCACTAAAACATCTATCTTCGGCTGTCTTATCAAAGAAAGACAACTGCGCGCAAATTACCAATTATATAGGTAATATTTTTTCAACAATAATATTTTGTTTATTATTCTGGATAAAATATAAAATAATATCATATACTTTTTAAATTATTGCGTCGTCATCAGTCCTGGATACGTATGCAAAATTTCAAGTCAATCCGACGTTTTGAAGTGCTCGAAAATCGACTTCACAGATTCTGTTACATACATATAGGCGAAGTTAATAAAACGGTGTTAAAAATAATTAATGATCAACTACTTACATGAACATATTTTATTGGGACTGCTTTTGGTTTTACTATAACATTCTTCTTTTTATAATGAAAGGAATCTATCTCGAAATGTATTGAGCAAATTTTAAAATTATTTGTTGGTTGCCAATTTTGGTGTCCATTAGCTTCCACCCATTTAATTCTAATTACTGTTAGTAGGAAACTTAAAATAAGAAGTAATTTTATTTTTTTACGTATGAATAACGCTATGTATGCAAGGAATAATATGCAAGTATTATCTAGGGTAAACCAATTTTCATAACAAGGTAACACTAAACTTTTAAGAAATTAAGGTTATTTAATATTATTTGTAGAATTTCTAAATGTAATCGATATTTCTCTAAGTAAAACAATTTGTATTGATATTAAAATACAACATTATTTACCAATAAACGACAAAATAATTATAATGTAACATAAATGAGTAACTTACGAGTGAAATGTTATTCCACAAATTTTTCGTTCACTGCGGCTTTTGCAGCCTAAAATACTACAACCCACCATTGCATATTCACTATAGTCACTAATATTTGTATAAATTGCTGCTTTACACTATCCAAAACTATTAAAATATCGGAAAAACTGATTGACGTATATTTGTTTGACAAACTGCGCTTATTGACAAATAAAAAAACCGGCCACGGTGACAAGGACAAAGAAAAAAACTCTCTGTCTCTTTTACGCACACTAATTTTTAACTTGCGGTCTCACTCTTATTTCTCACGTTCCAGTTATGGCTACGTCTAGAGAGTATTTAGTCTGAGCCATAGCCGCACATTCTTTCGTTCACGAAAGTCGGTTGACAGATTATCAAGATTATTCTTTTTTATTATAATAAGGAATACAGGCAAAGGCAGTTGTATTCAGTCTTAGTGCGAGCGCTGCGCTTAGCTGCACACATAGATATAGTATAGAACATAGATCGGCAATGTGTCATTTTGAGCGCGACCAAAACTGATTTACGATTGTGTGCGTGAAGTTTACATGTGTGCTTGACATATAGTGGTGTACCATGCACGTTCGATACTATCATATCGATATCGATATAGCTGTCGGCCTGTAGTTGTGAAATAAAATGTTATGGATATATGCGACATTTTATTATATATTAACAGAAACTTATTGATGTGTTTATTTTAATACAGATTTATAAACACACAAATAAATAAAGATAAATTATCATATTTGAAAACATTTTGTTTGAGATTTTTGGGGGTCTTTATGTTCACCTGAACAAAATTATTTTTTTCATTGCGATGTATACATAGTACATACACCTAATTAAACTGAGAACAAAAAACAGTTTTATGAAATAAGACTATAATTTACAAAGTTTTAGCGTTTTCGGTTTATTTTATTCATTTTTAATTTCCCGTCGTGAAATTTCGTTTACTTTACAGCTTTCGTAGTCACAAGGTGGACTCAGTCTGCAACAAAATCCGTGATTATAAGTTTTTTTCAATGAGTAACATTCGCGTAAGTCTAAAAAACACATTTTTACGATATGTATACTAGAGTTAAAACAATATGCTTATTTAAGTCAATTAATTGACTTGTAACACATTGGGAAGTGTTGGACGCCTGCTAGGCCGCGTTGGAGGTGTACGGAGGAGCTTGTAGGAAGTCGTTGGATGCAGGCAGCTTACAACAAACTGATGTAGACATTCTTGTGGAAGGCCTATGTTCATTAGTCGCATTCCTGTGGCTGAAGAAAGAGAAAGTTTAATAAACTACGTAGCTTTTCTCGATCACGTCACCTAAACTAATGTTTTTCCTATGAGAATTATAGATTTTAAACCTATACCTAATATTATGATAAATGAATAATGTTGCTTCAAGGTTTGGACGATGATACTGTGCATAGAAGTATCGCATATTTTATAATAATATCGAATATGTTCTTGTTTTACTATTATAAATTGACAGCCTCTTGGCAGAGATTGAAACAGGTTCTTAATTCATAAATTACACACATGAAGTGTTATAATAATTATTCCATAAATATAACAAAAATGAGAAAAAGTAAAGTAATAAGTAATATTGTAGAATAAATACTATAATAATGGCCGGGGAAATATGGCCGGGATAACGACAGGTAGAAGAAGAAGAAGAATGCACACTATCAGAACATACTATAGCTCCATTAAAATGTAGGGAAACATGTGTTGTCATCGACTATTTTATCGACAAACTTTTATTGATCGAACCTGTCAGTCAATCCCTAGCAACTTTTGGTTGAAATTATTGTAAATTCACGTATTTGATATTATTTTTTATACGCAATGGATGCTTTCAGCGTATTTATATAATGAAATACTATATTCTTTTCTACCGATATGTATACACGGATTTCCATTTAATGCTATAATATCGTCACAAAATAGTATAGTGCAAAAGTGGCCGGTACCTGTGAAAACTTTAATTATTTCGGATTTTTGCGCCGGCATGAACCACACCTTGGCACTGCACAATGCACTATAATAAACTACGTTTAATAAATATAACCAAGTACTGTAAAATTAAATAAATTATGAAAATAAGCGTATTTTGTTGCTAGCTTAGTTTGACATATTTTGACTCTGGGTCACTGCAGGCTACTTCTGTGTAAACGTATGGTCGCATCATGCATCTCGCTTTAACATATGAGTTAAATTATTCTATCTCTTTCACATTGCCGATCTATGTTTTATACTAAATCTATGGCTGCACAGGATATTTTTTTTTCGTTTTTATTATTTTGTTAAGTCGCTGTGTATCACATTAAAGTGATCCAAAGAAACTTAACAAAATAATAAAGTGAGTGTATCTTTTTAGATGAAAAATATATAGATTGTGAATAAAACACTTAAAAATATTTATTAAATGATTTATTTTTTAATGTTTTTTTTTGTACTTAAATAATACATCTTTTTGCTGAAATTTTTGTAACATAGTAATTTTCAGTACTCTAGAAATGTCAATACTCTTTACAACGAATAATTAAAGAAAATATATTTTTACATGTTATTCTAGATTTCACTTATCAGTTCTTTTTTATTTTACTTTACAATTTTAAGAAAGCTTACAGACTAAACACCTACAGATATAAATATTTAAATCTTAAGTGTGTTACAAAGGAGAATGCCCAAAATTGGCCCTACACCTGCCCACTTTACCGTTGTATTACAAAATCATAACTCAATTTATCAATGATAGATCATTTGTTTACTGAAATACTCCGGGAATATTATTTTTATAATAAAAAAGTAGCTACCGGAAACACACTTACATGACTTTTTGTTTTATACATTCCCAGATCAAACGCCATGAAAGTGTTGCCAATTTTTAATTTTCTCTTAAAAATTGAGGATTTGGGTGTAGTTGTGTCATATTATTTTAGTTCGTAATGTTTTTATAATTCTCTAAAAGCTGATGATTTTGTGTGATGTTTCTATAATAAGCATTCAAACCAACAAAATAACGATTTCCAGAAATAGAAGAGATAATTTTGTTCTAAAAGACACCTAGTATCTAATCATTCAATCTTCACTGAAATAAATAATTGCTTCCAACAGTCGTTTAACCGACTTGATCCCACATTCAGTTATTTTTGTCTTTTTTTTAATGGTGAGCCATTGTTATTTTGTTTCTTGGGTTTGGCAGTTGGCAAGTCAAACACAACAAACACAAGTTAAACAAACAAGCTCATATTACGGTGAGCATATAAGATTTAATGGTTGTTACAGGATAGAGGTATGCAATAACCACAGAATTAGTGTAACGGTAGGCAATAACTTCGGTCCGAGCTGCTTCCTACTAAGAGCCTGAATTTTAAGTAGGCACATAAACCGAAAAATATATTTTGTATATTTATTAGTTGATGGTAATGATTCCGGTATAAACGCCTTAAAGAAGTATTGCTGTAATTGTGTTGTGGGTTGTAGGACTGTTGGATGCTGTGCCGGATGGGCACGGCTTAAAAGCAACATTCATCCTTCTCAATAACTGGACAATGTCCTTATTGTTTGTGACATGGAATAATATTTACACAAATAATGTCAATATTTATCATGAAACAAATCTGCTCATAAAATAAAACGCAATAGTAAGAGTTCGACATCGATGCTACTCCTGTACCTACATAGAGGGATTTTATGTATCAAATATGTATAATTTCGCCTAACATATACGAGTATATATTATTGTATAATAAAATAAGTATCGCAAATGTGAATACATAATATGGTATAGAGAAAACTATGACAACAACGTTGTAAAAACTAAGAGTAAGGAGAAAATAAAAAGTGTTTTTTCTTCGAACCCCCAAGTTTTATTGCATCCAATTCTTTTAAAAGTTATTTACTACATTGTATAATTTGAGTGTATTTTGAAACATGGGCAGCTGGGGCCAACATCTGTATGGGGAGTGGGCATGCTCCTTTGCCGATAACAAGCTTCCACATATACAGTATTTACATAATGTGCACTGATTTTTAAATGCTTGCTAATATAAGTTATTTTAATTTAAGGAATGAACTACTTTTTCTATGACACATATAGAGATATTAATTAAATTATTGACAAAGAAAAGAAAACAAAAACAAAAGTAACAATCAAACAATACAATATATAATGTTTAAATATACATTTTGAGCTGCAAAAGGTGTACTTTTTGACCTTTCATTATTAAGTTTCTACAAACATATTGCTCATTTTGCGTTTTACTGCCGATGTACTAGTGCAAAACAAATCAAAATCTAAATGGCATGACACCTCATTAAATTTACTGGCACTACGTAACAAAAAAGCATTGCGTCTATAATTGGTAGTTGCAAATGGTACGGACAATAATGACCGTAGTCTCAGTGTAGCTAAATGAGCACGGATAAATATCCCACTCAAAAGTTGTTCACAGTCAATGCTACCATTACCAATGTTCACCAAATAACATATGTCATTAATGTCGCGTCGCAAGTATAATGGTAAGAAATGATATTTTTTACAGCGATGAATATAATCATTACAGACCTGTCTAGCCCTGATGTCCAAATAATGTAAAAAATTCTTTTGTATGGCCTCGATACGGGATTTACAAATCTCATACCGAGGGTTCCACACCTGCGATGCATACTTTAAGTGGCTGCGTACGAAAGAACAATACAGTATTTTAATACATTTAAGTGAACTGAATTCTAATGAAACTCTAATTAAAAATCCTAATGCTTTTGATGCTTTATTAATAATTCTATCTATATGTTTGTCAAATATGAGTTTACGGTCGTGAATAATGCCCAAATCACATATTTCATTAACTCGATTAATTTCGATGTTATCAACTGTGTGAGAAAAATTACGAAAAATATTATTTTTTCTGGAAATGCTTATTTGGTAATATTTAGATACATTTAAATTCATACTTTTAAATTAAGTTATCAGTATTAGCTGTTAAACAACATCACTGCTCCTTCAAATAGGTACTTATGCCTAATTTTATGAACAATCTCAAATTCTCAAATACTGATCCAACTGTAAATGCCAGGACTTCCATCTCTCATTAACTTGTCTTGGCATTCACAACCATTTATGTAACTAATTACTTTTGTGGTCTACCTACACTGCCTACACACATAAACAACCTCACATTCACACATCCCACATATTCACACATACTCACACATTCGGATTCGAACCCGCGTACGCACAAACTCGCACCACTCAGCATAGATAATACACTTATATCGCCAGTCGGAACCCATAGATAATACACTTATACTTAATACACTTACACCCGTATTCACAAACAATACTATGAGGACGCATAGTGTAGCCAAACGCACAGAATTGTCAATTTTGATTCATAAACAATACTTGAGTGATGAGTGACACTATGCGTTCACTTAAGGAGGCCCTCAGGTAAAGAAACTCAACAGCTATTTTACGCAACGCATAGTGTCGATTGAAAACAATGATAAAAGAATTATAAAGGATGACGCACAAATGTAGCTATATATGTCAAGTTATAGTTATGTTAAGAATATCGACGCGGAATGTACATTTATGTATCTGTCTCATTTACACAAAGCTGACTTGTCCCTTAATGAAAGAGACAAATAATAATTCCTTTGTTTCGAATATGGCAATATTTTGTTCACTAACCACACTGGGACCGCCCATAGACCAAAATGACGCCATTTTAGTTATGCTTTCGAAACCACAGACTATTAAACCAAAAACTGCATGAAATGTCAAACTGTGGCGTTATCTGTCAATCGGAGTAAACAAATCTGCACAGTCAAAGAATTTCGGATTATTCATTGGTTAATCTCGTTTGTTAAGTTTGTTTAGTTTGCTTATTAGTTTAGTTTTTAAAATGCCTCAGTGTTGTGTTAAAGGATTCGAGTCGAGTTCAAGCAAAAAGGACCCTAACATTTCTTTTCATAGGTTAGTAACTGTTTTTACGAAATACTAACAAATATGTGCTAAATTTACATTTTGGGTTTATTTTTATCATTTATAAATGTATTTGGATCTTGTTGATTAAGTTTTAGACTCTTCTAGGCGTTATTTATACAAGTAGTGTAAATAACAACCTCATTGTTTGTTTACACACAAGTTTAGAGATGAGTGGATTCGATACGAAATTATTCATATCGATATTATCATTTTTAAATATTTTGATCTTTATTTTTCAAAAAAAGAAAAAAATAGTTTATATTTAAATATATATTCAGACCGACAAACAAAGTGAAATTAAAAATATTTTTTAGATTCCCTATAAACATATAAACCAGGACAAAATGGATACAAAAAATTGGAAGCTATTGGAACCCTGCAATAAATACATTTATTTGTTCATTACATTTTGAAAAAGAAAACAGCTTTCCAACAATATTCCCGGTAAGTGAAATTGTAGTAATTATGATATTTTACCTAATAATCCTATTAATAATACAACTGTTAATCAATAACAATGATGACATGCAAGATAATTTGGACAATTGGTAGTCTATTGTCTAATGTTCTGGAGAACCTTTTAATGAACAGAAATAGTTTTATATTTTATTACATAAATTAAAATCTATAGTCCACATTATTCACCGCTTGTATGTTTATGTATGTATGTACCTTATGTTTTTTTTTTGTTTGATTGAATTATTCGAAAAATATTTTTATTCTAGTGCTGATTTCCTGCCTTCGTTCGCGATGTCCGCTACAATTCCTTTATTCAAAATCAAAATCAAAATATTCTTTATAGTTTAAGTTCATTTCATTTGGCGATCTAGTGTTGTTTAGTTATTTACATAGTTTATTAAGTCTTTTAATTATTTTTATTTTTTTCGAGTTTCATATTTTTTTATATAAAGCAGCTGTTAAATAAATAATTGTCGAAAGAGACTGACTTCTGTTATACAGGGCTTCCTAGTTCAGGAGTCAGGGTGTTATTATGTTGTAAACATGTTGTAATGAAATAAAGATTAATTATTATTATTGACGTGACAACGTCTTAAATTAGGTTGCGGCTGGGAGTCACTTATGAAAAAGTGTAACGCCCGGTAACGTAACGGTGCGCGCGCAGCACTAGAGAATTATTTTTCAGTTTCACCCACTTTTTCCAAAATTGTCCCATAGCCCCCCCCCTGCCTTCCCCCACCCTTATTCCGAAATAGTGCCTATTAGCCTCCCCACGAAACCTACCCCCCCCCCTCCCCTACCCCCACCCCGAAAATTTACCTCACCCCCCCCCAATCCTATCTCGGCCAATATAGATCGTAGACCCACCGAGTTTGGTATCTTTGGAACCGGCTCGGTGAGCTCTACAGATTGGCCCCAACCAAATCCCCAAATTCCTCCCTCTCTCCCCTAAAATATTTGTCCAGGCATAACTCCGTCATTTCTTAAAGTAAACCCCCCGTGTTTGGAGTCAGAGGAATCGTCTTGACGAGCTCGACAATCGAGAGCAGGCAAAATACGATTTTTCTTATTGACGTGACAACGTCTTAAATTAGGTTGCGGCTGGGAGTCACTTATGAAAAAGTGTAACGCCCGGTAACGTAACGGTGCGCGCGCAGCACTAGAGAATTAGGCGCATTGAATCGGCGCATGCTTGTGTCTCTGTCTTTGTCTTTCTCGAACGTTCTTGGCGTTGGAAAAACAAGAAAGCGTCACAATACAAGTTCACACGTGTGGTTAAAGTATCGTCAGCTGTGTCTGTAGTGAAAATATGGAGTGCTTAGATTCGTCATTACATGTACAATGTTTTAGTAAACAAAATATATTTCTATAGTTAAAATTTGTGCAATTCTTATTTTCATTCAATTCCTTGTTCCTATTGTGCAATTTAATTATATTCATATCAATAAATATTCTACCGAGAAAAAGACGTTGTCACGTAAAATCTTCGCCCGTAAAACCGACTTTACAGGCAACCATTTTTTATTATTTATTCAAATAGTCTTTCAAAAGATCTTTTGGATTGTTCATTTCTGCTACCACTGCTTCGGAACGTGTTGTAGCTGTGAAGAAGAAGTGGCGCAAGAAACTTCGTCAGCAACACGAACTGTCTTCTTTTTTCTTTTTTTTATATCGCCATTTAAAATTACAATGGTTCATGTCACAGAACACAATAATGTCAGTTTATTTAGTTAATTGTTTAATTTCTATTTTTACATTTTAATTGTTAATTTTGTGTAGATATTTTATTTCTATTTATATATTTAAGTTGTTAGTTTAGTGTACATATTTTCATTCTTGTTTGCTAAATGTCTGTTTTTTTTTAGATTTTAGTTATAATTTGGCAAAAGAAATATTGACATGGTGAAAATTGGTGCTTAAGGAAAAAAGTGTGGTATATTCGAAGTCGCAACCGAATTCTAGCTATTAATAAAGTTGTATTTTATCTCACGTGTGTATTATTTGACAAATCCAATCCAATCATCAGGTAAAACTTACCCATCAAATAAATCATAGCATGAAAAAAATATCAAAACATTGACCTATTATTATCAGATTTAATTTTTAAAGACTTGACTGTCAAGTCCTAAAATCCCCTGTTTATACTCAATTGACATGTAAAGCAAAAATTAAAAATGTTATATTAATGTTAGTCGTATGCCACTGTTGATGATCGATATCGATAAAAAATTTGGTACTAGCGTATCACTATTTTTAGGGGCGGAGCCGCCGCCATGTTTGTGAATCAAAGTGGTACGCGTCACGTGACCTTATGTTTCATCCCCTCTATTCTTTAATCATTGATTGAAAACGTAAAAGTGACAGCTGTGAATGTAAATTACCATTTCATGTTATGTATTTTGCGCTAAGGTTTTGTATAAGGTTTTTTCCATTTTCAATACAATGGATTACAGCAGCGAGAAGTTCGACAATTATATTGATGATACTTATCATCCTGCGTTCGGTAAGGACACCGAACTCAGGACGATAAGTGCAAGAAATATTATTCAAGATTTACAAAATCCTTTTAATTTTTACAATGACAAACAATTTAGAAGACGCTATCGATTTACTAGGGATATTGTTCTCATGCCCTTTTGCCACTAGTCTGAAAGAGGCCTTTCAATACCGCCTATTCACCAATTACTTGTGGCCTTAAGATTTTATTCATCTGGGTAAACGGTAAACGGACTAGATGCGACTGCCAACATTTTCACGGTGGTCGCGGGTTCGAATACCAGTGCACACCTCTGACTATTTGGAGTCATGTGTGTATTGATTCTTTGATAGTCAATCACCACGCGCTAAAACGGTGAAGGAAAATATCGTTACGAAACCATAGCGATGTATAAAAAATTCTATGGTATGTAAGTCCGCCAAACCCCATTAGGCCAGCGTGGAGGACTATATGGCCTAACCACTCTCAATCGATCTCTCGATAGTAGAGGAGGCCGTGCTCTGCAGTGGGACGTATATGGGCTGATACAGATACGGGAGTTTTCAGTTTAGTAATCATCTATTAGGATGCAGGCTGCCTCCAACAGGTCACTGTGGAAATCATTGGGGAGGAGGGAGGCCTATGTTAACACCCACAATTTACCGCTTAAAAATGTGGGAAATAAATTTTATTAAATATTTCGAACGTAAATATTTGAAGTTGTCAAAGGCGCTTTCACTCACGAGTAATTCGCGGGACATGCGCGGACACCAATTGTCAAACACCAGAGAGAAATTAGCAACAGTAATTGACCAATCACTGATCCGCATTGGACACTGTGCGTTCCCATAGTAAAAGGGTGACTCAAGTATTGTTTATGAATAAAAAGGCTGAGCGGAACGATCACTATGAGAAATGTCTTACTTAGCATAGGGTTACTTCAACACTCAGTAAAGTATTGTTTGTGAATACGGGCCTTATAGTCGGAACCTATGATTGACACGCGGTGCATGACGCTCCGTACAACTGATTACCTACCACTATTGTATTCCGCGTTTTGCTATTGGACTCTAAGCTTTCTTTCTCTCTTTCACTGTTATTCCTTCTGTGCTTTATTTTAATGTGTATGTACGTGTGTTATTGTGACATTATACGGTGTTGAGACTTAAAGGCCCGTATTCACAAACAATACTTTACTGAGTGTTGAAGTAACCCTATGCTAAGTAAGACATTTCTCATAGTGATCGTTCCGCTCAGCCTTTTTATTCATAAACAATACTTGAGTCACCCTTTTACTATGGGAACGCACAGTGTCCAATGCGGATCAGTGATTGGTCAATTACTGTTGCTAATTTCTCTCTGGTGTTTGACAATTGGTGTCCGCGCATGTCCCGCGAATTACTCGTGAGTGAAAGCGCCTTTGACAACTTCAAATATTTACGTTCGAAATATTTAATAAAATTTATTTCCCACATTTTTAAGCGGTAAATTGTGGGTGTTAACATAGGCCTCCCTCCTCCCCAATGATTTCCACAGTGACCTGTTGGAGGCAGCCTGCATCCTAATAGATGATTACTAAACTGAAAACTCCCGTATCTGTATCAGCCCATATACGTCCCACTGCAGAGCACGGCCTCCTCTACTATCGAGAGATCGATTGAGAGTGGTTAGGCCATATAGTCCTCCACGCTGGCCTAATGGGGTTTGGCGGACTTACATACCATAGAATTTTTTATACATCGCTATGGTTTCGTAACGATATTTTCCTTCACCGTTTTAGCGCGTGGTGATTGACTATCAAAGAATCAATACACACATGACTCCAAATAGTCAGAGGTGTGCACTGGTATTCGAACCCGCGACCACCGTGAAAATGTTGGCAGTCGCATCTAGTCCGTTTACCGTTTACCCAGATGAATAAAATCTTAAGGCCACAAGTAATTGGTGAATAGGCGGTATTGAAAGGCCTCTTTCAGACTAGTGGCAAAAGGGCATGAGAACAATATCCCTAGTAAATCGATAGCGTCTTCTAAATTGTTTGTCATTGTAAAAATTAAAAGGATTTTGTAAATCTTGAATAATATTTCTTGCACTTATCGTCCTGAGTTCGGTGTCCTTACCGAACGCAGGATGATAAGTATCATCAATATAATTGTCGAACTTCTCGCTGCTGTAATCCATTGTATTGAAAATGGAAAAAACCTTATACAAAACCTTAGCGCAAAATACATAACATGAAATGGTAATTTACATTCACAGCTGTCACTTTTACGTTTTCAATCGACACTATGCGTTGCGTAAAATAGCTGTTGAGTTTCTTTACCTGAGGGCCTCCTTAAGTGAACGCATAGTGTCACTCATCACTCAAGTATTGTTTATGAATCAAAATTGACAATTCTGTGCGTTTGGCTACACTATGCGTCCTCATAGTATTGTTTGTGAATACGGGTGAAAGACTGTGTTGTGATTTTTGCCACCTGATCCACGCTCCACCAACTACCAACGCACCATCATACCACCAAACTTTCTTTACTAACCACCCAGCAGCATAGGCCCGCAAGTGAGTTTTCGTGCCTTCTCAATGAGCCTGCTTTAGTATATTCCCAATATCACATATTTTCTTTTAATGTTTTGACTGTCCATAAATTCCATTTTCGAATAATTTATTTAAAATTATAGCTATATTTGTCTAATCATCATACCAATTGAAACTATTATTATGAAATTTGATTAATCATGTAACTAATAATGATTTGGAGGTTCAACTGGAGGTGTGGCAGTTAGCATCATTGTATCTATTATTATACTAATTTGTCTGATTTTCTTTTCAATAGGGTCTGAATTAAAATCTCATCATATTAATTTGATATGATTTTAAACACTTCCACACCCTCATAAACCATTTTAAACTATACTCCATCGGTTTAGGTACTTAACTAAATGTAAACAAACCATATAAAAGGTTATTTAACATTGCCATTTTTCATTTCTAAATTAATTGAAGACAAAAAAATGTTTATGTAAATGTAAAACTACATTGCATGTTCAAATTTATTATAACGATTATAATTATGAATGTGTGAGCTTGGAAAAAAATAAATTATGTAAGATCATAATTAAATTATCTAGTTTCACATCAGGCATCCAAAAAAATTTCATAAAAGTTACAAGATATGCTACAAATTCTAGAAGTACGACTTTACCGTAATGCGACCATTTAAATGAAAGATAATGCGTTAGGTCGCATAACTAAGCATCATCATATGTTATCAATGGCAGCTAATTATTATTCATTGCGTTAATGTACTTCCTGTTTTCGTGAAGTGGTGAAGTGTTTGGAAATGTTCATCGTTGTTCTTTATTCTGTTTTAGTTATTATTTGTTTTAAGCTGCTATTAATTGTTTTTAATACTTGTTACTTGGTTGGCTAAGAAAATATTCGTAAATTGGACATTGCAATAAAATGTTGAACAACCATGCGTCACATGTTCTGGTTTGTCTACATTTAGTTAAGTACCTAAACCGATGGAGTATAGTAATAGTTATATTTTATAGAGGGTACTGACTTTTCTCTTGTTTTTACTGCTTCTGGCCAAAATGTGTGATGCTCCGGATTTTCTATTACTGCATTGATAGAACTTTTTATATAAACAAAGGCCACTATTGCAGTAGTCTTATTTGTCGTCGAGCTGACCGAGTTTTCATTGGTATATATTGCTGGAATAAAAAATATCAATAATTACAAAAAGATATAGTTTGAGTTTGACTTACTAATGGGGTAGTTGATTCTATTTCATTCTATTAAAAAGTTGCAAAATGCACAATCATAGACATAAGAAATCAAAAAATTGTTTCAATTCCTACAATTTTTATATCTCCTTTATATGACACTATACAAAAGCTTAAATCTTCATCAATTTCATGAACACAAACCAAGTCTTTTACCCTGCATTAAATTAGCATTAACTATCAAATAAAACGGACTGATTGTATGATTTTTCAATACTTACAATAATTTGTTGAGCAGCAGATATAGTTCTGCTAAAAACTTTGACACAGCTTTTGAACTGAAATTAAATTAGAGAAATTAATTGACAATGTTGACTTGACAGGTACAATTAGAACTAAAACGCACACTTTAAAATGTTCTTTTTTTCATTTTAAAATGATTACTATTAACTGTAATATTTTACAAAATAATTTTCAGACAACTGATGATTAAAAGGACATTAATTAGTTAATTTCCTTTGATTCCATTTTTATTTTAAAGAACATAAATTATGACAATAAGTTAAGGTAAGGAGAGTGGTTAGGCAATAGGCAGTCTCAATCGTACTGTCGATTGTAAAGTAGGCCCGTGCCCTGCAGTGGGACGTATATGGGCTGATACATACACATACAAATTATGACTGATGAATATTCAATGATCAAATACCTTAATCTTCTTTATTGATTCCAAGTATGACATATTGGTAATTTAATTTATGTAAATCATGTTGGTATGCAGGCAATCGGTTTCATAGACATCAATTATATCTTGCTAATGAGATATGTGTCTATCCAAGACTATATTTTTGGCGATATATTTAAATTCGCCCACCTATTTTATTGGTTCCATCTGCAAAAAAAGAAACAGTATACTTACTTACTTAGTTACCATTATCATCAAAATATGAAAACATAAGCTTATAGAGTACTTTGTTTGAATTACTAACCTGGATTTTGATTTAGCAAAATATGATGATTTGTTGTCTCTAATTCACAGATCACTCCCAATAGATACCTAATGCAAGGCAGCGGTTGCGCCCAACACATATAAGCTATCAGCAGGGATGATGCGAATATTCGCATCCGCATCCGCAAATGCGGAACTTCCGCATAAATTTTGACATCTGCATCCGCATCCGCATCCGCAATAATCGATGCGGATGTTTTATGCGGATGCGGATGTAATACAAAATGAGACAAGACAGAAATTTGGCGTTGCCGGCTAATGGCGCGTGTCGTTCGGAAGTAGTGTTGCCAGGTGTCCCGCTTTTCAGGGGTTTGGTAACGCGTCCCGATTAAACCTTCGGCGGGACGCCACATATCCCGCATTTTGACCACCGTTCTCAGAACGAATAAAAAACGAAATCTTACACACTTTTATTTATAATCCGTACTGTATTTCGCGTTTTCCTACAATTATTTACCTACTAAATATCTATTTCGATTCTAAAGTAGTTTCGCTAGGCTGATTCCAATAAAATATATGGCTTTGAATAAGTTCTTGCGGTTTGTTCACGAATTCCTTTCTTATTTTAGATGGTAATGTGCAAGGAAATACTGTTAGGGAACTTACGTGTTAGTGAATTAGCTAGCTCCAATGAAAATTCCTTAGTAACAATTTCAAGTTTCATACGGCTTAGAGAGCATTACTGGCGATGTTTTTTTACGACATGTATATGTAGATGTAATTCAAAAGAAAAACGCATCTTAACTTCACATAATTCTCTTCGAGCATTATAGCGAGCATAATTTGTCAAAATTCATGTGCAAAGACATTTTCATCTTGGCGATAAAGATCGCTCTGGTAAATCGAATAGTTTTAGTCTGAGAATTTAAGGAATAACTTGATGTACACCCATAGTAAACACTAGAGGAAAAATTAAAATCATTTTATGTAAATTTTTAAAATATTTGGAGTAAGGTAAGAAACCTCTGCCTATCCCTTCTGGAAAAAAGGCATGAGTTTATGTATGTATGCATGCTAAGAAACCATGGCGCCTTATGAATTGAAGCCTCGAGAGATATAGTACTTGGTCTGATTGAGGTGCGCTTTCATTATTATAATAATAACCATAAATCGGCTATTGTCTTTGAGAGCCTCCAAAGACGCGACGTTTTTCTATGTAATAAGTATATGCTGCTAGAAATAGGGGGAGTAATAATTTGTGAAAGCAAAAAAAAAATATAACTGTCTCTTCTTTAATAGACGTCGCGCTGAAGAACTCAAAATCCCGCTTATTTGAATGTCCTGTCCCGAATTTTCAAAAACTAAACCTGGCAACGCCATTCGGACGTGACATTGACCAATGGGAGCGAAATAAAGAGTGACTTGATCCGACGCGTTTGTTGTTGCTATGGTAATAGATTCTTCTAGTAAAAATGAGAGTCGAGAAATACCAGAAAATGGTAGCACTGAAGCTATACTCCAAAAACACTTCTTTCTTACCCCAATAAAAAAAGAGTCTACGTGGATGAAAATCCTCTTAAGTGGCGTTTATCGAGAGGAATTAAAGATATTATTGCCGATAGCACAAAGATTTTTATCCACTCCACTAAGTAGTAATCCTAGCAAACAATTATTTGCAGTGTGGGTTTAATTTACCAACCTCTTCCTAAACGCCTTGTTATCAGAAAAGGCGGACTGGCGTTATATTTAATAAATGAAACAGTGTTCTTTTGCGAGCTCTTGGGGCTACTCAAAACGAAGGTAATGCATATGATTATCAATAGACAAGATGGCTAAAACCTTTCACAAGCATGGGATCGAATTCTACACTTAATTATATCGGAACCCAAAAGACCAACTGCCCGACATCAAGACACAGCTTCGTCTGCGTAGACTGAAATGCAAAAACAGATTAACGTTTTAAATTAACTTTTATAATATAAAATTAAATATTTTATTTTCATTATAACATTCAAATTCTACATAAATAATAACAGAAACACTTAACTGGTCCATACAATAACTTACAATTTTAAACAAAAGTCTATACCTATACGAATATTATAATTTTAAACAAGCTATATTTTCAAATTTATTTTTATAGCAGTCACCAAATAAAATAGATAATTTAATAATTGTAAATTACGGGTAATTAAATTCCGCCCTGTGACCATGAATCCTTTAAAGTAATCGAAATATCAGGTAAGTTAAAAAATATAAAAAAATAACATAGATAAATCGATAAATATTAGTAAGCGATAAAATCCGTAAATAATAGTTTAATTTCAATATTCATTCATATACTATATTTATATAAGATGTTAAACATCCGCATCCGCATCCGCATCCGCGGATGTGAGTCTTTGAACACCCGCATCCGCATCCGCATCCGCGGATGTGAAAAAATCGACATCCGCAACATCCCTAGCTATCAGATAGATATAAACCGATGCCAAATGTCGCGTCATCAGTGTCGTCCAAGTAGTGGACCCGCTCATGTCGTCGCACGTTAGCAAAAATTACATTTTGGGAACATAATATTAAAGTTATTAATGATTTGTTCAATAAAATGGTGTGCAAAAATCTCAAAAAAATAAAGTATCTAAAAAAACGCAATAAGTTTTCATCGATAACTAATATTCTTTAAATTAATTTGGTCCCGAGCGAGCTCAATTTATACTGGTTAATGTATCAATGTCAAACAGTCGAGTTCGGATGGAGAATCAGCCGTCTCTTTTTCGCATAGCAATAACCGTAATAAGCCATCTTTTTTTGGCGAAATCACGCGTTCTTCTAGTGTTTGACGCATGTTTATAATATAATTCCCAGAAATATCGATATTGTATAACAATAATGTAAATTAATTTTATTAAATGACAATGTCACAAAATATATATTGATTTAAATAAAAATTGCAAATTACCATAATTACGTTATTTTATGTAATTTGAAATAGTTAAATTTGTTAACAAGGTACTTTTACAATATTTTTTTATTTATCTTTGGCGTAATTAAATTTCCTTTTTTCCCTCTAGTTGTATACGTTTTCAAATATAATGGGAGGGTATTTATCATAAGTTTTAGTATACTAAGTTTATTGAGAATCAGTAACACAAGCTATTGCACTAATTTTAACATACGTTGTATATATCGTCTCAAAAACATTCATAGTTCGTCAAGTGGGTTTCATCGTCACTTGTCGATATTACATTTACTACAGCCGCCGTCAGAATTCAAGAAACGGAATAAGTTATTGTAGCCCTTTAGGGCGTGAGGTTTAGTTATTTACTATTTCATATTTTTATCTGATCTTTTATATCAACACTTAATTTGGGTATATCGCCATTATGGTATACAAAAATACACGGTGAATAATAGAAATAAAACCGTTACATACTAAAGTATAAATCTTAATCCTATTTTATTCGTAGTTAGCGGTTGCCGGTTGGTATAATTTATCAGATCAGGCCGGTGAAAAAATATTATCAAACATTTAACAAGTTGGTAATTAAGTTATAGAAGCGATCATAACACATGAACTTACTGGCAAATCGAACTATCGATACATTTTTTTATTTATCGACTTATGCCTCATCTCTCCAGTGAAGTCCACGTGACCGCGCTGCAACCCGCCCACCCCCCGCGCAGTTCCCTTCGTTGGCGTTTTCGGTTCAAAACAAAACTATCGTAATGCGGTATCTATTGGAAGTGATCTGTGCTCTAATTCCAATTTTTTAAAAGCTTATCGGAAGTATGTGCCTTAGTCGTATATTAATGCCGTAAGGCTGTCCTAATATTAGGACTGTTGATAAAATATCGATGTATCAAAATATCGATATCATTATTAATAAATATCGATATTTATTACTAATACTTTTTTGGACGATATATCGATAGTTCGATATTGAAATGTAAATATCGACACTCGATATTTTTTTATAACTTTTTTTCGGCCAATTTATTTAATTTACCCACTAATGTTGTCAATTACTTTGCATCTCTGCTTTATAATATGTTGATAATATGTGTATACAAGGTTACCGACATAGCCCATAGGATTGGCAAGTTGAAGTGGCAGTGGGCTGGGCACATAGCTCGTAGAACCGATGGCCGTTGGGGCCGAAAGGTTCTCGAGTGGAGGCCACGTACAGGCAAGCGAAATGTCGGACGCCCGCCTACAAGGTGGACGGACGATCTGACTAAGGTCGCAGGAAGTCGCTGGATGCAGGCCGCTTCCAACAGGTCATTGTGGAGATCCTTGGGGGAGGCCTATATTCAGCAGTGGACTTCCTGTGGCTGATATGATGATGATGATGATGATGATGTGTATAATCTATGGTCTGCAATTAGCAATTCGTAATTATACAGTGCCCTCCAAAAGTTAGTTGAAATTAATTCACCTTTACAATGATGTCACGTAATTTCTAAAATACGCAGTTTCAATAAAAGAACTGTTTACTATTTATGTTCGGATACTCTATTCTAATACATACAGTATCGAATTTCTCGAAATTCCATTTGCTTTCTTTCTTAATCAATGTTTATATACTCAGCACTTGAATTGTGTGCGTCAAAAGTCAGTTGAAATGGAAAACTTTTAACGATTTCCGATAATCTCGTGGTTTTAAACTCATTTACCAATATTGTTAGGGCAGTTTGGGTAGTTTATATTTATTAATAAGATTTTGTGAGGTGATATGACTGTTTTAGAATAAATAATGGCTCCAAAGTGAAAATAACACGTAGAAGATAGAACAAAGATGATTGGTAAATAGAAAATAAATAAAAAAAATAGTGCTGAGGGAAAATTATTCAAAGTTAGTGAAGAAGATAAGCGAATAATAATGCCGAAGAGTTTGGAATGTCCTAGTCTTGCAGATAGGCCACGGTAGAGGCGTCCTAGGTCTACTAATTCTGTTGATGATCGACAAATTGTGCGGCAGTGTAAAATTAATCCCAAGATTGTGATACGAGTGATCAAAAAATAGTAATAGAAAGCAGGAACCATGGTTTCTATAACTACTACCAGGCGATGTCTGCATGATGCTAATTTACGAGGTCACGTTGCCAGATAAAAACCTCATAGCATCGATCCATAAAAAAGACGGTTGGAGTTCGCCCGCAATTATTTAGATAAACTAATAGACTTTTGGAATAAAGTATTTTTTCGCGATGAATCAAACTTCTAACCGTTTGGAAAAAGAGGTTGGCAAACTGTATGTCGTAGGAGCAATGATAACTCTTACGACGACAAGCACTTGCAGCCGACTGTAAAACACGGCGTTGACAGTATGATGGTTTGGGGGTCTTTTTCTTGGAATGGTTGGAACTGACTGCAAATAATTGAAGGCAGATTATTTTCCATGACAATTTATAATAATCTGTTGAACATATGTGGTAAAGTCAATTTTTTAAGTTCCAACAAGACAACAATCTGTAGCATACAGCAAGGATAACTGAATAATATTTTGAAGATAACGAAGTAGACTTACTGGGATGGCCTTCAATATTACTCGACCTTAACTCTATTTAACATTTGTGGGATTAATTGACCCAAGAATCCCTGTTTCCATAAAAGGCAACAGGAATTTGTTGAAAAATAGAATTCATGAAACATGGTCGACTATACCCATTGACTTAAATTCTACCGATAGACGAGGCGCGTCATAGAAACTATTTGTCCCGTATTTGTCAAAAGCTCAGTAGCGACATCTAGACGTTTACTTGAATATTACAAATTATGATCAAAGATTATTAGACAGACAAGACAGTTCATGTCAATAATAGCTTTGCCTAAGTATCAATACCGTCATAGAAATAATATATTTCTAATGGTTTTTTTTACGTGAATAATTCATGGAAATGATGTAAATGAAATTAAATACTCTTACGCCCGGATACTGGAACGTCAATCAAATAATAAGTTGCTCTTAACAGCGCACTACCCACTTAGCCAGTACATTTAATCGGGATTAACGTAGTTAAGCGCAAGTTATATTTAAGTTGCGTTCCAGTATTTGGGCGTAACAAGTGTACAAGTCTGACAAGCAGTCAATCAGCGTACAATCAGTCTGACATTTATTACAATAACATTCATGAATTTTTAACAAGCTGATAAACTTTTTTCGAGACTAATAGACAAAAGGAATGGTACAACAGAAGTTTTCAAAAATGACTACCGCATTTGGAATATCTGAAATCTTCGTGTCGAAAATGAATTGAACAATTATAGGTATGTTTTCATGGTAGCCACTTATATCCATTCCAATAATTCTGGACAAATATTATAACGATCTCCTTTTTTCGTAACCGACGCGTAAGAACAATTTTAAATGATATAAGTCTTCAATAACAATCAATGGGTTCGAATAGTCCATTAAGAAATTCATATTAAGAAATGGAGTCTAAATACTATCCACTGTTTCAAAACATACATACAACACACATATTTTGAGTTATTAATTAATAAGATATGAATAAAATAAAATACTGAAATCAATTTGCAACTACATTTTTCCTACATATTTGTATTTGTAATGTATTCGAATAGTTTATGCCTATTTGGTCCTCTGATATGAATGTCCCTTGAATAATCTATATCTTATATAGTTCGTCTCTCTCACTCGACGGGCAATTTTTATGCGCGGAAATGAGATATACGATTAAGGACCTAACCTTGTATTTTAACGAGCTCTAAAATATATTTAATCCATTAATAAATAAAAGATCTGTATTATCGACATTATTCTACAATATTATATCACTTACGTTGTATTCTTTAATTTTATTGTAACTTCAGAAAATTTTGCTGTCGGTTTGACGGGGAAACATCAAAATAAATTACATAAAAGTTTATACAAAGAGGCGTACTGCTGCGTAGCTGTCACGCGGCAGACTGATTCGTGTGCGGTGCATGCACCGCACTTGGGTGGGACACGTTTGTTACAAAGAACGTCTTATCTAGTGTAACATTGATATCGATGACTATACCGGTCAAAACTTTACAAAATCTTGTAGAATCAACACCTGGACGATTTAAAGCAATTCTACAGAATAATGGCGGCCATACAAAATATTAAAAGTTAAGACAGTGGCAAATATAACAATCCCTAAAATATTTTTTCATCAATTTCAACTAACTTTTGCCACCGCAATTTTACTGTTTCTGTACATAAATTATTATTAATAACGTTATTATGCACCTTTTATTGATAGACATATTCAAAATTGATTTAATTTTAATAAACAGTTTAAAAAACAATGATTTGAATTGGTTTTATCATAATTTCCTCACATTTATTACATTTTTGATCATTTCAACTAACTTTTGGAGGGCACTGTATATGTTCAGTTGCGGTGCAGTTGCAGTTACGTTTCGATCAAAACATCCCTTTTCGTATTCTCGTAATAGGCTCGCGTCAAGTTCGCGTCACGCAAGCGCTTTAGTGTATTCTACTGTAGCGCGTTGCAATTTGATCGGTAAATTGTAATAAATTGACTGTGTAAGTTATTTTTGAGGCGACATACGAAAATATTTTTAAAACATCCAATAAAATAAGAAAATATCGATATATCGAAATATCGATATTTTTTTTCGATATATCAAACTCCGATATTGATATATTTGAAAATATCGATATATCGAAAATCCGATATTTAAAAAAATATCAACAGTCCTGCTTAATATAGCTTTTATTTCTGGTACAGATGTAGCCCTTTGAGAAAAGTAAAATCATATTTTCTGCTGCCACTAGAGATGGGTGTTGATCAGTGTTGATTAAACGAACTAGTTAATTCAACCGTCGACGACCTGTGAACGAATAGACGGTCGACGAACATTAAATCGACTAGTCGAATCCGTAAACGGCAAATTACGTTGATACGTTCATTTCGACTTAAAGCAATGAACGCCATGCACCGCGACGATCGACGCCGCGACGAGCGAACGTGGCGGGTAATGTAGTTTCATACTTCGTTCAAAGAACACAACTTCGTAAGCAAAATTGAACTCTAAAGGTATGAGTTTAAGGTTATAAATGGCCATTTGTTATTGAGCCAGAAGAAGAAAAGGATGCAGTCATATAACATGATATGATATGATATATATGATAACATGGCGTGTGCAAAAGAGATGTGTGTTTTCGTTCGGGTTGTCGAGCGATAGTTTGTTTAGAAAATGATTTTATTATTGTTTTGAGACTTGAGTTTTGCAATTGATTTGAATGCAAAAGTTCAGTGCTCATTACAATAATTATTGTGCGTTACGAACTTAATGATTAACTGATTTTGTATGCTTTTAATGTAAAATTATAAGAAGTGTAAATACTTTTTTTTAAAATAGTTAGTGTGCGTGTAATAATTGTTATATTTAAATATAGTGTTTACGGTTTCAATGTAGATTAGTAATAAATAATAACTTTAAACCAGTCTACGGTCTGTTTAAGTAATAGGCGACGTCATAATATCGGTTAAGCGATGACGGATTATCATGGATGTAGTATATAAACACTACGTCCATGCGGATTATCGACGTTTGCAAAACCGTTGACTCGTCAACTAGTCGACAAATATGTAACACAATAAACAACAAAGGTAAACAACTTGACAACTTGTAATGGCGGCCATATTAAAAATGTATGATGGCGGCGCAGACGCTGGACGCTGGTTACAAGAGAGAAAGGCAACCGAGGGGAATGCAGGGCTTGCGGGAGGGGTGCAAGCTGAATGCAACTGTCAACTTTGTTTTGCAATCAAATTGCGCCACAGATTATACCATGGAAAAATGTTCAATACGGAGTTGTACAGGCATGCTAGTGTATTTTCTAGGATTGTTCGTTATAGCGTAAAGCGGATAAAATAAGCTAATAATAAAAAATAGCCAAAACGCTTATTATTTATTACCTCAGGCAAACGTTATTTCTATAACGTAGGTAATATGGACCATAATTGCCTGCACACCTTGCGGTATCTTTGGCTTATAATATTTTAAACCAAGACACATGCCAAATTATACGGTACGCCAACTGCATAAGAACTATATTCCACTGACCAGTAATGAAACGCTTATATTAGTATTAGATTTAATAATAATAAAGCATATCGCGCCGATACATTTGAATTTGATCGTATTAAACGTTAGGATAGCATTGACCTTGTGTGTTGTGTGACGGATTTGTTTTAATGGACGTGAGAGGTTGCAGTTTCTCACAACAATTTGTTTACAATCATAGCATTGTGTTTGTTTATTTAGTACTGTAATGTAAATATAAAGTTAGTTTTAGTTACTTGTAAATATAAAGTTAATTTTAGATAAGTGATAATTAAATAATTAGGTTAGGAATTCAAGTAGTTTGATATTTGATATATTTATGATTATGATAATTATTATATACGTATAATCATTTCAATCAGACAGTCCTAAGCCTGTTAAAAGTACGAAGGAGAGTTCAATAATTTTATTTAAAGCGATTTTTATTCATTTATACAAATTATTAAAATAAACGATATAATATGGAACTAATATGTTTTTTTACTACATTACCAATTATTAATATGAGCCCCATAGAATATAATTCATTAATCTTCACAAAAAGAATACTGTTTGTATATCTCCCAAACACAATTATTAATATGCTTATAGCCATTGCTAAATGTTATTAAACGTATAGTAACAGCGCACGTAGCGGTGCAGTGTGCTTTGTGGCATAATCATAATACGTTATTCTATAAACGATGAAGTAATATATTAAAGCGTAAAAAATAACAGGCTTTTTTTAAGTAACGTATCGTTATAACGCGTTACAAATATAAAGCCGTTGCGAACACTCCTAGTATTTTCCTATAAAAATGACAGCTTACGTCAAAATTGGGGGTCGGGACGTTTGAGTGGTTATCTAGGGTAAACCAATTTTCATAACCATTTAGCACTAAACTTTTAAGAAATTAAGGTTATTGAATATTATTTGTAGAAATTCTAAATGTAGTCGATATTTCTCTATGTAAAACAATTTGAATTGATATTAAAATAAAACATTATTTACCAATAAACGACAAAATAATTATAATGTAACATAAATGAGTAACTTACGAGTGAAATGTTACTCCACAATTTTTTCGTTCACTGCGGCTTTTGCAGCCTAAAATACTACAACCCACCATTGCATATACACTATAGTCACTAATATTTGTATAAATTGCTGCTTTACACTATCAAAACCTATTAAAATATCGGAAAAACTGATTGACGTATATATATTTATTTCACAAACTGCACAGTTTGACAAATAAAAAAACCGGCCACGGTGACAAGGACAAAGAAAAAAACTCTGTCTCTTTTACGCACACTAATTTTTAACTTGCGGTCTCACTCTTATTTCTCACGTTCCAGTTATGGCTACGTCTAGAGAGTATTTAGTGACTAAAGTCGTACTTGTTCGCAGAACCAAACTAACTTCTTACATCAGTAGATACGAAAAATACGAGTAAGTTTGTGAGTAACGATTCGGTACCGTATGTCAGACGGAGTACTCGTTAGTCGTTACTCAGTACCGAATACATACGATTGGCTACAGCTCTAGTGCTCAGTGCTCCTCATTCTTATGGCCTATGTTATTTATGAAAGTAAAGCTTGTTTATTGTTCATCAGGCCGGTTTAACTCAGGCTTATGCTGAAAACAAACTGTAGGTTTTTGTCTTACGCATAGAGTAAAGAAGTGGCCATAAATACTAGAGCAACGCGTCTTACAGCGATCTGAACAATAGATTCTTTTGTTGTGTGCACACTGTCGGTCGAAATTCGAGGGCATGACCTTCAAAAACAAAAAACGTTTGAGACATACAGCGCAACTAACATAAATTGACAAGTGGTGAAATTAGGAACTAGAAATGAAAGTAAAAAATATCTCCAACGCTTTCATTAAAATATTCTTTCATAATTTATACAATGTACATTTATACTAGTAGTCCAATAGTAGTAATGATAATAATGTCCAATGTAATTAAATTTGAAGAGAGAAAAAAATAATGGTTTCTCCGTGCACCACAGCGCTTTTGAGTGATTTGCGATTGTGGACAAACTTGAGTTTACACAACAATAGGTTTTGTAAATATGGCTACCAGCTTTTTAAGCCAAACTAATATAACATTTCTTAAAACTTACAATTAAATTAGAATTTATAATACGTGCAAGGTATAATTTTCTTTATTCAATCTGCATACAAGTTAAAATTGTTGAATACAATTTGGACATTTCTAATTATTTACATGAGGTGTGGCTGGGAATCTAACTTGACTTAATAGAAATAAACACCGCAGTTCTTTGACCAGTTGTTTGTAAATACTAGACTGGACGTAATTGACAGCCTCCGTGGCGCAGTTGGTTAGACGCCGCCTGTGAAACGAGAGGCCACGGGTTCGATCCCCGCACCGAGACAAATGTTTGTGAGGCCCACAAGTATTTGTCTCGGGTCTGGATGTTTGTGAGACCGAAAAGTCTCTCGTAGTTCCCGATACCCACGACACAACACTTAATTGATTTTAATGTGGGGTCAGGACTATGTATGTGATTGTTGAGTGTATTTATTTATTTAATCATCAGTAATTAGCCAAAAGTTCGTCTGTGCGTTCATTTAAAAAATGGACGAAAAACGATTAGAGTATGTGCGTAATAGAGAAATTATTTATAATGTTAAATGTAAAGAATACAAATATGCTCACTTAAAGTAAGAAGTATGGGAACAAATAGTGAGTACCTATTTGTACTAAAGATAATAAAGTATCATACTAAAAATAACGGAGTAATTTTTTATACAATCAAATATTAAGTTATTGATGTTAAAATTTCAAAATACACGCGCTGTTTTAGGAAATTATAATAGGAAAAAGTTAACCTTGTTATTTGTCTTCAGGTAGTCTCTTTTTTGTTTTCTTTTAAAATGACACTGGTAGTAGAAATATATAAAAAAAAGACAACAAGAACAAGACGTGTGCTCGAAACACGATCTTGCCTACTTTGGAATTCACACATTTTATACATAAGTATTTCTAATATGTGTACACGGCATTGTTGCTTAACATTTTTCCACAGTAAATTTATTCTCAATATGTAATCTATGTTTGTGTACAGAATTTAATCAATCACAGTATTATATAATTGATTGATGTGTGATTTAATGTTAATTGAATCATTGTTTTTGACAATGAAACAGTTGCAAACTCGAATGTGATAGTACCACAGGTTATCACAGAGTTTATAATAAGCGCCAACTAGGATTGATTTCATTTAATAAAATATATTATTTATTTGTTTATATAGAGATGAGATAAAGAGTACATAAAAATCGACTCTTCCATCCCTAAAAGCTTAGTCATTGGCAGACGAGAAAACCGTCCTTTGTCAATGAAATTAAAAAAATAAAAACGTACGTGGGCCCTCTGACGACCCGTACGAACCATGTAAGATGTGCTCTTTACCATAGTTTTGTACTCTTTACTCTATGCGTAAGACAAAAACCTACAATGTGTTTTCAGCTTTAAAAAGTGACGCAAATTTCTATCTCGCTTTCTCATATGCCGTTTTCGCCCCATCTCTTTCACGCTCCGCCACTTATGAATGTGTGCGTGTGCTGGCGTGCGCTGCGCCGCCATATTGCTGCCATATTTTTCAACAGTCGATTGTTGTTTAGTTTGGATTTGCTTATTTTATTTTTAATTGCATGTTATTTCATCTGTTTTGTAATCAGTAACGTAAATATTTAGCAGTACAAACATGATATAGTTTTGTTTGTGTAAATCGTATCCAAAGACTTGTGATTTACGTGATAATTATTAATTTTAGTTATGTGTTTTGTTCCCGAGTGCACAAACGAAAAAAACATAGAAATATCTGTGCAGCCTTCACAAACAAAATATACCAACACTTTAATAAGTGAACAGCTACGTTGGCGGAGCAAGAAATACCAAATTATTGAAAAACATAAATCTAACCTCATCTGACATAATTAAGGTAAATATAATA
The DNA here is from genome assembly GCA_009982885.2 of Hyles vespertilio. Taxonomy (NCBI): domain Eukaryota; kingdom Metazoa; phylum Arthropoda; class Insecta; order Lepidoptera; family Sphingidae; genus Hyles; species Hyles vespertilio. The sequence goes on along the minus strand of CM042814.1, from coordinate 127,775 downwards.
ATATGTTATTCCGCTGTGACCCTATTTCTAGTTTAATCTGCTACAGGAATATAAGAAATAACAAAAAGTTGAAATAGTTGAAATAAATACCCATTAAAATACAGATTTATTAGATCTCTGAACATGTGATAAGGTTAACTTCTTGTTAGTGTCGAGTTGATGAATTATGTAGTCATACTCCTTTCATTCGTACTCCCGACTGTACAGGAGGCTTGTGCTCTGCAGTGAAAAGTAAATGAGTCGTCCCAGCACAGTACAGTGTAAGATTAAAGCCATTTTTCGGTATAGGTATTTCCAAGTTCATAACATATTCATTTATAACTATCCAATGTTTTATGGTTATATGTATGTAAAGTCAGGAAGCAGTCAACTTCAACAGATTGAGCCCTTATAGTATTTATTCCTTTATTAATTGTTTTATAATTTCTAGGCTAGACTCGGGAGAAATTTCCAGTCCAAGCAATTCGCAGGCAAATGGGTTCATCGTTGGAAGTACAAAGAAAGTCTCTACTGCGTCTGCAGGATCACTACACTGTAGACTTATGTTAATATTGGCGAAGGTTAAATCACAACAGAAGTAATTATGTTCATTAATAATCTGTTTATAATATTTATGATTCTTGATATAATTAAGATTCTCATAAAAATGCATTTGCTAAAGATTTTGGTTATATTTTCAAATCCAGCGCAATGCAGTAGTTTATAAAAGTATATTATAGACCTATATTGTGCATACTATAATAGTAATAGCATTAACATTCTTTAAAATGACTATATTCAAACATATGTTCTTCCTTTAATATATTACAATAATGAATCAAAAAAGTTTTAGTATTTAGTAATGCATGATGCATTTAATGTTTTCAATGATTTAACTAATTATTTGTTAATTGATAGCTTATTTTAATTATGTATGTCTTGTTTTTGCTTTTCAATTTCTCCAAAAGTAAGCTAAATCGTTTTGTTTGTTATTTACTTTATGTTAATTGTCTCTTAGATAAAATTTACAAACAAAGCAATCTTGTGCTGCTTCATGGTATTGTAAAATATAATATGCAACAATTAATGTTTCCATTTAAATTTTTATTTGTCAATGCATATTTCAATTCTGTATTCATGTTCTTACATTTGGCATTGTTTTATTGGTCCTAAAATTAAGATAATTTTAAGAGATAAAATTAAGCGATATTAACAAATTGAAAATGTTTAAATTAATCTGAAGTTGTTTAAAAAAGTATTGTAGGTTATAATATTCATTAGGATAAAAATGTTAAAATAAAAGTGTTGTAATATAAAAATATAACATCAAATAAATCAAAGAATACATTGGAGTAAAGGTTCAGAATTATAACTTGGTTTTATTTGTTATTTTTATTTTAAATCCAGGAATATATTAGCATGAAACGCAAATACAAAACCGGTAAATTTCCGGTAGTAAAAATCGGTATGCTGAAAATATAACGTACATCCCTAAATATTTCAAAATCGGTAATTTCGGTAAAGTACCGATTTCCAGCCCTGGTCGGAAACGCATCTAAATATATATACGTATAACGTACGAAAGAGATGGCTCAAATACGATGAACAAAATTCTTTAATACTATTGGTCAGTGACAAAATTATCAATGAAATGAAAGAAAGATCCGATGAAGATTGAATGAATTATATATGTAGAAAAGCATGTTTGGTTTCGATGTGTGAGTTTTCATAACGTGTTAAAAATTTTGTATGGAGTTGGCCGTCTGTATTTTTAGTCGTCTGTGTTGTGTTAATATTTTGGTTACTTGCTTTTATTTCAATGTAAACAAGTGGAAAAAATGTATATTGATAATTGAGGCAAAATATATCGTATAATGTTGCGTAGAAATAGAAATGAGCGCCGTGTTGACTAGGTGTAGAGTAAGTTCGGAACAACTAGATCTGCTGGTTTCGTTTATGGAAGATCATCCAGATTTCGCTGCCGGGAAACAATCTATTTACTCTCGATTTAGTTCGTGCAAATTGTGGCGATTGCTGGCGGAGCGACTAAACGCAGTAGCGGCAGACAGCGGCGGCGCGCGTAAATCGCCCGACAAGTGGTGCCGGGTGCGTCTAATTAATAATGTTTGTTATCTAATCATTTGAGTGTTGACTTTCCTATTGTTATAACTTTGTAATGTATATTTATGTAGTACTGGGCTGACATCAAGTACAGAGCGCGCAAGAAGTCAGCGGCGGGAGGCGTGCTTGGAGACCTTTCAAGTGCCGAAGAACGTGTGCAAAGTATATTCAATAACAGCGGCCGGGAATGTAAGTATTAACTGCACTGCCATTTTTATGCTTGGAGAAACGTAGAATCACCTGAGATGTAATAGTTAAAAAAAACTAAAATACACGCTTTAATAAGATATACAACTAAAAAAGTAAAAATAATTGATACTGAATTTAAGATAAGAAAATGGAGTAAAATACATACATTTTATTGTTACAAAGCGTGGGGTGTTTACAACAATTACTTATCCTCCTGCACCTATCTTATTAAAGCGTGTATTTTAGTTTTTTTTAACTATTATTTAATTGTTTTGACTAAAAACATCCATCTACGGCTGTATTTCCAGAGGAAGTTAGCGGCGTGCAAAATATCAATTTTTTTTTAAAAAAAAATCTATTTTATTAAAATTATTATTGTATTGTCATCAGTCTTTGACAGGTGTGCAAAATTTGAATGAAATCTGTCCGTTTAAAGTGGGTCAAAATCGCGTCTTAAGGAGTTGGTTACAAACAAACATACAAGTGAAGCTAATATAAAGCGTGTAAAAACTATAACCCAAAAAGAGATACCTAATCTTTTAATAAGTCTAACTCTAAATTACCTTAATATACCATTAAGTTTTTGATGTAGGCGCCAGCTGGAAGACTTATGCTATCCAACATCATGCTATGATCTATGCAGGTAACATAGTGGGTTCAAACATTAAGGCTAGCACCAACCTCAAAAATCTGTTGTCATATTAAGGTATTTTCTCCAAATCAACATGGCTTTCTGGCAAGAAGATCAATAGTGTCAAATCTTCTTGTTTTAACTGAATTTGTCACCGTCAGCTTGGATTATGGACACCAAGTTGACTGTGTACAGGCTACAGCAAAGTGTTCGATAGAATCAATAACAATACACTCTTAGGGGAGCTGTTGCGTTTTGGCATTTAAAGTAATTTGTATAGATGGTTTTCATCTTATGTTAGAAAACAGACTCAAGCAGTGGTCTTATGGATTGTAAAATATAGCTCACAGACCAATTAGAAACAGACGGATAACTGGCCTATATAATCTTTAGCCATAGCCGCTCATTCTTTCGTTCACAAAAGTCCGTCGACAGATTATCAAGATTATTCTTTTTTAATATAATAATTTAGCCATTCACTGCAAAAAAAAAAAACAAAGAAAACATTGTTTTAATACATTTAAGTGAATTGAATTATTCTGATGAAACTCTAATTAAAAATCCTAATGCCTTTGATGCTTTATTAACAATTCTATCTATATATTTGTCAAATATGAGTTTATGGTCGTGAATAATGCCCAAATCACATATTTCATTAACTCGACTAATTTCGATGTTACCAATTGTGTAAGAAAAATTACATATATTATTTTTTCTGGAAAAGCTTATTTGGTAAAATTTAGATACATCTAAATTCATACATTTAAATTAAGTTATCAGTATTAGCTGTTAAACAACATCACTGCTCCTTCAAATAGGTACTTATGCCTAATTTTATGAACAATCTCAAATTCTCAAATACTGATCCAACTGTAAATGCCAAGACTTCCATCTCTCGTTAACTTGTCTTGGCATGCACAACCATTTATGTAACTAATTACTTTCTTTACTAACCACCCAGCAGCATAGGCCCGTAAGTGAGTTTTCGTGCCTTCTCAATGAGCCTGCTTTAGTATATTCCCAATATCACATTTTTTTTTTGATGATTTGACTGTCCATAAATTCCATTTTCGAATAATTTATTTAAAATTATAGCTATATTTGTCTAATCATTATACCAATTGAAACTATTATTATGAAATTTGATTAATCATGTAACTAATAAAGATTTGGGGGTTCAACTGGAGGATATAATATGCCAATTATTATTCATTGCATTAATGTACTTACTGTTTTCGTGAAATGGTGAAGTGTTTGGAAGTGTTCATCATTGTTCTTTACTCTGTTTTAGTTATTATTTGTTATAAAATGCTGATAATTGTTGTTAATACTTGTTACTTGGTTATAGTATAGGATCCCGCCATACATCGACCTTCACCGAGATGTTTATTTGATGAAACCTATTTTATATGCAATTTAATATGTCAATAAATATATTGTATATGGGTTGCCTTGCAAATTTCAGTCCAGAATACGATTAATTAATTTAAAAAAAAAAAATTACACTTTTCACCAGTTTGATTATTAAACAAAGTCTATACCAATCGAAAGTATGAAACCCATAGAATATGTAAACGTTAGGTTGCCTATTTTTTTCCGGTCACAACCCTCAGGTTGCCAGGTATAAACAGGTAAATCGCTTCTAGCATTTTGCACCGATCTGATTATTGAATGAAAATTAAATGAAAATAAAGATCATTTTATTACGAACACGGTGGTATAGGGTTGCCTGCGAAAAATCAGTCCCGAATTGCGGTTGTCGAATTTAGAAAAGTGAAAAATTGCTCCGAGTGACCATCCCATGCTATAGAAGAGGACACAGCATAGAAGCTGTTCGAAGTCCGCCCATTTAAAGAAAGAGGGTGCGCATGCTATTTATTGTTGAGAATGAAAGGACAGCGATAGACTCGTATATGCTGTGCATCATTTTTGAGTAGATTGTGGTTAAAGTTGCAATTGAAAAAACGTGCTACTATTTATTGTTAAAAAAATGGCGAAAAAGTGTTTTTTGTGTGATTCGGATGTTGATTTAATTAATTTTAATGATGACATTTTTAAAAGCTGTTTAGGCTCTGGTGCGGTTTCTGGTTGATTATTGGGAAAACGACCATTTGGTAACAATAATCCAAAAGAAATGACTCGGAATCTGACTAATTTTTTTTTGTTTTTACAATTTTTCACAATAAACAGAAGTATTTTTTAATTGTTGTTTTTTATTTTGTCTTCTAATAATAAAGATACAATTTGCAAGATTAGTATTATATATGTAATAATATAACCTTCTTTTTTGCTAAAAATGTATATATCGACAGCCTCCGTGGCGCAGTTGGTTAGACGCCGCCTGTGAAACGAGAGGCCGCGGGTTCGATCCCCGCACCGAGAGAAATGTTTGTGCGGCCCACAAATATTTCTTCCGGGTCTGGGTGTTTGTGAGACCGAAAAGTCTCTCGTAGTTCCTGATACCCACAACACAAGACTCGATCTTAGTGTAGGGTCAGGACTATGTATGTGACTGTTGGGTGTTATTTATTTATTTATTTATTTATTTATATACTTTAGTACATACATACATACATAAACTCACGCCTTTTTCCCAGAAGGGGTAGGCAGAGGTGCCAGGACACCCACATTTCGCCTTGTATGTTCCGTCCCAGGATGTGATAGGTGGCGAGCCTATCGCCATATCGGGCACAAATTCCTGACTCTGGGCTGATAATGAATAGAAAAATCCAATATCACTTTGCCCAACCCGGGATTCGAACCCGAGACCTCAGCTTTGTTACCGTACCTTAGTACAACTACGCCACCGAGGCAGTATATACTTTGGTGTCACATAAAATATATACACACATAAATAATTAATTGATTAACCAAAATTAAATAACTTTTCCTCTATTTTACTAATAAACTACTCCAAAACACAGCATATACGAGTCTATCGCTGTCCTTTTCATTCTCAAGAATAAATAGCATGCGCACCCTCGTTCTTTATGAGCGGACTTCGAACAGCTTCTATGCTGTGTCCTCTTCTATCGCATGGGATGGTCACTCGGAGCAATATTTCACTTTTCTAAATTCGACAACCGCAATTCGGGACTGATTTTTCGCAGGCAACCCTATACCACCGTGTTCGTAATAAAATGATCTTTATTTTCATTTAATTTCCATTCAATAATCAGACCGGTGCAAAATGCTAGTAGCGATTTACCTGTTTATACCTGGCAACCTGAGGGTTGTGACCGGAAAAAAATAGGCAACCTTACGTTTGCATATTCTATGGGTTTCATACTTTCGATTGGTATAGAATTTGTTTAATAATCAAACAGGTGAAATGTTTAAAAAAAATTTTTTTTTAAATTATTAATTAATCGTATTCTGGACTGAAATTTGCTAGGCAACCCCTATACAATATATTTATTGACATATTAAATTGAATATAAAATACGTTTCATCAAATAAACATCTCGGTGAAGGTCGATGTATGGCGGGATCTTAGACTATTAGCTAAGAAAATATTCGTAAATTGGACATTGCAATAAAATGTTGAACAACCATGCATCACATGTTCTGGTTTGTTTACATTTAGTTAAGTACCTAAACCAATGGAGTATAGTAATAGTTGTTTTTTATAGCGGGTACTGACTTTTCTCTTGTTTTTATTGCTTCTGGCCAAAATGTGTGTTGCTCAGGATTTTCTGTTACTGCATTGTTAGTGGTTTTTATTTTAAAAAAGCCACTATTAAAGTAGTCTTATTTGTCGTCGAGCTGACTGAGTTTTCATCGGTATATATTGCTGGAATGAAAAATATCAATAATTACAAAAATATAATAAAGAGTTTGAGTTTGACTTGCTAATGGGGTAGTTGATTCTATTTCATTCTATTAAAAAGTTGCAAAATGCACAATCATAAACTTAAGAAGTCAAAAATTTGTCTCTATTCCTACAATTTTTATATCTGCTTTATATGACACAATACAAAAGCTTAAATCTTCATCAAGTTCATGAACACAAACCAAGTCTTTTGCCCTGCATTAAATTAACATTAACTATCAAATAAATCGGACTGATTGTATTTTTTAATACTTACAATAATTTGTTGTGTAAAGGATAGCAGCAGATTACTATTTACTGTAATTATTTTCAGACAACTGATGATTAAAAGGACATTTAATTAGTTAATTTCCTTTGATTCCATTTTTATTTTAAAAATTAAATTATGACTATTAGGCCTAACCACTCTCAATCGTACTGTCGATTGTAGAGTTGGCCCATGCCCTGCAGTGGGACGTATATGGGCTGATACATACACATACAAATTATGACTTTGATGAATATTCAATGATCAAATACCTTAATCTTCTTTATTGTTTCAAGTATGACATATTGGTCATTTAATTTATGTAAATCATTTTGGTATGCAGGCAATCGGTTTCATAGACATCAATTATATCTTGCTAATGAGATATGTGTCTATCCAAGATTATATTTTTGGCGATATATTTAAATTCGCCCACCTAAATTATTCCATCTGCAAAAAAAGAAACAGTACACTTAGTTACCATTATCATCAAAATATGACAACATACGCGTTAGACATGGGTAGGTAATGCGTGTAATAGTACAAAAGTAATATCACTTGGACACGTAATGCAACATCACGCATTACGCATCAGTTACAAACATCACTCGCATCACTCATCACTTCGGCAACGTTCGGTCAGCGTCGTTTTAGTTCGTAATCACGAGCGCCCACCGCGCGCAGCCGATGTAAAATTTTGTCGGCCGCGCATATCGCGAAAAAGAGACAGAGAATGGTGACACGTGCTATACAAGTAGTATTCAAATGTTTTGATTTTTTAAATATGTCGCCAAGTATGTTACCGGGCGGAGTAGGTTACATTGTTTGTAATTAGTTTAGATAATATATAGATTTTTGTTTAGTTCGAAGCGTGCGTGTTCTTTCCGTAGTGTGTGCTAACCAGTGCTAACAAAGTTTTTGTGTTTTGTAAATAAATATTTAAGTAAGTAGGTACTAATATTAATAGGTCTTTACCACAGAGCCACCTACTATGAAATTGCCGCTTTTTTACTTTGTTTTAATTTGTTTCATAAATCTAAAACATTATAGGTATATCTCTATCGAAATTAATGTTTTATCTCAAAAATAGAGTAAGTACTTAAGTAGGTTTATAATGTTTCACGCTAGTAAAAGAAATAGCATTGTAGGCAAATGCTTGAAAATAAAAAATAGGTATATAAATTTGTTTGTATGAAAATTACAACTTCTTTATATTTTTCTATACAAAACGGCAATTTCACCTAGTATGATAAGGCAAACGTAAATTTGTTTATTACCTAATACTTTATTATTATTTACAAAATATAAAAACATAATCATATTTTTAAGTACTCAATTAAATTTTTGTAGAACTATTTCGTGAAAGAAAATAACTAATTAGGGGAGACTTTTGTGATTGTTTGTGACAAAAAAATGGCATCTAAGCGAAAATCTAGTCCACTGTGGAACCGAACCGGAAAGTGTCTGTATTGTTCAAAGATTCTGGTAATGTCTTCTAGCTCCATTGGTAGCTTAAGCCGGCACATAAAACAAGTACATCCCACTATAAATATATCTATGAACAGATTAGAACCTGTTCAAGAAGTGTATGATGTAAGTGAAGTAGCTAGTACAAGCACCGCAAATTTGAACGTGCAAGCCACAATAGGTAGTACTTCAAGAACTACCGCTCCAGCAGTAAGTGCACTTGCTCGACGACGTGCGGAGGTGGCTCCGTCTATGAATCAATTCGTTGTGGTGAAAAAGCCCCTGCCACTAAATAGAATTCAGCAGATCGACGAACAATTAGTCAGAATGATTGCAAAAGGCTATCACGCTTTGAGGATCGTAGAGGAAAGAGAGTTTCGAAAATTAGTCGAAATGCTAAATTCTGGATACTCACTACCCACACGCAAAACAGTTTCGGAAACTCTGCTTCCTAAAGTTTACAATAAACTATTAGAAAATGTAAAAAGTAAAATCACAAAAGCTACGGCTATATGTATCACCACCGATGGTTGGAAATCTATTACTAATGATGACTATATTGCAATAACTGCACATTATATAGATGTAGACTCCCATCAATTAGTGTCAGTTATGATTGGGTGCATTAATTTTGATCAAAGTCACACAAGTGTAAATATATCTGATTTCCTGAGGCAAAAGTTCACAGAGTGGAACATCGAAAATAACATTGGCGCGATTGTCAGTGACAACGCCGCTAACATTTTGGGCGCAGTGCGAATAGGTGGTTGGAGATCAGTTAGCTGTTTCGCCCACAGTCTTAACTTAGTTGTGCAAGAAAGTATCGGCAAAATTGCACACATACTGACAAAAGTTAAGCAATTAGTGGAATACTTTCATCGTAGTCAGCCTGGGGCTAAAAAACTTGAAGAAATTCAGGTTCAAATGAACATTGGGCCACTCAAATTGAAACAAGACGTCAGTACACGGTGGATTTCCAGTACATGTTGGACCGTCTACTGAGGATTAAAGATGCTGTGACTGCTACTGTGGCCATTATGAGGGCTGATTTAGCCCTATCACAAGAGGAGTGGGCGATTGTAGAAAGAGCGATCCCTATTTTAAAGGTGTTCTACGAGGTCACCAATGAAGTGAGTGGAGAAGAATATGTCTCCGCTTCAAAATATATTGTTTTTTGCAAGCTGTTGTTTATGCAAATAGAAAAAACTTCTGCCGAGACTTATGCACCGATTGAGGAGCTAGTGGCGTCATTAAAATTCGAGATGAGACGTAGATTCGGCGATATCGAAAAACATGTCCTGCTTAGTGAAGCTACTATCTTAGACCCACGCTTTAAAAAAACTGGATTTCGAGATCCTACCAACTTCCAGAATGCCGCAGCGGCACTCAAAATGAAAATCGGTAGAATTGTCTTGCCCGATGAGGACACAGCGAACAATCCAGTGCCCGAAGAACCGACCCCTGGTCCTCCTAAAACAGGCTCAATTGGGGAGGACTTCGATGTCGAAGTTTCGCGATTGATACCAGAAAATCCAACTGCAGCCGGAATCGTGGAATTTGAGAAATATTTACAGGAGCCGTTGATCAGCCGGCAACAAGATCCGCTGCAGTGGTGGAGGGAACGTAAAGGAGTTTATCCGCGACTCCACAGATATATGCTAAAACGCCTAAATATCACGGCAACATCTGTTCCTTGCGAGCGAGTCTTTTCTAAAGCAGGGTTAACGCTGAACGAAAGAAGAACTCGGCTTACAACAAAAAAATATCGGAACTTATGTTCATTAGTTGCAATAAGATGTGAAATAGTTACCTATGTTACAAAAAAAAAAAACTAAAAAAATCCAAAAAAGTACATAAAAAAAGATAAAAATGTAAATATTGTACAAATGTGTATATATGCGTATGTATATGTGTATATATGTATAAACCAATCAATGTTGTAAATAGTTGATTTTTAAATACGCCTGTCTTCCTTAAACAAAGATTGCCAGTCCTAAGCCTGGAGGGCCCCTTTTTTTATTTTGTTTTACATTTGCTTGCGTTCATTACAATTATTAACAAACAACATAAAGTACGTGGCCAAGTATGAAGGAAAATCAAATCCATTTTTTATAAATATTTACTAAAATTGTAATTTTACGATATGTAATAAGTATTGCAGTTATTATTGCTATTTTTGAATATGATCTGTAATACTTCATATATCACCTTAAACATTACTCTTTTTTTTTTTTTTTTTCTCTTTATTTATTTTTTCAGGGCTTTGAGTCGCTCTGCGATTAAACATTACTCGGTCATCATTTCATTAAAAATCGATCGGGTAATGTGTGATGTTACGGAGTAATATCACTTCCGTGGAAGAGATGCGTGATGTTGCATTACTATTTGACGTACTGTTTTGCGCATGTCTAATACGCGTTTAAACGTAGACAGAAAATATATAGACGAATTGATATGACTTGTAGCATTCACACAAGAAGAGTAACAACTTATGTCTATGACGTGCTATGAAACGAGACAGAATGATAATAATTCTTGTATCACGACGCGTGCCGGTTTTTTCAAGATTATATAGCAATTTTAATTTGCTAAAGAGATTTTGACAGTTGACAACGTAAAGTGCAGTTTTATTGAATTAATTTACGAATTTTGTGTTAAATTATATTAATCAGGTGATAATAATCGAAGTACAAGTGACGAAAAATATTTTTAAAAGTAAAAGTGAGACGGTGTAGCGTTGTTGGGTGTAAAAGTAATAGTTAAAAGGAAAATACCAGACGTGTCTTTTAATACGTAAGCTTACCACGATTAATTCATTACTTACTATTTAATGTATATGTCGCCGCAAAATAATAAATATTGATTTTATTAATTATTTTAAGCATAATTATTTACTATACAAATTTATACATCATCTACAAGCTCTAAAGCTCTATGTTTGTAATGTTAACTCTTATTTAAAGTAATTCAAGTTCTAAAATGTATGTTTACAGATGGCGCTTATTGTAACCATGATGTAGCTACTTCCTTTTTATTCCTTTTTGATTATAAAATGATTTAGCACCGTAATAAAATGATAAACATGAATTTTAACCATATTACATTTTCCATTGATTATTTAAGGCCTAAACTTTTAATACTTGATTGTTATTTCCTTTTACTTCAGTTTCACATTACAACCGTATAGATGTCGCGCATCTCAATTATGTGGGAGCGACATCCTTTCGATGTAAACCAATTTCTTGACTATAAAATGATTATCAATATTCATAAATAATTATGTAAACTCTCATACGCGTAATTTAAGATTTTATTATAAGATGTTGCATTAGAATAGCTATTCTAAAGTGTTTAGTTTACTTTGTTTATATTGAACCAATCGGAGCGCTTGATTGTTCGACCAATCAGCGCGATTACAGAATTTTCTTGTAGAAGGCTTTTGTTGAGCTGATCATTCTGCAGTTCGCCTTCTAATGGAAAAGCTCTGAGAAAACCAGTAAGTGTTTAAAATTATTGTCTAAAACCAATGTTTAAAATCAGTGTTTAAAACAAGTGTTTAAAATAAGTGCTTACAATACAAGTGCTTTCAAAAGTTACTTGTGTTTAATTTATTATTTCAAGTGACGAGAAATTAATTAAAGTAGACGATGGACCTAACAAATAACAATGCCGACCTCTCGTCAATAGAGGACGCTGTTGCTGCAGTCTCAAATAACACTGGAGAATCATATGCTTCGTTATACAGGGTATATCAAGACTGCTACCGAAAACGAAGCCGGGTGGTAGTTTAAGCTACTTCAGACACAATGCAACAGAAAAAGTTGCAAAAAAAAGCGACAATTTTTTTTTGTTATTTTTTCCTATGGCCATATTTGGGCTGTAAATACATTTTTCCTAAAATAATAGTGTATACCCTTTTATTTATAACTAATCTAAGGTATAAAAGTGTTTAAATTATTACTTTGGCAAAAACTATGGATTTACCACCCAAAAATGACGATGTTTAAAAAATCATAAAAAATAATTGTCGCGTTTCTATGCGAAATTTTTAGTTGCATTGTGTTTGTAGTCACTAAAACTACCACCCAGCTTCGTTTTCGGTAGCAGTCTTGAGATACCCGGTATATTATATACACCTACATTACTTATTTTCGAGTTTATTCTTTCAAGTTATAAGTAAAATTATTGATATTTAAAAATTGTAACCGATACGATTCTCAGTTCAGTGTTGCCAATAGATTATTACCCGTACGTAGTGGAATGCATTTTGTAGTATAGTATTTTGTACAGTATTATCTGTCTACGCGTTTAACCACTCAAACGTCCCGACCTCCAATTTTGACGTAAGCTGTCATTTTTATAGGAAAATACACTAGTAATGAAAAAGCGTCCTAAATTCAAAATATATTATAAAAAGCGTTATGAAAAATATATATATAATGCTTGAATAAAGTACCTTTAATGTAACATTGGCCAAAAAGACATTAGCAATAGGCATATTTAAAAAAAAAACAGGCAAACTCGTGTGTTGTTTAAGAACAACGACGAGTGGTGCGCAGGATTTTTTTAAAATGTAAATATTGATTTTTAACTCTCTTATTGTTGTTATATAATTTATTAAAAGATACCTTTACATTAATAATTATCAATTATCTAAAAATAAGCCATATTCGGCGCGTGATTCGAAGTTTTTTAGAAACGAAAGTAAATCACGGTCGTTGTTTGTCGGTTTTCATTAAATATTTCTGTGTTAATTCTATGAAAAAATGATAAATAAAGTGTTAGAGAGAAAAAACATATCATAAAGAATAAATAGGTGCCATTTGATAATTGAAAATATATCAAAACAATTCAATATTTTAATTGATTTCCAGTATTCCGTAGAAAGTCGCGCGCCATTTTTTGTAAGATCAGAGTTTGCGTTCCAAAGTTTTTGTTCAAACTAGAATGTGTGGTATGTTTGATGTTGGATGTGATTGTTATAAATTAAGTATGATGGAGCCAATCATATGGTGATTTAAATTTTCAATATCAAAGAATTAATTTATTAATTCAGTTTAAATATTTCAATATTTCCTCTCCAAATATGCATCCAAACCGTGGAAAGACGAGTTGGATACATTCGAGCCAAAATCACAAGAGCTCGCTGAGGACAGGGTCAAATGGAATGATAAAGGGGAAGCCTTTGCCCAGCAGTGGGACACAATCTAGGCTATTAAATATATATATATATACGGAATGGAAGCCGCCATCAGGGACCGCAAACCGTTACGTACATTACGATAAAGTATAGATGCGCGACTGCGAATAATCCGAACATTGAAATGATCTACTATTAAGCCAAAAACAAATTATAAGACTGCCGGACGCGGCTGGAGAGTGGTACAATATTCAGGGTCTCTTGGACGCGGCGCGGCAGAATCTTCAATTTTCTAAATATCTTCAGCTGCGTTCATCAGCCGCATCTTATAAATTGTACCCGGCTTTACTAACGTAGTTATTCTGATACAAAACTAGAATTACAATTGGACAAATTTATTGAAATAAAAAAGAAAAATAATAAAATACATTTTCAATTTTAGGTCATCAATGGAAAAGCAAGAATGCTCGTGAGTGTTTTATTTTTTTATTTCAGTGATAAAGTGCATGCATAGTTTGTGTCAATTAAACAAATAAAAAACCATCACTAGTGCTAAGAGTTAACATGAACTTTACATTGAGCGGGCAGTGCGGAAATGGGGGAGACCGAGGCCCGGGCAGAGGCATAGGCAGAAGCCGAGGCAGAGGCAGAGGCCCTGTGCCGGGCTACTATGCCGGGCCAAATAAAAAAAAACTAAATAAATCGTACAAATCTTTAATTATTAGTTTATAAATTTGAAATTGTCAGTATTTATTCCTAAATATTTATTCATTGATTGAAATAATAATAATTGTTTATTTTTATTTTGTTTTAATTTTCAATCACCACTTACTTACCCTCATTCGTAATTTTTAAATACTATTACAATTTTTGATTGTAATGGATTACGCTATACCTATCAGTACCTTTACCTATACAAATCTCGTCGTAATTAAGGATATTTTCTTAAAAATCTACCATAAACTATAATTTGGTTTCTAAACCAAACGCTATAAAAAAGGATAACATCTTTGCATGTCTCGATCGCTAAAATTTCATTAATGTAAAATCAATAAATACATTAAAAAACTAGGTATAACAGTGTTAACATTTGATAGGACTAAGTCATTTATATTACATTCATGTTATTACACGTAGATAGTAACTTATTTATTGGCCCCCGCGCTGTTTTAAACCGATTAACATCTGTATCAAATATCGTCTGGACAAGAACTTACATGGGCGGCCATCTTTCAAGCTTTTTTTCACCAGTGTTGCCAACTTAGTGGATTTTCCACAAAATCTGGTAGTTTGAACCTGGTTGGGAAACATTGCTTTTAGTGGATTTTAAATGGTTTGGGGGCTGGCGAAAATTATTGAAAAGCTGCCATTATCAAATCCGACACATCATTGTTTATTGAAAATGTGATGTCATATATTGTAATCAAATATCCAAAAATAGACTAGGACGAATTTCCGTGCTTTCCGCCATTTTTGCCATAACTATTACTGGAATCAAGTATAACAGCTCACACAATAGGTCCCATTTAAATGTAATAATGAATTCCGTGGTGCTTTACAGCTGGCTTCTCCGGCTGTAATAGTCTTTTTGGGAGGTCATTTACCTCTTAAGTTCAATGTTTTGTCACCCGCTTTGCACGGAGGGAAGTGGACATTATTTATTTCCAACTCCTCCTATTAATTTAACTTTCTGATTCATTTCGTTGCGGGTTAAAGAGAAGTTAGACATTCCCGGAGACTCGCCGAGCTTCAATGCTTGGTGTCTTACATTGCGTGCCACTGTTGATCCTGGCTTACAGGAGTTGCAGTGCCGGGTGTGAGGGCGGGACAGTCTCCTAAATATCCAAAAATGTAATAAAATAAATAAATAAATACACCCAACAGTCACATTTATAGTAAAAAAAAAACTGAAATACAAACTGAAAATATGACTTCCTGACATCTATTGGCGAATAATGATGTGTTAAGCCATTCTATGCATGCCAAGCATTAATTGTATAACAGCGCCTGTCTGCGCCCCGGGCCGCCATGTTGTTTAAACAACAAATGCGTCGATAGATTTACTTGTATTTTCTTTTAGTGAATTTGCAAATGTAATGACCAGAAAGGATTGCTTTGTGCAGTGAATACGTGTATTAAACGTGCAGTGTAAGTGACGTCAAGGAAACAATTGAATATTTGGAAAATAATGCTCGTAACTTATAAGAAATCATTACTCATCAATTCAATAATCAAAAATGTAAATATTCTCTCCAAATATTTGTTTGATTTCTATGAATGTAACAATCACAAACAGTAGACACTTCGTAATTTTATAAATACATGTATTGTTGTTGCATCCTAATTAATTCAATTGAAAATTTTTATTATTATCTAAATTCATGTTTGTTCGATTTCGTTTTTTGTGTTTATTCACTACCCCTTCATATTAGTTTCATATAAATATTTAAATGAATAATGTGTAAAGTCAATGTACCAAATGTCAAAATTTTAATAATATCTAATTTTATTTATGATGAAAGATTTCTATTACTTATAACATAGTACACATGCTTATGTAAATATCCAATAAAAGAGGCTTTACATTTTTTCGTATCTTTGGTACCTCCCATTCAGGTACGCGCAGTTGGTAACCTTGGTAAAATTGTAGCTACGTAAGGCAAAAGTGTACTTTATTTCAACTTAAAATGTCATATTTGTAATAGACACATTTGTATATTTCGACGAATACTTTTGAATGTATAAATGAAATGAAATAAATACTTGTTTATATCATTTGAAGGGTTTTATTTCTAATCTACACAAATACTAATATCTGAATTTGAAAAAAGTTACATCAATTGCATTATTTTGCTAATATTTTTATATCACACTAAAATGAACCCTATTTCAATGACAGTAGGTTACTTTTTCTTGAAGCCGCGCCTGGCGTTTCCGACTGTCTAACCGTCTACAGTCATGACAAACGACAGTCTAGGGTAAAGATGAGACGTATTTACGATACCAGGTTTTAAAACCAGGTATTCACTTTGAATTACGGCGCCCTGGTACGAGCAGAAAATACTTATAAGTATGAAAGTACGTCGATGCGCGGAGAGATCTGGAAACTACACATGAAAATACTTGCATAGGAAAACGATTCATAATAGAATATTAATAAGAACCACAATCGTATCTGTCAATAACACATACTTTAAACTTCAAAGTATTTTTTTATTCATACTATTTTGCTCTTTATGTGCCTTCAAATACGGGTTGAATTCCTATGCAAGTATTTTCAAATTTAGGTGCCGCTATACGTCGGTGCGCTAGGAACTTGGAACACTATACATAAAAATACTTCCATTGAAAAACTATCCTTAACATAGTATAAATAAGAATCACAATCGTATTCGTGAATAGAAAATACTTACAAAGTATTTTTTTATTTATGCGTTTTTGCTCCTTATTTGTTATGAAATACGAATTGAATTCCTATGCAAGTATTTTATAGACGCTGCGCCGCGGCTGGGACGCGAAGGGTTGCCGACTCATACTTACAAAATACTTTTACAATATTTTAGACCCTGGTTTTGAACCCTAGTATTTTTACGTACTCGTACTTAGAAGCCCTGGTACTTGATTTTGCAAGTATATCTCATCCCTAGTCTAGGGGTTAAGCGAGTCGGCCGTCTGTAGTACTACTTGGTCTGTGGATACATTATTTTGCAACGCCGTTGTATTTAAATATGATTTCTAAAACACATGATTAAACAAAAAAAAAAATTGCACTCCGGGAGTGCCGGCAGAAGTGAAAACTTGATTATTAACGTTGAGCATGTTTGATATTTTGGAATGGTTAGGGAATAATTTTGCAGCAATTGCTTTATCAGTATAAAAGTACTATCATTTATGTGGTAGAATACAATATTCATTTATTGCGCTATCGTACACAAACATGATAATTTATATTACATTATAAATTTAACACTTTAAAACTATTACAATTATTTTACATTAAAAAGTTTATCTCTCCGAAAAATCAACTTTCATCCATAATTTCAACGACTTTTTCACCATCATCATTACCAGAACTATCATCGCCAATCTCTAAAACTGATACGATAGGTTTATGGTAGCTGAAGTAAGAAACGAACAGTTTTGATTCGAACCTATTTAAATGTCTAATAAAGACCGCATCAATAGTAGTTTTGTATTTCGTTGTGCTAAGATTGCGATCATTCGACATAGTTAAACCAAATTCATTATTTAAAAATTCAATTAATAGTTGATTTTTATCGTCTGCGAAGTTTATGTTGAAATCTCCACTCAAAATCATTGGCAATTCATCAAAGCTTTATAAACTGACAGCTAACTGACAGCTGTCTACTCTCCATCCGTCTTACGCTTTTCGTCTTACGATCAGGTCACGTGTCCTGACGCGAGTTTAAGATTTTATACCCATTACAGAAAAAGTGCTCAACGCCGCTAAAGAAGTTTTCACTTCAAAAATACCGATCAAAGTTCATCGATCATCCAGGTGTTATTTTCTTACATCTCGTTCTTACTTGGCAACATTAAATCGTAACCCGGAACTCGGGAGTCACTAAGCAATAATGGCGAAACGCAAACGTAACAAAAATTGGTTATGTGATTATGGGTATATTTTTTTGGATTTTTATAAGATAAGAATAACTTTAAGTACTAAAATATGGATATCAAAAGAAAGCTTATAGTATATACTTTATTTACAAATGGACTTTATTGGTATGTAATATGATTTAATGGGTGAAAACATGATTTGAAAATGACAAACCATTGAAATTCGGTCTGTATAGAATTTTTATTATTTGTTTACAACACATTTGAATTATATTTGTAAAATAATTGTCACGTCTAATAATTCTGCATAGTTTTAGATACTTAAAGGTATTTTTTATTTCCCTGTAGCTAGAATAGGTACTAGGATATAATGCTTTATGTTTATGAATATTGAAAACGCGGGAATCGGAAGATTTCTGTCAAAATAAGTGACAGTGACGTGGACGTGTGAGTGGTTAAAGCTTGATAATTTTGACAGATCGCAGTAGGGATGAGGGTAGTGTATAAACGTTAATGACTCTATTCGATTATTATTTTTCTATCTTGTTATCGATAATTGCGTGATTAATGTATGGATTTTATAAATGTTTTTTTTTTTATTTATTATTATTACTTTAAAAATAAATTATTACTAATACTACAATAACAGCCGTCCCAGAGTGGCGATTTCGGCTCGTGCCTACTTTTATTCGGTGAAACGGCCGTATGAACGTAAGAAATACGGCCCTTAGTGTAAAATCAAACAAGAAATTTTAAATTATGTATTTCAATCATGGACGTAGTATATAAACAGGACTGCGCACTGTCATCGGACAAACGAGCCGAGCGAGAGGTGTTGAAGGAAGTGTTTGAGGAAGGTTGGGTTGTGTCCCGTTCCTATAGGGTGACCATATTTTTTGGGATATACAGGAATTTTAATCAAATTGGCTAATATAAAGTCGAATAAAGCATTTTGTTTTTGAGGTAACAAACGTGATATAGTCTAACCGTGTAAAAAAATATTTGACCAAACCAAAATATTGGACCATTAGGACCTAGCAAAAAAGTTCAAAATCATAGTTTTATACGTATACTTTTAATAGGTGAAATGAAAAATGAAAATAATAATAATAAATCTTTATTGACAGCAAAATTCAGTTAACAATCTTCTCGTCTGTTCACAAAGTGCATATGTTGTGTGTTATCAGTGCCAGTCGTCGTCGAGGGTGGTAGCTGGGGTCAACCCAGAGATTCTTACCACCCTCTGCCCCACCGTTACCGTGGCCGCTACCATAACCAGGAATAGCGGGGCTGGCGGGGACTGGAGGCCTGGTCCTGGTTTTAACAACTATTAGGCTTTTTTATTGTTTATGCCAATACTAACCACGCTTGGCAGGCGGGCTCGCGAGCGCAGGAGGGTTTGCGTTGATGACGCTGCTGTCCGTCTTCAACTGGGGAAAGGAAATAGAGTTTGCGGCTAGAAGATGTTATTGGAAAGGAAAGTATGGAATATAGAGATGGATACTACAGCTACGGAGGGGAAAGTTGGTAGTGATTGCAGTAGTTCGGGGGCCAAGGTCGTATACTCGTAGCACCTATTTTAGGACAGGCCAGGACCACTAGCTAGGAGCATCGCTGACCTACTTAATACCAGATACACGTTATTATTCATACCTAATCTTGTAAAACCTAACGGCAACGTAGTTGTCCTACCATCTCATACCTAACAAATATTTTAATCGAATCATTAACAAAGTTCAAAATGGCGGCGATAACTATAATTCTGAATCTCAATTTAAAGGGGAGGTTTAAATTTCGAATTTCAGACCAATCGGATCAATAACAAAATATTTTCTTCCTTTCTGCCATTTTATTAGTGATATTTACAACAAAAAAATTTTTTTTATTTTATGTATAATATTTCATCCCTTATTTCGACTCCATAATACTATTTTTCTAATATTATTCACGCCATTATTTTTCATTTGGAATAAGGTTTCCATAACTGTAACGGTTTAAATTTTTATGTAACATTTCAACCCCTTTATGGTTAACTTTAAGAACATAAAGTGTGCAGTTATTATTGTTCATAAATGAGTAAAGTTTGACATCTGTAACTTCAACAGTTTAGATTTTTTCATACATACTGCCATCTCTTTGTTCAACCCCTTCAAGCGTTGTCTATATAATAAAAGGTAACCTTTTGCCCTTACCCAAGGTCTAATCTATCTCTGTATCAAATTCTATCAAAATCGGTTCAGTGGCTTAGGCGTGAAAATGTAGCAGACAGTGGACCGGTTAGTGTAATACGTTCGTGCCGAAATCTTACATCACCCAGTAAATAAAAACTATCGCAAGAAATAAATATTTTTTAATCATACTTAATTCATGATCAATTGTATTAGAAAAACTTTTATCGTGTTTATTTTCACTTAAAACATAGTAGGATGCAAATTAACGTATATAAATTAAACATTACTTTAATAATAAAATTGTAAAGAAAAAAGAATTGCTTTTAATATTCAAGCAGATTAAAAGTTATTCAATAATTCGTCTGAACTTTGAATTGTCGATCAGAAAAGTTCTAAGGCGGGTTTTATTATGGTCACCGTAGCGAATGTTTGTAAACAAAAATGGTAAATCTCATGAAACCACTCACCTTTGAATCGAATACAACAACCACTATATTATTCACTTATACAAAGCATTTTGCAAAACTTTTTAACCAATTTCCGTTAATAAATATCGAAAATAATTTGAAATTGTACACCTGTGACATTTCGTATAAGCCATGACACATTTTATTTTTATTATCAAGTTGCCAGAGTAATAATTACAAATTCTCCTATCATGCATTTAACCTTCCATTGTAATGCCATGAATTCGTTTATGGACCCATAAATAAAGTTAAATAATACTATTTTTCTATATGTTACTATAGATATTCTGTGTTTATTTTTTTATCGAACTAATTACCTTTTCGCGAATGTAAAATAATCTACTACATAAAATATTTTTTTTGGTCTGGCTTGCAAATGAAAAGGGATAAAACCCCCTCATACTGTCTCACTCGGTTTCGGCCTTCCTCCATGTCATTTACCATAGTAAATTAAACCTTATGCTAGATGCACATGTCTTATTTCGGGATGACACCATTTTCTTCGTGCGCAATCCTGTTTATATACTACATCCATGATTTCAATATAATGGTGTACAACCTAAATCGTGTTCATTATTATCAACATCATTATCATCATCATCACTAGTTTCACTAGAACTATCCCCTACGTTAATAATAAATTCTTGATCACAAACGCTGTCGAAGTGGACATCTCGCTCCCAGTCTTCTATAATAATTTTTTTTTGTGTTCAACAACCTTTTTCCAATCATCTGCGGTAACTTGGTGACAGGCATTATGCAATAATGTTAGCATTTTGTTAGCCGTAAATGGTGGTGTCGTGTTGTGTTTCGCTGCATGACCTAAGAAAATAAAAATACAAATTATGAAGTTGTTTATGTAATAAACGTAGGTACATAGTATAATAAACTTATTGATAAAAAACAAACCTTTGATATAAGCCCAAATCCGTTCGATAGCATAGTAATGGCAATGGTATGGTGGCAATCTAAGGACCGTATGGCCATGTTCTTCCGCGATTTCGTCCAAAATGTAAGTTGGCTTTCTGGGCTTGTTATCTTTTACTAGACGTACCAATTCGGTTTTTAGCATATTCTCATTAGCTTCAATGCCTTTGCCCTGTAGCCATGATATAAGCTCGAGTTTTTTGCAGCTGGCTGTAGGAGCTTTATTCTTCTATAAGGAGTGGTACGGTGCGTTATCCATTATTATTATATGGGGCATTCCACGCGAAGCGGACAGGTAAAAAATCTCGATGTTTCTTATTTCAGAAATATTTGAGTATGTTCTACCTATATAAGTCCTTGATTCGTGTATCAAATATTTTTCTAATATAGTGACTGGTTAAAGAATTAAGGATTAATTATTTGATATAATAATTAAAATAAAACGAATTATTTTTATGTGATTAACTACAAATTTATTTACAGGCTTTTACAACTTTAAATGTCACACTGTTACTCGTGCGTGTTACCATAACACCTTCAGTAGTAGGAATGAAGGCATGATATTTTTTTGTGCCTGGTATTGTCGCTGCCGACTCAAATCTGCTTTTGAAAGACTCTTTTCGAGCATAGAAAATGTGCGTTTGTGGAATTGATTTTCTCGCCCAATGGTACAAACGCTCAGCTGTGCTATTGCTTCGTTTGACGCCGATTGTAGACTAGCTGTTTTATTTTAAACAGGATTTTGGTAAGAAGCAGAATTTCAAAAAAAACAATTTATTTTCGTATCCAAAAATGCAATTAAAAAGCTCATTAAGAGCGTTTATACCCTGCACGCGCTTTTTGGCTTAAAAACAGGACTTTTCAAATGAGTTAATAGCCACCAATAAACAATTTAAAGGAAAAATAATTATTACTAATTTTAGAAAAGGTTGTCATCTAGGGATTTTGGTGGAAAACATTATAGATTGATGGATAATTTGTGAGTACTATACGGATTACTGAACACAAGTTTCGTTATTTAGGCTTTAAATGGCAATTTAGAAGCTTAAGATATCCGAAACCACTAAATATAAGATGAAAATAAAAATATTATCAAACTAATGAGACCCTTATGGAGGGATTTTGCTGAAAAAAATAATCTTTTTATATTTAGTTCCTGAAAAATAAAAATTTAAACAATGCGAAATTATTCAGAAACTCTCGTCAAGAACATATTTTTTTTCACCAACTTATCGTACATAATTTTTTATAGCAATTGCATATTACAATAGAAGAACATCTTATCAATAAATTACCATTTTTATATTTCAACAAAATTAGTTTTCATGTTTTCTACAAATATTTTAAAAACCACTATAAAACACGCTGTCCGACGTGGATCAAATTAGGACTGTTGATATTTTTTTAAATATCGGATTTTCGATATATCGATATTTTCAAATATATCAATATCGGAGTTTGATATATCGAAAAAAAATATCGATACTTCGATATATCGATATTTTCTTATTTTATTGGATGTTTTAAAAATATTTTCGTATGTCGCCTCAAAAATAACTTACACAGTCAATTTATTACAATTTACCGATCAAATTGCAACGTGCTACAGTAGAATACACTAAAGCGCTCGCGTGACGCGAACTTGACGCGAGCGTATTACGAGAATACGAAAAGGGATGTTTTGATCGAAACGTAACTGCAACTGCACCGCAACTGAACATATATAATTACGAATTGCTAATTGCAGACCATAGATTATACACATCATCATCATCATCATCATCATCATATCAGCTACAGGAAGTCCACTGCTGAACATAGGCCTCCCCCAAGGATCTCCACAATGACCTGTTGGAAGCGGCCTGCATCCAGCGACTTCCTGCGACCTTAGTCAGATCGTCCGTCCACCTTGTAGGCGGGCGTCCGACATTTCGCTTGCCTGTACGTGGCCTCCACTCGAGAACCTTTCGGCCCCAACGGCCATCGGTTCTACGAGCTATGTGCCCAGCCCACTGCCACTTCAACTTGCCAATCCTATGGGCTATGTCGGTAACCTTGTATACACATATTATCAACATATTATAAAGCAGAGATGCAAAGTAATTGACAACATTAGTGGGTAAATTAAATAAATTGGCCGAAAAAAAGTTATAAAAAAATATCGAGTGTCGATATTTACATTTCAATATCGAACTATCGATATATCGTCCAAAAAAGTATTAGTAATAAATATCGATATTTATTAATAATGATATCGATATTTTGATATATCGATATTTTATCAACAGTCCTAGATCAAATCAGACCGCCGCAAGGCCTTCTAGAGGGAGGACGTATCGCTCGTCGCTCCGGCCTGGCTGCAGTCGATTATGCCGCGCGTAGTAAAAATAGCCACGCGCGGAATGCGATTACCACATCTTAGTACTTTGGTAGTAAAATATTTAATTATTTTTATTACCTACAATGATTTTGTAGTGAGTATAAATTATGTTTCAGGTAATATAATGGGATGTAATTCCGAGGCTAAATTATGTTATGTATTGTAATATAAAATTAAATATATTTCGTAATTGTAAGGGGTTGTAAGGCCCCTAACACTATTTATGTGTTCGAACACGAAATGATTAATAAAACGTCCGTAGTGTATACTGATTGAACACTGATTTGAATGCAACTTAACAATGTAATAATAACGAAAATATGATTAGTATCCAAAATTTGTATTATTCTTTGCTTGCACAGTAATATTTGTCTACTTATATTAATATAATTATATTTAACTGGTGGTAGGTCTCTCTTATGTGAGAAGCCATCTGGGTAGGTACCACCGCAATGTCTATTTCTCCCGTGAAACAACACTGCTTAAATGCACTGTTGTGTTTCGGATTGAAGGAC
Organism: Hyles vespertilio; assembly: GCA_009982885.2. Taxonomy (NCBI): domain Eukaryota; kingdom Metazoa; phylum Arthropoda; class Insecta; order Lepidoptera; family Sphingidae; genus Hyles; species Hyles vespertilio. Next base: position 103,128 of record CM042814.1, on the reverse strand, counting down.
ACTGTAGCCAGAGCAACTACTGGACATATTGAGACTTAACATCTTATGTCTCAGGATGGCGAGCGCAGTGGAATATTGCTACTGTTTATGAGCGGTCGTATCGCTTACCATCAGGCGAACGGCTTGCTAATCTCGCCATTCAATGCAATAAAAAAAATATATATTTTTATGATATTAAATTACAGTTACATTTCAATTGAATATTTGAAGCGCACGGATCAAAGTTGTTTGAGTCGATTGTATAGCGAGCCGCCGCGGCAGCTCTACGCACACAGCTTTGGTCGCTTATGTGTGCGTGAAATTAACGAAGAAATACCTATAGTTGACTTTGCGCGCAAGGTGTATACGCTCTTAAATGAAGTTTTAAATCCAGTGGTTTAATTATTTTAATCAATAATTTTATGACTAGATAATCGGCTTTGAAGTACTGTATGCCCACCAGTTGGCCAAAATTTCAAAGGTCCTTAATTCTTTAACCAGTCACTATATTAGAAAAATATTTGATACACGAATCAAGGACTTATATAGGTAGAACATACTCAAATATTTCTGAAATCAGAAACATCGAGATTTTTTACCTGTCCGCTTCGCGTGGAATGCCCCATATGTGGTTCATGGAGATTTTGCATTAAAGTTAAAAACCACTCTTTGAATTTTTCAAAATTCATTTCCTCATGATATTCCGTAGTTTTCATAGATTTGAAAGCCAACAATCAATTGGGTACGAAACCATTTGCCGACCCTGCGTGCGTAATTATGAGACGTTGTCCTTTTCCTTCGGGCACTTTGGTAACAGATTGTGCGGTATTATCCGTCCACGCCTTTGGTACAGTGTGGTTAGCATTAAGCCACGTTTCGTCCAGAAACACGACTTTATCCCAATTCACAATATCTTTGGCTTTCCTCAAAAAATCTATCCGTGCCAAGGCAATATCGGTGCGCTCCATTATTATTTTTCTTTTGTGCTTTTCTTATAAGCGAAGCCAATTTTATGTAATATAGTGGCCAATGAGGGCAAGCTACCTTTAAATAAATCGGAGTCTTTCAGGGACACACTTAACTTTCTCAATGTTGGAAATTCACCACGTCTATAGTACGCATATACATGGTTACGTATCGCAGCGGTGTCAAAGTCGTCAATGTCGGTTACGCTTAAAACTCTCCTTCTTTTCTTATTGGGTGTCGACAATTTTTTTTCCGACTTTTCGTCTGTACCTTGCGTTGATGATGGCTCGCCATACTTTTCTTGCATTATTCGAGACACAGTCGCTCGGCCAATACCAAGTGCGTCCGCAACTCTGTTACCAACTTGGGTTAAAGGTAACAATGGTCCGCCATTTTGACACTCACGTTCAAAATATTCTTGCAAGCGAACCACAAACTCGCGACATTCGCTATTCAAAACAGTCTTTTTCGTTCTTCTAGGCATTTTTTTTCCCAAAAAATAACCAACAAAACAGTAGACAACTGTTGTGGATTATTGTTTCACTATTTTACTGGACACAATACTTTGCACTTTATCCTGACTGAACTGTTTCGCTGATAAACCAATCTGAACTACAATCATAACTTAGAATCTACGATCTTATCAAGTAAAATACAGCTCGCAGCATATAGCGGGTGGACCATACAATTATCCATGTACTGCGCTGTGATTGGCCGCGTCAATTTCTGGATACTGCCTTCTGGTTGCCGTGCGCCGCTCGCCCTCGATGACTCACACGTCGACACCTTACCATTTCACAACAACCATCCGGTGCCGGACGGACCGGACCGGAAATATTTTTGTTACAATCGTGCAGTCATTAGATACTATTTTTTATTTCCATTCTTTAGAATAACATCTGAAAATATACTAACTATATTATCGGTAACTTTTATTCAATGCACATTTTTTTAATGTAATCGGTAATTGGAACATATTTCGCCAATTAAGAAACAAGTTACTTTTATATTTACATTTTTGTTATGTATTGTTTTCATTTAAAATCCGATTATTGATAGTCTGTGGTTAATCGTTATGCGTGGCACATCTCTAAGGAGGCGGTACCTGTCCATGAAGTACAGTTTTTATTTGTATGACATTTTAACAAAAAAATAGATAACTTTGTAGGCGTGAGCTGTCATAATTATCAAGCTATATTTTACAATCCATAAATAATTCATCATCCTCTTGGATTCGTATACCCTCAGGTGTCCTGCAAGGTTCACTACTTGCTCCTCTCCAATTTATTTTATCCTATCAAAAACATCCTGTAAAAAAATTCCAAGTCTCGCAGCTCAGGTTTTCTACCGCAAAAAGTTGTGAGATGCATGTAATACCAAGTCGATTAATTTATTTAGTCCTTAAGGGACCTTCTATAGAAAGTTATTACGTTAGTTATTACCATATCAATATTAAAAATTCTTTACGTTTTAAATAAATGGATCGACTTGGCCATCGCATGAAAACATAATGTATCGTACAATTTATACATAATGCTACTGGCCAAGTCGATCTATTTATTTAAAACGTAAAGAATTTTTAATATTGATATGGTAATAACTAACGTAATAACTTTCTATAGAAGGTCCCTTAAGGACTAAATAAATTAATCGACTTGGTATTACATGCATCTCACAACTTTTTGCGGTAGAAAACCTGAGCTGCGAGACTTGGAATTTTTTTACAGGATGTTTTTGATGGGATCTCACGTCTTTTTGTAGAATCCTACTTTTTTTCCTTTTCGGTACTTCTTACTTCTAGAATATCGATACTAACGATTTTTCTTAAAGCCTCTGTCTTATGGATTTTTCTTATTTTTGTAGGTATCAATTTATCACAAATATAGCGGATTTGATTATTAATGTTCTTTCTTTCATTGTAATTGATATTTTCGAGTTATTTAATCTATTAATTTGCAAGTTTTTCTTCGTCATGTTTTTCTAGAGAAATGTTGTACGGTTTCATGGGCTGAATACACCATTTCTCTCTCTATATCCCCTCCTATTATGCCTCATGTATATAGATATCTATCTACAACTATTATTCCATTATATACGGGTACAATGATTCATTAACTGCAAATGTAACTTTGTAATCCTATACATTTATATGGGATTACAAAGTTATTCACGCAGTTGGTCTATCTAGAAAACTAGACACAAATTATGAAATGTTTGAATTTTCCCTTACTTTAGACACTAAACACTAATTATATTCTAAATTTGAAGGTTCTATGTCTGCTAGAAGTGCCTTAGACTTTTGATGATCGGTCAGTCAGTCAGTGAGTGACAAAATTACGAAAGTTTGACACATTATAATTCTTAAACTACTGGTTCAAATTGAATGAAATTTTAAATATACCGTGTTTACACAATGCCTACTTAGTAACTGAAAATTCAGGCTTCTTGCTTTAGCCACAACGAAGTTATGGGGGGTTGAAAATGGTCTGAATTGCTTCGAGAAAAGGATGTTACGGCCTATAGCTCGACTTGGAGGGGGCTCGGCCGCGCCCCCAGATTTGTCAATGACAATGGCAGATGCTTTCAAAATTCAAATTGCCCCATGTTTGAAGACAATATGAAAATATATCAGATTGTAGACAATATCGATTAATATCGTAGATAATTTCGACCAATGATGTTTTAGTAAAGATGACGCATATCCATATTGCGGGACGTTTAAAAACTGTCCTACTATACATATACATACTCATTTGTTAATACATTATTGCCCAAATACTGGAGAGCCAATTAACTTTTAACTCCGATTAACTAGCTCTAATGACCTGTTAAATTGATTCCAGTTAAATATAACTTCGATTAAACCACTTAAGAATTAAATATTTAATGGGGCATTATTCATCCGATTCGTATTCTCGAAAGCAACTTAAGAGTTTGACAGCTGTCAAACAGTCAAATTTTTAAGAATTTCTAGTTTTAAGCAGCCGTCGTCTTAAGGCCGCCTGCGACCACTCTTAACTTTATCAATTCTACATAAAATTTACTAAAATGACTCTCGCGTCGGTTTCATCGCTGTCTGATGACGATATAGCTTCATCAAGGCGAGTCAATCAAGAAAAAAATCAATGCTTTTGACAAATACAAAGAAGAAAACATTCAAACAAAGTGAGGTTCCGCCTGAAGAAAGAAACTGTTCTGCATCTGTGTTCCTTGCTGGAGGCAAAATAGAACCCACTACAAATAGAAGTCGATTGATAAAAACTTGCGACCAACTGTTACTTGCTTTATGATATTCTACGACTGGCAGTTACCAGAAGATTATTGGAGATGTATTTCATGTGGAACAGCCGACTGTACAACACAAAGTTGCAGCAGAGTTAGTTAAACTACAAAATCGTGGCATGAAAATTCCCAACTAACAACAACAATGCCATATTGCGAATGATTTCTATGCGATCGCAGGAGTGATTGAAGTTATAAATTTCATACATATAAGGATCAAATTTCCAGGTAATTTCTACTTATAATAATGTGTACATAACTATTAAGCTTTTACATGTACACAAATATATGTTTTCTTATCCTATTTTAACTAAATGTGCTTCTAAAATGCCTAGCGTATTTTATATTGTGTAGTAATCATTTAGAGTATCCCTTTTTACTGTACATAATATTACATTATTAATCAAAGAATAGAATAATATATTATGCACAGTATAAAGGCACACTCTAAATGATTTCTACACAATAATTTATTTATTTAATTTATTCATTAAGGAGACAATTGAGCGAAACGGAGGCTCCAAAGTGTTTGCAAGAGACTTGTCTATTGGGCAAAGCCAGTTGTCTAGGCTGAAGACGGAAGACGGCCGCGTGGTATCGACGAGGGCAGAGGTATTAAGGGAGATCGAGAGGTTCTACGGACAGCTTTACACCTCGGTTGCCCAACCTGCTGTTAGCTCGGCCGAAGACCCGAGAGCCGAGTTGATCCGACACTTTAGCGATGATATCCCGGACATCAGCCTGTGTGAGATTGAGATGGCCCTGAAGCAACTTAAAAACAACAAGGCGCCGGGTGAGGACGGAATAACATCAGAGCTTCTGAAAGCGGGCGGAACGCCGGTACTGAAAGTCCTTCAGAGGCTCTTCAATTCCGTTCTCCTCGAGGGCTCAACGCCAGAGGCATGGAGCAGGAGCGTGGTGGTACTGTTGTTTTCGAGGGTCATCACAAATCGTCTCGAACGCAGGTTTGATGACTTCCAGCCTCCCGAACAAGCCGGTTTCCGAAAAGGCTTTAGTACCATAGACCACATCCATACGCTTCGGCAAGTTATACAAAAAACCGAGGAATATAACTTGCCGCTTTGCTTAGCGTTTGTGGACTATGAGAAAGCCTTTGATTCGATCGAGACTTGGGCTGTGCTACAGTCTCTCCAGCGGTGCCATATCGACTATCGGTACATCGAAGTGTTGAAGTGTATATACAACAACGCCACCATGTCGGTCCGAGTACAAGATCAGAGTACGAAGGCTATTCCACTACAGAGAGGCGTGAGACAGGGAGATGTCATATCTCCGAAACTGTTCACTGCCGCGCTGGAAAATGCCTTCAAGCTCTTGCAATGGAAAGGATTCGGCATCAACATCAACGGCGAGTATATCACTCACCTTCGGTTTGCCGACGATATTGTAGTCTTGGCAGAATCGCTGGAAGACCTTAGCACTATGCTCGAAGACCTCAATCGAGTCTCCCAACAGGTGGGTCTTAAAATGAACATGGACAAAACGAAGATCATGTCGAATGTCCATGTTGTGCCCACCCCCATCGGTGTTGGGGGCTCGACTCTTGAAGTTGTTGACGAATATGTCTACTACACAGGACAAGTGGTCCGGTTAGGCAGGTCCAACTTCGAGAGAGAGGTCAATCGTCGAATCCAACTCGGTTGGGCAGCGTTCGGGAAACTACGCGACGTCTTCTCGTCCAAAATACCTCAGTGCCTTAAATCGAAAGTCTTCGATAGTTGTGTGTTGCCAGTGATGACTTACGGCACCGAGACGTGGCCTCTCACTATGGGCCTTATTAGGAAGCTCAAAGTCACTCAACGAGCTATGGAGAGGGCTATGCTCGGGGTTTCCCTACGAGATCGAATCAGAAATGAGGAGATCCGTAGGAGAACTAAAATAACCGACATAGCCCACCGGATTAGCAAGTTGAAGTGGCAATGGGTAGGGCACATAGCGCGGAGATCTGATGACCGATGGGGTCGGAAAGTGCTCGAATGGAGGCCACGTAGCGGAAAGCGCAGCGTAGGACGTCCACCCACAAGATGGTCCGACGACCTGGTAAAGGTCGCGGGACGTCGCTGGATGCAGGCTGCCTCCAACAGGCCTCTGTGGAAATCATTGGGGGAGGCCTATGTTCAGCAGTGGACTTCCTTTGGCTGATGGATGGATGGATGGATAAAGAATTCAATTTTATGAATATATTTTTTCAATTTACATAAAATTATTTGTAGTTTGAAATAAGAATATTTGCTAGAGCTCTAATTTTTATTATCTTGTTTTTAGGAGGACCACAAGCAGAAACATTTAGAAACAGAAAAGGCCATTTTTCTATAAATGTGCAAGCAGTCTGCGACCCTAACTTGAGGATAAGAAACATTATAGGCCGATGGCCAGGCGCGGTGCATGATAGTAAAAATTTCAATGATTCTCCTTTATGTGCATTTCTGGAAAGGGGAGACTGAAGAAGCTTACAATCAAGACCATACTAAAACAAGAAACCCAGTGGAGAGGGTCTTTGGTTTTACAACAAAGATCTTCTTGTCTGCAAGTTGGGCTATAAGTTTTTGAAAATTAGCTTACTATTATAGAGGCATGTGCTGTTTTACATAATATAGCATGTTCCCAGAATGATCATATATTGGAGATTGATCTTTCTGAATCATTTCCACCAGCTCCACATAGTATAACCAATGAAAATGTTGCAACAAGGAATAATATAATAATATACATATTTTAAACCGTACAGTGCATTTTATTGAATTACCATGGAATGAATACAAATAAAAATGAGTTATGTTTTATTGTAGTATATTTATTTTAATAACAGCATTAGTACATATTATATTTTTTTAATTATCTACATTTCTTTAGATCTGTCTTACATTTATATCTATATTCCTTTATAAACACAAAATAATAACAATTATTTTAACATTAATTTAAAACTAAATTAATAAATGTACTATTAAAAATGTACAATAGAAATATAATATGACATTTTTTAACAATGAAAATAGGTGAAATAAACAATTTATTTTATGTATTACATATTAATTAAAATTCATAACATTCTTCAACTTTGATTTAAAGCACTGTTTTCTGATGCAAATATTTCTTCCTTGACACAATTTGTCTCATTCTTTTTTGTATATTTTTATATTACATACTCATTTCAAAAGGGTGTGTATTGTCCAAATGATTTGTTGTATGCATGATTTCTATAGCGTTACCTGCAAAAGTGTTTAAGTTAAAGTATGTCATAATTTTATATATCTCTTTTTATTTTTTATATATATTTGTTGAGCTTACTTATTTAGTCTATAGCTGATATACATGGCACTATATATATGAGCCATATTTCTTGGACGGTCTTATTATATAGGTACACATTGAATATTTATGTACTCCACTCCAGCTCCTGAAACAAGGATTATTTATAGTTATACACATTGTACCATACTTTATTTTCCATATTTATTACATAATACTACTATATGAGGAGGAGATAATATATAGGAGGCATAATATGAGAGAAGCCTATAGGTACCCAGCAGTGGGATCCTACAGGCTGTAGATGATGATGATGATTTAAAATATGTGAATAATCGATTCATATTATATATTAAATAGTTAATTATCATATAAATTCGTTAAAACTTAGAGGAATACGTGTATACTTACCTGTTTATAATATCCAGCACAGCTTCTTTCTCATATCGTATTTATTTACACAGTCTTCTCCATTTGGTACTTAGGTGGTTCTGCAGCCGTTGTTTGGTATTTTATATACCTATTTATTGAAAAGATATTCCAAAAACTAACTTTAAAACCGAGTGCAATTGTAAACAATAAATAAAATAAACAAACATCATAATATTTTTAATAAACTCGCTACGGATATAGGGACATAAGTTTTTTCACCCACATGATTTTATTAACAGATTTTTAAAATAATAACATGGCAATCTATAATATAGCGTTAAACATAATCGTAACAAAAGTAAAAACGTTACAATGATTCCTCATATTAAATATAAAGGGTTAAATTTCCAATTTAGGGAAATCATGTATGAAGAATATTGCGTCAAATGGAACGTTTATATTTATACAATAAAAATTGTAACTGAAAACAAACTTTTCGTTAATCTGTGGAAATTTAGCTGGATGTTTGCTGAGTAGACCGATTTATGAGCTAAATGGCTATCCAGTATTTCATTTCGAAATTTAACAGAACCTCAAAATAACGTCATATCAAATGAGTCCGGTGGCTGAGTAGCTATCCAGTATTTGGGGGTTAGACAATTTTAGTGAATGAAAAATGAAATTATACAGAAAGTACGAGACGGAAAGAGATAGCATTGCGCTATCCAAACATAGAATCAAAGCGATAGAAACAGAAGGGTGACGATAAATAAAACTACCTATTTGGTTTTATAAATATTTAATATACTCGTATTAACATTGAGGTTACTACGTAAGTCTACCTGTGGAATAGTAGAATCGACTGCCTCGGTGGCGTAGTTGTTCCACGGTACAGTTACAAAGCTGAGGTCTCGGGTTCGAATCCCGGGTTGGGCAAAGTGATATTGGATTTTTCTGTTCATTATCAGCCCAGAGTCAGGAATTTGTGCCCGATATAGCGATAGGCTCGTCACCTATCACATTGTGGGACGGAACATACAAGGCGAAATGTGGGTGTCCTGGAACCTCTGCCTACCCCTTTTGGGATATAGGCGTGAGTTTATGTATGCATGTAATAGTAGAGTTTGGATATTCTTGTGTAAAGCTTACAGAACCGTTAATACAGAGGCTTTGCCTGTTCTGGCGGGTGTGCTTCCGCTCGATATGCAGGTGCAAAGACGCGCTGCATTATACCGGGTATCTCAAGACTGCTACCGAAAACGAAGCCGGGTGGTAGTTTTAGTGACTACAAACACAATGCAACTAAAAATTTCGCAAAGAAACGCGACAATTATTTTTTATGATTTTTTAAATATCGTCATTTTTGGGTGGTAAATCCATAGTTTTTGCTAAAATAATAATTTAAACTCTTTTATACCTTAGATTATTTATAAATAAAAGGGTATACACTATTATTTTAGGAAGAAATGTATTTACCACCGAAATATGGTCATAGGAAAAAAATAACCAAAAAAATTTGTCGCTTTTTTTTGCAACTTTTTCTGTTGCATTGTGTCTGAAGTCGCTTAAACTACCACCCGGCTTCGTTTTCGGTAGCAGTCTTGAGATACCCTGTATTATTCAAATAGAACAACAATAGTTAGCCTATTATTTAAACCATATTCTGCTGCCTACACTGAATTAATTGATGAATGGCAGAACCGGTGGAATATTTCCACCAAGGGGCGTCACCTATATCAATACTTTCCGTTCGTACGCGATCGCTTAAGATAATCTTGGCTAGAAATTGATCACTCTGTATCATAGTTCAATTAGAGCAAACTATTCACTTTTAAGTTGGTTGAATCGCCTGCGTGCCAGTGCTCTACACCTGACTGCGAGTACGAAAAAACTGCATATCATATACTTTGGGAGTGCGATCGCTGGTCCGATAAACAATATGCAAAGAACATCTGGTGTTGCATACTATACGGACCTCGTGGAATGTAGGAAGAATTTCCGTGCTTTCCGGCGCTTTTGCCATTTTAGCAGCTCATGCTATAGGACGGGAAAATATCTGGCTTCTCCAGTTGTATATATTTGTTATTGTTTGTTTACCTAAATAAAGAGAAAAAAAAAATATTATATCAGAGGATAATATCTCTCAAAGCGCGTAAATCTAAGAAACCATTAATACCTCAACTCAATGTTTTGTCACCCACTTTGCTGCAGAGAGAAGTGGTCATTTATTTGTTTCCAACTCCTATTAGTTTTGTTTCTGATTAATTTCGATGTGAGTTAAAGACAAGCTAGTGTCCCTGAGAGTATCGCCGAGCTTCGGAGATCGATGTCAATGCTTTGGGTGCCACTGTTGACCCTGGCTGACAGGAGTTGCAGTTGTGTGGTTGCAGTGATCACTGCCGCTCGTAAACATCCACGATGCTCATGGATGGGATTGAAAGCGGAAAGGGGTATTGGGTATTGCGAAAACATGGATCATTAATAGATTTTAGGGGAATTAGTGTATAGTTTTTAAGAGGGGCTTATTGTGTGCATGCATACAATTTGATCTCTAGCAGCAAGTGTCAGTAACAGTCTGTAAGAATAAAGTCGAATGTATACAGGTTGTCTCAGAACTAAACGACAAACTAGTAATGAAAGATATACCAAATTGATCCCGTTACTAGATTATCGGCTAGTTCTGGGACACTGTATATCTATTTTTTATTGTTTCTATAAGTCTATTGTACTTTATGTATATGCACTGAATCAATCGTCGGCTAAGTTCCATTCAGGATATAATATGTAAGTTCGTTTTGCGTTTTACAGCCGGCGGTGGTAGGCGCGGCAGCCATTCGGACGAAGAGCGTAAGCCTCTAGAAGACGACATGCGATCCGAAGGGTCGGCACCGGGTGGCGCAGAAGGAGCGCGCCTCAACACTGAGGAATTGCTCGCCGAGGCCGCGTTGCGAAGCGCGCTCGCCGCAGAGAAACAAGCCGAGGCGGTCGCGCAGGCCGTGGAGCTGTTGCGCGACCTCGTCAGCCTCGTGCGCGAGCGCGTGCCCGCCCCGCCCGCGCACCCCGCACACCCCGCGCCCGCGCCGCTCGTGGAGCACGCGCTGGCGCCGCTGCAGCACCACGTGGCGCCGCACCACCGCATGTGAGTCAGCGGCGCCGGGCCGCCGCGCGCGCCTCGTCCGCCAGCGCGCCGGGCGCCAGGCCGAGCCGCGCCGCCACGTCCTCGTACACCTCGTCGGCCCGACAGCGCGCGCGCGCGGCGCCCAGGCGCAGCACGTCGCGCAGCACGCCGGGCCGCTGCAGCAGGCGCGCGGCGCGCTCGCGCACGGGCCGCAGCGCCGCGCACAGCGCGCCCGCCACCACGCGCTTGTACTGCGCGGTGGTCAAACCTTCCGCTTCCTCCACCGCTTCTTCGGGGAGCTTGTCCTCGGCGAGGCAATGAAGCGTCACCAGGTTGGACACGCCCGGCCTCGTTTCCGGATCGAACGTCACCTGTGTACCGATTAGATGTTGACTCCGAAACCGCGCCGGAGACGAATCGAATGAAATAAAACGGTACGCACCTGCGGCGTGAAGTCTGTGACGGCTTTCCGCACTTTGAGTTCGATGACTTCGTCTGGATCGCTGAGTAAAATTCGAGACTTGGGATCCGAATCAGACTTTGACATTTTCTTGGCGGGATCTCGTAGACTTCGCAACCGGTCGCCGCCTTCCTCTGAGAAGGGCGAATCGATAAGGAACATTGTGAATGTATATAATAATTGAAGTGAGAAATTTATACACACCTGAAAGTAAAGCTTGCGGTGTAGGAAAAGTGCGTCCATAACGATGATGGAAGGTCTTCACGAGCTGCGCCGCCACCTGCAGATGCTGCAGCTGGTCGCGGCCCACGGGCACGTGCGTGCCGCGGTACACCAGCACGTCCGCCGCCTGCCACAAGCGCCCACCTCTACACTTGCTCTCAGGTCTCATCCAGGGAACTTATACTCTAACTGGAATGCTTACGAGCACTTCTAACGCGTTCCGAAGCTGTGTGAAGTTAGTTTTCATAAATGAAGTTTGAATAAAATAAAGACTTAATTATTTCTGATTTAATTTTATATTACGCATCACCAATAGGCTATTTGACTTTGCTATTTTTTTTTCATACTACATTATTGATTCATTAATCTAAAAACGAAATTACAAAATACACTGAAACTGTCATCGCCCACGTCGTGGGTGCCAACAAAAGGGGTATTAACTAATTCTAATTAACTTGTTACATTGTCAAAGCTCTATAGATAAACCTCTATAGAGCTCAGGATGTTGGACTACGAATTTTCTCATATGCAAATCAACATTCAAGAGTTAGCCATAAAGTATATAATGGAACAATCTTTCTGTTGTTTAAAGTTGTTAGATATATGATTTTGACTTTAAGTTATCCAAATGCGTTGTTGAGAAAACATATTAGAAGTTTTTCTTTCCTCGCATTTCATTTCATTGGACATAATACTCTTAAGGTGTGTCCAAACATTGAGCGGCAAACGAGCGCGGCTGCCGCGCGCGGCCCGCCGCGCTATGATTGGACGACAGCGACGAAGGCGTCTGGTTACCTGCCGCGCACGAACATTCTTAGTAAACATTCGTCAGTATTAATGTTTGGACGTATTTCTGCACACAAACATGGACAACGAAATATCTATTCGTTTAATTGAAAAGTATGGATCTTTTTAAGAGTTATGGGATCCTCGAAATAAAAAAAATACCATAATAAAAACAAAACACGTATTGTAGGCTAGAATATGAGTCTCCTGTTGCCAAATACCGCAAAGTTATAGTATCTTCTTTTTTAATATGCGGCTCAACCAGGCTATGTAAATGTTCAAACTCTTCTAAAGTTAATCTTAAAAACTGTGGTGTTCGGTAATGAATTTATTGATTCAATATTTTGTAACCTCCGCTGAAAAAGTAGTTTCGTCCAGCATTTCCTCATTAAAATATAATATGTTTTTTCTTAGTCTTTCTCCGCAATTTTTTAATAATAAGCAGAGCTACGTCACATGCAACAGGTTTCATTTTAGTTATGATGCCAACTGAAGTGCGCGGCGCGGCGTGTCTTGGGTGTGCCGTGCAATACTGCCGCGCAAACATGAGTCGGCTTTGTTCTAACTTGAGCGTGGCAGAAATGTGTCCTGCAAACGCCGCGTGTTGCTGCCGCGCTCCTGCCGCTCAATGTGTGGACACGCCTTTATATTATGAGTATAAATATTATTCTGTTATTGGTTTACAAAGTTTATTGTTTTTTTCGTGATTTGATTAGTCTCAAAATCGATATCTGAGGGATCCTTGGTTCCGATATTCAAAATTGAAAGTTGGAATTGAACTTTTCGGACGCTATTTTAAAAAGTGTATCTGCACCCGGGCGGAGCCGGGCCGTACCACTAGTCTTCTATATGTTTTGAATATTCGAATTCGCGAATATGAGAAATTTAGAATTCGTTACGTCACTAATGGACATAAGATTCTATCACGAACTTATTTACATCCCTTTGAGATGGAAAATTTCACTGGTGGTAGGTCTCTCATATGTGAGAAGCCATCTGGGCGTACTGGGTACCACCGCAATGTCTATTTCTCCCGTGAAACAACACTGATTAAATGCACTGTTGTGTTTCGGATTGAAAGACATTGTAGCCAGAGCAACTACTGGACATATTGAGACTTAACATCTTATGTCTCAGGATGGCGAGCGCAGTGGAATATTGCTACTGTTCATGAGCGGTCGTATCGCTTACCATCAGGCGAACGGCTTGCTCGTCTCGACATACAATGCAATAAAAAAAAAAAAAAAATTCGTCAAGATTGATACATAACTTCGATATGAAATGATCACAGTAGACAAATGTTAGAATAAATACTTTTCAAAAGGGTCCCAAATAGGCTATTTGACAAATTTCTGGAAACCATACCACATTATGAAGTGGGGTCTATAGACCTTACAAATAAAGGTTATTTTTAATTATGATATCTATTTAATTTAAAAATAAATTTACAAAATACACCGAATCATTATACTGTCAAAACGCTCTGTCGGACAATATGGCGTTAGTTCGTATTTTATAACATCGTAAACATCCGCGCCACAGATTCGTTCGCATATCTCACTCATTCTCAAATCGACCATAGATCAACTTTTAGGCTCAATTGCACAAACTAACTTTGCCAATACCTTTACCCTTGAAACTGTCAATTCCATACATTCGCAAGGTCAAATACATCTCAAATGTATGGCGATGACATTTTCATAGGCAAAGGTATTGGCAAAGTTACTTGGTGCAACTGAGCCTTAATCAATCAATCGTCCGAATGAGATTTTGGCAAAAAAGTTAGAATTATTTTTCTTTCTTCACACTTTATTACATTGGACATGTTGATATTATTAATTCATGGGTATAAATGTCAAATAACGCGTTTTAAAGGTATTTTTAATATTTAATTTGGATCTCTGCCGTTATCATTCCCATTCATTTCCTGTACGTGAGTAGTTCATACTAATCCATGACGTCATAGCCAATCAAAATTGTTTACAATCACGTGGCGCGAACTCAAAATCAATTAGATTGTAATTGTGGTTTTTAGCCAAAATATACAATGTTTTTAATGTATGATAATGAAATTTGTTTTAAAATTAAATTGTCTACACGGATGGAAACAAATAAGTCAATATTTGAAATAACACTATTATTTACGGATTTTATCGCGAATTTGGTTTAATTTTTTACATTTTTGACTTCCCGACGTTTCGATTACTTTACAGCTTTCGTGGTCACAGGGCGGACATCAGCAAGTCAATATTTTTTATACAGTCAAATAGCCTATTCTTGCGAGCCCAAGACCCCATCATAAGCTAAGACGGCTCTGTTCTTGGTGCTTGATGGGACTGTCTTCTATTGTATGTAAAAAACTACTATCTGTAGCATTTTATTTTTGTCGGAACATTTTCCCGTTTTGGAATACCTAATTGATTTAAACATATTACTACATATTATTAACATGATTTAAACAGCGACTGCCAACATGTTCACGGTGGTGGCGGGTTCGAATCTCAGGGCACACCTCTGATTTTTTTTTATTGCTGTGAATGATGAGACGAGCATGCCGTTCGCGTGATGGTAAGCGATGCGACTGCTCATGAACAGTAGCAAAACTAAACAACACCTTGAGTCACAAAGCAATGCTTGGCATTCCACTGCGCTCGCCATCCTGAGACATAAGATGTTAAGTCTCAATATATCCAGTAGTTACTCTGGCAACAATGTCCTTCAATCCGAAACACAACAGTGCATTTAAACTGCTGTTTGACGGGAGAAATAGACATTGTGGGGGTACCCTCCCAGACGGCCTCTCACATATGAGAGACCTACCACCAGTGACTTTTCAGAGTAATATTATCTTTAACATCAATGTAATGTCAGTGATCTGTTCCACAAAAAGTGCAAAACAATGTATGTATGTACATATATTAGGTAAACAAGTATCATGTGATTTCAATTCTAATTAAAAAATTATATCATAACAGATTTTGTTTAGGTATTTTCTATAAGATGAATTGTAAGTTTGTTCTGAGAAAACCTGTTGTCCCAAGGCATGCCAAATGAAATCTATGTTTTCAAGAAACTGATTTTTATTGTACAAGTAGTAATTAATTAATAAACATGACGATTTCAGCCACAGGTAGTTAGCTGCTGAACATTGTGCAATCAAAGATGCAGGCAACTACCAACAGCCTTTTGTGAAAATCCTTAGTGGAGGCTTCACAGAGTACATTTTACATACTAAGATAGAGACGTCACTCAATCAATTCAAGGCGCCCTCTGGCGTTAAGTAAGATAAACAATCCAGTAATATCTATACTTACTTTCATTACCTTTATATACGAAAAGAAAAGATTTAGGGAGGTTTGGATCTGAATAAGATGTAACAGAATCGATTTGAATTTTGTCTATTTGAAACAAATTATTCTGTATAGAAATGTGAACATAACAATTCTCATTTCCGCATGTGTATGCATTTTAATAAATTTAATAATGGTTTTAAAATTAACTCATCAGCAAATAAGCTAATCAATGCTGGTAAAAGTAATTTAGGGCCAATAATATCCGCGTAAAATACAACCTACGTAAAATGGAGAAACCCATACAAACCAACGATTTTTTGCCCTCTGGTGTTAAGTTAGTAAAAACGATGATTATAATTCGTCGTTGTTTGTTCTAAGTTAAACCACCGTGGGAGGCTTGTACACTGTACTCAATAGCATTACTGTAGTTATTGCAACACTTAATTATGGCAATATTATAGATTGTGGTAGGACAATTTATTGAAAATATTAAACATATATCCTAGAAGCACCCAATTCTTATAAATAAAAGCAAAGTTAAAAAAAATTGTAGGAATCAAATCTTGCTGATCAAAATTACTGATGACCATATAATTATGTTGTATGCATATTAGTAACATATTTTTTTAAATATTGTATATGCAACACTGGTTATTTTCTCCCAATTGATCTTCTAATATCATATCTTCTCTGAACAAACCACACTAAATCTTTAAATGCATGTATATTTATAGATAATAATCATAGAATAATGCTTTTAGCCATATCAATGTGCAACATTATTTGTTCCACATGCAACAATTTTTTTGTTATGTTAACTCCAAGTATATGATTTACTACATCCATGCATGATACCTTAGACAAAAATTGTTACCTGAAGAACGGGATACAGCAGCAGACCAATAGGAACTTCTTTCATTTTAGCTGACTTTTCTTTGTATTGTGGTAAGTGTGCCAATCGAGCATTAGTGGCAAGGCAAGCCAATAGCCAGCATAGTTCAGCATGTCGCGCCACTGACGACTGCGTGAACAATATACTACGCTCTGGATCCACACCACTGGCTAAAAGATATGCTGTCAATTCTAGCGTACGCTCACGTAATTCTGCAGGATCCTGAGAACAATTGGTGAAGCACAGGTATAAAACTGACAACAAGCAGCACGCGATTGTATTACATTGTAAGTGTGGTTGTGGGGCAGGACCTGGTGCGTGGTGAGCGAATGTAAGTCTGCGATGAATAATGTGAGGTCCTCGCCACTGTCCTGCAAGCGCACACAACGTCGCACGGCGCCGAAGTAGTTGCCGACATGCAGAGCGCCTGTGGGCTGGAGACCCGATACCACCCGGCGCGGCCAAGCTGCAACTGCTTCACTACTGCTGCCTTCTTTGGAGTCCGGAATCTGCGTTTACCAAATCCATATGTGTAAAGGCTCCGAGCATAGATAAGTCATGGTACTTTCTCACTTTGTACCTTATTACTGTATTTTCTGCTGATAAAACTTCGATGCCATCTCTGTGTACATTTTGTACAGTGGATTAAACAGTTCTTGGCAAAATTCATCCCTAGTAACCTACAGATAATATCAAACTATTCGCTAATAGTTATTAGGCCTTTACTGTATCCTAAAAACCACACTAAAAACTAAGAAAGGCGACAGGTAGGTAGAAGAGTAAAGCTGAAAACACATTGTAGGTTTTTGTCTTACGCATAGAGTAAAGAGTACAAAACTATGGTAAAGAGCACATTTTTTTTTCTCTCTTCTTGGCAATGCACTATTCGTGCTTCTGCCAGTGTCGATGTCTTTTGATCTTATTAGTTATTTAAGGAGACTCGATGAAAGTTAGGGAAACGATAGTTTGTATAAGGTACACGGATATTGGGTAACGGATAATTTTGGGATTATACCAGTGGATTAATTTTAGGATGATAGCAAAACAGAATAGGGGCTAAATTTTAATATTATTATTACATATATAAGTAGATAAAATATTATAAATCTTCAAGTTGTAAGTACATAGAAGAGTGGCTATATTGGTAGGAAAAGGTACAGGAATGGACTGTAATTGGTTGTACAAAGGGGCTGAATCATGGTTGGAACAGGAAAATATGATATGATTTAAATCTCCAACATCACACCCACATGAGCAGGTTGAACTTTCAATAATGCCAAGCTTAGCAAGATGGGCTGGGGTACAGACGTGCCCCAGACGCATCCGTATTAAAATAGATGTAGCCAGCTTACTAAGCGTAAACTTGAAAAACCAGGGTTTTATTGGTATATTGGGTTGTATTCTGTAATAATAATTACCCTTGCTACGGCTACTAACTGCCCACAGTTCATCCCAGGATGCCCAGAGATTAGCCTTGCTTAGAGCAGCTAGGTCAGTATAATAATTTTGATATGGAAAAAGGTCTCCACAATCCACCGCACGCTTGGCTAGCTCATCAGCTCTATCGTTCCCTTTAATACCGCAATGACTTGGTACCCAAGCAAAAGTAACTGAATAGTTATATAAGGTACACTGATATAATTTAGACCTAATTTGCATTATTATATGAGATAATTTTCCTTTAAATGGGTACCTAGCTAATGTCAGTAACGTACTTTTAGCATCTGTAAATATGACAGTGTTAGTTAATTTCATGATAAGTACATATTCAATTGCTCTGAGTAGACCTAAACATTCTCCAGTAAATACAGATGACTCAGGAGGAAGCTTAATTTTCTGGACTATTTTGTACTGGCTATGATATACTCCCACACCCACACATTCACGGGTTGAGGATGCATCTGTGTATATATGATGCCACGAGGACCATTTGTTATCTACTATATTATTAAAACAAATGTTAGCATTTGTTTCGTCTTTGTCTATGCCTAAGTTAAAATAAATCTTCGGTGACAATATTAGAGATTCAAAATTTGTGGAGAATATTGGAAGATGTCGGGAATTGTGAATAGGAGCTTGTATGGTTTGAAATTTTCGTAGGCTATTGATTAAGCAAGGGAGGGATTTATGTGTCCAATATTTAGACAGTCTAACCTGTTCACTGAGCGTCTGTAATTTATTTATAAGCGGAGAGTTGTAAAATTGCAGGTTTGGTAACAAAAAATTATCAGAAATAAATTGTCGTCTAAGAAATAAAGGAGGATCACCACATTCCACTTGCAACGCATTAATAGGACTTGACTTCATAGCTCCAGAGATTATCCTCAAGGCTTTCGTTTGAATCGCATCTATTTTTTTAAAACCCGCTCTACTTCCAGGCTCCAGTAAGAAAGTTCCATAATCCAAGACACTTCTTATGACTGCATTATATACCAGTTTCAGAGAGAATGGATGCGCACCCCACCAAACACCCGAAAGACATCTAAGCATGCCTAAATGTCGTTCGCATGTAGCAGTTATATAATCACAATGAGGCATTCCTGTAAGTTTAGTATCTAACACAACACCCAAAAACTTTGTATTTGTTTTAGTTGGTATCTGATGACCATCATATTGTATATTGAGGGGCGAAGTAATTCTTTGTCTAGAAAAAAGGACTGCTGTGCTTTTTGAAGCAGATAATTCAAAACCATGTATATTTAACCAATTCTTTAAGTTACATAGTGAAGAGGATATAGTAGAACAAGCGGAATTTATAGATTGGTTGGTTGTATATAAAAGCAAATCATCAGCATATTGAAGTACACAGACAGGCTCGTAAAGTGATGATGCTAAATCAGGTGTATAAATGTTGTATAGAAGGGGGCTGAGGACAGATCCTTGGGGAAGCCCCTGCCACACAAGTCTAGATATTCTTGGAGAGTTAGGAGTGTCTAGAGTAATTTTCCTTTCAGTGAGGATATTTATGATAAAATTACTGAGCATTTCTGGGACAGCCAGATTATACAATTTATTTTTGAGAAGGTCTAAGCGAACATTATCATAGGCCGAAGTAATGTCTATAAACACAGCAACTACCGATGCCTTAGTTGAAAAGGCAAGACGAATATCAGTAACGAATATGCTGACACTATCCATAGTACTTCTTCCTTTTCTAAATCCGAATTGACTGTCGGATAATAAACCCCTATGCTCAATAAACCACTCTAGTCGATTTTTGACCAAATGCTCAGCAATTTTAGCTAATACAGACGACATTGCTATGGGACGATAGGAGCAAACACTATTGGCATTTTTATTCGGCTTTAATATTGGCAACACTAAATTATGTTTCCATGAAGGAGGCACTCAGGGCTATGAAACTTCCGAAGAAACGTCGGATACAAAATTTGCTTAGAAACTAGCGCCATCTAGCGGCCAGGGTCAAAATTATTTTTATAAGTAATACAATATTTTACGTATAGATGGCAGTAGTTACGATATTTTTACATAATTTAATCAAAAGTAATATAATAAAATATTATTTTTATCGAGAAGTTCTTAAAATATTATTTAATACATTTAGGTACATAATTCACAAAATTAAACTACTTTACAATTTACTTTGTATCATAGACTATACACGTGCCTCACTTGTTTATGGATAAAGAAAAACTGGTAAAACTTTTCAAAACTTTGTTCATCTTGACCAAATCTTGACTGTGACTATTTGTTTTGGTGGATATATATTTATACATTTTTGGATTTTATACTACCTACTTGGCTTTTTTCATTTGGATTTTGAGATTCTTGTATACCTTATAACACTTGGCTTTGAATTTGGATACCGATATTTGCTTTCACGACTCAACTTTGGCAAGATACCTGGACTACTGGCTGCTTATGATTTTGGATTAATCATGCCCGATAAAAATCGTTTGGTGTGTTATTACGGGTGCATCAATGATGGTAAGTCTACGATTTGAATAATTAATTAAAAGCAAAACTTTACATCCCAATTTAGACGGAAGAAAATGTTAATTGTCAGGCCGCCTCCTGGAGGTCGATCACTAAAACGCTCATCTGTCGCGCCACCTCCTGGAGGCTGAATAGTCCAGTGCCCACTTGAATTGAATTTTAAACACTGTAGTTTGTTAGAAATAAAATGTTCAAATACAAGCGTTTTTTATATACTGAATACTACATAGTGTCAAAAACATGGACCATCAAGTGGTTATTCTTAGGAAGAAAATAAAATCCACTTTTTGCTGTTCACTGCAGAACTTAGAAATTAATATTAGTGGTAATTATTAATACAGACATTCCTTTTTTAAGTATTTACTGGTTTAAAAGCTGTAAAAATGAATCTCATTAAAACAAAAATAATAAACTTCCAAATAAGACAAAATATATTATTTATTTTAGAAACGGTCTAAATTAATTATGAACAAGATCAAATACTGGAATATTACAAAATGTTTTTGCAGACGAGATTGCATTAGCTAACAACAATATGAATAATCATCAGCATTTTAAATGATTGAATGACAAGGTTGTGGTAGATGAATTTCTTAATATATTGACATGTAATCTGTATAATAAAAACTAATCATAAAATGTGTTGCTAAGTGCAAAACTCAAAAAAGAATCTCTAAAATATGTATTAGTCTTAAGAAATTTAGTCTGATTTTTGCCAAAGAAATTGTAAGCCTTCTATAGACAGATATAACGGCATATTTGTCTATAGGAAGCTTACAATTTCTTTCAAACTATGTATGACACTTTTAACATTTTTAATTATTGTCAGGCCCACTGCATCATTTCCCGGACCCGAAAAGCCAAAATGTGGAAAATATTGAAAAATTTTCTCAATGGAAGGCTGTGCTAGATGTGGACACACAAGAAAGAGGAGATAAATACATTTATAATCATATAAGATTGTGCAACAAACATTTTTTGCAATGTTATCAGCTACCAAGCCGACGTCTCACAAAAAATGCTGTCCCTACAATAAACTTAAATAAGATAGTCCACCAAACTGAGCAACCTTCAACATCTGGGATTGCCTTACTGGATACTGGTTAGTAATTTTTTTTATTACACTTTAGTTACCTATCCACCTATCCAACTTGAGTTGTTCTGAGCCGGAAAGTTGTATATATACAGATTATTTGACACATTTCCTGTTCATTATATAAATTATATACATTTCCTAGGAACTTTCTCATTTAACCAGCTGAATACCATTATTTTACATCCAGTGACTGCCTATAAGACCTCCACAATAAAGTTCTAAGTACATTGGACTTTGTTATGGTTCTGGATATATTTTTATTTTCCATATCTCTCGGTTATGGGTATGGAGCTGCATAACATTCATGATTAAAACCACTCAGTAAGAATAAAACTAAAATAATAATATTTTTAACCCCCAACGAAAAAAGAGGGGTGTAATAAGTTTGACTGTTATGTGTGTCTGTCTGAGTATCGTTTAAATAAGTGAACCGATTTGGATGCATTTCATTCAAGCACATGTAAAGCATTAAGGGTGCTTTATTTTTTTTATTGTTTGGTTACATTAACTACCTATTTTTTCGTGGATTTCTCAGTCAATTTTTGAACTGTGACCACAGCTCCTGGTTGCATACCCTTTCAATAGATGTCATTACATTAGGAAGTACTTAGTATAATGAGATTTATATTTATTTTGCAGATCAAAATCCCACATTAGAATCCGCTGTCACATCTAAGCCTTCCACATCTATTGTTTCTGTGCAGCCTATTCGTAAGTATTTTTTTTTATTATTTAGCATGTTTTCATCTATCACACACTAATTATATAAAGGCGATAGTTTATGTGTGTGATTAATTATGTAAGTTTATTACTTCTTCACGCTCGAACGGCTGGACCGATTTGGATTAAATTCGGTATGTAGATAGCTCATATCTTGGATTAACACAAAAAAAATAAACCTCGGGTGAAACTGCTATTGTAACTCTATATTGTCTGTCTGTCTGTTACGGTTTAACGGCTAAACTACTGAACCAATTTTGATGAAATTCCTTATAGAATAAACTTAAACACCACGGAAGGACTTAGTCTAGTTTTATCTGGCTTCGACTTTGAATATGTTTGCATCTGTAATAACCGATATTCACGCGGACGAATTCACGGTTGAACGCTACTATTATATAATGTATATGATATATTATATCATGATGCTGTAACAAAAGCTTTTTATTTTTTACAGGTAAACGGAAACGTTCTAATCCTGAATGCAGAAATTCTAAATTAATAAATAAACTAAAATTAAAATTAGGTAAACTTGCTATCAAATATAAAGATCAGAGGAAGAGAATTCAAGCAGCCAAAAACCTGTCAATGAATAAAACATTTTTAAGAGCTATTGAAAAACTACCAGAAGAAATTCAAATTTTTACTAAATTGCAACTAAAAAGTGTAGTGAAACCGAGAGGAAGACGTTTCGGCACTACGTGACGGCACTGACTATACTAAAGCAAAGCCCAAAGGCATACAAATTGTTGCAAAAAATGTTTGTCCTGCCATCAATACGTTGCTTGCAAAAGTTACTGAGCACATTTAGTGTACAACCTGGATTAAACCAGCACATATTAAATGATTTGAAAAACATTGCAAGAAATTTGCCACATGAAAAAAAGTATGTAAATATTTTATTTGATGAGGTTTCATTGGCCCCAGGCATAATATATAATGAATTTATGGACAAAATAATTGGTTTTGAAGATTTTGGATACTACAGAAATAGGACTCTGGCTGACCATGCACTTGTGTTCATGATAAAAGGTATTAAAAGTAAATGCAAACAGCCGATTTGTTTCACCTTTTGTAAGGCCTCAACAAAGAGTTCAGATTTGAAGAAATTATTAATAGAAATTATAAAACAAATTAATAGAACAGGCCTGAAGGTAGTGTCAACAATCTGTGACCAAGCGGCAACCAATGTAAAAGTGGTGCGAGAATTACACAATGACACAAAAGCGGAATATTTGAGAAGAGGAATTGAATATGATTCAAAAGCCTTTGAAATAGAAAACTTAAAAATATTTCCACTATTTGATACACCCCACCTTCTTAAAGGAGTAAGAAATAATTTATTGAAAAAGAAAGCTAAATATATACAAAATGGTGATACTAAATGGGCTAACTGGGAACATTTAAAAATGTTATTAGAAGTAGACGATGGAGACGATGAAATAAGATTGGTTAATAAATTAACAGAAAAGCACGTCATTGATTTTAAAATACCGAAAATGAAAGTTAAATATGCAGCACAAGTGTTTAGCCAGAGGGTGTCTAGCGCTTTGCGGTTTTTATCAAGTTGGTATATTTATAATTTAACATACTTATAAGATTATATTTTTAACATAATTAGCATGAGTAATTGAAAAATATTAATATTTTGTTTCAGAACACAAAATTCTACCAGAAGAATGCAAAGGAACAGCAGATTTCCTATTACTATTTGATAAACTTTTTGACTCCTTTAATGGCCATTCTTACGACGGTTCGACTAAAACATATAAGCAGTGTTTCAAAAATAACTCACCCCATTTCCAACTATGGTATGATTTGTTACCGATTTTAGAATCTATTGAATTTGAATCAGTAGTTAGAAAAAATGATTCTGTGTTGATTAAATATGAATCGATTCCATCAGTAAAAAATTGGATACACAATATCAAAACCTTTATTGAAATGTGGCAATATTTAAATGTTAATTATGGTGTAAATAATTTATTAACTAGAAATTTCAATCAGGATCCCTTAGAAAATTTCTTTAGTAGTATTAGAAGTAATGGTGTTCGTAATATTAATCCTAATTGTAATCAGTTTATAAATGCGTATAAGACTTTATTAATCAATAATTTTAATTCTGTTCATTCTGTAAGAGCTAATTGTGAGAACGATTGTAATAAATCATATCAATCAATGGTAAATATGCTGAATAATAAATGTGATGATTCAGAGAATATTGATTTTGCATGTGAAATTGATGCTTTATTAACCACAATGAACAATAATAAAGGTAATGATTTTTTTATTTATAATGAATCAAAAAAATATGTAACTGGATATGTAATAAAAAAAATGAAATCGAAAATTTTCAAAAAATGCGATATTTGTGTACGAGATTTATGTAGATCAGAAGCTGATTTGCAATCTTTTAATCATGAAGTTGATTACACCAAACAATCATTATTCCACCCTAGCGATAATTTGAATAATTTGATGAATGATATTTATCACACTATTATAACATGCGTACGTGATTGTCCAGAAACATTATTATTAAATAAAAAAATCAAATATATGCTGAATTGTGCATGCGATTATAATTTAATTACTTGTGATCAACATAAGGAGGAGCTGATTGAATGTATTAATAATTTATCAATCAAGTTGATTATACATAGTTGGTGTACCGGGGTGAACAGAATTTTAAATGGAAAGATATCCCGATTCGATAAGAATGACCATATAAAACGCCAGGCGTATGAATATTATAAAAAAAGTCGCAAATAAAAAACATTACATTAAAATCGTGTTTTAATTTTTGGTACATACTCTAAAACATAATGATGATTATATTTAAATATTATAAAAGTACTAGATTGATTGAAATTAATATTCTAATTGACAAAAGATCAATGTTTGATTAGAATATTAATTTCAATCAATCTAGTACTTGTTTAAAAAGTAATTAAAGTCTCAGCTGGACGCCACCTATCGGATTTTTTCGGTATTAAACTACATTTACGCTCTCTGGCAGCCAGGGTCAAAAACTCCTGATTCACATTTCCATTCATAGAGTGGCGCATCTATCTCAGTATGTATATATCATCTATGGAGGCACTTTTCCACTTGTCATCACCAAATTGATGATGTCTAAATAATACGAAAGAGCTATGTCCCCTAGGTTTACAAGAAACGAATATGTAATGCCATCAATTCCAGGGGCCGTGTCTCTCATACCATTCAGAACTCCCTTTAATTCCACAAGTGAAAAAGGTGAGTTAAGGCCCGTTCGGTTAGAAACTTCAAAAGGGTCTGATAAAACTAAATCTTTCTGTGGCACGTATGGAGGAGCTATATGATCTATGAAATTGTGTGCTAAATCGTGAGTAATAACACTTGAAAAAACTTTGTCGTCTATACCCAATCTGAATCTCCTGATATTACGCCAGACTATTGTAGGGTGTGATTGTGGGGAAAGGGAGCTACAAAACTTTTTCCATCCTTCTTCTTTTCTTTTTTTTTAATGTCTTTTTTGTATATGTAATGGTTTCTTGTAGAGTTTTAAAATTTATATTGGACATATCTCTACGATATGCCCATTCTGCTGCTCTTCTTTTTTTAATAGCTTTTGTACATTCCTCATCCCACCAAGGTGGAGAAGGAAGCTTATTTTTTGGTATTTCTTTTACAGGGAATGTTTTTCCAGCTGCTTCATGTAATAAATTCAAAAAAGCATCTGAACAAGTAGACGGTTCATTGAGTGATATACTAGGAAGAGTGGATGTACACTTTTCAACTATTGATTGATATATTTCCCAATCCCCACCATTCAATTTATATTTTAATCGAGGCGCTTTTTGCAGCTTCTTGAATTTTTGGGGATATTTTATTAGTATTGGAAAATGATCACTCCCAAATGTTGAAAGTAAGGTACACCAAGATAATGAAGAAGCTAAATTAGGGGTACAGATTGACAGATCAATTGCACTATTAATCTCATCAGGACCTGTACGATGAGTTGGACTACCTGTATTTAAGATACATAGATTATGACTATCTAACAATTCTAGTAAAGCTTCTCCATGGGTATTTGACACAGAGCTACCCCAGGATCTGTGGTGTGAATTGAAGTCTCCTAACATAACAAGTGGATGAGGGAGCGAAGAAAGAATACCACTTAATTGATTAAAAATGATTGATGAAGGACGGGGAATATAGATGGATACAAAACATATTTTATTGATGAGCGCTGCAATGATTGAGAAGTCATTACTGTGTTGAGGGAGGGTTATAGGAGAAAATATTTGGGATTTTTCAATAAGTAGGGCAGCACCACCATACCCATCATGTCTATTTTCCCTTAGGCATGTATAATATGGTATTCTGAAGAAAGACTCTGGCTTAAGCCATGTCTCTGAAAGTGCAATAACAAAAGGGTTGTATTTGTTTACCAAATATAATATATCACTCTTCTTGCTGATTGCACTGCGACAATTCCACTGGATTACTTGGTCCATTATTTATATTAGCATGTAATAAATTCAATATTTCTGAGGCAACGTGGGACGGTTCTGTTATATTAGACTGAGTCAAATAATTTATCAAGGCTAAAACAATGTCTATTATTGATTTCTGTTGATGATGGGGTTGTAATGCAGTACCATTAGATGTTTGGGATGGCATGTTATAATCCTTAATAATTGTTTGATGTTTTTCTTTATTATAACCACTAGCAAGCTTAGGAGGGGAGCGAGGCTTTAAAAAAACTGTCTTTTTATGTGATGTGGAAGGCTTATTAAGCGCCTTGTTTAATTGTAAAGGCTGTGTATGTGGTGTTTTATTGTTTAATACATCAGCAAAGGATCTATTAACAGAAGGAAAATTCTTAGCTGCTTCTGCATATGATACACAATTATTAGCCATATACAACTTAATATCTTTTTGTCTATTATATTCAGGGCAACATTTATTTATAGCAAAATGGTTACCAGAACACAAGCAACATGAAGCACAATTCTCCTCTACACTACATGAATCTCCAGAATGTTCTTGGCCACATTTGAAGCATCTAGGCTTCGATCTGCATTCTATTTTCGTGTGACCGAAGCGACAGCAAGAAAAACACTGGATGGTGGGGAAAATATACATTTCTACAGGCAAAGCATTATAACACATAAATATGCGTTTAGGTAGCACCTGTCCATCAAATGTTAAGACGATTGTTTGGGAGGGTTTCCACACTGGGGACCCATCCTCAAAAACTTTATAATTTAGCCTTCTTATTTTTATAATTTTACCGCATCCTATAGGTACTGAAATGTTATCTAGTACTTCTTCTGGTGACCAGTCGGCAGGAACTCCGCGTACCAATCCCATTCGAGTAACATTGAAGGTTGGGATATAGGCTGTAAGATTTTGTGACATCAAACTATTGTGCGCAAGAAAATTGTTGGCATCAATAAATTTTGAAAATGCCATAGAAATTTTATTTCTGCCAATACGCTTTATACTGCCATTGATAATATTTTTGATGTCGTGCTTTTTAAGAAATTTGCCAAACGTTATAGGGTGGAGAGTGGAGCCATCATTGGGGAAGATTGAATTTTTTGTACGTGTAGTAACAGAGACTGTCCCACCCTCACACCCACCACTGTAACTCCTGTGAGCCAGGATCAACAGTGGCACGCAATGTAATGACACCGAGCATTGAAGCTCGGCGAGTCTCCGGGAATGTCTAACTTGTCTTTAACCCGCAACGAAATTAATCAGAAAGTTAAATTATTAGGAGGAGTTGGAAATAAATTATTGTCCACTTCCCTCCGTGCAAAGCGGGTGACAAAACATTGAACTGAAGAGGTAAATAACCTCGCAAAAAGACTCACAGCCGGAGAAGCCAGCTGTAAAGCACCACGGATCAAATTATTATTACATTTAAATGGGACCTATTATGTGAACTGTTATGCTTGATTCCAGTAATAGGTATGGCAAAAACGCCGGAAAGCACGGAAATTCTTTCTAGTCTCTACAAGGTCCATGTAGTATACAACTCCAGATGATATTTGCATACTATCTAGCATGGTTTTACGCTCATTATGCCAAAGACTACACTCCCAAAGTATATGATGCGCGGACTGCTCATACTCACAATTAGGTGTTGAACATGGACACGCAGGCGACGCAACAAGCTTAAAAGAGTATAGTTTAGACTTAAAGTTACCATGGCCCGTGAGAAATTGTGATACGCAATAATCGACATCTAGCCATGTCTTTGTTAAACGATCTCGTACGCAAGGAAAAAATTGGTATAGATGCCGGCCCTTCAAAGATACCTCCCATCTATTTTGCCATTCATCTAATAGTTCGCTATATACCACTGAAACCGGTTTAAATAATCTGTCAACTTTTAAAAGTTCACGTGCGGTGAAAAAACTTTTATCCATATTCTCTCTATTAGAGTAATACATCGCGGCGCGACGTTGCACCTCCAGGTCGACTGGAAGTACACCCGCTAGGACAGGCAAAGCTTCGGTACTAACAGTTCTATATGCCTTGCACAAGAATATCAACGCCAAACGTTGGCTCTGGAGCAGTTTTCTTCGCACAGCACCGATAGTAGCCCTATCAGCCCATACGGGAGATCCATAACAGATACATCCTAAGTAAGTTGCTCCATAGATGATTTTTAGTGTATTGAAAGATAGCCCCCACGTTGATTTTGATACTCTTGTCAAAGCAAAAAAGTTCCTTTTCGACTTTTAAAGTACGTGTAGTAAGTAAGGAGCGCTGTCCGTGGCTTCATACATTTTTCTCCCTATTGGATTAGGTGTATGTTGGGGATTTATGGATTCGGGGCCCTGGCCCAAGTCAGTTTGGGTGGTAATTACTGGTGGTACAGGCTGCTCATTGCAATCATTATCGCATTGGCAGCTAATAGATTTGTTGTCATCCGAACCATGACGCGTTCGCCTGCGCTTATTGCAGCGTTTACAAATTTTATTTATGCGACTGCGTTTCAGTGGACGCTGCGAGAGCGAGCCATCCGTGTCCATTCCCGACTCTGATTCTAATTCCGTGGTAACAATTACATTGCATGCTACCGGAGGGACTGTCCCCCCCGGGTCGGGGGTTCAGCCATCGTCCAACAAGAAAATTAAATGACTTACCGATGGCCAGAAGTAAACGAGAAAAAAGTAAATAAATTAAATACTTAAACTAAATATATATCTAATAACAGTATTTAATCCACTAGTCACCAATAAATTACTAATTAATCATCAAATAAAATTCAAAATAAAAAAAGCGCGCCTAACAAGTCGAATGTTTCCCGCCCTTTTCAGAGCACAATGCACATCTTACATGGTTCGTGCGGGTCGTCAGAGGGCCCACGTACGTCTTTATTTTTTTAATTTCATTGACAAAGGACGGTTTTCTCGTCTGCCAATGACTAAGCTTTTAGGGATGGAAGAGTCGATTTTTATGTACTCTTTATCTCATCTCTATATAAACAAATAAATAATATATTTTATTAAATGAAATCAATCCTAGTTGGCGCTTATTATAAACTCTGTGATAACCTGTGGTACTATCACATTCGAGTTTGCAACTGTTTCATTGTCAAAAACAATGATTCAATTAACATTAAATCACACATCAATCAATTATATAATACTGTGATTGATTAAATTCTGTACACAAACATAGATTACATATTGAGAATAAATTTACTGTGGAAAAATGTTAAGCAACAATGCCGTGTACACATATTAGAAATACTTATGTATAAAATGTGTGAATTCCAAAGTAGGCAAGATCGTGTTTCGAGCACACGTCTTGTTCTTGTTGTCTTTTTTTTATATATTTCTACTACCAGTGTCATTTTAAAAGAAAACAAAAAAGAGACTACCTGAAGACAAATAACAAGGTTAACTTTTTCCTATTATAATTTCCTAAAACAGCGCGTGTATTTTGAAATTTTAACATCAATAACTTAATATTTGATTGTATAAAAAATTACTCCGTTATTTTTAGTATGATACTTTATTATCTTTAGTACAAATAGGTACTCACTATTTGTTCCCATACTTCTTACTTTAAGTGAGCATATTTGTATTCTTTACATTTAACATTATAAATAATTTCTCTATTACGCACATACTCTAATCGTTTTTCTTCCATTTTTTAAATGAACGCACAGACGAACTTTTGGCTAATTACTGATGATTAAATAAATAAATACACTCAACAATCACATACATAGTCCTGACCCCACATTAAAATCAATTAAGTGTTGTGTCGTGGGTATCGGGAACTACGAGAGACTTTTCGGTCTCACAAACATCCAGACCCGAGACAAATACTTGTGGGCCTCACAAACATTTGTCTCGGTGCGGGGATCGAACCCGTGGCCTCTCGTTTCACAGGCGGCGTCTAACCAACTGCGTCGCGGAGGCTGTCAATTACGTCCAGTCTAGTATTTACAAACAACTGGTCAAAGAACTGCGGTGTTTATTTCTATTAAGTCAAGTTAGATTCCCAGCCACACCTCATGTAAATAATTAGAAATGTCCAAACTGTATTCAACAATTTTAATTTGTATGCAGATTGAATAAAGAAAATTATACCTTGTACGTATTATAAATTCTAATTTAATTGTAAGTTTTAAGAAATGTTATATTAGTTTGGCTTAAAAAGCTGGTAGCCATATTTACAAAACCTATTGTTGTGTAAACTCAAGTTTGTCCACAATCGCAAATCACTCAAAAGCGCTGTGGTGCACGGAGAAACCATTATTTTTTTCTCTCTTCAAAGGGGCATGCCCACTCCCCATACAGATGTCGGCCCCAGCTGCCCACGTTTCAAAATACACTCAAATTCTTATATACAATGTAGTTAATAACTTTTAAAAGGATTGGATGCAATAAAACTTGGGGGTTCGAAGGAAAAACACTTTTTATTTTCTCCTTACTCTAGTTTTTACAACGTTGTTGTCATAGTTTTCATTAAACCATATTGTGTATTCACATTTGCGATACTTATTTTATTATATTAAATCTTATATGCTCACCGTAATATGAGCTTGCTTGTTTAACTTGTGTTTGTTGTGTTTGACTTGTAAAAATTACAGAGAATTGTGGTCACAGACCAAGTAGTACTAATTGTGGTTGTGACAAATGTTGCCAACTGCCAAACCCAAGACACAAAATAACAATAACTCACCATTAAAAAAAAAAGACTTAAATTAACTGAATGTGGGATCAAGTCGGTTATACGACTGTTGGAAGCATTTATTTATTTCAGTGAATATTTAATGATTAGGTACTAGGTGTCTTTTAGGACAAGATTCTCTATTCTATTTCTGGAAATCATTATTTTGTTGGTTTGAATGCTTGTTATAGAAACATCACACAAAATCATCAGCTTTTAGAGAATTATAAAAAAATTACGAACTAAAATAATATATCACAACTACACCCAAATCCACAATTTTTAGGAGAAAATGAAAAATTGGCAACACTTTCATGGCGTATGATCTGGGAATGTATAAAACAAATAGTCATGTAACTGTTTTTCCGGTAGCTACTTTTTATTATAAAAATAATATTCCCGGAGTATTTCAGTAAACAAATGATACTATCATTGTGGATAAATTGAGTTATGATTTTGTAATAAAACGATAAAGTGGGCAGGTGCAGGGCCAATTTTGGGCATTCTCCTTTAATTACATTGGACATTATTATCATTACTACTATTGGACTACTAGTATAAATGTACATTGTATAAATTATGAAAGAATATTTTAATGAAAGCGTTGACGATATTTTTTACTTTCATTTCTAGTTCCTAATTTCACCACTTGTCAATTTATGTTAGTTGCGCTGTATGTCTCAGACGTTTTTTGTTTTTGAAGGTCATGCCCTCGAATTTCGACCGACAGTGTGCACACAACAAAAGAATCTATTGTTCAGATCGCTGTAAGACGCGTTGCTCTAGTATTTATGGCCGCTTCTTTACTCTATGCGTAAGACAAAAACCTACAGTTTGTTTTCAGCATTATATTAGTTTGGCTTAAAAAGCTGGTAGCCATATTTACAAAACCTATTGTTGTGTAAACTCAAGTTTGTCCACAATCGCAAATCACTCAAAAGCGTTGTGGTGCACGGAGAAACCATTATTTTTTTCTCTCTTCAAATTTAATTACATTAGACATTATTATCATTACTACTATTGGACTAATAGTATAAATGTACATTGTATAAATTATGAAAGAATATTTTAATGAAAGCGTTGAAGATATTTTTTACTTTCATTTCTAGTTCCTAATTTCACCACTTGTCAATTTATGTTAGTTGCGCTGTATGTCTCAGACGTTCTTTGTTTTTGAAGGTCATGCCCTCGAATTTCGACCGACAGTGTGCACACAACAAAAGAATCTATTGTTCAGATCGCTGTAAGACGCGTTGCTCTAGTATTTATGGCCGCTTCTTTCCTCTATGCGTAAGACAAAAACCTACAATATGTTTTCAGCTTTAAGCTCAAAACACACTGTAGGTTTTTGTCTTACGCATAGAGTAAAGAGCGGTAAGTACGGGGCCAACTGACCAATCAGGACAATGGAACGTACAGGGTTCTTTCTATGTAGTCTGTGGTCACGTCTTAAGCTTATGACCTATAATGTGCACACAACAAAAGAATCCACTGTTGAGTAGAGCGATTCACGTATTATAATAAGTTCAGCTGCAGTGCAGTTGGGGTTAAGTTTCAATCAAAACAGCTCTTTTCGTATTCTCGTAATTTTGACAACCGCTGTCAAATACGCTCGCGTCAAGTTCGCGTCACGCAACGTCACAGAACGTTTTAGCGTATTCTACTGCTGCGCGTATATGTCAAAATCAAACTTTCATACGTCTGACGTACAGATGACGCGCAGCTAAACATTTACAATAATACCATTTTGTACCAAAGCGTAAACTTAATTGTAACCGCACCGCAACTTGATCGGCGCGTCAAAAAGCTACGTGAATCGCCCTACAGATTGCTCTAAGACGCGTTACTCTAGTATTTATGGCCGCTTCTTTACTCTATGCGTAAGACGAAAACCTATAATGTATTTTCAGCTTAAAACGCTCTTTGTGGTTATTGGAAAAGGACACTAAAGCGCTCGCGTGACGCGAACTTGACGCGAGCGTATTACGAGAATACGAAGAGGGCTGTTTTGATCGAAACGTAACTGCAACTGCACTGCAACTGAACTTATTTAATTACGTGAATCGCCCTACTGGCGATAAACCTTGTAAACAATGTGTCGCATTTGTGATTGTAGAACTAATTTGTATATTTTAGCTAAGAAAGGATAGAAATCTTTTAATATTCATATCTAATGAGTCATTAGTAATGACATCACTCAAGTTTTGAATCAGCTGTTAACCGATGGTATTGCCACATAAAAATTATTGTTTTTAATTTTATGCCATGAGATTCTGGTACGCCTATAATAGGGTTTCGTTTTTATCTTTTAGGTAAGAAACCTTAAAACCTTGAACAAAATACTGCATTATTTTGTTGAAAATAATGCAGTATTTTGTTAATAAAATAACAATTGGTCATTTATACAATTACAGAGCACAGACCCACGAAGTACTAATGGTTGACGAAAACATAAAGTTTGACAATAAGTTTGACCAACAAATTTGATCGTTTACAAGGACCTTGTCATAAACGGTAACTATGGTGACTTAATATAAATAAAAACTCAGGAAGCTCTCGAGTTAGATTTATTAAGCAAATTCGATATAAATAATGATCTCTAAATTGGTTTTTGTTATAAAAGTTAACAAATAATAATGGTTACAAGTTTTTTAAAATGTCTCGTAAGCATTGACTTAAATGGTTTTAAATCAATATTCGTGACTGGAATATTATATATCGTCGATTAGATACTAAATAATATTTATTGTGAAAATACTCATGCAAGTGAAGATAAAATTATATTACAGTTTTATAGGACAAAAATGTTGAGCAAAGCGCTTTGGCTATAGGGTTTTCGATTTACGTTGTGTACGTGTGCGCATCTGTGGCGGGTTAAGAACGGCATGAACCGATACGTAGTGTTACAGCAATTAGGCGATGGTACATACGGTTCAGTCGTACTCGCGCAGCGACGCGACACCGGAGAGAAGGTAGCCATCAAGCGAATGAAACGTAAATACTACTCATGGGACGAGGCCATGAACTTACGCGAAGTGAAATCATTGAAGAAGCTCAACCATGCCAACATCGTGAAGTTACGTGAGGTCATACGCGAGAACGACACTCTGTACTTTGTTTTTGAATATATGCGCGGCAACTTGTACCAGCTGATCCGCGACGCTGAACGGCCTTTTCCAGAGCCAGTACTGCGCAATATTATATACCAGGTCCTACAGGGACTCGCGCACATGCACCGACATGGATTCTTTCACAGAGACCTCAAACCGGAGAACCTGTTATGTTGTGGACCTGAGCTTGTGAAAATCGCTGATTTAGGGCTCGCGAGGGAGGTACGTTCACGGCCACCTTACACAGATTACGTGTCGACGCGATGGTACCGCGCACCCGAAGTATTGCTGCATGACACACGATACGGTGCGCCTATCGACCTTTGGGCACTCGGTTGCATCACTGCCGAGCTATACACGTGCCGTCCCCTATTTCCTGGTAATTCTGAGATTGATCAGTTGCACAAAATCTGTGCGGTACTCGGCACCCCTGATCGCGACGACTGGCCGGAAGGTTATGCGTTAGCAGATGCTCTTCGCTTCCGATTCCCGACGAGTATAGGCGTGCCGCTGACGCGCGTGGTGACAACCGCTTCTCCACCCGCTCTCGCGCTGCTGGCTGCGTTCCTGCGCTACCCGCCACGAGACCGCCCGACTGCTCCACAGGCGCTACGGTGCGTTTAATAATAGTATGCACCTTTTATAGGCTAATGTAAGAGTCCCCAAACTGTGCATGATGCCAGCGCCCATAAATAGGAAGCGGTGGTAAAGTTGGTCCTGGACTACCTTTTTCTGCCCTCCTATTGGCTATGTTTTAGACGGATAATTATAATAATAATATTTCAGTTATTCATTATAATTTGATTTTAGTGCTTGGTGGCCTGTTGGTAAACAGACTAGAAGCAGCTGCCAACATGTTCACGGTGGTCGTGGGTTCGAATCTAAGGGCACACCTCTGATTTTTCGAAGCGTGTATTGACATCCTGAGAAAACCAGCATATCAAAACGATTTGTAAGATTTTTTTTGGTATGTACATAAGTCCTCCGCACTGTGACAGCGTGGTGGACTACATGGCCTAACCACTCTCAATCGTACTCTCGATTGTAGAAGAGGCCTATTCCCTACAGTGGGACGTACATAAAGCGACAAAAGTCGTTGAACACATTCAAAACGCCAAAAGTCATGCACACATGTAGCAAAAGAAGTGGTGGACCAGAGTGGGCCACAAAAATCGTGAACACTTTAAGGTTACAAAAGTTTCTGAACAACAAAAGCAACAAAATTCCTAAATACGCAAATCTTACATAAGTCAGTCTAAGAAAGTCAGTGGACACTTTTGAAATGACTTTTGATGTGTGCATCTACCTTTTTGTTCTGCATTCATTGTAAAATGTTATTTCACAGTTTATATTTTTTTGGTTTTCTCTGCATTGAATTATTGTTTTCTGTTTATGTGAAATAACATTTATTTATGAGACATTTTTGGCATCAGTGGTGATAATAAATAATAATTATTATTAGTCATAATGAAAATAATGGCCGCAATTTTGAACTTTTTAGATATTGGTCAATTGGTTTAAAAATGTATTTCACGGTTTATAGTTTTTGCTTTCCTATGCATTCACTTATTGTTTCTGTTTTTGTGAAATAATATTTATTTACGAGAAGTTTAAATGTCTTGTTCGTCTGATATTGGCACGTGATATTAAACAATAAATTGTTGTGATAAAAAAAAACATTTTTATATCAAAAGATATTTTTTTAATTTCACTTCATCTATACTAATATTATAAAGCTGCAGAGTTTGTTTGTTTGAACGCGCTAATCTCTGGAACTACTGGTCCGATTTGAATGATTCTTTCAGTGTTGGGTAGTCCATTTATCGAGGAAGGCTATAGGCTATATATCATCACGCTATGACCTATAAGAGGAAAGCAGTAGTGATATTTCTAGCAAATATGAGGAAATTTTGTTCCGTTTTTCGTCGTCCGATTGGTCGATATTCTAAACTGATAGTCAGAATTAAACATTTTGACCGCCATTTTAAAACGTGTATGCACCCGGGCGGAGCCGGGCCCGACCGCTATGAGATATAATAATACTCTATAAGTAAAATTATGCTAGTATTGGAAAGTACTAATCTATAATTTAATAATGTGGGTAAGACAGTTACAATGTGCCTAAATTGGAACAATAACTAAATAAAATAGCCACATGTCAATTCACAAACCAAGGATTGCTGCCAGGGCCTCATTTAAAGCTTTGATTTTGTTTAAATAATTTAAATTTTGTCTAGAAAATACGGAAGATATTTGTTTCTTTTATGAGTGTTGGCCAGTCGTTATACATTTGTGCTCCTTCATATCTGATACTTTTTGTCAATGTAGTTTGTGCGTGGTGTCGGCATACAAATGTTACTTAAATTGCGAAGTACTCTAAGTCAGAGCTCTTTTTTATTTTGAAAGGTTAAATTTGAATTAATTTTATTTTCTCTTTATTTCCTTAATATTCTTTTTTACATTTTTACACATCATATATAATAATAATTTTATTTACTATTATTTTTCATACTAAAAGGCAAGTGTTGAATTAATAAACATACAGGGTATATCAAGACTGCTACCGAAAACGAAGCCGGGTGGTAGTTTAAGCGACTTCAAACACAATGCAACAGAAAAAGTTGCAAAAAAAAGCGACAATTTTTTTTTTGTAATTTTTTTCCTATTGCCATATTTTGGTGGTAAATACATTTTTTCCTAAAATAATAGTGTATACCCTTTAATTTATAAATACTCTAAGATATAAGAGAGTTTAAATTATTATTTTAGCAAAATCTATGGATTTACCACCCAAAAATGACGATATTTAAAAAATCATAAAAAATAATTGTCGCGTTTCTAAGCGAAATTTTTAATTGCATTGTGTTTGTAGCCACTAAAACTACCACCCGGCTTCGTTTTCGGTAGCAGTCTTGATATACCCTGTATGATAAATTGCTAAACTTCTTGTGTGCCTATGTACTCTTATTTTTGTATGGTGTTTATTGTCTTTGTTTTTTTTTATTAACTTCAAATCATACGTACCTATCGTTTTCCATTGGTCTTTCAATTTTTCTGAGAAATTCTGAGACCAATTGATCTGTATGTATCGACAGCAAACGTGGCGCAGGTGGTTAGACGCCGCCTGTGAAACGAGAGGCCGCGGGTTCGATCCCCGCACCGAGAGAAATGTTTGTGCGGCCCACAAATATTTCTCTCGGGTCTGGGCGTTTGTGAGACCGAAAAGTCTCTCGTAGTTCCTGATACCCACGACACAAGACTCGATCTTAATGTGGGGTCAGGAC
The DNA here is from genome assembly GCA_009982885.2 of Hyles vespertilio. NCBI lineage: Eukaryota > Metazoa > Arthropoda > Insecta > Lepidoptera > Sphingidae > Hyles > Hyles vespertilio. The sequence continues at coordinate 65,129 of CM042814.1, read as the reverse complement.
TATGTATGTGACTGTTGGGTGTTATTTATTTATTTATGTAAAAAGTTCAAATTGCGGCCACTATTTTCATTCTGCATAATAATAATAATTATTTATTTACGTAACAGATATAAAAAACGCTTAAAACAACGTTATTTTTTAAAAACAGAAAACAATAATTCAATGCAGAGAAAAGCAAAAAATATAAATAACGTTTTACAATGAATGCATAAAAAAGTGACAAAAGTAGGTGAACACATCTGCGGCAAACTTGCTTTTTATAGGTGTTCAGCAACTTATGTACCATTGGTGTGTTCAGGTATTTTGTTGCTCAGAAACTTTAGAAAACCTATTTTCCTTTCTGACTAATATATATTTTTTTATTGTCTCCACTGATATAAAACACGCGTTGTGGCTTTATAAATATTTTGACAAACTACTTTGAAAATAGTTATGAGTTGTCACGGAAATTCGTCAGACAGTTAACAGCTAACGTGTTTGAAATGAAATGAAAATATTTCAGTTCAGTTCTTATTTTTGGCCTTTGCGATGAAAATATTTATTGAATCCATAAAATGTCACACTATTTAGATTCAGTCACTTTTTTTTTCCACTACCACCCAGTTCACAAGGCTGTTTTCGCCAGAAAAGAACGGGCAAGAAACTCTAGCGTTGCTCTTTTCAAAATAAGTTTACAATACAATGATCATACCGGAGTTAAAATTCAGAGCAGTTGATAAATTATTCATAATAATAATTATATTGTTCGGCTGAGTTAAGTGTGGTCGCCCTGACGCGGAATGCGCTGTCGCGGAAGTTAAAAAGCATTTCTGTCATGAATATCGCTAACCTTTTGAAATTGTTCTATATTCTTATGGACAAACATTAAATTAGCGAATATAAACTCTGATGCTACTGTCGTTATATTTATTTCTTTAAAATTTTCTCTCAGAGATTGTCTGGAGCCTAACGAATAAATAGATATTATGGCTCGTTTTTGAAGAAGAAAGATGGTATTAATGTCAGCAGCACCACCCCACAGCAAAATTCCGTAACTCATTAGGCTATGAAAGTAAGCAAAATAAACCAATCGAGCTGTATCAATGTCAGTCAATTGGCGAATCTTGCCCACTGCAAAAACTGCAGCACTCAGCTTTTTAACTAACGCTGTTATGTGGGGACCCCATTGAAGTTTAGGATCCAATGTGATTCCCAAAAACTTAGTAGTCTCTACAAGGCTCAACACATCCCCGTTCATAAAAATGTTGGCATTCACTTTTTTTACGTTAGGTGTTATAAACCGAATACATTTAGTTTTTTGGCTGTTTAACAGTAAATTGTTAACGCCAAACCAATGTACTATTCTTGAGAGAGTGTGGTTTACTTCGTCAAAAATTGATTGATGTCGTTTAATTTTAAATATCACTGAAGTATCATCAGCAAACAACACTACCTCACACAGTGGCGTAACTATCTCATCGGGGGCCCGTGGCAAAATTGATCAAATGGGGCCCTTCATAAATGTAAAAATGAATAAATGTAGCATGATGGACTATAGTCCATCATTCTAAAATATAGTTGATCAACCTAAAATATATTTTAGGTTGATATCGCCATTAAGACTATATTGTCAGCAAAACGTAGGGACGTTTGTTTACTATTCTATTACTTATTGCCACTGTCTCTTAAGAAGGGACCATTGGGCATACAGTGACCTTTCTCAATCACAAATCGACTACACTTCGACTATTTTTTTTTAAATTACACTTATCTGTCAGATAATTATGGGGATTTAATATTTTCCGCTCCTAAATATGATTCAATTTCATGTTTACTCGTACTTGATTATGGTTGTTTTGGGTCTGAATATTCACTATTGTCGGGATTTGCTAGAATATAATTTTTAGTTTCGTCCATTTGTTCATTTCCGAGATTCTGTTTACTCACATTTTCATCAATAAAATACTCGTTCCGAAAGTAATGACTTACTTCAGATAACTTTTTATTTGTTTCTTCAGATTCCTTGTTTCTCTTTCGTTTTTCGTTTTCCCTTTAATAATTTCTAGAACTAGACTTGATTATATTTATTTGGAAAATATTGACTTAATATTCATTCAATTATAATTTATTGGCATCTTATTAAAATTATACAAAAGCAAACAAATTGAATCAAATACTATGATACAATGTTTCTCATGTTTAAAATATAGCCAATGCTTTATTTTTATTAATTTCGTTATTAGTATTACATTATTCTAAGCTTATACCCTGTCGGACTTGAGCCCGAGGCCTTGCCTAATATTGTTTCACGTGAGTAGGTTTTTCAATCATTTCACGCTGCAGTGTAATGTACAGGGACTGACTTATTTGTGTGGTGTGATGGTGTTTGGATATCTAGACCTTAGCGCCAAATTTATTTATATTATATCATATATGTATGCAATTTTATACACATATTCATTATCTTATACATTTGATTACAAGAATTACAATTTTAGATATATGGAAATGCATTTACAATTACAATTTAACTTATTGTTAGCATTAATTATATACAAGTATTATCAGCTTTTTGCCAGCAATTCTGTTAGCATAACTATGAATACTATTGTTATTTATGACACTTTATATGTAGTTGTTAGTAGGGACAATGACTAATAAACTTTTAAAAATTGGCTTGTTTAATGCTGGCTCTCTTGGCACAAAGCATGATGATTTTGTAGCAGCAGTGACCCGAAACGACATTGACATGCTAGCAATAAATGAGACCTGGCTTAGAGCGGGTGAAGAGGGTCGTGCTCCTGCCCTATCGGGATATCGCTTGCGGCACATTCCTAGATCACGCGACCTGCAGTGCGATTCACGTAACTTTTTGACGCGCCGATCAAGTTGCGGTGCGGTTACAAAATGGTATTCTTGTAAGTGTTTAGCTGCGCGTGAACTGCGCGTGAGCTGCGCGTCAACTGTACGTCAGATGAATGAAATTTGTTTGAGATTGACATATACGCGCAGCAGTAGAATACGCTAAAACGTTTGCGTGACGCGAACTTCACGCGAGCGTATTTGACAGCGGTTGTCAAAATTACGAGAATACGAAAAGGGCTGTTTTGATCGAAACTTAACCGCAACTGCACTGCAGCTGAACTTATTAAAATACGTGAATCGCACTACTGCGCTCCCGTGGTGGAGGGGTTGGTTTCTACGTTAAACGAGATCTTAATGTACGTAGCTTACCACACCCTATTTCCCCGCTTCATTTGTCTGTGGAGCAAATGTGGCTCTCTGTAGCCTTGAATGGAAAGAAACTGGTAATTGGTACTGCATATCGTCCACCTTGATTGGATACTGACTTGTTTCTCGACGCTATATCTGATTCAATTAGTTCTTTCTCTGATTATGACAATTTGATTTTACTGGGTGATTTTAATATTAATTTATTTTGTAAAACCGACATAAAAACTAAAAAAATTCTAACGTTATTATCTTGTCTTAATTTATCCCAACTAGTCACGGATGCAACTCATTATACTGAGACCAGTCAGACACTCATTGATATCGTCTGCTCTGATCTGGTTGCCAAAAAAGTGATTGTTGAACATGTGGGTTCTTTGTACGGCCATTGTCTTGTTATTTGTGACTTTCAAATTAAGCGTGAAAAATGTATACCACGTATAATTACATACAGGCCAAAAAAATATATCGACATAGATGCGTTTAACATAGATTTACGAAATACCAGATGGGACCTCATTTCAACATTAGATAATGTTAACGACATGGTTCTTGCTTTTAACTCTAGTGTGCTTTCGCTTTTTGATTTTCATGCGCCGGTAAGATCCATTGTTATTAGAAACCGTTCTTATCCTTGGATTACGGACACCTTGAAACATATGATGCGGCTGCGTGATGGAGCTGCAGTAGATTTCAATAAAAATAAGTCCCTTACTAAAAAGGAATACTATAAGACTTTGAAATCATTGGTCAATAGGGCACTGTTCCATGAAAAGGCTGCTTACATTAACTACCACATAAACAACAATATAAATAAGCCCAAAATATTATGGAAAAATTTAAAAAAGACATTGCTTCCAAGTACAAGTATAGAATTGCCTTCCTTTTTTAATAACCCAAACATGATAAATAACTATTTTTTAAACGTACCGGGCGATTTTGATATCACTATTTCACAATTGACTTTCTTTGAATTTAATAAGTTCAGTAGTGCCACTTTTTGTATAAATGAAGTAGATTTAAATCACATAGTAAAAATAATAAATAATCTGAAATCAAATGCTGAAGGCTATGACCTTATAAGCTTGGATATGCTTATTATGACACTTCCTGAAACTATCGAAACCATTAGAGACCTCATCAACTTGTCAATAACTTCTTCTACATTTCCAGATGCTTGGAAACTTGCAAAAGTACGTCCTTTACCAAAGAATCCAAACCCATCACAATTTAAAGACTTGAGGCCCATAAGTATTCTACCGTGTCTATCAAAAGTTTTAGAGAAGGTAGTATGTATTCAGTTGGTAGAATACCTTGAAAGAAATAAGATACTGCCTGAGACACAATCGGGCTTTAGAAGGAGGCGTAGCACAGTGACTGCTATGCTCGACGTGACAGATAACATACTGTGTTCCCAGGATGAAGGTTTATGCACATTGTTGGTACTTTTAGACTTCTCACGAGCCTTTGACTCTATAAACATTAATCTTTTATTATCTAAATTATCATATTATGGTTGTAATTCAAAAGCCTTAAAATGGTTTCATAGTTATTTAAGTAACCGGTATCAATTTGTAACGGTCAAAAATAGGGATGGATCTTCATTAGTATCGGATAAAGTGGAAATTACTAGAGGAGTGCCTCAGGGTTCTATCCTGGGGCCTATTTTGTTTATATTGTACACATCTGATATTACAATGCACATTAAACATTGTAAATTCCACATCTATGCAGATGACATTCAAATATACATTTCATAGAAACCATCGGAGATTGATAGTGCAACGGCCAAACTAAATGAGGACCTTCTGAGTATTGCGAAATGGTCGACATGTAATAGCTTATTGCTTAATCCAGATAAGACTAAATACCTAGTCTTCGGCAGCACTCATCAACTTGCCAAATTAAACCCATCATTAGATGTCAGGCTAATGGGCAGACCTATTGAACGTGTATATAACACTCGCAATTTGGGTCTGCACATGGATTGTGATTTGCGCTTCGAAAGTCATGTTGCTAATGCAGTAAAAAATTGTTTTTACAAACTTAAGGTCCTATACAGAATGAAGCCATATTTAAATGAAGATCTACGTATACAGCTTGTGGAATCCCTTATCCTTTCCAAATTAAATTACATGGATACAGTTTATGGCCCGCGCTTATTAGCCAGAACACAAAAGCTTATCCAGCGAGTGCAGAATGCCTGTGCACGTTTTTGCTTTAGCATACCACTGAGAGCACACGTTACACCTTATATAAATAAATACAACATTTTGAAAATGAAACACCGACGTAAACTTCATCTGGCGTGTCTTCTCTTTGGAGTGTTGACGCACAAAGTACCTGGATACCTTCATAGTAAATTGACTTGGGCATCAACTCACACATCTTATGGACCCCGACGGTGTGCCAAACAGCTGTTTACGTGATGTCATAGTTCCGCCACTTTTAGAGGTAGCTTCCGTTACGTATCCACTCAGTGTTGGAACAACATCCCTCCGCCAATAAGAACTCTGAAAAGTATTTATGGTTTTAGGTTAGCACTGAAGTCATTTATTCTTGAACATCAACGAAATGAAGGATCTTTAAAACATGACACTAGCGCTATCTAAGTGACATTGGTTTTGTGAATGTATATACGTACACATTAAATATTATATTACGTAAATATTCCCTCTTAGAAGAATGTATTACTTGTTGTGATTATCATTATTTGACATAGGCTATACTAATATTTTAATTTACTTACTTGTCAACTTTTAATATTATAAGAATGCAGTTTCCATTATAGTTACTGTACTTACCTACAATTTAATTTATTTATTTTATATATTTCCTGTGGTTGTAAGGGTCTGGTTGTCTGTGCCATCTTGCCATGCAGATTTAGTCTGTATATTGTACCTATATAGTTTTAACGCGAGATGTTTTACCTAGCGCTTCTCTTAACATGAATTCTAATTGTTAAACTTAGTACTCATACCTTTGTATATGTCCTATTCCAAAACTGTAATTGTAACGTCTTGTAGTTGTATAAAGTTGTTGTTAAACTTGGTCACCGTTTAATAGTGCTCAGATGCCTGGGAGCCTTTTTTTTAGTGTGCACTCCACGGACTAACCCGTGCACTCGTCAGCGGGACGCGAGATATTTATATGTACCCACATCTGGGCTAATATTGCTATAATTTTGTTTTGTTTAATTTGTAAATTTTTCTTATACGTATTATGTATTTGGCGTTTGTGACATCATTTACCGGCCTTGCGGAAGACCAGCGTTGGTTTATACCAGCACATGCTGAGCCTGAGCCGTTTCGTTAACAAGCACTGTTATATGTATATTGTATGTAGAACTTAAAGCTGTATTTCTTGATAAGAATATCATGATAAACACAATCAAATGCTTTGGATAGGTCACAGTATACACCTAAAGCATCCTGAGAATCCTCCCAAGCATCAAATATGTTATCTATGAGCTTCACACCAGCATCAGTGGTGGAGCGACCCCGTGTAAAACCAAATTGTTTACATGAAGTAAATTATTATTTTTAAAATAACTTTGCAACTGTATAAGCATCAGTTTTTCAAAAATTTTGCTTAATGAAGGCAGTACTGATATAGGTCTAAAATTAGAGGGGTCATCTGTACTACCAAAATTTAAAAAGAGGTATTATCTTACAGAGTTTCATTTTATCAGGAAATATGCCACTATTAATACATGTGTTAAAAACTAAAGCTAGCTGAGGAGCTAATATAGGTAGTACATAGTTGAGGATCTTTGTAGAGATTCCCCAGAGGTCACAAGTATTTTTAATGTTTATAAGTTTAAATGTTTTTACAATGTCATCACTGTCAACGGATTGGAATTCAAATGAATCGCCACACCCTGGCACACTTTCCTGTAATAACGTATATATTATTTCACAAAACAGAAAACAATGTAAATGTAGAAAAAAACAAAAAAATATAAACTGTGAAATAACATTTTACAATGAATGCATAACAAAGCAACAAAGGTAGATGAACACATCTACGGCAATCTTACTTTTCAAAAGTGTTCACTGACTTATGTAAAGATTTGCGTGTTGTGTTGTTGTGTGTGACAGAATTTTGTTGCTTTTGTTGTTCAGAAACTTTTGTAACCTTAAGGTGTTCACGAATTTTTGTCGCGGAACCTGGTCAACCACTTCTGTTGCTTCATGTGAGCATGACTTTTGGCGTTTTGAATATGCTCAACGACTTTTGTCGCTGCATGTACATATACTTATGGCCTGATACACAAGGGCGCATCCAGCTTTTACACCAGGGGGTGGGGTCATATAGTTCATGTCAGAACACTGGGCCCGATTTCAATACTCCAATTCGTAATAATGACTTTTTAAAGTTTGTTGCAGCAGTGATTTGTGAACACACACACACTTTTTAACTTTATTTATCGACATATAAAGAATTAATTGTACTTATAAATTTTATCAACAAGATAATTAATAAATTTTGTCAATCTGGAGCCAGCCCTGGGAGGGGGGGGGGGGGGGGGTTATGACCCCCATCCCCATAGGGCACATATTAAAAACAAACTTATGACTAGGGGTTATTATAATATTAAGTATTGAGGATAAAAAAGCCTGGGATTAGGTGATCTCTTGCACATTGCGACCTCCTGGGGCCCTGCACTATTCACTCATTACATCCCCTAATTTAAATAATAAAAAAATTTAAACTTAAAAATTGATCAATATACAATTAAATTAATCAATTAAATTATAACTAAATATATAATGATTAATTAATGCCAATTAAAATCATATGACGAACGATCGAGAAAACAAATAAAAATAATAATATGGCAAATCTTTGTAATACAAGTCACAAATATTTATTTTAGTAAATTGACCAAAACCAAGCCCACTGAGTTTGACTCGCTGGATCTACTCAGAAATGGGTCGCGTCGCGTAGTATCCAGTAGTAAAGTAAAGCCCGCTGAGTTTGTTCGCCGGGTCTTCTCAGTCAGGGCCGCGTTGGATCCGGCAGTAAGCCTAAATATACGGGATGTTTCGGAAATACTTATGGTCGTTGTCTTAAATTGGACCCAAAACAAGCCCACTGAGTCTTATTCGCTGGATATACTCAGGATTGGGTCGCGTCGCGTAGTTCCAGTGGTAGTGTAAGCCCACTGAGTTTGTTTCGCCGGGTCTTCTCAGGAAGGGCCGCGTTGGATCCGGTGGTAACAATAAACCGCTACGCACCGTTGTAATAATATTCATGGTCCATTAATTAATTAATTTAATTTAATTTAATTTGACCAACGTACATATTGTATTTCTTTGAAAAATAAATTACCATAAAGTCATAACTAATACTTTAAATAAAATAAGAATAAAAAGGAAACAAATAAATAAAACTAATGCTAAATAAAAATAAAATTAATTTAAAATAAATAAATTACATAAATTAATTAATTAAACCAAGAAATTAAAATAAGTAATACTAAGTATAGGAAATATATTGTTTATAGAGATTAAGTTCTATGTGTATTGACTTGTCATAAGAGCTTTTAAATTGCCTACGTGACCAATAAATACATTTCATTTCATTTCATTTCAAATACATTTCATTTCATTTCATGACCTCCCCCCTGGATCCGGCTTTGCTGATACAGAATTCTGTATCAACACATAACGTCCTACTGCAAGTGCATACATAGTTGGTTCTGATACAGAATTTATTTATAGAATTTTTTTAAACAATTACTTCAATTTTCATTAATGTGGCAGTGTTTACAACAATAAGAACAACAAATAATAGTACTTGTATAGATAATAAACACGCTTTAGTCGTAAAACCCTCAACAAAACGTAAAAAATAAATAAAATTAAACCGACTTCAAAATTGTAATAATAAGAGAGAAATAAAATTAAACTTTTAATATTTAAAATTGTACTTTCTGAGGTATGCGTGGACAAAGACGAGACTATCCCACCCACTGTTAAATGTAATTTTTTCTTCTCAGTAAGACCTGTCTCGCTCAATTCCTTCCCGTCTGTCCTTTCATTTCCCGATATGTTTTGTCTTATCCATCATTATCCATTCCAGACCTCTCCCACCCCTGCCAATCTATTCTATTCGATCTCTTAATACCTAAATAGTGTGCACACGGTTTGGTACACCTGTATCCGCCTACCGCTGCCTAACGGCAGCAAACGTAGGCCCCGCTGTGTCTCCGCTTTTTAAATCTCTGATATCTTCTAAGGTATCCGTTTTAATATTCTTTTAAGTTTTGATCTAATTGAATTGTACAACGTGTGTTATTAATTTATTTGGATAAGGAATAATACACACTTGTATAAACAGCTTGATAATTATGACATATTTCGGTGTAAGATGTAAAAGACAGAAATGGTTACTGTGGATTATTCTTTGGAGATAAATATATGTATACCATCGCGGAGTTAATTTCGATCTTTTTTAAGGTTCACAATTCCATAGTAAATTAATTATATATAATATCGTAAGGTTTAGCCAGCGTTGGTTATATAAGCGTCCAATATGATATGATTTTCTGTATTATATTATTTATGTAAAACATTCCTCTGGTATCACTCGATTTATTGCTGAAAACTGCAATAAAATGCGTTGAATAGTTTAAAAGATTTCTAAGTGCAGACACCGGAAGCGACATAATTTCATAATCTATAAGAATAATAATGAACTGAATGGATGGTCTTGTCTCTAGTATGCATAATATTGTAATGCGTAAATAACCATTACTATGGTATTCGTTGTGGTATTCGTAATAGGTATTGACATTGACCATTAATGCGTTGTCCTCATTAGGTTTCCATATTTTGCCATCGGTGCGGCCCTTGTGGTACCGCCACCTGCATCCCGTGCTCGACGAACGGTTTCAGTAGAGCACAGGCGATTTCAACACACTGGAGACGGTATATACTTGGCTGAAAAAATTGTGGCGCAGTCCGAGAGGAACGAAGCCCGAGGCGACACAGACAAAGGCCGTGCAAGCGGTACCGCCTTGGCCTCTGATCCACCCGCGGCAATGCCCTCAGTACAGGTCGAGCCACCAGCGACGCTTCGCGACCGTTTTGCTGATATTCTTGGGTAATTAGATTTTCAATAATTCGGCTAATTTCCAAAGCACGTTTCAATCCGAAACACAACAGTGCATTTAAACTGCTGTTTGACGGGAGAAATAGACATTGTGGTACCCAGCATTGCCCAGACAGCTTCTCACATATAAGAGACCTACCACTAGTAAATATAATACGGCATAGCAAAAGGATATATATTTACGCATAGTATCTGTGTGCAGGGGTGAAGTGGTGCACGAGGCCGGAGAGGGCGGTTACGAGCAAGCGCTGAGAAGAACATCGGGCCTGCGCGGGCGCAGCGTGGCGGCGCAGATGCCACGCGCCGCGCACCCCTCCCCCGCCGCCCTCATGGCGCCTCCCGGCGGCGCCGCCGCTGCTTATTTGGGTGCCGCGCGATATGTTGCTGGTTCACGAATAGATACTTCTCTTTTCCGTCAATTACCACTTCGAGCTCATCGAGGTGATTGTTATTCGTTGTAGATTTTTAGGTAGTTAACTCATAACAGTGCCGACTTTTAAGATTGTAGTGTTTAAGAGCGTTTATACCCTGCACGCGATTTTTGGCTTAAAAACAGGACTTTTCAAATGAGTTAATAGCCACCAATAAACAATTTAAAGGAAAAATAATTATTACCAATTTTAGAAAATATTGTCATCTAGGGATTTTGGTGATAATTTGTGAGTACTATACGGATTACTGAACACAAGTTTCGTTATTTAGGCTTTAAATAGCAATTTAGAAGCTTAAGATATCCTTAACCACTAAATATAAGATGAAAATAAAAATATTATCAGACTAATAAGACCCTTATGGAGGGATTTTGCTGAGAAAAGTAATCTTTTTGTGTTTAGTTCCTGAAAAATTATTCAGAAACTCTCGTCAAGAACATATTTTTTTACACCAATTTATCGTACATATTTTTTTATAACAATTGCATATTATAATAGAAGAACATCTTATCAATAAATTACCATTTTTATATTTCAACAAAATTAGTTTTCATGTTTTCTACAAATATTTTAAAAACCACTATAAAACACGCTGTCCGACGTGGATCAAATCAGACCGCCGCAAGGCCTTCTAGAGGGAGGACGTATCGCTCGTCGCTCCGGCCTGGCTGCAGTCGATTATGCCGCGCGTAGGTAAAAATAGCCACGCGCGGAATGCGATTACCACATCTTAGTACTTTGGTAGTAAAATATTTAATTATTTTTATTACATACAATGATTTTGTAGTGAGTATAAATTATGTTTCAGGTAATATATTGGGACGTAATTCCGAGGCTAAATTATGTTATGTATTGTAATATAAAATTAAATATATATCGTAATTGTAAGGGGTTGTAAGGCCCCTAACACTATTTATGTGTTCGAACACGAAATGATTAATAAAACGTCCGTAGTGTCTACTGATTGAACACTGATTTGAATGCAACTTAAGAATGTAATAATAACGAAAATATGATTAGTATCCAAAATTTGTATTATTCTTTGCTTGCACAGTAATATTTGTCTACTTATAATGCAAATAAAATATTTTTATGATATTATATTACAGTTACATTTCAATTGAATATTTGAAGCGCACGGATCAAAGTTGTTTGAGCCGATTGTATAGCGAGCCGACGCGGCAGCTCTACGCACACAGCTTTGGTCGCTTATGTGTGCGTGAAATTAACGAAGAAATACCTATAGTTGACTTTGCGCGCAAGGTGTATACGCTCTTAATTACTATTATTAAATAAAAATTAATTAAATGGGTGGCAACATGCAATCCGATGACGCAAGTGTCCCGCCTTACCTAACCTTACATTTGACCTGCACATAGTCAGCAGTTCGGCTATACATAGTACAAAAATGGAAATACGTATACAGGGTATATCAAGACTGCTACCGAAAACGAAGTCGGGTGGTAGTTTAAGCGACTTCCGACACAATGCAACAGAAAAAGTTGCAAAAAAAAGCGACAATTTTTTTTTTGTTATTTTTTTATTATGACCCTATTTGGATGGTAAATACATTTATTCCTAAAATAATAGTGTATAACCTTTTATTTATTAGTAATCTAAGGTATAAAAGAGTTTAAATTATTATTTTAGCAAAAACTATGGATTTACCACCCAAAAATGACGATATTTAAAAAATCATAAAAAATAATTGTCGCGTTTCTATGCGAAATTTTTAATTGCATTGTGTTTGTAGCCACTAAAACTACCACCCGGCTTCGTTTTCGGTAGCAGTCTTGAGATACCCTGTATAATACTATCACAAATAAAAGTGTAAATCGAAAATTACAGAGACGACGACAGTAGGCAGCGGAGCGACTCGCGTCGACTGGGCTGCTAAGTACTTGCGATGAAAATCCACCTGCCATTCAGACAAGGAGATAATGTATAAATTGCTGTAACCTGTGTATGGAGTACTAATGCTGAATGGACTTTAACAATTATAATGTAATTATAGGAAAAATTTAAAGTTGTTTGATTGTACTCATCATGAGTAAAATAATAAAGTTCATACATACATAAACTCACGGCTATGTCCCAGAAGGGGTAGGCAGAGGTGCTAGGACACCCACATTTCGCCTTGTATGTTCCGTCCCACAATGTGAAGGGGGCGACACCTACATTAAAGTACATAAATTTACAAAAACACATTATGTTATATTCTACAAAACAATAGATTTAATGCAAATTAGTTAAGAAAAGTCCACCATCATTGATGGTAAATTGCATATTAGTGGGCCAACAGCATCAATGTAATATTAGCTACACTGAATGCGTCACTATGCACTTGGTAGCAGGGAGTCGAACGGACCATAGACCTTACCCAAGGTATTCCACAATGCCCTATTGGGAGTGGCATGACCAATGCCCTGGTAGCCCCGCAGTTCTAACCAAGTGTACATTATCACTTCATAATAAAATAATTATATATTATCACTCCATATTGATAGCTTCTATGATTATCATGCAAGTATACTTATTATTTTATTTTAAACACTGTACAAATACATAGTACAGGCAGACTTAATGCCCAAGGGCATTCCCTACCAGCCAAGGTAGTGCAGAGAGACGGAAGCAGGTGCTTATTAATCAAATAGAAAATAAATGAAAATAGAAAATAATAAATAAAATATAATAATATTGATATGGATATGTATGTATGTATCAGCCCATATACGTCCCACTGCAGGGCACGGGCCTCCTCTACAATCGACAGTACGATTGAGAGTGGTTAGGCCATATAGATTGATATATATAATTTTACTTACATATTGATATGGATATATATAATTTTAATTACATATATGTGTATATTTTTATTTATTTTTATTTAGATAAAGATAAAGATATATTTATTTTGCAAATATAGGTATTACAATGTGGTGGAAGCATATATTAATTCGAACAGCCATATTTAACCATCTACATGGTATGCAAAATTATATTATTTTAAAGACAGAAATATAAATGTATCATAGTTATTAAGTTTAATATTATAGTATATTATTTATCATGTCATTAGTATTTTTTTATTATATATGTCAATGCAATGTAGGTTTAAAAGAAAATAGTTTAGTATCAGTTGTTTACATCATAACTAAAGTCTTTCCGTTAAATACTCTGTCAAACTATAGTATACTTTGTCTGCTAGAAAATTTCGTAATTTTTTTTTAAATAATGTCATTTTGTGATCTTTAATAGTCTTAGGCAGTTTGTTGTAAATGACCGGTGCCATACAGAAGACACTACTGCGCATGAGGCTCGTCCTAGCAGTATGCAGACGTAGTCTGCTTTTGTCGCGTCTGTTCCTGGGTACTAAATCTTCTAGGCGCTCAAAACGTTCTGGGTTGGACTTCATAAATACAGCCATTTCAAATATATAAACACAGGGCAGAGTCAGTATTTTATGTTCTTTAAAATATGGCTTAAAACTAGCATTTGCTTTCAGTTGGAACATGGACCTTATACATCTTTTTTGGGTTTTAAATGCAGTTTCTTTGTCTGTTGAGTTGCCCCAAAATATAATACCGTACGCAGGTGGGATTCAACTATACCATAGTAAGCAGTGAGGAGTGCATCTGCATTAACAATTGATGATAGTCTATGTAAAGCATATGCGGATCTACTTAATTTCTTGCAAAGAGAGTCTATGTGTGGCTTCCAGCATAGCTCTTTATCTATTTCTAAACCCAAAAATTTTGTGCTATCTACTTCTTCAATATTTTCACATTTGTAACATATATTAAGCTTATTTTCTCTATAATTGCGTTGACTAAATTGTATAACTTTTGTTTTACTTAAATTGATTTTTAGATTATTATCATTTAACCATGTAATAGCAGATGTCAATGTGTTATTAATTTCATTTTCATACGTGTCTACATGTTTACGATGTATTGTCATAGTACTGTCATCGGCGAACAAAGTGATAGGATATTCTATGCTTTTAGGTAGGTCATTAATATATAGTATAAACAATAAGGGACCCAAAACGCTCCCTTGCGGTACCCCGTATGTAACTTTGCGTTCCAAGGACCTGTATATCTGTTCCGTTTTTTTATTAATATTAATTTTGCTAATTTCAGTTTTTTGCCTTCGATTGGACAGATATGATTCTATGAGACTAAGTATATTCCCCCTGATGCCATAAGCATCTAATTTGTCCAAAAGTGTTGGGTAGTGAACATAATCGAAAGCTTGTGTCATATCACAAAATATAGCACAAACTGGTGTTCGTTTATCCATATAAGTGATGACATTGTGCACAAAGTCATATATTGCCATATTAATTGTTTTATGTTGTCTAAATCCCTTTTGTTCATCGCACAGTACATTGTTATTTTCTATATATTTATATATTTCTTTATATATGTATTTTTAAAAAATTTTAGACATAACTGGTATGAGTGATATAGGTCTATAATTTACTAATAACTCTCTTTTTTCTTTCTTAAAAAGTGGTTTTATTATGGATGTTTTTAAGGCATCAGGATATATACCAGCACTAATACTTAGGTTTATCATGTGACTTATGTGACCGCTTATCTCATTGGCGGTTGCTTTTAATATTTCTGTGGAGATGCCATCATAGCCTACACTGTTCGTATTCTTCAAAGACATTATTATCTTATATATATCGTAAGGGACAGAAGGCGTCATGAACATTGAATTTAATTTTGGTTTTATGTTATGTTTTTTGATGCTACTCTCAACACTTAGTTTTGGCTGAATTTTATCAACAAAGTGGTTATTAAAAGCGTTGGTAATTTTGTACGGGTCCGTGATACATTTATTTCCTACCATAATTTCATTTATGTGCTTATGCTCAGGAATACTATTTTTTGATCTGTTTATTATTTGCCAAGTAGTTTTAGTTTTATTGGTTGATTGTTTTATTTTATAATTATTCTGAGCCTTTTGTGTCATACAGATTATTTTCTTATACAGTTTGCAATAAGTACTAAAATTAGTTTTATTAACATGATTCGGCTTCATTCTTAATTGCCATAAAAGTGTTATTTTCTTTTTACTACATATTTTAATACCCCTAGATATCCATTTAGGTTTATTATTTGTTACCTTTTTCAGTCTAATGATAGGGAAACATAGATTATAGAACAAACTAAAAGTATCTAAAAAGAATTATATGCTAAATTAGGGTCACATGTATCATAAATTTCCGAGAAAGATAGGTTTTTTATGCAGTCTTTAAATTTTGCTATGTTAACTCTACTATAGTCATGTCTAATTATGAACCAATAATCAATGGAAGATAGGTTTTGTACCGGGCATTGTAGAAGTTGCGCCGTGTGGTCTGATAATGCAAACTCTAATACGTCGGTCTTACAAGATTTGCCAAAATTGTGCGCAATATTGTCAATACATGTCAAACTGGCCATACGTGTTGGTTGTTTATATGCTAGTTTTAAATTAAAATTTAATAGCAGACATTCGAATGCAAATGAATCATTGTTTGATTTAAGAATATCAATATTGAAATCTCCAGCAATTACAATTTTTTTACTTCGTGCTTTAGATATTTCTAGAAGAAGATTTTCAAATTTATGTAAGCAAAAATTTAAATTATTAACATTTGGTATCCTATATACACATACAACAATTATTTTATACCGGATAAGTTCAATAGCGCAGCATTCAAAAACGCCTGTTGTTGACATCTTCATAATATTCGGCAATTTTTTTTTATTTTTTTTTATTGCAATGAATGGCGAGACGAGCAAGCCGTTCGCCTGATGGTAAGCGATACGACCGCTCATAAACAGTAGCAACATTCCACTGCGCTCGCCATCCTGAGACATAAGATGTTAAGTCTCAATATGTCCAGTAGTTACTCTGGCTACAATGTCCTTCAATCCGCAACACAACAGTCCATTTAAGCAGTGTTGTTTGACGGGAGAAATAGACATTGCGGTGGTACCTACCCAGATGGCCTCTCACATATGAGAGACCTACCACCAGTAATTCTTTCCAGTGATGTCCTTTTTTAACAAGAATACAGGCTCCACCTCTCTTTTTGTCTTTTCTGCTGTAACTAGCAGCCAAAGAGTAATTCGACACGTGCAATTGGTTTTCATAGCCTTCCTTGATAAAATGCTCAGTAATGCATAAAACATCTACATTTATTTTCTTTTCCTTTAGTTCATCCAAGCACACTGTGAGAGCATCTGATTTCCTTATTAAACCGGCTATATTTTGGTGTATTATATTTAAATATTTATTAAAGAAAAAGCAGCTTTTTTGTGTCTCGTTTATAGTTTGATGTGGGAGTAAGTTGTGTTAAGCTTGCAACTCGATAAGGCAGATACCTTTTTTCGTTATTGATTGCATGGAATAGGTTTCTAAAGATGTTTGTCATACCATGGTTGCTAAGAGCACCAGAGCTTCTTAAGAAAGTTTTATAATCACATGTTAAATGTAGGTTTGAATCAAATAATACGGCATGATTATGTGTGCCTATATCCAGATATAAAAAGTTACTGAAAGTTTCTACTCTGCAGTTGAACATCATAGAACCATATTTATAGGTAGGTACACATAGTATAATATTTGTGTGTGTTATTGCTGATATCGTCTCACGGATTTTAATTATTATTTCGTAATAGTTATTGGTTTGTTTAAAATCCTCATCACCGATGAGTATTACACAGTAGTCATTCATTGTAAATTCTTTCAGTTTTAGGTCCATGTCTTTAATGAGTCTTTGTATCCCACAGTCACACATCCAAATAGTGGCAAATTTGATAGTTTATAAATGTGTTTTGGGCAATCTTTGAAATCCTGTTAAGTTTATTACTACTTAAAATGCATAGTTTAGGTCTTTCTTGCTTTGGTTCTAAGTTTGTCTTACTACTTTGTTTATTATCTAGTGTTAAATTTATTTTGAGTGATTTATCTTCGGTATGGAGTTTGTTTAAAAATTGTTGTCTTTGCGTTGATTTGGGTAAATCACCTGATTGCATAGTCGTTATGTTTTTTTTGGGAGTACTTAACTCTGTCGCTAGTTTTTTCGTTGCTTTGATGACAATATCGTGTTTACAGGTTAGTTCTTTAATATTTCTTTTTAATTTTGTATTTTCTGTCAATAAATTATTTATTTCTTCGTGTGCTGCACACAACTCGATTTGTAATTTTTCTACTTGCGCCTTTAAATCACGTTTTACATCGTCGTCGTTATCTGACATATTAGGTAAACTACAAGTGGTGCCATCTAACGTGGAATTATTGGAACTATTTAAGTCTGATAAATATTCTGTCATGGAATGAGTTCGCGTTCTACGCATGGTAATATTGTCAAAGTTGTTCATTTTGACTGATCACAATATATATATAATTTTATTAGAAATTAATTTTAAAAAAGTCGGCAATTTATAACGCTGGGATTCGAACTTGCGAGGCTGAATTCGTATGATGAAACCCCGAGGCCAGAACCACTAACAAACATTTGTGCCAAATTAGGGGTCTTAAACGATTGCTCTTATTTGTTGTTTGAGACTTTAAAGGTACTTTTTCTATTTTATCTTTGGTTGGTAAAAAACGCTTGTTACAGTTTTTGTTTTTCTAATTACACGTTATAACTCCTGCTTTAAAATCTGCGAGTACTTTTCACTGTCTTTTAATATTAAAAGTTATTGACAGTTAAGTGTCTGATAGCACTTTACACTGCACTTTTGTTTTTCACTTTTTAAGGCAATTTATGATTCGGAATTGTTCACAAACGATAGACAGCAACTATTGGACACTGATTCAACTTTTTACCGTGTAATTTCACTGTTACAGTAAGAGTTTCAAATTTAAAATAGCATAATTATACAGAGACGATGATAATATTTTTATTTCGCACTACCCTTTATTTATATATAAAATTATATTAGTATACATACATATGTATACTAATATAATTTTATATATAAATAAAATATAAACATAAAAAGCTAAATAAATACCTACATTAGTGGGGAGAATCTGCTACTTCAGTGAGGAGTAATTGCTAAACCTTCAACTTGAAAGCTAGCCGTACTTGCTCTAGTATTGTTGAAGGCAATAGTATCAATACATTTAAGCAATGTATCTAAGGATTACTTCCTTCTTAAAAGTTTGATCAGATCTATCCATGGAACTGTTTAAATATGTGGATGTAAAAATGGATTTGTTAAGGTAATAAAAGTATTCAAGATTCTTAACAGCATTCACAACATAAAATGTAACCATTGAAACAATCATTGACAACTTCATTCTATATAATATTATTTACACAAAGAGTTTCATATAAAATTTGACAGCAATCAACAAAAGAGGAGGCACGGATCACTCATACTTGAGGTAGGGCTTGGAGTCAATGGGCAGATGTGCAGGGGGTAGCGGCCACGCATCAGGCGCCCAGCCCAGTGCGGGCCAGCCAGCGCGCGTGCCGCCACCCGCGCCGCCGCCCCCGCCGCCGCCACCACCACCGGCCCGCTTAGGAGACGCACTCGAGATATTCACTGACACGCCCTTAATGATGTGGTCTTGACCGCACAGCGAGCGAGCGACTTCTGGATCCAGGAACGTAACGAAGCTGAACGCGCGAAATGGCCGCGGCACGAACACGTCCGTCACCTGGCCGAAGGCGGCGAAGTAGTCACGCAGGTCGTCCGCGGTGAGGCTCTCGGTGCAGCGGCCCACGAACACTTTGCGGTGTGCCGACGCCGCGCCGTCCTTGCCGTTGGGGATGCGCACGTCGCACCAGCGGCCGTCGATCATGTGTCGCCGGCCCAACGCGCGGACCTGCGCCTCGTACTCGGCGAACTTGATGAAGCCAAAGCCCTTCGATAGGCCCGTACGCGCGTCACGTTTCACTTGTACCATCAGCAGCTCGCCGAAAGCACCGAAGTACTCACGAACCGCTTCCTCACCCGTCTTCCAAGGCAAGCCGAGAACGATAAGGTCAGAGCATCGTGGCCGCGGTGGCGGGGGCTCGGCCCGCGGAAACGCACACCAGTAGCGATGCGCAGGCCAGCCCTCCGCCGGCGGCGACAGGCGCTCGTCGACGAGTCGCACGCCGCGAAGCCGCCCGCCGGCACGGTACTTAAGGCCGCACGCGCCTGCGAACTGCGCCGCAACCGTGGAAAGCAGCAGCGAGCCATCGTCTTCCGTTGGCAGCTCGATGGGCTCATCCAGCTCACCTTCGCTCACCGGCACGTACTCCGTCATCTCGCTCACCGACCGACGCCTTTTTTGCACTTCCTCATCTCGTTCACCTCGTTGTTAATCACATTCGGCGGTTGGTAAACTACGATAGTTCCTTTGGTTTCTCTATTTTGCGCGTTTTACGAGTGCGACACCTTGTACCCTTTCAGTGCTCGTGACGTATCGTGTGACGTGCTGCTGACGTTTCGTGTCAAATAAGTTGCTGTTTATAGACTGTGTTCGGATACGAGTTGCTAAGATGCCAATAAATGCGATATTCTTAAAACTGGTTAAATGCTAATGCCTTCATTCATATAAAACCGCTTATCAACCGCGCAAACAGAACGGAATTCGTTAAATCATGTCAAGAGAACATAAAACATTAATAGCGTTTCACTGTTCATAATGGTTTTTTCTCTAATTTTTTTACATACTTTAACTAATCGTCTGTAAACCTCAGAACAATGAATAACATAGAAGAAGCGCTATTGACATTTCAACGTACACTCTAATTTTGACAACTAGAAATAATTGTGCTGTGATCTCTTCTGATAGTTTATCGATATCGATACATGAACTTTATTTATAGCAAATTCGTAGACACAGTGGTAGATAGTATAAATATACATGAATCATTATTATTTATTTCAAATCCATAGCCATTTTTTTATTTACTAAAAACTTGTGTCTTATCTTTGTAGCTACAGAACAAAAAATATAATACGTTGATCTACTTTTTTGAAAAGGTGTTCACTGGTGTCCTCAGTTGTTACTAAGATAAAAAAAAAACTAGCAAAAATATAAGATAACTCCCATCAAAACCCATTTTGAACTAGCAGTTGAAACTTCCGTATGTAAATGTAAAAAAAAAAACATTACATGTATGATTGCGTTACTCTGCTAGTACGCAAAGCCTCTAAAGAGAATTTTTTTGCCATGGACATGATGATATCGAAAATTATGAAGAGTATCCTTGACCACAGCCCTCGCGCAGTGGCCGAGCGCTTTTACCACTACACTACCGGGTAGGTATTTTAAAGTACAAGCCAATTTATGTAACATGGCTAGTAAACTAAAATATACATTATTTATATTATCGATAAAATGTTCAGCACATCACTCAGGATAATTAATATGCTTACATCCTGGAAAAAAGAGCAGGATACTATTCTAAAGCGTCTAATAAAATAAAATACTGCATATAAACATTCGCAGCGTTAGTTGTAATTTTGTCAATTTTTTAATATTTCTCAATAGTTTAAAAATTGTATGTGACATGTTGATCTTATCGGAATGTTGGTTAAATATATCGTCAGATATTCCTTTTCTAGAAGGGTACACTAGCTATAGCACTAGCATGCCTAAAAATCAAAATGATGGGGTCATCATTTTTGTGAGATCGGATTTGCCTCATATAATTACAGAACCCTATTTTCCTGACGTTAGTTGCATAATTTGTCAATTAAAAAATATTGTCCTCGCTGTGATTGCTCTTTACCGCTCTCCGTCGATCAGAAATATTGACAATTTTTTGTATGGTTTAAATAGTGTGCTCTCGACGATGAAAGGTATTAAAAAATAACTATAATGGGTGATATTAACATCAACATTATCCCTAGCGATCTCAATCATCAGTCTGATGAGTATTTAAATTTAATTGCCTCTCATGGATTATTATCTTCTCATGTTTTTCCTACCCGGGACCGTAGCTGCCTAGACCAAGCACTACTAAAATTGTGTTCGATACCTACTTTACTGATCACAAGCCCACTCTTCTAAGTTTAGATTCTCCAAAAGTACCTTATGTACCAAAGATGTGCCGTACTATTGTTGATTATGCCTCAGTTACTAATGAAATTAACAAAATGAATTTTGGTATATTAATGAATATCGAGGATCCCAATACTGCTGCAGAAATGCTTATGTCAATGATCAGATCAGTTATAGCCAGATCCTCGAAAATAGTTTACATCCCTTCAAAATTTAGAATTTCCAAACCATGGATAACCAAAGGTTTGCTCCGTTGTATTCGTAATAGAGACCAAATGATGCGAGTACTAAAGAGAAATCCCTCAAACTATGTTTTTAAAACTACGTACACTAGATATCGTAATTTTTGTAACAAACTACTTAAAAACTTAAAAATATCATATGAGAAAGCAGAGTTCCATAATGCTCGAAATAATGCCAAATCCACCTGGAAAGTAATAAAAAATATCACAAATACCCATCGGATAACTACCTCCCCATTAGAGCTGCTCAATATGACTCCCGATAAAATGTCATCAATCAATGAAGTCAATGACTTCTTCGCAAATGTTGGCAAAAATCTCGCCGAAAAACTGTCTCAGAACCGTTTGTCTTCTAACTGTTATTACGACGCACGTTCAGTCAACTCGTTAGTGTTGCTGCCCACGGATGAGATGGAAGTTGAAAGACTTATCCTTGAGCTTCGCTCAGATGCTGCGATGATGGGATGGGATACCATATTCTCTTTTGAAATCCTGCTCAAAGACACTTGTCCGCCCCATAGCCTATATCTGTAACCTCTGTTTAAATAAGGGCATTTTCCCAAGGTTCTTAAAAAGGATGTTGTGCACCCGATCTTTAAGTGTGGTGACAGGCATAATGTAAACAACTACAGACCTATCTCCGTTCTACCCTCGATCTCAAAGATTATGGAAAAAATATTAAATAAGCGCCTCGTAAGTTTCTTGGAGTCACACAATCTTTTAACTGGCAACCAGTTTGGATTTAGAATATCAAAATCTACTGAAGATGCCGTTAGTTCCTTTGTGGACGAATTGGTGACCAAGCTGGACTGCAGGAAAAAATGCATTGGCGTTTTTCTGGACCTTTCTAAGGCGTTTGACACCGTGTCAACTCCCAACCTACTATTAAAACTAGAGGCTATAGGTGTACGCGATCGAACCTATAAAATCTTTGAGGATTATCTTACTGATCGAACGCAATGTGTCAGGATTGCGGAATTGGTAAGTGACAGTATACCCAGCGGCGTGCACAGGATTATGACACTGGGTATGCGGCGGAGTACTCGGTCACAAAAACTTTTTCTTTTATAGTTTTTTAGCATAGCCACATAGCACAGCCACGCGACGGATCTCTAAGTCGGAAACCATGCCAACATAACAAGTCTTAGATATACTACTATTCATGTCCATCTTCTACGGCAACGCAGACAAAACAGCGATCGATCGTCGCGGCGGAAGAAATTCTAATAAGTAAAATAAAAAAAAAACTCAATTTTCATATATTCAAGGTTCCGGTTAGTTGAGATTACTATACCTATCCCGATGTAAATAAACGCAAGATTTCGGCCACCTCATTCATTCATTTGATAAACATACATTTTTAACACAAACCTCGCAATCAAATAACATTTAAAAAAATAAACACACTAGTAAAAGCAAATGACTACAATTAATATCGAAACTTAGTAATAAACTGTTAAATGTACACACTTTGAAATGTTAAAATGAAAAATCCGTTAAGAAATCTATTTTTTTTACAAACATACTAGTATAAAATAGTAAACAATGCTGTGATGTAGTTGTAATAAACTATATATTAAGGTGTCTTTGTAATAATAAAGTCAGTGTATTCTCGAACTTCAAACGTTTCATTTCTCTCCCAAACACCCGACCTTACATGGCGACCCTGCCAGTAACAAGAGTCGGATCGGGCTCGCGCGCGTGTACTCCATATAAGGACTAAGTATTCTAAACGATAATTAACGGAAAGTTACTGTGGACTTTAAAATGGACAAGAGTACAATAAGTAGTCCGTTGCATAAAACGCGTCTCGTGATCGTGAAAAAAGTTCTTCCGGACGACTGTTGTGAAAATGGGTGGTTCTAGCTCAAAAGAAGAAGTCGTGATCGCCCAAACCGCCGGAGTTGGTACCAATACGGCCCGCACGCAACAGCTACAGGAGAATACAAACACTATTCTGGTGGTAATATGTACCATATTGGCGATTGGTATATTAATCATCGCATACAAGTTGTATAACCATTGCCATAAGAAACGAATACAACGTGGCATTAATGAAATGACATTGAGGCGATACTCTAGCATCTTGCGAAGGCGCCAGGCGATCAGGGGTGCTGATCCACAGGTTGGCAAAACCGAAGTAAACGACATATAGAGGGGAACGATTATACAGGGTATATCAAGACTGCTACCGAAAACGAAGCCGGGTGGTAGTTTAAGCGACTTCGGACACAATGCAACAGAAAAAGTTGCAAAAAAAGCGACAAATTTTTTTGTGTTATTTTTTTCCTATGACCATATTTGGGTGGTAAATACATTTTTTCCTAAAATAATAGTGTATACCCTTTTATTTATAAATAATCTAAGGTATAAACGTGTTCAAATTATTATTTTAGCAAAAACTATGGATTTACCACCCAAAAAAGACGATATTTAAAAATCATAAAAAATAATTGTCGCGTTTCTTTTCGAAATTTTTGGTTGCATTGTGTTTGTAGTCACTAAAACTACCACCCGGCTTCGTTTTCGGTAGCAGTCTTGAGATACCCGGTATACATAAAATGTCTACGGCGTGTAATCCAGCTAAGTGAAAGCAGTGATAAGTGGTATCCGAGAGTGGTATAGTGCGGAAAAATCAAGCGGTAGTGATGTGCGTGATCGTATATACCTATATACCTATATTTAATCATATGTTATCAGTGTGTAATAGTAAGTAAATGTATGCAGTGTAACCTTAGTAATGTAATAATCAATGTTTAGATATCTATGTTTATCTAATTATGTGTTATAGTTTAAAAGAACATCGGCGAAAATGGACCATGAACGGGACCAGTTCTGAATGGTACATCAAAAATTTTTATAATTTATTAGAGTCAAAATGCATATTTCAATTTATTTTAAAAAACCCGGATAAAAAAGAAAAACTTAAAGTGTTTTTAATAATATTGAACGCATATGAGTGCGTTCCATCAGTCATACGTTGTTTTAAAATAAGGTTTTAACTACAACGTTGAAGGTAGTACTAAATTTAAAAAAAGTGTAGGTATTTTCTATGACACATGACTTTTCTTTGCGCTGTCATTTTGCTTTCTTTTGATTTCCGATTTACGACTACTGTTAATTCTCTGTTTATATTTGTGACTTGGCTTTAATCACGGACTCCGATATACCCTTGTATTTCTGACCACTTTGTAAGATTGACCATTGTATAACGATAACGCTTTGTGATTTCGTTTAAAGTGTGAAGTATTACCATATTTCCAACATGAACTCGGAACAACAGTGCGCTCCTTAACAATTTGAACATTGTGTTCAATGCAATACCCGTCTTATTATACTCATTTCTGTAATCAGTGAGTGGGTCTATCAACTAATCGAAGTTTTTTTTAGCCATGAATCTACAAGGTATCCTATTTACCATTTAGTCAATATGGTTTAGTATCCTGGAGTTCCCACAGGAAAAGTGTGTGTGTTTTGATGAAAAACAATGATGCCAAACTTCCAAATCAAGGAAAGACGGAATAACTAAGTATTGTTGTAATTGTGTAGTAGGACGTCGCACAGTACAGTTGCTGTGCCCACGTCATGACTTTGATGTTGCTGCCCCTGCAGAGTTCTTAGATTCTATTGTAAAAAGAGAAGATGAGAAATAATACATTTAACAATATTTTCTGTGTTTTATTTTATTTTGTGTTTTATTTTTGTGACCACTGCTTATTATATTCCTATACATACATATAGGGGGATTTTTCAAGTGTGTGTAGATGGCCAAATACGAACTATGAAGAATAGCGAAAAATACTCAAAACAGTCTAATAAATTCTGATAAAATTCTGCGAAATAATGGCAGCAAAATACTACATTTTCTCTCATTACCTTAAGGTAACACAGGTATGGTGTACACCATATTCAACGGTTAATTAGTTTTATGACAAGGGAAATTATAGAGCATAGTAATTACTAAGCCATCATTATGATTTAGTACACTTCTCTTCCTAGATACCTGATAACCATAAGACCACCCTACTTTAGGTATATTTGACAATGACAATGACATTATAATGTGATAATTTTTATGAATAATTCTAAAATCTCCGGCTTTGCAGAAATCTTTTTGTAACTGGACATCACTCCTCATGCTCTATAAAATACAATAAACTATATCCCAGCTGTGTACAATATATTTCTTTGTCAGGTCCCAAAATGTATGGACGTGACCGATGTTCTTTGATTAGTTGCAATATGTGAAGTCGATATAAAGATATGACGAGCATCTATTAATGTAGGTACTTATTGACATGGTATGGCCGAAGATTTAGCTATAATATTAAACGAATTAAAAGCTATTAGAACTTATTTGATAAAGATCGGTCCCAGCCGTAGATGCGGTCAAATATTAGAGACGAAACGAAAAGAGGTAAATTCCGTTTTATTGAAATATAATAATTACTTAAAAATATCCAAAGAAAATTTTGGTAAATTTTCAAATAGTGAAATATCTCTGACTACAAATATTGTCGAGGAGATCGAAAAGTTATTTTTAAATATTAATTGTTTGTGTGAAATTAGAGGGGGCGAACTGCCATCGAACACTATGGCTACGGATACATTCGACTTAAAAACGGCGTTGTATTTATTGCCTGTCATGAATGATAGTATTGATAACACCAAGCAACTAATCGAAAGTATCGAATACTATAATTCTGTGTTAGAGAAGTCGATGTGTAAAAATAAATTAATTCAATTTGTCTTGAAAAACAGGTTATCTCAGCACGCTAAGTTATTATTGTCACCGAAATATGAATCTGTTGATGAGCTTATAAAGGATATGCGTAAATTATTAATACCACAAAAAGTTATACGGCTATCCTAACAAAATTACAACATTGTAGACAGAATAATAAAACTGTTTCAGATTATGGAAAGGAGATATCGGAACTCTTCGTAAACTTGACTATCTCACAAGCCGATGGTGATTCAAACAACTATAATGTTCTGAAACCATTAAACGAAAAGCTGGCGATTAAGCGATTTGCCGACGGCTTGCGGGATCGTCGCCTAAGTACAATAATTGCCGCGCGTAATTTTTCTTCTTTAACAGAAGCAATCCAGGGGGCTCAAGATGAAGAGTTGCCCGTTCAAAGTAGTTCAACGGAGATTATAGGTATGTATGGACAATCTCATTATTCAGGAAGAAGAGGTCGAGGATATCGAGGTCGGCGCAGCTTTGGAGCAAGGGATCATACGCAGAATGCATACACGCACCAACAACGAGGTCAGCGGCCACAGGTACCGTATAATCATGCTAATAATAATAACCATCGTAGAAATGGTAACAATCGTTTTCGTTTTGTTAATAATAATTTTCGTAACACAGTGTACCGACAACAGGGTAATCGAGGCCGAGGAATCGGGTTACAAAGAAACATGAATGTCATAACAAGTTATAACCAGGTAGCAACAGACACTTCGAATAATGAATCATTGAATCATTTTTTTCGTGACTGATGTCATCCTATCATGTAACAATTTAAACAAAGTATCATTTGCTATTCGTAATCATAATCATAACTGGCTAATTGATACCGGTGCATCTATATCGGCAATAAAGGTAGAGTGTTTGGAGCGTTTACAAATTCCTTACCATAAAGAGAGAGTCAGCGTGAAAGGTATAGGTGGAAATATACTGTCGGAAGGTTATGTTTACTTAACCCTTAATTATAATTCGTATACATTTCCTCATAAATTTGTTGTAATTAAAAGTTTACCGTGTAGGACAGATGGTATTTTGGGTCAAGATTTTTTAATTCGTTGTAAAGCTGTTTTAAATTTTGAAATTAATAAGTTACAATTATTTACTAATGACTCCGAGTCGGTTAAAGTGTCGTTCGATTATTATCTTCCGAATCGGACAGGTTGTTATTTAACGGTGCCAGCACGTAGCGAGTCAATACATTATATTGAAATCGAATCAAAAGAAGAGTGTGTGGTGTCAAATCAACAGTTATGTGATGGTGTGTTCTTAGCTAGCAGTGTAAATAAACCCAAAGATGGAAAAATACCTATTCGTATTTTAAATACTAGAGACACTGATGTTAGTGTAGCGGTCAATGGTGTGGTGTAGGCACCTAGGTGCGGTAGGTGTGGATGACGTGTAGTGTTGGTTGACACGGTCTCGTGTAACGAGCCCGTGACTTCGGGTGCAGCGCAAGGATAAATCAAACTTTCACAATGTTCTAGCGTTTATTGCACAGCACAACACACAAGAAGAACAGTCACAATAAAGGTCAACATACAAAGCGTCTTGGCACTACTTATTCTACACACTATACTAAAACTACAAACTAAAGAAGGATAGACAAAGCGACAGTCTTTATTGCAACACCGATACACTAATATATGTACAGGCGTACGGTATTTAGCGGTTAGCGGTACGTGGCGCAAAGCGATAGCAAAAGCGGAAAAGACAATGGTGTGTCGCACGGACGATCGAGAGACGACTGCCGGCGGCGGCGAGCCGACTGGCTGCGCCGGCGCGGGTCCGGTGACGTCACGACTACCTGAGTTGCCCTATTGTTCGAACGATCAGCTGGCCGACCGTTATCGCTTGTTTCGCTATAATAAATCGGTGTGAGGACTGTATGTGTGTATGTTGATTAATATTATTTTAATATAGTGAAAGTGTGATGTATGAATGTGTAAGTGTAATGTTGTGAATGGTAAGTGTGTTTAATGTATTGTGGGGTCTCCCCACATCACTCCCCCCCAGAGACCTGGTTAGGGGCGATAAAAATCAGGAAACCGGACTCGCCGTCCAGAGCGAGTTGTGTTGGGTATCCTGCCATCCTGTGGTATTGTATCCTGAACGGTTGGGACAGGTATTTGTGGTGATGGTGATGTGAGTGGCGTTTCACCTGCATCGCTTAATATATAAGCGGGTTTTAGTCGGTCCACGGTTACAGTGACAACTTTCCCGAGTATGAGGAGCTTGTATACTTTGTCTGTGCGCCCGACGACCTTGTAAGGGCCTGTATAAGCAGGCTGGAAAGGAGCACGCGAAGCGCCTTCTCGAAGGAAGACATGATTCGCAGTGGCCAGGTCCTTAAAAATAAAAGTTTTATTTTTGTTATGGCGTGACGCCGCCACTGGCTTGAGCTTCTCCGCGAACAATCGTAAGCGCGCCGCGAAGTCCGAAGTGTCGGTCGTGCACGGAGTGCTTATATTAAAAAATTCGCCGGGAAGTCTTAGGGGCTCGCCGTATACTAGTTCAGCGGATGATGCTTTAAGGTCTTCTTTCAGAGCGCTACGAATGCCTAAAAGCACCAACGGCAAGACTTCTGTCCAGTTGTCGTTAGCATGACAGGTAATGGAGGCCTTGAGCTGTCTATGAAAGCGCTCCACCAATCCGTTGCAGGACGGGTGGTACGCAGTTGTACGCCTATGTTGGAAGCCGGTGATTTTGGAGACATATTGAAACAGAGCGGACTCAAATTGTCGTCCGCGGTCTGTGACAATATGCTCCGGACATCCAAACCTAGATATCCAACTGGATATTAGGGCTTTTGCTACTGTCTCTGCCGTGATATCCGGTATCGGTGTCACTTCGGGCCACCGAGTATACCGATCAATAGCTGTGAGGCA
Source organism: Hyles vespertilio (assembly GCA_009982885.2). NCBI lineage: Eukaryota > Metazoa > Arthropoda > Insecta > Lepidoptera > Sphingidae > Hyles > Hyles vespertilio. The sequence continues at coordinate 35,473 of CM042814.1, read as the reverse complement.
GTAGCGGAATCCCTGAGAAATAGGAAGAGGTCCTATTAGGTCTATATGGACCTGCTTAAAGCGTGCGCGGGGCAAATCCAAATTGCCCAATGGTGCCGAAACGTGTTTGGTCACCTTTGCATTTAACATGGCACGCAAGTTCGTGTCCATTCCCGGCAGTCTTTTCGGACTCCCGGCCAGACGAACCGTTCCGCCACTAATTTGACGGTCGCGGCAGCGCCAGGGTGGCTTAGGGAATGGAGGCTGTCGAAAACCTGCCTGCGGAAACTACTCGTGACGAATGGCCTGGGGGTCGGCGTACTGATATCACAGTATAAGGGGCTACGACACCCAGGTAAATCTCGTTTCGACAAACGGAGGGATAAACCGTCTGCCAAGTACTGGCGCAGTTCTGGATCGTTCTCCTGAGATTCAGCAAGCTTGGCCAAATCAATAGGTGCTCCCAGTTCATCGACGCGAGATAAGGTGTCGGCCACGACGTTGTCCTTGCCGGAAATGTGCCTTATGTCGGTTGTGAACTGGGAGATGTAATCCAGCTGGCGGAATTGCCTCGGGGAACAACTCTGCTTTCTTTCCCCGAATGCGAAGGTGATAGGCTTATGGTCTGTGTAAATAGTGAAGTCCCTCGCCTCGACCATATACCGAAAATGTTTAATTGCTTCGTAGATCGCCAGAAGCTCACGATCATACGGTGAATATTTTAGTTGCGAGGGGCTTAGCTTCTGGGAAAAGAAAGCGAGCGGCCGCCATGCGTTGTCCTGAAGTTGCTGTAGGACAGCTCCAATTGCAGTGTCGGATGCATCCGTGACCAATGCAAGTTTGGCTCGACAGTCAGGGTGCGCAAGTAATGCTGCATTGGATAAACTGTCCTTGGTTTCTGCAAAGGCCTTAAGGGCATCGCCGGCCAGGGTTATGGGTGTAGACCCCTTTACGGCCCCCGTAAGGAGAGCGTTGAGAGGCGCTTGGGTTTTTGCGGCGTTAGGCAAGAAACGCCTATAAAAATTGGCCATGCCCAGAAATCTTCTCAGCGACCTTACGTTCGTTGGTGGGGGAAAGTCATGTATGGCTTTTACTTTTTCGTCTAAGGGTTTTGTTCCGTTCGCCGAAATACGGTACCCAAGGAAGGTTACTTCGGGGGCTCCAAAACACACTTGGACGTGTTTATGACCATACCGTAATCCCGTAGCCTGGAAAATATCTGCCGCAGGTGGTTCTCGTGTTCGACTTCGTTTTTGCTGAAGACGAGAAATCATCTAGGTAGCAATAAACGAAGTCGAGTCCGCGCGTTAACTCGTCCACGAAACGTTGGAACGTTTGGCCCGCATTACGTAGACCGAACGTCATGTAAGGGAACTCGAACATCCCGAACGGTGTAGTAATGGCCGTTTTAGGCACGTCCTCTGCGTTGACAGGTATCTGGTGGTAAGCCTTCACTAGGTCTATTGTGCTGAAGATCTTGCAACCTGTCAAGGAGTGGGCAAAATCTTGAATATGCCTAATTGGATACCTGTCAGGCACGGTGCGGGCGTTAAGCCTGCGGTAATCACCGCATGGACGCCATCCATTGTCCTTTTTCGCGGCGAGGTGCAACGGCGAGGACCAGGAACTCTCGGATGGTCTTGCTGTTCCATTGGCGAGCATGGACTGAAATTCTTCCCGGGCTATTTTCAGTTTGTCTGGAGCTAGACGTCGGGGAGAGGATGATACTGGTGGCCCTGGTGTCGTGCGTATGTGGTGTACAGTGTTGTGTTTGACGGTGCGGTGCGTACCAGCTGGTCGGGTAATCTCTGGAAAATTATATAAAATCTTATGAAATTTTGTATCGCCGGAAACCACTTTTACAGAGTACAATACACTACTGTTATTAGCAAGGCTAGCTACGGAAGTTACAGAAGTAGTGCCGTCAATGAGGCGTTTACCTCTACAATCGACAATAATATTGTAAAAATTTAAAAAATCTACGCCTATGATGGGTTTTGTAACGTCAGCTACTGCAAATCTCCAAGCAAAATCTCTACGTAACCCAAAGTTGAGATTAAGGTGTACATAACCGTATGTTTTTATGTTGGATCCGTTGGCGGCGCACAGCTGGAAATCCGTTGATGCACGACGTTCACGCAGCCCCGACCGAGGAAAGACACAGAGGTCGCTCCCAGTGTCGACCAAGAACTGCGTCCCTGAAGATCGGTCGGTGATGAAAAGGCGACCAGCAGAAGGTGGGCAATCGTCTGTCGCCATTACAGATTGCCCGTGGCGTTTCCCGCCACGTTGTAGTCGCATGGCTTCAAGCACCTGCGCGCGTTGGTCCCGAACTTGACACTTGGAGCTTGAACGGGTCCTGCTTCCTGAAGAAGATCGTCTGCGTTGTGGTCTGGAACGCCAAGGAGCTCTGTTCTTAGGCCTATGTTCTCGAGCTTGATCGTCGAGTTTCGTCTCGAGTCGCTTCACCATTCTTCGCAGCTCTGCTATCTCCCCAGACGAACTGCCGCAGGAACACACATGGGAAGTGAAGGTTGATGCGACGTTAACAGGCGCAGTTAGATCTTGCACTCGGTCGGCAAGGTCCGCTAACTGCTGGAGAGAGTGGGTAGTTTGAGACGCCAGCAAAGTTTGTATCTCCCTTGGTAGCCGGTCACACCATATGGTCTTTAAAAAATCTTCCGGAACTCGTGGTCCAGCCAGATCTTGGAGGTGGCGCAGGAATTGGGATGGCTTCCTGTCTCCCAGCTGTTCATGTGTTAGAAGCTGGCGTACTTTCATCTCGTGCGAAGCCGTAAGTCGCTTGATTAATTCGCCCTTTATGCGCTCGTACTTGTGAGTTTTCGGAGGGCTGACGATAATGTCCTTTATCGTCTTGGCATGAGCCATATCTAGGTTCATGATGACGGTAGTGTACCTTGCAGCGTCATCAGTGATGCCTAACAAATTGAACTGGCCTTCCAAAAGTGCGAACCAGAGTTCGGGCTCGTCCGGAGAAAACGTTGGCATTTTAAAATTTGGTTTGAAATTTTCGGCCGTTATTGTCTCTGGTTTAACGGGCGTGCACACTTTTTTAACCCGGCGGGTTACCTTGTCGTCTTCCTGGCGTTGTCTCACGGTTATATCTGAATCGCTGCTGTCGCTCATGATGTATTCCTTGTCGGGGTCACCAATTATGTAGCGGTCAATGGTGTGGTGTAGGCACCTAGGTGCGGTAGGTGTGGATGACGTGTAGTGTTGGTTGACACGGTCTCGTGTAACGAGCCCGTGACTTCGGGTGCAGCGCAAGGATAAATCAAACTTTCACAATGTTCTAGCGTTTATTGCACAGCACAACACACAAGAAGAACAGTCACAATAAAGGTCAACATACAAAGCGTCTTGGCACTACTTATTCTACACACTATACTAAAAACTACAAACTAAAGAAGGATAGACAAAGCGACAGTCTTATTGCAACACCGATACACTAATATATGTACAGGCGTACGGTATTTAGCGGTTAGCGGTACGTGGCGCAAAGCGATAGCAAAAGCGGAAAAGACAATGGTGTGTCGCACGGACGATCGAGAGACGACTGCCGGCGGCGGCGAGCCGACTGGCTGCGCCGGCGCGGGTCCGGTGACGTCACGACTACCTGAGTTGCCCTATTGTTCGAACGATCAGCTGGCCGACCGTTATCGCTTGTTTCGCTATAATAAATCGGTGTGAGGACTGTATGTGTGTATGTTGATTAATATTATTTTAATATAGTGAAAGTGTGATGTATGAATGTGTAAGTGTAATGTTGTGAATGGTAAGTGTGTTTAATGTATTGTGGGGTCTCCCCACATTAGATTAAATTATTTTCAAGTTAACACTAGTAATTTAAATGATTATTTTGTTTGTCAATTTAATAGAACTACGGTTGATTCTGAAAGAGTGAAAACTTTATTTGATCTATTACATTTAAGAGGGTTGAATATTGAAGAACAAAAATCGATAGAAAATATTTGCGCAAAATTTCCGGACATATTTTATTTACCAGGTGATAAATTATCCACTACACCTGTGTATGAACAGACAATTGAGTTGAAACCACATACTACTCCCATTTACACTAAACCCTACCGACTGCCTTATGCTCAGCAACCGGAATTAGATAAACAAATTAGGGATATGTTAAGCGATGAAATAATTGAACCATCTCGAAGTGCATGGTCTAGTCCATTGTTATTAGTCCCGAAAAAACTTGATGCAAATGGTATTAAAAAATGGCGTGTCGTTATTGACTACCGTAAGTTAAATAATACTATACAGGACGATAAATTCCCTCTACCCAATATCACTGAAATACTGGATTCATTATCAGGAGCAATGTACTTTACTCATTTAGATCTGTTTCAAGGATTTTTCCAAATTTCATTGGAAAAAAGTTGTAGACCGTGTACGGCATTCAGTACAGGCAAAAATCAATATCAAATGACTCGAATGCCCATGGGGTTAAAATCTAGTCCCAATAGTTTTAGTAGAATGATGACTATAGCAATGTCTGGGCTTAATTATGAAAAATGTCTCATACATCAAGATGATTTGGTTGTTATGGGCAGAAATCTAGCTGCACATAATCAAAATTTACTGGATGTTTTTGCTAGATTGCGAAAAGTAAATTTATAATTGAACCCCGCTAAATGTACATTTTTACAAAAAGAGATACTTTACTTGGGTCACATAGTTTCGGGCACAGGCATTTTGCCAGACCCAGAAAAAATTAAAGTTGTAAAAAGTTTTCCCAGGCCACAAGATGCGCAACAATTAAAGCGTTTTGTCGCCTTTGTTAACTACTACAGGAAATTTATTAAAAATTTTGGTGACCTTGCGTTTCCTTTAAATAAATTGTGTTGCAAGAACGTTAAATTTGTATGGTCAAAAGAATGTGAACATTCTTTTCAAATGCTAAAATCAGCATTGATAAACCCGCCAGTATTGCAGTATCCAAATTTTTCAGTTAACAATGAATTTATACTACAGACTGATGCTTCAGGTAAAGCAATCGGTTCAGTATTATGTAACGGGGATGGTCGGCCTGTGGCTTACGCTAGTCGCGGTTTAAATAAGGCTGAAATTAATTACCCTACTATTGAAAAAGAACTTTTAGCAATAGTCTGGAGTGTTAAGTATTTTCGACCTTATTTATATGGAAGACGGTTCAAGATACAGACTGATCATCGACCTTTAGTTTATTTATTTTCTATGAGGGACCCATCTAGCAGATTAATGAAGTTTAGACTACAATTAGAGGAATTCGATTTTGAGATAGAGTATTTAAAGGGGCAGTCAAATACAGTGGCGGATGCACTATCGCGAATAATTATTACATCGGAAGATTTAAAATATATGAATGGACAGATAGCGAATGTAATGACTAGAGGACAGTTACGGGCATTAGATACGAAGTGTAATAAGAGCGGTAATAATTCATCGGTGGATAATATGGACACACACTCGAGGCCTGATCAACCAAGAGTGGTGGAAATAATTAAAAAACCGAAAAATGTTACCGAACTTTCATTAATAAATCCTAGGAAAGTAAGAAGTTTATTAAAAGAAGGAATAATTGTAGAAAGGTACAAGAATTTTATGTATGCGCCCAGTAAGTCCATGATTTATTTACAAACAATATCTCGATCATCGATTACGCGAGTCGAATTGGTGAGAGACTTGTTATGTTTATGCGCAAAGTTAGCGATAAATGATATATGCATATTAAGAAATGATGATAATAAAGATTTTATTAGTGGACTTATAAATGAAGTAAAGAGTTACGACAAATGGTCCGGACCGCGTATTAGTATAATGAGTGGCGTCCAAAGAATAAATAATTTAGATAATAGGCGCGTGATATTAAATGACTTTCACCTATTGCCCACAAGTGGCCACGCGGGCATTAGGCGGATGTCAAATAACATAAAAATATACTACTTTTGGCCGAGTTTAGAAAAAGATGTCGTTGATTATGTATCTAAATGTGAACAATGTAAAAAACAGAAATACTCTATACACACTAGGCAACCTATGCAAATCACAACAACGGCTAATTCAGCTCTAGAAAAGGTATATTTAGACATAGTAGGACCATTACCAAAAGATGTTCATAATTACAGGTATATTTTGACCTTGCAATGCGAACTATCAAAATTTATAGAAGTCTACCCTTTGTACAACAAAGATACGGTAAGTGTAGCCCGTGCTTTTGTCGAGAATTTTATTTTAAGATATGGCATACCTAGAGAGATAGCAACTGATCGTGGGTCAGAATTTATATCAAGTACTATGAAAGAGATATGTCAAATCTTAAAAATCAATCAAATTTCCTCCACAGCTTATCATCATGAAAGTGTTGGAGCGTTGGAAAATAATAACAAAACGATGGGTGCGTATCTAAGGTTAAATTGTGAGAATCAAACAAATGCTTGGAGTACTTGGTTGCCATATTGGTGCTTTTCTTATAATAATACAGTACATACGGAGACCAAGTACACACCACATGAATTGGTTTTTGGCAAGCGTTGTATGTTACCGAGTAATTTAGACGACAACATCGTAGATCCTTTATATGCTCACGATAACTATGCCCTTGAACTAAAGTATAGACTTCAGCTAGCTCAAAGAGATGCACATAGTAATTTAATTAACAGCAAAGTAAAGAGAAAATCCATGTATGATAAAAATATAAATCCGGTATATTATAAAAAAGGTGATTTATTGTTATTGAAAAATATGTCAGATAATAAAATGGATCCTATATATTTAGGACCTTATGTAGTTATTGAAGATTTGAATTGTAATGTTAAAATTCGGAAAAATGGAAAAGAATATGTAGTACATAAAAATTTAACTAAGCATTATAAAAATGTCTAAAATTGTAAACACATTTTATTATTTCGCTATATGTACTTATACGACCATTTTGTAATAAAGGTAATTTTATAATAATTTGTTTTTAAGGCACAATGTATGTCTTGTGTCAAATAATATGTAAAGTTTGTATATTATAATGTATGGGTAAAAAAAAAAGCATACTTATTTTTTTTATTTTTAAATAATAGGGAAGGTGTGATGTAGTTGTAATAAACTATATATTAAGGTGTCTTTGTAATAATAAAGTCAGTGTATTCTCGAACTTCAAACGTTTCATTTCTCTCCCAAACACCCGACCTTACAATGCAAAAATCAATAAAAAAAGCAAAATGGCCCCCGCGAAACACAAACCATTTCTATTTAAACAAATAAAACCTTACTAAACAAAAATGCATAATGTGCATAGGTGATTTATTAGATTCCAGCCTATTAATTTTACTCGGATTATAGGCAACGAACATTTACGATTACTCCCGACAACTGCCGAACTCCCGAGGCCTGCCGCAGGAGTCGCGGCTTTCAATATTCATGGGTGTGTGCGTTTGCGACTGTGCACGGACACCAAAATTACTACACACATGCAAACAAATGTCATGCGGGACGCGGCGGCATGACTTGGTTGATTAGGTACATTAATTTGCTTTGCAGCGCCTCTTGCTTTTCGCGTGGCAACCATAATGTTTGCGTGATTACAAATAGGTGCTATTTATAAAATATTAGGCGTTTTTAAGTTATTATATTTTGTTTATGAATAAACATATATTATTTATTATAAATTAAAGTTATCTAAAACGTACGAACGTTATAATAAAATATCTGTGAATGGCAAGTAAAGCACTGCATTTCTGCCTACAAGGAGTGCACGCCCCTGAGTATACCTATAACTTACGGTGTACCTCAGGGTTCAATTTTAGGTCCAACGCTCTTCTTAATTTACATTAATACTTTGTGCAAACTGTCACTTCCCAATTGCTCGATCTTCGCATATGCGGACGACACAGCATTGATTATACATGGGAATAATTGGTCTGAAACATTTGATTTCGCTGAGAATGCCGTTACAGCTGTAGTAACCTGGTTAACGAATAACCTTCTCACAGTTAATTTAAATAAATCCGTTTACATCCGATTTGCTCTGAAACCCTCCACACTACCAACTGTTAGTTCTACGGCCATTAAAATACATACTTGTACCTAAAACTCACCTGATGCTCCCTGTCACTGCCCACAAAATTCCAGATCATCCACCGTCAAATACCTTGGGATATTGATTGATAACCAACTTAACTGGAAGCTTCACCTACATGCCCTCACTTCCCGTGTCCGAAAAGTAATTTATATTTTTAAAAAGTTAAGATATTCTGCTGATGTTTCCATCCTTAAGACAGTTTATTGCGCCTTGTGTCAGTCATTGTTATCGTACTGTGTCTCCGTATGGGGTGGAGCCACAGATCACTTCCAATAGATACCGCATTACGATAGTTTTGTTTTGAACCGAAAACGCCAACGAAGGGAACTGCGCGGGGGGTGGGCGGGTTGCAGCGCGGTCACGTGGACTTCACTGGAGAGATGAGGCATAAGTCGATAAATAAAAAAATGTATCGATAGTTCGATTTGCCAGTAAGTTCATGTGTTATGATCGCTTCTATAACTTAATTACCAACTTGTTAAATGTTTGATAATATTTTTTCACCGGCCTGATCTGATAAATTATACCAACCGGCAACCGCTAACTACGAATAAAATAGGATTAAGATTTATACTTTAGTATGTAACGGTTTTATTTCTATTATTCACCGTGTATTTTTGTATACCATAATGGCGATATACCCAAATTAAGTGTTGATATAAAAGATCAGATAAAAATATGAAATAGTAAATAACTAAACCTCACGCCCTAAAGGGCTACAATAACTTATTCCGTTTCTTGAATTCTGACGGCGGCTGTAGTAAATGTAATATCGACAAGTGACGATGAAACCCACTTGACGAACTATGAATGTTTTTGAGACGATATATACAACGTATGTTAAAATTAGTACTGTGCTACTGATTCTCAATAAACTTAGTATACTAAAACTTATGATAAATACCCTCCCATTATATTTGAAAACGTATACAACTAGAGGGAAAAAAGGAAATTTAATTACGCCAAAGATAAATAAAAAAATATTGTAAAAGTACCTTGTTAACAAATTTAACTATTTCAAATTACATAAAATAACGTAATTATGGTAATTTGCAATTTTTATTTAAATCAATATATATTTTGTGACATTGTCATTTAATAAAATTAATTTACATTATTGTTATACAATATCGATATTTCTGGGAATTATATTATAAACATGCGTCAAACACTAGAAGAACGCGTGATTTCGCCAAAAAAAGATGGCTTATTACGGTTATTGCTATGCGAAAAAGAGACGGCTGATTCTCCATCCGAACTCGACTGTTTGACATTGATACATTAACCAGTATAAATTGAGCTCGCTCGGGACCAAATTAATTTAAAGAATATTAGTTATCGATGAAAACTTATTGCGTTTTTTTAGATACTTTATTTTTTTGAGTTTTTTGCACACCATTTTATTGAACAAATCATTAATAACTTTAATATTATGTTCCCAAAATGTAATTTTTGCTAACGTGCGACGACATGAGCGGGTCCACTACTTGGACGACACTGATGACGCGACATTTGGCATCGGTTTATATCTATCTGATAGCTTATATGTGTTGGGCGCAACCGCTGCCTTGCATTAGGTATCTATTGGGAGTGATCTGTGGGTGGAGCGCATAAAACTAACCATCTTTATCTGGAACGAGCCCAGAGGGCTGTCCTGAAGGTAATGTTATCCAAACCCTTCATATACCCAACAAATAAATTATACCAGGACAGTAAAGTTCTTTCAGTTAGACAGCTCTTCGTGCTCCAAATAATTTTGCGTAAACACTAGTCCCTGCAATATGATGCAAATGTTAGAGAATTGCGTCATTGGTCTTATAAGGTGTGTCACACCCAGAGCTGTAGAACGGCACTCGCACAAAGACATTTTAATATTCTTGGAAGTCACCTTTACAATAAAATAAATCAGTTTTGCAATATACCACCATTCACTGGTGGTAGGTCTCTCATATGTGAGAGGCCATCTGGGTAGGTACCACCGCAATGTCTATTTCTCCCGTGAAAAACACTGCGTAAATGCACTGTTGTGTTTCGGATTGAAGGACATTGTAGCCAGAGTAACTACTGGACATATTGAGACTTAACATCTTATGTCTCAGGATGACGAGCGCAGTGGAATGTTGCTACTATTTATGAGCGGTTGTATCGCTTACCATCAGGCGAACGGCTTGCTCGTCTCGTCATTAATTGCAAAAATAAAAAAAACCTGTTACTAAACTTCATCATCATCATATCAGCCACAGGAAGTCCACTGCTGAACATAGGCCTCCCCCAAGGATCTCCACAATGACCTGTTGGAAGCGGCCTGCATCCAGCGACTTCCTGCGACCTTAGTCAGATCATCCGTCCACCTTGTAGGCGGGCGTCCGACATTTCGCTTGCCTGTACGTGGCCTCCACTCGAGAACCTTTCGGCCCCAACGGCCATCGGTTCTACGAGCTATGTGCCCGGCCCATTGCCACTTCAACTTGCCAATCCTATGGGCTATGTCGGTAACCTTTGTTCTCCTACGGATCTCCTCATTTCTGATTCGATCTCGTAGAGAAACTCCGAGCATAGCCCGGTCCATGGTTCGTTGAGTGACTTTGAGCTTCCTAATAAGGCCCATAGTGAGAGGCCACGTCTCGGTGCCGTATGTCATCACTGGTAACACACAACTATCGAAGACTTTCGATTTTAGGCACTGAGGTATTTTGGACGAGAAGACGTCGCGAAGTTTCCCGAACGCTGCCCAACCGAGTTGGATTCGACGATTGACCTCTCTCTCGAAGTTGGACCTGCCTAACCGGACCACTTGTCTTAAATAGACATATTCGTCTACAACTTCGAGAGTCGAGCCCCCAACTCCAATGGGGGTGGGCACAACATGGATATTCGACATGATCTTCGTTTTATCCATGTTCATTTTAAGACCCACCTGTTGGGAGACTCGATTAAGGTCTTCGAGCATAGTGCTAAGGTCTTCCAGCGATTATGCCAAGACTACAATATCGTCGGCAAATCGAAGGTGAGTAATATACTCGCCGTTGATGTTGATGCCGAATCCTTTCCACTGCAAGAGCTTGAAGGCATTTTCCAGCGCGGCAGTGAAGAGTTTCGGAGATATGACATCTCCCTGTCTCACGCCTCTCTGTAGTGGAATAGCCTTCGTGCTTTGATCTTGTACTCGGACCGACATGGTGGCGTTGTTGTATATACACCTCAGCACTTCGATGCACCGACAGTCTATGTGGCACCGCTGAAGAGACTGTAGCACTGCCCAGGTCTCGATCGAATCAAAGGCTTTCTTATAGTCCACAAACGCTAAACAAAGCGGCAAGTTATACTCCTCGGTTTTTTGTATAACCTGCCGTAGCGTATGAATATGGTCTATGGTACTAAAGCCTTTTCGGAAACCGGCTTGTTCGGGAGGCTGGAAGTCATCAAACCTGCCTTCGAGACGATTTGTGATGACCCTTGAAAACAACTTATAGACATGGCTCAGGAGCGAGATGGGCCTGTAGTTCTTCAGCAAAGTGTTATCACCTTTTTTGAAGAACAGTACCACCACGCTCCTGCTCCATGCCTCTGGCGTTGAGCCCTCGAGGAGAACGGAATTGAAGAGCTTCTGAAGGACTTTCAGTATCGGCATTCCGCCCGCTTTCAGAAGCTCTGAAGTGATTCCATCCTCACCCGGCGCCTTGTTGTTTTTAAGTTTTTTGAGGGCCATCTCAATCTCACACAGGCTGATGTCCGGGATATCATCGCTAAACTTCAATGTAAGAAAAAAGTTACTGAGTGGCTGCAGAGTAAAAACTATAACGAGACCGAAAATCTAATTAAAATATCTGGTATTTAAAGTAAACTAGTGGTCGCCCAGTGGTCGAAATTCGACCAAATCAAGAAGAGAAAAAGTTTTTACCTGTATGATGATGTTGTTATCTATATATTAATACGTGATGCATAAACTTTGGACCCCTTTTTACGAAAATTGCGCGGATGCAGGAGCATAAAATTTGGCACACTTATAGTTTATGTGTAGGAGAAGTGCAGAACGCTAATATTTTTCGATAATAATGCTTATAAAGTACATTAAATCAAAAAATAAAACATTACACACACTAACATGCATTTCACACACACATACATACACAAGTATTTGTATACGCATACATACTCTGGTGTCAAATTGTTTCTTTTCTTTTTCATTTTGTTCTTCTGACATAGACATATCAAACAAAAAGGTTTTATTTGCCTCATTTAATATAAAATAAAGATTTTAATAATAATGCATAAAAAGTACATTTAATCAATAAATAAAACATTACACAAACCAGCATGCATTTGACACACGCATTTGTACACGTATACGTACTCTTTGGTCAAATTGTTTCTTTTGTTTATTATAGACATAGTTGAATGTCAAACAGAAAAGTTTGTTTACTGTGGTTTTATTCAATGTCAAACAGAAAAGTTTTATTTGACGAATACTACGTGAAATACTGAGCGCTTATACAAATTGTGTAGCAGTAAGATACATTGCTATAATTATACGGGCTATCATTATATACATAAAGAAAGTTCTGTAGCAGCAATCTGCTATAACAACATTCAGGTACAAAAAAAATATAATTTGCTATTGCTGGTTCAAAGCAATTATTGTAGTTTACGATTTCAGTAATTGCATATACTTCAGGATAAATAAGTGATTTTGAAAGATACGTACATTTAAATGTGCACGAATTATCAGAATAACAACATCTTTATACAGGTAAGAACTTTTTCTCTTCTTGATTTGGTCGAATTTCAACCACTAGGCGATACCACTATATATTATATTATATGCGTGTGTCAAATGCATGCTGGTTTGTGTAATGTTTTATTTATTGAATTAATGTACTTTTTATGCATTATTATTAAAATCTTTTTTATATTAAATGAGGCAAATAAAACTTTTTTTTATATGTCTTACTCTATGTCTATGGACAAAATGAAAAACAAAAGAAACAATTTGACGTGTACAAATACTTGTGTATGTATGTGTGTGTGAAATGCATGGTAGTGTGTGTAATGTTTTATTTTTTGATTTAATGTACTTTATAAGCATTATTATTGAAAACTATTAGCGTTCTGCACTTCTCCTACACATAAACTATAAGTGTGCCAAATTTTATGCTCCTGCATCCGCGCAATTTTCGTAAAAAGGGGTCCAAAGTTTTTGCATCACGTATTAATATATAGACTAGCGGTCGCCCAGCGGTCGAAATTCGACCAAATCATGAAGAGAAAAAGTTTTTACCTGTATGATGATGTTGTTATTCTGATAAATAAGCCCTTACTTCCTAATAACGAACTACCACCTGAAATATATGAATGTTTGGCGTGTTAAATCCGTAAATAATAGTTTTATTTCAATGCGTTACTCTGATAGTACGCAAAGCCTCTAAAGAGATTTTTTTTGCTATGGACATGATGATATGGAAAATTATGAAGAGTATCCTAGACCACAGCCCTCGCGCAGTGGCCGAGCGCTTTTTGCCACTACACTACCGGGTAGGTATTTTAAAGTACAAGCCAATTTATGTAACATGGGTAGTAAACTAAAATATACATTATTTATATTATCGATAAAATGTGCAGCATATCACTATTGAATATGTCGTAACCAAATTGTGTCGGCGCTTTGGCCGTTTGTAACATTTGACATAACTGCACTTTGGGGGAAACCCAGCAGCCAAAAGTCCCCGTATCGGGCAGTAGTGGGATAGCGACCGGGAGCGTGGCGTGTCCTGTAATCCGGCGCCTCGGAGGTCGGGCTCGGAGGATGCTTTGAGGTCGGGCTCACTGGTGCTGAGCGGCCATGTTGACTGGACGTCCGCACTAAGCCTGGTGTTAATATGGATCCCCCGGAGGAGTCTGCGGGATGCAGGTTTCGGTCCGTTATCATACCGAACATAGCAATTTGACGTTTCATGAGTGAACATGAACCGTCCTTAGCACATACTATTTGTCTCATTCTCTCCCATGATTTGGCCCATTGGAAAAAACAGGATAAGTATATGAGTAATTTTCAGGCTCTTTCTATGTTACTCATTGTTCTGAGCCTCATGCTAAAAAAATATTTTTTTTATTTAAAATTTTACGGATATGGAAACAAATCCATTTAGCCAATCCTTAACTATTACAAACAATATGGTACAAGTCTGCTGGCTGTACGCCATAATATTCGCAATGATCAGATGCTAATATTTTCATCCCGGCGCCGCAGAGGCCACATCCACGGGCGGCACAACATCTCGCTGGGCTCGGAAGGCGCCGGTGAGTCCGACACACCCTCGCCCCTTCGGGGGTGGGATGGTCCGTAAAGGGATTGTCCCCGCGAGAAAAAAAAAGGTTAGGTTAGGTCAGGTTTTTTTTTTTTTTTCCTCCTTTGTTTTATTGTGTGGGGGTCTGGGTTTGAGTCGCTGTCGAGTGGCGTGCGTGAGCATGTGGGGATGAATCACCGGCGAGGGGATAGAGTCTCGCTATTTGATACGACGACCTATCCCTCGCCGGTCTTGTGTGTAAGTGTAGGGGGGTCTTCCAGAGGAGCAGGACTACCACATAGCAATGCTTTCATCCGCCCCTCGTCGGCCCCCCTGGGTAAGTAAGATAGAATTGAGATGTGTGTTCATGTTGTGAGTGTTATGTGAGTTCGCTAAGTATTGTAAATATTGTGTACATAGGTTTATTTAGTTGGATTCATTATTAATCATACAATTTCGTTGCGATAGAGCAGAGTAAGTTTTACACATTATAGATACAAGTTTCACAATTGGTTACTTAAGATTAGTATGTAGACAAAGATAATATTATAAATAGAAGTGGAAAATAATGTGCTTATTTCTAGAAATATGGATTTTGGTAAAACAATAATCAATTTCAACTTAAGAGCTAGGGTTTACAATTGTGTATCTCTGCATAAATTTTGTAGATAACAATAATCAACCTTAAGAGTACACGATGATCTTGAAGTACACATTATTAATTATAATTATTATTAGCGAGTTAATACACTACATATGATGAAATCAAATAATGTTTATATACGCATGAATATACTAATATAATTGATGACATGTTAGGCTTATAAATACTTATTTATTAAACTCCTTGAGTTTACTATAAATATCTTTAATAAATTCTAGGTAGGAGCAGAACGCCTTCTCGTTATTTACTACTGTGATGACGTAGGGGGGTACATTATAGCGATTGCAGATCATCTCGCGTTTTAAGCGCGATATGCCGAACCTCGGGCAACTTTCCAAAAGGTGGTCTGGGCTTTGGATGGTGGTGTCGTCACAAGGGCATGTGTCGACGGTGCTTAGCTTAAAACGATGGAGATAGGCTCTGTGACCGCCGTGTCCGGTGAGAAATTGGGTTAGGTAGAAGTTGGGATTGGAGCGATTCCACAGCTTGCGGATATCCCCAAGGCTGGGAAGGAGTGTTCTAGTCCGTTGGCCCTGTTCAGCACTCTCGTAGCGTGACTGCCAGGTACTCAGGCTGCACTGTCTCGCGCGTTGTTTTATGAAGGATATGGGGAAGTGCCTATAGTCCGGAGCCCTGTGGAGGGCAGTTGCGGAATTCGCTGCTTGGTCGGTCATCTCGTTGCCGAGAATGCCGACATGGCTCTTTACCCAAGATAGCCCGATGTGCCCTACGGATTTGTAATTAAATAATACTTGGTGGATTTGGGAAACTATTGGGTGTGTGTTGCTTCTGTTCTGGATTGCCATTAAAGAAGAAATTGAGTCTGCGAGTATTTGCACATCGGGATATCTCCGGTCCAGAGCCCATTGGCAAGCGTGTAAAATCGCGAGAAGTTCAGCCTGAAATACCGTGCAGCTGTCATGCAACTTGAGTTTTCTAGTGGTCGTGTTTTTGTCCCCACCGGGGTCAAAACAAACGAAAGCGGCCCCCACCTTTCCGTCTTCCTGTTTGCTCCCGTCTGTATAAATGTGTATTGCATTGTATCGAAGAATTTTGTTTGTCTCGTCTTGATTAGACGATGTGATAAGCGGGATAGGGATGCGATCTGCGGGGTGAAGTAAGTGGTGGATCGGAGTGGGCCGCTCAAGAGAAATGTCATGTGGGAGATGGTCGGTGGTTCCGGTCAGTCGGGCCACCTCTACTTTGTTTTTCTCTAGGACCAATAGGTCCATAGGGATGAACTGAGCAAGTGCCAAGGCGGCGGAGGTGGAAACTGTGCGATATGCGCGGATGGCCTTGATCGCGAAGCCGCGTTGCATGCTCAAGAGCATGCGACTGACATACTTTTTCGCGGCCACGTGCCCCCATATACCGGCCGCGTAAGCGACGATGGGTACGATCACATGGTTGTGTATGATACTCACATTCTCGGGACTCATGCCCCATGTGGGTTTTGCATAAAGACACAACCTGTGAAAGATCCTCGTCGCTTTCTCGATAACGTGGCGCACGTGTCCGCGAAAAGTCAGCTTCTCGTCCAACACCACCCCTAAGAGTTTAATGTCTTTCGAGAAGCCGATAGTGTGTCCGTCCATCTTGAGTTTCGCGGCTTTTGCCTTAGGTGTGAACGCTATTGCCTGGGTTTTTGCGGCGCCAAACGTTAGTTTGACGTCTCTACCCCAGGCGGCTATATCGCTGAGAGCGCCATTAATAGTGCGTTCCAGAGTGACAGTGTCTTTGGCCGACACTACCAATAAGACATCATCCGCGTATGCCTGCATGTGGCAACCGAGTGGTAACGGTCGCTCGAGGAGCTCGTCAAGGATGATGTTCCAAAGCACGGGCCCACAAGTGGACCCTTGTATGCATCCTTTAGACATACGCTTGGATACCCGCGCCCCCGCATAGTCCAGTGACGCTACGTTCGGAGATCATGTAGCTTTGTATGAGCCCGAAGATGTTGTTCGGGCAATCAATCACTCTGAGTCTATGCAGCAACGCGGGCCACCAAGCGTTGTCAAAGGCCGCCTTGATGTCGAGAGACACCGCGGCGACCTGGTGCTTTTGTGCTTTGGCATCCCTGACGAACTCGAGAGCTGTGTGAATGGCGGCGGTGGTGTTAGTTTGCTCCCGGAAACCAAACTCGCTCACTTTACCGTTTTTGGTTGCTCGATACATTACTCGTTTTATGAGTGACTTCTCGAGCAACTTACCAAATACAGGCAGGAGCCCGATTGGCCGGTGCTGGCCGTCGGGTCGCTGGGTACGAGGCTCCGCGGCCTTTTCTCCGCGTGCCTTGAGCAGGGCATCTTCCCGTCGCGGTGGAAGACGGGCAAGCTTGTCCTGCTCCGCAAGGAGGGGCGACCCGCAGATTCGCCCTCGGCCTACCGGCCGATCGTGTTGCTCGACGAGGTGTGCAAGCTCTTCGAGCGCGTAGTCCACGCGCGCCTCGTCGAGCATTTGGAGGGTACGGGCCCGGATTTGGCGGACTGCCAGTTCGGGTTCCGGCGGGGCCGGTCGACGGTCCACGCGATTCTGCGGGTTAAGGCACAAGCGGAGCGTGCGGTGTCCCGGGGTTGGGTCGTGGTGGCGGTGTCTCTCGACATCGCCAACGCGTTCAACACCATGCCCTTGGCCTGCATCGAAGAAGCACTGCGGTACCACGAAGTGCCGCCCTACCTTCGGCGTCTGGTGCACTCGTACCTTTCTGACAGGTACGTTGTGTATCCGGGCGCCGACGGGTGGCACCGTAGGGAAGTGTCGTGCGGTGTTCCACAGGGCTCGGTTCTTGGGCCGCTCCTGTGGAACATCGGCTACGACTGGGTGTTGCGTGGTACCAACCTTCGGGGCGTCGCTGTCGTCTGCTATGCAGATGACACGTTGGTGACAGCGACGGCCAGGACGTTCCAGAGGTCCGCCCTGCTCGCCTCGTTCGGTACTGGACTGGTGATGGGCAGGATTCGGCGACTGGGCCTCACGGTGGCCCTGAATAAGACCGAGGCCGTGTGTTTCCACGGTCCTCGGTGTGGGCCTCCGCCTGGGGCCCACATCACAGTGGTGAGCGTGCGGATTCCCGTCGGCTCGAGGATGAAATACCTCGGTCTCGTCCTCGACAGTCGATGGGATTTCCGCGCGCACTTTGAGGAGTTGTCGCCGAAGCTGGTGAGGGCGGCGGGCGCACTGGGGCGCCTGTTGCCCAACACTGATGGTCCTGGCATCCCTTGCCGAAACCTTTATGCTGGAGTCGTGCGGTCCATGGCCCTCTACGGGTGTCCCGTTTGGGCCGAGTCCCTGGGCGACCGTTGCGTCCGCCTGCTGCATCGTCCGCAGCGCATGGTGGCGCAGCGGATTATCAGGGGCTACCGCACGGTCTCGCACGAGACGGCCTGCGTATTGGCGGGACTCTGCCCTGGGTGCTGGACGCGTGGACCCTTTCGTCGGCTTTCTTCCGGCGAGAGGAGGCGTCCGGGCGTGGGCAGAGGTTGGTCCCCCGAGAGGTCGAGGCCATTTTGGCCTCCCTCCGCAGGTCCGCTGTGGAGGAGTGGCGTTCCAGGCTGGAGAGCCCTAGTGCTGGTACGAGGACCGTCGCGGCAGTGCGACCTGTCCTCGAACAGTGGCTGGACAGGCGCCACGGTGCGACATACCGGCTGACGCAGGTGCTCACCGGGCACGGCTGCTTCGGTGCGTACCTGTGTCGCATAGCCGGAGCGGAGGAGTCCGCCGTGTGCCACCATTGTGGCAACTGCCGTGAGGACACGGCCCAGCACACGCTAGAGGAGTTCCCAGCCTGGGACGAGGAGCGCAGCGCTCTCGTCGCGGTCATCGGAAGTGACCTTTCGCTGCCGGCCGTGGTCGCCGCCATGGTCGGCAGCCGGAGGTCGTGGCGAGCAATGCTCTCCTTCTGCTAACACGTCATGTCGCAGAAGGAGAGCGCCGAGCGGGATCGGGAGCAGACCGATCCCGCTCGTCGCCACAGGAGACGTAGGAGGCGCCGGGACAACAACTAAACCGGCGCCGCAGAGGCCACATGGGGCCGCCTCCGGAGCCGATTCTCCGGCCTCCGCTGGCTGCCGACAGGGCCAGAGCCAAGGCAGCCCCGCAGTCACAGGGAGTTGTTGCGGGAACACCGGCCGCTTCATGGCCGGCCCTTGGAGCGGGAAAGAGAAAAGCCGCCCCTGCGGCTGCTGGCCGCCCCGCAGCAGCTGCCCGGCCGATCGCGGCCTCAACGGCCCCACCGCCAGTCGTAGCACGGGAACCGCGAGGACGAGCCCGAGGCAACCGGAAGCGCGCCCCGCCTCGGTCGCAGACGCCACACCCGCCCCCGCAACCCGCCACATCCACGGAGACTCCGTGGACTGTGGTGGCAAAGAGGGGCAAGAAGAAGTCCCGGGTGGCTCAACAGCCACCCCAGACCCCACGCAGGGCTGCTCCCCAGCTCCGCCTCCCGCGCAAAGCCGCCGTGACTCTTACGGTGTCGCCGGAGGCGTTGAAGCGGGGAGTAACCTACGCACAAGTCCTGCGTGAGGTCCAAGCCAAGGTGGACCTGGCCAACATTGGCATCACAGCTGGGCTAAGGTCAAGGCGGATTGCCACCGGGGCTTTCCTCTTCGAGGTGCCCGGGCCTGAGTCGGAGGCGAGGGCCGACTCCCTCGTCGCCAAAATGAGGGAGGTCCTTCGCGGGTCGGGCGAGGACGTACGTGTCTCCCGGCCCGTGAAGACGGCGGAACTGCGGGTCTCGGGGCTGGACGCATCGGCCACCCCCGAGGCAGTCGCAACGGCCATCGCCCGTCTCGGCGAGTGCTCCCCCGACGATGTCAAAGTCGGGGAGATTCGAGACGAGCGCTCGGGCCTGGGCGCGGTGTGGCTCCGCTGCCCAGCCAAGGCAGCGGAGAAGATAGTGAAGGCGGGGCGCGTCCTCGTGGGTTGGGTGGCAGCGGCAGTGCGGCTGCTTGAGGCCCGGCCCCTGCGCTGCTACCGATGCCTCTATAAGGGGCACGTTAGAATGCAATGCACCGGCGAGTGCGACCGCAGCGGGCTCTGCTACCGCTGCGGTAAACCAGGCCATAAAGCCCGAGAGTGCTCCGCGGACCCGCACTGCGCAATCTGCGCAGATGCCGGAAAACCCGCGGACCACCGGGTGGGCGGCAAGGCTTGCGCTGCCTCCTCGGTCCCGCACCGTTCTCAACGCGGTGTGGGAGCCGAGGTTGCGACGCGGCCGACACCGTCCCGCCCTGAGGCGATGGAGATCGCCCATAATTAGATGGATCTTAATTTCCTCCAGGCGAACATCAACCACTGCGAAGGAGCACAGCACATGCTCGAACAGTCCCTGGCGCAGTGGTTGATTCACGTGGCTGTGGTCGCCGAGCCATACTCTGTCCCTGCCCGTGACGACTGGGCAGGAGACCTTGATGGCTCGGTGGCCGTCTTCACCCAGGGCGCCGCCGGCTCTCCGCCCTTCGAAAAAGTAGCGAAGGGTGCGGGATGCGTGGAGGTCCTGGTGGGGGGGGTGTGGATAGTGGGAGTCTATTTCTCTCCCAACAGGTCCCAGGCGGAATTCGAGAGTTTCCTCGCGCGCCTGGGGGCCCTGGTACAGCATGACAGCCAGCCTCGCCCCGTGCTTGTAGCCGGCGACTTCAACGCCAAATCCTCGGCTTGGGGTTCGTCGGTGACCGACGCGCGGGGCGAGGCCCTGGAGGAATGGGCGATCTCCATCGGGTTGGTCGTCCTGAATCGGGGGTCGGAGAACACGTGCGTGCGGCACAACGGCGGTTCGGTGGTGGACGTCACGTTCGCCACCCCGGCCCTTGCCCGCCGTGTTCGGGACTGGAGGGTTTTGGTTGAGGAGGAGACGCTGTCCGATCATCTCTACATTCGGTTCAGCGTCTCATCCTCCCAGGTCTCCACCCCCCAGTCCGGTGGTGGTCCGACTGCCCGATTCACGGGCGGCCGACGTTGGGCCGCGAGGCGCCTCGATGTGGAGGCCGCGAAGGAAGCTGCCATTGTTCAGGCGTGGCTCCCCGTGCCGGACGGGCCGGTGCGGGTCGAGGAAGAGGCGGAATGGTTCGGGGTGGCGATGTCGCGAGTCTGCGACGCGGCCATGCCCCGGGTCACCCGCCTCCCAGCGAAGCGCCAGGTGTACTGGTGGTCGGCCGAGCTCACTGAGCTGCGCGCGGCTTGCCAGGTCGCGCGCCGCCGACTCGCCAGGCACCGTCGTCGTCGGACCCGTAGACCCGACGACGATGAGCAGGAGCGGCTTCTTCTCGACCTCCACAGAGAGGCGAAGAGAGCGCTGCGGGTGGCCATCGCGCAAGCGAAGGCCGCGGCGAACGAGGAGTTCCGGAGGTCTCTGGACAGTGATCCGTGGGGGCGTCCGTATCGTGTGGCGATGCGTAAATTCCGCCCATGGGCGCCCCCCTTGACCCAGAGTCTCCGGACTGACCTTTTGGAGGACGTCGTCGCGGCCTTGTTTCCGGCCACCGAGGAGTTCACTCCTCCACCGATGGCGCCACGTCCACCGGCGCCATCGTCGTTGGTTTCGGTAAGGGATATCCCGGAGGTTTCGCCGCAAGAGCTAGAGGCGGCAGTGCTTCGGCTGCGGAGCAAGAACTCGGCCCCGGGTCTCGACGGGGTACCCGGTCGTGTCTGGGTGCTGGCCGTCGGGTCGCTGGGTACGAGGCTCCGCGGCCTTTTCTCCGCGTGCCTTGAGCAGGGCATCTTCCCGTCGCGGTGGAAGACGGGCAAGCTTGTCCTGCTCCGCAAGGAGGGGCGACCCGCAGATTCGCCCTCGGCCTACCGGCCGATCGTGTTGCTCGACGAGGTGTGCAAGCTCTTTGAGCGCGTAGTCCATGCGCGCCTCGTCGAGCATTTGGAGGGAACGGGCCCGGATCTGGCGGACTGCCAGTTCGGGTTCCGGCGGGGCCGGTCGACGGTCCACGCGATTCTGCGGGTAAAGGCACAAGCGGAGCGTGCGGTGTCCCAGGGTAGAGTCGTGGTGGCGGTGTCTCTCGACATCGCCAACGCGTTCAACACCATGCCCTGGGCCTGCATCGAAGAAGCACTGCGGTACCACGAGGTTCCGCCCTACCTTCGGCGTCTGGTGCACTCGTACCTGTCTGATAGGTACGTGGTGTATCCGGGTGCCGACGGGTGGCACCGCAGGGAAGTGACGTGCGGTGTTCCACAGGGCTCGGTTCTTGGGCCGCTCCTGTGGAACATCGGCTACGACTGGGTGCTACGTGGTACCAACCTTCGGGGCGTCGCTGTCGTCTGCTACGCGGACGACACACTGGTGACAGCGACGGCCAGGACATTCCAGAGGTCCGCCCTGCTCGCCTCGTTCGGTACTGGACTGGTGGTGGGCAGGATTCGGCGACTGGGCCTCACGGTGGCTCTCAACAAGACCGAGGCCGTGTGTTTCCACGGACCTCGGTGTGGGCCACCGCCGGGGGCCCACATCACGGTGGAAAGCGTGCGGATTCCCGTCGGCTCGAGGATGAAATACCTCGGTCTCGTCCTCGACAGTCGATGGGATTTCCGCGCGCACTTTGAGGAGTTGTCGCCGAAGCTGGTGAGGGCGGCGGGTGCACTGGGGCGCCTGTTGCCCAACACTGATGGTCCTGGCATCCCTTGCCGAAACCTTTATGCTGGAGTCGTGCGGTCCATGGCCCTCTACGGGTGTCCCGTTTGGGCCGGGTCCCTGGGCGATCGTTGCGTCCGCCTGCTGCATCGTCCGCAGCGCATGGTGGCGCAGCGAATAATCAGGGGCTACCGCACGGTCTCGCACGAGGCGGCCTGCGTATTGGCGGGAACTCTGCCCTGGGTGCTGGACGCGAGGACCCTCTCGTCGGCTTTCTTCCGGCGAGAGGAGGCGTCCGGGCGTGGGCAGAGGTTGGTCCCCCGAGAGGTCGAGGCCTTGTTGGCCTCCCTCCGCAGGTCCGCTGTGGAGGAGTGGCGTTCCAGGCTGGAGAACCCTAGTGCTGGTACGAGGACCGTCGCGGCAGTGCGACCTGTCCTCGAGCAGTGGCTGGACAGGCGCCACGGCGCGCCGACATACCGGCTGACGCAGGTGCTCACCGGGCACGGCTGCTTCGGTGCGTACCTGTGTCGCATAGCCGGAGCGGAGGAGTCCGCCGTGTGCCACCATTGTGGCAACTGCCGTGAGGACACGGCCCAGCACACGCTAGAGGAGTGCCCAGCCTGGGACGAGGAGCGCAGCGCTCTCATCGCGGTCGTCGGAAGAGACCTTTCGCTGCCGGCCGTGGTCGCCGCCATGGTCGGCAGCCGGAGTTCGTGGCGAGCCATGCTCTCCTTCTGCGAACGTGTCATGTCGCAGAAGGAGAGCGCTGAGCGGGATCGGGAGCAGACCGATCCCGCTCGTCGCCACAGGAGACGTAGGAGGCGCCGGGACAACAACTAACCCGGCGCCGCAGAGGCCACACGGGGCCGCCGTCCCTACCTTGGCGGCCCCCGAGACGTGACGCAACACGCGTCATTTGCCGCGTCGCTAAGCGGCGGTGCACAAAGAGGCGGTCCTGGCGCGTCCGCTCAACGGTAACCCGGGGCCGTCTCTAAAGTGCACCCATGGTGGCCGACGCGGGGTTTTTAGTCGGTATTTCGGCGCGTATTGTGGTAGGGACCCGACCCAGCGGCCGCCCGTCCACATCCACGGGCGGCACAACATCTCGCTGGGCTCGGAAGGCGCCGGTGAGTCCGACACACCCTCGCCCCTTCGGGGGTGGGATGGTCCGTAAAGGGATTTTCCCCGCGAGAAAAAAAAAAAAAAAAAAAAAAAAAAAAGGTTAGGTTAGGTTTTTTTTTTTTTTTTTTTTTTTTTTCTAGATCCCCTGGCTGCACCAGAGTAGTTTATTTCTGGTTGTTTATTTCTTTCATTTAATTTATTCATTGCCATAATTTGTTCTTTTATGTTACTTTTATTAACTTCTTCGTACTTTAACTTACGATAAATCATTCGTCCTTAAGACTAAAGCCTTATTCTATCCTTATTCTAGCACCACGTTATTTATTTGTCCTAATTACATTTTTCCTTCATACCTTTATTTGTTCCTTATTACTATTATTGTTGTTGTTTTTGTTTTATTTATTCATTTTTACATATTTTTTTTTTTTTTTTTTTTTTGTTTGCTTTTTTTTTTTTTTTATTATATATATATATTTTATCTATATACACTTATTATCTACTTGCAAACTATCTTATTTTCTATATAAATTAATGTTTCTTATTCTAGGTTCTAATTGCTACAACATATAATCTCATATTATATAATTTAGCAATTATTTGCTACTATTTTTATTTATTACCTTCTTTGCAACTTTAATACAATATTTTAAAAATATATCCCTTTTTGTATTGTCTATCATTATTTCGTGTATATTTTCCGGTTTCAATTCAGTATTTATTAAGTTTTCTACCGCTACTTTATCTTTTAAATGTATTGGACAATCGAACAATATATGCGGGACAGTTTCGTCTATATCAGGGTCACAGGGACACGCCGGGCTCTCCTTGCACTTGAATCGGTTCAAGTACCCGGAGAACCCGCCGTGGCCCGTGAGCACCTGCGTGATAACTGGCTCCAGGGTAAGCCTCCTCACAATTTTGTGTGCTTCGGTGGCGTCTGGGAAGAAAAGCTTTGTGACCGAAGCGGTTTCTCCGGTCGTGTACCTTTGGTTCCATTCGCCAATCGACTCATGGCGAATTTGTCGCTTGGCGAATGAAATCGGGCACCGAGCGTAGTGTGGCCTTATTTTTAATTTTAAGGCAGCATCCTTTGCGAGCCGATCGGCTCTTTCATTCCCTTCCATCCCTGCGTGGGCTTTTATCCAAAATAGGTTTAGTATTTTGTTGCGTTCTTCTATAGATGTTATGGTTTTATTAATTTGGAACGCCAAGGGATGGAGGGAGTCACCTCTGGTGACTGTTTCAAGAGCCGACCTGGAATCGCAGAAGATGTTGATTTGGGGTGCATTGGCGATCAGGGCCTCGTCCACCGCGTATTTAAGCGCTAACAGCTCCGCCTGATAGACGGTGCAGTATGACTCCAGCTTGAGTTTCTTAGTTTTGGTCTCGGCCTCATCCTCCCAAATGGAGAGTGAAGCTCCGACTTTACCCTCTATCTTACTGCCGTCCGTATAGATGTTTATGGAATCGGCAGTATGCTGGGCCAACTCTGCACCGTCCATCAGGAAACGCAGAGCCATGGTTCTACGTCTTGCTGGATGGCTTAGGCTAACGAAGGCCTCAGGTGCCTCAACTTCCCTGTCCCCCACCACTCGCGAGGAGTAGCCCTTCTTGATTTCGAATAAGAGTGCGGTTTCCCGCACCCTTATATCTAGGGGTAAGAGTCCCGCGAGCAGTAAGGCCGAGTTCAGCGAGACGGTCCTGTAAGCCTTCGTCAGCTTCTGGGCAAAACTCCTCTGCAGGCCGTCGAGCTGCTTTCTCACATACACTTTGTTGGATGCTGGCGCCCATACACTAGATGCGTATAGTATGGTCGGCTCGACGACCGCAGTGTAGAGCGTTTTTATAATTTGAGGCCCTAAGCCCCACTGCACCCTTGCTGCCGTTGCCAGCTTTTTATAAAAGGCCATCGCTTTCCCACACGCTGCCGTAATGTGGGCTTTAAAAGTGAGGCCCTCGTCAATGGTCACGCCGAGTATCTTGATCTCCTTGGAGAGACCAACATCGACCCCGCCCATGCGCAGGATTGGCGAGTCGTACTTCAGTTTCTTGGTTACAACCATCGCCTTCGTTTTGTGTGGTGCAAATTTCAACTTGTTACGAACTCCCCAATCCTGCACATAGGCGAGTGCGGCATTGGCCTGTCTTTGGACCTCGCCCGCGGAATCCCCGTCGAAAACCAGGACGACATCGTCAGCGAATGCCTGGCAGTAGTCGCCCCGGCTTTCGAGTCCCCTTAATAGGGGATCAAGGAGTAGGTTCCACAGGATTGGTCCTCCGACAGACCCCTGCACGCAGCCTTTGCTGGTTCTCCTCGGGATCTCCGTACCGGCATATCTGACCCTGACTAGTCGGTCGTCTAGATAGCTGGCGATCACTCGTCTAATGTTTGGTGGGCATTGTTCTTCTGCCAAGCGGTTTTTTAGAGCCGGCCACCAGGCGCTATCGAAGGCCCCCTCTATGTCCAAGGATATCATGATTGTGATTTTCTTTTGTTTAAGTTTTTCTTTTATATGTTTCACTAAGACATAGAGGGAGTCTTCGGTGCCCCTTTGTGGCATAAACCCGTATTGGCGCATGCTTATGTTAGGCAGTATGTGCCATTTTAGCCTGCCCACCACCATTTTTTCGAATATCTTTCCCATCACTGGTAATAGTCCTATAGGTCTGTATGATTTGGCCATGTTATAATTTTCCTTTCCTGGCTTCCGTAGGATGATAACGGTGGCCTCTTTCCAGATCTTCGGGAAGTACGCTAATTCTAGACACTTATTTACCAGTGATAGGAAAGACATCGGATCTCGAGTGATCGCCTGCGCACAGATGTCCGACGTTAAACCATCTGAGCCTGGGGCTTTTTTCGGGTTAAAACTCCTCAGTGTGGCATTGAGTTCATACATGGTGAATGGTGGATCCCGCATCTCACCTTGTGACCAATCATTTACCCGCTCAGCTCGTTCCCGAATTCGCCGGTGTTCTGCGTTATCTTCCGCCAATAGGTCCTCTGGGTAAAAGGTTTCGGCAAGTAACATTGCCGATTCGCTTTCAGTCAGGACATTATTGTCTTTAATAAGCAGTTGATCCGATTGGCGTTTCGTAACCCTGTTCAGAGCACGGTAAATGCCGTCCCAAATTCCTTCTTTATCCTGGGTCCCGCAGAATTGTTTCCAACTATCGCTCTGTGCTTTTTTAGCCTCTAGTTCGTATTTCTCTTTTGCTTCCAGGTATGCTTCGACGACCTTCTGCCTTCGGATGGGAGCTGCGCATCGGATTCTACGCTTTTTGGTGGTGGCATCTTTCTTCAGCCTGGTCAGTTCATCGGTCCACCACGGAATGGTAAGTACTCTTTTATTTTTAATTTTTGGTATTGAGATTTCGCAAGCTTTTATTATTATATCCGTGTAATTTTCTACGTATTTATCTAGCTCTTCTTTGTCTTGTATTTTATCTATTTCTATTTTATTGACTTTATTTTCTTTTGTTAATTGTGTAAATTTATTATTAAATTCTGTCCAATTAGCTTTCTTAGTGTTATATATTCTAGTAGTTGCTTTAATTTTTATAGCTTTAGCTCTTTGTAGTTTTATTTCACAGGTTATTACATTGTGATCTGAACTGACCAGGCCCTCCTCCACCTTCCAGTCACCAATTTTGTTCAAGAGGTCGACGGAGCAGGCAGTGATGTCCACCTGGCTGGAGTAGACTCTTCCTCCCCTCACTGTGTAGAAGGTTGGCATATTGCCTTCGTTCAGTATATGGAGGCCGGTTTCATCCAGCCAGTCGGACACCATCTCGCCTCTCCGGTCAGCCTCCCGACTCCACCACAAGCTCTTGGCGTTTGCGTCGCCACCAACAAATAGTCCCTTCGAGCCTAACTTGCGACCTATTTTCCTCAGATGTTCGAGGTATTCGTCAAGTGGTTGGTCCGGTTCAAAATAGAACGAGACCGCCAAAATCTCCCAGGCATTGGTGCGGATTTTCGCTGCGACTATATTGGTAGTTGTAAATTCTGGGCAGATTATAGCTTCAATATCGCTATCTAATACTGCGATAGCCGCCTTGACATGTCCCGTTGTCTGCGCCGCACACTGGAAGATTCTGGCGGCCCCGTAATCCTTTACTCGACCTGTTGCTCCGACATACGGCTCCTGGATCAGCGCAAATGCTATCTTCTTTTGTGTAGCCATCAGCATGAATTCGTTAGTGGCTAACGCTTTTCTTTGCAGGTTGGCCTGCGCCACTTGGTATGGCCTTACGTCGGAGTTGCCTGCGGTAGTGCTCGTAGTTCCTGGGACCATCTCAGCAGTAGGCAATCGCAGAGCGCGCCAATGCTTCCCACCTCTGTCGAACCGGGCAGTCCCGACTGAATGCGCTGTGCTTGGTGTCTTCTATTTTTGCCTTTTGGCAGTTGCAGCATGTTGGTGGTTCAGCCGCCATCCAGTCGGGGCATTCCGATTTGAGATGGGGGCCGCCGCAGTGACTACATGCCTCCAAAGAGCCCCGGCAGAATCGTTTCCCATGGCCGTATCCCAAGCATTTGGAACACTGCACCAATGGGGACTGATCTTCGACCCGGACTCTTTGGACGTCGATGTGTAATGCGCCAGATTCGGTCAGGAGTTTCCAAATATGAGGTGACACTCTGATGACTATATGTGACATCAAAGGGTTCCTCGCTCTCGGCTGCCTCCAGAGCCTATCCTCAGGCCTCCACTGGCTGCGGATCGTAAGAGAGCTCAGGCAGACTCTCAGCCCCAGCACCTTGCCACAGGGAGGCTAGATGCATCGTGGCCCGCACTAGGGGCGGGCGGTAGTAGGGTTGCCACGGCAGCTGCCAGCAGGCCTGCTGCAGAAGCCCGGCCAGCAGCAGTCGCACCAAGGCCGCCGATAGTGGCCCCGCGGGAATCGCGAAAGCGAAATAGGGGGAACCGTAAACGGGCCCCGCTCAGACAGCCGTCGCAAGTATCGCGTCCGCCTCCCCAGCCCGCCACGTCCGCAGAGGCTCCGTGGACCGTGGTAGACAGAAGGGGAAAGAAGAAGTCCCGGGTGGCTCAAAAGCCAGCCCAGACCATGCGCAGGGCTGCTCCCCAGCTCCGCCTCCCGCGCAAAGCCGCCGTGACTCTCACGGTGACGCCGGAGGCGTTGAAGCGGGGAGTTACCTATGCAGAAGTCCTGCGTGAGGTCCAGAAGAAGGTGGACCTGGCCAGCCTCGGTATAACAGCCGGGCTGAAGTCTAGGCGCATAGCCACCGGGGCTTTTCTCTTTGAGGTGCCCGGGCCCGAGTCGGAGGCGAGGGCTGACTCCCTCATCGCCAAAATGAGGGAGGTCCTTCGTGGGTCGGAGGAGGACGTTCGCGTCTCTCGGCCTGTGAAGACTGCGGAGCTGCGGGTCTCGGGGCTGGACGCTTCAGCCAGCCCTGAGGCAGTCGCAGCGGCCGTCGCCCGTCTTGGCGAGTGCTCCTCCGATGACATCAAGGTCGGGGAGATCCGGGACGAGCGCTCGGGCCTGGGCGCTGTATGGCTCCGCTGTCCAGCGAAGGCGGCGGAGAAGGTTGTAAAGGCGGGACGCGTTCTCGTGGGTTGGGTGGCGGCGGCAGTACGGCTGCTCGAGCCCCGGCCCATGCGTTGTTACCGATGCCTGTACAAAGGGCATGTGCGGGTCCAATGCACCGGCGAGTGCGACCGTAGCGGGCTCTGCTACCGCTGCGGTAAACCGGGACACAAGGCGCGAGAGTGCTCCGCGGATCCGCACTGCACGATTTGTGCAGAGGCCGGGAAACCCGCGGACCACCGGGTGGGCGGTAAGGCCTGCGCTGCATCTTCGGTCCCGCCCCGCACTCAGCGCGGCGTGGGCGCCGGGGCTGTGGCGCGGCCGCAACCGGCCCGCCCAGAGATGATGGAGATCGCCCAGTCATAAATGGCGCTAAACTTCCTCCAGGCGAACATTAACCACTGCCAGGGAGCACAGGGCATGCTCGTCCAATCCCTGGCAGAATGGTCAATCCACGTGGCTGTCGTCTCCGAGCCACACTCTGTCCCCGACACTGATGAGTGGGCCGGGGACCTGGATGGCTCGGTGGCCATCGCCACACGGGGCGCTGCCGGCTCCCCGCCCTTCGAAAAAGTAGCGAAGGGCACGGGATGTGTGGCAGTTCTGTTGGGAGGGATTTGGGTAGTAGGTGTGTATTTCTCTCCTAACAGGCGCCTGGCGGACTTTGAAAACTTTCTCGTCCGTCTGGCGGCCCTGGTGGTGCAAGACAGTCAGCCTCGCCCGGTGCTTGTAGCCGGCGACTTCAACGCCAAATCCTTGGCCTGGGGTTCGTCGGTGACCGATGCGCGGGGCGAGGCCCTGGAGGAATGGGCGATCTCCATGGGGCTGGTCGTCCTGAATCGGGGGTCGGAAAACACGTGCGTGCGGCAAAACGGCAGTTCGGTGGTGGATGTGACGTTCGCCACCCCGGCCCTTGCCCGCCGTGTTCAAGACTGGAGGGTCCTGGTCGAGGAGGAGTCGCTGTCCGACCATTTATATATACGGTACAGCGTCCAGACCTCCCAGGTCCCCGTCCAGTCCGGTGGTAGTCCGACTGTCGGTTTCATGGGCGGCCGGCGATGGGCCGTAAAACGCCTCGATGTGGAGGCGTTGAAGGAGGCCGCTTTAATTCAGGCGTGGCTCCCCGTACCGGACGGGCCGGTGCGGGTCGAGCAAGAGGCGGAATGGTTCGGGGTGGCGATGTCGCGCGTCTGCGACGCGGCCATGCCCCGGGTCACCCGCCTCCCAGCGAAGCGCCAGGTGTACTGGTGGTCGGCCGAGCTCACTGAGCTGCGTGCGGCTTGCCAAGTCGCGCGCCGCCGACTCGCCAGGCACCGTCGTCGTCGGACCCGTAGACCCGGCGACGACGAACAAGAGCGGCTCCTTCTCGACCTCCACAGAGAGGCGAAGAGAGCGCTGCGGGTGGCCATCGCACGAGCAAAGGCTGCGGCGAATGATGAGTTCCGGAGAACTCTCGACAGAGATCCATGGGGGCGTCCGTATCGCATGGCGATGAAAAAACTCCGCCCGTGGGCGCCCCCGCTGACTCAGAGTCTCCGGACTGACCTCGTCGAGGACGTCGTCGCGGCTTTGTTCCCGGCCACCGAGGAGTTCACTCCTCCACCGATGGCGCCACGTCCATCGGCGCCATCGTCGTCATCGGTTTCGGAAGGGATTATCCCGGAGGTTTCGCCGCAAGAATTGGAGGCGGCAGTGCTTCGGCTGCGGGGCAAAAACTCGGCCCCGGGGCTCGACGGGGTGCCCGGTCGTGTCTGGGTGCTGGCCGTCGAGTCGCTGGGTACGAGGCTCCGCGGCCTTTTCTCCGCGTGCCTGGAGCAGGGCATCTTCCCGTCGCGATGGAAGACGGGCAAGCTTGTCCTGCTTCGGAAGGAGGGGCGACCCGCAGAGTCGCCATCGGCCTACCGGCCCATCGTGTTGCTCGACGAGGTGTGCAAGCTTTTTGAGCGTATTGTTCACGCGCGCCTCGTCGAGCACTTGGAGGACACGGGCCCGGACTTGGCGGACTGCCAGTTCGGGTTCAGACAGGGCCGGTCCACGATCCACGCGATTTTGCGGGTCAAGGCACAGGCGGAAGAAGCGGTGTCCCGGGGCAAAGTCGTGGTGGCGGTGTCTCTCGACATCGCCAACGCTTTCAACACCATGCCCTGGGCTTGCATCGTTGAAGCACTGCGGTACCACGAGGTGCCGCCCTATCTCCGGCGCATGGTGCACGCGTACCTCTCTGACAGGTGCGTGGTGTATCCGGGCGCCAACGGGTGGCACCGAAGAGCGGTGACGTGCGGTGTTCCGCAGGGATCAGTTCTGGGTCCGCTCCTGTGGAACATCGGGTACGATTGGGTGCTCCGTGGTACCAACCTTCGGGGCGTCGCTGTCGTCTGCTATGCGGACGACACACTGGTGACAGCGACGGCCAGGACTTTCAGGAGAGCCGCCCTGCTAGCCTCGTTTGGTACGGGACTGGTGGTTGGCAGGATTCGGCGACTGGGCCTCACGGTGGCCCTGAACAAGACCGAGGCCGTGTGTTTCCACGGACCTCGGTGTGGGCCCCCACCAGAGGCCCACCTCACAGTGGACGGCGTGCGGGTTCCCGTCGGCTCGAGCATGAAGTATCTTGGCCTCATCCTCGACAGCCGATGGGATTTCCGCGCGCATTTTGAGAAGTTGTCGCCGAAGCTGGTGAAGGCGGCGGGCGCACTGGGGCGCCTGCTGCCCAACACCGATGGTCCTGGCATCCCTTGCCGAAACCTGTATGCTGGAGTCGTGCGGTCCATGGCCCTCTACGGGAGTCCCGTTTGGGCCGAGTCCCTGAACCCTCGTTGCGTACGCCTGCTGCACCGTCCGCAGCGCATGGTGGCGCAGCGAATCGTCAGGGGTTACCGCACGGTCTCGCACGAGGCGGCCTGCGTTCTAGCGGGAACTCTGCCCTGGGAGTTGGACGCTAAGACCCTCTCGTCAGTTTTCTTTGGACGAGAGGAGGCGTCCCAGCGCGGGCAGAGACTGGTGTCCCGAGAGGTCGAGGCCATGCTGGTCTCCCTCCGCAGGACCGCCGTGGAGGAGTGGCGTTCCAGGCTGGAGAGCCCAAGTGCTGGTACGAGGACCGTCGCGGCAGTGCGACCTGTCCTCCAACAGTGGCTGGAGAGGCGCCACGGTGCGCCGACATTCCGGCTGACGCAGGTGCTCACCGGGCACGGTTGCTTCGGTGCGTACTTGTGTCGAGTAGCCGGAGCTGAGGAGTCCGCCGTGTGCCACCACTGTGGCAACTGCCGCGAGGACACGGCCCAGCACACACTCGAGGAGTGCCCAGCCTGGGAAGAGGAGCGCAGCGCTCTCACTGCGGTTTTGGGTGGAGACCTCTCGCTGCCGGCCGTGGTCGCCGCCATGGTCGGCAGCCAGAGGTCGTGGCGAGCCATGCTCTCCTTCTGCGAGCGCGTCGTGTTGCAGAAGGAGAGCGCCGAGCGGGATCGGGAGCAGAACGATCCCGCTCGTCGTCACCGCAGACGACGAACTAGGCGCCGGGACGCCAACTAACCCGGCGCCGCAGAGGCCACACGGGGCCGCCTTCCCTATCCTGGCGGCCCCCGAGACGTTACGCAAAATGCGTTTAAAGCCGCGCCGCTTTAAGCGGCAGTGCACAAGGAGGCGGTCCTGGCGCGTCTGTTCAGCAGTATCCCGGGGCCGTCTCCAAAGTGCACCGATGGTGGCCAACGCGGGGTTTTTAGTCGGTATTTCGGTGCGCAGAATACGATAGGGACCCGACCCAGCTCCACGTCTCGCTGGGCCGGAAGGCGCACCGGTGAGTCCGACACACCCTCGCCCCTTCGGGGGTGGGATGGTCCGTAAAGGGATTTTCCCCGCGAGAAAAAAAAAAAAAAAAAAAAAAAAAAAAAAAAAAAAAAAAAAAAAAGGTTAGGTTAGGTTAGGTTAGGTTCTAGAGGCGGCAGTGCTTCGGCTGCGGAGCAAAAACTCGGCCCCGGGTCTCGACGGAGTGCCCGGTCGTGTCTGGGTGCTGGCCGTCGAGTCGCTGGGTACGAGGCTCCGCGGCCTTTTCTCCGCGTGCCTTGAGCAGGGCATCTTCCCGTCGCGGTGGAAGACGGGCAAGCTTGTCCTGCTCCGCAAAGAGGGGCGACCCGCAGATTCGCCCTCGGCCTACCGGCCGATCGTGTTGCTCGACGAGGTGTGCAAACTCTTCGAGCGCGTAGTCCACGCGCGCCTCGTCGAGCATCTGGAGGGAACGGGCCCGGATCTGGCGGACTGCCAGTTCGGGTTCCGGCGGGGCCGGTCGACGGTCCACGCGATTCTGCGGGTGAAGGCACAAGCGGAGCGTGCGGTGTCCCGGGGTAGAGTCGTGGTGGCGGTGTCTCTCGACATCGCCAACGCGTTCAACACCATGCCCTGGGCCTGCATCGAAGAAGCACTGCGGTACCACGAGGTGCCGCCCTACCTTCGGCGTCTGGTGCACTCGTACCTTTCTGACAGGTGCGTTGTGTATCCGGGCGCCGACGGGTGGCACCGTAGGGAAGTGTCGTGCGGTGTTCCACAGGGCTCGGTTCTTGGGCCGCTCCTGTGGAACATCGGCTACGACTGGGTGTTGCGTGGTACCAACCTTCGGGGCGTCGCTGTCGTCTGCTACGCGGACGACACACTAGTGACAGCGACGGCCAGGACGTTCCAGAGGTCCGCCCTGCTCGCCTCGTTCGGTACTGGACTGGTGGTGAGCAGGATTCGGCGACTGGGCCTCACGGTGGCCCTCGACAAGACCGAGGCCGTGTGTTTCCACGGTCCTCGGTGTGGGCCTCCGCCAGGGGCCCACATCACGGTGGAGAGCGTGCGGATTCCCGTCGGCTCGAGGATGAAATACCTCGGTCTCGTCCTCGACAGTCGATGGGATTTCCGCGCGCACTTTGAGGAGTTGTCGCCGAAGCTGGTGAGGGCGGCGGGCGCACTGGGGCGCCTGTTGCCCAACACTGATGGTCCTGGCATCCCTTGCCGAAACCTTTATGCTGGAGTCGTGCGGTCCATGGCCCTCTACGGGTGTCCCGTTTGGGCCGAGTCCCTGGGCGACCGTTGCGTCCGCCTGCTGCATCGTCCGCAGCGCATGGTGGCGCAGCGGATTATCAGGGGCTACCGCACGGTCTCGCACGAGGCGGCCTGCGTATTGGCGGGAACTCTGCCCTGGGTGCTAGACGCGAGGACCCTTTCGTCGGCTTTCTTCCGGCGAGAGGAGGCGTCCGGGCGTGGGCAGAGGTTGGTCCCCCGAGAGGTCGAGGCCATTTTGGCCTCCCTCCGCAGGTCCGCTGTGGAGGAGTGGCGTTCCAGGCTGGAGAGCCCTAGTGCTGGTACGAGGACCGTCGCGGCAGTGCGACCTGTCCTCGAGCAGTGGCTGGACAGGCGCCACGGTGCGCCGACTTTCCGGCTGACGCAGGTGCTCACCGGGCACGGCTGCTTCGGTGCGTACCTGTGTCGCATAGCCGGAGCGGAGGAGTCCGCCGTGTGCCACCATTGTGGCAACTGCCGTGAGGACACGGCCCAGCACACGCTGGAGGAGTGCCCAGCCTGGGACGAGGAGCGCAGCGCTCTCGTCGCGGTCATCGGTAGCGACCTTTCGCTGCCGGCCGTGGTCGCCGCCATGGTCGGCAGCCGGAGTTCGTGGCGAGCCATGCTCTCCTTCTGCGAACGTGTCATGTCGCAGAAGGAGAGCGCTGAGCGGGATCGGGAGCAGACCGATCCCGCTAGGAGGCGTAGGAGGCGCCGGGACAACAACTAACCCGGCGCCGCAGAGGCCACGCGGGGCCGCCGTCCCTACCTTGGCGGCCCCCGAGACGTGACGCTACAAGCGTCTCATGCCGCGTCGCTAAGCGGCGGTGCACAGAGGCGGTCCTGGGCGCGTCCGCTCAACGGTAACCCGGGGCCGTCTCTGTAGTGCACCGATTGGTGGCCGACGCGGGGTTTTTAGTCGGTATTTCGGCGCGTATTGTGGTAGGGACCCGACCCAGCGGCCGCCCGTCCACATCCACGGGGCGGCACAACATCTCGCTGGGCTCGGAAGGCGCCGGTGAGTCCGACACACCCTCGCCCCTTCGGAGTGTGGGATGGTTCCGTAAAGGGATTTTCCCCGCGAGAAAAAAAAAAAAAAAAAAAAAAAAAAAAAAAGGTTAGGTTAGGTTAGGTTAGGTTAGGTTTTTTTTTTTTTTTTTTTTTTTTTTGTG